>CM054061.1:65619970-66959471 GCA_028641055.1 Alopecurus myosuroides | reverse complement strand
GAAAGTTGAAGCCAATACTAGCCTTCCTCCTCTACGCCGGTTGTCCCTCCTCCAGCCCGTGCCGATGCTGCTGCTAACCCGGACATGAGAGCAGAGAAGACCACCGACGAGCATTCCACAGACCCGGCTGCCAAGGACAACGTTGATGACTCGACAAAAGGTGCCGAGTAAAGTTTCGATATCTCCTGCCTCAAACATTTATTCGGCCAATGGGCATTATGTAATATGCCTGATACAGTTATCCTTTTAATAGTGCGCATGTGCACTTTTCGATACAATTTCCTTGGTTTGTAATACGTTTAAACTTTATTAGCTTTTAATGGCCCTTCTGGCCCCTCGTCGTGATATGTTATTCCCTAGCCTTGGACTTTTATTTGTGCTTTCCTGATTTTCGCTCTTGTTCCTTTTGTGAGACTCGATTTCCGGGTCTCCGTGATTTTGACAAGTGGACTTTATTTCCTAAGTCCCCAAGTCCCCAAGACTCGGATTTTTGGGTTTTTAAGCTTAATAGCTAAACAATTTGTTGTTTTTCTTCAAATTCCCAAGTCCCCAAGGCCCGAATCTCCGAGTCTAGGGATTTGTAGTTTTCAGAAAGGAAAATTGTTTTAGCTTAGGCTCAAAACATAGAGTTACTCACGTGGGTTTTAGGTTAAGCTTAATATTTGTGAGTTTCCGGCTGTTAACCTTGTACTCTGCATAACCTGTGGTTTGGATGTCCCTTTTGATCCTCTTTGTTGTAAGCCGGCTTTCGCGTGGGTATTCAATGCTGCTATAACTTTGTAAAGACAGGGTCAGGCAAGTCCCATTGGGCATCATGACTGATTGTGATTACACGTTTAGCAAAGCATGCCACATTGTTGCGACTCACATCAAGCTTAAACAAGAGAAATCAAGAAAATTTGGCTCTATTGTCCGGTTATAAGATTGTAACCGTACTTATTACAAGTAATCGGTCCTTACACCTGTAATGGCATCGTGGCCGGGTCTTTGAGTTTGCAACTGTGCTATTCAAGAAATAAGCCCCCAAGACCTATATATGCAATCTTAGGAAAAATATAGAACTGGTATACTATAAAACAAATAAGTAATACTTACCTGATAAAATAGAAAACAGAAAGTAAAAACAGAAAAAATCAAAACTGAACAGAAATAAATAAGAAAGAAGCAATATCATAGTTTAACCATCTCTTTATTGATATGAGAAAAGTTAGGTCAGCAGGCCGCCTCATTAAAAACCCTCCAGTCCCCTTAGGTACCCTGGATAGGAAAAGAGTGCGTCTGAAACCTGCTGCCTATTACATCGTGTAATCCGACTTTGTAAACCTACCCTATGCTAAGTGTAGTAGGGACGTAGCTGATCCACGTTCCATGGTCTTTCCCTCTCTTGCATAGAGGAAGTGGTGTGGGCTATGTCATTGACGGTATTCGACTTTTCCCTTGCATCTATCAAGTAATATGATCCATTATGCAGATTCCGGCTTATGATCCTTCCCATGGTGGAGATAACTTGTGCTTTCCCTCCTTTGATTGTACCAAGCGCAATACCAGGTCCCCTTCCTGGAAGACCCGGGTTTTGACTCGCCGACTGTGGTATCTCCTCAAATCCTGCTGATATATGGCTGATCTCTCCAAGGCTTGCTCTGTGTGTTCTTCTAGCATATCCACGGCATCCTGCCGGGTCTTCACGTTCTCAACCTCAACGTAAGCCGACACTCGGGGCGAGTCGTGAATAATGTCACTCGGCAATACTGCCTCTGCACCATAAACCATGAAAAACGGGGTCATCTGAGTAGATCTGTTAGGTGTGGTGTTAATTCCCCAAACTACTGATGGTAGCTCTTCAACCCATGCTCCAGCAGCCCTGATGCACGGGACTCGCAGCCGTGGTTTTAACCCACGAAGTAACTCCTGATTTGCCCTTTCCACCTGTCCATTAGCTTGTGGATGGGCTACCGAGGCTATGTCAAGCCGGATACCATTGTTCCCGCAGAATTTCTCCATCTCACCTAAGGACATGTTGGTTCCATTGTCTGTTATTATGCTGTGAGGGTATCCAAACCTGTAGATGATCCTTTTCAGGAACTTGACTGCTGTGATTGCTTCGCAATTGGTAACTGGCATAACTTAAACCCACTTGGTAAACTTATCAATAGCTACCAAAAGATGAGTCTTTTTGCACGGTGACATGTGGAAGGGTCCCACCATATCTATACCCCAAACAGCAAACGGCCAGGTCAGTGGGATTGTTTGCAACTCCATAGCCGGCACATGGATTTGGCGAGCGTACCTTTGACATCCATCACACCTTGCCACCAAGCGCTCCGCGTCTGCTAAGGCTGTGAGCCAAAAGAAACCGTGTCGATATGCTTTGGCCACAAGGGATCTTGTGGAGGCATGATGCCCACAATCACCTTCGTGGATCTCCTTCAAAATCTGCCGGCCTTCTTCTGGTGCTACACAGCGCAAAAAGACTCCTGCTGCACTCCTTTTATACAGCTCTCCATTGATAATAGAATAGCCCTTTGATCGTCTCAGAATTTGCCTTGCTAAAACTTCCTGTGGTGGTAACACGCCTCGTGATAAGTAGGCCAAAAACGGCTTTGTCCACTCGGGAACGGCGCGTACTGTGGCCACGAGCTCCAAATCTGGGTCTTGGTTAGCCACCTCTTCCTCAGACTCGGTTTTAACAAATAGCCGCCATAACTCGTCCAGGAAAACGTTGGGTGGAACCGGCTCTCTGCGCGAGCCGAGTCTTGCGAGCGCGTCTGCTGCCTCGTTCTTTCGCCTGTCAATATGCTCCACCTCATACCCGGGAAAAGACCCCGCAACCCTGTCCACCTATTTGCGATATGCTGCCATTGTTGCATCTTTTCTGTCCCAAGTTCATGAGACCTGCTGTACCACGAGATCCGAGTCTCCGTAGCACCTTATTCGCCTAATGTTCATCTCCTTTGCTATTCTCAATCCATGTAACAATGCCTCATACTCGGCCACATTGTTGGAGAAATCAAAGTGAATCTACAGAACGTAGCTCAATTTGTCTCCTTTGGGTGAGGTGAGTACCACCCCGGCTCCTGATCCCTCATACTGCTTAGAACCATCAAAGTGCATCACCCAAGACTCGGAACTTGGCATCATTGTGGGCATGCTTGTGTGAGTCCAAGCATTGATAAAATCGGCTAAAGCTTGAGATTTGATTGCAGACCTGGGCTCGTAGCTGATGTGATAATCTCCCATCTCGATGGCCCACTTGGCTATTCTACGTGTCGCATCTGAATTTCTGATAATATCTGCCATTGGTATAGACCTAACCACTGTTATGGGGTGTTCCTGAAAATATGGTTTCAATTTCCGGCTGGCCATGAAGACCCCGAAAACTAGTTTTTGCCAATGTGGGTAACGTTGCTTTGCTTCCGATAGTACTTCACTCACATAATAAACCGGCCTTTGGACCGGGTGATCTTTTCCATCCTCTTTGCGCTCGACAACAACCACGGCACTAACCGCCCGGGGCCCGGCCGCAACGTATAACAACATGGGCTCTTTAGGACCCGGTGCCGCCAGGATGGGTGCCTCAGATAATTGCTTTTTCAGAGCTTCGAACGCCTTGTCCGCCTCTTGGTCCCAAAAAAATTTGTCGGTTTTCCTCAAGAGCCGCTATAAAGGTATTGCCTTCTCTCCAAGCCTAGATATAAACCGGCTTAAAGCTGCTACACACCCTGTAAGCTTTTGAACATGCTTCAGGCCTTCCGGCTTTTTCAGATTCTGAATAGCTTTGATCTTATCCGGGTTTGCCTCAATTCCTCTCTCGGAAACAATGAAACCGAGTAACTTTCCTGCTGGCACTCCAAACACACACTTTGTGGGGTTAAGCTTCATCTGATACCTTCTCACATTCCTGAATGTTTCCTTTAGGTCCTCAATGAATGTTTCTGCCTTCCTGGTTTTAATCACCACATCATCAACATAAGCGTGCACATTGCGTCCAATCTGATCCTCGAAACACTTTTGAATGCACCTTTGGTATGTTGCGCTAGCGTTCTTTAGCCCAAAAGTCATGGTTTTGTAACACAAAGCTCCAAAGGGGGTTATGAACGATGTTTTCTCCCAATCCTCCTTCTTGAGCTTGATCTGGTGATACCCGGAATAAGCATCCAGGAAACACAATAGGTCACTTCCAGCCACTGCGTCTATAATCTGATCTATCCTTGGAAGGGCAAACAGATCCTTTGGGCAATGTTTGTTGAGACTCGTGTAATCTATGCACATCCTCCATTCGTTATTTTTCTTCATCACCAGAACCGGATTTGCCAACCCATCCGAGCGAAAAACCTCCATGATAAAGACGGCTGCAAGGAGCCGAGTTATCTCCGCTCCTATAGCCTTTCTTCTTTCCTCGTTCATTTTCCTCAGGCCCTGCTTCACAGGCCGGGACTTGGGGTCCACATGCAAACTGTGCTCATCTAACCCGGTTGGGATGCCCGGCATATCACTAGGCGTCCAAGCGAAAACATCTTGATTACCACGAATAAACTCGATAAGCGCTTCTTCCTGCTTGCTATCCAGGTTAGATCCTATAGCAAATTGTTTGGAGGGATCACCCTCAACGAAAGGTCTTGTGCTGCTTTGAATTTTGCTCTCTCATCTTCCGTATTCGGTCTTTTCAACGTTGTTCTATCATCCGGGTCTACCTGAGACCGGTAATACTTGAGCTCTTCCTTTCTGCACGCCTATTCCGCCATTGCCGCATCTCCTTCGTCACACTCGGCTGCTATAACCCGGTTGCCGTGTATAGTGATGGTTCGCTTGGGACCCGGGATCTTTAGCTGTAGGTACACGTAACACGGCCTGGCCATGAACTTGGTGTAAGCCGGCCTTCCGAACAGCGCGTGATAAGGACTGCGCAGTTTTACCACCTCGAACGTGAGCCACTCCACTCGGAAATTGTCCTTCGATTCTCCAAAAGCAACATCTAGAGTGATTTTTCCTTCTGGGCATGCTGAATGACCCGGCACGATCCCATGAAAAACTGTAGAACTTTTATGCAACTTGGACTCCTTGAGCCCCATGCGTAGGAAGGTTTCCCAATATAAGATGTTGATGCTACCCCGCCATCCATCAGAACCTTTTTCAGCTCGTAACCATTGACCTGTGGTGCAACTACCAAAGCCAGCACACCCGGATGCTCTATTTTTTCCGGGTGATCCCTTCTGCTCCATGTTACCTCTTGATCCGACCATCTCAAATATCTCGGAACAGCTGACGAAACTGAGTTTACTGCCCTTTTGAGTATCTTTCTATCCTTGTTGGAAGTCTCCGTGGTATGAATGTGGTACTGCCCTAGCTGCTTGGGGTTGGCTTGGAAACCTCCAGCGCCTCCTTGGTTGTTACCCGGATTACCACCTCATGCGTTGCCAGCCGGGGGTGGACCATTGCCCGGGTTTCCACCCAGACCCAGTCCTGCTCCCCGGCCTGCGCCTCGCATGGCCTTCTGTATTTCCTAGTTCCTCCATCTCTGTAAATCTACGCACTGTTCCAACGAATGATTAGCCGGCCTGCCGTTCCTGCTATGACGCGGACAGGGCATCCTGAAGGCCTCTATATGATTAGCCGGCCTTGGTGGTCCTTGGTAATTTCCTCCATTGAAGTTTCCTCCGTTGAAATTTCCTTCAGCTCTGGGTCTTGCAAACCCGGCTTCTGTACTGGCGACAAACTCAGAGTTTCCTTCATATGGGCGCTTGTGCTGGTTGTTTCCGTTGTTTCATCCGTTATTACCCGGTGCAGCTCCATTGCCGGGTCTTCCACCATTACCCGTGTTGGCCTTTGCTTTTTTGTCATCAACATCCTCCTCTGTGGTATCTGTGGCGGCGTGCTTGTTGCATGCATCCATTAACTCTCCCATTGTAACCTCTGAAGCGTGCCAGCTAGAATTCATACGTGTCAGTTTTTGCACTAGGGGTGTGTACTTACACGTTTTTGCCATAGCTTGTAACGCATCTTTTGGCTGGATATCAGTGGACGAGTGGAGAATTTCCATAACCCGGCGCACCCAACTGCGTGCCGACTCTCGCTTCTTTTGTACACATCGCTCTAAATCATCAATCGTAAACAACTTCCTGCACGTTCCATGAAAGTGCTTGATAAAGGCAGTTTTCAGCTCGCTCCATTGATTGACATATTTCTCGGGTAGGTTATTGAACCATAACTTTGCTGCTCCTTCTGACATCATCAGGTACATGAATTTGGCTTGAAGATTCTCAGATGCGTTGCGGATTGACATGGCCATCTCATAACTGCTCAACCAGGTTTCTGGATCCATGGTTGGCTCATAATTAACCACTTTACCCGGTTCCTTGAACTTATCCGGGTAAGGCTCAGCCCGGATGGTATCCGACAAACACTTAGGCCCGGCGAGGTTTGTCGGCACTGGCATCACTCGGGAAACGTGTAACGCCGCAGCGGGTACGGCGGGAGGTGCAACCGCTACCGGTCCCCGTACCACAGACCCGACCGCTGCCCGCCTGGCTCGGGAACTGTCCACAATGGCTTGTGCCGCTGATACCGCAGGCGTCGCCGGCCCACGGGGAGGAGGCGGCATTTGCTGCTGCTCTGCCCTCCGCCGCGCCGAACTTGACTGGATATTGCCGGCATTCCCGTTCTGCCGGCTCACATATGATGTTCCGTGCATTCCACTCCTGTTATCCGGGTAATTAGCCTGCTGAACTATGGCCGTGCGCAGCAAATCTATTGCCCGCCGGGTCTCCGCTGCGTGGGGTGACTCTCCTACGGGGATGCGATCAAGTGCCAATGTTGCCGCGTACACGTTATCCATGGGGTTATTGAAGTGACCTGGCGGAGTATGAAATCGTGGCGGTGGTGGTGGTGGCGCCGCATTGCCAGTTATGATTCTTGTTTGCAACGTGGGTAACCCGGCTTGTACGTTTGCCGGCTGGCCTCCCAAGGTTGCAGGCTGATGTCCGGTTTCCTGATTCACAGCCGGAATTGGTTGATCCTGAGGTGTAATGAACAGTGCAGCCGGGTGTATAGTTCCACCTGTGGCCGGTAATCTCGACTGGTATCTCTGATTGTGCATCCTGGTCGACTGAACTTGGAGCCGGTTCTCCATCTCTTCCAGCTCGCGCTGGCGCGCAGCTATCCCTTGTTTTTCAGCTTCCACATCTCTCCTTTGTTGATCCAATGCACGGCGGGCCACATCCAGATCCGCGGCGCGTGCCGCCACGTTTTCTGGGGTTATCACCGTTGCTAGTACTGTAGGATCCAAGATCAAGTTATTGTTGAACAGAGCCGGATTTCGCGGATTTGATGGCCCCGCTCCTGGCATTCTGTTCGCCATGAACCCAAACATGTTTCTCCGCAATTCGCTCTCGGCAGTACGGCTGGTGAATGAAGCCGATTCTCCGTCGACCCGGGCTACAACCGGGTTTCCATCACCCGGATTTTGCTGCTGGGCCAGCGCTCGCGCCGCTCCGACCGCGGCCGTAGTCACGTCCCCCTGATTGAGATTCGTTGCAGGGGCCGTGTAGACCGCGACCTGGCGCACGATGCCTGGTGAAGATTCGTACTCTTCCTCATCACAACTATCCTCATCGTACCGATATTCCAGCAGCTGCAGGATAGACTCGGTGTCATCTTCTCTCATGACCCGGCCACGCGGGGTCCATACCGGCTCCTCCGGTTGTTCCCTCTTCGTGGTGGGCTCTTCTGCCGGATCTGCCGTCCCGACCGATTCTTCTCCGTCCGACTGAACACAACTCGCTTCTCCTGACACAGAATCATACTCAGTATCGTCAGGAAATGAACCGGACGTACGTACCATGCCGACGAAGAAGTTGACTCGGCCGATCGTGACGACAGATCCGGCTTCTAGCAGATCCGACTCTGGTCCCCAACGAAAGTCGTCTACCATCTTCCCTCCTTCGGGATTGGTGTAGATCTCGCCGATGATGAGGTTCTTCATGCTTTCCCGAGCTTCTCCCGTGATGTAAACACCTTTGGACGTAGGCCCCACGGTGGGCGCCAACTGTCGTGGGATATTCACGGCAGACGTTATCAGGGGTAACTTATCTTGGGGCAATTCGACTCTGGTGTTTGGGAGAGGGTTTAGCTCAGGGGAAATCATGGTATCAATCGATCTCGTAGCTCTGGCAATCAAGTCGCCGAGTCTCCGATCTAGGGTTACAATATCAGCTCTCGTATTACAGGGGTACTCGAATATCTGGTGAAGCTCTGTTTCTCTAACCTTAGGAGCCGGCTTATATCTTACCCGGCTCCCTGACTTCCTGTACAAGGCACACTCGGAATCCTACCCGGAAACCACACTCAAACCCTAAGTTTCCTAACAGCAATCCCAAAAGCCGGATTACTGGGCCTGTGTTCCTTCTTGGGCCTTCTAGAAACTCCTCTTCCTTGAGCCGGGTCTTGCGTGACTTCCTTTGGGCCGGGTTACACCCTGACGTTAGCCTACCGGGTTATCATCCCTCCACCAAGATCACTTTTGAGGAGGCTCATCATTGGAATATCTCTAATGTAAATAAAACTAAATGGTCCTGCCAGTGTAGCCGTATGCAAAATAACAATGAAGCATGACATCAAGTAACATAATGAGGATGGATGCTGTATGGCAATATATCTCGGAATGGCTATGGAAATGCCATGGTAGGTAGGTATGGTGGATATTTTGAGGAAGATAATTTTTGGCTCAAGTGTAGAAGAACAAAGTTCTCCCATGGGGATTGGATGCACTGGCAAAGTTTGCACCAACTCTCAATGTGAGAACGAGCAATGTACTGTACCGAAGAGGCTAGCAAATATGGATGGTGGAAGTGTCAGAAAAGCATAACATAGAACTCACAAGTTAAAAGATTACAACAAAAATCGTGATCTTACAAGGCATAATGAAAATCACTCCAAGAGGGTCTGTGGTAGTGAAAAGTCACTGTTGGCTACCTCGACCGTAGCGCGTAACAAAAAGCCATCACAATTGCTATCAGTAAAGGAAGTCATATACAATTATCCTAACAACTGGTTATTTGAGTGTGGCATGGTTTCAACCATTTAGACCAATCATTACTTGTTTTTACTCTACTAAACCAGCAAGTTTACCATTAATCATATTAATATCTCAAAAAAAAAGCAAATAATCAAGTGAAACAGTTTATTGATCTACAAGAATATGAAAGTTGTTTCCGTTATACCATATACCACATGTAGCATTTTCTATTTCCATAAAGAACCATTCAAGATATGTATTAACATAAACTCTCAAAATGATATAGCAATGAAACAAGAGAGTACTAACATAACTCTACTCGAACTAAAAGGTCTGAATAAGAGATGCATGAAAAACAAGAGCTAAAAGAGATTGCAGCAGCTAGAAGAAAAACTAAGAATACGAGCATGCGAGTATTCATATGAAAAAACGGAGCATGTCTCTCTCCCACACAAGAATTATAGGTTCAAACAATATTATTGTAGAAGGGAAAACAAAAGAAAACAAAAATAAAACAAACAGGCGCTCTAATTAAAATTCATATGATATGACCGAATAAAAATATAGTTTCACTAGAAGTGACCTGATAAATTGTTGATGAAGAAGGGGATGCCTTGGGAATCCCCGAGCTAGGACGCTTGAGTCTTCTTATAATTTTCTGGGATGAACCACGGGGAATCCCCAAGCTTTGGCTTTTCACTCTTCTTGTTCACATTATATCACTCTCTTCTCTTGACCCTTGAAAACTTCCTTCACACCACACTCAAAGTAATTCGCATTAGAGGGTTAGTGCACAATAAAAAATTCACGTGTTCTTCATGGCACAAGTGTTATTAATACTTTTAAACATTAGCTACAGCCACCGATGTTTCGTGAAGCAAAGAAATCCACTCGAAATAGTAAAAGAGAGAATGCAAGTAAAAAGGAAAAATCTACCAAAACCAGAACATTATGTAATGACGATTTTTTTGGGGAACTTAAGTTACTCAAATAGAAAAACATAAAGAACAAAACAGTTTCTGAATTAGCTGAGGAATAAGCAGAAAAAGTTTTAGGTCATTTTGATCTTTCTGTGAATTATACGATTTTTAACGATGGACAACAGAAATCTGTTTCCTGCACAGAAATCCAAAACTAACACCAAATTTTGCTATAAATTTTACATGGCACAACTAATACATGAAAATAAAGATAAAAAGGAGTTTCTACATAAGTATACAACACCTTTACTCAAAGAAAACAGAAAAAAAAACAAAGCAAAAATAAAACCATGGGTTATCTCCCAACAAGTGCTTTTCTTTAACGCCTTTCAGCTAGGCATAGAAAGCAAGAAGATGCTCACATAAGAAATATGAATTAGTCAAAAGAGAGCATCAAAAATAAATTATAAAACAAATTTAAGTCTAACCCACTTCCTATGCATAGGAATCTTGTAAATAAATAAATTAAAGAAGCTCAAACTAGAAATCATGGGAAGGTAGAACAAGAGCAATTTTAAAACTTCCAACAAAAAGAGATGTTTTATTAACATGAAAATTCCTACAACCATATTTTCCTCTCTCATAATAATTTTTCAGTAGCATCATGAACAAACTCAACATCATAATTATCACATAAAGCATGTTTCTCATGGTCTAGAAGCACACAATTGATATCAAGCTCAAAAATAGTGGGATCTTTCTCACTTTTAGCAATAGAAGGACACGATGATTGGTCACTCTTAAAAGGTATATGACACATTATAGCAATACTATTTTCAGTAGCATTATAATTTATAATATCAAGTAACATGGACCATCACCTTGAGCATTCTAATATAGATTTTCTAAACAAACTTCCTCATTATCATGCATATCAATAGTTGGAATAAATAGAGGATTATCGTAAGATTTATCAATGTAGAATGGATTGCAATAAAACAAGGTATGATTTGAAGAGTTACTATCATTGTGTGGTAGACATGGGTAGCTCAATTCTTCCTTCTCTTGATCATCACTCTCCTCCTCTTTTTCATCCAATGAGCTTCCAGATTCGACAATTTCTTCTTCTATAGGATCCTGCAAGGCATTAGTCTCTTCCTTAGGTGGAGAGAATTTATAAAGATATTTAAGAATATAGCCATTTCTTTCCTCGTAATTATCAAAGAAAAATTCAAGTATATCATAAATCTCATATTTATAAGGTGCATCATCAATATTTTCAAGCAAATAAGCAGTTTCGAATGCACCCTTCCAAGCAATAAATTCTTCAATTTGTTCCACATCATAAAATTCATAATTTCCCTTAATATAAGAAGATATGTCAACATTATCATCATACTCACATTGAAAAGGGAGGTGTTTATACCTCCTACGGCAACAACATTTATGAAAGCAATAAGTAACATTATAAGTAGAGCATAAGTTTTTAGCATAGTTATGCAATTTATTAATTTGTTCCCATAAGTGTATCCCTTTTTGTGACAAGCGGTGTTACTTAGAATATTTTTGTTGTTCTTTCGTGAAACCAAAGAATTCACCCACTGATAGAAAGCATGATCAATCAAGTAAAAAGCAAAACAACAACAAAGTAAGAAATGATTGGAGGTGAGAGACTCCCCTTGCAGAAATCCTCTTTCTCCTCGGGAACGGCGCCAAAAAAGCTTGATGGTGCAGGTCTTACAGTCGTTGGGAAACCTTAATATCAAGGTATGAAGAGCATAGTAGCAATTTCCCTTAGAAAGAAACCAAGGTTGAATCGACCAGTAGGGGAAAGAAAGCACCTCCAAAGGTTGATGCAGTTGATGTGGTAGGGCTCAGTAACGGTTCAGAAGCAACGTGGAACCTACACAAGGCAATCAAATCACTTTGCCCCAACGAAGCAGTGAGGTTGTCAATCTCACCGGTTTTGCTGAAAACAAAGAGGTTAAACGTATGGTGTGGAAACCAGTAGGAAAACAATGTGAAAATAGTAGTAGCAGTGTGAAAATAGTGATGGTAGTGGTTGTATTATCAGTATGAGGAAATTGGACCGGGGTCCACAGTTCACTAGTTGTCTCTATCCATAAAAGATAGATAGCTGATAACCCACAAGTATAGGGGATCACAATAGTCTTCGAGGGAAGTAAAAGCCAAACTTATTGATTCGACACAAGGGGAGCCAAAGAATATTTATAAGCCTTAACAGATGAGTTGTCAATTCGGTTGCACCTGTAAGTAGACTTGCTCAGAACAATTTATCAGTGGTAGCAGTTTTATAGCAATAGTAGTAGTAAAATAACAACATGAGTAAAATAGTAACCGTAGTAGCAATCGTCAAAACAGTAGTCGCAATCGTGAAAACAGCAGGATGAAAGTACCGTAGGCATAGGGAATGGATTAACGGGTGTTGCATGGATAATATAGTTCATGTAATAATAATTACCTTGGCATTGCAGGTAGATATTAATAAAGCATCCAAGTTCTAGGAAAACCATAGGAATGCGTTCCAATATAGTCATACGTGCTCGCAATGAGAAACTTGCACAACATCTTTTGTCCTACCAGACCGTTTGCAGCAGGGCCCCAAGGGAAACTACTGGTAATTAAGCTGCTCCTTTTAATAAAGCACCGGAGCAAAGCATTAACACTCCGTGAACACATGTGATCCTCACATCTCATCCATCCCCTCCGGTTGTCCCAATTGCTGTCACTTTGGGGCCTCGGGTTCCGGACAACGACGCGTGTAAACAACTTGCAGATATGATCAAGAAACATAATTATACTCATGAAACAATAACATGGTCAGATCTGAGATCTTGGCACTCGGGCCCTAGTGACAAGCATTAAGAATAACAAGATGCAAAAACAATATATAGCACTAACAACGGATACTATGCACTATGCCCTAACAATCTGGCATTATTACATGAACAATATCATCCAATCCCTTCAATCCCTCTCAGCCTACAACGGGGATTACTCACACATGGACGGGGGAATCATGGATGGTTGATGGAGAAGTGGTGGCGGTGACGATGGCAATGATCTCCTTCGAATCCCCGTCCCAGCAGGGTGCCAGAATAGGAACTTCTGATCACCTAATTGGGTTTCGAGGTGGCAGCGGTGCTTGGGTGTGTTTCTCTGGAATATGACGAACCCCCTGTCTTTTTATGGTTATGGTGGTTATGTAGTCAAAAGGCGAGCCCGAGGGGGCGCCTGGGGCAGCCACACCACCTGGCGGCGCGGCCTACGGGTCGCCCAGAGGTGGTGTGGGCCCCTCCTTGCCCCTATCAGGGTCTCCTTATGGCTTTGGGGATCTTTGGGTGATATAAGGTCATTGGGATCTTTTCTGGGCAATTTCCCGAAAGTTGATTTTTCTGCACAAAAACGACACACGAGCGTAATTTTGCTAAAAAAAGCGTTAGTCTGTGTTAGTTGCATCCAAAACTCACAAGTTTAGAATAAAACAATAGTGAAAGTGTTCGGACAAGGAGATACGTTTTGGACGTATCAATAGCATGTTCGGTAAACAAATTACAGCTGGGAAATTGACATATATAAAGGCTGTACCGTAGTGCATATGCATGCCATGATGATTACTATGTGATTATTCATGCAAGAATTACAACAAAATACATAGACCTTTATCCAACTGCATCTATGACTAATAATCCACCCTCAGAATGTGATACGAGCAAACCTTGGGTATTAAGTTTCAAGCAACAGATAATTGCATTAAGCAAAGTGTGTAATGTAAACATCGTTGTTTTCTCCCTAATGGAAACCGCACATCCCCCACCTGTTACGTTTCTGTCACTCGAGCGTGAGTAAAAGGGAGCATGAACCCACTATCGAGCATAAATACCCCCTCTTGGAGTTACTAGCATCTACTTGCCCAGAGCATCTACTAATAACAGAGAGCATGCAAGATCATATATAACATACACATGAAAAGAACATGATAGATTGATAATCATTGGACATAGAATTCAATATTCATCGGGTCAAAGCAAACACAACATGTAGCCTTACAATAAGATGATCTTCATCATGTAGGGAAGCTCACAACATCTAAACATGAGGCATAAAGAGGAGTGAACAACCATGTAGCTACTGCTATGGACCCGTAGTCCAAGGATGAACTACTCACGCATAATTTCGAAGGCGGGCATGGTGGTGTAGAGCCCTCCGGTGATGAATTCCCCTCCCGACAGGGTGCCGAGAAGAGCTCCAGAACCCTCCCAAACTAGGATTGCCGATGAGGGCGTCCTTAGGTGTTTTTTGTGGAAAAAGGCTATGTTTCTAGGGTTAACCTCATGAGAGGAATAAATAGGCAAGAGGGCAACGTAGGTGGGCGTCCAGGGGGCCCACACCACCCCTGGGTGCGGCTAGGGGGCGCCGCCCTATGGCGTGGGGCCCCTATGGCCCCATTCCAGGTCCCCTCCGGACTCCGTGTGCGCAACAAATTTCTAAGACCTCCGGGCTTCGAAGCGTCCAATTCTATGAATATTTCGAGAGCGAATTTTCTGAAACTAAAAATAGCAGAAAACATGAACTGGCTCTCTGGCATCTTGTCAATAGGTTAGTCCCATAAAATTGATAAAAATGGCATAAAGTGTATACCAAACATGTACGATATAGCATGAAAACAACATGGAACATCAGAAATTATGTATACGTTTATGATGTATCAGGCATAACATGAGATCGTGGTATTGATCAGCAAGGGGGATAGAGTACCAAATAGCTACTGAAATGAACCCATAGTGCACTGGGAAACTACTCACGAAGCATCACAAAGGAAAACGGTCGATGGAAATGGAACCAGGGAACTTCCCCGTCCCGGCAGGGTGCCAGAACAGGAACTTCCGTCCCCCTAATCATGGTTTTCGATGGTGGCAGTCTCGGATGCGTTTCTGGAAAAATCCTCCTAGTGTCTTCTGTTTTAGGTTTTAGGGATTTTATAAGCGAAGGGGCGACGCGAGCAGGTGCCCAAGGCACCCAAGGGCCCACCAGGTGCGGGTAGGGAGTGGCCGCACCTGGCACCCTCCTGGAGGACTTGTGGGTCCCCTATAGGTGTCCTTCTAGCGTCCAGGGTTTTCCGATGAATAAAAAATCATCAAAAATATCTAGGTTATTCCGAGAACCTTGATTTTTGGACCTTTTCTGCAATTCAAAGAGAAAACGGACATAAACTGGCACTGGACATCTTGTTAATAGGTTAATCCAATAAATTATAGAAAACAAAGGAAAACATAGGGAAAACATCTAGAAAACGGGCATGGAGCATTAAAAAATATAAATACATTTGGGACGTATCACATAGATGAAATAGATCATTTGCAAATAATTTATAACATCCAACACCATGTTTACATAATGGATTACAAAAGGTTTGAGGCAGAATGGAGCGTGTATCTCCCCCACACAAGAAAGTTGGCTTCCAAACATATTTATTGCAGCAAGGAAAACAAAACAAAAACAAACAAACGCTCCAAGTAAAGTGCATATGATGTGACCGAATAAAAATATAGTTTCACTAGAAGTGGCCTGATAAGTTGCTGATGAAGAAGGGGATGCCTTGGGCATCCCCAAGCTTAGACGCTCGAGTCTTCTTAGAATTTGCTCAGATTATATCACTGTTTTCTCTTGACCCTTGAAAACTTCCTTCACACCAAACTCAAAGTAATTCGAATTAGAGGGTTAGTGCACAATCAAAAACTCACACGTTCTCCTTGGACACAATCATTATTGATAATTTTGAAACATTAGCTACAACCACTGATGTCTTGTGGAGCAAAGAAATCCACTCGACATAGTAAAAGAGAGAATTCAAGTAAAAAGGCAGAATCTGTCAAAACCAGATCAGTATGTAAAGACGAATTTTTTGGGGAACTTATGTTGCTCAAATTGAAAAAACACAAAGCTATAAAATGTTTTGGAATTAGCTGAGGAATACGCACAAAAATGTGAAAGTCAGTTTTGATCTTTCCGTGATCTATACGATTTTATACGGTGGAGAGCAGAAATCTGTTTCCTGCACAGAAATCCAAATCTAACTTCAACTTTCACTAGAGACTTTACTTGGCACACCAAATGTGAGAAAATAAAGATACAAAGGAGGTGCTATGAAGTAAACAACACCTTGAATCAAAGAAAACAGAATAAAACATTGCAAAAATGAAACCATGGGTTATCTCCCAAGAAGTGCTTTTCTTTAACGCATTTTAGCTAGGCCCAGAAAACTAGAATCAAGTATTTTCAAGTGAAGAAGCATCCAAATTGAGACAAGAAAACTCCTCAACAATGCATTGTATTTTATCTATATAAGTTGCATATGTTCCTCTCTCGACACTTTTAGGTTTACTACATACATCAACGGTTTTCAGGAACAATCCCGTCAAAATTCTTTTCCAAAGCCTCATGAAGTGCTACTAGTTTAAAGGGTATTGGTATTTTAATTTCCTTTTCATTTTTCGGTTCGGTCTTGTCTAGTTTTTCAAGAGCACCGATAACATATACACTTGAGCCTAGCATATTAAAATGATGAAAATCTTTCCTAGCTTCTATAGCAACATCTCCAAATTCTATAAACATGGTTTCCAAGATAAAATTCCTTTTTTCAATATCCTAAATATTATTCACGTTAAGAAACAATTGCTACATTATGGGGTGAAGGTTAACAAACCTAGCTTCTAACATGTGAACTAAAGAAGTTGCATCGGTTTCATAATTTGGAGCAAGTTCTACTATGGGTTTTTCCTCAAAATTCTCATGCTTGCTAACATGATTAAAGAATTCATTAATGGTATCCTTTCCCATCGAGAACCACTACGTATTGATAAATCTTTCATGTTAAACTTAGGGAGAAACATGACAAAAAAAAACAACAGGGTAACAAAAATAACTACTAGAAATATAACTAATTTTTTTTTTCTGTTTTTCGATGTAAATAAGCAAGCAAGACAAAATAAAATAAACTAAGAAAAACAAAAACAAAGTAATGGATTTCAAGTGAGAGACTCCCCTTGCAGAAATCCTCTTTCTTCTCGGCAACGGCGTGATTCGTCATAAATGTATCCTTAATTTCTGATGTTCCATGTTATTTCCTACATGTTTGCTATACACTTTATGTCATTTTTATCGATTTCCGTTACCAACCTATTGTCAAGATGCGACAGAGCTAGTTCCCGGTTTTCTTCTGTTTTTAGTTTGAGAAAAGTTGTTTTGGAAATATTCGCGGAATTGGAAAATTCGAAGCCCGGAAGTCTTAGAATTCCTGAAGGTTCCACGGAGCCCCAAAGAGGCCCAGAGGGGGGGGACACCATAGGGCAGCGCGCCCCCTGGCCATGCCTGGGGGTGGTGTGGGCCCCTCGCGCATCCATCGCTCTTTCGCCTATATATTCCCCCTGATACATCAACCCAAGAAATATACCACTTTTTCCGAGAAACACCCGAGGCCACCATCATCATCATCCCGAGATCGGGAGGGTTCTGGAGCTCTCCCCGACACCCTGCCGGGAGGGAAATTCATCACCGGAGGGGTCTACACCACCATGCCCTCCTCCTAAGTGATGCATGAGTAGTTCATCCCTGGAATACGGGTCCATAATTATAGCTATATGGTTGTCTTCTCCACTTTATGCCTCATGTTTAGATCTCGTGAGCTCCCCTACATGATCGAGATCATTTTTACGTAATGCTACATGATGTGTTTGCTGTGATCTGATGAATGGTGAATGCTATGTCTTTTGATTATCAATCTATCATGTTATCTTCATGCATATATTATTTCTGATCTTGCATGCTCTCCGTTATTAGTAGATGCTCTGGCCAAGTAGATGCTAGTAACTCCAAGCGGGATTATTTATGCTCGATAATTGGTTCATGCCTCATTTGCATCTATGCTCGAGTGACAAAAACGTGACGGTTGGAGGTTGTGTTGTTGCCATTAGGGAGAAAACAACGATGTTTACTTCGTTTACATTGTTTACATTACACACTTTTCTTACTTTAATTTTCTGTTGCTTGCAACTTAATACCCAACGATTGTTTGGATGATATTCGGAGGGTGGATTATTATTCATAGACGTAGTTGGATGACGGTCTATGTATCTTGTTGTAATGCCCGCGTGAATCACATAGCAATCTTTATGTCTTGCATATGCAGTATGGTGTATCCTTGATTTTTGTCAATTGCCCAACTCTAATTTGTTCACCACATATGTCATTTATATTTTATGGAGTGACACCACTAGTGAACTGTGGACCCCGGTCCATTTTCTCATACTGATAATACACACACTGCTTCCACTGTTTTCACACTGTTGTTATTGCTTTCATACTGTTCTCATATGTTTTTCCACACCATACATTTAACCTCTTTGTGTTCAGCAAAACCGGTGAGATTGACAACCTCACTGCTTCGTTGGGGCAAAGTAATTTTATTGTGTTGTGTAGGTTTCACGTCGCTGGTGAACCGGTAGTGCGCCGTGCCACCTCAGCTGCATCAACCTTAAGAGGTTGCTTGTCCTCCTACTAGTCGATTCAACCTTGGTTTCTTTTCCGAGGGAAAACTTGCCGCAACACTCTTCACAACCATTCTCTTGGGGTTTACCAACATCAGCCATCAACATGTTTTTTGGCGCCGTTGCCGGGGAGGAAGTGAATTTCTTCAAGGGGACTCTCTCACTTCCAATCTCTTTACTTTTTTTTATTGTTTTACTTAATATATTTTATTTTATCTTGTTTGCTTCTCTATATAAAAAAACAAAAAATAGTTCTTATTCTAGTCGTTATTTTTTCTTTATCATGCTTTCTATCAATGTTTGATGTCTGTGAAAGTAGAACTTATAGTCAAGGTGGGTTCACGGATGAACAACAAAATTATTATAAGGAACACGGGTTGTCACAAAAAGGGATACACTTATGGGAGCAAATTAATAAATTGCATGACTATGCTAAAAGCTTGTGCTCTACCTATAATGTTACTTATTGCTTTGATAAATCTCGTTGCTGTAGGAGGTATAAAAACCTCCCGTTTCAATGTGAGTATAATGATGATGTTACCATATATTCTTATGTTAAGGGAAATTATGAATTTTATGATGTGGAACAAATTGAGGAATTTATTGCTTGGAAGGGTGCATTCAAAATTGCCTATTTGCTTGAAAGTATTGATGATGCACCTTATACATACGAGATTTATGCTATACTCAAATATTGCTTTGATAATTACAAGGATTTTAATTACTACATACTTGATTATCTTAATAGGTTCTCTCCCCCAAAAGGATAGGGTAATGGCTTGCAGGAACCTATGGGAGAAGAAATTGCTGAAACTTGAAGCTCATTGGGTGAAAAAGAGGAGGAGAGTGGTGATCAAGAGGAGGAAGAATGGAGTAGCTACCCATGTCTACCTCCCAATGAGAGTAAATCTTTTCTCATAGTTGTGATGATCCTGTTGATTCTTTTGAAATATACCTTTGTCATGATGTTGATCCTTGCTATACTTGTGACCTTGATACTACTATGAATGAAACTTGTGAGAATGATATTGCTACTGTTATTTATGATAATCCATGCTACTTTGATAATTCCTATGATAATCATCTATTTATTCCATCTAATGATATGCATGATAATGAGGAAGTTTGCTTAGGAAATTTATATTATAATGCTCTTGATGATGGTTCTATGTTACTTGATGTTATAAATAGTAATGCTACTGAAAATGGGATTGCTAATGTTAGTCCCATACCTTTTACGAGTGATCAATCATCTCGTTTTGATATTGCTAAAAGTGGGAAAAAATAAGAGCTGATTTTAAATTTTGATCCCATTGTTTTTAAGCTTGATATGAACTGTCTGCTTTTTGACAATGACATATGTGATAATTATGTTATTGAGTTTGTTCATGATTCTACTGAAAATTATTATGAGAGAGGAAAATATGGTTGTAGGAATTTTCATGTTACTAAGACACCTCTCTTTTTGTTCAAAGTTTTGAAATTGCTCTTGTTCTACCTTCCCGTCGTTTCTAGTTTGAGCTTCTTTAATTTATATCTTTACAATATTACTATGCATAGGAAGTGGGTTAGACTTAAATTTGTTTTATATTTGCTTCTTTATTCTCTCTTTTTATTAATTCATATTTCTTATGTGAGCATCCACGTGAATCCAGTTTTCTTGGCCTAGCTAAAAAGCGTTAGAGAAAAGCACTTCTTGGGAGATAACCCATGGTTTTATTTTTTGCTTTGTTTTTCTCTGATTTGTTTGAGTCTAGGGGTTATATACTTATGTAGCAACTCCTTTGTATATTTATTTTCATGTTTTAGTTGTGCTAAGTAAATTTTCTAATGAGAGTTGGAGTTGGTTTTCGATTTCTGCGTAGGAAACAGATTTCTGCCGTCCACCGTAAAAAATCGTGAAACATCCAGACAGATCAGAATGACCTGAAATTTTGTGTGCTTATTCCTCAGCTAATTCCAAAATTTTCGTTCTTTAAGCTTTTTTTGATTTGAGAAACGTAAGTTCCCCAAAAAAATTTGTCTTTACAGACTATTCTGGTTTTGGCAGATTCTTCCATTTTTCTTGCATTTGCTCTTTTACGACGTAAAGTGGATTTCTTTGCTTAACAAAACATCAGAGGCTGTAGATAATGTTTAAAATTATCAAGAGAACTTGTGTCCATACATAACCCATGGATTTTTTATTGTTTCACTAACCCTCGAACGTGAATTACTCTTTGAGTGTGGTGTGAAGGAAGTTTTCAAGGGTCAAGAGAAGGGGGTGATATAATGTGATCAAGAAGAGTAAAAGGTCAAGGCTTGGGGATGCCCTTGTGGTTCATCCTACAAAATTCAAATATGACTCAAGCATCTAAGCTTGGGTATGCCCAAGGAATCCCCTTCTTCATCAACAATTTATCAGATTGCTTCTAGTGAAACAATATTTTTATTGGGTCACATCATATGAAATTTACTTTGAGCGTTTGTATTGTTTTCCTTTGTTTTATTTTGTTTTCCTTGCTGAAATAATATAGTTGTACCCTATAATTCATTTTGTTGGAGAGAGACACGCTCCGCTTTTTCATTTGAATACTTGTTATGCTCGTATTCTTAGTTTTTCTTCTAGCTGCTGCAAAAATTTATGTTTAGCTCCTGTTTTCATTGCATCTCTTATTCAGAGTTGTTAGTCTTAGTATATTTATGTGAGCAATCTCATGCTTTCTTGCTGTATCATTTAGATATTTTTTGCTGAAACATATTTTGTATGGTGCGTGTTGGGAAAGGAAACTGCTGCATGTGGTAGAATTTATAACGATGCAAATAGAAGCTTGTATTAACTGTGGCTAGAATTTTTCATATCATGCTAGATGTTATTTTAATTATAAAGCCTAGTGGTTATTTTGTAGCATGATTTTCCTCAAATAGGTGAGAGTGTTTAATGTGCTATTGAAAATCATGAGTTGTTCTTGTCATATTGAAGCATAAATTTGTGGTGTTCTCCTTTGAATATTTTATTTGGTTGACTTGGCGCAAGCTTACACCATGTTTATGACTACAAACCAGTCACCTATATCCTCTATGATCATTTATTTTTTGAACTTGTGGTACCACATATGCTTTGATTAATGATGTTTTTGTCGCTGTGCATGATTATGGCCTTTATGCTCTCTTGATTTGTCGCTCCCAGTCTTTTGCTAGCCTCCACCTGCACTGAGTATGAGATCTACTCGTGCATCCAACTCCCAAAAACCAAAGTATGCCAAATGTGTCCACCATACCTACCTACATGTGGTATTTAACTTCCACTCCAAAGTAAATTGATCATGTGTTACCTTTAAAATTTTCAAAATTACTCATGTTTTGTGTTCCTGTTTTAGCTCATGAGGACGTAAATAGAGAATTTTTATCTCACTTGTTGATTGGAATTTCACACCCTGGGCTAGTGGCTTCATCCGCTTATCCAATTGATAGAAGAGCTGGCAACAGGTTGCCCATCCCAAATTAATACAAACAAATTCTCTTCACTATGTTTGCCCCTGATTTATGAGTCAAAGCATAATTGTGTAAACAAAAGAGAAAGAGGGATGACCTTCTACACCAGTTGTGTCCTTCAATGGGGGACTCTCTTGTGAAGTCTAGTTAGCTTGTGATGTATTGTATTTTCTGTTTACCATTCGTTGACATAAGCATACACCTCTCTAAAAAATTGTTTCAAATACTTCTGTTTTAATGAAATAAAAATCTCTAGCACATGAGTGATCCATGCTTCCATTTGTGAAGGGACTTTATTTTACTTTTATGTTGAGTCTCCATCTTGTAACTTCATGCACAGTTGAGAGAGCATGGTTGCCATTCTGAGTTTAATGTGCACTTGTCCCAGAAACATTATTAATTGATTCATGATGTGTTATTGTTTATTCTCAAATTATTTGTTCTAGTCTTCCTCATGTACTTTGAAGGTGTCCTGGCATTTATGTTTTTCCCCACTCTAAAGGACAAGCGAATATGACTTTGATATGTTATCTCTATACTTGAAACAAACGTATAACTTTTAATGCATTGTTATTCATGATCTTTTATTTGTGTTACTTCTCATGATGAAAGTTGTTTGCTATGCATTATTGTTAGAATTTTATTTATCATGCTTGTGATTAAAGTACTTTGATCTCAGCTTACATATGCTTTTACAATATTGATGATCAAGTTTATGTTGGTAGCATGTCACCTCAGAAATTATGTGTTTTTTTATCGTTTACCTACTGGAGGACGAGTAGGAACTAAGCTTGGGGATCTTGATACGTCATAAACATATCCTTAATTTTTGATGTTCCATGTTTTTTCATGTTATTTCCTACATATTTGCTATACACTTTATTTCATTTTTATCGATTTTTGGGACTAACCTAATGACAAGATGTCATAGAGCCAATTCCCTGTTTTCTGTTGTTTTTAGTTTGAGAAAAGTTGCTCCGGAAATATTCGCGGAATTGGAAAATTCGAAGCCCGAAAGTCTTAGAATTCCCGAAGGTTCCACAGAGTCCCGAAGAGGCCCAGAGGGGAGCCACAGGAGGGCACACCATTGGGCGGCGCCCCTGGAAGCGCCTGGGGGTGGTGTGGGCCCCTCGGACGTCCACCGCTATCGCCCTTTAGCCTATATATTCCCCCCCGGTACATCAACCCTAGAAATATACCACTTTTTCTCGAGAAACACCCGAGGCCGACGTCATCGTCATCCCGAGTTCGGGAGGGTTCTAGACCTCTCCCCGGCACCCTGCTCTCTGTTATTAGTAGATGCTCTGGCCAAGTGGATGCTAGTAACTCTAAGAGGGAGTATTTATGCTCGATAGTGGGTTCATGCCTCCTTTGCATCTGTGCTCGAGTGACAGAAACGTGACGGATGGAGGATGTGATGTTGCCATTTGGGAAAAAACAACGATGTTTACTTCGTTTACATTGTTTACATTACCCACTATGCTTATGCGATTATCTGTTGCTTGTAACTTAATACCCAATGTTTGTTCGTATGATATTCAGAGGGTGGATTGTTAGTCATAGACGCATTTGGATGACGGTCTATGTATCTTGTTGTAATGCCCGCATGAATCACATAGTAATCTTTATGTCTTGCATATGCACTAAGATCAAGCCTTCATTTCTGTCAAATGACCAGCTGTAATTTGTTCATCACACATGTTATTTATCTTTTATGGAGACACACCACTAGTGACATGTGGACCCCGGTCCATTTTCTCGTATTGATAATACACACACTGCTTCCACTGTTTTCAGATTGTTGCTACTGCTTTCATATTGTTCTCATATTGTTTTCCACACCATACGTTTAACCTCTTTGTGTTCAGCAAAACCGTTGAGATTGACAACCTAACTGCTTCGTTGGGGCAATGTGATTTGATTGTGTTGTGTAGGTTCCACGTTGCTGTTGAACTGGTAGTGCGCTCTGCCACCTCAGCTGCATCAACCGTCATAGATTGCCTGTCCTCCTACTGGTCGATTCAACCTTGGTTTCTTTTCTCAGGGAAAACTTTCCGCTGCAGTCTTCACAACCTTTCTCTTGGGGTTTACCAACGTCAGCCATCACGGCACCAGAAAACTTGATGGAGGCTGATGCTCCTTGGGAGACCCCAAGTGTAGGGTGTGAAGAGGTCAGCGGCAAGTTCTCCCTCAGATAGAAACCAAGGTTGAATCGACCAGTAGGAGAAAGAATTCAATTCTGAAGGTTGATGCAGCTGATGTTGGCATGGCGCATTGAAAGATCATCTTCCGTTTTGATAATTAATGATAACATAACTTAAGAACTAATGTTTGTTTTAAGTATATGCAAGGTTTATTTGTACCTCGCAATATGCCTAATACCCTCCATAATATCCTTAAGGGCGTGGCGATAAATCTCCAAAGGAAAAGAGCTCAAAAAGCCAAGCCTGGGAAGCAGTTTCTCTAGGTGGCGGTATTACCGGTGAAACCACCGGCAGTATCTCTCCCTGGTGCTTCCCAGCACAGCCCCAGGCGGCGGCATCCGGTGGTGGTACCGGTGGTACCTCCGCCAAATTGCCCTTCGGGTGACATATGGTGGTACCTCTGGTGACCCAGCACACCACTTCATGTGTAGTGCTCAAGTCGGTGACATAATACTCACAGAAGGACTTACCCGTGAATATTACATCTCTCAGAGTGGTACAACAGAAACACAACGGTTCCAAGCAAAGCTATAGGATACAAACTTCATTACCAAAATCTTGAGAATCTCTTTGATGAATCAAGAAGATCTCCTGCAAATGAAACATCAGAAGAAGCAATGCGAAGCTCCAAGCTGGAGAATAACTCTAGCTCAGAACTAAATCTACTCTGGCTGATGTCAGCCCTAATCTATGGCTTGATACAGCTAAGTCCAAGTATGGTCTCCACCTACACCTTGATAGCTTCTCCTCCATCGGCGTTGTTGATGACGATGCTTTACAATGACAACTTCCATAGGGCTTCAACTCTAATCAGGGGGTCAAACGGGAACGAATGAGTAACGAGCATTACTCAGCAAGCTCATGATATATAGTGGATATTTTGATGCACTAACTACAGCTTTAGACTCAAAAGAGTCATAAGCTAATGCAAGGTTTTGTAAAACTTTCTTTAGGAGGTTGCTTTTACTTCTGAAAACTATGCCCGCCAGATATTCACAGGACTAGAACTTCATGGAGTTGCCTTTCCTGCGGCATTCGCAGCTCCTTCCCGGAACAAGGGGTAACATGTCATATCCTTTTACACTCTGCAGAGGTGCGTTACTTTACCCATGGATGACCAAGACCATGTTGCACAACCAGGTGTACATTCCTGTCCACTCCCACTCAGGTGTGGGGCCCGGTTGTTGGTCCAAGCCAAACCGTGCTTCTCCGCAAAACGCATGCCCACCCATTTCTTCCAGAGGTTGAACGTCTGATTCCACCCCTCACGATGGATATCTACGCGCCCCTGGCAGACCATCATAGACCCGTAGAGTCCGTGGGAATTAAGGGATCCCACCCATGTGCATGTAGTCTCGCAAGACCTACAGCGTACTTCTCTGGCAGCCCGTTGACATGCGAACAAGAAAAGATCACATATGACTTACTTCCCCCATAGAAGACCCATGGTTAACGCGGTATTTACGGTGCAAGAATCTTGACGGCAGTTGTTGTTAAATCCTAGGTAATACTTTCCCGTGCAGATGGAACCTTCCTTTGACCTATTCATCTTACCATGGTCCCATCTGCCCACCAAACAGAACACTACCACTCGGGTAGTCATTCAATTAGTCATATTATTATAAAAATAGGATCATGCATTCTTTTGAGAGTAGGTGCTAATATGATAGAGTTTTTGCAATTAGTTTGTCATGAAGTACTGCAAAGGATATGAGCAAGTGATGAACTTGCCTAAGATTGAAATAACCATAATAATCAATGTCTTCGGGGTTCGAGGGTCTCGTAGGGAATCCCGACATCTGAAAGATAGCAAAGTAGTCCTGGTAAGGACTACAGAAAACAATGATAAGGATGATACATGCATAGTAATGAGATCCATCGTGAAATATCCTGGAAAACACCCCAGCTTACAAGTGTAAGCCATGTTTAATATGATAACTTATTCACACTAGTTTAAGGTGAAATGTTTTGTTATTCGGGGTGATGTGGTTATTACTTCTTTTAGACTTACATGTGTTTCACTTTTACTTAGCAAACAATTGTTATCATGTTTAGGTAGAAGTGTTTATTACTTGATTAGATAACAAAACAACATCACACGGAAAATAACTATTGAAAAGATAACAGACACATTTTATTTTATGTTGAATAGTATAGAGCTAATGACATCATGTTAATTTGAAAATGAGAAACTAGTACAACTAACTCTATCATCACATGCTTGCTAATGACTTTGTGTTTATATGTTTAGTAGGTGTGAAAACGTGAGGGTTTTATTAATAAGGAAAATTATGAGGTGGTAGTTATTTCTGGTTATAATGAAGTATAAAAGAATTCTGGTATATGTTTAAAAACAAGTTTATAAGTTAAACAAATGTTCTATGTTTGACATATTTGATTTGGAAATTCTTTTCTCTTTAATTTAATATAACATTTTATGTTTTCTGAAAATATTTGAATAAGTTATTAATTTTATTAATTTTAAATGAATTAAATGGCTAGGAAAAATATTGCACACATGAAAACTTGAGCAAATGGCTTTGTAGACATCATAGATGAGTTGCATTTGTCATTTGGAGCATTTTGGTATATAACTTGTATTTTTCTAATTTTATGAATTATTTCTTATTTTTCTCTATTTTAAATGATTTAATTTAATTAAAGAAAATATTAAAATTTAAACTTTATCAAACATTTTTGAAAAGTTAATAAATGTCGAATCCCTGACTCGACAAGTCCCTTAGGTGACCCTATCGGGTTTCGATTAGGAGAACCCATGAGCGCTGGTGAGATCGTCGGCTAGACAGGGGGCGAGATTTACCCAGGTTCGGGGCCCTCGTAGAGGTAAAACCCTTACTCCTGCCTCTTGTCGATCTGTATTGGATGATTAGATCGGTTACAGGTTGCTCGAATCGAGAGTAGATCTCGAGTTCCGAGGCTTTTTGGTCGTGCGGTATTACTTTGTCCTCTCCTCGAGGGCTCTCCTGGCCTTATATAGATGGCCAGGTCTCGAGTCCTACCCGGAGAGGATTCAAACCCTAGCTAGGTGGGTTACAAAACTACCTAACTTAACCCGCAAGTTTAGTGCGGGTGGGCTTCTGGTGGACCTTCTGGAGTCTTCCAAGGGCGCCTCTTCTTGGGCCTTGACCTTGGGCCTGAGAGGGGTGTCCTTACCCGCAGGGTCCAAGATCTATGTCTTTGTCAGTAGCCCCCGAGCGTGTGCTCGACTGGGATTTATTTCCAGTCGGGTAGACGGTCAGACCTTTTTTGATCTCCTCCTGGAGGTTCAGCTCGACAGTTGTTGTCTTCGAAGGGTGTGTCCCCTGCATTGTAAGTTATAACGCTCGAGTATCGAGCAGCATAAGTGCCTGTTTTTTGCGGCTTTTATTGCAGAAGGATGTGGCACAGTAGCTTGGCTCTCCCGAGAGATCAGGGCCAATTAATTGCGACTGGGGCAAAAACATTCCTGGCCTACACAGATTCGAGACCTCCGACTCGAACCCGATGAGGTGATTGTTGCGACTGGGCCGTTGTGGACTTATCGAGTCGAACTTAACCTATGAGGGTACCCGGCATGTCCGCTAGGATTTTTCTTCGTGTTGTTGACACGGAACTATGCCGGAGGACGCAGCTTTCGAGTGCGATTCCAGGCCCAGAAAGAGAGATCTTTCTAGGTCTTACCTTCATATTCGAAGAATACGGCATCCAGATGTGCCTAGTCGGCTGAACAATCCAGGTTTTTATGATGCAGAATTATCATGTATAGGAGAAGCAGGTTTTTCCTACCCGATTTGAGTTGTTTGAGCTCCATACGAAAGAAATTTCGCGTTGGAAGAAAAAACTAAGCCCGTATGAAAGAGTTTTCATGCTCGGGATGCTGTGCCCATACGAATGAGTTTTCGTGCATAGGGTATTTTTCTCTTGTTCGAAGAGGTCTTGCTTTATGAACTGTTCATGGAAGAGTTGCTTTTATCCGAAGGAATTGCTATTCATACGAAGATAATTTCGCGTTCGAACTTCCAATCGAAAAGAATTTGGTTTTGAATGACGAATGCCATGACGTCATGGCGCACTCCTCTTCTCCCGATGGGACGTGACGGAGTGGCAGCAGAAAATGGCCCACCTTGTCAGCTTTTTGACCGGGAAACGAGACGTCGTTCCCGGTTTTTACGCGAGACGCGCAGTAAATGCGCACGATCTTCTGTTAAGATCGTGGCACGAAACAGCGCAGGCCGCCGCTTCGTTTCACCCTTACGCGTGGCGGCCGTGATAGATGCCACGTAGCGCATCGTACGGCTGAGATTGCCTTGCCCCGTGTATAAATACGGGTGTTAGCGCTGCGGTAAAACTTTCCCAGCTCTCTGTCTTCATCTTCTTCCTCGCGTTTGTGTCCATCTTCCCCGCGCTCGAGCTTTCGCTGCAAACAATGGCTGGCGGAAAGAAACGCGGTGCTGCCGGTTCTGCATCCGGTGAACCTTCCGCGCAACCCGCGCCCCGCGCCGGCGACTGGCGTTCTCCCAACACCACCGCAAAAAGCATCAAGGAGATGCAGCGGGAGGGGCTGCTGCCGGCGGAGACGGAGAAGCGAGTCCGCCTCGGGAAGAAGGAAGAGGTACCCAATCCTCAATCGAACGAGCGTGTGGTCTTTGTGGACCACGTGACTCGGGGCCTCTCTTTTCCCCTTCATCCCTTCTTCCTCGGGTTGTTGTGTGTCTATGGCATACAGCTTCACGATCTCCCCCCGAACGCGGTGCAGCACATTACGTGCTTCATCGTGTTCTGCGAATGCTATCTTGGCATTCGCCCGCACTGGGCGCTGTGGAAGGCGCTCTTCAAGGTCCGGATTTTCCGCGAGAAGTCGCGGGTGGAGTCCGAGCTTGGCGAACCACTTCGCACCGGAGGCTTCGGGATCCAAGCTCGACAAGAAGGCAGCTACTTCAACATGCATTTCGTCGACTCCGCCCAAAGCTGGCAGAAAAGGTGGTTCTACGTCATCGACAACAGCTCGGGTGGGATTGTAGAGTTCCACCCGTTTGCTGTTTTGACCAGGCGAAAGTCTTGGGGGCACAAGATGTCAGCCGAAGAGACCGAGACTGTTGCGCCTTTACTCGCGAGAGTAGCTGCTCTTCGGGATCAGACCGCGGGAGTTGTGCTCAACGGGATGCATCTGGCGAGCATCTTTTTGAAGCGCAGGATCCAGCCACTCCAACAAAGGCCCTCCGCCATGTGGGAGTATCAGGGCTCAGAGGATCCCAGTCGAGTAAGCCGCGAGGAACTTTCGAATGTAGAATTCGAGAAGAAAATCGCGGGTATCACCCGACTGAAGGTGGGAGAGAAATTCCCCGATTGCTCTGTTGAAGCCTTCGCCGCCTCAAATCCTCCCCCAGCCGAGGTTAGTTTCTTTCTCTTTTTTCGTCTTTGAGTTGTTCTTTTTTCTCGTTCTGAGTCCTAGTCGATAAGGTTTTCCTTGTCTTCTTCTTGCCTTTGCAGAGCCTAGCCATGGCGGACTGCTACCCGCCAACTACGGGGGAAGCCGCCTCAGAACAAGTGTCGAGTCATCAAGACGGCGCGATTGACACCAGCGTCGCCAATGCCTCTTCGAGTTCAGAGCACGATTCTTCGGATAACGTTGCGGACTCGAATGGCGCTCCGACGAAACGTCGTCGGGTAGATGAAGACGAAGCTACTTCTAAGGACAAATCCTTGGAAGCATCGCCCAGTCAAGCTCCTATCCATGCGACTCCACTTCGCACCCTTGCTCCTTCGCCTTCGTTCCCAGTGATGACGCCCGCTTGAAACGCGGACTTGCTGGATGACGACGAAGACGACGAGTAAGTGTTTTTTCCTTAATCTTAGTCGAACATTTTCTGTGCTTCAATATCGATTGTTTCTATCTTTTGGTGCAGTCTGCAGACGATCAGTCCTCGCAGGTACGCCGCTGCCGTTCCTCCCGAGAAGAGAAATAAGGCCAAGGATGCGGGTGAAACTCCCACCGCGGGCACCGTCCAAAACTCTCCCAGAGCGGCTCCTGAAGCTGCGACTGTGGAGCGTGGAGCCCCCAGCTTTGCCGTCAGGACTTCAGCTTCTAAGGAAGTGACGGACAGCTCCGCGGATCCGCTCTTTCGCGCTTCTGGCCAGGTAAACGTCATCTTACGTCTTCAAATTTTCTATCGGGTGCACGACAGTGCTCCCGATGGGAGTAGCCCCCGAGACTGTAGTCGATTGCAAGCGATCGGCTACAGGCTCTGAATCTAGTTCCTTTCTTCTTTATCTCTGTGTTTTTATCGGGTGCACGGCAGTGCTCCCGATGGGAGTAGCCCCCGAGGCTGTAGTCGATTGTAAATAATCGGGTACAGACTCAAATTTAATCCATTTAACTCTTCCGTCTTCGTGCTTTTGCAGTCGCTCGTTGATTCTCTTGCGGCGATTGGTCGCCGCGTCGTTCTCGCTGAATCGGATTGCGAGTCCCTTCGAACGGACCGTAGCCGACTTCAAACTGAAAACGACCTCCTCAAGGGTAAGTTCTATTATCTCTTTGTCTTCACTGTCCTGTGAATTCCTGATTTCTGATAAGCATCTTTTCGCAGCTCAACTTGAATTTTTGGAATCCGAAAGGGTCAAACTTTCTGAGCAGGTAACTGCTCGGAAGGCTGACCCGACGGCCATTCGACAAGAGCTGGAGGCTTCCCGCATGCAATCAGAAGATTTTAATCGACAGCTTGCGGATGCGCGGAAGGCCCTGAAGGAGCAAGTTGAAGCTGGCAGTAAAGCCGACAATAATATTGTCGAGTTCCTCCGTCCCCTCGCGGAACGTTTTGCAGGTAAGTGCATTTTGGGACTTCTGATATTTTATTCCGCTGAACTTTGCTAAGTTCGGTCTTCTTTGTTCACAGGTCTTCTGGACGTCCCCCTAGAGATCCCTGGGCTCCAACGGGTGGACGTGCTAACCGACACACTTGCACAACTCAAGAGACATTCCGATGGAATTCTCTCTCTGATTAACGATGCCTCCCAGGCATTGGTGCAAGTGCATGGTCGCATCGTTGCCAGCGGCACTCCTACGCCTGCGCTAGATGATCTGCTGAAGGCTTTTTCGGAAGGCGGTCTTCTGGATGCCTTCGCAGTCGCTCAATCAGAGGCTGGCGCGAAGACTGCGATCCAATTTGCTCTGGCGCACGGACTCGAAGGGTTGGAGGAGGCTTACTCGTCCATTCCAGTCGATCCTTCCACGGGCAAAAAGGTACGGCTCTCTCATTTTGGCGAGCAAGCCGCCATTCTTGCTCGGAAGCTTTCTGAGATTTTTGCTCGGAAGAAGGGAGGGTCGACTGCCGCTAGTGGGAGCACCAATGTAGCCTCGTAGTTTTTTTTTATTTCCTTCCTTGAATGTAATGAACCTTGGGATGTATTCCCGTACCTTTGTTGTCCTTGATCGAAGCATTTATCCTTTGGAATTTTTATTCTTTTTGTTTGTGCCTTGTCTCCCGATGGGAGTAGCCCCCAAGCGTTTTTAGTCAGATGTGCGACTAGAAACAACTCGAGTAGGGCATCTCACTTCTTTCCTTGTACTTCTTCCAGGCTACTGTGTTTGCCACGGAAACTTCTGGTGGACGTGGTAATCCAGTAAGTCCACTTGTGGCCGCCGTGGGCACTTTTGCTGGCCTCCGTGATAAGGTTCAGGAGGGTGAGCGTAGGCTGAAAGCTCTGCGCGGGGTAGCTGATGTGGCGATATCCAAACAGAAATTGGCGGCTGAGCGCGAACAATTTCTGAAGGACGAACTATCTTCAGTCGCGAGGGAGTTGCTATGTAAGTGGTGCAGCCCCCGTGCATTTTTCCTCCTTTGTATTTTTCAGCTGACTAAGTGCGTCTGCTCTTCAGTTGTTAGACCGGATGACAGGGAGGAAAAGCAGTGGGTGGAAAACCACATTCAGCAAGAAGCTAACAGCCCGAAACCTCATGCGAATAACTTCTGGTCTGATCGCAGTCGAGGGTTTGTGATGGCCACCTTGAAATTCCGAGTTCTGCAGGCGAGAATTCTCGTGGGTTCTTTTCACGAGGTCTTGATCGCGATGAACGCAGCTTTTTATCCACTCGAAAGGGGTCCCGAAGACTGGCGCTATCTGCTCAGGTTGTTTAGTCGGGAAGGGGAGATTCGCACGTGCGTACGCAACCAGATGACGTGCGGCGCGGTTGTGGCTCTCTCTTTTGTCCGAATATGGCATTCTGAGATAGATTTGAACTCCGTAGCTCGGCGCCCAGATTATGCAATCGAGGACATCACACCGTTTTATGATGTTGTACGCCCTGCAGCCGAGAAGATTATCCGAATGACCTCTGAAGAGGTAGATAGGGTCTTAGCGACTGAGAATGCTCAGCGTTTTGACTGATTGTCGGATGTGAATATCCTGTAAACTGTTTATAGTTTGTAAAAATTGTTGTAAGGTGTGTAACCTTGTATTTGATGATATTTCTTTGAGATGCTAAGTTTTTAGGAGTAGCCCCCGTGTGTGCGATGGGGTGTGTACCTGTGACTTTTAGCATGCAGTAAACAAGAAGCTTCGGGTAAATATGATGAGGGAATCATGTATTTTTATTGCAATGACTGAGAAGTCATGTATTCGAGCTACAGAATTGGCTAGTATAGCCTTATTGTTGTAGAAACAAGTAAACCTAGGGGTAGAATTTGCGGAGTTGTGCAATATTCCATGGATTGGAATAGATTCCTCCGGTCTCTGGATTCTTGAGCCTGTAGGCTCCTCCTGGGATAACTTCGTGTACGATGAAGGGTCCTTCCCAAGGCGGTTCGAGTTTGTGTCCTTCCTTCTGCTTGAGCCGCAACACTAAGTCACCTACCACGAATGACCTGTGGCGTATGCGGCGACTGTGATAGTTGCGTAGTGATTGTTGATAAACTGCGGATCTTGCGAGTGCGATCTCCCGCATTTCGTCGAGTGCATCCATATCTTCTGCAAGTGCTTTGTTGGAGGTTTCTTCGCTGTAGGCCACAACCCGTGGGGCGCTGAATCGAACTTCCTCGGGAAGGACTGCTTCCGCCCCGTATACCATAAAAAATGGTGTGTATTTTGTAGACCTGTTTGGGGTTGTCCGGAGGCTCCAGAGTACGGAGGGTAGCTCATCTGCGCAATGCCCTGCTGCGGGGTGCAGACGGTCGAGTAGTCGTTTCTTGATCCCAGCCGAAACTAAGCCGTTGGATTTTTCGACTTGTCCGTTCGTTTGCGGGTGGGCGACCGAAGCAAATTTGAAATTGATGCCTTTCTCCTCGCAGAACTGCTGTGTTTCCTTTGCCGTAAAGTTTGTGCCGTTATCTGTAATGATGTCGTGTGGCACACCAAATCTGCATATGATGGAATCGAGGAACTCCACGGCGCATTGGGCGCTAGCCGAAGTTACTGGTCTTGCCTCTATCCATTTTGTGAATTTGTCGACTGCGACCAGCAGGTGTGTATATCCACCGGGTGTGGATCTGCGTAATGGTCCAACCATGTCTAGCCCCCACTGTGCGAAGGGCCAGGCGATGGGTATCATGTGCAACTCCGTGGCGGGTGCGTGCGGCTTTGGTGCGAATCGCTGGCAGGCGTCGCATCTATCGACCAGGTTTTTTGCATCGATGGCTGCTGTTAGCCAGTAGAATCCTGCTCGAAAGGCTTTTCCCAATATCGCTTTCCAGCTAGCATGATGTCCGCAATCACCCTGATGTATGTCCCGGAGTAATTCCTTGCCGTCTTCGGGTGCGATGCAACGCTGAAGTATTCCCGAGATGCTTTGTTTGTATAATTCTCCGTTAACCACCCGAAAGGATTTGCTACGCCTGATTAGCTGTCGAGCCTCACGTGGATCGGCCGGGAGCTGTTTGTTTAGCAGGTAGTCGAGATATTTCTGCGTCCAGACTGGTTCGACCAGAAAAACCTGCCGTGATATGTTATGAGTAAGTTCGAGAAGCGCGATTTGCGGGCTGACCTCTGTTTCCATTGCTGCGGGTGTTTCTGCGGCTTTCTTCAGTTTGACCGATCTCTTAATCATCAGCTCGAAATATATCCCTGGCGGTATGGGTGTGTTCGTGGAACCCATGTTGGCCAGTCTGTTTGCTTCTTCGTTGCTAGATCTTGCAATGTGTTTTAGCTCGCACCCTTTAAAGCTTCCTTCGAGTAGGTTATACATGTCGCGATATGCAACCATGTTTTCAGCAATGGCGTCACATTCTTTCATCGTTTGCTGCACTATGAGGTTGGAATCGCCGTAGATCATTAATCGGGTAGCTCCACAGGCGATTGCCATCTTCATCCCGTGCAATAGTGCTTCATATTCTGCGTCATTGTTCGATGCTGGGTCATCGGGTGAAAAATCCAATCGCAAGACATACTGCAGTTTGTCTCCGCTAGGTGAGATGAGGACGATTCCTGCTCCTGCTCCTTCGTTTCTCTTGGATCCATCGAAGTACATTATCCAATTGCTCGTATACTCGGGTGGCCCGGGTGTTTGTAGCTCTGTCCATTCGCTGATGAATTCCACGAGAACTTGGGATTTGACTGCGTTGCGTCCAGCATAGGTGATGTCCCAGGCGCCCATCTCGATGCTCCACTTTGCTATTCTTCCGGATGCCATAGGGTTGTTCATGATTGTCCCGAGTGACGCATCATTAACCACTGTGATGGCGTGTTCCTGGAAATAATGTTTGAGCTTTCGAGCTGTGAGAACAACCCCGTATGCGAGCTTCTGATAGTGAGGGTAGCATTGTTTGCATGGCGAAAGTACTTCGCTGATGTAATATATTGGTCTTTGAACTCCGTATGCTTTGCCGTCTTCAGGTCTTTCGACTACGATCGCTGTGCTGATGACCTGGTTTGTAGCGGCTAAGTATAGGAAAAGTGGCTCCCTTTCTTGCGGTGTCGCAAGGATGCGCCTGCTTTGCAAGGACCGCTTCAGATCTGCAAACGCTTTTTTAGCTTCGGGCGTCCATTCAAATTTGTCCGTCTTCTTCAGTAATTTGTAGAAGGGTAATGCCTGCTCTCCCAATCGTGCGATGAATCTGCTCAGGGCTGCTAGTCGTCCTGCGAGCTTCTGTACTCCGCGTAGATTGGTTGGCTCCTTCATAGTCAATATGGCTTGTATTTTCTCCGGGTTGGCTTCAATGCCTCTGGCGGATACCAGGTACCCGAGAAGTTTGCCTGCGGGGACACCGAAAACGCATTTGGTCGGATTGAGCTTGATCCGATATGCGTTAAGGGCGTCGAATGTCTCTCTGATGTCCTCGAGGAGTGTGTCCTCCACTCGAGTTTTGATGACGATGTCGTCGACGTACACTTGTACGTTTTTGCCAATGAGATTGGCGAGGCATCTTTGCATGCAGCGCTGATATGTTGCGCCTGCGTTCTTCAGCCCGAAGGGCATTGTCGTGTAGCAGTATACACCGTGGGGTGTGATGAAAGCCGTCTTCTCCTCGTCTTCCTTTTTCATTCGGATTTGATTATATCCTGAATAGGCGTCTAGGAAGGAGAGACGCTGGCAACCTGCCGTAGAGTCCACGATCTGGTCGATTCGTGGTAGAGGAAAGTTGTCCTTGGGGCAGTGTTTATTTAGCGACGTGTAGTCGATGCACACCCGAAGGATATCCGTGTTTTTCTTGGGGACCAACACCGGGTTTGCTAACCAGGTGGATGATCTCCCTGATGAAGTTTGCGGCTAGCAATCTGTTTACTTCTTCTCCAAGCGCTTTCTGCTTAGGTTCTGAAAATCGTCGAGTCGTCTGTTTGATGGGTTTGGCGTCAGGAAAGACTTCGAGTGAGTGCTCGGCAAACTCCCTGGGTATTCCTGGCATATCTGAGGGCTGCCAGGCGAAAATCTCCCAGTACTCACGGAGGAGTTTGACGAGCGCGCCTTCCTATGCTGGCGAGAGGGTTGTGGAAACCATCGCCGTCTTCGCGGAGTCTGTCGGGTGCACTTGGTGCTTGCGAGTGTCGCTGTTGGCGCTGAATTCCAGTTCGGGTGCGTTTTTCTTCGTGAGGGGCATAAGGGAGTGGTCCGTGGTTTTTGCTAGCTCTTGAAGTTCTTCTTGCATCCCGAAAGATTTTGCGATCTCATTAAATTCTATGTCGCACTTGTCCGATTTCTGGAAGTCTCCGTCGATGGTGATCACACCGTATTCGCCAGGTAGCTTGAGCTTCAAGTATGCGTAATGTGGCACGGCCATGAATCTGGCGAACGCTGTTCGACCAAGAATGGCGTGGTACTGTGAGGGCCAGTCGACGACTTCGAAGTCCAGGAATTCCCTTCTGTAGTTGCGTGGGGAGCCCAGTACGACTTCTAGGTTGATTGTTCCGAGTGGACGGATTGCCTTGCCCGGAACTATCCCGTGGAAGGATGTTTTTGATTCCGTTAGGCCGTCCAGATTTTTGTTCATTCGACGGAGTGTATCCGCGTAGATGATGTTGATGCCACTGCCACCGTCCATGAATACGCGGGCCAGGTCATAATTGCCAATTTGAGCTTGAATGACGAGGGCGGCGTGTCCCGGCCGATAGACTCGTGGCGGGTGGTCTTCTTTCGAGAACGTGATTGGCTGATCGGCCATCTTCAGGTACTCGGGCTTTGTTGGTGGCGTCTGCACTGCCATGCATATTTGTCTCGAGTTAGTCTTTTGAGCTCTGCGAGAGGGGCATACCTTCTGTATCATCCCGAGGAGTTGTCCTTGCGGAGTCGGGTATGTATTTGCTCCCGCGTTTTGTTGTGGTGGCGCTGGCAATGCGGCGAGCGCCATGTTTGGGTTGGTCGATGGAGGTGGAGGCGGTGGTAGCTGGAATTGTTGTCCCCCTCCTGGCAGTGGCGGATAGTTTTGGGTGGAAGCAAATCTTTTCTTGGCGAGCGCGTCCGAGATTTCGATGAACTTTCGGCAATCCTTGAGAAGGTGCGTTGCCTTAGTCTTGCCCGTGCGCTTGTCTGTGAACAGATGTAGCGAGCAGTACGCATCGAGGTCTTCCTCGGGTGATTTTTCTTCTGCCTTTGGTTTCCACTCGCGACTTCCGCGACGACCGGGGTCGCGACTTCGCGTGAATTCTGCTGCCACTAGTTCTTCTCTATCCTCGTGGTCGTAATATTTTCTTCTCTTCCTTCGTCCGTGGCGGTCGTCCTCGTGTGCAGGTGATGATCCTCTTTCGTTGCGTACTGTGTCTTCTCCATTGGCCCATTTTTCGGCTATGACCATGAGCTCCCCGATGGTTTTGGGCGCGGCTCTGCCGAGCTCTTCTCGAAACGCGGTTCTTCTTGCTCCTTTGGCGAAGGCCTCAATCGCCACTTCTTCAGAGATTGTCCCTGCGGTGTTCCTGAGCGTGTTCCACCGCTGGATGTATTCTCGGGTGGATTCACCGCTTTTCTGTTTGTAGGCTCGTAGTTCTTCGATTGTAGCCGGCCTCTTGTAGGTCGACTGGAAGTTCTTGCAGAAATCACGGTGTAAGTCATCCCTTGATGCGTAGCAAGATCGTGGTCTCCTCTCCAGCCAGTTGCGGGCTGCTCCGGCTAGGTGCAAATTGAGGTATTGCATAGCCGTGTTCTTGTTACCACGTTGGCATTTCACTGCCGTGAGGTAGTCGCTCAACCATTGAGAGGGCTCGAGTGAGCCGTCGCACTTCGTCACTTCCGTGCTGAGCTTGAATCGCTTGGGTAGGGGCGCCCCGCGGATACTACGGGCGAAACATAGCGCGCCGCAGGTTTCGTCGTCCGAAGAGCCGGATGATGATCGGTCGCGATACCTTGACGCCCTTGCTCTATCCACTTTGTTTTGCGCGATGTCTGATCGCGCGTCACGTCCGAGTTGATCGCGATCGGCGTTCTTCCGTGGTTCCTTGCTTCGTTTGCGTGAACGGCTGCCGCGGTGTCGCGAGCTTTTTTCTCTCGAGCTGTCGTCGCCGCTGCTTCGACTGTCATCACGGCGGCGGGCTTCTTTCCCTCGGCCACGACGTGGCGACTTGTCTTTTCTTGGGGAAGAGCTTCTGTGCCTGCGGGGCGTTTCTTTGTTCTTATCCTTCTCCAGTCGCTCCTTCTCCAATTGTTCTTTGCGATCGTGAGAGGCGAGCCTTGCGGCTGCCAACCCTAGACCTTTGCGAATATGCTTGTATTGTTCCACCCGGGATCGCTATCCGTCGGCTGGTTCATCTGCATGTAGGTTGCTGCGGCTAGGATCGCGGCGGCTGGGGTTTGCGGGTAGACGTTGCCATCGTCGTCGACCCTCATGAAAGAAGACGTGGTAGACCTGTTGGTTCCAGCCATAGATTCATGGTCCCTCGTCGACGCTGCGGGTCCCTTTCCCCCCAGGTCGGGTAACGACCGAAGGTGCATGGGATAGCTCGGCTCGACGTAGGCTTGATTCATCCGCTGCTCTCCTGCGACGGGCTAGATCTGCTCGGGCATCCTTGATGTTTGAGGCCGCCCTCACTAGGTGATAGTGGTAGGCGGTTAGGTCTTCATGCGTGGCTTCCACCGCAGGTGGCTGGCTCTTTCGCATGGATTCCTTGGCTCTTTTCCAGGCTTCCCGCGAAACACCGATTATATCGCGCTTGGTTGCGCTATATTCAGTTTCCGAGGGCTGTTCCGACCCTGCCATGCAGACTTGGGCCAGTTGTGGTCCGTGCGTCCTAGGCGCAGATCGGAAAGCTTTCCGTACCCGAGAGGGTTACTCTGTCGAGAGGGTGTGGTAGTCGACTGCGTTGTAGCGGATGGACTCGCCGCTTTTCCCCGTAGGAAAGTGCGAGTTGACGGTTCCAGATTCGGTTTCAGATTCATCCGAGAAGTGGAGGATCCCGTCTCTGTTCGCCATGAAGTTGAAGCTCCCGAACGTCAGGGTGACGCTCTTCTCCAGTTCCTCGAACGCCGGGCGAGATTCCGGCGAGTGAGGCGTGACCACGACAGATCCGATCCGTATAGGATTGTTCGGAGCCGTAGCCGTTGGTTTCCAACGGGAGTTGGACGTCGATGAAGCCGAAGATGCCGGTGATCCAGCGCCCGCGTATCCCACGGACGGCGCCAATTGTCGAATCCCTGACTCGACAAGTCCCTTAGGTGACCCTATCGGGTTTCGATTAGGAGAACCCATGAGCGCTGGTGAGATCGTCGGCTAGACAGGAGGCGAGATTTAACCAGGTTCGGGGCCCTCGTAGAGGTAAAACCCTTACTCCTACCTCTTGTCGATCTGTATTGGATGATTAGATCGGTTACAGGTTGCTCGAATCGAGAGTAGATCTCGAGTTCCGAGGCTTTTTGGTCGTGCGGTATTACTTTGTCCTCTCCTCGAGGGCTCTCCTGGCCTTATATAGATGGCCAGGTCTCGAGTCCTACCCGGAGAGGATTCAAACCCTAGCTAGGTCGGTTACAAAACTACCTAACTTAACCCGCAAGTTTAGTGCGGGTGGGCTTCTGGTGGACCTTCTGGAGTCTTCCAAGGGCGCCTCTTCTTGGGCCTTGACCTTGGGCCTGAGAAGGGGTGTCCTTACCCGCAGGGTCCAAGATCTATGTCTTTGTCAATAAACATTTAGATTATATTTTTCTAAACATTTCCATATTTTATTTGTATTTTTCTAATTATTAGATTATAAGTTATTGAATTATTGAATTTATGAGTTATTCTGCCCTTTTGAAATTGACAGGTGGGTCCCACCTGTCATATTCAGTTTTTAATCAAAAAATAAAGAAAAGGGATAATGACGTCATGGTGATGTCACAATGACATCACATGAACACGCTTCTTCACAGATGGATTGAATTCGAGTATTTGAGTGAAGATTGGGGTGTGAGATTTTTTCCATTGGCGAGAGGAGTTCCGGGCGAATGCTTGGGTGGCGGGGCCTCGACCAAATGGTTGCCGGAATAGCGCCGGCGTCCATCGGTGCGGCGGAGAAGTACGGCACACGGCGGTACAACGAATTGATGCATGAAAAAATTAATCGACAACACTTGTAGATGCAGGAGCTCACAAGGATTGCAGTGATGCGGTGGGATTAGTGAGAGAAGCTCGGGCTTGCCGGCAATGCCGCAGCGGCGCTCACGACCGGCGCAAAGGGAACGACCAAATTCGGGAAGCTCCGGTCTTCCCGGCATGCGAACTTCAGCGTGGAGGTAGAGGAGGACACGGCGCATCCGAGGGTGATCTCGGTTGCTCGGGAGGTGGTCGGAGTTGACGACGGCGTGCGGCGGCCCGACTAGTTAGGGTTTCGGTGTTCTTCGCTTAGAGGAAACGAGAGAGAGCAGGCGAGGGAGTGAGTGAGAGAGCTTGATGCGGACGTCTCCCTGGCCTATATACCCACGGAACGACGGCGAGGAGGAGGTGGCAGCGACGTCGGACGCGGTCGCATTCCTCTGGCTTTCTGACCAGAGGTTGAAGAAAGAATGTTTCTAAACATTTCCAAGAAAACCCCCTTGAAGTTTCTATTATTTACCAGTAGGACCTTCTGTTACTAAAAATTGAAAAGGAAAGCTTGTTTTCTGGGCTTTTTTGTGAACCAAAAAATTATGAAAAATCATATTTGAATTCCTTATCAAATTTCACATCTCACCATGTTTTGTTTTGGTCAATTTGAAGAATATTAGTATTTTTTTATTTAGGGTGCTAAATTAAGTGGTTTTTGCTATTTTCTCTCTATTTAAAGTCCATATGGATTAAAAATTACATAGTGTATACTATGACATGAAAATAACCCCACTAATATGTTATTGAAATAATGAGTTGTTTTCTAATGGATAGGTTTTAGGTATAATACCTTTTGGAAATACTTTGTCAGCTTTAGTAGTGTTTTATTTTTTAGGCATAGTAATAAAATCACCCAATAGGGAATTTGATTCCAAGTCATACCAAATGATTTTAATTAGTGAAGGAGCTTGTTTTCTTTTTTGATATCATGTCATCTTTTATAATTGAAACTCCTAGCAATCTTTGGTTGACATTTTACTTGGATGTGTGTAAGAAAGGTTGCTGTTTTTAGTACTTGATTAAATGGAAAACTTAAGTGGCTTTGGAACCTTATTTGTTTGTTTTCCAACAGTTTCCAAATATCGATATTATCCCATATTTGTTTTAGAACAAATAATCATTTATATGTGGGTGTATGGTTGAATTCTTGTTGTTTTCCATTTTTATTATGGGTGAGGAAGATCTGGAAAACAAGGAAATTAATTTGTTTTCCCCTACCTCAACCTATCACAAGACATGTGGATGCAAGGGCTTGTTTATTATTTTCTCTCTTGCCAATTGTTTCCATTAAAGTGATTTTTTATTTATTCCTCATCTATGATGAGTCTTGACAAGGCCTTGGGTTATAGTTTCTCTAATATCACTTAATATTTCACTTGAGAATTTCTTATACTAGGCTTCCTTGATAAACTAGTGTTTCCCCTTGTTGACTTCTGTTGCTTGATGTTCTTGTGACTGGTTTTCACTAGTCTTCTATTATCACCTTGTGTCACTTGCAAGTAATATCATCTCTTGGATTCCACCTTCAACTATCTTCCCCTGGTGGTGAAAACCACCAGTTATTCCATGCACAGAGTTTACTTAGTTGATTATAAAAGTAGGTGAGTTTGTTTTATGACATCAATTAGCCTTAAGAATATAAGAAGAATCTGTTGACAAGTTTGCAAGGCTTGTCCTCAAATTACTTTTCATATACAAGAGACTGAGATGTACTAGGTTATTCAACCTTCTGTTTGTTTGTGTATGACACTCAATTGTTTGAGTATACAAAAGTGATCTGTTAACAAGGTAATTAGTCTTGTTACAAGACTACTTCTATATAACACTAACATTGGAATATCACACTATTTCAAGAGTGTTAATAAGATCAGATCAATCTATAAGAGTTTCCAAGTACTCTTATGATAGATTGAAGTAGCACTTCTAGAATACTCTAAATAATCTTCTTGAAGATCTTCATGTGGTAGTTCCTCCTGTCTTGTGGTTTCTTCTCTTGCAAAATAACTTGGAGAAGGTTGGGAAACAAGATATAATGGTCTAGCCAAAATAACAAGATCTAGATTAAGGGTTAATTCATGCTTTTATTATCCTTCCATACATTTCTTGTTTTGATTCCCATAAGATAGATACTTGTCTCATAAATGATTGGTTTTGTTTAGCTATCAATCCAATTCCTCTAATAGAGGTTATAACTTGTTCTTTCTCTACACTTGTATTCAGAGACACTTGATTTGTTGAATATTGATGTGGATGGAAATATAGAGTGTTTGTGGAATGATGACATAAGATAGTAAGTTGATCAAGTGGTTCCTTGATGTGTTCAGATTTCATATGCTCATTTTGTATAAGATGATAGAAAGAATGAGCATGTGAAAGTTATTGGGTTTAATGACTTATGTCATAGTTGTTATTTGTTTTCCCAGGTGTCATGATCTTACTTTATATTCATCACTTTATTAACTTTGTCATTCATAATGCATATATACAGATTTGGGAATATCATAAGTAAGGATCAAGGTTTAACAATGGTTTAAGAATATTTACTTCTTCTTTAAGGTACTTCTTTTATGATTGATGAGATATGTACATATTCGATAAATATGTTAATACAATTATTATGTCATTTTCCACTTGTGGTTTTTGAGTTAACACCTGTCTGTATGATTTGAGTTCTATTAAACTTTGGTTATTTACTTGTGAAGGTTCATTTAGTAGGTACTCAATAATTTGGAAAGATGTTTTGTGAATGGTTGATATCTTAAAGAGGTATTGTTTGAGAGGTCATCACACCTCTATTGATGAGATGATTCAATTGTGTATTACTCATTAGAGGAAGTATGATTAACAATTATATTTGGATACTCACCCGCATTTGAGTTGTAGATACCTAGTGAGTTATCCCAAGTCATTTATAGACTTGTGGTTAAAGTTGTTGAGGATTTGTGTTTGATCATAACCAATTATGGTTTGTTTGATCAAATGATTTAGTTTGTAGAGAGACTATGTCATAAAGATCATTCCAAATGTACTCTTAACCAGATGGACTAGACCTATTTAATCATGTCAAGTGAAACTTTGGTCACTTTGCTTTGTTTAAACTTTCGCGCCAAAATTTCCCGTACTTTTAGATGCATGCTTTGCAAATGCACATGTTATATTTAGATCCTTATAACTTCCCAAACACTGGGATGTTACAGTACCTCCGCTTGCTTATATCGCGCCCAGCAGGCGGACTGCCACCGGTGGAGCTATCGATGGTGGCTCCGCTAAAATGGCGTTCGGGTGCCATATGGCGCAGGCCAGGGCGGAGCTCACCGGTAGTACCGGTGGGTGGTACCTCCGGTTTTCCCACCGGTAGCTCCGTGCCTGGGGAACCATCTAAGGGGAAGAGGAGCCCCACGGGCTCCAGACAAGAAGACCACCGGTAGTACCGGTGGTAACACCGGTACCTCCGGTGTTGCGTGTGACTGCCCAACAGCCATATTTGGGGAAGGGGTATTTAAAGCCCTTCCCCTGCCTCATAAATTCTAAGCTTCACACTCTCTCTCCCTTATCCATTAATGTGATCTTAAACCTCCTTGATCTCCCTCTCCAACCACCCAAACACTCTGGAACTTTATGGAGAGCTAGAGGAGACCTAGATCCTTGATTCCACCAAAGGAATTGCAAATCCATCCACCACATCCTAGTATATCTAGAATCCTACTTGGGGATTAGAAACCCTAGTAGATATTGTGCTTGGAGCTTCCACCTTTGTGCAAGAAGCTTTGGATTGATTGAGAGCCTCCATCCATCTTGTGGAGTGTCTGCAACCTCATGTAAAGGTTTGGTCGACGCCTTCAAGTCGAACTCATAATGGAAATGAGAATCTCCATCACCGGAGAAGCTCAAGGAGAATAAGGTGTGCACATCTGTTCTATTGATGAGCTCCTAGGTGGCTCCTCACCTCTCCAACGTAGACTTACTTCTCCTTGAGAAGGAACTACAAGAAACATATCCTTGTCTCCTTGTTTACACTTGTGGTTTATCTTGTTACCTTACTTATTGCTTCCGTTTCATATTGTATCTTTGTATCACATAGGTTGCTCATCTAGTTGCACATCTAGAGAACCTTGTATTACGTGCTTGGCCAATCTAAAAAGGAAAAGAAGAAAAATTGGTAGTCAACCTATTCACACCCCCCCTCTATTTGACCATAGTGCACTTTTAATTGGTATCAGAGCCTCGACTCTTACTAAGGGATTAACCGCCTAAAAGTATAACGGTCAATGAAAGTGAGCCCGACACGTCCAGTGCAGAATTTGCGAAAATTAAATGACCGACACTATAACTAACCTACAAGAAACGGTTGGAACTATCTAAGCCGAATTGCCCAAGGTTAGCTCTAGTGTTGGTTCGGAGGTTTCTAGCATTAAGAAGATGTTGGAGGCCACGATGGGAAAAAACAAGGAGTACGAGGAACCTCCCTCTACCGCCGATGATGTTAGATCGGATGATGATTCCATTTCGGACATCACAGAAATGGAAGCTAACATTGCTTTATCCAAGGCGAAAGCCGATAAAAAGGCTAAGAGCGCTGGAAGTTCTAAAGGCTCCAAGTCTCAAACGGCTAATTGTTCGGGAGCTAACTCAAAAGTTCCACCACCTTCCAATTATGACACCATTCATCTCATTGCTACTATGCCACACATTTTCAATGTTGGACTCCCTCCCATGCTTAACACTAAAGAATTTTCTTCTTGGAAGTTCGAAATGGAGTCTCACATTTTTGCACCGCCTTGTGGAGAAGTTTTCTCCATGGATTCCACCCACATGATGCAAGAAACTTGACTCCAAGAGAAGATATTGAATTTCAACTCAACAAGACCGCTCTTGTCACTATTCAAAAGGCTCTCTGATGACCCACAAGTATAGGGGATCGCAATAGTCTTCGAGGGAAGTAAAACCCAAATTTATTGATTCGACACAAGCGGAACCAAAGAATATTTATTAGCCTTAACAACTGAGTTGTCAATTCAGCGGCACCTGAAAGTAGACTTGCTCGCAACAATTTATCAGTGGTAACAGTTTTATAGCAGCAGTAGAAATAAAATAACAGCAGTAGTAAAATAGTAACAACAGTAGAAATCGCGGAAAACAGCAGGATGGGAGTACCGTAGGCATAGAGGGAATGGATGAACGGGCGATGCATGGATAACAAGGGTCATGTAATAATAATAACGTGGGCATTGCAGATAATAATAATAAAGCATCAAACATTTAGGAAAACTATAGGCGTGTGTTCCAATATAGTCATACGTGCTCGCAATGAGAAACTTGCACAACATCTTTTGTCCTACAAGCCCGTGGCAGCGCGGTCTCTAGGGAAACTACTGGTAATTAAAGTGCTCCTTTCAATAAAGCACCAGAGAAAAGCATTAACACTCCATGAACACATGTGATCCTCACATCACAGCCATCCCCTCCGGTTTTCCCAATTTTTGTCACTTTGGGGCCTCGGGTTCCGGACAATAATATGTGTAAACAACTTGCAGGTATGATAAAGAAACATAATTATACTCATGAAAAAATAACATGTTCAGATCGGCACTCGGGTCCTTGTGACAAGCATTAAGCATAACACGTTGCAACAACGGTAGACAACACTAACAATGGATACTAGGCATTATGCCCTAACAATCTGGCATCATTAGATGATCAATCTCATCCAATCCCTTCCATCCCTATCAGCCTACAGCGGTGCTTACTCACACATGGACGGGGTTATCATGGATGGTTGGTGGATAAGGAGTGGCGGTGTCGATGGCGATGATCTCCTTCGGATCCCCGTCCCGGTAGGGTGCCAGAACAGGAACTTCTGATCCTCGAATTGAGTTTCAGGGTGGCGGAGGCGCTCTGTTGTGTTTCTGTGGAATATGAGGGACCCCCTTCGGTTTTAGGTTACGGGGCATATGTAGTCGAAAGGGGAGTCCGAGGGGGTGAGGGAGTGACCCACACCACCTGGCGGCCTGACCAAGGGGGGGCTCCAGGGGGTGGTGTGGCCCCCTCCTGGCCCCTCTCCTAGCCTCCTTCTGGATTCCGAGCTCTTCTGGTGTTTTAGGACCAATGAGATCTTTTCTGGGAAATTTCCTGAAAGTTCATTTTTCTAGACAAAAACAAGACACCAAGGTAATTCTGCTGAAAACAGCGTTAGTCCGTGTTAGTGGTATCCAAAACTCACAAGTTTAGAAGAAAACAATAAGAAAAGTGTTCGGAAATGGAGATACGTTTTGGAAGTATGAACTCCCCCTCCAAGCTTAGCTTATTGCTTGTCCTCAAGAAATTATGTGACAACTGAGTGCGATAAAAGACTTTTACGAACACATTTGTTTCATATGATGTAAATATACTCACTACATGATCAAGTGTTGAGGAAATTCATAATAAAACGTATGGAAAATAAAGTTCCTCCAACAGTTAAGCAAACCATGAAAAGATGCCAACAAACTAATAATAGACAACATGAAGTATATCAATCTCCAAGATTGCAATGATCATAATAGGGTATGATAAAGTGTACTCGCTTTCCCTTAATAGTGGAGCAAAACATAAATACTAGGGCACCTCTGAAGTTCAAATGAAGACTAGAAATAAAGATATCAAAGATACAAGCATCAAAGTTATACCACTACCAAGTGTGTTCTGGGATAAGCACATTACACTAAGAATAACCATGGTATCAAGAAGGTGCATAAAATGAGAAGGTGAAGACTCAACATAAAAGTAAAAGAAAGACCCTTCGCAGAGGGAAGCATGGATCACTCATCTGCTAGAGCTTTTATTTTAATAAACATAGGTATAAGATATTTTTTAGAGAGGTGTATGCTTATGTCAACGAATGGTAAACAAAAAATACAGTACGTCACAAGCCAACTAGACTTCACAAGAGCGGATCCCATTTGAAGGACGCAACTAGGATAGAAGGTCAATCCTCTTTCTATTTTGTTTACACAATTATGCTTTAACTGATAAATTAGGGGCAAAATAGTGAAGAGAATTTGTTGTCTTAATTTGGGTCTGGGCACCCCACTGCCAGCTCTTCTATCAGTTGGATAAGCGGATGAAGCCACTAGTCCAGGGTGTGAATTCCAATCAACAAGTGAGATAAAGATTCTCTATTTACGTCCTCATGAGCTAAAACTGGGGCACAAAACAGGAATAATTTTTAGAAGGTTTTAAAGGTAGCACATGAGAAATTTACTTGGAGTGGCGGTTAATTCCACATATATAGGTAGGTATGGTGGACACATTTGGCATACTTTGGTTTTTGGGAGTTGGATTGCACGATTAGAGCTCATACTCAGTACAGGTGAAAGCTAGCAATAGACAGAGAGCGATAATCAAGAGAGCAATAGTTGTCATAATCATGCTTGCGACAAAAAAAAATTAACAGGGACATAAAGTGATACAAATACTCTGAGGCAAAATAAATCATCGGGGATTAAGTGACTTTTTGTTTTTAGTCATAGCATGCGTGAGCATGTGCCAAGTCGATTCAAGTGAAACAATCAGAGGGAGATACCACAATGTCATACCCTTCTATGAATGAAACAATGCAAGTAAACATTCATATGACATGCTATCTTATATTAATAAGTTGGAACTAACACGTTAGAGCACGAACTACTACGCAGCAATTAAATAACATACACCTTACATGAACAGACTAAGCATGTTCACACGATGAGTATATGTACAAAATAAAACAATAGAGTTCATACCAGCCTCTCACCACAACTTGGATTGTCGTAAATCATCATCACTGCTCTTCACATGTGTGGATCGAATAATATAGAATGATAATAAAGCTCCAATGGAGACACGGAAGTCCGGTGAACTCTGCAACAAACTTTACAAACCAAAGATGAAGAACAAATATTTTTGGTTTTTCGAATTAGAACAAGAACAGAAGGAACAAGCAAACAAAGCAAATATTTTTGGATTTTTGGAAAGATTGGGCAAACTTAGCATCAAGAAAAGATTTATATTTCACAACATGTCTTGCACAAGTAGTAGCACGAGCTTCTTCAATAAAATCATCATTAAGTTTAATATAGGTTTCATCAAGATCATCAATAAGCTCAGTTGAATTAATAGGTGTAACAATATTTTCAATAGAAATTTCAGCATTTTTAATTTGTTTGGTTTAGCAATAGTAGCATCTAGGAAATGACCTAGTGAACCAGTATCATCAAGCATAGTAAAGCATCATCAAAAGTATCAGAAGCATTTTCAGACTCATCAGAAGTAACAGTGTGGGTAGCATGTGGTGGTGTAAGAAGCTTACTCATAACAGATGGTGAATCAAGAGCAACAGAGGTGTTCAGAGTTGTACCTCTCCTTGTAGTGGATGGTAATATAGAAAATTTTCCAGCACGAGTCTTGCCCATGATGAATGGCTTGCAGCAAACAATGTCACAATCAACTGAGCAAATAAATAAATCTATGCTCCCCGGCAACGATGCCAGAAAATAGTCTTGATGATCCACAAGTAGAGGGGATCGCAAAGTCTTCGAGGAAAGTAAACCCAAATTTATTGATTCGACACAAGGGGAGCCACAAAATATTTATTAGCCTTAACAACTGAGTTGTCAATTCAGATGCACCCAAAAGTAGACTTGCTCGCAACAATTTATCACTGGTAACCGTTTTATAGCAGCAGTAGAAATAAAATAACGGCAGTAGTAAAATAGTAACAACAGTAGCAATCGCGGAAAACAGCAGGATGGGAGTACCGTAGGCATAGACGGAATGGATGAACGGGCGTTGCATGGGTAACAAGGGTCATGTAATAAGAATAACATGGGCATTGTAGATAATAATAATAAAGAATCAATCATTTAGGCAAACCATAGGCATGTGTTCCAATATAGTCATACGTGCTCGCAACGAGAAACTTGCACACCATCTTTTGTCCTACCAGCCTGTGGCAGCGGGGCCTCTAGGGAAACTACTAGTAATTAAGGTTCTCCTTTTAATAAAGCACCGGAGCAAAACATTAACACTCCATGCACACATGTGATCCTCACATCACATCCCTCCCCTCCGGTTGTCCCAATTTCTATCACTTTGGGGCCTCGGGTTCCGGACAATAATATGTGTAAACAACTTGCAGGTATGATCAAGAAACATAATTATACTCATGAAACAAAAACATGTTCAGATCTGAAATCATGGCACTCGGGCCCTAGTGACAAGCATTAAGCATAACAAGTTGCAACAATGGTAGAAAACACTAACAATGGATACTAGGCACTATGCCCTAACAATCTGGCATTATTACATGATCAATCTCATCCAATCCCTTCCATCCCTCTCAGCCTACAACCGGTCTTTACTCACACATGGACGGGGGAATCATGGATGGTTGATCGAGAAGGAGTGGCGGTGTCGATGGCGATGTTCTCCTTCGAATCCCCGTCCCGGTAGGGTGCTAGAATAGGAACTTCTGATCCCCGAATTGAGTTTAGGGGTGGCGGCGGCGCCCTGTAGTGTTTCTATGGAATATGACGAACCCGCATCGGTTTATAGGTTACGGGGCATATGTAGTCGAAAGGGGAGTCTGAGGGGGTGTGGGAGTGGCCCACACCACCTGGCGGCGCGGCCAAGGGGGGCGCCAGGGGGTGGTGTGTCTCCCTCCTGGCCCCTCTCCTGGCCTCCTTCTGGCTTCCGGGCTCTTCTGGTGTTTTAGGACTAATGCGATCTTTTCTGGGAAATTTCCCAAAAGTTGATTTTTTGCACAAAAACAAGACACCAAGGTAGTTCTGCTAAAAACTGCGTTAGTCCGTTTTAGTGGTATCCAAAACTCACAAGTTTATAAGAAAACAATAAGAAAAGTGTTCGGAAAAGGAGATACATTTTGGACGTATCACCCTCCCAAGAGAATACCTCACTCACATCCGTGGTATCAAGACCGCCAATGAGGTTTGGAATAAACTTGACACCTTGTTCCAAGGAAATGCTAGCATCCATTCCTCCAAGTATGATGCTTCCATTGACAAGTCCGAGAATTTCTTTATGCAAGAAGATGAGAGTCCCGAAGAGCTATATACAAGAGTTGTCACTCTTGCTAACCAATTGAGGGACTTTGGAAAGGAAGAAATCTCCAATGAATGGATCAAGAGGAAGTTTGTCAAAGCCATAACTCCCTTTGAGAAGAACCTATCCACTAGCATCCGAACAAGAGAGGACTACAATTCACTCAACTCCATTTGCGTTCTTAGTGAGTTCATAGCCATATCACTATCTCACAAGAGTGCGGATGATGCCCTCGCCCGCTCTAGAGGAATGGGAAAGTCTCCTAACCTTGCCCTAAAGTCCAAGGCAGTTGCACGGATAGAAGAAGTTAATGAGGATGATGATGATGAAGAGGACTATGAGGACACATACAAAGGTGCTCACAAGTGCATTGCTCTTTCCATGCATGGTTATTGGAAGAGATAGGAGGCTCATAAGGATGGTGCCCCTAGACCCTCAAGAAACAAGGTTTACAAGAAGAAGGGGGAGCGGCCAAGGACATGCTACAATTGTGGAAGTGAAAATCACTTCGTCAAAGAGTGTCCCTTTGATCCAAGAGAAGAGAATGAAGGCAAGCTTGTTCCCAAAGACAAGAAAAAAGCTCCACAAAACAAGAATCTTGCTAGAAGAGTCCCAAGGGCTCTAAATATGGCTTGAGCATCACCTTCTTCATCGGAGTCATGTCCATCTTCAACTTGGCCATGATCGTCAATGAGAGGAGGATCTCCACTTTGTTGAGCTACCTCAACAATGGAAAGATCTTGAGCTTGGCCTTGTTCAATAGCTTGAGGGCTTGGTGCATCTTCTTGGATATCTTGTGTATCATTGGGTGTAGTAAATGGTTCCACTTGAGTAGAGTATAGTACTTCTCCCTCCGTCAAAATGTGCCCTTCAACGGGGATTATTTCACCAATCCCCATTCTTCTTATGACGATGGGAGGAATTATATCTCCTACAACACCATGATATACGCGGCCCACTTGGGATCCATTATCCTCATCAAACACCACATCTATAGCTTCTTCAACTTGTCGGGTGGACTTGTTGTAGACTCTATAGGCATGAGCATTTGTGGCATATCAACAAAGATACCCTCATAAGATTTAGTCGCAAATTTTGACAAGAGTTTGCCTTTCTTGTGCATGAAGCATTTAGAACCAAAGACCTTAAAGTAAAATACGTCCGACTTCTTGCCCGTGAGAATGTCATAGGAAGTCTTGTTCAAGTTCTTGCAGATATATAACCAGTTTCTAGCATGACAAACAGTGGAGACAGCTTTGGCCCAAATATTATATGGAGAAGAAAACTCCGCATTTATTGTCCTTTCCGCATTTGTAAGAGTTTGGTTTTTCCTCTCCGCTACACCATTTTGATGAGGGGTATAGGGAGTGTAATATTGATGATAAATCCCTTCTTCACTAATAAAACCCTCCATGGTGTAGTTCTTGAACTCGGAACCATTATCACTTCAGATCTCTATGATGCTTGCATTATGTTGGCGCTCAACCAAAGTGATAAACTCAATGACTCTATTTTTAGTCTCACTCTTCCTCTTGAAGAAATACACCCAATATCTTGAATAATCATTAACAATCACCAAGCAATACTTCTTTCCGCCAAGACTATCATATGATAGTGGACCAAAGAGTTCCAAATGAACAAGCTTGAGAATTCTTATGGTGGTGATGGTGGTGTTGCTAGGATGGGGTTCTCCATGCTTCTTTTCAAAAACTCAAGACATACACACACGATCTTTAGCAAACTTAGCCTTGGTTAGTCCTAGAACGTTATTATGACTTTCAATGTCATGCAACGTCCTCATATTGGTGTGTGCCAACCGGCGATGCGAAAGCCAACTGATACGTCATAAAAATATCTATAATTTTTTATGTTCGATGTTGTTTTCATGTTATTTGCTACATGTTTGCTATACACTTTATGTCAATTTTATCGATTTCCTGTGACTAACCTATTGACAAGATGCCACAGAGCTAGTTCCCTGTTTTCTGTTGTTTTACTTTCACAAAAGTTGTTCTAGAAGTATTCGCGGAATTGGAAAATTCGAAGCCCGGAAGTCTTAGAATTCCCACAAGTTGCACAGAGTCCAGAACAGGCCCAGAGAGGGGCCACAGGGGGGCCACACCATAGGGCAGCGCCCCTGGCCGCGCTTGGGGGTGGCGTGGGCCCCTCGGGAGTCCACCGCCATCACACTTTCACCTATATATCCTCCTGCTATGTTAGCCCTAAAAATATCCCACTTTTCCAAAAAAAATACCCGAGGCCGCCCCCATCGTCAACCCGAGATCGGGAGGGTTTTGGAGTTCTCCCCGGCACCCTGCCGGGAGGGAAAATCATCACCGGAGGGCTCTACACCACCATGCCCTCCTCCGGAGCAACGCGTGAGTAGTTCATCTCTGGACTACGGGTCGATAGCAGTAGATCGATGGTTGTCCTCTCCAATTTATGCCTCATGTTTAGATCTCGTGAGATTCCCTACATGATCAAGATCATCTTATTGTAATGCTACATGTTCTGTTTGCTCGGATCCGGTTAATATTGAATGCTATTTCTCTTGATTATCAATCTATCATGTTTTGTTCATGTGTATGTTATTTATGATCTTGCATGCTCTCCGTTAGTAGATGCTCTGGCCAAGTTTATGCTATTGACTCTAAGAGGGAGTATTTATGCTCGATAGTGGGTTCATGCCTCCTTTGCATATGTGCTCGAGTGACAGATGGAGGATGTGTTGTTGCCATTAGGGAGAAAACAACAATGTTTAATTTGTTTACATTGTTTACATTACACACTTTGCTTACTACGATTATCTGTTTCTTGCAACTTAATACCCAACGTTTGTTCGGATGATATTCGGAGGGTGGATTATTAGTCATAGATGCAGTTGGATGACGGTCTATGTATCTTGTTGTAATGCCCCCATTAATCACATAGTAATCATCATGTCATGCATGTTTCAATATCTATCAATTGCCCAACTGTAATTTGTTCACCACACATGTTATCTATCTTTTATGGAGAGACACCACTACTGAACTGTGGACCCTGATCCATTTTCTCATACTGATAATACAACCACTGCAATTACTGTTTCCACTGTTTTCACACTCCTATTACTGTTTTCGTATTATTTTACTACTTCGTTGGGGCAAAGTGAATTGATTGTGTTATGTAGGTTCCACGTTGCTGCTAAGCCGGTAGTGCGCCCTACCATCGCAACTGCATCAACCTTCTGAAGTTACTCCTTCCTCCTACTGGTCGATTCAACCTTGGTTTTTTTTCTGAGGGAAAACTTGCTGCTTCACTCTTCATAACTTCTTCTTGGGGTCTCCCAACAAGCAAGGTTTTTTCTAGCGCCGTTGCCGGGGAGGAAGAGAATTTATGCAAGGGGAGTCTCTCACTTCCAATCTCTTTACTTTGTTATAGTTTTGCTTAGTTTATTTTATTTTATCTTGATTGCTTCTCTTTATCAAAAACACAAAAAAATTAGTTCTTATTCTAGTTGTTACTTTTGTTACCTTGTTGTTTCTCTTCATCATGTTGCTCCCTAAGTTTACCCTGAAAGATCTTCCAGTTGGTACTAGTTCTATACTTGGAAAGGATACCATTAAAGAATTCTTTAATCATGTTAGTAAGCATGAGAATTTTTAGTAAAAATCCATAGTAGAGCTTGCTCGGAATTATGAAACTGCTGCAACTTCCTTGATTCACATGTTAGAAGCTAGGTTTGTTAACCTTCATGCTATACTGCAGCATATGTTCCTCAACTTGAATAATATTGAAGATATCAAAAAAGAGATTTTATCTTAGAAACAATGCTTAAAGAATTTGGAGATGTTGCTATAGAAGCTAGAAATGTTTTTGATCATTTTAATATGCACTAGGCTCATGTTGAAATGTTGTTGGTGCTCTCTAAGGAGCTGAACCTAAAAATGAAAAGGAGGAGAAAATACCAATCCCCTTTAAATTGGTAGCACTACATGAAGCCCAAGACAAAAACTTTGATTGGATTGTTCCTGAAAATTTATTTGATGAGAATAGTAAACCTAAAGGTTCTAAGAGAGGAACATCTAAAACACATTTACATAAACTACAATTCATTATTGAGGAACTACCTTATCTTGAATTGGATGCTTCTTGACTTTAAAACAATTTATTTTCTCTTCTTATGCCAAGCTAAAAGGCATTAAAGAAAAGCACTTCTTGGGAGATAATCCATGGTTTTATTTTTGCTTTGTTTTTCTCTGTTTTCTTTGAGTCAAGGGTCTGTATACTTTTGTATCAACTCCTTTGTATATTTATTTTCATGTATTAGTTGTGCCAAGTAAAATTTCTAATGAAAGTTGGAGTTGGTTTTGGATTTCTGCGCAGAAAACAGATTTCTTCTGTCCACCGTAAAAAATCGTATAACTTCCAGAAAGATCAAAATGATGTGAAACTTTTTGTGGTTATTCCTCAGATAATTACGAAAATTTTTGTTCTTTACGTTCTTTGATTTGAGAAACTTAAGGCCCCAAAAAAATTCGTCATTACAGATTGTTCTGGTTTTGGCACATTCAGCCATTTTTCTTGCATTTGCTCTTTTATGATGTCAAGTGGATTTATTTTCTTCATGAAACATCAGTGGCTGTAGCTAATGTTTGAAATTATCAATATCACTTGTTCCCATGCATAACCCATAATTTTTTTATTGTTGCACTAACCCTCTAATGTGAATTACTTTTTGAGTGTGGTGTGAAGGAAGTTTCCAAGGGTCAAGAGAAGAGGGTGATATAATGTGATTAAGAAGTGTGCAAGGTCAAAGCTTGGGGATGACCCCGTGGTTGATCCCAGAAAATTATAAGAAGACTCAAGCTTCTAAGCTTGGGAATCCCCAAGGCATCCCCTTCTTCATCAACAAATTATCAGGTAACTTCTAGTGAAATATATTTTTATTCGGTCACATCATATGAAATTTACTTGGAGCGTCTTTTATATTTCGTTCTGTTTCTTTTGTTCCTTGCTGAAATAAACATCATTGGAACCTAGCATTCTTGTTTGGGAGAGATACATGCTCCTCTTTTTCATTTGAATACTCGTTATGCTCGTATTCTTAGTTTTTCTTCTAGTTACTGCAATCCTTTCAGCTCCTGTTTTGTTTTCATGCATATCTTATACAGAGATGTTAGTTTTAATAGAGTTATGTGAGTACTATCTTGCTTTATTTCTGTATCTTTTGGAGAGTTTTCGTTAAAACATATTTTATATGGTGCTTGTTGGGAAAATAAATTGCTGCATGTGGTAGAAATTATAACGGTGCAAATAGAAGCTTGTATAGACTGTGGCTCGACTTTTTCATGTCATTCTAAATGTTATTTTAATTCTAAATCCTAGTGTTATTTTGTAGAATGATTTGTTTCAAATAGCTGAGAGTGTTTAATGTGCCATTGAAAGAATCATGTGTTGTTCTTGTCGTGTTGAAGCATAAATTTGTGTTGTTCTCCTTTGAATGTTTTATTTGGTTGACTTGGTGCATGCTTACACCATGTTTACGACTACAAACTAGTCACTTATAGTATCTATGATCATTTAATTTTTGAACTTGTAGTACCACTTATGCTTTGATTAATGATTTTTTTGTCGCTATGCATGATTATGGCCATTATTGCTCTCTTAATTTGTCGCTATGCATGATTATGGCCATTATTCCAAATGTGTCCACCATACCTACCCACATGTGGTATTTAACCGCCACTACAAAGTAAATTGCTGATGTATTACCTTTAAAACTTTCAAAATTACTCATGTTTTGTGTTCCTGTTTGAGCTCATGAGAACGTGAATAGAGAATCTTTATCTCACTTGTTGATTGGATTTCACACCCTGGACTAGTGGCTTCATTCGCTTATCCAATTGATAGAAGAGCTGGCAGCGGGGTGCCTAGCCCCAAATAAATACAAACAAATTCTCTTCACTATTTTTTTCCCTGATTTATCAGTCAAAGCATAATTGTGTAAACAAAAGAGAAAGTGGAATGACCTTCTACCCTGTTGTGTCCTTCAATGGGAGCCGCTCTTGTGAAGTCTAGTTGGCTTGTGACATACTGTATTTTCTGTTTACCATTCGTTGACATAAGCATACACCTCTCTAAAAATAGACACTCCTCCATGGTATGTGATTGTTGGCAGGCACCCGAGGATTCAGTTAGCCATGGTTTGTGTAAGAAAGGTTGGGAGGAGTGTCAAAAAATTTATACCTCTGTTTAATAAAATAAAAATATCTAGCACATGAGTGATCCATGCTTCCTTCTGCGAAGGGCCTTTCTTTTACTTTTATGTTGAGTCTCTGATGCATGTAAAATGCATAGATGAATTTTGCATATTTTCACATGGTTTTCTATTACATATTGCATCACATAAGGGTATAATTCAATGTTTTATAGTATTTTGGGGTTAAATTACAAAGTCCCCCAACTTTTATGGACTTAACCCTGCCTGTCAGAAACCCCGTTTTCTATATTTTTGACGTTTCAGGGGGCAAACTTCCGCGAAATCACCCGAAAATCTGCGGGGGTCATTTTCTTGGAAGGAGAAGACTTGCGGGCGAAGGATCCACGAGAATTGGGCAAGGAGGCCCAAAAGAGGACCCTCCACACGGCCAGATTCCTTGGCCGCGTGAGAGGCCCCCTTTTGGCCCCTGTGGCCCCAATTCCTTCCATCTTCGACTTACCGACTCCGTCTTGACCTAAAACTGACTATAAAAAGGGTCCCCCGTACCCTTACGGAGGAGAGCTCCGCCGAAACACCGAAACAGAGACCAGAAGTTCCAGATTGGAGGGGGAAAACTCCAGCGGGGCGCTGCCGGTGTGATCTCCTACCCCTCCAACGTCATCTCCATCGACATCTCCATGAAGAGGGAGTAGTCCACCCCAGGGCTATGGGTTTGTGGAAGTAGCACTTGTATCTCTCTCTCTATGTGCTTCACTAATTAGATCCGTATGAGCTGCCTCACATGATTACGAGCACCGTTGTAATTCCTATGTGGTGGATCTTTTCTATGAGTTATTGAATGTGAGATTGCAATTGTTTCTCTTGAGCTATTTGAGTAGATGTATCTTATGTACCCCGTTCTTATTTGCTAGCTTTGATCAATCTAGTTCTTGAGAGCGTGTGAGGGGTGATGGGTGCATTAGTTGGAGTAAAGGGGGGGTGGCTAGTGCTGTGAAAGTGACAGAAGTTCAGCGATCCACTTATGTTTTGTTAAACCTTTCTTAGTTACCTCACTAGGGATAAAAAGGAGTACCTTGTTACCGGGGATTTTAAGTGACACTAATCAATCTCCATGACTAGATCTAGCAAGTTCTTACTTCAACTTCATGTCACATTTCATAAAGCTATACTCTGTTTTTTCCTTAATTATCGAGGTGTTATGATTTATTTCGCATCTTGGTGGAGTATAAGAGGGATCAATATGACCGTAGAGATCTCTATGCTAGGACGTGATACCCATATGAAAGTACTCAATGTTAAACATGTTATTGTAATCTCACATGTAATTCTTTATGTCCACCGTCTACCACTTTATTTGAGAGAATGCAAGTGTGAAAACATGAACCCCGGTCCTATTTTAATTATAAGAAAACACTCTAGTTACATTGCTGCAATTTACTTTACTTGCACTTTACTTTACTTGCATCTCCAATTCGAATTTACATTATCTCCAACACCACTTGCATCACAAAAATACAAAAAAAATCCATTGCATATTTATTTTCTCATTTGCATTTAGTAGTAGATTTAATTATTGCACATTTACTTTCAGTTTTGCATTGCAATTTAGAAGTCTCACACCTTGTGCTTGACAACCACTTGGTGAGGTTGAGGGCACAAAATTCTCTACTTGTTTGCAGGATCCTAGAGGAAGCTTGGAAGACAACTGCTGAAATAATGGCTCCCCAAGAGTTCGATATAAACCCTCGAGTCACCCTCGTGGGGAAGAAGGCTTGCAACTAGCTACACACTCTGCACTTGGAGTCTCAACCTAGCCATCAAGCGTTTTTGTGGCGCCGTTGCCGGGGAGCCATAGGTGAAGGAGTTGTCCAAGGGAGCTCACAAGAAGTCTTCATCACCAACAAGGTGTGCAAACACCTAAGCTTGGGGAGGTTGCACCTACGTGAGTATCGTCCTTTCTATCTCCACCTTCTTTCAAGTAGATTGTTTTGTTTCTTGTCTTGTTTTTGTTTTTGTTTTGTTTTTGTTCTTGTTTTTGTTTTGTCTTGCATATTTTATTTTAGTTTGCATTTTAGTTTTGCATTTAGTTATCTAGTTTATTTTGGTATTTCGAGTTTGCTTAGTTACTTTACTTTTGTTTTGCATAAAAAATTAAAAACTACATAAAAACTGTTAAAATGGGTGATAGAACTAAATTAAGTGACTACACAAATACACCCAATGACCAATTCATTGCTAGGCCAATTACTACACCTGAAATACAAGCTGAAAGCTATGAAGTAAGTCCTAGTTTATTGAATTTAATTACTAGAGAGCAATTTGGTGGTAGTGCTATGGAGGATGCCTCTATGCATCTTCATGATTTCATGGAAATATGTGATATGCAAAAATTTAAAAATGTGGAAAGTAGTGTTTTAAAACTGAAATTATTCCCTTTTTCACTTAGAGGAAAGGCTAAAGAATGGTTACTTTCACTACCTACAGCTAGTATAAAGTATTGGGATGATTTAAAAGAAGCTTTCATTAAGAAATATTATCCTCCCGTTAAAATTTTGCAAAATAGGAATAATATCCTCTCATTTAGGCAAAATGATAATGAACATGTAGCCATGGCATGGGATAGAATTAAATTAATGATTAGAACATGCCCATCACATGGAGTAAATGAATGGACCATAATACACTCTTTTTATAATGGTCTAAACTACATGTCTAGAAATATACTTGAGTCTGCTGCTGGAGGTGCCTTTATGAGTAAAACTGTAGGTGAGGCTAAGAGCATATTAGAAAGCATATTGCAAAATTATAGTCAATGGAATACTGAAAGAGCACCCAATCCCACTAAGAAAATAAACTCAATTGAAGAAACTAATGATTTGTCTTCTAAAATGGACACTATTCTCGCTTTTATTAATAAACAAAATATGGAGAATGTGCCTTTGCAGGAGCTAGTTGGTAGTAATTCTGAAAGTGTGGAAGTTAATTTTTTTTAGGAATTATGGTAGCAATGGTTTTGGTAATGCTTACAATTCATATAATAAACCTCCTTATGTGCCAAATAAACCTTTTGTTCCATATCCTAATGCTGATGAAATAAGTGGAAGCCTTCTAGTGAAATTTCTGAATCTAATAAATTGCTTATGGAACAAGTTGCTAGTCACAATGCTATGATACATGAGTTAAATAAGTCTATTGCATCCATTATAGTGATATTAAAGGATTGCAACTTCAATCTTCGAATTTAGATAAAGCATTGTCAAAATTAGCTGACAATCAAGCAACTCTATTAAGCATGTCAGCGGGAAAGCCACAAGCACAACCTAGTGTAGGAATGAAGTCTATTTCTATTCCTGCTCCTATTATTGAAAATATTGATCATATTTCTGAGAATACAAGTGAGCATGTCCCTACTAGCTTAGAAGAAACTTTGAATGAAATAGTGAAGTACCCTGAATATGTACTTCCATATATGTCTTATCTTGCTAGCAAAGATGAAATTAGTCCTCATGAATCAAGCATGCTAGCTAAATTAGAGAGTATAGTAGAGGAAATTATGATGATTACTGAAATTAAGGATCCATTGCTTGATTTATAAAAAAGTAGCTTGCAAGAACTTATTGCTACTCTACAAAAATTTGCTAGTGATCCCACTATAAATGTTAATCAACCTGGCTTTGGATCTTATATTGCTAATCATGTCTTGAAGAAAAAATTGCTAGGTACAAGAATGAGGCCATGATACCTCCTAAGGTTGGGGATGCATGGATCCCCAAGGTGCTAGTTTCAATTGGAAAAGAAATTCACCATGCTATGTTAGATCTAGGTTCTAGTGTATCGGTACTCTCTAAAGAATTATATTAATTGCTAGAACTAGAAAATTTAGAAAAGTGCTCAAGTGAATTTGTCCTTGCTGATAACTCTACTAAACATTCTATAGGACAAGTAAAGGATGTTATGATTGAATTGCACATGACTTTCGTACCCGTTGATTTCATTATTATGGATATGGGGGATAAATCCCCTAGTCCTATTATTTTGGGTAGACCTTTTCTTCGTACTACAGGTGCAATCTTAGACTCCAAGGAAGGGAATGTCAAGTTTCAGTTCCCTCACAAGAAAAGCATGGAGCACTTCCCAAGGAAGAGGGGCACGCTGAAGAACAAGCTCCCTCATGAGCTTTATCCCTCTTGATTATCAAGTAAGTAAAGACTAGCTATATGGCTATGAAGAAAGCGCTTTACGGGAGGCAACCCGGTTGTTTTTGTTTGGATTTTCCTAGTGTCCTCTTGCTGTCTCAAGAGATTAGTTTTTTTTGTTTTAATTCTGGAGTTTTCAATAAAGAGTCAAGTCAAACCCATTTGGACTTATAAGTTGCTATCCTAGTGCATGAAATTTCTGTTTCAGCACGAGTCTGCTCACCGTATGATTTTACGTTTTTTATTGGTTATGTCGGATTGAGCTAATTTTTTAGTATGTTCTGCAACGTTTCGTCCTCTGTAAGCACAAAAATTGTCTTAATTTTTTGACGAGTCTAGCGTAGGGAAAACGTTCGTTTTGCGGCTGTTGCTTTTCTGGACAGATTCTGCCTTCTTTTGTTTTATGCACTCTTTGTGTTTGGGAATCGAATTTCCATGATTTTTTCAAGCAAGAGAGTGAACATACAACATAATGAACCTTATTGTCTATCTACTCGAGCATTTTATTTTGAATTTTGCACAGGAAGCATGTGATTTGTTTGTCCTTGCTAATCTCACCCCACAGAAAAAGAATGGGAGAAACATGTTTTGTGAAGTTTTTTTTCACAGGGAATAGAGGAGCTGCGCCTCAATATATCCAAGAATGGTGAAATCCATAAGCTTGGGGATGTGATGAACACCCCACTGGAGCTACACTCTTTTGGTTAGCACACATCTACTTTCTGTTTTTCTAAGCAAAGCATTTATCGTAGAGACTTGAAGCGTCTAGTTTTTGTTTTTATTTTTGTTTTGATAAGACCACCACCATCATTTTATATGAGATTGAGCTACTGGAGTTTGTGTTTGGAATGTATTGGATGCTAGTATTGTGACTTGGAATAGGGATGCCATGGTTGATATGAAGAGCTACATATGTTTGCATGATTTATAGGCTTTTTATGTGTAGAAATTTGCAATAATGTTGTCTTGAGCTATCTCTTATTCATGTCATTGATGTTAATTGCTGGTTTATTTAGTTTTTCATGAAATGAGTAGTTCTATGGACATATGCATGCATAGTATCTGGTCAACTCTCTCCCTCTTGCTAGCCCAAAAATTTAAAAATTCCAACAAGTAAAAACTTCTTTCCAACACTCCTTAGCCAAGTATTTCCAGTGAGTCCACCATATCTTCCCATTAGCTTCATTGCTATTTCGAGTATGTTCACCATGTTATTTTGTTATTTATGTTCTAAATTAAGATATTCACTTTATTAATTGTCATGGGTTGAACTTGGGATAGGACTCTCACGAACTTTTGAAGGCACACTTTACTTTTTATGCATCTAATAAACATGACCCAATAATGGTAGAAACAAGTTTTGCGTTTGACAAGTGTGTGGTTGGGAGCTAGCTGTAAACGTGTATCACCGGAAAGCTTTCAACATTGCACAAAAAAAATTACATTTGGTTGATATCATGTACTTTCGGTTTTGGACTCCTGCCATGCCGAAATGAAATCGAGGAATAGTAAGTTTTGATGAGTAAGTATCTATATGACTAGAGAAACGCATTGGGCCGCTAACCCAAACCATGCTTTATCATGGTGGAAATTTACTTACAGCTTGAGTGACTCTACAACACATCCTATAATAAAATAAGAAGCTATGCATAATAGTGAATGAAAATAAAAAGGATGATGAGTCTAGTCCGTTTGTTCATCTTATCATTGTAACATGGGCTTGTTTCCATGTCATGGGGCAAGAGGTACCTCTTTGCGGTTCTCTATGATGTCATTAATACTTATTATGATTGTACAAAGCTTATTAGGAATCTTAAGTTGAGTAATCATGGAGTAGGTTTTCACACTCACGGGGCATCAGGCTTTCAACCACCTTGTCATTCTCATTACTTCAATACTCACAATTTTAAGATGCTAGTGATAAAGGGGCAATGAGAGTCCTAGATCAATGGATACCACATTTCAATTAGTAATTTTAGTTGAATAATTTAGAGGCTAAATAAGACTTGATCATGTTTTACCTCTACTCAATTTTCTCCAAAGTGTCCACTATATTTTCTATTCTCCATTATGCTATTCTTTGACCAATATAGGATTTTATTTTTCATTTTTTGTATGCATTTGGTCCATAGTGCTTTTATTTGATTATACACTTTGTGAACTTTCATGAAGCATCTTTGCTTGCATATTTGATATTTCTTACAACATGAATTGTATATTGCTACTCATTTCTAGTATTAATCATTTGATTATATGTAGCATGAATAATCCTCCTTGATATCCCATGATTGTTTCAATATGCAAAACCCATTTTAGTTTTATCACCTTCATACTCGAGGACGAGCATGGGTTAAGCTTGGGGATGTTGATGCATGTAAAATGCATAGATGAATTTTGCATATTTTCACATGGTTTTCTATTACATATTGCATCATATAAGGGTATAATTATTTTTTTTATAGTATTTTGGGGTTAAATTACAAAGTCCCCCAACTTTTATGGAATTAACCCTCCCTGTCAGAAACCCCGTTTTCTATATCTTTGACGTTTCAGGGGGCAAACTTCCGCGAAATCACCTGAAAATCCGCGGGGGTCATTTTCTTGGAAGGAGAAGACTTGCGAGCGAAGGATCCACGAGAATTGGGCAAGGAGGCCCAAAAGAGGACCCTCCACGCGGCCAGATTCCTTGGCCGCGTGAGAGGCCCCCTTTTGGCCCCTATGGCCCCAATTCCTTCCATCTTCGACTTACCGACTTTGTCATGACCTAAAACGGAGGAGAGCACCGCCGAAACACCGAAACAGAGACCAGAAGTTCCAGATTGGAGGGGAAAAACTCCGGCGGGGCGCCGCCGGTGTGATCTCCTACCCCTCCAACGTCATCTCCATCGACATCTCCATGAAGAGGGAGTAGTCCACCCTAGGGCTATGGGTTTGTGGAAGTAGCACTTGTATCTCTCTCTCTATGTGCTTCACTAATTAGATCCGTATGAGCTGCCTCACATGATTACGGGCACCGTTGTAATTCCTATGTGGTGGATCTTTTCTATGAGTTATTGAATCTGAGATTGCAATTGTTTCTCTTGAGTTATTTGAGTAGATGTATCTTATGTACCCCGTTCTTATTTGCTAGCTTTGATCATTCTAGTTCTTGAGAGCGTGTGTGGGGTGATGGGTGCATTAGTTGGAGTAACGGGGGGTGGCTAGTGCTGTGAAAGTGACAGAAGTTCAGCGATCCACTTAGGTTTTGTTAAACCTTTCTTAGTTACCTCACTAGGGATAAAAAGGAGTACCTTGTTACCGGGGATTTGAAGTGACACTAATCAATCTCCATAAATAGATCTAGCAAGTTCTTAATTCAACTTCATGTCACATTGCTTAAAGCTATACTCTGGTTTTTCCTTAATTATCGAGGTGTTATGATTTATTTCGCATCTCCTTATGACCGTAGAGATCTCTATGCTAGGACGTGATACCCATATGAAAGTACTCAATGTTAAACATGTTATTGTAATCTCACATGTAATTCTTTATGTCCACCGTCTACCACTTTATTTGAGAGAATGCAAGTGTCAAACCATGAACCCCGGTCCTATTTTAATTATAAGAAAACACTCTAGTTACTTTGCTGCAATTTACTTTACTTGCACTTTACTTTACTTGCATCTCCAATTCGAATTTACATTATCTCCATCACCACTTGCATCACAAAAATACAAAACCAATCCATTGCATATTTATTTTCTCATTTGCATTTAGTAGTAGATTTAATTATTGCACATTTACTTTCAGTTTTGCATTGCAATTTAGAAGTCTCACACCTTGAGCTTGACAACCACTTGGTGAGGTTGAGGGCACAAACTTCTCTACTTGTTTGCAGGATCCTGGAGGAAGCTTGGAAGACAACTACTGAAATACTGGCTCCCCAAGAGTTCGATATAAACCCTCGAGTCACCCTCGTGGGGAAGAAGGCTTGCCACTAGCTACACACTCTGCACTTGGAGTCTCAACCTTGCCATCAGTCTCCATCTTCTAACTTTATGCACGGTATAGAGAGCATAGTTTCCATTCTGAGTTTAATGTGCATTTGTCCCAGAAACATTATTAATTGATTAAAATTGTGTTTTTTACTTTCTCTCAAATTATTTGTTCTAGTCTTCCTCTTAATCTTTTAAGGTGTCCTGGCATTTATGTTTTGCCCCACTCTTAAGGACAAGTGAAATATCACTCTGCTATGTTTTCAATGCATTGTTATTCATGATCTTCTATTTGTGTTACTTTTCATGATGCAAAGTGATTGCTATGTTTCATTGTTAGAATTATATCTATCATGCTTGTGTTTAAAGTACTATGATCTCAACTTACATATGCTTTTACAATATTGATGATCAAGTTTATGTTGGTAGCATGTCACATAAAAAAATTATTTGTTTTGTCGTTTACCTACTCGAGGACGAGTAGGAACTAAGATTGGGGATGTTGATACGTCATAAACGTTTCTATAGTTTATGATGTTCCATGTTGTTTTCATGTTATTTTGTACATGTTTTCTATACACTTTGGATTTTTTATCGACTTCCTCGGACTAACCTATTGACAAGATGCCACAAAGCCAGTTACCTGTTTTCTGTTGTTTTTAGTTTCAGAAAAGTTTTTCTGGAAATATTCTCGGAATTGGAAAATTTGAAGCCCGGAAGTCTTAGAATTCCTGAAGGTTCCACGGAGTCCCGAAGAGGCCCAGAGAGGGGCAACTGGGGGCCACGTCATAGGGCAGCGCACCCCCTGGCAGCGCCTGGGGTGGTGTGGGACCCTTGGGCGTCCACCGCCATCGCCCTTTTGCCTATATATTCCCCATGATACGTTAACCCTAAAAATATCCCACTTTTCCACGAAAAACACCTGAGGCCGCCGTCATCGTCAACCCGAGATCGGGAGGGTTCTAGAGTTCTCCCCGGCACCCTGTCGGGAGGGAAAATCATCTCGGGAGGTCTCTACACCACCATGGCCGCCTCCGGAGTGATGCGTGAGTAGTTCATCCCTGGACTACGGGTCCATAGCAGTAGCTAGATGGTTGCCCTCTCCACGTTATGCCCCATGTTTAGATCTCGTGAGCTACCCTACACGATCGAGATCATCTTATTGTAATGCTACATGTTGTGTTTGCTGGGATCCGATGAATTTTGAATTCTATGTCTCTTGATTATCAATCTATCATGTTATCTTCATGTGTATGTTATTTATGATCTTGCATGTTCTCCGTTGTTAGTAGATGCTATGGCCAAGTAGATGCTAGTGACTCCAAGAGGGAGTATTTATGCTTGATAGTGGGTTCATGCCTCCTTTGCATCTATGCTCGAGTGACAGAAACGTGACGGGTGGAGGATGTGATGATGCCATCAGGGAGAAAACAATGATGTCTACTTTGTTTACATTACACACTTTGTTTACTGCGATTATCGGTTGCTTGCAACTTAATACCCAACGTTTGTTCGGATGATATTCGGAGGATGGATTATTAGTCATAAATGCAGTTGGATGAAGGTCTATGTATCTTGTTGTAATGCTCGCATGAATCACATAGTAATCATCATGTCAAGCATGTTTCAGTATCTATCAATTGCCCAGCTGTAATTTTTTCACCACACATGTTATCTATCTTTTATGGAGAGACAACACTAGTGAACTGTGGACCCCGGTCCATTTTCTCATACTGATAATACAACCACTGCAATTATTGTTTCCACTGTTTTCGCACTGCTATTACTGTTTTTATATTGTTTTACTACTGTTTTCCACACCATACATTTAACCCCTTTGTTATTAGCAAAAACCAGTGAGATTGACAACCTCACTACTTCATTGGGGCAAAGTGAATTGACTGTGCTATGTAGGTTCCACGTTGTTGTTGAACCGGTAATGCGCCCTACCATCTCAACTGCATCAACCTTTTGAAGCTACTCCTTCCTCCTACTGGTCGATTCAACCTTGGTTTCTCTACCGAGGGAAAACTTGCTGCTGCACAATTCATACCTTCCTCTTGGGTCTCCCAATGAACGTGTGTTCACACGCATAAGCACGAACCCACATCAACTTTAGGCATTAGGCATGTCACCGCACACGTGTCTCCTTTAGAGAAGTCCACTACATAAATTCCGTTCTCGACATACCCAACAAAGGATACTTTAAAAGCCGTTTCCCAAGTGACAATCATGTTATCTTCATTAAAGAAAGAGGTAAAGCCACAATTTTCAAGTTGAAGAACTAACATAAGATTATAGCCAAGGGACTCAACAAGGAGGACATTCTCAATTGATAAATCATTTGAGATAGACACCTTGTCTCGTCCCAATACCTTTATCTCAGAGTTATCACCAACAATGGCGTAGTTGAGATATGGTGAAGGAGGATCAAGATTACTCATTGCGTCTTTGCTTCCGATCATATGTTGGGATGCACCACTATCACCGTCCATTTACCCGACCCGGAGGCACTTCCCAAAAAGAGATCAATTTCTTGATTTAGCTACCCATCCTTCAATGGGTCCTCTTCTTTTATTAACAAGGGTCTTAGGAACCCCAAATAGTCCAATGATAATCATCACCATAAGAGGCACCAACATATTTAGCATAAATATGACCATCTCTAGATTTCATGAGAACATAAGAGGGGTTATATTTTCCAGCAAATCATTGTGAGTGGCGCCCCCCTAGAGGTCTCACCACCTACAATGGTGTTGGTCTCTTTCTCCTTGATCACCTCTCCTTCCGTCACAAAGGTAATAGTTTGTGAAGGAGAAGTGACCTTCGTATTCTTGTTGTTCTTCTTATTTGACTTAGCAACACAGCCAAGCCCCTCCTTTACATTCTTGACTCTTTGAGAGTTTATCAAATCATTGATAATTTTCTCACCTCCTACAATGTTAGTTGTAGCACAAGAGTTGCTAGACGAGATAACAATGCTAGTGGAGGTGGGGGGCATAACATTCTTAATGGAGTGTTGAGCTAGAAGTTTAGCACGAGACATGGTAAGCTTGTCATGAATTTATTTAAGAGACATGAACACCTTTCCTAGTTTTCATTACTATAAACAAGTATATCATGATCAACCCCTTGCTCAATCTTTTCATTTTCATGAGATTTAGCTAGAGCAAGAGATATTTCATTGTCCTTTCTAAGCTTAGAAACACAAATAGCATAAGTCTCTTCAAGACTAGATAGTTTATCCTCAAGAGAAGCTCTAATGGACCGCTCTTTCTCAAAGGCCTCTTCAATCTCTTTGTCATTGCTAGAATGACCACCTCTATAACTTTCCAAAGTCATTATGATCTCTTCCTTTTCATCTACAATAGAGTTAGCATCATCAACTTGCCTTAAAAGGGCATTCACCTTTTTTATGGTTTCACCTTTAAGGCTAGCCAACAATGAGACCAAATCTTTAGACTCATCATCCTCCTCACCAACATTTTCAACAAAAACCAATAATGAAGGAGGGTTAGTGGCGATGGTCTTCGAGATGGAAGAAATTATCGAAGTGGCTTTTTTCCATAAGACATGTAGGTCTGATAGTTTCGTTCTCATTGGGGGATTCAAATAAGAGACCAATGAAGAGGAATAGGTAGCAATGGAAACATGAATCACACCTACAACTTCATCTTCCCCTTCATCTTTGGAGATGTATGTTGCCAAAATGGCGCCTTCTTGAGTATATAGAGCTCTTGGAACTCTTCCTGCAAAGTTCTTGTTTTTAGGAGCATTGGTCTTGTCTTTCTGAACGAGCTTGCCTTCATTTTCTGGCTCAAAAGGACACTCTTTTACAAAGTGATTTGCACTTCCACAATTAGAGGAAGTCACTGGTCGCTCCCTCTATTTTTTTATAGTTCTTGTTCCTTGGGGGTCTTGGAGCATCGGCCTTATGAGCTTCCCATATCTTCCAATAACCATGCATGGCAAGAGCAATGCACTTATGAGAACCCCTGTATGTTTCCTCATAGTCTTGCTCATTATCATCATACTCTTTGACTTCTTCTACTCGAGCAACCTCTTTTGACTTCAAGGCTAGGTTGGTATATTTTCCCATTCCTCTTGAGAGGGAAAGAGCATCATCCACACTCTTGTGAGATAGATATTTAGAAATGAACTCACTAAGAACACTAGTGGAATTGAGAGAGTTGTAGTCCGATCTTGTTCGGATGCTACTGGAGAAGTTCTTCTCGAAAGGAGTGATTGCTTTGACAAACTTCCTCTTAATCTACTCATCAGTGATCTCCTCTTTTCCGTAGTTCCACAATTGATTGGAAAGGGTGTCATTCTTCTATATAGTTCTTCGGGAGTCTCATCCTCTTGCATGAAAAAGTTTTCGGCCCTGTCTATAGCAACATCATACTTGAAGACTGGATTCGTTCATTTCCTTGGAACAAAGTGTCAAGGCTATCCCAAGCCTCATTGGCGGTCTTGCATCCTCGGATGTGACTGAGATGCTCCCGTAGGAGATGAAGGGAATATGCCCGAGAGGTAATAATAAAGTGGTTATTATCTTATTCCTTGTTTATGATAAATGTTTATTTCTCATGCTAGAATTGTATTAACCGGAAATGTTGATACATGTGTGTTTAATAAACAAACAATGGTTCCTAGTAAAGCCTTTTTTAACTAGCTAGTTGACTAATAGATGATCAAGGTTTCCTGATCATGAACATTGGATGTTGTTAATAACGGGGTCATGTCGTTGGTAGAATGATGTGATGAACATAGACCCAATATCAAGATAACAATAAGATCAAGTTATTTAGTTTATATTGTTATATCTTGCATACGAAGTAACTTATTCCTTAGACCATGAGATTATGCCAATCACTCGTACCGGAAGGGTGATTTGATGTCATCAAACGTCACACCATAACAGGGTGACTATAAAGGTGTCGTTAGGTATTCAGAAAGTATTAGTTGAGGATCATGGATCAAGAGTGGGATTTGTCCATCCAAATGAAGGAGAGATATACTATGGGCCCTCTCGGTGATATCACATAGACACCGCTTGCAGGCATGTGACTAGGTCACAAGGATGTCATATCACGGAAACGAGAAAAGAGTACTTGTCAGTAACAAGATTGAACAAGGTATGGTTGATACCACCTCGGACAAGTAAAATATCGCGAGACAAAGGGAATTAGTCATGACGTTGATGGTTCACACGATCACGTGAGTCATCGTTGAATATATAGGAGTCATCACGGATCTCCAGATCCCGTTATTGATTATTGATCGGAGAGGAGTCTCGATCATGTCTATGTTATTCGCGAACCGTAGGGTGACACACCTAAGGTTCGATGATGCATTTGAGAGGATACGAAATAACGAAGAATGTTTTGAGCAGCACCGAAATTGTTTTGGGGAATATTGAAATAGTTCAAGGTGGTATATGTTAATGTTTGATTAACAAATAGTTCAAGGGGGTAAGTGTTAATGTTTGTTAATATGATTAACAAATATTAAAATAAATAAATGAAATTGTTTTATTTATTTATTAAAGAAAACTCTTGGAATTTTGAGTGGGAATTCATGGGAGAATGAGTGGGTTGAGTGGAGACTCCACCCACATGATGAGGGGAGAGGTGGAGGCACCAAAAATTCGTGGCTGCCTCCCCTCCTATATAAAGAGGGGTTGGACCTCCCTCTCCCCACACACTTGGTGTCATCTTCACTTCCTCTCCACCCGCTGCTCCATTCCATGATCTTCGGCTTGGCGAAGCCCTGACCGTGGGATTCTTCACCACCACCACGCCGTCGTGCTGCTGGAGTTCCGAGGGATCCTCTACTTCCGCCTCCCCGCTGGATCGAAGGAATGGAGGTCGTAATCAACCGTACGTGTGACCGATCATGGAGGCACCACCGGATTGCGGTGCACATCTTCTCGCTCTCGGGATCGGTGTGAGTACGACTACGCCAACAACGAGATTTTATCTCGTAATGCTTTGTTTCTTCGAGGGTATGTTCTTCTTAAGAATCTCTCTATGCCCGTTGCTTTCATCTCCAAGATTAGATCTTGGCCTTTCGGGTGTCTCTCGCGTAGGAAATTTTTTGTTTTCTATGAACGACCCCTTTAGGAGAGCCTTTTGGATGATGTTGACAACAGTCTTGTTGAACTGAGATTCAATATCCTCTCTTGGAGTCAAATTTCCTACATCATGAGGACGGAATCCATGAACAACACTTCTCCACAAAGTGGTGCACGAGCCAAAAATGTGAGACTCCATTTCAAACTTCCAAGAAGAAAATTCAATAGTGCTAAGCATGGGAGGAAGTCCAACATTTAAAATGTGTGGCATGGAAACAATGGGGTTATTCATAGTTGGGAAGTGGTGGTGGAACATTTGAGTTATCCCCCGAACTATTAGCCGAATGAGAGTTACATCCCTCGGCCTGCCTAACTTTGAAAATGTTAGCTTCCATTTTGGCAATGTCCAGAAGATATTCATCTTCCGAACTTACCTCATCGAAAGCATTGGGAGATTCCTCAGACAGCTTAGATTTACCCATCATGACTTCCGACATCTTCTTTATGTCGGAAACCTCCGAACCAACACTAGAGCTAACCTTGGATAGCTCAGCTTGGATGGTTCCAACTGTTTCCTGTAGGTTAGCTATATTGTAGTTCATTTTGGCGATTTCCTCCTTAGAAGACTCGGGGTTATCTATGTTGACCATAATACTCTTAGGTGGTTAAGCCTTATATAAGAGCCGATGCTCTAATACCAACTGAAAGTACGGTATGGTCAACTAGAGGGGTGGGGGTGAATAGGTGAATATTTTTTTTTCTTCTTTTCCTTTTTAGATTGGGATAAACAAGTAAAACAAAAAGTTATGTAGATGTGCAACTAGGTGGGTACCCTATGTGATATGATAAAAAGTATGAAACAAAAGCAATACATAAAGAACAAGACAAACCAGAAGTGTAATTAAGGGGACAAGGATATGTTTCCCGTAGTTCCTCCCCAAGCAAGCACTCCAATAGCATCTATGTGCACACCTTATTCTCCTTGAGCTTCTCCATTGAGGGAGATTCTCATTTCCACTATGAGGACAACATGAAGGCGTTGACCAAACCTTTACACAAGGTTGAGGCTACTCCAGAAGATGGTTGGAGGCTCTCAACGATCTGAAGCTTCTTGCAACAAGGTGGAAGCTCCAAGCACTAGGCTTTCTCCAACCAATATATCTACAAGATCCCAAAGGGGATAATGGGGGTAATCGATTTGTGGCTTGGTGAATATGTAGATCTAGGACTTCTCCACCAAATCCTTGATAGGCATCAAATTTGGTTGGTCGTGGAGGTAGATCTATGCATTTAAATCTTGTTATTATTGGAGGAGAGAGGGGAATGGACGAGCAAGCTATCTCAAGGAAGGAGACAACTATTTATAGGTCATCTCAAAATATGGTCGTTGCATGAATCTAAGGGCCGAAATATTCTGATGTAATTAGGACGAATATTTCAATAATCTGGGGTCCCGACTATTCCGGGGGAAATATCTACCCCCTCTTTTGTGTGGTGGTAGACTTGACGCTGCCTCTGCCTGGCTGTGGTCTTTGGTGGGCCGGAACTTTCCGGGGACACGGGCCGACATATTCCGCCCCTATCTCTGCGCGGTAGCAGCCTTGGTGCTGCCTTGTCTTGGCTTTGAACTCCTCATGGCAGAAAACTTCCGGGAACAGGGGCCAGAATATTCCGAGCTTTATGCACAAGATATTCTGCCCTCTAGACCGGAAATCACCGGCCTGCTTGTCCTTTTAAGATGTTTAAGGACTCAGGACGCTTTCTCTTTTAGATCTAATAATGAACCTATTCAACACTTGACAAATGATTACATCAAATAATATGTGTTGTCATTACTACCAAAACCATAGTTAGGAGAGACATGAGCTTTCAGACGGTTCCCCACGATCTCTTTGACGCCTCGATTTTTGGCTCGCTCATCATAACTGAGTCGTGAGTATAAAGTTGCGCGAGCAGAACAAGAAAATCTTTCCGCTCAACGTCTCCTTCGTTTGCATGGATCCTACCTCTTCCTTATTGGTGTATGTAGCAGAACTTTTAAAAAATTGACCTAAGTAGAAGACATGATCTACTGTAGAGGTACGATCCAAGTTAGATGTAAATCATTACCAACACGAAGTGCGGAACGAGTGCCAATGACAATGTCGGTGATGCCTACTGAAGAGTCTCACGGCTAAGCCTAGCGTTGGGCATGTTGCCTCTTCCCCGTATCCCACCTTCTAGATACAGCAGAGTGAGGGTATCACGTGTTACCCCTCGGAGAGCTTGCACACATACTTCCGTAAAAATCCTGCAATGCTTCGCCGTTCAGAACTAGGCACCGCAGGTTTGCAATTGAGGTGGAGAAATCCCAACACATGGGAAACAGAGGGACAAAGATTAGCGCTAGGTCTAATCGACAGACCTTCTGGATCATTCCTACTTGTCCTGCCGGGTTCGGGTACGCGTTGGCTCCGGTGTTTTGTACATGTGGCGTAGGTAGTCCGGCTAGCGCCATGTTTGGATTTGCTGGTGGAGGTAGGGGTTGTGGCGGCTGGAATCCTTGGTGTCCTGCTCCCGGAAGTGGCGGGTAATTTTGATTGGCTGCTGATCTACTTTTCTTCGAGAAGGCCTCACTGATTTCGATAAACTTTCGGCAGTCCTTGAGAAGGTGTGTTGCCTTAGTTTTGCCCGTGCGCTTATCTGTAAATACATGTAGCGAGCAGTACGCATCGAGGTCCTCCTCCGGAGTTTTGTCCTCAGCTTTTGGTCTCCACTCGCGATTTCCACGGCGTCCAGCATCGCGACTTCGCGTGAATTCCGCTGCTACCATCTCTTCTCGATCCTCGTGATCGTAGTATTTCCTCCTTTTCCTTCGGCCATGGCGATCTTCTTCGGGCGCAGGTGATGACACTCTTTCGTTGCGCACTGCGTCTTCTCCATTAGCCCATTTGTCGGCTATGATCATCAACTCCCCGATAGTTTTGGGTGCTGCTCGGCCTAATTCTTCTCTGAAAGCAGTTCGTCGGGCGGCTTTTGCGAAGGCTTCAACCACTACTTCTTCCGAGATGTTTCCTGTGGTGTTCTTAAGCGTGGTCCATCGCTGAATATACTCGCGGGTGGACTCTCCGCTCTTCTGTTTGCAGGCTCGTATTTCTTCAATGGTTGCTGGTCTTTTGTAGGTGGACTGGAAGTTCTTGCAGAAATCGCGGGTGTAGGTCATCCCATGATGCGTAACAAGATCTTGGCCTTGCTTCCAGCCAGTTGCGTGTCGCGCCGACCAAGTCCAGGTTGAGATACTGCATAGCCATATTTTTATTCCCACGTTGGCATTTTACTGCCGTGAGGTAGTCTTTTAGCCACGTCGAAGGCTCGAGTGAACCATCGTATTTCGTGACTTCTGTGCTGAGCTTGAATCTCTTGGGTAGGGGTGCCTCGCGGATGCTGCGAGCGAAACACAGCGCGCCGCAGGTCTCGTCATCCGAGGAACTGGACGAGGAGCGTGTGCGGTCCCTCGCAGCTCTTGCCTTGTCCACCTTGTTTTGTGCGATATCTGACCGCGTGTTATATCCTGGCTGGTCGCGGTCATTTTCTTTCCTTGGCTCTTTGCTGCGATTCCGCGAGCGGCTGCTATGACGCCGCGAGCTTTTATTTCTCGGGCTACCTTCACTGCTGCTTCGACTATCGCCGCGTCTCCGAGCTTCTTTTCCTCGACGACGGCGAGGTGATTTGTCTCTTCTAGGCAAAGTGCTCCTATGCTTGCGCGATGCCTCTTTTTCTTTTTCCTTCTCCTTTTCTAGCTGTTCGGCGGCCTTCCGGCGGTCATAGGAGGCGAGCCTCGCGGCTGCCAAACCTAGTCCCTTGCGCACCTGCTTGTACTGTTCTGCCCGAGGATCGCTTTCCGTCGGTTGGTTCATCTGCATGTAGGTTGCTGCGGCTAGAACTGCGGCAGCTGGAGTTTGCGGGTAAACGTTTCCGTCTTCATCGACCCGCATCAGGGAAGGTGCGATCGACATGCTGGCTTCGCCTAAGGACTCGATGTCCATGGATGTTGACGTGTATCCCCTCCTCGCAGGTCGGGTTCCGACCGAGGGTGTTAGGGACAGCTCAGCTCGTCGTTGACTTGATTCATCCGCCGCTCTTTTTCGACGGGCCACATATATCCGAGCTTCTTTGATGGTTGCGGCCGCTCTCACTAGATGGTAGTGGTAGGCGATCATGTCCTCGTGTGGCGCTTCAGCTGCGGGTGGCTTGCTGGTTCGCATAGCTTCCTTGGCTCGATCCCAGGCCTCCCGCGAAAAAGCCAATCTCAGCGCGTTCCGCCGCACTGTGTTCTGTTTCCGGGGGTAGTTCCGATCCTGCCATGCAGACTTGAGCCAGTCGTGGCTCGTGCGTCCTAGGCGTAGTACGGAAAGCATTTCGGACTCGGGAAGGTTCCTCTGTCGAGAGGGTGTGGTAGTCGTTGGTGTTGAAACGGACAGACTCGCCGCTTTTCTCCAGGTAAGGGCGCGAGTCGACGGCTTCTGACTCAGATCTTGATTCCTCAGGGAAGTGGAGGATCCCGTCCCTGTTGGTTACGAACTTCAGGCTTCCAAACGTCAAGGTGACGCTCCTTTCTAGATCGCTGAATACCGGGCGTGATTTCGGCGAGTGAGGGGGTGACCACGACAGATCCGATCCGGATCGGATTGGTCAGAGCTATAGTCGAGGGTTTCCAACGTGAGTTGGTTGTCGATGAAGCCGAAGATGTCGGAGATCCAGCGCCCGCCGTTCCCACAGACGGCGCCAATTGTCGAATCTGTTGCTCGGGAAACCCCTCAAGTGAACCTATAGGGTTTCGAATAGGAGAACCCATGAGCGCTGGTGGCGATCGTCGGCTAGACAGGGGGCACAATTTACCCAGGTTCGGGGCCCTCGTAGAGGTAAAACCCTTACTCCTGCCTCTGTCGATCTGTATTATTGAATAGATCGGTTACAAAGATGATCGCTCAAGTCGAGAGTACAATCTCGAGCTTAAGGCTTTGGTGGTGTGGTATTGCTTGGTCCTCTTCCGGTGGTTCTCCTGGCCTTATATAGGTGGCCAGGTCTCAAACCCTACCCGGGGAGGACTCGAACTCTAACCCTATGTCGGTTACAAGTTTCCTAACTTAGTCCGCAAGGTATTGCGGGTGGGCTTCATGTAGGCCTTCTGGAACACTCTTAAGGGCTTCCCTTCGTGGGCCTTAACGTTGGGCCTGAGACGGGGTGTCCTTATCCGCAGGGTCTAAGATCCATCCCTTCGTCAGTCACCATCTCCCAATTACAAGAATACCTAACCCAATTAGAGGGTCTGTAATCAGAGTCTATTATCAAGTAGAGATGTTCTAATTAGACCTTCTACTACAATTAGAGAGGTTCTAATTAGAGGTTCTAATTTAATTAGAGGGTTTCTAATTAGACCTCTAATCGTGAGAGAGAATAGCCCGAAGGCCAATTGTGTGTTAAAACCCATGTGGGTGGGTGTCTATTTATATTAGTAGGAGGGGAGACTTTCCTTTGGGAGGGAGGAAGCCCTCCTCAAATAAGATTGGACTCCTAGTCCAACTAGGAGTCCTTTCCTTTAGGGCGAGTCCTTTCCCTTTCATCTTCCTCTATTCCTTTTCTCTCTAGACTTTCACTAGGACTCTTTAGGGAATCAATGCGCATTTACCGGGGTTGACCAGGGCCGATGCGGCAACCCCCCCCCCCCCCTCCGACACCCTCCCATATCGTTTTTTTACCGAAACTCTTGTAGAACCCAGTAAGTCCTATAGATAAAATCATCCACCTTATCTAACGATGTTATAAATGTGTTATAACATCCTCGGGACATTTCATGCCCTTCTGCACTTGCTCTGTAAAGCATGTAAAATATTTCTCTCTTATAATAACTTCTCCGAAACGACTCTGATTGACACTGGACTTGTTTATGTGATATCAAAACGACATCGACCATTACTAATTGATGTTTAGAAAAATATTTCGAACATACCGGGACATCCCATGTCCTCCGTAATCTCTGTTGAATATTAATTATATCATGTCGGAGTTACCGAATGATACCCTACTCTCCTCTCGACAAACCAATGCAAACAACAGACTTTTGATGCCTTAAGTGTGTTACCCCTACAGGTTCGATAACTAGTAGACATGGTTGGAAAACATATTTCCCAATAAATAATCAACATCGGGACCATGGACGATCATATTGACTCCTACAAGTTATACGAAGAAACTGCTGAACCTGTTGGTTATTAAGTAAGATCCCATTAGTTCGCGATACCAATCAATACCTTGAGATGAGATGAATGATAAGACCATGATTAAACTCTTTAATCACCATATCACATTATTATCGACGCTGGTATGATTCCTTTTACTCGTTACTGTGTCATAGTATCCCCATCCCTAGTGTCATGTCTTTGTCTGCTCCGACTTATTTACCAATACTATGTCACCGAGTGTATTCTAGATGTATCTCTATATTATCTAGAGGAGTAATTCCAAATCTTGAACTATCACGATGATAAGAACACTTTCGAGACCACCAAGTGTTAGCATTTTCGTTCAACCAGTTTACGGTGTGATACTTGACTATGCCAAAATGATCTTCACGGTGAACATCGTCATATATACTTATGGTCTAAGTAAGCAAACAAAATAACCATCTTTTAATGGTACTATTTATCAAAACCAATCTCGTAGTATCTCAGCTACTTAGGTCTACCCCGCCATAATTTTGAAACAATAATGTGATTAGATTAATATTGACATAACAAATTTCCATGACTAGGAAAACGTGGTCATCAAATATTAACGAGTTTGTCTGTGAGACATGACAAAGGGTTATAATGATGTGTTTATGTTTCTACACTGTTTATGGATTTTCCTCTGAATCTCGTATTTAGTGACCATAGCAGTTATCACATAAAAAATAATACATTAATAATAAAAACGGATGTATCTTATTTTCTCTTAGGCATACATCCAACAATCCTCCACTTGCACAAGAAACAATAATCTAGTTTCTTAACTGAGCACCCAATGTCATTGCGGTGTTGGTTGTGTTGTCGACTCTGTCTTTGGATCTGAAACTTTAGGTCCATGTGTATTTTCATATCTTGGAGAATCACTTCTCCCCTTGATCTCTAATGATACTTGCGATTTTAAATGTTTGGTACTGTACCAAGAAGACAATATGTTCTTCACAACATTGTTATTTCTTTTTTAAAGTATCCTATCCAATTTTGTGAAGAATTTAGATGAAACCATTTAATCTTTACACTTTCAAAGTGTATCCCATCTTACCATTATTATTATAGATTCTATCATAGTGTTGAACTTTCGAATTTTCCTCCAAATTTAATCATGGAATTTCTTCCATCCCACTATGCCACCTTTTTAACACTAAGTTCGTTGACTCTATGACTATGCAACAAACCCTTTATTAGTGCAACAATGTACACTAAGTTGCTTATGTGTTTATCACAATTGTGAAGTGTACCTTATATTCCTCATAAGGTTATCTTCTTCTTGAACATCAACATGATCATATTTATGTTCATAACACTTAGAACATAATTCATATCTGGTTTGTGTACATATTATGGCGTACATGACTGATCTAATCACTCACTCGTATTGCCCATCATATGTACCCTTTTCTATTCACTATGAATAGACGTGCTTTGTATAAGTATTAGAAATCATAAGAAATCCTTCCATTGGTTTGCACCAAGATGCTTATTGTTGTTTCCAACAATTTAACTCTGTAATTTTAAAACGTTTGATCGAACGCAGACAAATAATAGAAAACGAGAACCATACTATGTCCCATGTAGGCAAGTTCTTTGAGGAACTTTCCGCTAAAACAAGATCACTTACCCAGTCCGACATCATTGTCCCGTATGCTCCGGCATCTTGATCATGGTGTCCTTCATCTTGATCATGGTGTCCTTCATCATGTCCGGAATACTCTTCGTCTTCTGGCCCGCCATCACCGTTATTGTCCTGATACTGCCCTTCCTTATTTCCTGCCGCCTCATTGACATGTTCATATTTTTCATCACTTGCCGGGTACAGCGTGTAGCCATCCATGAAACCACGACGGAAAGGTGGGACTCCAAGTCACCGCAATCGTATTTAATCAAGTGCTTAAGTTTCATTTTCGACAAGGACAACTTGTCTCCGTCATGTTATTTCGAAACATCTCGGTTGTAACATGTTTCATAAATCTAGCCATGATGCATGTGCTCATATGCATGGTCGCCTACATGATACAAAAAGATCAAAAGACCATTTAGAATCAAATTAAGCAATGGATCGATGGTCTCTGCCGGAAAAAATTGACATGACCTTTGCAAAAAATAGGACCTCCGCGGAGTGCATGATTGCCAAAATGGAAATGAATCAACATTTTGGCAACACATGGCAACTCATTTTTAAGACATTGAATTTCGATCGAAGACACAACACCATTTCACATGTAGTCATGGTCCCACCATCTCTCGCGCGCTCACACAAACGCCCACGCGCAACACAACCTTCACACACAAAAACACATGCAAGCATATATATAAAGATCTCCCAACGATTCACCCACTAGATATCTTACCGAGACGAGACCGAGAGAGTGTGTGTGACTCTAGGGAGTGGAAAAGATGGATGATAAGGAGTGGTAAAGTGAGATTTACTATATCTAGGTGTTTAGGAGAGATTCCCCTCACGTGTATAACAACCAAAATAGCTTAAACAAGCTCAAATTGGTAAAAAATGGAGAAAATTGGATGGTGAGGAGGTGGGGGATGACCAGATCTGAACCTAGAGATGGGAAGGGGGAATGAGAGTTGGGAGGTGGTCCAAAGAATTAAAATGGGGTGCCAGGCTTAGCCGTGGCGCACCTACCCTGGTGCGCCACATGTATGTACCATAGCCTCGGCGCAAGAGTGTGGTGCGCCCCTATAGGCGTGGTGCACGGCAGCAATGGTGTGCCACGCTATGCCCTTATGCGTGACGCAGGAAATCTGGTGCGCAGCGGGTATTTAGCCGTGGAACGAAAGTTATGTGTGCCACGACTATTCCTCCACCTATAGACATTTTTCTAGTAGTGAAACTATGGATACATCATTGAAGAGGTTTGTCCCAACAATTGCGTTTTGTATACCGATGTCGATGAGTAGCATCCATCCTTTGTAAACTTCCAAGTGATTGTGTCTCGTATCGGGGATGAGATGAATCTTCGAAAGAATCTCCCAAAGGTGAACAAATTAGGTGATGTGCTTCATGGATAGATCTCTTTGGGTGTTAACTTGGGACACCCAATAATCATTATACATCGCCTTCCACCGTTCATTTGTTTTTCTTAGAGATGTCAAAAATGAGGAGGGGCAATCTCTTTAGGTCTCACACCATTAAGCCAAGATGCCTCCAAAAAGAGCGCTCTTTCACCGTTTCCAATGGAAACCTTGGTGGCAGCCCAAAGAGGTCATAATCATTTCTAGAGCATGGATTCCCTAACCCTTTACAAGGCTTCGCCTCGTCGCTCCGTTCAAACCAAAGCCATCTCAAACAAAGAGTGGAGGCAAACTTCTTAGATTGAGAATTTCACGTCCGCCGAGGTCTTTTGGCTTGCACACTTTCTCCGAATTTACTTTATATTTCAATCGGGTGACCTTCTCACAAGCCGCCCAAAGATAGGCGCGTAATACTATCAATCTTAAAAAGGGTCTCCAAAGGAACATCAAGATCGGTGATGGAGTAGATGGCCACGCTAGTAAGCACCGTTTTGACAAGGACCGAATGGCCAGCCATGGTTGCATGCTTTCCTTCCCAATGGCGGAGCTTACCAGTAACTTTATCCTCCAAAGTATGAAAATGGATTCTTTTTAGTCTTGTTACCGACAAAGGGTGGCCAAGGTATTTGATAGGGAAGCTTATACGGATAGCCAGGAAAGCTTGTAGAATATGTCCTCTAGATCCAAACCCTCGCACCTAATGGGGGGGGGGCAACTTGACTCTTTGCGCAATTTGTCACCGGGCCGATGACGTCTCCAAAAAGATTCGAAGTGTTAGACAAAAAAATTATGCTCCTTTTTGGGCGCCACAAAGATGCCGGGATCATCAGCATATAAGGAATTTCGGGTTGTGGGCGCCCTCCCACAAATGCTATTTAGATGCCCTTGATCGGTGGCTTTGCGAAGGATGTGATGCAAGGGGTCAATGGCCAACACAAAGAGGAGAGGCAATAGACGACTGCCTTTTTGCAAACCCCTCCCATGCTTGATGGGTGAACTGACAATACCATTGTGAAGGACCCTTGAAGATGAAGAAGATAGAAGCGCCAAAACCCAATCCCAAAATTCGCTTGGGAAGCCCAAGTGATGGAGGGCATCCATTAGGTAATCCCGACGCACTGAATTAAATGCCTTATTGATGTCAAGCTTGAATAGAAGGGTGGGTGATCAAGATTTGTGTTGCCTCAACTTAATCGACTCCCGCAGGATGTGGAAAATGAAAATGCCTATGATACTTGATAATGCAGAGACCCACATACTGCTAGTATGTACGAAGAAAGCTTACTTACTGTTATTATATACTCCCTCCGTCCCAAAAAGGATGTCTTAACTTTGTCTAAATTTGCATTATCTACACACTAAAACATGTCTAGATACATGCAAATTTTTGAAAAAGTTGTGACATCCTTTTTGGGATGGAGGAAGTACATTGTAGGTAATAGGAGGCAAGCAGTAGAATTAGTTGTGAAAGCTTTGCTGGCAATCAATATGGAATTAGTTGTGAAAGCTTTGCTGGCAATCAATATGGACTTCATAATTCTCCTGATCATGGGGTATGTAAGCAAGTAGACCAAGAAAGACTCGGTAGATGCAAGTAATGTGCAGTTTCTTGAATCTGTTAATTGCCATCAAATCAATGATGACTTGAATATGGTTAGTGTTTTTGTTGCTGTTCTAACATTTATAAAGAGAAAAAAAACATAAGAATTAAAAAAAACCCGTCCAGCCTAGCCATCGAACTAGAGATCCCACATTCTATGCCCGTGCCATCTGACCTTGATCCCAGAATAGGGTAGTTTCACTTTGCCTGACGAGTCTGTTTTTCCTTCGCTGGCATACAAAATATGTTTAGATTTTAGGAGGTGTTTAGTTGATGTTCTTTTCTTTGTTAGTACTGAAATAAGAAACTGAAAGAACGCACTTCTGCAAGTTTTGGATTCTGCTTAGCTGGTGAACACTTAACAAAATGGGTGACCTTTCTTGACCTTGAGGTTTTTGGAGCGTCAGATCCCATTTGTATGCAACAGTTTGCTCATTAGAGTTACCTCCTCTTAGTGCCATACTGATTTGTTGTTCTTCTAATCTATAGCGCTTTGGTGAGCTTTGGTCTATCTATTTAACTAATTATTACTTTGAGGAGATTCAGACTGACGATTGAGTAAGTAACAACAAGCTGAAAAACTAAAAGGGACGCATGAGATATATTTTTAGCTGGATGAAACCACAAGTGCACGCCATCTAAGAGCAGGGGATTTCATAATGGGCTAATTGCAAGCGAGATACAAATGTATTGTTTTCTGATCTTATCATTTGCAATCAGCACCGTGATGGGAAATTTTATGTGCAAAGCTCGGTCGATTTCCTATCTATTTATGTTGGTTCTCTTTATGGAAAATAACAAGGATCTGACCCGAAAGGCAAGAAAGGTGGATTTGGTATGCACTGCAACCTTGAGAATACGAAAATTGAGGACCCATCAGAAGACTCAGATCTCTCGAACTAGGCTTTCGCCCCGCTTTATAAATAAAGCAACCACAACATCCAAACAAAGTAGCGGTTACAACAAGAACCAAAGTAGTTACCACATGCTGGGGCAGCAGCACACACAATGCCCAAAGGACAAAAAAAAGCAAGAACGGGCGGGGGGTGTGGGTAGACAAGTTAGAGAGCCTCCGGTAGTGGGGGAGGGAGTAGAGGGGTGGCGACGCCTCAGGAGGGCGACGAGGAGGCAATGCGGCGCGCGGCGACTAGTAGTCTATCGATGATGTCGTCAAGCCGCGCCCTGTCCCGCTGTCTACACAGCGGGGACCACTGCTGCAACAAAGCCAAGCATTTAAATAAGGCGTGAGACGCACGACGCAGAAAAATCTTCTCAATCACCATTTTATTGCGAGTCGTCCACAGGGACCACATCATAGCCGCGAACACCAGCCAGAAGAGGCGAAGACCCCCTCCGGCCCGGTGAGCCTGGTCTTCTAGGAACTCACCAAGGTCCGAGGCCTGCCACACTGGCCCCAGAGCCTCATGGGCGCAATTCCACAAAACCCGGGCCGCCGGACACACAAAGAAAATGTGGGTGTTGGACTCCGGGCACCTACATAACGGACAGATCCCGTCCCCCGGACCATGGCTCTTGGCCACTTCAATTCCGGAGGGGAGTGGCCCACGTTCTTCAGCGGGATTGGAGCCTTCCACAGGGGAGTGGAGCCTTCCACAGAAGACGAAAATCTATCGCGAAGAAGTTGCCCGACGAAAATCTTTATCTTCAGCGGGATTGGAGCCTTCCACAGGGGAGTGGCCCACGTTCTAACCGGCCCAGAGAATTGGGCCCTATATGCCGATTTTACCGAAAACACTCCCGAAGGGGTCAACGACCAGGACACCTGGTCCGCACCTCCTGGAAGGGACTCGGGAAAGTCGCCCCTGAGAGCCTCCCACTCAGCTGCCTCCGCCGGCCCAAAAGATCATCGGAACAAGATGTTCCAATTCCCATTCTGGAACGCTGCGGCCACTAGTTGGGAGGGCTCCGAGCAGATCGCGAAAAGTCTAGGACACTCTAACTGGAGAGGCCGCTCCCGAAGCCAAGGGTCCAACCACAACATGGTCCCTCGACCGTCTCCTATGCGAAACCTCGCCCCCTTCCGGATCTCCTGTTTAAACGACTGGATGGACCTCCAGAAGAGCGAACCATCCTGACGCTCACAGGCTAGAAGCGGGCGTTCCTGTAGATCCTTGGCTTTAATAAGCTGGAACCAGAGTCCCCCTCCTCCCGTAGAATGCGCCACACCCACTTGAGCATTAGGGCCACATTCATCTTACGGGAGGCTAGGATACCTATGCCCCCCAAGTCTTTGGGGGCGCAGACATCCGCCCATTTGACCATGTGGTATTTTTGTTTCCCTGACGCGTCTTGCCAGAAGAACCTCGACAATTCCTTGTTAAACGTTGCGTGGACTCCCTCCGGCAGGGAATAAATCCCCATCAAATATGAGGGGACACTAGATAGGCATGACCCAATTAGGATGGACTTGCTCCCCTTGGAGGTAAAACGTCCACGCCAGGGTTCTGCTTTATTTCTCACCCTACCCACAGTAGGCTCCAGATCCCGGATAAGAATCCTGGAGTCGCTCAGCGGTACTCCCAGGTAGTTCACCGGAAAGGTGGTCAACCTGCAGTTGAGATTGTCCGCTATCCGTTGTTGATCCTCAGGGGAATACCCAAGGACCACAACCTCACTCTTGTCAAAGTTGATTTTGAGGCCCGACATGGCCTCAAAACACAACAACAAAAACTTGAGGTTGACAATGTCCAACTCCGAGCCCTCAACCATAATCATAGTGTCATCTGCATATTGCAGGTGGGTGATGCCTCCACCCGGAATGAAGGAGACTCAGATCTCCGAAGCTTGGAAGCCATTTCCTGAAGGTTCTATAAATGTCAACATGGTTGCTTTCTTCATTACTGAATCTGGGGTTGCTATCACTGTAGTGGTCGCCCGGGAATACCTGGGAAGCCTCAAGCCTGTCCGACGAGAGACTGTACCAGAGCTGAAAAAGCAGAAGTTTGGATTATACTGCAGGACATGCATTATAACATGAACTTTGGCTGCAAGCATTGTGATGGAATCTGACTGCCACATGGCGACTAAAGTGATCAATTCCAAGTTGTGTAAAGTATGATTGTTTCCACGTAGGTGTAGGTAATTTTCTTCCTGTGGCTTTGTGAAAGTACAAGACGACAATAGCGTGGAGGTTCAGATTTGAGGTTTAGGGTTGAACTATGGTCTGAATCCTGGTCAAGGCTGTGTGCATTCAACCTTTGTAATCGATTGAAGTATTCTTGAGTGACAGTAGTATGTAAGCACCTTTTATTTACATTTATTGTAGTTGCAAAGGTTTATTGAATACAGATTTAGTAAAAGAAATTACGAACCGCGTTTATCATTTCAAATGTGATATGCCCCTTGTATACTCTTAGCCGAGAATAACATCAGCCACTATTCTTAAATCTGAACTCATGCTCATGAAAAAGCATATGTGAGCATGTATGCATTTACTGCTCTTATATGAGAGGAAGAACCATCCCATGTATAACACGACTAGAAGAAAAGCAAAACTGCGTCTACGTATTCTCGAAAAAAAAAACTGCGTCTAAGACAATATATTATGGAAATTTCAAATGTTACTGTAGCGGTGAGACGAGGATCTTTGCAATGAGTGCTATGATGTCCCTGGCCCTGTCCTCCTTCCTGAATGGTTCCTACTTCCTACCAACTCTACAACCGCGTGTTTACTTCAGCCAGCTAGCATCTTATTATTCACCAACACTGACTAAAACTGGTATATTATTATGTATCTTTAGACAAGTCACTCACACAGCGCTGAGTGACGCCGCCCACAGGCTTCAAAGCCGCTTCAACCAGACATAAAGATACCAGCATAAAAGTACCCAGCTTTTCTTATAACAGGAGTTCTTCGAACATACTTGTAGATACAAAGCATAAGAAGACCCAGTTTTTTTTTGACGGGGGAGTTACATTCATTGCTAAGGAAAACAAAAATTCTTACTGCACTACGATGTACTTAGGTGAGAGGCTGATATGCCATCCAATATTACAGAGTTCGATCAGCAGAATAAACATAGCAAACCAAGAAAGTACAGCCACTCAATCAAACAAACCACCATTTCGATAATTAGGCTCAGAACCACCTGGAAGACAACAATATCTATAGAAGAAATTAGTACCGGCCGGCTGTTTAAGAACAGCAGTCCAATTGACCTTCACTTTCAGTATGTGGCCACCGTGCTCCCCAACAGCCTCAGTTTCAGGGTATTTTAGAGTGACAACATTCTTAAGGTCCTCCTCTTTCTCCTCACCAGCCTCCTCCTCCTCTTTCTCCTCATCATCCTCCTCCTCCTCCTCCTCTTTCACCTCAAGAGCATCATCATCATCCACATCATCATCATCATCATCGTCGTCGTCAATATCCTCATAGTACATATTATCCTTATCCTCAATCTCACAGCTTGCATCAAGAAAACAAACATAGAGCACCAGTTCTTGCTGCCGTCGGGTGCACGGGGGCGCGCCAGAAGCGGTGGGGACGGGGGGGGGGGGGGGGGGGGGGGGGAGACCTCCGAGGGAGGATGGTTCTCAAGACCCTAACCCTAACCCTAATCTGACGCCGACGGGGGGAGGGCCCTCTTCGGCCGCTGGTGCGTCAAGGATAACGTGCTACAAGTGTGGCCAACCTGGGCATTTCCAAGCAACATGCACGGAGCCGCCGTTCTGTGTCAAGTGTGAGACCAAGGGACACCTATCCGGGATGTGTCCGGTTGGTGCGATGGAGAAGATTCCGCGCTGGGTGGGCTTTGGGGTGTAAGGGAGGGGCTTCTTCCACGTCTCCATCCCGGAAGAGAAGATGACGCGGCCCCCGGGTAATGCGGCAAGAGTGACTATCGACAGGGGCAATTTCTCTGCGGACGAGGTGTCGGAGGAGTTCAAAGAAATGGTGGATGAGAATTGGGACTGGAAGGTGAAACAGATTAGCAACACGGAGTTCTCGCTGGTCTTTCCGTCTAAGGAGACACTGCACATGGCAACCAGGGGGTGGCCTGATGCTTCCCAGCACGGACTTCAAGGCAGTGGTGAAGGAATTTGTCGGGGACCCGGGGGCATCGGTCTCTCTCGAGCAGGTCTGGGTGCGGCTACTGGATGTGCCGGCTCCATTGCGTGAGGAGAGGTTCCTGCTGGGCGCCACGCTGGAGTTGGGCGCGCGTGGCAGAACCTCGCTGGAGCTTGAGGAGGGGCCTATTCGCATGCTGTTCGGCTGCCAGCGACCGGTCCAGTTGAAGCCCTCAATCACACTCTTCATCAACCTTCAAGGGTTTGAGATCCGCGTGGAAAGGGAGGGCGTTAACCAGGACAAGGGCCCCGTGGTTGCGCTCCTAGAGCATCACAAGGATGGCGACGACGGGGACGGGGACAATTCTGAGAGTTCTGAGGAAGAAGGAGACTGGGATAGCCGCAAGGCCAGAGAGAAGGAACGCGCGAAGGCGGCGCTGCTGTCGGATAAGGCTGGCGGGGGGCGGGGCCTTCCGCAGGAGCGCAGGTCTGCTCCCTTGGACCCTGCTGTGCCTGCGCCGGAGGCCGAGCCGGGGGTGGAGGGGCTTCACTGTGGCGGCACTCCCACCCACCATGTTCTGTCAGTATGGTTCGAACCTCACGGCGGAGGGCAACGTGTTCAAGGCTTTGGGCGAAGTGGTGACGGCGGCGGCGCATGGGACGGCGGCGCAAGTGGAGATCTCGGCGGAGGCCCCCCAACACTCCAACCTTAGCGAGTCGCTGCTGGGTGCGGTCTCCGCGCTTGGGGAGGTGTCATCTGAATGCTCTGTCTCCCCTCCTGCTAAGACGTGCGCGACGGGCTCTGAGAAGCAGTTCACACTGGAGGTACAGACGGACTCGTGCACCCGTGAGTGGCTTAGCAAAAGAAACCAGGACAGGGCGGCTCGCCTTCTGGGCAGGAGGAAGCATTGGTGATCGTGGTGGATTCACAGGAGGTGGAGAGGCAGGCCCCCTCCCCCGCCTCGGCGTTGGGGGGCTTTCTCTCGGCTCCGGTGATTCCGGCCCTCACGGCGCCGGTGGCTCGCGGCCTTCGCTCTAAGGCGACGACGGTGGAGACGGTGCGCAAGAGCGCTCGGGACGTGGGAGACAAGGATATGCCGGTGATGGCGCGCGCTGTTGGCCTGGCGGCGGACAAGGACTCGACGGCAACCTCCGCCCCGACTGCTTCAGGTACTCCTCATGATCCTATCTTCGCTATTCTTCAAGATATTCCGGATGCACATCTTCTTGAGGTCGCTGTCGATAGCTGTATTATTTTCCCTTCTTCTGCTTCCGCTGGCGCCCCTGCCGAAATTTTGTCTCTTACACGCGCCAATGAACACGCCCAAGCAGCCCTGGCCAATGCCAGGGCCAACATTTTGCAATCAGAGGCGCGACCTAAGTCGGCGGTGGCGTAGCCCCAGGAGAGCTTGGAGATGGCCGCTGCCACGAACCCAAGGGGGTCGCTGGTGGTGGTCGCCGATCAGGAGGAAGGAACACACGGCCCAGAGGCAGGTTTGGTGGACGTGGTGGTGGTGCAGGGCTCGGTACCTAAACCGCGCAGAGCAAGATCGAAATCTGCGGCGCCGCAGGGGCGGCACCCAGTGACCCGCCAAGCACGGGCCCAAGGGTTGGGTGCCTAATGCGGATTGTCTTTTGGAACATCCGAGGGTTCGGGCGCAAGGGGCGCCGTACCTTGTTGCGGGAGTATTTACGGAAATATAGGGTGGACATCATATGTTTGCAGGAAACCATTAAACAAGACTTTACGGATTCGGAGCTGCAGGCTCTAGAAGTGGGTGACAAATTCTATTGGTGTTGGATCCCAGCGGAGGGCCGGTCGGGAGGGATGCTGCTTGGACTCAGGGATAACTTGTTTGAGGTCCATTCGTTTGATAAGCATAGGCACTTCATTAGTGTGGAGTGCCGCTTCCGCCCGCTAGCCAAAAAAATGACGATCATTGGGGTTTACGGCCCAGCCAATCATGCGTAATCTCCGGCTTTCGTCGACATCATTTCGGCCAAGGTGACCACGTGCCGATTTCCAATTCTGCCGGGGGGCGACTTCAACCTGATGCGGGGGGCATAGGACAAGAGTAACGATCGGGTGAACTGGCCAAGGGTGGAACTGTTCAACGACCATATCGCCAACTGGGCGCTTACTGAGGTGCCTTGCTCGGGAGCAAGGTATACCTGGACGAACAAACAAAGAACTCCTTTTAGATGTGTGCTAGATAGGGTGTTCTTGGCACCGGAACTGGATGCGGTCTTTCCCTTAGCTACGCTGGCGGCGGAAACCCGGCTCGGGTCTGATCACACCCCCCTAGTGTTTGACTCGGATGGGGTCCTCCCGCCAAAGGGCAACCGCTTTTACTTCGAGCTGGGATGGTTCGAGGTGGAAGGATTCGCCGAGCTGGTTAGCTCGCGATGGCTAGACTTGATGGGTAGGGCTGTGGGCCGGGACATCGTTTACTGGTGGCAGCACATGTCCTCTGGGCTTCGTCAGTTCCTTCGTGGTTGGAGTGGGAATCTTGGTAGAGAAACCAGAAATAATAAGATGGTGATGCTAAATCAGATCAAAGACCTAGATGATAAGGCTGATACTACCGGTTTGGATGAAGACGAATGGGTGTTTAGGTATCACCTAGAAGAACAGCTTCTCCGTATTTTTAGCGTGGAGGAGGAATTTTGGCGCCAACGGGGCAGAGTGAGGTGGGCACTCCAAGGGGATGCAAATACGGCCTACTTCCACGCGGTGGCAAACGGCCGTAGGCACAAGTGTCTTATCTCGACTCTCCAAACCCCCAGTGGACCCATTTCTGATGCTAAGCTGATTCAGCAGCATGTTTACGACTTTTATAGAGAGCTGCTGGGGCAGGTGGCTACTCGTCACTTGGGGCTGTCAGTAGACACTTGGGGGAGCCAGGCCCGTGTGTCGGATAGGGAATATGAGAAGCTGATGCTCACTTACTCCGAAGGGGAGTTGGAAGCAGTAGTCGAGGATATGAAAGTAAACACGGCACCGGGTCCGGATGGGTTCCCGGTCTCGTTCTTTAAGCGTTTCTGGCCGATGTGTAAGCTGGGGGTGCTACACTTGCTGAATGACTTCATGTTAGGACGAATTGATGTGGCGCGGCTGAACTTTGGCGTACTAACTCTTATCCCAAAAGTTCCGGGGGCGGACCTTATCTCACAATTCATCCCAATTGCTCTCATCAACGTGGTGTTCAAAATAATTTCCAAAGCTGTGGCCACCAGACTAGGCCCTATTGTCAATCGTGTCATTAGCCCGTTTCAAACAGCCTTCCTCAAATGTCGTAACATCTTAGACGGAGCGCTGGCCCTATCTGAGATTGTGCATGAATTAAGAGTGAACAAACTTGGTGGAATTCTTTTGAAACTGGACTTTGAGAAGGCCTACGACCGCGTCAATTGGTCATTCCTGTTGGAGGTATTGCGAAGGAAAGGGTTCTGCACAGGATTTGTCCACCGAGTCGAGCAACTCATCTCTCGAGGCCAGACGGCCATCTCCATCAATGGGGAGGTGGGCCCGTTCTTTAGAAATAAGCGCGGGGTGCGCCAGGGGGACCCTCTCTCCCCAAATACTCTTCAAAATAATCTTCAACTTCGTTGTGGAAGCACTGTCTGCCATGCTCTCCGCGGCTGGAGCCGCCGGACACATCAAGGGGGTGGTTCCCCACCTCTCCCCGGGGGCGATCTCCCATCTCCAATATGCGGACGATACCATCATCCTTATACAGAATCACGATTTGGGGATCGCCAATCTCAAATTCCTTCTGCTCTGTTTTGAGAACATGTCCGGGCTTAAACTTCCATAAGAGTGAAGTATTTGTCCTCAAGCAACCTAGGGAGGAGCAGATCAGAATTGCGAATATGCTTAACTGTCGGTTGGGTAACTTCCCGTTTATCTACCTGGGGCTGCCAATCTCTGACAGGAAGCTTACCATTGAGCAATGGAGTTTTTTGGTCAATAAGCTGGCTGCCAAAGTCGAGGTGTGGATGGGACGATTACTCTCCTCGGGCGGGAGACTAATCCTCTCGAATGCGTGCCTCGATGCTCTGCCAACCTATGCCATGGGTCTGTTCTTGTTGCAAGATGGAGTTCATGCGAAATTCGACTCCGTCCGGGCACGATTCTACTGGGAGGGATCGGGCCCAAAGAGGAAATACCACTTGGTGAACTGGCCTGCTGTGTGTAGACCGAAAGAGTGTGGAGGTCTGGGGCTGACCAACACTAAACATATGAACAAAGCACTTATGATTAAGTGGATCTGGAGACTGTTCCAACCTGAAACCTCTATCTGGAAATCTTTGCTCATAGCTAAATATCCAGAAGCTAACAACATCTTCGCCGCGCAAACCCGGGGGGTTCGCAGTTTTGGCGTAGTCTTCACAAGATTAAAGATCTTTTTAAAGTGGGCGCCAAATATGAGATTGGTGACGGGGCTCGCACGCGATTCTGGACAGACTGGTGGTCAGGAGACCGCCCTCTCTGTGACAGATTCCCTAGACTCTTCGAGACCGCGGACAACCAGGAATTATTCGTGGCAGAGGCATTTGCGATCGAGGATGAGGGAGTGGGTTTTCGGCGTTCCTTTGATCCTGATACCCTTGCTGCCTGGCACCGTCTAGTTGCAGAGGTTGGCGAGATCCCTCTCGGCGAGGGCCCGAACGTGGTACGTTGGAACCTTGAACCCTCGGGTCGGTTCTTGGTTGCTTCAATGTACCAAGAGCTCTCCAAGGGGGCCACGGTCACTTTCTGCAAGGACCTGTGGGCGGCGCGTATCCCGCTGAAAGTAAATATCTTCTCGTGGCAACTTGCGCTCAACAGATTGCCCTCCAGTAGGGTGGTGGCGCATAGGCAGGGCCCGGCGGACGGACGGTGTGCTCTCTGTGGACAAGAGGAAGATGCGTCTCACATCTTCTTCTCGTGTTCGCTAGCTAAGCTTGGTTGGTGTGTGATTAGGAAAATTCTAGGCTGCTCTTGGGCACCAAAGAACTTCCCACAATTCTTTGCGCTTCAAAACGCGTTGTTGGGTCAAAAACGTCGACCGAGCTGGGTGTTCTTCGCTGCGTTATCTTGGGCGCTTTGGCTTACTCGCAATAAGTTAACATTCGACTCGATAGTCCCACGTCATCCTGCTGATATTGTCTTCAAAACATATATGTTTGTGCAGCTATGGTCAAATCTGGCAAAGGAGCAAGACAGGGATGAGCTGCGCTCGCTGGCAGAGGGGCTTAAGGAGATCTTCACGTCGCTCAAACCCGCTAGCCCGCCTTCGGCGTGATGGTGTTGCTTTACCGGTCGTGTTGTTGGGGTGGCCGGCCCCGTCTGTTTTATCTTCCGCTTTGGTGTCGTGTTGGGGCTCCATGTGTTGGCCAGCCCGTTTGTGGTGTGTCTCAAACCTTGTCAGGAACATGTGTTTTATTAATTTAAAGCATGGCAAATGTTTGCCTGCTGTCTAAAAAAACATGTGTGGCTTGTATGGTGAAATGAGAAAACATATAGATGCAAAAGAGAAATAAATTTTACAAAGGAACAGATTGAACAAATGCCACGACCTGGGTGGAGAAATCTCACAGAAAAATAAAAGGCAGATGAACTGATGAAAATGTGTTGTTTGACAATGAAAAGGCAGATTATTAGGAACTTATATGATAAAACAAAAGAATGGTCAATGATGATAACCAGCTAGAAATATAATGCTCCGACTAAGATGTATTGGAAGGGATCAAATTGATGTGGGAATCCATGATTTTTTTTTTTGACAAAGTGTATCCAGTAAGCATCTGAATCATGAAATTTGCACCACAAAATTATTCCAGTGAACATATTTGGACTAGACAACTCATAACATTCATGTAAGCATATACATGGTTAGATGACATTACGGGTGCAACTCAAGGTGCAAAGAAGATTTACTAGCAAAAAAGGATAACACCGCTATCTAAATTGGTTCCTATATACTACATGGAATCGAATGAGCGAATAGAGTCAAGGAAACTACCTCCGAATTGATGGTCTGGGCATCCTCCCTTGCACGTTCAAACACATAGACACATCTGTAGTCAATCTCATCCCGAGCGATAACTTTACCATAAACCTCAACCGGGTATGTGTAATCAGGACCAACTCTGACCACCCTAATGGAAATGACGTCAAATGATGAAGACGCCAGTCTATGCTGTTCATTTGTTTTGGCATCAACATATTTAGTCAAACTCGTCCCCGGTGGTACAGGGGCAGGTTGATACGGTGGCCCAAGTGAAGCATTTGCTGCAAATTAATCCAGATCAGAGAACAGAAATAAGAACAAACGAGAGGATGAATGCTTTGGAATCAATAGGTAAACCTAAAGGGAGTTGTGATTTGTGAACATGGAGAACTCACACTTCTCGTCAAGGTTGAAGCCAGCTAGGTGGAAGCTGCAGAAGCGGCTAGGGATACGAACCTTCCGCTTGGGATCGTCGAACATGAGGCCTTCAACTATATCATTGTGACACTCATTCAGTTTAATTTTACCCATGGCCTTCACAATTTCACGAAAATCTCGCGAGATCAGATTGTTGGGCAGATCCGTGTGGTGGACCTTCAGAGGACGCTGCTCGTCCAAATCCTCCATCTCGCTGGCCAAACGAGCGCGATTCTTAATCTTGTGGAGCCGAATGACAGCCCTAGCCGCAATGTCAGTACGGATCTCCTCATCCATGTACCCCGCCTTGACAGCCCGCCGGGCGTAATACAAGATCCGGCGGCAAACAAGCCGGAGAATGGAGCGCTGGCGCTGGAAATCGTAGCAGATCATACGTTGAGCTACATCCCAGGTCTCAGGTACAATCGCACATTCCATCTGCTGATCTATCTCACGCTGAGCGACATGCTCAGGTTCAATCTCACATCCCATCAGATGATCTATCTCACGCTGAACGACATGCTCATGTTCAGTCTCATGTTCCATCTGCTGATCTATCTCGATCTCAAAGGGGGTCTGCTGCTTGATATCCCACTGAAAGGCGCTCCCAGGTTTGATTTCAGGATGCATCTGCTGATTGATCTCACGCCGTAAGAGCATGTCTAACAGGCCCCGTATCACGCGAGCGCCCCGTATAATTCCGGCGGCATACGGGGCGCGGGCCAAAACGGCCGTCTAGCAGGACCCGTATGCCGCCTGGCCCGTAACAAAAATTTACGGGGCCTGCTCCACCGCCCCCTCCGCCCCGTACATATAGAGGGTGAGGGTTCGGGTGGGGGTCCAACCCCCCACCCGCAACCCTAGCTCCGCCGCGCGCCGCCGCCGCATTCGCACTTCCGGCGAGCAATTACGCACGCTTAGCCGCACAATTAGAAGCTCCACCACCGCCATGAGCTCCCCCGACGCCTCCGGCTCCTCCACCGCCCGCTCCAAGCGCCGCCGCGAGCCGGAGACGCTCGAGGAGGCGTGGCGGCTCCATTGCAAGCACTCTGTTGCAGGGAGCCGCCGGAGCGTGTGGAAGTACGTCGCGTGGCCGGAGGCAATGCCGGACACGCTGAAGGACTACGCCCCGGGAGGGATTTACTACACCGTCGACCCGCCGCCGCGGCCGATGAGCGGCCGCAAGTTCGAGAAGTGGCTCGCCGAGAGGGAGCTGCTGCAGTCGTGCAAGCGCGGCGGCGACGGCGCTAGCGGCAGCGGAGGAGGACGCGCGGCAGCGGAGGAGGAAGCGCTGCCGGCGACAGAGAACGAATCAATGAAATCAAGCTTCTTCTTCTCTCCCGCGTAGTTCGAATTTAAATATACGGGGCGGATTTAAGGGGACTGCTAGACGAACTCGAAAAACTGAGCAAAGATTTTCCTAATTTTCCTATACAGGGCCCTCTACACGCGATTTAGAGGGCCAAACTTTACGGGTCCTGTTAGACATGCTCTAAGGACCTCAAATCGACACGCTCAGGCTTGCTCAAATCGAAAGGCTCAGATTGGCTCAAATCGAGAACCTCAGGTCCAGTCTTTTGCTTGATCTCACGCCGGAGAGATTGCTCCATCAAATATAGGTGGTTATGAACAACGACAAAAGCATCAATTGCTTGTTCGTTCTCCGAATTCTCGTCCAGGTCCGACATCTGGCCGAGGAAGAGTGAGATTTCGTTGTTTCATACCAGAAGAAATAAAACGAGGCTTCGATTCCGGCGCCGCCAACGCCGATGTCGCAGACAGTAGAGGTTAGGACATCTCCTAGGGCACTGTGTACTTCGCCCGGACCATCCCGATTTGATCAGCCCGGCCGAAAACAGGGCCATACGGCGCTGCCTATCTCGCGGCTGGATCCGTTTTCTGTCCCGGCATGCTCAAAGTCGGCCCAAATTTGGTCTGAATGTGAGCACTCGTGGACAAGGCGCATATGCACGAGCGAGCGCGTGGTAAACACAGGGTGGCCCGCCCGTCAGTGGCAAACCGCCGGTTCGCATGCCCCTCCCGACCTAATAAAAGGCCACGCGTCCCCCGTCCCCATACAGCCGTCCCCACTCCTCCACTCAATGCGTCCCTACTCTCCCCGCCGGTGAAAAAACCTAGGTCTGCCGCCGCAATGACCCGGTAGTGGCTAGGCGGGAAGAATAACCACGAGGCTGGGCCCTCGCGCTACCGCGCCCCAGCCCGCGCCTCCTCGACCCCCGTCGCTACTCCACGTCCCGCCCCTCCTCCGTTCCAAATAGCACCGCCCACCGCCGCTGGTGAGGATGAGGACCGCCGCGTGCGGCGACGTCCCTACCTCAACTAGGACAAGTGCGCCTGGTACTGGGACAATGCGATCCCAGTGCCATGGACGGATGTCCACCTCGCGGAGGGGTGGCATTCGAATCCCGAGAGGATTCTGGTGCCGCCTGTCCCCAAGGACATGTTGGAGAGGGAGAATGAGATCCTCCGCCGCGAGGAGCTCCTGGAGGACCTGCGGATGCACCCGACGTTCGCGTTGGATTCCCCGCACTGGGACAGCTGGTTCCAGGACGAGCACGACATCCGGCGGCAAACATGCTTCGGAGCCCGTACCGCTCGAGGCCCACCCCATTACCCGTCGGCCAATCTCCCGCGGCGCCACAGCCGCCGTGCCGCCCCCGGGACTGCGCATCGGTAGCCTCGTGTGCCTCCCAGTGAAGGAGGAGGAGGAGGTCGTCCCTGACGAGGTCATGTGGGATGGCCTAGGCACGGCCCTCCATGGCTCAGCCATGAAGGCTAAGGCGCGCGAAGAGGAGGAGGAGCGCGAGCTGGCCGTGGCCCTGGCGGTTGTGGCTGCGGCGGAGGCTACGCGAGCGGCGGAGAACGCCCTGACACGAGCGGCTGCAATGCGGGAGGCCACGGAGGCAGCCCTGGCGGCGGAGGAAGCCACGCTGGCGGCCCAGGAGGAGGAGGAGCGCGCGGAGGCGTTGCGTCGCTGCCCAAGTTGGTTCCGACCCCTGGTCGGCATGACCTGGAAGTGGGACGGGCCGGAGCTGTCGGAGGCGCCACCGACCCCCGCCCAGCCGGACACGCCGCCGCGCCCCTCAGGGCTGTCGGGCCACCTCTTCCAGGAGCCCGACAACATCATCCTCGACGACGAGGAAGAGTAGCTTCGGCGAGCTCTAGCCGGCCTAGCTAGGGTAGTTTTTTTAATATAATGGTCGTTCGTGGGCCCCCACCCCTGAAGTAAGCAGCCCCGAAGGGTGCATCCTAATTTTGTTGTGTCCTCCCCTACCAGACCGCTGCTCAAACGGACGGATTTGTCCGTGTTTTGTCCGTGGTTTGAGCAGCCCCGTAGGAGATGTCCTTAGGGTTTGAGGAGGGGAGGATGAGTTGGATTGGATGGACTGTGGGTTGGGACTTGGGAGAAAGCGTCATATAAACCGCCAAGGCGGGCAGCAGGCCAAGCCCGTCTGCCGGTCTACCCCAACAGCCACGCCGACAAATATCATGTCGGCTCGGGACACCACCAAGGGCTATAAAACGCTTTTAGCGTCAAATTAGAAGGGTGCTCGTACCCTTGTGAGGTTTGTGGGCTAGGCCCATTTGTCTTGTATCGGCTATTAGTCTAGTTTCGACTGACTTTCACTGTTTCAAATGGTTGCTTCCGCCTACAGACATACCTCGTAAAAAAATGTCAAAATTGGTTATGTAGCCTAGCCTGGTGACCAGCGCGTCCCATACCCGTTTTGCATTTTACTCCCTCCATTATATATGAATTAACCAGCACACCAACCCAAAGAAAATCTCCATCGCATGGATCTTTCTCGAACATCTCCTTCTATCGCGATGGGTCGCGCCGCCCTGCATGCATCCTCTCTCCAGTGACGTTCCCTTCGCCTCCGCCCTCGCCGACGACCCCTCCCATGATATCGTCACACGTTTCCGTGCGCAGCAGAGTGGTGGTACAATGTGGCTGCCATTGTGTGCCAAATTTGGTTGCCAAATAGCATATTTATCTTTTGACATCGGTTTTCTACATTATAGAGCTGTCAACTCTTGATGCCAAAGCCAAATAATTTGTCGTAGGAGCAACTAGAAGATCCAATGCCAAATTCATCTAAGTGAATAAAATAATAAGATAGTGGGGTGGGACTAGAGAGAAGTGAGCTGCCCAAAATATTTTATTATTACTTTAGACATAGTGGGCCACACAATTAGTGATTTTGGCATTTGGCTTTGGATTTTCCACATTGTAGCTACCATAGCAAACTTAGAACGCATGCCAAAAAAAAATCTATGTGGAAAATTTGGCTTTGGCAACACTATGGATGCTCTTAGTACTAGTGACGCCTCAGCAATGCCACCAGGCCATGCATTCTACCATAGTCCATGTTGGGGGAGGTGCCGGAGGTAGCAGACAGTAGACGGAGGGGAGAAAAGGCCAGTCGACGCCTAGATAGACGAGGAGATCAGATCTGCATGGAGCTGAACAACAATATCGTGATGCCCAACTCTAGCCACACGATGTCCTAATTGATGAGGACATCCCTAGCTCTACATCACAAGATGATGTTGTTGTCCAAGATAATAAAAATGGACTGAGACTTGGACCAATGACAAGATCAATGACCAAATTACTAGAACAACATGGGAACTCACACTTAACTGAATATGATGTCTGTGCTTATGAGAACTTTATACTACCTAAGTTCATGCATTTATGTATTGACAACACAAGCATGGATGGAGAAAACAACATTGGAGAGCTAGAAAACAAGGAGCAGCTGCAAAAACAAGAGGAAACATGAAGAAAACATTGTTTTACAACTAGAAAACAAGGTTTACAAGCTGGAAAACAACCATGAGCTGCTAGAAAACAACCACCCAAGTGTGGAAAACAAACATACAAATGTGGAAAACAATCATACACATGATAGTGAAGAATGAGGAGATATTTTCCACACATGCTCAAGTAAGGAGAAGAAAGGAGGGCGTCCCACTAGTTGTGATGCGCCATAATTAGAAGTCCTACTCCATGTAGGTAAGGGAATGTGTTTCCTTACATGACCGAACCCCTATTGAGTAAGTTTGTATCCCTATCTTAAAGTCCTAGTAGGAGTCTAGTCCGAGTTGGCATAGGTGCTTGCGCAAGGAGCCTTGTGGCCGCACCCCTGCCCCTCTTAAATACCTAACCTGCGAGTTGTGGAAGGTAGAACCAATTTAAAAAAAACACAAGTACCTATAGATTGAATAGCTTGTAATATTTCATCTTGAAGTAATTTACCTTTGCAAATTATGCGTGTTATCTTCTATTCCACTGGGAATTAGGGGATACAGGACCACCTCGTAGTCTTTCATTAAGTTGTGCAAGAGTGTGTAGTTGAGAATATCCAAAGGGGTGGATTGTTGTTGCATTGGCAGCAGGGATTATCCACGGAGAGTTTTCAGTGAGGCACTAGTTATCATACCATCCACCATATTTCGAGCTGATCAAAGAGAAGATCGGGCCACCCCATATCATTTTTTATCATATTCTCGGGTTTACTCGGTGAGCAAATTTCATCCTGTAGTTAGTTGTTTTTATTTCCTATCCAGAAAAAGCCATACAAAAATATTGGGTTAAGAATTGCCAGAGCCTAGATCAACACCGAATTGCTACTTCTAGTTGTTGTTTTCTGTTGATTTGTGTTCCTGTTTTTCTTTTTAGTTTTCATCATATTAGGGTTAGGGTTCATCTAGTTCTTATTTTGTTTCCATAAAAAATCAAAAATATCATCAAAAAAATTGGTAACCGAGTTGTTCTTGCTGGTTTTCGTTTGTGTTAGTTTTGATTTCTACCACGGTACAGTTTCCCTAAAATTCCTGCCGTGGATCACCTAGCCACACTCGGGTTCCTAGTGTGTATCGGATTTGACTCAAAAAATCCACCAAACCGCTGCCGCGCACCGCTTCCTAGCCGAGATCGGGTTGCAATCCGAGCGCACTCGGGCACAATTTTCGCACCATTTCGCTGCCACGCGTGCATCTAGTCCTAGTCGGAATCGAGATGCTGCTGCGGTACGGTTTTAACTGATTTTTCTCACGTGCGCCTCCACCACACACACCCATGCGCAAGTCTCTGTGGCGGCACCGTTTTCATAAAGTTTTCTGTCGCACCCATACTCACCACACCTACGCGCGCTACTCTCTGCTGGGCACGGTTTTCGATGATTTTCGCTGCCGCCGCGGTACAAAAATCGTAATTTCTCTGTCGTGGGCTTTTATTTGTTGTTTTCACTAGTTTCTTTTGTTTTCTTCCCATTTTCTCTATAGGAATTATAGTCTTATCTTTGTTAAGCCTAGTCACAGCCATTCTATAGCAAAATTTTCGGAATCTACCCAAAAGACTAGTTGTTTTCTTACTCTAACAGGCTGCTCATTTTATCATATATTTTGTTCTAATACTGTTTTTACATTACTTACTACTCCTAGTTGATACTAAGTCCATTGAAAAAGTATATAAAAAATAGAAAACAGAAAAATCAAAAGAGGCCGAAAGATTACTTGTTTTCACTAGTGGAGCTTAATACATTTGTGAGTTGAGATACTAAATTGAACAATCTTGTGCCTGTTTTCAATTGAGCTTTTGCAAGTGTATTTCTTGTGCTTGCAACAATTCTATCCATATAGTTGCTAGCCACATTTGTCTTCAAGATTGTGTGTGTTTCCTTAGTGAAATTTTATCACATTAGACAGTAAATGGGAGTTGCTATTTTGGTGTTGTTAGGAATCACAACCAAGCCCCACCAAATACCCTGTTTTGTCTTGTGATAATTGATACCCTACTCATTATCTTCTCATACTTGATACATCTAGTCATTGTTACTTGGTTGGTGATTACTTCTATTAACTTTGGAATGGTAGAAAACACCTTCGTTTGCTGGTTTTGAGTGAGTTGTGAGAGAACACCACCACCCATTGTTATTTTGATTTCACTAAAAAGTTAATCAATGGAGCTTCCTAGTGATGATGTGCAGCGTAAGAAGGCTGTGAAGTTGCTTAAAAAGAAGACTGGGATGATATGGTGACATGGAATGAGTTTTCCGAATTCGGAGATGTGGTCGCCAAAAGGATAGAACAAAAGATAGAAGATTATGGTGGCAGATTGAGAGAAGAACTGCAGGATATGGATCTGAAAATAGGTCAAGCTACTACTCAAACTTCTGTTGATGTTTTGCATGAAGCCATGACCAACTTGACTAGACAGATTGCAAATTTGTCTACTATAGTGCACAAAGCTCCACCCAATGCAAATAATGGTGTTGATTTGGAGGATGGTCGTGGCAATGTTCTTGGAGGCCATGGAGGACTTGGTGCTAGAAGAGTACCCTTGGAAAAAAATAGGGAGGATGATGGTTTGGGAAAGCCTAAATTTTCTATCCCTTCTCTCACTTGTGATATTGAAGACGTCGAAGAATATTTGATGTGGGAGCTAAAAACTTGAGAATTTATGGAGATCACATGAATATAGTGAAGAGAGGAAAATAAAGCTTGCATCTTCTGGATTTGATGGTTATTCTCTCTTGTGGAGGGATGGCATTACAAGGTTTAGGGAAGAACAAGAATATCCATAAATTGTTACATGGAGAGATAGATGAAGCAACTGCTAAGAGAAAGATTGGTTCCCAAGAACTTCATTAGAAATCTCTATGAAAAGCTACAATAATTGAGGCAAGGTACCAATTTAGTGGATACATATTATAAGGAGATGGAGTTGATACTTCAAAGGGCTCGGGTTAGAGAAGCCCCTAATCAAACTATGCAACATTTTCTCTCAGGATTACAATTCAAAATCAGAAGTATTGTGAGGCATGTGCAATATAATAACATGAGTGAATTGCTACATCAAGCAACAGAGGCTGAAAAGAGGTTGGCCGAGGAGGTGCAAATGAGTGAAAGGAGAAGTTTTCCATCTCAAATCAGTACCTACACCTCAAGTGTCTCAATTTCGTGGCAATGCAAGTTGAAAACCAGAGGCTAGCACTTCCAATTCGAAGAAAATAACTCAACCAGCAACAAGTGCAAGTGGGTCTACTACATCTACAGCAAGAAATAGACAACTGAGTTGCCACACATGTGGAGGAAAAGGGCACTTTAAGAGAGAATGTCCTAATAATAAAATCATGCTTATCAATGAGGATAGTGAGTATGAGACAGGATATGATGTTGATCCTGGTGAGGAGGAGGATTGTGAGGTTGGTGATGGTCCATTTGATGCATATGCTACACATTACCCATCTATTGTTTCCACACAAAAGACATTGAGCGTTATTCCAAGTGAAGAAAATCATAGGTTCAATTTGTTCCAAGAAAAGGCAATTGTAGGTCCCCAAATGGCTTGTAAGGTGATCATTGATGGAGGGAATTGCAGAAATTTAGCAAGCAAAGATCTATGTGCAAAGCTCAAATCAAGATATATTCCACACCCCCATACTTATTATATTCAGTGGTTGAGTGGCAAAGAAGAGTTGAAGGTGAACCACATGGTGAGAGTGGAATTTCATATTGGACCATACAAGGATATTGAGTGTGATGTGGTTCCTATGTCAGTTTGCCACATGTTATTGGGAAGACCATGGCAGGTTGATAGGAATGCTATACATAATGGGAGATCCAATACATATCAACTAAATTGGCATGGGAAGAACATTATTTTGAGGCCTATGACACCACAGCAAATTGTAAATGAGTATCGTCAAAAAACAGAAGTGAATTTTGAAAAGGGGGAGAGAGAGAGATGAGAGGAGTGAAAACAAAATTATGTGGGTAAAAATAAACCGAGGACGAGTGGTAAAAGTAAGGGAGTGAGATTATTAACAATGTTAGCCACCAAAGAAGATTTGAGAGAGTTTAGTGAGGATCCTAGTCTAGTACCTATAGTGCTCATGCATAAGGGGGAAATTTTAGTTTCGAAAGACATGAATCCTCTTTCTATTGGTGTTTCTAATGTTTTGCAGGAATTTGGTGATGTTTTGCAAGAAGAAATACCCTTGGGGCTGCCACCATTGAGAGGGATTGAGCACCAAATTGATCTAATTCCTGGTTCATCGTTGCCAAACCAAGCTCCCTATAGGACCAATCCCCAAGAAACGAAGAAAATTCAGAAACAAGTACAAGATCCTGTGGACAAAGGGTATATTCAAATAAGCCTTTCTCCTTGTGATGTTCCTGTTATTTTGGTTCCTATGAAAGATGGTACATGGCGCATGTGTGTAGATTGTAGGGAAATAAACAACATCACTATTCGTTATCATCATCATACCATGTTTGGATGACATGTTAGATGAATTAAGTGGTGTTGTTGTTTTCTCTAAAATTGATTTGCGTAGTGGTTACCATCAAATTAGAATGAAAGAGGGGGATGAGTGGAAAACATCCTTTAAAACTAAATTTGGTTTATATGAATGGTTAGTGATGCATTTTGGTTTAACTAATGCACCTAGTACTTTCATGAAATTAATGAACCATGTTTTGAGAGATTTTATTGGCAAGTTTGTGGTAGTTTATTTTGACGATATTCTCATATATAGCCACAATGAACGTGAACACATTGATCATATTAGACAAGTCTTGCATGTGCTAAGAGAAAAGAAATTATTTGGTAATATATATAAGTGCACTTTTTGCAAAGATAAGGTCATGTTTTTGGGTTATGTTGTATCTAAACATGGGATAGAAGTAGATGATTCGAAAATTGAAGCAATTAAAACTTGGCATATTCCCATGAATGTGAGCCACTTAAGAAGTTTTAATGGACTTTCTGATTTCTATAGAAGATTTGTGAAAGATTTTAGCACTATTGTTGCACCTTTGAATGATTTAACTAAGAAAGGAGTAGAATTCGAGTGGGGTGTTGCACAAGATATTGCTTTTGATACATTGAAAACTAAGATTGATTTCTGCACCATTGTTGATTCTTCCAAATTTTAATAAGCAATTCGAAATTGAATGTGATGCTAGTGGTATTGGTATTGGAGGCGGGTTGATGCAAGATAAGAAACCTATTTCTTACTTTTATGGGATATTCCATGGTGCACAATTGAATTATTTTGTTTATGATAAAGAACTGTATGTACTTGTTAGACTCCTTGAGGTTTGGAAACAGTATTTGTGGCGAAAAGAATTTATCATAAATTTTGATCATGAAGCATTAAAAAATTTAAAGAGTCAATCCAATCTTAATAATAGACATGCTAAATGGGTAGAATTCATTGAGTCTTTCCCATACATTATTAAACATAAGAAAGGATTGGATAACGTAGTTGTCGGTGCTTTATCTAGAAAAAACATGTTACTCACGAAATTAGATGTTCAAGTTTCAGGTTTGGAGTGTTTAAAAGAGTTATATGCTGCTAATAATGAGTTTTATATGCATTTTGCTAAATGTACTAATGTTAAGGGATGGGATAAATATCATATACATTATGGATTTATGTTTAGATCTAACAAATTATGTGTTCCCGAGTGTTCTTTGCGTTTGATGTTATTGCGGGAATCTCATAGTGGTGGATTGATGATCCACTTTGGACGTGATAAAACATTACTTATGTAGGCTGATAATTTTTACTGGGCACATATGAGGTGTGATGTTTATAGGTTTGTGCAACGTTGCATCACTTGCAACAAGGCTAAATCAAAATTGAAGCCTCATGGTTTGTATACTCCTCTTCCTGCACCTACTACACCATGGGAAGATATTAGTATGGATTTAGTGTTGTGATTACCGAGGACTAGAAGAGGATATGATTCTATTTTTGTGGTAGTGGATAGATTTCCTAAGATGTCACACTCTATTTCTTGCCACAAGAGCGGCGTTGTGTCGCATATTGCTAATCTGTTTGTCAGAGACATAGTGAGATTACATGGAGTACCAAGGACTATTGTTTCTGATCATGATGTGAAGTTCATGAGCTACTTTTGGAAGACACTATGGGGGAAGCTAGGAACAAAGTTATTGTTTTCAACTACATGTCACCCCAAAACTAATGGACAAACGGAGGTGGTTATTCGCACATTATCAACATTGTTGCGAACTATGATCAAGAAGAATCTGCGGGAGTGTTTCCCACATGTTGAGTTTGCATACAACAGGGTTGTTCATTCTACTGCTCAGCTATGCCCGTTTGAGGTGGTGTGTCGTTTCGAACCCATTACTCCACTTGATTATCTGCCACATCCTATACAAGAGAGAGTAAACATGGAGGCATCCAAGATAGCTGATTTCGTGAAGAAAATCCATGAAAAAACAAAAGAGGCCATAGAGAAGAAAGGGAAGCATGTGGCCGAGAGAGTCAATAAGAAGAGGAAGGAGGTCTTGTTTCGGCCTAGAGATATGGTATGGGTGCACTTTTGAAAAGATAGATTTCCTCATTGAGAAAATCCAAGTTAATGCCTCGAGGTGCTGGTACATATAAAGTGCTCGCAAAGATCAATGACAATGCATACAAGATAGACCTTCCAACTGATGAGTTTGGTGTGAGTAATTCCATCATGGGATTATTACTCGTGTGCCCCCGATTCCTTAGTTATGCTCACTTTTCCCCACAGTTGAAAGTTTTACTCACTTTTCCCTATCTCCTTAGGTGAAACTCTCATGAATGCTCACACCGGACGTTGATGTGTCTTCCGTTAACTCTGACTAGTGGGGACGTGTGGGACTATGTCGCTCCTTGGACCCGACAAGTGGGACAAGTGCGGCTGCGTTTCTGTGGCATTGTCCATTGGGCCGTTGTATGCTTCTTACGTCGTAGAACGGGCTGAGTTTGTTGATAATTAAATTCAGCCTGCTAGCATACCGACGCGCGTGGTCAGCCTTTTATGCATGCCATCGTTTCAGCCTGCTATGCATGCAGCCGACGTTGGCATTGATGAGTGCAACATTGACTAGTTTACGTAATTAAAAGGCTGCGATTGAACCGCCACCTATCCATGCACGGCTCCGATTTAGTGGCAACCCTGCCATGCACGCAGCCATCTAGCCACGCACGCGGGTGTGATTCGGTCGCCACCTAGCCACCTAGCCACGCACGCAGCTTGATTCAGTCGCACGCTCGATTAATTTGTCGAATTGTTTCACGCTTCGAGCCACGCATCGGGGCACGGCTGGACTGAGTGATGAAAAAACAGCGGTTTCCTCCACCCCCCTCCTCTCCACAGTACAACCGCGACTCCTCGATGAAGTGTGAAAAAACGGTGACGCCTCGATGTAGTGTGAAAAAAGTACAACCGCGACGCCTCAATGCAGTTTGAAAAAATGGTGGTTCCATCCATCCCCTCCTCTCCCTTGGCTACATAAACCGCGTCTCATAACCTCCTCCTCAGCATCTTCAATCACTGCCTCCTCCCAACTCTCTTCTCTCCAACCAGAGCCAAAGCACAACCGACGACTCGACGTACGTGAAGATGCAATTCAACGCACCCACCTTCCACTTCCCACCCACCGTGCCAGAGGTCCGCTACCCCCCAGCAGGGTCGTTGAGACCGTGATGTGCGTATGGTCATTCTCACGATGGAGGAACAATACGGAGTTGGCCCGTCTCTTCCTCCGCGCGGTCTTTAACCACCTATCGGCGGGGTCACCAGTCATGTTCCTTCTGGAGGAACAGCGCCCCTACAACAATGCTCCAGTGGTAGGCCTCGTCGCCTACTTCACAAACAGGTTTGATGCGTACTACCTGCTTGGCCGCGTGTTCTGGTGTGGATGCGAGTTCATCGCATTCACGACCTACAACATGTACATCAACTTCGAGAGCATCTTCCCCGAGGAAAACCACATGCACACCATCCCCTACTATCTTGGCGATGACGGCGTCGAGGAGCAATGAAGACGATGAGTACGGCGGCAACGAGGAGTGAAGACGACGATGGTGAAGTCCAGACGGTGTTGGTGTTGCGCGCCCGTAGTGTTGTCGGCCCTAGCTAGTGTACCGTGCTATGTACCGTACATCATGTGTTCCCCGTACTATGTACCATACTATGTAGGGATCTAAGACTCCCATATCTAAGTTATTTATCGTTAGTCGTGCGTGATGTGTTATTTTTTATCTGTATTCATATTATTTCCAAGTGGTTTGCCCCAAGTTAATTAAGGCACGACTATGAGCACATACAACGCAGCCTATTAGAGTAGACGCAACATTTTTATCTTTTGTTTACTATATTTGAACTAGTTGTTACACTAGTTTGTGAAAAAAAAAACCCAAACTAAAAGGTAAGTAAGCCAAATTTATGAACTAATCCCCCCGTTCCTAAATATAAGATGTTGTAGCTATTTCTCATGTTGTCTAGATACATAATAATATGAATGGACATATACACTAAAAGTTGTCTAGATACATGTAGACATATGTGAATGTGGAAAAGGCTAAAAATCTTACATTTAGGAACGGAGGGAGTAGTTCTGTGAATGCTGAGATAAGGACAGAAAATCAAAACATATTTGTGAACTAAATAAGGTTAGATATCAAACTAGTCGAAAAAATAACTCATTTTTTGCACGTGCATGACAACTAACTTGTGCAAAAAAAAGAAAAATTGTATTATTTCCCTTCTTTTTGGCATACTTAAAACCCTTTGCATTTTGTGAACACTTTGTATTTTACTATCAGCTCCAGAAAATAGAAGAGGGTGGGCAATCAAACCTCAAATAAATGAAATCTCTTTGAATAGTTGAAAGAAAAAAAAACCAGAGCGTCGCGTGTTTGTGGATTTTTCCTAGAACTCGGTGTAACCAAACTGAAGCTAAACTAAATTGAAGAGAGTGTTCCTCTGAAGAAGAGATGATCTAGAGGTATTTGTGCTGCGCAAGTAGTACTAACTGTCATCTGGTCCACTAAAAAACTAGGTATCGTAACAAACAAACTTAGATGATCTCGAGAGATGCGCATTGAAATCCATCGCATTAAAGTTTTGTGACATGGACTTAATATACAGTTAATATTACACAACATCTCTAACGAGGGTTGACCAGCACGTAAACAAATCCTACATCAACAATGCAAAAATAAAAGCCTAAAGCTATCATATTTGCTTGCTGCATCACTTGAATCATCTGCTTCAAGTTCTTGTTCATCTTCTTCAATTCACCCTTCAGATCTGCATCCCCCACTGTCGGAGCACCCTTCAACTATACATTCCCCATGTTCTTCACGGATGGAGGCAGACTGAGCTCGAGGGTTGGAGGCCCCTTTAAATCAATCAAGCCTTCCCTTTGAAGCCTCTCCACATACTCATCCATCCACTCGAAATAATTGCATTTTTTCACGATCTGAAAACGAAATAATGAAGCATAAATCCCAACTCCGTGGATGCAAGAAGAGAACCCAGATCTAGAAACGAAAAATTCAGAGCTAAAGGATGCGAGAGGAACCAAGATCTACCTGCCCCTCCATCCTGCTCTCGCATCTGACGAACTCGCGCCCAAAGTTTCTATTTTCTCCTCCTTCGAAGTCCACCGCTTCAGTCGCGCGGTGCGTGGGCAGTCCGGACACCGTTGCATCGACACTGGACCATATGTAGGCCACGAGGGGTGGGAGGATGAAGTGGAGGTCGACATTTTGCCGGAGTGGAAGAAGAACTGCTCTATCGCCGAGATCCAAAGGGGAGGCCAGCACGGGCTACTATGTGACTGTGTCGATGTGTGGAGGAGGGCACGGGCTGCTGTGTGACTGTGTTGATGTGTCAGTGGAATACAACAGCGCGACCAATCAGGATTTAGAACCAGCTCATGCGGATCACCCGCCCTTCTAGAAGACTGAACTCTGATCTCAACCGTCGACTCCATCCAACAGCGCGGAGACGGCACGCGGGCCTATCCCAGAATTCCTTCTAGAAGGTCTGATCTTACGGCTGTCATTGGCGATAGGGTATGATAGGATGACTGACGTTCGGCACTAGGGTTTTGGGGTTACGAGGTTATCGGGGTTTTGGGGTTATTAGGGTATGACAGAACTTCAAATGACCATAACTAATTCAAAAAAAATAAAAAAATGGAAACGAAGCGTAGTCTGTTAGCTTATAAGATATAGTTACTAGACAAAAATATAAACATGCTATAGGAACATATTCAAGAAAAAATATTTTCACAAGCGAGCCATCAAAATCACGTTCAAATGACCATAACTAATTCAAAAAAATCAAAAAAAATGCACGGCAAGCTCACATAGTCGTCATATGTGACACGGTTATGAGAAAAAAATAAACTCGGTGTCAAGACATTTTCATGAAAAAGGCTTCTCACAAATGAGCAACCATGTATAGACTTGTTCAGAGTTCGGTGGAGAGTGAAGGAGGGTTTTGGTTTTGAAAATTTTCAAATAAATCGAAAAAATCACCAATGCTTCCTCTTGGAGTGAATAAGACGGTTCTGGACTTACTTTTACATTTTCATATCTCAATCGTGTGTTTTGGTGGTTTTCAATTAAAATAATTTAAAAATATATATGGAAAACAATTCAATAAATAGTGAGAATTCGACTGGACACTATTTAGATGGAATAAGTGTCACCTAAAAAATATTGGCTCATTTAGAGAAGGTCGAAAAAAAACTTGATTACAAATGGGGATGTTTAACCTAGATCTAGAGCTCATTTGTAGCACGTTTCTCCTTCAGATTGATCACCTTCAAATATTGGGGTTCAAATGTTGGTAAAAGTTCAACTTTAGTTCAAACAAGTACTAAATAGCAACATACTTGAAATTTTTGTACAACTTCAACTTTGGCTCAAATTATAATTTTGTTCCAAATTCAAATATTGCTTCAAATTCAACCTTTGTTTCAAATATGCATTCTGCCTCACATATGATACCAAAGCACAAACAATATTATTAAGACTTATAAGTTAACACGAGATCTAAAGTTGACAACACAAATACCTAACTACAAATCCATCAAATTCAAATTCATAGTTCAAATTCAAATTCATATTTCGAATTCAAATCTTCGACTGCTCCTTGTGTGAGCAGATGGCTTCACCGTCTTGCTCCGGGTTTCCCTAGATGGAGTACTCTTTGGAATCATCTTGTTCCTTCTGATCTTCCCTTGGGGTTGTGGCCGTGGAGGTGGTGACGGAGTAATTTCACTCGGCGAGCACTCGACGACAAGTTGACGGTCATCTGTGTGTTCAGTAATCCTTAAAGGAACAAATGGTACAATTAATCTGTCCTCTTCTTCTCTCATAGCTTCAAACCCATCAAGAGTCATGGATTCAAATTCTAAGCCATCCGATGATGACTGAACTTCATTTTTTTGGGATCTATCCTCTTCTTCTCTTATAGCTTCCTCTCTACACCTTTTCTTCCCTCTGCCTCCATTTATCCTAGTGCTGAGAAATAAAATTATAAGACATATGGAGAAAAGAGAATAAAATGCATAAAAAGGGAATGCACACACATACCAAGGTAATGCTTCAACGAGTAGTGCATCTTCAGACTAAATTGCTGCTGCATGGTCCCCTCCATCTTCAATCTCCATTGTTGATGCATTCTCTGGTGCATTTGCTGCTGTCCATTCTCCAAATGATGCATCCACTGGATTGGAACAAACCCTAGAAATGTGCCCGAGAATTCCACATTTTTTGCACGCCCTCTTTTTGGTACACGACCCTCTTCACTTTCTCTGTACCTTTTTTTCTTGGTCTTCCTGGTGGTATAGTCAGTAAAGGAGAGTGGAGTTCGAAACCTGGATCTACTATGTTCCATTGGTCTTTTCCCATGAGTGCAGGCACATTGTGAGCATAAGCAACCTTAAATTTAGCAACAGAGAAATACTCAGAGCAATACTGATCAACTTCACCATCTTCACCCCCAATCAGAGTCATCAGATGTAGAGCATGTATGCATGGCTTACCACGAATCTGCCATTGCCTACAACTGCATTCCCTAGTGGCTAGGTTCACTGGATACCTTCATTCTCTATTTTTACTTTTATTGTACGCTACCTCAGCCTCGTATGTCGACGATCGAATGCATCTCATCTTCAGTCCTCGTGCCTTGTGATGCAATGCCTTAATCAGTGATGGGAGTATAACATGGCCAACATATTGTGTTTCAGCAATTCTTTTGCGAAGAGCCATCTTTATCATGATCATCTGCCTCATCTTGTCAAATGCTTGCCAAACCAAATAACCTTTCACTGAATTGAACTTTGCAATGAAGCATTCTGCAAGATTACTGGTCACATAGTCTACTTTGCATATGGTGTTGAATTTGCTTCTTGACCACACCTTTCCATGATGTGAATCCATATACTCCCTCACCTCTGGATGTTTTTGAGAATACAACACTCTCAAATGGTGCTCATGCTTCCTTTCGCTGCATGTGTATGATGCTGGCCATAAGTTATCATCAAAAAAATTTCCTTTGAACTTCTTTTTAAAATTTTGCGCTAGGTCTCGCATACATTCCCTATGCTCCACTCTAGGGAATACAATTTCTACTGCACTATCTAGACCTTTGCAAGAATTTGTATGTATAGCTAAACCTGGGAGTTTGCCTATAATGTTGCGCAACTGCTGCAGAAACCAGACCCAACTTTCCTCGGACTCTGCCTCCAAAACGCCAAAGGCAACTAGGAATAGCCAGTTGTGTCCATCAACTGCAGAAGCTGCTACTACCTGTCCTCTCAATCTTCCAGTCAAATGGGTAGCATCTACAACCAAATAAGGTCTGCATCCATCAAGAAACCCCTGCCAACAAGCCTTGAAACATACAAAAGCCCTTCTGAAGCACTCCTTCTCAAATGTCTTTCCTTTTATTTTGAATGGAACTGTATGCTTGTCAATTTCTACAACACTACCTGCACTAGCCATCTCCACTTCGGCCTTGAAGGTGTAAAGAAACTGAATTTCTTTCATTCCATTGACCATTAATCCCGTCAAGAGCCATTTCTTTAGCTTTGAAAATCCTCATGTAAGGAATTACAATCTTATACTTCTCAAAAAGCTTCCCTTGGAGTGTTGTTGGACCAAGACCAGGTTTTTCTCACAACCAATCGAATATTGCATCTGCCACCCATCGAGTTTTTGGTAGTTTGGATTTTTCCTTCCCCCTCCCCCTCCAGGTGGACATGTGTGCTTGTGTGGGTTTTTCTTTTTCTGAAACAAAAGAAAGGGTAAAAAATAATGGATAAGAAACATTCCTCCATGATTTGAAATAAAATAATCAATCAACTTGGAGTACCTGAATCTGTTTGCTCTTTAGCATACAAGATGCATGCAACCTCCACATACACCTATCATATGGACAATAAACTGTGAACCTTCTTGGATCACTCCTTTTAATCTTATACGAATTTTCAGTAAAATGCAATATGTAGTTACTGCATTCCGATAGTCCACCATCGATTGGAATATGGTGCCTTCAGTAAGCTCGGGATTCTCCTTGTTCCACTCAATTGTTGGCACGTCGTCACCATCGTATTCATCCAAAATTAAGCTGTCATTGTTCTCCGCATCCTCTTCATCGTCAGTGTCATAAAACCTAACTCGGCTCATGGGCTCCTGCAGATATTCATCATCCACTGCTTGCTGACTAGCTCTATCTACCAGTTCAGGGTACATCATCTCGTCTTCATCATCATTTCGAGGCACTTCCTCGTCAGATTCGACATCTTCTTCTACAACGACCATAGTAGGTACAGGAGAAGTAGCAGCACTACCGGCAGCATATTCAGCAGCAGACATGGTGTGGCTCCACGAACTACTCGCTTTATTTGGTCTCGACCTACAAGGAGTCTAGAGGTGCTGGCTATTGGCAGAGACAGATGATTGCCCAACACCCTTCCCCTTGACTGGTTTGGCGCGTGGCTGAAGCACGTCGATATGAAGTTTACGGAAACGGCTGCCAGCATCCAGAGTAAAAAACAACCCGAGATGCTCGTCTCAAGTTAGTGGGAGAAATCTTTGTTCGGTACTGTTGAAGTAACTCAATTCAACATCATCGGCATCGCTCCACGGATAGGTTGAACGGAGGGTAGTGAGAAAATCTCTGAAATTGCGGTTTAGTACCACCCAGCACACTAGTTTCCATTCTAACCGCGATCCGGAAAGCCAGCGCATGATCAATCCTATTTAGTTCAAACATACGGCTGCAGTTAGGCACGGGACAGAGGAGAGAAATTGGAACGATTCAAGCTAAAAAATGTCAAATACAGCCTTACATACAAGCTAGAATACCAATTCGAGGAGAAACGTTGCTTACCAGGGTCTAATCCATGAAGTATCTGGCGTTGATTCGACCCAATCCTCTCCACGGCTGAGGGCATTCTGGGGGTCCTGGATCAACATGTCTTCAGAGATGGTGAGGTGGGGTTGATTGTGAGGTGGGGTAGATGATCCGGATAACGCGACGGAGGGGATGGGGCAGCGGCGAACACGACACAATGGCGGCGGAGGGGATGGGGCAGCAGCGGAGGGGGCGAGGCTGCACGATGCGGCGGTGTCGATCTGTTTCAGCTTCAAACAAGCTCGCTTACGTGTCTCCTTGCGGTCCCACTAGGAATGCAACGGTCAAAGGAGAACCCGGCCCACTTGTCAGCACAAACTCAGAAGTTGAAAGTCAATGCATTGACTGGACGGCAAACACCAGTTATCAACTTTTGCGAGTGTTTCAGCTAAGAGAGTGGGGAAAAGTGAGCAAAAATTTAGAGTGTGGGGAAGAACAAGCAAGACTAAGGAATCGGGGGCACAGGAGTAATAATCCCTTCCTTCATTGTTGCTAATGTGACACCATACCATGGAGATGACTTTGTTGCATCGAGGTTGACGCCTTTTCAATGGGGGAGGATGATGAGGACATCCCTAGCTCTACGTCATCGACACTCGTTCCACGCTTCATGTTAGTAACGATTAGATCTAACCTCGCTCGTACATCGATAGTAGATCATGTAGGCTATGTAGGTCGGAAAATTTTAAATTATGCTACATACACCAATAGTGGTATCAGAGCAGTCTATGCGTATGCATAGGTACGATCTAGAGAACCGGTGTGTGCAGGTATTGCATAAGTTTGTGACAAGTATATTAGAAAGTTCTCTAATATTCAAGTTGTTTATGATTGCTTCCCGATAAGTTGTGTTGTTCAATTTTCGACGACATAGTGAGACTTTTACAAACATGCAATACTAGGATGCTCGAGTTGCCCATAACATACCTTGTTTAGTCCAAAGAAGTGCTTCAGTAGCCTTGGGTCTTGTTATAGTGGGATCCGTGGAAGACATAATGGAAGGGTCATGTGGATTGGATCCACAAAGTGGTCATAGTTATGAATAAGTTTAGATTGAGTCTCAAGATGTTTTAATAATGTTTGTGTTTCATTCACCCTACAACGTCAATCTAGCATCATGAACAATCATGCCTGATTTGCTCGTAGGTAGTAAATGTTTTGCTACGTAGAACCTCCAGCCATGCAAAAAATTGCAAACGCAAGCGTTAGATCCGTCTAACTTGCTTTTACAGAGGATGTGGCGTGATGTGGTATAATCCATTCAAGAGTTGTATGAGGTGTTATTCACTGTGTTTATTTTGACATGCGAGTTGATACGTCCATTTTGCGTCCCTATTTTATATGATAATTTTCCCTTATTCACTAATATTTTCCCTATTAGAGCACTATACTATGTTATTTCGTTCTTTTCTCTATATTTTACAGTTTTACGGAATTATTTATTAGAGCCAGAAAACAACTGGAAAAAGTCAGAAGGGATATATTTTTGGACATGAGAAAAACCCGGAAAATCAGAAAACGAGGTTTTATCATAAATCACCGGGGAAGCCGGAAGGCATCCATAGACGAGCCAGGGGGCACCTAGACGCCTACCAGGCGCAAGCCCCCTCTTGGCCGAGCCTGGTGGGGCCCTGAGAGCCTCACACCCCCTTTGGCTCTCCTTCAGGGTACTTACCCCTTGACCTAAAAATCCCTAGGAGGCACTTCGTAGATTTTTTCTTCCGCCTCTTCGCAACGGAAACAACAAAGAGAAGAAAACACCTTCCTGGCGGGGAGATTCCGCGGGGGAAATTCCCTCCCGGAGGGGGAAATCTTCACCACTATCACCGTTATTGCACCGGGTATCATCAAGATCATCATGGTCATCGTCCTCACCATCAGCACCATCATCCTGACCATCCACCTTTGTCCCGCTAGAACAATTAGGGTTCTATATCGTTGTTTTCCACTAGATCTCTCTCCCGGTGTGAATTACTTATTTGTAGTTGATGCTTATGAGATTTATGAGTGTTTGCACTTTATGACCAGATTGTTACTCATCCATTTATCACGTCTGATCATGTACCATATGATGTGTGATGTCTACGCACGCTTCTATTCTTGTAGACAGTGTTGGGCCTCCAAGTGCAGAGTTTTGTAGAACAACAGCAAGTCGTGGATCACCCAAGGTTTATCGAACTCAGGGAGGAAGATGTCAAAGGTATCCCTCTCAAGCAAACCTGCAATTACGATACAAGAAGTGTCTTGTGTTCCCAACACACCTAATACAATTGTCAGTTGTATAGGTGCACTAGTTCGGTGAAGAGAGAGTAAAATACAAGTGATATGGATGATAATAAGTGATAATAGCAATCTGAAATAAAAACGGCAGCAAGCAAACATGTAGCAGAACTAATTGTAAACGGTGTATCAATGCTTAGAAACAAGGCCTAGGGATCATACTTTCACTAGTGAACACTCTAAAAAATAATAACATAATTGAATGCATAAATATCTCTCTTCACTATGCTACTCTGAACCACTCTTCGGTTGAATAACGAACACCAATTCATTGCGTAGGGGTACAAAGCACACCTTAAAGTCGCATTCCCGTATCTAGTTAACCCCACGCTGTCACTATGAGCGCCCTAGAAGGAACTAGACAAACACCACAATTTCATAGGGTCATCCAACACAAGATATAAATATCATGGTAAACCACACGGTGCACACACTATCACGTTTACACCGTGATCAAAGTGTTTACGGAGATCTCATAACAAAACCACTTGAGTAGCATAACAGATGAAGAATAACATCTACTTATTCAACTAGATTACCAAGCTCATGATCACATAAAGAGCACACCATGGGAGAGAGAGATGAAGCACATAGCTACCGGTAGAGCCCTCGGCCCCGGGGGAGAACTACCCCCTCCTCATCATAGGAGACAGAAACAGCGATGGAGATGGCCATGGAGTCGATGGAGATGGCTCCGGGGGCACTTCCCCGTCCGGCAGGGTGCCGGAACAGAAATTTCTGTCCCCCGAAACTTGTCGGCGGTGGCGGCGGAGCTAGTGATGTTTTTGGTGGAAAAGGCCGATTCCTTTAGGGTTTATGCATCGGGGGGCATATATAGGCGAAAGGGCGATGTCAGTGGGTGGTCAGGGGGCCCACACCACCTGGTGGCGCGGCCAGGGGAGACCCGCGCCACCCTATGGTGTGGCCACCCTATGGCCCCCCTCCGGGTCTCTTTGGGACTCCGTGGACCCTCCGGAATTCTAAGACTTATGGCTTTTGAATCGTCCAATTCTGATAATATTTCCATAACAACTTTTCTGAAACTAAAAACAACAGAAAACAACAACTGGCTCTGTGGGATCTTGTCAATAGGTTAGTCTCGGGAAATCGATAAAAATTACATAAAGTGTAAGGAAAACATGTAGCATATGGCATGAAAACAACATGGAACATCATAAATTAAGGATACGTTTATGACGTATCAACATCCCCAAGCATAGTTCCTACTCATCCTCGAGTAGGTAAACGATAAAACACAATATTTGTGAGGTAAACATAAACTTGATCATCGTAGTAATGTAAAGCATGTAAACTAGGATCAAATGAATAAAGGCTATGGTTTATAGTTGGTATCAAATAGAATAATTTATAAACCATTAGGAAAAACAAAGTAAAACTTTTCAATGAATCAATACTAAAAGACAATCAACCGTGCATGGTTTATTAAAGATGATTTAAGCTTCAAGAACAACAATATAATCATCTAAGGCATCAAACTCTCACAACAACTCCTGTTAGGATCAAGTAGAGTGACAACAATATGTACATAGGAAAACCATTCAATTAATTGTGCACTCAGAACAAGCAAGCGTTTTGTATTGGTCCCTAGCACCAGGATATTATGGCTAATAGAACATTATGGGGGGTTTGGATGGTCAATGCAAGAAAGTTTCACACAACTGAAAGTGATTATTAGACAAGAGAAAGTCTTATAATCGAAGTTATGCAAGGAGTAGTGACTGCCACACAACGGATGCACATAGATCTATAAGTGTATGAAAGCTCTCCAATGGAACTAGTGGGGGTGCATCCAAATTGCTTGCTCACGAAGACCTAGAACACTTTTGAGGAGGCTCATCATTGGAATATACAAGCCAAGTTCTATAATGTAAGTTCCCCACATAGTTATGCAAGTCATAATATGAAAACTCTCTTCAAACTGAAGTAATGATGCTAACAAAGCACAAGTGTGGAATAAATGATAATAGTGCTTCCACCTCTCTCTTTATTATCTCTCGTTTGCCATTTCTCTCTTTTTGGGGTTTTTTATAACCTCGCTGGTAGGGGCAACACTCTATTTTACAATGAATCATCACACTTTTAGTACTCATAACTCAAACTTAAATATCTATGATATGTATAAAAATAAATGCTCCTGCCAGTGTAGCAGTATGCAAAATAACAACGAAGCATGACAAGTAACATAATGATGATGGATGTTGTATCGCAATATATCTCGTAATGGCTATGGAAATGCCATGGTAGGTAGGTATGGTGGATGTTTTGAGGAAGATAAATTTTGGCTTATGTGTAGAAGAAAAAAGTTCTCCACGGGGTTTCGATGTACTGGCGAAGTTTTTACCAACTCTCAATGTGAGAATGAGCAATGCACAATACCGAAGAGGCTAGCAAATATGGATGGTGGAAGTGTCAGAAAACCGCAACATAGAACTCACAAGTTAAAATATTCCAAATAAAATCAAGATATCACAATGCAATGATAATTACTCCAAGAGGGTACATGGCAGTGACAAGTCACTGTTAGCTACCCCGACCGTAGCGCGTAACAAAAAGCCATTACGATTGCTATCAGAAGTCATATACCATTATCCTATCAACTAGTTATTTGAGTGTGGCACAGTTTCAAGATTCTAGACCAACCATTAATTGTTTTTACTCTACTAAACCAGCAAGTTTACCATTAAGCAAATTAATATCTCAAAATAACAGCAAATAATCAAGTGAAACAGTTTAGTGATCTACAAGAATATGCAAGCTTTTTAGTTATACGATCTACCACATGTAGCATTTTCTATTTCCATATAACGCCAAACAACAAAAACTCTCCAAGAGATGTAGAAATGAAACAAGAGAGTACTAACATAACTCTACTAAAACTAGCAGCTCTGAATAAGAGATGCATGAAAAACAGGAGCTAAAGGCAGTACTAGCAAAAAGTGAACACTCACAGAACAATAAGAGTGAAAACTAGAGTGTTCTATGCAATGAAAAACGGAGCGTGTCTATCTTCCACACAAGTATGATAGGTTATAGTGATGTTTATTGCTGCAAGGAAACAAAAGTAAACAGAACGGGAAATAAAATACGCTCCAAGTAAATTTCATATGATGTGACCGAATAAAAATATAGTTTCACTAGAAGTGACTTGATAATTTGTTGATGAAGAAGGGGATGCCTTGGGTATCCCCAAGCTTAGATGCTTGAGTCTTTTTAGAATTTTCTGGGATGAACCACGGGGGCATCCCCAAGCTTTGACCTTGCACTCTTCTCGATCACATATATCACCGTCTTCTCTTGACCCTTGAAAACTTCCTTCACACCACACTCAAAGAGTAATTCGCACTAGAGGGTTAGTGCAACAATAAAAAAATCCATGGGTCCTGTATGGGCACAATTTATATTTATACTTTTAAAAATTATCTACAGCCACTGATGTTTCGTGAAGCAAAGAAATCCACTTGACATCGTAAAAGAGCGAATGCAAGAAAAATGGCAGAATCTACCAAAACTAGAACTGTCTGTAAAGAAGAATTTTTTCGGGGCACTTAAGTTGCTCAGATCGAAAAACTTAAAGAACAAAAAGGTTTCGTAATTAGCTGAGGAATAAGCAACAAAAAATTCAGGTAATTCTGATCTTTCTGGATTTTATACGATTATTTACGGTGGACAGCAGAAATCTGTTTCATGCGCAGAAATCCAAAACCAACTCCAACTCTCGTCAGAGACTTTACTTGGCACAACTAATACATGAAAATAAAAATACAAAGGAGTTGCTACAGAGTATATAACTCCTTGACTCAAAAAAAAACAGAGAAAAACAAAGAAAAAATAAAACCATGGGTTATCTCCCAAGAAGTGCTTTTCTTTTAAGCCTTTTAGCTAGGCATGATAATTTGAGAAGATGCTCACATGAGAAATATTAATTGAAGCAAAAGAGAGCATAAAGAAGCAAACATAAAACAAATTTAAGTCTAACCCACTTCCTATGAAAAATAATCTTGTATAAAAACAAGTCAATGAAGCACAAAGTGGCTAGCATAGGAAGGCAAAATAAGTGCAACTTCAAAAATTTCAACATCGAGAGGGGAAACTTGATATTGTTGGGATGCATAAAATTATGTTTCCCTCTCTCATAATAACTTTTAGTAGAATCATGAATGAAATAAACAATATAAGTATCACATAAAACATCCTTATCATGAGCCACATGCATAAAAGAATTATTACTCCCCACATAAGCATAGTCATTCTTATTAATAGCAGTGGGAGCAAATTCAACAAAATAGCTATCATTATTATTCTCATCACCATAATCATAAAATATAGGAGGCATATTCCAATCATAATTAATTTTCTCCTCAATAGTAGGTAGACTTAAAATAACATATTCATCATTGTAATTATCACATATTAGAGGCAAATTATCATCAAAGAAAATTTCCTCCTCAAAACTTGGGGGACTAAAAATATCATATTCATCAAAACTAGCTTCCCCAAGCTTAGACAATTCCATAGCATTAGCAATAATGGTGTTCAAAGAATTCATACTAATAACATTGCTACTAGCATGCAAATAAAGCTCCATGGGTTTTTTAATTTTCTCTTCAAACATTTCATGTCCTAACTCAAGATAAATATTATAAAGCTCTCTCATATTTTCGTTGTTTTCCATTAATCCTAACTAGTAAAAATAAAAACAAGTAAAAAGTAAAAATAAGCCTAACTAGTGAAAACAAGAAACAAAAAGATATAATTGCAGGATCTAAAGGAAATAACTTTGGTCACTCACACCCGAGGATGTGAGAACCTTTTACCTTACCTCCCCGACAACGGTGCCAGAAAATAGATTGATGTCTACGCACGCTTCTATTCTTGTAGACAGTGTTGGGCCTCCAAGTCCAAAGGTTTGTAGAACAGCAGCAAGTTTCCCTTAAGTGGATCACCCAAGATTTATCGAACTCAGGGAGGAAGAGGTCAAAGGTATCCCTCTCAAGCAACCTTGCAACCACGATACAAGAAGTCTCTTGTGTCCCCAACACACCTAATACAATTGTCAGTTGTATAGGTGCACTAGTTCGGCGAAGAGAGAGTAAAATAAAAGTGATATGGATGATAATAAGTGACAATAGCAAACTGAAATAAAAATGGAAGCAAGCAGACATGTAGCAAAACTGATTGTAAATGATGTATCAATGCTTAGAAACAAGTCCTAGGGATCATACTTTCACTAGTGAACACTCTCAACAATAATAACATAATTGAATGCATAAATATCTCTCTTCACTATGCTACTCTGAACCACTCTCCGGTTGAATAACGAACACAAATTCATTGCGTAGGGGTACAAAGCACACTTTAAAGTTGCATTCCCGTATCTAGTTAACCCCACGCTGTCACTATGAGCGCCCTAGAAAGTACTAGAAAAATACCACAATTTCATAGGGTCATCCAACACAAGATACAAATATCATGGTAAACCACACGGTGCACACACTGTCACCTTTACACAATGATCAAAGTGTTTACGGAGATCTCTTAACAAAACCACTTGAGTAGCATAACAGATGAAGAATAACATCTACTTATTCAACTAGATTACAAAGCTCATGATCACATAAAGATCACACCCTGGGAGAGAGATATGAAGCACATAGCTACCGGTAGAGCCCTCAGCCCCGAGGGAGAACTACTCCCTCTTCGTCATAGGAGACAACAACGGCGATGGAGATGGCGGTGGAGTCGATGGAGATGGCTCCGGGGGCACTTCCCCGTCCGACAGGGTGCCGTAACAGAGATTTTTGTCCCCCGAAACTTGTCCGCAACGGCGGAGAGCTACGGATGTTTTTGGTGTAAAATGCCGATTCCTTTAGGGTTTATGCATCGGGGGTCACATATAGGCGAAAGAGCAATGTCGGTGGGTGGCCAGGGGCCCACACCACCTGGTGGCGTGGCTAGGGGGACCCGCGCCACCCTATGGCCCCCCTCCGAGTCTCTTTGGGACTCTGTGGACCCTCCGGGAATTCTAAGACTTCTGGCTTTTGGATCGTCCAATTCCGAGAATATTTCTAGAGCAAATTTTCTGAAACTAAAAATAGAAAAAAACATGAACTGGCTATGTGGCATCTTGTCAATAGGTTAGTCCCGGGAAATCGATAAAAATGACATAAAGTGTAAGGAAAACATGTAGCATATGACATGAAAACAACATGAAACATAAGAAATTAAGGATACGTTTATTACGCATCAATGTGTTGTGAGTAGATCGTTTAGTTCTTGAGGACATGGGAGAAGTCTAGCTATTAGTAGTCATGTTTCATTGAGTAATATTTACCGGTTTGATATTTAAATTATGTTGTTATTTCTCTAGTGGTGTTATGTGAATGTCGACTACATAACACTTCACGTTTTAAGGGCCTATAGGAATGAATTGTGTGTTGGATTTATTATGGTGGGTTTCCAGAGTGATAGAAACCTAAACCTCAGTTTGTAATACTTCACATAAGGGAGTAGTAGATACAGAGAGTTTATTGCTACGGTTAGATTTATATCTTAATTACTTTCTTGTATTTGCGGATGCTTGCAAGTAGTGTAATTGCAAGTGTGCATTAGTACTTGATAGGACGATGCACTAGCGTAGGTCTACCCACATAACACTTACCAAAACGATAAAAATTAATCAATAGCGTGTGGTGAAAATAACTAGACGAAACCTCCAGTGTGTCCACATGAACGTTTTAGCTATTATAAGTAGTACCACCGGCTTGTCCATTGTGCTAAAAATGATTGGGACACTTGCAAGAACTATTTACTTTCTTTGCTATTTACTTTTTATTACTTTATTGCTATCACAAAAGTCACTAAACAATTTTTCTCTAGTGTTTATAGTGAAACCTTGCTGAAAACTATTTATCAATGTCTTCTGCTCCTCGTTGGGTTTTGATACTCTTCTTTCTCAAAAAAGCTACGATCGATCCTCTACACTTGTGGGTCATCAAGACTATTTTTCTGGCGCCGTTTTTGGGGAGTGTAGCGCTATTGGTAAGTGGTATTGTTAAGGAAAACTTTTGATGTAAGTGTTGTTTATATTACTGTCTGTTTATTTTGCTTAGTCATGGAATCCTTTACTGTTGTTTTTATGTTTGGGAACAACTCCTCCACCACTCGTGTGGTAGAGAGAAGTCCCCATCTACTGAAATTGTCCCTCTTGAAATACCTATTGGAATTGGTGATCGTGTTATGGATAACCGTTGTGTCGATGATGGAACAGCCCATCCTCATGAGCACTTGCTTTATATTAAAGAACTATGTCGATTATTTAAGATTGCAGGTGTCTCAAGAGATTTAATCATGAGGAAATTATTTTCCATATCACTGAAAGAAAGAGCATGGAAATGGTATAAGTTATTGAATGATTCACATTTGCTGGATTTGAAGGAGCTTACATCTCTCTTTTATTTTAAATTTTATCCTCGTCGTGAAATACAACAAGACCGGAATTTTATATATAATTTTTGGCTTCGTGATGCAGAAAGTATTGCCCAAGGTTGGGGGGGGGTTGAAAACATTAATGCTTAAATTCCCCAATCATAAGCTCCCCAAGGATATTATTATTAATATTTTTTATGCAAAGCCTTCACGTCATGACAAGGACCTTGTTGATGGCTCTTCTAATGGTTCTTTCTCGAACAAGAAGATTGATGCTAAATGGGATCTTATTGAAATAATTCAATGTAATACTGAAGATTGGGAGATGGACAAAGGTAAAGATCCATGTATAAATTATGAATACGATTGCATTAAGTCCTTTGTTGTAACTGAAAATTTTAACATGCTTAGTGCTAAATATGGGCTCGATTCTCAAGTAATTGTTGAACTTTGCAAAACCTTTGCATCTCATGTTAGTATTCCTATAGTGAAGTGGGACAATTATCATGAACCTTATAAGTATAATATTAAAGAGAAACAACTCTCTAGTAGTGAAATACTTGTTAACATTGTTGATCCTATATTAGTTGATGTTCACCATGAGAAACCACCTTTTCCTATTAGAGTAAAAGAACATTATTTTGCCAATGATATTGTGAACAAAAGTTGTAAGAAAGAACCTAAAGATCACATAATTGTGGAACCTTTGGTTGCTATGGTTAAAGATCTTGTTGCTTAAAATATTGTTGGATGTGATATATATTTCTGTGTGGCTGGCTCTAACTTAGTGGCACCTAATAAACATCATCGACCTGTTGTTGGCACACATATTATTTCTGCCAAAATAGGTGATCATAATTATTATAGGCTTTGCGATTTGGGATCAAGTGCAAGTCCAATACCATTTTTCTCTATCAAGAAATAATGAATGAAATTACTCCGTGTGAACTTGAAGATGTTATTATTTGGCTGGCCAACAGAAAGACTATTTTGTTGTGACACGTAGATAAACAAAAACTTTTCTACGTGTAACTCCCAAGATCTAGTCGAGGTAGAAGACCACGAGGATTACCACTAGACGTGCATGTGCGGATTATCGTTAAAGCACGCCGATGCAGTATAGTCCCACGATCGATCCAGCCGACCCAATCCAGCAATCGTCGAAGTGTTGAACGTACAACACCTCTGCCGTTATCCACACGTACGAGGAGGATCTCCGACGGCAAACTGCTAGGTCTGGTGCGGCGGCTGGACTAAGTGGGGCTAGGGTTCACAACGCATGGGATTGGAAACTTGTGCATGTTGGGTAACCTGCGCCCCTCCTTATATAGTGAGTGGGAGTGGGCTGCACAATGCTTGTGGTCCATTCACTCTATGATTCCAACTCACTAATTCATTCCATTTCGGGTTTGGGTCCAACACAACCAATATACTTGCTCCCGCTCTTAAGTGTGCGACCCTACAGGCTCGTGGTGACTTAGACACGATTGGAGTCCGACTCCCAATCGATCAACCGGTAGCGGCTCCTAGCAGAACGTGCCGAATTCCAAGTGCCATAGAGTCATGACGACATACCTTCTGATGTGACTTTCGTCTGAGTCCCTTTTGCCTCACGATATTCCTTGTCGAACTATGGGCGAATTATCGTCATCCCTTAAATAGCTCAACTCTCTTCTCTGTCCGTGATATATGATTCATCTGACTAAATCTTAGTCAATCGACCCGGTTAACACTTAACCGAGTCGCGCATGGCCATGCTTTCGGAATCATATCACTCGAGAGGGCCCAGAGAATATCTCTCCAGCCGGAGGGACAAAATCCCATCTTAATTATCCGCATAACGCAGCTTGCTTCTTATTCTACCCGAATTCTGCCTTTATAACTGCGTTGTCAGCGAACAACGTTTGACAGAACCTAAGTCGGTGATCCACAACTTGGATTGTACGAAAACCTTGGGTCTCAGGATTACATTGATTGAGACGTGCAAATTACGACTTACTCATTGCATATCAATATGGGTCAGTCCGACCTGCTAAACTCTTTAGCCGAGTCTTTGTAAGTTGGAATGGTATCGCCATCCCCATGACAAGTGGAACCGAGTCATCAGCCAACATTAACATTAGTCTAGGTCGAGTGTCCATCACAACCTCAATGACCAAGGACAATTTAGCATGAACACCATGAATACATAGTTCCAAATCGAATCACATATGCAATGATATATATCAAATGTTCAAAACAAGGACAACATAGTAACTTTATGAATACATTGGGAATTACATCATACATGATGGCCTCTAGGGCATATTTCCTACAGTCTCCCACTTGCACTAGATTCAATCATCTCGACATCATATGCCTAGGCATCAAATGCCCATACCTCTCATGTGCGCCTCATGCTTTGGCTGTGGTAGCACATATGTCAACGGATCTGCAATGTTTGCATCCGTGTGTACTTTGCATAACTTGATATCACCTTGTTCGACAAACTAACGAATGAGGTGGTAACACATGAGTATATTTTTTTCTTCAGATGTTGTCTAGGTTCCTTGGCTTGTGCGATAGCACCATTGTTGTCACAATATACGTCTAATGGATTTGACGTTCCCAGAACCACACCAAGATCCGTCAGGAGGTTCCTGATCCAAACGGCTTGCTTTGCGTCCTCCGAGGCAGCAATATACTCAGCCTTTGTCATAGATGCAGACACGGTATCTTGCTTGGAACTCTTCCAGCTCACAGCCCCCCGTTCATGAAGAACACATATCCAGATTGTGAACGAGAATCATCTGAGTCGGTGAGATAACTCGCATTCATGTAACCCTTTATACTGAGTTCCTCATCACCTCCATAAACTAGGAACATGTCCTTAGTCCTTATTAAGTACTTAGGGATGGTTTTAACCACTTCCGAGTGGCTTCGCCAGGGTCAGCCTGGTATCTTCTCGTTACACTTAGAGCATAGGAAACAGCTGGCCTAATACAAATCATGTGGATCCGACTGCCGAAGCATATGCCATCACAGTCATACGACTTCGCTCATCAGTCATCGAAGGACATCGAGTCTTGCTAAGTTTTACACCATAGGACATCGGTAAGAACCCCTTCTTACACTCTTCCATATTGAATTTCTTCAATACTTTTTCCAGATATGTACTCTCACTCAATCCAAAGAGCTGCCTTGATTTATATCTATAGATCCTGATTCCCAGCCTGTAAGTCGCCTCACCCAAATCCTTTATTGAGAAACTTCTTTCCAATGATTCTTTGGTTTCTTGCAACATCATGACATCATTTCTCATCAGTAATATGTCGACCACATATAAGATTAGAAAATTTACTTTGCTCCCACAAAACTTCTTGTATAAACAAGAATCATGATCGCTCTTGATGAAGCCAAACGATTTGACTACCTCATCAAGGCGAATGTTCCAACTCCGAGATGTTTTCTTAAACCCATAAATGGATTTCTGAAGTTTGCATACCTTGTCAGCATTAGCCGAATCGACAAAACCTTCGGGTTTTATCATATACACATCCTCAGTTAAATTTCCATTAAGGAAATCCGTCTTGACATCCATCTGACATATCTCATAGTCGAAATAGGCTGCTATGGATAACAAGATCCAAACTAACTTAAGCATCACTACAGGCAAGAATGTATCGTCGTAGTCAACTCCTTGAACCTGTCAGAACCCCTCCGCGACAAGTCGTGCTTTATAGACGAAAACATTTCCATCCATATCAGTTTTCTTATTAAAGACCCATTTGTACTCGATGGGTCTTGCACCGTCTCGCAGATCAACCAAATTCCAAACTTGATTTTCATCCATGGACTTTAACTTGGATCTCATGGCTCCAAGCCATTACTTGGAATCAGATCGCACCATCGCTTCCGAATAAGTTGCCGGCTCATTACTATCTAACTGAAAAACATCACAAGCATTTTGTAATCTGGCAGATGTCCTCGTTTCAGGTGCTGTTACCGGCATAGGTACCACGACCGGGCGTGAGCTTGTCCGACTTGGGCGTGAGCTTGTCCGACTGAAGTCTCTTGACAAATGCTTCACAACCCCAAATCTTAAGAAAAGACAAACTTAGCCTTTTGCCAGTTCACATCTCATGAGGTGTCTTCTCTACTGACTTTGATGGTACTCTATTTAGTGTGAACGCTGCAGTTTCTAAAACAATAACCTCAAAATGATAAAGGTAATATATGTCCGACTCATCATTGACCGTACCATGTCCAACAAGGTTCGATTTCTCTGTTCCGATACACCATTCCTCTATGGCGTACCTAGCGGAGTGAGTTGAGGAACTATTCCACAACTCTTTAGATGATCATCAAACTCATGGCTCATGTACTCGCCTCCACGGTCCGACCGTAGAAACTTTATTTTCTTGCCGGGTTTATTTTGTACCTCACTCTAGAATTCCTTTAATTTCTCAAAGTCTTCCGACTTGTGTTTCATTCAATAGATATATCCATACCTACTCAAATCATCAGTGAAGGTAATGAAGTACTCATAACCACCTCTGGCTGTCATGCTTATTGGACCATATACATCACTATGTATTAGTTCCAACAAGTCGTACGCCCTTTCACAACTCCTTATAAAAGGTGTCTTGGTCATTTTTTCGAGTAGGCGTGATTCGTATGTCTCAAACGACTCTAAGTCAAATGAAGTTAAAAGTCCATCATCATGGAGCTTCATGCTCTTCCAACTTATATGACCAAGCCGATAGTGCCAAAAGTAAGTCATATTTAGATCATTTGATTTTAACCTTTTCACATTTATGTTATAGACCGATTCACGATCAAGATTCAAAATAAATAACTCGTCTTGGACGGGTGCAAAGCCATGAAACATATATTTCAAATATAAAGAACTATCATTATTCTTAATATTCGACTCATAACCTTGTCTCATCAAACATGAGGCGGAAATAATGTTTTGACTAAGCACTGGAACATAATAACAATTATTCAGATCCATTAAAAATCTTGAAGGTAAATGAAATTGCATCATGCCGAGTTCCAACGCAACGACTCTTGCGTTGTTGCCAACCAGAATATCAACCTCTCCTCTTGCCACGCTCCTAGTTCTTACCAGTCCCTACAACGAGTTTCATATGTGAATTACTCATCTAGTATCATATACCCCAGAACTGTTAGGTGCATCAGCAAGATAAATATCTATAACATTGCATAGAAGCATACCTGATTTAGAAGTCATACCTCCAGTCTTGGCTTTGTAGGCAAATACTTGGTGTGGTTCCTCTTCCACTGGCCATCCTGCTTGCAATAGAAGCAATTGGATCCGACTTAAGGAGATGTCTTAGTCTTTGAGGAAGCGCTCTGGACTGGGCCATAGGCATTGCTTCCTGACTTATCCTTCTTCTTCTTATTGGTCCAAGAACTTTTCTTCAACTTAGCCTTATTCTGCACCATCAACACTTGGCTGGCGCCTTTCTTGAGATCAGCCTCTGCCGTCTTGAGCATCCCATGTAATTCAGTGAGCTTCCTATCCATACCATGCATGTTGTAGTTTGAAATGAACGGACCATACACACTAGGAAGAGAGTTTAGAATTATATCAGTAGAAAACTCTTCATTAATTGGGAAGCCCACCCTATCCCAAGACTGCATGTAACTAGTCATCTTGATTACATGCGGACTCAGTGGATTGCCGTCTTTGAGCTTACAGCCCAGCAAAGTGTGAGAGAATTGATACATCTCGGTCTTTGCCTAAGCCTGGAACATACTTTTGAGGCTTTCGATCATATCGTAGGACTCAACATTCTCGAACTGCTGCTGCAAGTCCGGTTCCATGTTTGCAAGCACACGATAGCTAAGTTTCGTAGACATTCACGGTAGCGACTGTCATCAGACTCATCTGGAAGTGGAGTGTCGAGAACATGGTCTTTCTTGCCATGCTTGAGGACTATCCTCAGATTATGATACCAGTTGGTGAAATTAGTTCCATTAAGCTTATCTTTCTCTAGGATTGACCTCAACGCAGAAGTGGACAACTGAGAAAGTTTGCGAGGTGCCATTGATCTACAACAAAAAATATGCAAAATACTTAAGACATGTATTCATAAAAGAGCAGGCATATTAAATGCTTTAATAATTATGCTCCCACTAGAACCAACATCCCTCCAATGGTTGCTAAGTGATTCAAGATCCTAAATAAGCAAGCCGCCTAGTGAGCTTTAGCATCACCGCTAACCGTCATGTGATCTAGGTAGGCAACACCTTGACAATCGTATCCAATACGAATTCTATTAGTCGGGTGGCATCACATGCCCCGGCTCCAAACCTACCTCTCCCCGAGCCCCACAACCATTGTGATGGACTCGTCTAGCTTACCAAGTGTTTCCGATGTAAGAGTCCGACTCAAACCCACCTAATCGGAAAGAATTGGTAGCACCTTAATTTTATGAGCCCACTACCAAGAATGTCCGACTTGTAATGGTGCAGCACTGGCGGGGCGACCGACTAGACCTTTTTTGAGGGATTAATATGTACCAACTAACTAATAGAGGTAAAAAGAGATATAACAATAACACAAATAAAACAATGATAATGTGAAATGGTATGGCTCTCTTCATGGTGATCTCCATCTCCACAAAGCTAGTAAGTCGACTCGTGCCAACTCTTGTCACATATCATCTTACTCCATGTAGCCGACTTGTACACGACTTGCATGACATCCGGGTTCTCCAAAAAGCTACACTAGCTAGTAAATAAAAAATTACATAGAGAATCCGAAATGCAGGTCGTTATACAATAAAATGACAGCACCTGGGCTCCAGCCGGCTGACAAAAACATGATACGTAAATCATGTATGGATTACACACATCACATGCGCATAAACCATACCATTCACAACATCCTGCAAAAACAAGTTATGCATAGAAATGATATCTACCGGCATTGTGAAACTCGTAACGACATCTAAGATGCTATGTCAGGGCGAAGCCGACGGTCCCAAACATGGATTTTTTATCGGATAAAACAGTTTTACCCAAATCCGATATGTATTCCGATTCGACCAAACTCTTTGATCTTCGATCACCACAACTGGATTTATGTGTCACGGTTTACCCCGATGGCGGAAACCAACCAGTAGGGGTAAGTTGTTCCACGACATTAGCAGTATGATCATGGAAACCAGATCATCCATTAACCCCTGGGTACGATTGATCCAATCAACCTTGTACAAAACCGATCCATCTCAGAGAATGACCACCAAAACAACCATTAGATCCAATACAACGCCAACTACATATCACATATGTGCTGACCAAGGGCCAAAAACCAGAAGCTATCGCTCTGATACCACTGTTGTGACACGTAGAGATAATTTTTTTTCTATGCGTAACTCCCAAGATCTAGCCGAGGTAGAAGACCATGAGGATTCTGACTAGACACGCATGTGCAGATTATCGATGAAGCACGTCGATGCAGTGTAGTCCCACGATCCGATCCAGCCGATCTAATCCAGCAATCGTCGAAGTGCTGAACATACAGCACCTCTGCCGGTATCCAGACGTACGAGGAGGACCTCCAACGGAGGACTGTTAGGTACGGTGTGACTGCTAGACTAAGTGGGGCTAGGGTCCTCAACGCATGGAAGTGGAAACTTGTGCCCATTGGGAAACCTGCGCCCCCCTTATATAGCGAGTGGGGTTGGGATGCACAATGCTTGTGGCTCATTCACTCTGTGAGTCCAAGACACTAATTCAGCCCATTTCCGGTTCGGGTCCAACCCTACCAATATACTTGCTCCCGCTCTTAAGTGTGCGATCCTGAAGGCTCATGGCGACTTGTACACGATTGGAGTCCGACTCCCAATCTATCAACCAGTAGCGGCTCCTAGCAGAACATGTTGACTCCCGAGCGCCATAGAGTCATGACGACATAACTTCCAATGTGACTTTCATCTGAGCACCTTTTTCCTCACGATATACCTTGTCGAACTATAGGCGAATTATCGTCATCGCTTAAATAGCTCAACTCTCTTTTCGATCCGTGATATATGATTCATCTGACTAACTCTTAGTCAATTGACCCGGTTAACACTTAATAGAGTCGTGCATGGCTATACTTCCAGTATCATATCACTCGAGAGGGCCCAGAGAATATCTCTCTAGTCGGAGGGGAAAAATCCCATCTTGATTATCCACATCACGCAACTTTTTTCTCATTCTACCTGATGGGGGGATAGTAACCCGGTAGGCCCACTTCAAGGTATAATCCGGCCCGAGGTGAGCTGATCAATACCCGGATAGGGGTAAAAAGGTTACTAGAAGGCTCAAAGGCTTGTGAAATTCGTAACCCGGCTTGTGGGTTGCGATAAGGGAAGTTAGGCTTTATATGTGGAGTTCGAGTAGGACTCAAGATGTGCCTTGAAAGGCAAGTTAGGGGTGTACGGGTGCTTTATAAACCGGCCCCTAGGTTTAGTTTGCCAGAGATTCAAGTCATAACTGTAACACCTATTATCGAGTATCCAGTATAATCATATCGAGATCCGGCGAGTTGTTTTCCGGCTCTTAGATTGCTTTTCGCCATGTCTTCCTTCGAGCTAAACCCTCTCCCAAATACCTGTGTCGACTTGCCCCTAGATCAGTTACCCTCGGTAACATCTGCCGTGATTATCCCACGACAGTTGGCGCCCACCGTGGGGCCTGCGTCCAAAGGTGTTTACATCACGGGAGAAGCTCGGAAGAGTATGGAGAACTTTGTCGTCGGCGAGATCTACTCCAATGACGAAGGAGAGCAGATAGTGGACAATTCCGGGTGGGAGTTGGAGCCGGATCACTTCGAATCCGGATCCATGGTGTCAATCGGCCAAATCAAAATCTTCATCGGCATGGTACGTACGCTCAATTTGAAAGGACAATATCATGTGCATGTTACAGGGACTTCCAGCAGGGACGAAGGGGCGTTGAAGCAAACAGTGGATCCAGCCTCCTCGGCCACTTCGGGATCCTTGAGATGGGCGGAGCAAGAGGTAACATGGAGCAGAAGGGATCACCCGGAAGGAATAAAGCACCCCGGAACCTTGGCATTAGTGGTGGCACCCCAGGTCAATGGTTACGAGCTGAAGAAAGTCTTGATGGATGGAGGGAGTAGTATCAACATCCTATATTGGGAAACCTTCTTGCGCATGAACCTCAAGGAGTCCCAGCTACAAAAAAGTTCGACGGTGTTCCATGGAATCGTGCCGGGTCATTCGGCACGCCCCGAAGGGAAAATTGCGTTGGAAGTAGCCTTTGGAGAATCGGTAGATAACTATCGGGTGGAGTGGCTCACGTTTGAGGTAGTCAAGCTGCACAGCCCCTACCACGCTCTGTTCGGAAGGCCGGCTTATGCTAAGTTCATGGCTAGGCCGTGCTACGTGTATCTGCAATTAAAGATTCCGGGCCCCAAGCAGACCATCACTATCCATGGAGACCGGGATATAGCAGCCGAGTGCGATGAGGGAGATTCAGTAATGGCCGAACAAGCCTGCAGGAAGGAAGAGCTTCAGTATTACCGGTCGCAGGTGGATCCGGATGATGGTACAGCGTTGAGAAGGCCAGATGCTGAAGACGAAAGAGTAAAGTTCAAGGCAGCTCAAGATACCAAGAAAGTAGATTTTGTGGAGGGAGATCCCACCAAGCAGTTCACTATAGGGTCCAATCTAGATGATGCGCAAGAAAAGGCTCTGGTGGAATTCATCCGTTCAAATGCGGATGTGTTTGCTTGGACACCCAGCGACATGCCGGGTATTCCCACTGAGTTGGCAGAGCACAGTTTGCACGTGGATCCCAAGGCCAGGCCTGTGAAGCAAGGTATGAGAAAGATGAATGAGGAAAGGAGAAGAGCTATAGGTGAGGAAATCGCGCGACTATTAACCGCAGGCTTTATCATGGAAGTATTTCACCCCGACTGGTTAGCAAACCCGGTTCTTGTGATGAAAAAGACAAATGAATGGAGGATGTGTATCGATTTCACGAGCCTCAACAAGCATTGCCCAAAGGATCCGTTCGCACTACCAAGGATAGACCAAATCATAGACGCGGTAGCCGGAAGCGACTTGCTGTGTTTCCTGGACGCATATTCGGGGTACCACCAGATTAAACTCAAAAGGGAGGATTGGGAGAAAACGTCATTCATAACCCCTTTTGGGGCCTTCTGCTACAAAACCATGACGTTTGGATTGAAAAATGCGGGCGCAACTTACCAACGATGTATTCAGAAGTGCTTCGAGGACCAAATTGGGCGCAACGTGCACGCGTATGTGGATGACGTGGTTATTAAGACCCGGAAGGCAGAAACGTTCATTGATGATTTGAAGGAGACATTTAAAAACTTGAGAAGATACCAGATGAAGCTTAACCCAACGAAGTGCGTATTTGGAGTCCCGGCTGGGAAGTTACTCGGCTTTATAGTCTCCGAGAGAGGAATCGAGGCAAACCCGGACAAAATCAAGGCCATCCAAAGTTTGAAGAAACCGGAAAATTTGAAGCATGTTCAAAAGCTCACGGGCTGCGTAGCAGCCTTGAGCCGGTTCATATCCAGGCTTGGAGAAAAGGCAATACCCTTGTATCGGCTTTTGCGGAAGTCAGATAAGTTCGTGTGGGATCAGGAGGCAGATGAGGCGTTTGAAGCGCTAAAAAAGCAATTGTCGGAAGCACCAGTACTAGCAGCCCCGGGTCCTAAAGAACCTATGTTATTATACGTGGCCGCCGGTCCCCGGGCCGTCAGCGCAGTAGTTGTCGTAGAACGCAAGGAGGATGGGAAGGGATACCCGGTCCAAAGGCCGGTTTATTATGTCAGCGAGGTGTTATCGGAAGCAAAGCAGCGTTATCCACATTGGCAAAAGTTGGTGTTTGGGGTCTTTATGGCCAGCCGGAAGTTGAAGCCATATTTCCAAGAACATCCCATAACAGTGGTTAGTTCAATACCAATGTCGGATATCATCAGAAACTCGGATGCAACGGGAAGAATAGCCAAATGGGCAATAGAGATGGGAGATTATCATATCAGCTACGAGCCCAGATCAGCAATCAAGTCACAGGCTTTGGTCGATTTTGTTAACGACTGGACACACACTGGAATGGCTACTATAGTCCCAAATTCCGAGTCATGGACCATGCACTTCGATGGATCAAAGCAGTACGAAGGGTCAGGAGCTGGAGTGGTGCTGACGTCGCCAAAGGGGGACAAACTAAGTTACGTGCTACAGATTCACTTCGATTGTTCAAATAACGTGGCCGAGTATGAGGCCCTACTGCACGGCTTGAAGATAGCCAAGGAGATGAACATCAGAAGGATACGATGCTTTGGGGATTCGGATCTTGTGGTGCAGCAGGTATCAGGAACCTGGGATAGGAGGGACGCCACTATGGCAGCGTATCGCAGAGAGGTTGATAGGGTTGCCGGGTGTTTCTCCGGGTATGAAGTGGAGCACGTAGACAGAAGAAAAAATGAGGCAGCGGATGCACTCGCCAGACTCGGCTCGCGTAGAGAGCCGGTTCCACCTAATGTTTTCCTGGATGAGCTATGGCGACCGTCCGTTAAATCCGAGTCTGAGGAAGAACTAGCAAATCGAGACCCGGATGAGGAGTTTGTGGCTACAATACGTACTGTTCCCGAGTGGACAGAGCCATATCTGGCCTATTTATCACGGGGCGAATTGCCAGAACAGGAAGTATTAGCAAGACAAATCTTGAGGCGGGCAAAAGGATATACTATTATCAATGGGGAGCTGTACAAGAGAAGCGCGACAGGAGTCTTTCTGCGCTGCGTGACACCGGAAGAAGGCCGACAAATCCTTAAGGAGATCCACGAAGGTGATTGTGGGCATCATGCGTCCACAAGATCCCTTGTGGCTAAGGCCTATCGGCATGGGTTCTTCTGGCTCACGGCCTTAACAGACGCGGAGCGGATAGTGGCAAGATGCGATGGATGTCAAAGGTACGCTCGCCAAACTCATGTGCCGGCTATGGAGTTACGGACAATACCACTAACCTGGCCATTCGCTGTTTGGGGTATGGACATGGTTGGCCCTTTCCATATGTCACCATGCAAGAAGACACATCTTTTAGTGGCTGTCGATAAGTTTACCAAGTGGGTGGAGGTTATGCCGGTTACCAATTGTGAAGCGGCCACAGCAGTCAAATTCCTGAAAAGAATCATATATCGGTTTGGATATCCCCACAGTATAATCACTGACAACGGAACCAACATGTCCCTTGGAGAGATGGAAAAATTTTGTGGCAACAATGGAATCAGGCTTGATGTGGCATCAGTGGCACATCCGCAAGCCAACGGGCAAGTGGAGAGGGCGAACCAAGAGCTACTTCGAGGATTGAAACCGCGGCTAAGGGTCCCTTGTATCAGGGCCGCTGGAGCGTGGGTTGAAGAACTCCCTTCCGTGGTCTGGGGTATCAATACTACACCTAACCGGTCCACCCAGATGACGCCTTTCTTCATGGTTTACGGCGCAGAAGCAGTATTACCAAGCGACATCATTCATGATTCACCAAGAGTGACAGCCTACGTCGAAGTGGAGAACGAGAAGAACCGGCAAGACGCCGTGGACATGTTAGAAGAACAAAGGGAGCAAGCCTTAGAAAGGTCAGCCATATATCAGCAGGATTTGCGAAGATATCATAGCCGGCGGGTAAAAAGCCGGGTCTTCCAGGAGGGAGACTTGGTCCTGCGCTTGGTTCAAACAAACGAGGGAAAACACAAGCTATCGCCGCCATGGGAAGGACCTTTCATCATAAGCCGGAGTCTACATAATGGGTCATATTACTTGATAGATGCAAGAGAAGAATCGGCCACAGTCAACGACACTGCTCATACTACTGCACCTATGCAAGAAAGAGATAGACCATGGAACGTGGCTCAGCTACGTCCATACTATACTTAGCAGAAAATGATGTAACAGGCAGCAGGTTTCAGACGCACTCTTTTCCTATCCAGGGCACCCTTGGGGACTGGATGGGTTTTTAATGAGGCGGCTTGCTGGCCCAATTTTTTCATATCAAATAAAAAGGGATTATCAAGAAAAGAAGCAAGTTTTATTTATGCAATGTGAATATTCAGGTCTTGAGGGCTGGTTGCTCATACAAGCACAGCTGTAAACTCAAAAAAGACCCGGCCTTGATGCCAATGAGTTATAGGGGCCGTCACTCGAAAAAACGAGTGCGGCTACAATCTTATAACCGGACAAAGAAGTCCAAATTTCTCGGCTATTCTTACTTAAGCTCGATGTGACTCGCAACGAAGTGGCATGATTCGTTCGCTTACGATTAAATGTCGGTCATGAGACCCAAACGGGACTTGCTTGACCCCGTTTTCGTATTGATGTAACAACATGGTATCCACGCGAAAGCCGGCTTATAGTACAAGATAGTCGAAAGGGTCATCTAAACCACAAGTTATGCAGAGTATAAGGCCGATAGCCGGAAACTCAACGATTATCAAGCATAACTTCAAACCTCATAAGAAGCTGTCCTGAAGTCTTGGGCATTCAGCGACAGGCGATTTGTTTCCTTGAAAGAAAACAATCATGTGCCCTAGACGCAGAAACCCGGACTGGGGACTTATGAGCTCTAAGGAAGAAACAGCATCATCCAGCCGATAAAATTAAAACAAGCCACGCATCCGGGTCTCAGGAGCTTAGGGATTCAGGTCTAAAACTGGTCCCTAGACGCCAACGACACCCGGAGGACGGGTCTTGCTAAGGAAAGTATAAGGAAAAGTATAAGGTATCGAGAATAAAGCAAGTGGATATCAAGAATAAGTAAATGCAAAGACACATTCATCAAAAGCCCAAAGGGGGCGCAAAGTGCATTGGGAGTTTAAATAAAAGTGTTACAAAAACCATAAAGTATCAAAAGAGCACAGGCGCTCTGCTTAAACGAATAGTAAAGACTGTTTTAACGATGCTTTGCCGGCTGACGTGTGTGAAATGATAGGCATTACTTCAAGCTGCAGGATCCATCTTGGCCTTGCCCTTGTCGCCACCAGTAGTTGCGGCGCCACTCGGGTCGGCAGCAGTCCCGGGTTGTGCAGCAGAAGTTGCAGGAGCAGAATCGGCCTCGGCCTTCTTGGCGGCTTCTTCCTTCATCTTGATCGCCTGCTCCTTCCAACGGGCAAGCATATCGAACGGCTGGGGGCGGTTCGCCTTGACAACCTTGTCATTAGCATCATAAGCAGGGAGAATCTCATCAATCTCCAAGCTGTCAGCAACAACGCTAGCCGGATGGCGGACTTCTTTCTGAATAGCCTTGAAGTCCTTTGGCAAAAACTTGGACCCATCCAAGTTGAACTCTGGAAATCCACTCATAAGTTTGGCAAGTTGTAGCTTGGGGGCGTATGCTTTAGCCAGTGCGAGCCCCCGGGTTACCCCAACTCGGCAGGAGGATCGTTTCCAATGCCAAATCCACTCGGGGATCGTGGAGCAGAATTCCAGTAATCTCTTCATATTATCTGGCTTGACATCCGGCAGTCGCAGCTCATCAAGTATCCAGCTAATTCCGCCGCAAAGTTGGCGAAGAGTATTCTTGATGGTTTTAAGCTTGGCAGCATCATCTTCTTCGGGGGCAGCATCACGTGGGCCTGCTAAGAAAGGCAAAAGGAGTAAAGATAGTAGGCAAGCAAGTGCAAGTGTTCAAATCAAAGCAATCCGAGTCATAAAAAGGTGAAATTCAAAAATCTTACCAGTCGCGGTACGGTGAACATCAGCAATTTGAGCAGAAAGAGTTGTAAGTTTTTCCTTAGCCCTGTGAGCTCTCTTCCTGTACTTTTTCGTCATCTTTTGGCACCTGCGAGCCTCAGTCTCAGCAGCTTCACGAAGGGCCGTTTCTTTTCCAATACGCTTGGTGGACTTGGCCAGCTTCTTCTCCAACTGTGAAACATAATCCTGTAAAGAAGCATGAAGAGGGATCAGCCAGAAACATTATGCAAAGTTCCAAGCAAGTTACCTAGTAAATTACTCGGAACTTGGGGACTAGGCATGGAGACAATTGATGATTAGTCGGGGTTACCTCGTGCTTGGTTATTAAGGCGTCTAGTATGTTTTCTTCGTCGCCCTTCAAGGTATGAAGGGCATCTAGCATTTGAGCAAAGGTCATGTCTTCAGGGCGAAGTCGAGAAGGGCCGGAGGATTGGCCCTCTTGAGGAGGAGTTGTTCCGGGTTTGGGGGTCGAAACCCGGATTGTTTGAACGTCCGGGATAGGAGAGCCCGACTTGGTCTCTACAATGATGTCTTCGTCCACTTCTTCAGAGGGCTGGGGTGATGCAGTCTTTGGTGGGACTGGGTCCTTAAAAGGATCTTCTCCATTTCCATCCTCGGCCTCGTCCTCAACCTCAACGTCCATGTCATCACTCGGCTTCTCTTCTCCCTGCTCTTCTGATTCAGGGATGTCCGGGTCGCTTAGCGTAACTGTGGCGCTGGAGAAAAGAAGGGAGGCATTGATCAATGGAATATACGGAAAAAAGAAAAGTAACTAATACGAGAAAATGTAAGTAAAGGTAGTTACCCGGTGTTCACGGCATAGTCCGGGGGAAGCTCGCCGCTGGAGGCGGATGATGTCGGCAGGAGCACTGGCTGCGGCACGCGAAATTGCCCGGCAAGTGGATGATTAGGAGATGGATGACGTTGAGGAGATTGGGAAGGTTGAGCTGGAGGGGTACTGGCCCGATGAGTGGGTGAAGTGGAGATACCCGGGTTAAGGGGATCATCCCCCGGAGAATTCCGGGTCACCCTACGTTTAGTCGGGAGAGGGTCCTTCAAGAAGGGTGAATGTGATAATCGCTCGTTAAGTTCATGCATAGCAGCAAAGGAGTAAGGCGCACGAGACATAGAAGAGAAGGGAACCTTTTCAACTACCCCTCTAGCCTTCCTTTTGTTTCCAACAGGGGGCTCCTGGTCAGACTCGGTGGCCTCTGGGTCATTTTCTTCTTCCTCCTCTTCATCCCCCGACCCTGAAAACCGGATAGGTATCAGATAAGAGAAATAACACAGGTGAAGGGCAGGTGTGAAGGGTATGGGAGAGTACCCTCATCATCGTCAGCAGACTCGTTTTCCTCTTCAGGGTCTTGAGAAGGAGGAGGATTTTCAACTTTCCAGAAGGGGTCGTTATCCTGTGAACAAATAAGCACAAGTGGTGGTTAGAGGCTATAAGGGATGAAAGTAATGAAATGAGAAAAAGGAGTCAGGTCTTACCGCTGGGGCGGGGTTTTCCCGAGTGAACGGGGATAACCCGGTAGTGTTCTTTATGACATCTAGTCTCTCCGTCAGGAAGCCCTTGATAGTCTTGTTGGTGTTACCGGCAGGGAAGTTTTTGGTGGAATAGCGAAGGGAATCTGTGACGTGACCCGAGTATTCGTGCAGCGACTTTGAGCGGATGGAGTTGGGTTGAACCCGGAACTCCACCCAAGTCTTTACCAAGTTAAGTCCGAGAAGGCCATGGGCTGAAAGGGCCGATAGTTCGGCCAAAAGGGGCCGAATTGCTTCCCTATCAGAGTCAGGAGTGAAAGCACTAAAAGACTCGGACGGCTCGAGGGGGGTCTCCGAGTAACCCGGCAGTTTCTTCTCACCGTCCGGAGAAGTGTCGTGGCAATAAAAGAAGGATAATTGCCAGTTTTTGGCGTCAGAGTTCAGGTTGAGAGGTGGCATCAGTGAGTGTTTGCGGCGCTGGATAGACACCCCGCCGCAGGTAAGAAGCGTTCCGTTACCGTTCTCATAGCATGGTTCGCATTGGAATAATTCGGTAAAAAGAACAAGGTTTGGCGGAGTGCGTAAGTACGACTCGGACAAAACTATGAAGTGGGTGATGTTCAGCATAGAGTTAGGCCCTATGTCGAACACCCGGAGGCCGTAGTGGCTCAAGACTTCCCGGAAAAAAGGGTGACCCGGAGGACGGAATCCCCGGGTCACATGCTCGGTAAAGCAAATTACCTCATTCCCGATAGGAGTGGGACGGGTCTCATCGCCAGGAGCCCTCCAATGTATTTCCTTTTGAGAAGGAAGGATTCCTAGCTCGGCCATCCCATCTAGCTTGGCCTTTGTCGTTGAAGACCGACCCCAGTTGGCAGAAGTGGTTTGAGAGGCCTTTGCAGAAGCCGGGTGTCTTCCTTGTCTTTTAGGAGCCATGGAGTTGACCTGCAAGGGACAGGAAATGTATGGAGTGAGATTCGGAGCATCAAGTCATTCGGGTTTGGAGACGTCAAGGCGTTGAAGGCTAAAATGAAACCCGGATAATGCACTACGACATTAAATGCAGAAGATTTTTCCGGGTGTTAGATGAGGTTGAGTAAATTGCTAATTACTTACACGTTCAGGTGAATTGGGTGTACATGGATGGTTGCCCATGCCTTTATTGTGGAAGGATTAGCTGGAAAAAGAGGATTTTCCGGGTGTTAATGCGACAGGCGGAAATAACAAGGTGGAATGGATCTAGATCGAAAAGCTTGCGAGCAATCTTGTGCAAAGTTGGATGGCCGATAAGTGCGCGGGGATGAGCTGCGACTACGTATCAGGTGACTAAAGGAACTAAGGTCTATCGAAGCGGTTCAATTTGATGATATCGGAAAATCAGTTTACGGGTTGACCCAGATCCAATCTTGGTCAGATTGAAAAGGCTGCGAGCTTAAATTGTATGGTTGAGAAAGGCTTACCAAAGGAGTTGAGGTCCGAAGTGAGGGAGGTGCGTGGCGCGGCTTGAGTGTCGCGTCACGGCCCTCGATGAAGAAGCGCGGGTGTGACAACGGTGCTTAGTGGCGGTGCTGGATAGCTTGAGGACGAGTGCGGCCGGAGGTGGCCTTATCTTTCTTGAAGCGTGCGAGCCCAGTGGCAGAAGTTGCGAGGGAGCGTGGAGGAAAGGGATGGTGAAGCGGGATGAATGACTTAGGGTTACCATCGGCTGATATTTATAAGGAAGGTGGTGAGCTCGCCCGCGGCTGGAAAGCCGGAGGTTACGGAGCAATAATTATCCGCACAGATTTGGTGTTGCGGGTGTTTGGAACGCGATTTGTCCCGAGATATCCGGGATCCTTATCAAGAGTAGGGCCTTAATATCTTAGGGTTCAAATTTGAAAATGTTCGTTGGGCATTCGAGGAAGGATCGAACTGTCGAATGACCGCTGCGGAGCTATGTCTAGTCATATGTTAAAGTAACTTGACCCGGTTCACGTAAGCTTGGGTGTTTCATGTCTTTTTAAGGAATAGCGAGCACTTCAAGAATGGATCTGTGAAGCCCGCGCTATCCTGGGGACTACTGATGGGGGGATAGTAACCCGGTAGGCCCACTTCAAGGTATAATCCGGCCCGAGGTGAGCTGATCAATACCCGGATAGGGGTAAAAAGGTTACTAGAAGGCTCAAAGGCTTGTGAAATTCGTAACCCGGCTTGTGGGTTGCGATAAGGGAAGTTAGGCTTTATATGTGGAGTTCGAGTAGGACTCAAGATGTGCCTTGAAAGGCAAGTTAGGGGTGTACGGGTGCTTTATAAACCGGCCCCTAGGTTTAGTTTGCCAGAGATTCAAGTCATAACTGTAACACCTATTATCGAGTATCCAGTATAATCATATCGAGATCCGGCGAGTTGTTTTCCGGCTCTTAGATTGCTTTTCGCCATGTCTTCCTTCGAGCTAAACCCTCTCCCAAATACCTGTGTCGACTTGCCCCTAGATCAGTTACCCTCGGTAACATCTGCCGTGATTATCCCACGACACTACCCGTACTCTACCTTTATAACTGCCTTATCACGGAACAACGTTTGACAGAACCTAAGTCGATGACCCACAACTCAGATTGTGCGACAACCTGAGGTCTAAGGATTACATTGATTGAGACATGCAAATGACGACTTACTCGTTGCTCAATTTGGGTAAGTCCGACCTGCTAGACTCTTTAGCTAAGTCTGTGTAAGTTGGAATGGCATCGCCATGCCCATGACAAGTGGAACCGAGTCATCAGCCAACATTCACATTAGCCTAGGTTGTGTGTCCATCACAACCTCAATGACCAAGGACAATTTAGCATGAACAACGTGAATACATGGTTCCACAATGAATCACATATGCAATGATATATATCAGATGTTCAAAACAAGGACACCTTAGTAACTTGATGAATACATTGGGAATTACATCATACATGATTTCCTCTAGGGCATATTCCCAGTATATTTCACTAGTGATTGTAAGATATGTTGAAGTTCTTTGTGGTAAGGTAAAATACCCCGCTGACTTTCTAAACTTGATTCAGTTGAAGCTAAAGCTTGTCCTATTGTATATGGTAGACCTTTCCTTAATACCGGTGGTGTTGTTATTGATTATAAGAAAGAGAAAGTGTCTATTAAATTTGGTGATAAACATTATGAATTTAATTTTAGTAAGATTGCTAGACAACGTCATGAATTAGAACTACCTAATGAAGATCTAGAAATTGAAAAAGTTGCCTCTATTGCTATTCCACCTGATGACCCTTTTCAGCAATTCATGGAAGAGCATGAGAATGATATGTATATGCATGAAAATATGAATTGGAGGATATTTTCCTCGACCAACCTGCTATTATCAAACACAATTTACCTCTTGAATCATTAGGGCCACCTTTACCACCTAAAGGAGACCTAGTATTTGATCTTAAAGTTCTTCCTGACACACTTAAATATGCTTACTTAGATTAAAAGAAATATATCCTATTATTGTTAATGCTAACCTTTCAGAGTATGAGGAAGAACGTTTATTGGAAACAATCGTAAAACACAGAAAAGCTATTGGTTATACTTTGGATGATCTTAAAGGCATTAGTCTTTTTCTATGCAGCATTAAAGTAATCTTGAGCCTCATGCCAAGCCTGTGGCTGATCATCAACATCGTTTAAATACAAAGATGAAAGAAGTGCTGAGAAGTGAAATACTTAAACTTCTCGAGGCATTATCATTTATCCTATTGCTGATAGTAGATGGGTTAGTCATGTCAATTGTGCTCTCAAGAAAGGAGGTATGAATGTTGTTGCTAATGATAAAAATGAAAGTATTCCTCAAAGAACTATAGTAGGATATAGAATGTGCATTGATTTTATAGAACTGAATAAAGATACTAAGAAGGAGCATCATCCTTTGCCTTTTATTTACCAATTGTTAGATAGGTTGTCTAAAAACACTCACTTTTTCTATTTGTATGGCTATTCTGGTCTCTCTCAAATCCATGTTAAAAATCAAGACCAAGAGAAAACAACTTTCACTTGTCCTTATGGTACTTATGCTTATAGACGTATGCCTTTCAGTTTATGTTATGCACCTGCTACTTTTCAGAGATGGATGTGTGCTATTTTTCATGGTTTTTGCAAGAAAATTGTGGAGGTATTCATGGACGGCTCCTCCGTCTATGGGATTTCTTTTGGCTGTTGCCTCCACAATCTTAACAAAGTTTTGTAGCGTTTTGAGGATACTATTCTTGTTTTAAATTGGGAGAATGCCACTTTATGGTGAATGCAGGAATTGTTCTTGGACATAAAATTTCTGAAAGAGTCATTGAAGTTGACAAGGCCAAAGTTTATGCAATTAAAAAGATGCCCCATCCTAGGGACATTAGAGGTATACGTAGTTTTCTTGGTCATGATGGTTTTTATAGGAGATTTATTAAAGAATTTTCTAAGACTTCAATACCTCTTACCAATCTTCTTTAAAAAGATGTTCCTTTCGTTTTTTATGATGATTTTAAAGAATCATTTGAAGTTTTTAAGAAAGCTTTAATAACTGCTCATGTTGTACAACCGCCTAATTGGAACTTGCCTTTTGAAATTACGTGTGATGTTAGCGAATATGATGTAAGAGATTTTTTAGCACAAAGAGTAGATAAGAAATTAAATGTTATTAGTTATGCTAGTAAGACCTTAGATAGTGCTCAAAGAGATTATTCTACCACTTAGAAAGATTTTTTCGGAGTAGTTTTTTCTCTTGATATATTTAGGCAGCACATTGTTGATTCCAAAGTCACTATTCATTTGATGATGCTTCTATTAGCTATCTTATGGAAAAGAAAGATGTTAAGCCTGGGCTTGTTAGATGGGTACTTTTGTTGCAAGAGTTTGATTTGCATATTGTTTATAGGAAAGGAGCTGATAATCATGTTGCTGATAGTTTATCCAGAATGGAAACAGTCCTGATGATCCTATTCCTGTTAACGATAGTTTTCCTGGTGAACAACTTGTTGCTATTAAGGTTAAATCACGTGAAAATCCTTGATATACTGATTGTGCTAACTTTATTGCTTATATGTTTTTGCCTTCGAGTTTACTTATCAACAAAAGAAGAAATTCGTTTAAGATTTGAGGCATTACTTTTGGGATGACCCACATTTATATAAACAAGGTGTAGATGGATTTTTAAGAAGATGCATACCTGAGCATGAACAAGAGGAAATATTGAGGAAATGTCATAATAGTCCTTATGGAGGGCATCATGCTGCTGAAATAACTGCACACAAGGTTTTACAATCTGGTTTTTATTGGCCTACTCTTTAAATATGCAAAGAAATTTATTGCTACTTGTGATGAATGTGAAAGGATGGGTAACATTAGTAGACCTAATGAAATGTCTATGAACTATTCTCTAGCTATTGAACCTTTTGATTGTTGGGGATTTAACTTTATGGGTCCTTGTCCCTCTTCACATGGCTATACTCATAATCTTCGTGTTGTTGATTAGGTTACTAAATGGGTAAAAGCTATTCTAACTAAAAGTGTTGATCATAAAACTTCCATGAAAATGCTTAAAGATATTATTTTCCCTAGATTTGGTGTGCCTAGATGTCTTATGACTGATGGAGGTTCTCATTTCATTCATGGTGCTTATAGAAAAACTATTCCTAAATATGAGGTTAAACATAGAGTTTCTTCACCTTATCATCAGAAACTAGTGATCAATTATAACTATCAAATAGGGAGATCAAATTAATTTTGCAAAAGAGTGTTAACAAATCTAGAAATAATTGGTCTCAGAAACTTAGTGATGCTTTCTGGGCTTATAGAACAACAGCGTTCCCACATTTAAATAATGAAAGAGCCTTGTGTTGTTGTGCTAGTCCCTGGATCAATTGCTAACACCATAGTTCAAAATGAAATATCATGCAAATGCGTCAAAATCTATTACATCGCATGATCCGGTCTTTACAAAATATGATTACAACTCACATAGTCTCAGAAGACTAGCAGGAAACATGGAATTATAGCCGAAAACATAGTACAAGATTGAGCCTCATCTTCTTCATGTGCCACATGCAAAACATGTTGGTTGTAGACTTGAGATCCTGAACAAAACCTCACTCGTCTTTAGATCATCTGCATGATGGAATATGCAGCCACAAGGGGCCAATACAATTTAATGTATTGGCAAGTAACACTATGGTGGATATAAATGTCATGACTAATACTACATGCATATCTGGCTGAGTGGAGTTTTGGCTAAGTTTGCATAAAGCAAGGTTTCTCATATCTCTTCTGTAAACAAACTTTTCTTCTTAAAGGGTGGCACATTGGATTAAGATCCAAGCACGACAAATACTAATCACTTAGTCAAAATTTTACTTATTGAAAATGGTGTTGAGACTCTTCTGTCGTTCATTGTCCGGCTGCTCATAGTTGTCCATAACCGGGGACACGACTATGATCATAGTTTCTACATGTGCAGAGGTTGTGCACTTTCACCCTTTCTATTCAATTATCCTAAACATCCTATACACAGAGAGTATATCATGGAAAGGAAAGAACTGAGACGATCTTTCAGAAGAAGAAATTCAACACAACCGATAAGACCCGTTCAACCTGAAATTATTCTACATTTGCTTGTCAAGCCTGGACTGAACTCTCACAACTTAGTTGATCAAGACAGAGCCCATATTGTCAAAAGGCTGCACAGAAAGCTACTAGATTTCGAGGGACTTATGAATCTCTTTGTTCCTTGGTGGCAATCCGCAAGTGAACACCCCTCAGGGAGACACTAACTCTCATCAACCAAACAACCAAATCCACCCAGGTAGTTCATTAAGCTTAGTACTTAGAATTTTCCTCAACTCCAAATGAAAAAATTTAATAGCAATGCTAAGAATCTACTAAGCTTAATGGCTACAAAGTAAGAATGTAATAAGTATGGATACACACTATTAGGATAATAAAATAGCATAATAATAATAACTTAGTAAAATTCCCTATCATGCACACTTCTCAAAACTCTAGTAATGCATAGTAAAATATGGGAGATTTGATGGTGTGTTACTTGCCTCTTTGAAGTTGGTGTTGATTCACCCACTTTCTTCACAAAAGAAAGTTCCTCTCTGTAATAATCTAAACAATACAGGCAAACACAATAAACAAGCAATCACAAACAAAGGAACAAAGAATAATAATCAGCAAACTTAACACGCCAATTTATTTTTCCTAAGGAATTATAGTGATTGGGTTTAGTGTTTATAAAATGGCTAAAGATTGGTGAAGGATCGTGTTTTGAAGATTTCAAACATATTGATCAAAAGTTTCACTAAGGTTATCACATTTACTCTAATATGCAAAAGGAATTTTTTATTTCAATACATAAAAAAACTAAGTAATTTTAGTTAGTGTCTACCATTTTTGACTAATGGTTGGTCTTTGATCAAAAGGATAACACAAAAGTCTTGGTCAAATATATTTTTGTATTTAGTTTCTTCAAGTCTTCTTTTTCTTCCTTGAGTTGCTTATGATGTCTAAGTCTTTATGCCCTCAATGTGCTCGTTTGTAGTCTTCCTTGTTGTGTAGAAGAAATCATCTGAAGCACCTATCTAGTACTTAGGGACTTAGTTGTATAGAATAAGATATGTAGGTTGGATTGCTAGAGTTCCCTAAAAAGGACTTGTAAAATCTTCTTAGTCATATAGAATAAGGTATGTAGGTTGGATTGCTAGAGTTCCCTAAAAAGGACTTGTAAAATATTCTCTTCTTCTTCATCTTCTAGGAGAATATTCATCTTGAGTTGAAGTTCGCTTCTTGTTGATGTCTTGGTGAAAATCTCTCATCTCACATGAGAAACTAATTCTAAGTCTTAGACAACTTGAAAACAAATTCTATGTCTTGGAAAACAAATTCTAAGCTCCAAGTCTTCACATTGGTTGGTCTTCTTAAGGATCATCTTTAGGATCCTTTGTAGCTCCCTCCTTGGTGGTGTCTTTATTGAACTTTGTAAGACATGATGGTCTTGGTACATACTAAGGATGGTATTGATCTAACTTAGCAATAGGTCTAAGGGAACAGAAAATAAAGGGAAGAAAGACTTAGAGCAAAAGATGGGGTTGGTCTTCATGAAGTTTCTCTTGATTTTCTTCCAAGTGCTTCTACTTCTTGGAGATGATTCTGAATTTTTTTTTTGCTAAGACCTCCATTGGTCTTCTAGCTTCATGTTGACAATCTTCAGGTTAAAACAATGGAGCATCTTCCTAGTACTTCATAATTTTCTCATCTTGTGATTTAGTGGGGTTTTCACTAGGAGGGACAACTAGCACAAAATTATATGTACATGGTTTCAAGGAATCCATTGGCTTAGGTTTTGGTCTCTCTGATCTAAGGTCAGTACTTAGAGAAAAGTTGTTAAAGGAAACATATTGAAAATATTTCAAAAATTTAAACTAAGTATAAAATACACAAAAAGGCCAAACAATTCGAAATTCAGGTTAAAAAATTATTTTGGGACAGAAATATGAAACTATACATCGTAAGGTTTCCAGGGAAATCTTATTTGCAACTTTTAGATTTATAGAATTTAAAGTATGCCAAAAATCACTAAACAAGCATATTTGAATTTGAACAAATTTAAATTTGAACAGTGCTAAAAGATTCTACTTGTTGTGGTGATTTCAAAAAATAAAAGTTTAATTAATTTGGTTCTATGGTGAAAAAGTTATGATAGATATAAGTTACAGGGGGTTTTCTGCAAAATTGCCAGATTAAATTAATTCCGAAAATAAACAGAACTAGATTTGTAGACATGGCAGATTGCGATTGGCTGGACGCTGTAGACAAAGCGCTCGCGTGGCATGCTGACTATGATGGCCACGTGGTTAAAACAATTGAATCGGGATCGTTAGATCCATATCCGACGGGTTAGGGGCTGTACCGGTTCAAATGTCAAATCGCGGCCGTACGTTGCGATATGATGGATGAGACGAAAGGGAGCTCATCGCGGTGGAGCGAATTGCCGGCGACGAGGATGACGGTGGTGCTGCTCCCGGTTGACGACGACAGCGGTGATCCCGGCGTGCTCCGGGCTTGGGGAGGACATGGGGAGATGCGGTGCGACACGATGGCTCCAATGGTGGGCTCGGCGAAGCCTCGTAATGCTCCGAGTGACGGCGGCATCCAATTCCAACGCGAGGGTGACGGAAACGGCTCCGGCGAGTTATCTCTCGCTCGATTCCAGCTGAAGTAAAATAAAAAGAACATGAGGGGGGCACACGGACTAGGGAAAGGGAGGAAAGAAAATATGGGAGGATGAAGACTTTGGTGTCGCCGGAAATGGATAAGATACAACGGTGGCAGATGGATCTCCGGCGAGCAATTGCGCAACGGCCTGGGGGCATAGGGTTTAGGGTTTTGGGGAAAACAGAGAGGAGAGGGAGGGCTACTTATAAGGGGTCTCGGGTTTGCAATTCGTGCCCTGCACGTGAAGAAATGGGGGTGGGATTTGGGCATGATACAGACTCGATTTCCTTGGACGGGAGGTTAGGGGTGAGATGATGTCATTATCCACATCATGGTTGAACCCACCGGTCAGGGAGATGAGGGGGAGGGTGTGCGGGCTGGGTTGTTGGGCTGTGGTTTGCTAGTCGGGGCTGGGCCTCGTGGGCTCTGTGTGCATGGCGCATTCGGCAGATAAAGGGGACTGTCGAGACATCGTAGTAGTTTTCATAGATGGGGGTGCCATGAGACTACGGGTAGAGACGTGGGGGAATGGAATCGCGTCGAAGACAAAGACACAGGATTTACCCAGGTTCGGTACATCGTGATAATACGACGTTCCTACTCCTGCAATCTCACTAATAAGGGCTAAAGCCTGTGTATAGAATTACAATGTGAGGTTAGGTTTAGCTATTCACTGAGGATCAACTTCCCGACGAGTTAGCCTATAGCTTTTTGTGTATCTATCTTATCTCCCGTCCGGCTTTATACAAAAGCCGGGTTAGGGCATACAGAGTAGGAAACCTAGAAGACTACGGTAACTTCTAACTTGGAAAGTAAGGAATCTGTCTTCTCCTCCAAGCCAGATCACGTGGGCCGTGATCCGGCTCCTTCTAGAATCCGGCTTTTGTGCGTCAGCTTACTGGGCCGCCCAATGGACCACAACCCACTACCACTTGGGCCACCCTGGTAATCCGGCACTTTCGACTACCATCTGATATACCCCTATTCAGTATATATCCGACAGTAGCCCCCAAGAAGGATTGAAACTCTGATTCGCCGTCTTTCGCCAAATGCATATTGTCCGAAAAATATTGGCCAGCAGTCTTGATTCTTCTTATTCTTCTTTTAAAAAGAGATGGTAACGTAAAACTCGGAATTCTGGAAATCCGGCTTTTCTCACACGATCCTTCGTGGAGAAGGAACCTCCTACGTCAGCGCTTTAATCATGATGATGTAAGGGATGCTTGGGTTCTGAGTGGGAAACCCAGAAACATATCTCTGACAGATTCTCGCGGGAAACGAGGAGATAGCCATAATCACCCTGTCGATTCATTTCCCGGATTTTCCGGCGAGTGACACGTGTTGATCATCCAACAGTCAAAAGAGTCGTTAGCACGTATCGTGACGGATTTCCGGCTATAAATAGCCTTCTTCGTCCTCCCGGTAAACCTTCCGCTCTCACTTCCAACGCCATTATCGCGCCCAAGCTCTCGAGCGGAGAAACACTTCCGAACGCACACCGCGCCCAGAACGTCACCGGAGGCGGGCCGCGCCGCCACCCAATGGCATCTTCGTCGTCTTCGCCCACACGCACCGTCGCGCAAGACATCGAAGACATCATCAACAACATGGATCCATCGTTGGATTCCCCGACGCACGCCGGCAGCGATGTCCCAGTGAAGACCGCGAGCACCGCGGCGGACGGAGGAAATCCTTCCACCGCCGCGTATCTTGCGGGATCAAGCTCCGCGCCCTCTCCGCCGTTCGCTCCCGAGACGGCGGAGGAGAAGATTACGCTCCTTGGCGACGAGCTCGCCGCTGCAGAGGCTGCCGCGCCCGCCGCCGCCGGAGCTGACGAAGAACTGGAGACTGCCGGCAATTGGGTTGCCTGCAGCATTCCCCCGTCCCTCCTTCCAAACATGGAAAAGGAGGGGTTGGTGCTGAAAGGGAAATGGCGGCTCCCTGAGGACGAGAACGAACCCATGCCGAACGACGGCGAACGGGTTCTTCTCTCCTCCCATCTTCTAAGAGGTATGGGATTTCCACCTTCCGCCTTCTTCCTCCAAGTCCTCTCCCACTATAATATCCAGCCCCATAACCTGCCACCCAATTCTATTCTTTATATGGCCGGATTTCAGGCCCTCTTCGAGGGTTTCCTAGGCATAGAACCTAGGTTAGATTTCTGGTTATACTGTTTCGGGGTTAAGCGGAACTCTTCGGAGGGCGCACTCCCGACTTGCGGGACCATCTCCTTTACTCTTAGGAGATTTAGGGAGGATTGGTTCCCCAAGATCAGAACCTCGGAATCCGTCAAATTCTGGACGGGTTCCTTCTTTTACCATCCCGATGTCCCTTTACCGAAAAAGGCCATCGGGGTTCCACCTTTCTCAAACACTGTTGCTGTTCCCCAACAAAATTGGGGAACAGAAGCCGTCCAAGTTCTGCCGCCTGATCTTCTAAGGATCAAGCGGCGCATCGCCAAGCTCACTTCCTCTGATCCGCCTCTAACCGGCATGGATACAGTCCTTTGCTGGTTGGACAGGCGGATCTAGCCATTAGCCAATCATGGCGGCCGTCTCCTTTGCGAGTACACGGGCGCCAACGACAAAATGCGGACAACCAGCAAAGACTGGGCCGCGAGGGATCTGCGGCGGCGCGTGAACCATTTGGTCGCATCTCGCGACCAATATGAAGCGAGTCGGCCGATGTATACAGCCGACAATCCGGCTCCCAAGGTATTTTTTCCGTCATTTGGGTGGAATTTTGTTGTGCTTTCTCAGATTTTTCGCTTCTAACTCTGCTTTTTCTTTTCGACAGATTGCTGAACTTCCTGACTCTGAGGTAGCCTCCGAGGCTGAACTGGAGGCGTTGCGCGCCGCCTTTGCAGGTGGGAGAAAGCGCAAGAAGATTTCCTCCTCTGAGGAAATCATCGATCTTGACGGGATTCCCGTCACCACCTCCAGGTTAGAACGTCCGGGTTATTTTCTTTTGTCGAAGTTTTCTTTCGTCTTCGGAGTTTTAACTTTTTCCGGGTTTTTTGTCTTGCCTTTAGCCTACCTCCCTCCACCTTAAAGCCGAAGAAGCTGAAGAGGCACAAGGTTGTGTCCAGCAGAGGCTCTCAACCTTCTCCCGCCATCGCACCGGACACACCGTCCACGATGGCGGAAGAGCATGCCACCGACCCCACCACCGAGTCATTGGAGCCCAGCCAGCCCGTTGTGCCAGACACGAACACGAGGGAAAGGGCGGCTCCAGAGGTGGGAAATTCTTCTCGAACAACCGATGAGGAGATTCCCACCTTCGACAAGGACTTCAAGAATCTCAATGACGGCCTAAGCGCGGCCGGAATTCTTTTTGCGGAGTACGCAAAAGAATTCAATGAAAACTTGGCGGGGTTGCAGCGAATGAGCCAGGTATTTAACTCTAGCCCCCAAGCATTAAGCAAAATGTATACTTTTCGCCTTGATGCTTTTTAATTACTCTTTTCCTTGTCATGTTCCAGCAAACCGCTGAATCTATTAACATGGAAGTTTTCAATAAACTTTCCATCAAGAATAAAGAAGTGAGAAATCTTCTTTCTATTCTTGAGGGGAAAGAGGCGGAGCTGGCATCGTCTCAGCTGGCGCTGTCGGAAGCAACAGGTAAACTTTTTTCCTCTGAAGTTTTCGATTCAGCTTTTTGTCTAAGTACTTTTCCGGGATTTTTCTAGACTCGGAATTTCCCTTGCATTCCAGATGCTTTGGCTAAGGCCAAGCAAATAGATGAAGACGCCGGCAATGCCGAGTTTCTCCGAAAGGAGAATTTGGACCTTCACAAGAATCTCGTGAAGGCTCAAAAAGATCTGGAAGCCAGCAATCTGGCCCTTGGAATTTCTCAATCCAAGGCTTCCGAACAGGCAGAGAAGGACAAGTCTACCATTCAGGACTTGGAAAATGCTCTAAACCTTCGCCTGGAGGAAGGCTCCGAAATCGACAAGCTTATCGGTAAGTTTTACCTCATTTACCATTTTTCCATGTCTTGCTTTCTTTCTCTGCTTTTTCACTTAACCTTTTTGGTTGTTTTGTCTGAAAAAACAGGAGATAACCCAGATCTCTCTCGGATTGATAGAATCCGAGCCTTTGGGAAGACGTGGACTGCGATCAGAGCTGCTGGCATGCAGCTGGTCAACAAGTTCCTTCCCACAAGGACTGGGGAGCTCTCGGAAGTTGAGAAACTTCCGGGTGCCATCTTGGAGGTGGCGGAGTTCAGGGAGTCCATCCTACGCTCCGCTGCACGGGGTGGTGCACGCATGGCACTCGACCTTATGTGTATGCACTACCCTGGTGCAAAGTCTTGACGCGTGGCGTCCGGTATCCCTCAAGGATACACGGAAACCCAGCGATCCACCATCTTTGATGAAATCAAAGGCCACGCCACCAAGATCGCCTCCATGGTGAACATCTCAATCACCTATCCAGAAGAGGAGATCCCTGAAGCCCCCGAGAATGACAGCAGCGAGGAAGACTCGGATGCTTGAAGGGCTGCTCTGAACCTGGATGGTGGAAGTAGACAATAGGAGCATTACTGCACTTTTACAATGTAATTCATATTGTAATACTTCTATTCCTTTTGTATAAACAAGAACTCCGCCTTTTGCAGTTTTAAATTATGAAATTCCTTGCAAGGTTTTCGGGTTTGAGTATTCCTTTATCTTCTAAGTTCTCTGGCTTATATGCTTTAACTGTCCTTAGTGTTTGAAATGGCTCAATAGTACTGTGAATCATCATGCCGAGTAACTGGGTATAACCAATCAGCTTAGGCTCGGAAACATGGATCATACTAAAGGCATTTTTACTAACTAGCTCCAGTAACCCAACACATAAACAATCAGATAATGCTTAGAGAAAAGTAAGGAATTTTTTGAATGAAACATGGGCACGCAGGCACAATCCAAGTTTCCTTTAGCCGTTAGTAGGCTGAAAATCATTCAGTTTTTAAACGCCGAGCACGCAGGCACAATTCGGGTTAACATTGAGTATTTTGTAAGATCATTGGGAAATAGATAAGGTGGAATCATGCTTTGTACTATAATGAACTTGTAAAAACATGGATATCATAATTCCGACAACTTTATTTCATGATCTCAAAGATGTTTACATAGAAATTGAACTAAGTATAGAAGGGACGTAACTGCTGGATACTCCAAGGCCTCTTTGTCTCTCCTAGTTCATCATCTATCTTTCTCTTTCTTTTGCGATTCGGCTTCTCGGGATCGTCTTCCGTATCTCGAATGTCGACAAGATAGTATGATCCATTCTTCATGGCTTTACTAATGACAAATGGTCCTTCCCATACTGGGGCCAATTTGTGCTTCCTTTGCTGTACCAATCTCAGCACTAGGTCACCTTCTTTAAAAGAACGATGCCTGATTTTCCGACTATGATAACATCGTAAACCTTGCTGGTAGATGGCGGATCTTTGAAGCACAAGCTCTCGTTCCTCTTCTAAGAGATCGACGGCATCATGTCGTGCTTCTTCGGCATCCGAGTCGTCGAAATCCTGCACTCTTGGGCTATCATGGATCATGTCCGTTGGAAGAATAGCTTCCGCGCCATAAACTAGGAAAAACGGGGTTTGCCTAGTTGACCTATTTGGCGTCGTTCGAATACTCCAAAGCACGGAAGGTAGCTGTTCTACCCATGCTCCAGCTACTCTGTGAAGAGGAGATTCGAGTCTTGGGCGTATTCCTTGCAGGATTGAGCTATTCATTCTCTCAACCTGTCCATTGGATTGCGGGTGTGCCACAGATGCGAGATCTAGGCGAATTCCCGTTTGTCGGCAATATTTTGCCAACTCTCCAATGGAGAAATTTGTCCCGTTGTCGGTTATTATGCTGTGTGGAACGCCATATCTCATGACTATGTCAATAATGAAATTTCTGGCAGTTACACCGTCAAGCTTTTTGATGGGTTTGGCCTCCACCCATTTGGTATACTTATCCACAGCTACAAGTAGATGTGTAAGTCCGCCTCGCGCAGTTTTGAACGGTCCCATCATATCTAGCCCCCAGACCGCAAACAGCCATGTAATTGGGATAGTTTTGAGTGCTTGGGCCGACATATTAGTCTGCTTGGCGTAATATTGACACCCTGCACATGTGTTGACTATGTGCTCAGCATCTGTCTTGGCTGTTAGTCAGAAAAATCCAGCACAGAATGCTTTTTTAACTATGCTTTTTGATTGAGCATGATGTCCGCAATCTCCGGCATGGATTTCTTGCAGGATTTCTCGTCCTTCTTCTGGTGAAATACATCGCAGAAAAATTCCGGAAGTACTGCGTTTGTACAGGCAATTGTCAATTACCGTGTATCCTTTGCATCGACGCTGAATTTGTCTCTGCAAGACTTCGTCTGCTCCTTCCGGGTACTTCTGATCGACTAAGAAGTTTAACTATGGAATTGTCCAATCCGGGTTGACGAGCATAACTTCAATGGACTCGGAAGCCAGGGGGTAATCGATATCTCCACCTTTTATGGATGGCTCGTGCAAATGCTGGACGAATACACCTGGTGGTAGGATTTTTACCCTTTCTGACCCCATGCGGGCTAACGCATCCGCGTTCCAATTTTCCTCCCTTTTTACGTGGAGTACTTCGAATCCGAAGAAACAAATGGCGAACTCGTCCACCGTTCTCCGGTATTCGGCCATTATAGGGCTTTTTGCGTCCCAGGTTTGGTTAAGCTGATGCTGTACCAAATCCGAGTCGCCGTAGCACAGGATGCGTTTAACCCCTATTTCTTTTGCAATGTGCAATCCATGAAGCAAAGCCTCGTATTCTGCCACGTTATTGCTGGCGTTGAAGTGTATTTGTAATACGTACTCCATTGTGTCTCCTTTAGGGGATTTTAAGACTACACCAGCTCCAGCGCCCTCCTTCATCTTGGATCCGTCAAAGTGCATGATCCATTACTCAGACTCCGGCATTGGTGTTTTCTCCATTGCTTCCGTCCAGTCGGCAACAAAGTCTGCCAAAACCTGGGATTTTATTGTCGTCCTTGGCTGATACTTAATGTCGAAGGCTGCTAGCTCGATACCCTATTTGGCTACCCGGCCAGTTGCCTCCGCATTGTTTATTATATCCCCTAGTTGTGCTTTACATACCACTGTTATGGAATGTCCTTGGAAGTAATGGCGCAATTTTCTAGATGCGAAAAATACACCATATGCCATTTTTTGATAGTGTGGGTACCTTTGCTTGGACTCGGAGAAAACTTTACTTATGTAATATACCGGATGCTGATCTGGTATGCTTTGTTCGTCTTTCTTCCGTTCCACAACAATTACTGCACTAATAACCCTATTTGTAGCCGTGAGGTACAACAACATAGGTTCTTCGTCTTTTGGGGATGCCAAAATCGGAGCTTTCATCAAAGTTTCCTTCAGCTGGGTTATAGCTGCATCGGCCTCTTCTGTCCACTCGAACTTGTCGGATTTTTTCAGCAACTTGTAGAGTGGTAAGGCTTTATCCCCCAACCGACTAATAAATCTGCTGACGGCAGCGGCGGAACCCGTCAATCTTTGTACATCTTTCACACACGTAGGTTTGGAGATGTTCAAGATGACTTTGATATTTTCCGAGTTAACTTCTATTCCTCTGTGAGAAACGATGAAACCCAGAAGTTTTCCTGAGGGAACCCCGAATATGCACTTTGATGGATTTAACTTCATCTTGTAAGTGCGCAAGTTTTCGAAGGTTTCTCGCAAATCCTCAAGGAGTGTGTCTTTTTCCTTGGTTACGACTGCAATATCATCTACGTAAACGTGGACATTTTTGCCAATCTGACTATGCAAACAACGTTGCATGCAACGCTGGTAAGTTGCACCTGCGTTCTTCAGGACAAATGGCATGGTTACGTAATAATACGTCCCGTACGGGGTTATAAAAGAAGTCTTAATTTGATCTTCCTTTTTCATGCGTATTTGGTGATACCCGGAATAAGCATCCAAAAAGCATAAAAGCTCAGAGCCTGCGGTGGCATCTATTATTTTATCGATTCGCGGTAACGCGAACCTATCTTTTGGACACAGTTTGTTCAAACCGGTGTAATCTATACACATTCTAAGAGCAGTAGTATCTTTCTTCGGTAATAATACCGGATTTGCGGACCATTCAGTGTGGATTACTTCCTTGATGAAATCAGCTGCTAAAAGCCGGATAATTTCCTTGCCAATAGCCTTCCGTCTTCTTCCGTCAAATCGACGAAGACCTTGTTTGACGGGTTTGGAGCCTGGAATCACCTTGAGTTGATGCTCAGCAAGTTCCCTGGGTACGCCTGGCATGTCAGCTGGACACCTTGCGAAAATATCCCAGTTCTCACGGAGGAACTTGATGAGCTCGCCATCCTATTTGTCGGTTATCCCAGTTCCTACTACGACAAATTTTGTCGGATCCTTGGGATCTAAGATTACCTGTCTTGTATTCTCGGACTCCTTGAAGCTATCTGCTGGCTTCCGGGTTTCTTTTCCTGCCGGCATTTCTGTCGGCGATACCTCCTTAGCCAGCTCCTTCAGTTCTTCCTTTGCTATAACTCTCTGGGCGCACAGGGCGTTTTCCTTTTCCAGCTCGTTTTCCAGCTTAAAGTCTCCAGTTATGGTGATTACTCCTCCTTTGGGCCCTGGCATCTTCAGCCTGTTATAGATATAACATGATCTTGCCATAAATTTGGCGAAAGCTGGACGTCCGAGTATTGCGTGATACACGCTTTCGAACGGCACCACCTCGAAGGATACTTTTTCCTGGCGGAAGTGATCTTTTTCTCCGAAAGTGACATCTAGGGAAATTTCTCCTAGGGATCGTGCTTGCCTGCCAGGAACAATACCATGGAAGCGTATGTTGCTGTAATTGAGCTGGGACTCGGAGATTTTCAGATGCTTTAGCGTATCCAGATACATTATGTTAATGCTGGATCCTCCATCCATCAGCACTCTTTTTATCCTAGCGTTCTGGACAATAGGACTTACAACAAGAGCTTGTGTGCCGGGTTCAGGGATGTTCCCAGGATGATCAGACTGATCCCAGGTAATTGGTGTGTTCGAATACTTCAAGAATTTTGGGGTTGCCGGAACAACCGTGTTTATTTCTCGAAGCGTTCTTTTGGCCACCTTTGCTGACGGAGTTGCTAAGAACGTTAACAGTGCCTCTCCATCAGCTCTCGGAAATTTGGGTTCGCCTTTTCGCTGTTGTTCCTGGATTTTTTCATCAGTGTCCGATTCACTGTCTTCTTTCTAAGCTTCTGGCTTTTGTTTGGAGAATTTCCTTTTGGAACTCTTCCCCTTATTTCCGGATCCAGCGCTGCCTTTCATGTGCTTATTCAGCCGGCATTGCGCGTTCGTATGGGTGGGTTTCCCAAATTGTGAATGGTGGACGCAGGGTTCTGACTTAAACTTCTCCCACTCTTCTTTAGTGTAGTTGATTGGTTCTGGGTTGCGTCCTTTCCATCTATTCCCTTTTTCACTTCCAAAGGCTATGTTAACTTCTTTGGGTTTAGGTGTTGCATCTGAACTTCCTTTTTTCTCAGGGCGAGGATTTTTCTTGGCCAGTATCAGTGCGTCGATATTGCCTCCTCTTGCTCTGATGTCGTCTTCGGCTGCAGCATGTTCATTGGTGGTTGTAAGCATAGATCCGAGATCCTTGTGCTGCTTGGAACCGACCATGAACGGTACAAGTCCGGGTTTTAGGCCATTGACGAAAGCATGCATTGCTTGTACGTCAGTTACTCCAGAACAACTATTCTTCATTGCAGTCCATCTGGAGATGAAATCCACGTATGGTTCATCCTCGAATTGGGTGCAACGGTTCAGCTGGTTGATGCTGTTCGGGCGTTTGTACGTTCCCCGGAAATGCTGAGTGAATACTCGAGCCATATCATCCCAGCTGTCGACAGTTCTTGATGGCAATCCATTGATCCAATCTCTGGCTCCATCCAGTAACATTAGGGGAAGGAATTTTACGGCTTCCAAGTCTGTCCCATTGTTAATCTGGACGGCTGTATAGTAGTCTGAGAGCCAGGTATCCGGGTTTGTACTGCCGGTGTATTTCTGGTACGTTGGACCGACCTTGGCAAAGCCAGAATGCAGGGTTATCCTTCGGATCCTATCAGTGAAACACTTAGGTCCAAAGTATAGATCATCCTTTTCCGCCCTATCCATGTGTGCGGAATATCTTCCGGCTGAATGGACAGAAGGGGACCTACTCCTTTCTTTTCCATTGTTGCGCGGACGCGCTTTTCCGGGATCGTCTCTATTTCTTCCGAGATCACGTCCTTTTGGATGAGGTGGAGTTCTACTCCTGTGCCTTTCTTTATCCTTAGGAGGTGTCCGAGATCTCTCACGCCTGTGAGGTACATCATGTCTTCCATCATTTTCAGCTGGGTTTCTCGGAGGTGGCATTGCTTTGCCGTCATTCCGGTGTTTTTCTTCCTGATCGTGGGGTTTGAGTCCACCTTTCGGGGGATGGGATCCGGTTCTAGACGCTTCATCCCTATTGTCGGGGTTTTTCTTGTCTTTTCTCGGATCCGCTTTTGTATCCTTTGAATTGTCTGAATCTCCAGGTTCTTCCGGTCCAGGTGCTCCAGCGGTGCAAGTAGATGTTTTGCATAGGGCGGAGTCGTCGTGCAACTTCCCTGGTCGCTCTTGGCCCCGGTGTTGTTGTTGCAATGCTTTTCCTAGGAAAGCATACACCCCTTGAAGTTTTTCACCGTTGGAGTACATGTCATTGTTGAGGATGGTGAATGCTGCTTCCGCGTTTTCTGCTGCGGTTTTGTACATTGGTTCGCCTCTGGCATCCTTGCCGTTTACCTGCTTTTGCCAAGATGGGTTATGAAACCTTTCTTTTGGCGGCAGTACTTCCGGTCTTACGATTCCGGGTAACCTTGTAGGTTTTATGGCAGATCTATTCTTTCTCTCGTACTCCTCGATTTCTTCCTTCATGAGCTTGATATCATTCTGGGTTTTTTGGAGGTGTTCCCGAGATCTGAGTAGATGTTGCTGTTGCCGTTGGAAAGCTCGTCTCCTGCCTTCCAGCATCTCAGGGGGTTCGTTTGGTCCCACTGGCGTTTGTAACAGATCCTGTTCTTCTTGTTCTGTCATTAGCATAACAAGGATTTCCTTGGTCTTCTTCTCCGCAGGCTTTATTCCGCTTGCATCTCCTACTTCCGGGCTTTCATCAGCTGGATCAGCCGATTTTTTCTTCCGGAGTTTATATTGGAGTTTTTTAGCGGCTCTGTGCTTTTTCTTGGAAGAGGGAGGCTTTTTAGGAGGTTCATCCTCTGTCAATTCCTTGACGTTGGGAAATATCGGAGAGGTTTCTCCATCTTCTCTCTCTTCCTCTGGCGGAGGGGTTTTAGGGCTTTCCTGACTGCCGGCATCCGTGGTTTCAGCCGGTTTTACCATTAGTACTTCATGGAATCCCTCTTGAAGAGACTTCACTTTTTTCTCGAAGGTGTCCTCATCTTCATCTTCGGAATCGAAATCATCCGATCCGGTTTCTGACTCTAATCTCGCCTCAATGGCGGCTAGCACAGAGTCAGCTTCCGAGTTCATCGTCATGTTGACGGATGTCGGATCTTCCACCTCTGTGGTGGGTGTGCTATTGTCTGCCTCTTGCACGGGATTTCCACCATCCGTGTTTTCGGCGACTTCGGATTGCACCATACCGATAAAGTGTGTATCACTTTTATGTCGGCGATCTGAGCAAAATCCGGGATCATAGTCATCCTCGACTGGGTATAGGCCGGGTGGGATAAATTTGCTTCCACCGCAAAACCCCATGGCCTCTGCAGTTAGTCCGATAAAGATATTAGCAGATCCGATCGGTAACACGCAGGCACTTACCAGATGATTTTGCGCCGGTATGTAGGATCCATTGTCGAGGAAGCGTCCGACGTCGTTGTCGAACTCCAGGCTTCCGACAGTTATGGAACTGCCAATCCCGCCGAGTATCCCAGATCGGAACTTCACGCCTGACGTCGTTTGCCCCACGGTGGGCGCCAACGGTCGAGACATCGTAGTAGTTTTCATAGACGGGGGTGCCATGAGACTACGGGTAGAGACGTGGGGGAACGGAATCGCGTCGAAGACAAAGACACAGGATTTACCCAGGTTCGGTACGTCGTGATAATACGACGTTCCTACTCCTGCAATCTCACTAATCAGGGCTAAAGCCTGTGTATACAATTACAATGTGAGGTTAGGTTTAGCTATTCGCTGAGGATCAACTTCCCGGCGAGTTAGCCTATAGCTTTTTGTGTATCTATCTTATCTCCCGTCCGGCTTTATATAATAGCCGGGTTAGGGCATACAGAGTAGGAAACCTAGAATACTACGGTAACTTCTAACTTGGAAAGTAAGGAATCCGTCTTCTCCTCCAAGCCAGATCACGTGGGCCGTGATCCGGTCCTTCTAGAATCCGGCTTCTGTGCGTCAGCTTACTGGGCCGCCCAATGGACCACAGCACACTACCACTTGGGCCACCCTGGTAATCCGGCACTTTTGACTACCATCTGATATACCCCTATTCAGTATATATCCGACAGGGACAGGGGAGATGGACTCAGCCGGCTGCGATGTTTCTCTCTCTCCTTTTTTTTCAAGTTACCATATCTTTTTAAATGAAACTCCAAATGGCCTCAAATTTGTTTCTAAAACTTTGTAAAAACAAACTCTTTGCAATGGAAACTATTAGGTTATGTCTTAAACATGTTTAAAAGTTTATATTTCCAAAATTTGAATAATTGACTAATAGTAACATAATACTATTTTTCAATAGAATGGAAAATTAAATAAGGATAGGAGGGGTCTATAAAATTTAGAACTATTCCATTTATGAAATATTGAGTTTATAAAGTATAATAACGTTTTTTGTGCTCTATTAAAATCATTTAAGGTGACCTATGAAATTGAAAAGTTGTTAATTCTTTACAATTCCAAATAGTGATTTTTGGGCTTCTGAAATATTTCCCATAATCATTTAATGAAGTATTCTTAATAGCTATAGGTAGAAATAAAATGTTTGGAAAACAATATATAGGGAAAACTATTTTATAATCCTAAGGTCTGAATTAAAACTATTTTATGGAATAGAGTTTGCAAAAAGGGAAAACAGTTTCTGTGCATAATTATTTAGTTGAGGATTTAGGGATATAGAAAACAGAGGCATTTGGATTATCATTTCCAATAACATTATAATATTTATTTTTTGTTTGAGTTTTATTTCGTTTTTGATGGCTTGGATTACTGGAAAACAAAAAGTTTTAAATTTCTGTGATTTTTGCATTTCTCCAAAAACCAGGGAGATGTTATAAGAACTGCTTATAATAACTCCATGGGCATGTCTCCTTATAAAATGGTTTATGGAAAAGCTTGTCATTTACTCCTTGAGATAGAACACAAAGCTTATTGAGCTGTTAGAGAACTTAATTGTGAATTCAAATTAGCCGGTGAGAAAATATTGTTAGATATGAGTTTTTAGATGAATGAACAAATGAAGCTTATGAAAATGCCAAGTTGGTTAAAGAGAAAGTTAAGATATGGCATGATAAATGGATTCTCAAAATATAATTTAACGTAGGTGATAAAGTATTATTGTATATGTATCGTCTCCGTTTTTTGCAGGAAAATTACTCTCTAAATGGGAAGGACTTTTATTGTGGAAGAAGTTTACCGGTCTGGTATTATCAAGATTAATAATTTCCAAGGCACCAATCTATAAGTTGTGAATGGAGAAAGACTCAAGCATTATTTATCTGGTGATCCATACAACATGGAAGTTGATATTGATTGGGTATTCACTCTGGAAGATCCTATTAGAGCCAAACATCAGGGCAGACCAGCGTAAGAATTGGAGTAGGTATCAGTTTTGGTAAGAAGTTTGCGAAACACCGCAAAAAACTTATATTCTTTATTTTTGGAAAATATGAAAATTTTGGGCACGAAAAAGAGTTTGAGTGCCGGGGCCGTAGGCACCTAGGTGGTTCCTGATAACCCACAACTATATGGGATCGCAATAGTCTTTGAGGGTAAGTACTACCCAATTTATTAACTTGACACAAGGGAAACCAAAGAATACTTATAAGCCTTAGCAGCTAAGTTGTTAATTCAGACACACCTGAGAAGCACTTAACAAAACGTATTAGAAACAAAAGCTGGATTCTCTTGCGTCCTCATCACAACTGATACAATTGTAGGTACTTTCACTAATGGGCACTCTCAACAACATTAAAATAATTAAACATATAATACTTCCTCTAACAACATGCATGGAATAAATAGCTCAGAAACCGTTCCTCGTGAATCAAATATGATGAGAATCCCGTAGGGCTACACAAGCACACCTCAAAGTTCACGTTCCCGTCAAAAAACACCCCAACCCTGTCACTTTGGGCATCCAAAGATAGTACTAGTAAACACCAAATCCTATCTCATATATAGTATCTTTCTAATCAACCTACAACACCCGCACTGTTACCTTGGCACTATAGAGATTATACTAAAAACAAGCATAAAGAAACCTTATGATTCTGATTTAATCCAACATAGTAAGAAAAATTTGAAGGAAAGTATACCTCTAATACATAGTCTATAGAGTCACACACGGCACCCACAGTGTCACCGTTAAACATAGGTGACTCCGGAGAATTATACTAGATAAAACCAATTGAGTACATCAGATCCATTACATCATGAAGGGGAAACATTATAGATTCAACAATGATAACAGATAACACGATAACGATCAAGATCACATCATGGGATGAGATAACCACATAGCTACTAGCACGAGCCCTCGGCCCCTGGAGGGAATACTCTCGCATCATCGTGGGAGGCAGCAACATCGATGAAGAGGTCTCCAGTGATGATTACCCCCTCCAATAGGGTGCCGGAGCATACCTCCAGAAGGCCTAGATTGGACTTTCGAGATGACGACACCTCTGTGTATGTTTCGCGGAAAATAACTTTGTCCCCGTCGTTTTTAGGGTAACAGGAAATTTATAGGCGAAGGGGGAACGTGAGGCGATGGCTAGGGCTCCTAGGGGCCTACTGGAAGCGGCAAAGGAAGAGGCCACGCCTGTTTCCCACCTGGTGCCCCCTAGACTCCCTCCTTCTCTTCTTTGGACACCGTCTTCATTCCGGGTAAAAATTGATCTCCGTGGATTTTCAGCCCTTTCCGAGAATATTTCCTTCAGAACTTTTCTAAACTCGAAAAACAGGAAAAAAAACAGTAACTGGCCTGGGGCATCTTATAAACAGGTTAGTGGATGAAAACATCCGGAAAACGAAGGTAAACATGTGAAAAACATGAAAATAACATAAGGTATTGGAAAGAAAACAAGCATGGAGCATCAATAAATAGAGATACGCTTGCAACGTATCAGCATCCCCAAGCTTAGCTCCTGCTCGTCCTTGAGTAGGTAAGTGATAACAAAATAATTTTTGAGGTGACATGAAACCAACACAAATCTTGATTAACATTATGTAAAAGCATTGCAAGGCTGAGATCAAAGTACTTTAACAAAGGCATGATAAATATCGTTTCAAGAAATGTAAACTTAGCAACTATATTGCACATGAAAAGAAACACAAATAAAAGAAAATAAATAATGAAACATTGAAAGTGATACGGTTGTTTTAATCATAAAGAAAAACATAATAAAGTGGTATTCAACTAGTCCTTTGTGTGGTAGCAAAACATAAAGACGAGGACACCTTCAAAGTTTAAATGGTGACTAGATACAAACAATTTGAGAGCAAGCATTACCGCAATCATGAATCAATCAATAATAAATTTTGGGACTATGCACATTATACTCAGAATGACAACTATGCTCCCTTAGCTGGTGCATAAAGTAAGAAGATGAAGACTCAACATAAAAGTAAAAGAAAGTCCCTTCGCAGAGGGTAGTAGGGATTACTCATGTGCTAGAGATTTTTATTTAATAAAACACATATATTGAAAACAATTTCCGAGACCAGCGTTGGCAAAGACGAGGTGTGCTCGCTGATAGGCATAGAGGCCACATATGAGATTAGTGTAGGGGGCGGCACCTGCATCACCTTGGCTTGCGAGCTTGTTCTCCCTCCACCCCCTCGGGATAGGAAGGAGTCGTATTCGTTGATGATCAGGCTTACAGTGGTCACCCCCTCTGGCTGCACTGTGATGACAGCAGCAGATAGACCCCCAGCCACTTTACCACCCTTCGCAAACCTCGGACATTGCTCCTTCGAGCTGTTTCGGACATGCCGGCCACGTTTTCCATCCCAGCCTTCTGCCTCATCCAACAATTTCTCCAAGATAACCTCGTCTTCGTTATCTTTGCGTGGATCCAGGGGAGGAGAGGGAAGACAGGACCTACCCCTCTCAGCGCCCTTCTCCACTTCCACCCGCACCTTGTATCCCTAGCCATTGACGCAAACCAGGAAGGATGACGGAGGAACGCCGTGTAGCTTGAGCCACATCTCCGATAGTACCTGAGACGCCTGCTCATCCATGTCACCCTCTAGCACTATAGTGTTGGCCTTGGAAATTGGCGATGCAAGCCCCCACCGTGGATAGCCATGCGGAGATTCCCTGCGGAAGGGAAGACCAGCCCAAAGTCGGTGTCGCTCAGTTGGCGGACCTTCCATGCCCAAGTTTTGTCAACCAGTTCTTTGAACTCGTCCTCGACATGCGTCGCCGTGAGCTTGGCGCCCTCTATGTAGACCGTAGCTGAATTCGGCGGGGGGCGGGGGGTGGGCTTGGGAGGCTTCCTCTTCTTCAACTTCTAGACACATGAACCCTATGCCATCATGACCATAACCGGCCCAGTACGGGTCAAGTCGTTCATCAGCCGCGTTGCACATCGCCGAGGGGTGACATTTGGATTTGCACTTGACACAAAATGGATCATCCTCACACTCAGCTTGAAGGTGGCCGAGATTTCCATAGTTGTAGCAGGTCAGCTTGGTGACTTCCAAACTCGGCACTAGTTCGCCCATAGTAGCAGAGGTGCCAGCCCTCGCGGCTAGCCCCTCGAGGTTCTTCTTCTGTCCTCCATGGTGATTCATGCTTTTGTCCGACCTAGATGTCCCCACGCCCCCGCGGGTACAAACCTTGCGCTCCATCTGGTGGCCCCTCCCAGCGGCGGCCACCGTCTTGAGAGCGGCGCGGGGAAGGAGCCCGCCCATCGTCAGGAGAGCGCCGCGGAGAAGGAGCCTGATACGTCATAAATGTATTCTTAATTTCTGATGTTCCATGTTATTGTCATGTTATTTCCAACATGTTTTCTATACACTTTATGTCATTTTTATCGATTTCCGGGACTAACCTATTAACAAGATGCCATAGAGCTAGTTCCATGTTTTCTGTTGTTTTTAGTTTCAGAAAAGTTCTTCTGGAAATATTCTCGGAACTGGAAAATTCGAAGCCCGGAAGTCTTAGAATTCCTGAAGGTTCCACGGAGTCCCTAAGAGACCCAGAGAGGGGCCAAGGGGGCACACCATAGGGCGGCGCCCTCTGGCCGCGCCTGGGGGTGGGTTGGGCCCCCCAGTTGCCCTCTGCCATCGCTCTTTCGCCTATATAATCCCCCCGGTATATCAACCCTAAAAATATACCACTTTTTCCATGGAGACACCCGCGGCCGCCGTCATCGTCATCCCGAGATAGGGAGGGTTCTGGATCTCTCCCTGGCACCCTACAGGGAGGGGAATTCATCACCAGAGGGGTCTACACCACCATGCCCTCCTCTGAAGTGATGCGTGAGTAGTTCATCCCTGGACTACAGGTCCATAGAATTAGCTAGATGGTTGTCTCCTCCACTTTATGCGTCATGTTTAGATCTCGTGAGCTTGCTCACATGATCGAGATCATCTTTATGTAATGCTACATGTTGTGTTTGCTGAGATCCGATGAATGTTGAATGCTATGTCTTTTGATTATCAATCTATCGTGTTATCTTCATGTATATGTTATTTATGATCTTGCATGCTCTCTGTTATTAGTAGATGCTCTGGCCAAGTAGATGCTAGTAACTCCAAGAGGGAGTATTTATGCTTGATAGTTGGTTCATGCCTCCTTTGCATCTATGCTCGAGTGACAGAAACATGACAGATGGAGGATGTGCTGTTGCCATTAGGGAGAAAACAACAATGATTTGTCTAAGGATGATTCTATTGTTTACATTACACACTTTGCTTACTGCGATTATCTGTTTCTTGCAACTTAATACCCAACGTTTGTTCGGATGATATTCGAGGGTGGATTATTAGTTATATATGCAGTTGGATGACGGTCTATGAATCTTGTTGTAATGCCTGCATGAATCACATGTTAATCTTTATGTCATGCATATGCACTACGGTACAGCCTTCATTTCTGTCAATTGCCCAGATGTAATTTGTTGACCACACGTGTTATTTATTAATCACGGAGAGACACCACTAGTAAACAGTGGACCCCGGTCCATTTTCCTCATACTGATAATACACACATTGCTTCCACTGTTTTCACACTTCTGCTACTGTTTTCATATTGTTTTCCACACGATACGTTTAACCTCTTTGTGTTCAGCAAAATCGGTGAGATTGACAACCTCACTGATTCATTGGGCAAAGTGATTTGATTGTGTTGTGTAGGTTCCACTTTGCTGCTGAACCGGTAGTGCGCCCTGCCATCTCAGCTGCATCAACCTTCTGAAGTTACTCCTTCGTCCTACTGGTTGATTCAACCTTGGTTTCTTTTCTGAGGGAAACATGTGCTCTTCATACCTTCCTCTTGGGGTCTCCCAATGAACGTGTGTTAACGCGCATCGAGCTATTTTTCTGGAGCCGTTGCCGGGGAGAAAGAGAATTTCTGCAAGGTGAGTCTCTCAGTTACAATATCTTTACTTTGTTTTAGTTTTTTTTAGTTTATTTTATTTTATCTTTTTTCTTCTCTATATCGAAAACACACAAAAATTAGTTCTTATTCTAGTTGTAGTTTTTATCCTGTTTTTAATCTTGCTAAAATGACTACCCCTGAGAACACTAAGTTTTGTGACTTCACTAGCACCAACAACAATGATTTCATTAGCACACCTATTGCTCCACCTGCTCCTACTGCTGATTTTTATGGGATTAAGCCTGCATTATTAATTCTTGTTATGAGAGAGCAATTTTCTGGTGTTAGTACTGATGATGCTGCTGCCCACCTTAATAATTTTGTTGAACTATGTGAGATGCAAAAACATAAAGATGTAGATGGAGATATTATTAAACTAAAATGGTTTCCTTTCTCTTTGAGAGGAAGGGCTGAAGAATGGTTGCTATCTTTGCCTAGAAATAGTATTTATTCTTGGACTAAGTGTAAAGATGCTTTCATTGGAAAATATTATCCTCCGGCTAAGATTATATCTTTAAGAAGTAGCATTATCAATTTGAAGCAACTTGATAATGAGCATGTTGATAAAGCTTGAGAAAGAATGAAATCTTTAGTAAAGAATTGTCTCACTCATGGACTGACTACTTGGATGATTATCCAAACCTTTTATGCAGGATTGAATTTTTCTTCAAGAAACCTTATGGATTCAGCTGTTGGAGGAACCTTTATGTCCATGACCTTGATGTCAGCAACAAAGCTTCTTGATAATATGATGGTAAATTATTGTGAATGGCATACTGAGAGAGATACAACTCGTAAGAAGGTAAATTCTGTTGAAAAAACCTCCTCTTTGAGTGATAGACTTGATGCTATTATGTCTATGTCCATGCTCCTATTGATCCAAACAATGTTCCTTTAGCCTCTTTGGTTGCTCAAGAAGAGCATGTTGATGTGAACTTCATTAAAAATAATAGTTTCAACAATAATGCTTATAGGAATAATTTTGGTTGCAATAATTATAGGCCATATCCTCCTAATAATAAAAATGCTTATGGTAATTCTTATAAAAGCAACAAAAGTGTACCCTCTGATCTTGAGAACATGGTTAAATTTTTTATTAGTACACAAACTGCTTTCAATAAATGTGTTGAGGAAAAATTTGGTAAAATTGATGTGCTTGCTTCTAAAGTTGATAGTCTTGCTCTTGATGATGATTTTCTGAAACTAAAAGTTATGCCTCATGATGTTAAATAAAGCAAAACCTTGAATTCCATCCAAATTCGAATTGATGATAATGTTAGGATGTTAGCTGAATTGCATGCTAGATGGGAAAGAGAAGATGAAATAGCTAGAAACAATAATATAGCTAATGTTTGCACCATTACCACCACTAGTAGTAAAAATGAATCCTCTCATGCTAGTAAACCTTCTACTATCAATGGTAAAGTAACTGGTGTTTGCAATATTCCCACTTCTGCTATTAAAAATGCAAAATTTTATGAAACTGCTAAAAATACTCCTGATAATAGTGCTGAAATTTTTAGAAACATGAGAGACAATGGTCCCATTACCTTTGATAAAAATGATCTTAACTTTGATGATTTCAATATAACTGGAGTGATTAATTTCTTACAAAATCTTGCTAGTTTTCCTAATGCTAGTGCTATGAATATGGCCTTCACAAAACATATTACAAATGCTCTCATGCAAATTAGAGAGGATGAATTAAGATGTGAAGCCTATATCCCTAGGAATTTATATGATGGGTTAGAACGTATCATTAAAATGAAAGTGAATGATTTTAATTTCAATGCTCTATGTGATCTTGGTGTAAGTATCTCTTTTATGCCTAAAAGAATTTATGATATTCTTGATTTGCCACCTTTAGAACCATGTTGGATGTTCATCTTATTGATAATGTTAGAAAGAAACCTTTGCGGAGAGTTGATGATGTCCTTATCATGTTTAATAACAATCTTGTCCTTGTTGATTTTATTGTCTTGAATATTGAACGCAATGTTCTTGTCCAACTGTTTTGGGAAGACCTTTTCTTAGAACTATTGGTGCTGTTATTGATATGAAAGAGGGGAATATTAAATTTCAATTCCCACTCAAGAAAGGTATGGAACACTTTCCTATAAATAAAATGAAGTTTCCTTTTGATTCTATTATTCTAACTCATTACAATTTGGATGCTTCTTCACTTGAAGATACGTGAATCCATTTTTCTAGGCCTAGCTAAAAAGCGTTAAAGAAAAACACTTCTTGGGAGAAAACCCATGGTTTTATTTTTGCTTTGTTTTTCTCTGTTTTCTTTGAGTCAAGGGGATGTATACTTCTGTGCCAAATCCTTTGTATCTTTATTTTAATGTATTAGTTGTGTAAAGTAAAGTTTCTGACGAAAGTTGGATTTGGTTTTGGGATTTTTGCGTAGGAAACAGATTTCTGCTGTCTACCGAAAAAAATCGTAAAAAATCCAGAAAGATCAGAATGACCTGAAATGTTTTGTCCTTATTCCTCATATAATTCCGCAAATTTTTGTTCTTTAAGTTTTTTTATTTGAGCAGCGTAAGTCCCCACAAAAAAATTCGTCTTTACAGACTGTTCTGGTTTTGGGAGATTCTGTCATTTCTCTTACATTTTCTCTTTTACGATGTCAAGTGGATTTTTCTAGGCTTAGAATGGGGAGCCACCACCAGCTATAAGAGCTCACCCGAACGGTTGGGATTGAAGCGCTGGCGGATCGCGTGGCTGCGAATGAAGGGCTAGCGATGCACGCGATGGAGGGCCCCGACCCAAGATCAGGTTGAAGTGTTGAGCTTGGACCCGTAACGGGCTCCAACCCACGGGCCAGCGCGAACGGCACCGTTGGGCGGCTGATTCAAGTCCAACACGCCTGGAGTTGCGTTGCCTCGCCCGAGTGCAACCGTAGCGAAGGGGACGACCACGTCGCCGCCGGCCGCACCGACGAGGACGACGGCCGCGCCCCTAGGGAGAGCTCCACGGACAGGGACCCAACAAGGACAGAGACTGCACCCGGGCCCTGCGCCTTCCCCAGCGAAGCGCAGAGCAGGGGGAAGTTGTCCACCAGGAACTCGCACGGTGAAGGCGCCGCCGTAGAAATGGCGGAGGCGCATGCCGTTGCTGCCCGCTGGGAGCTCCCCTCAACTCCCGTGCAACACCCTCCCAGTGGATGCGGTAGAAAATTGCCATGGCATCGGGACAAAGGAGATCTGCGAGATGGGAAAGCAGAGCACCACTCCGGCTCACTCTCCGAAGGGCCCGAGTCCACGCCAGGAGCTGGAGAAGCCACGCTCGCCCCCTCGCTCGAGGAGGAGGCGGCCGACCGCCGGTGGCGCCGCCGTGACGACACAGGCCAGTCGCCCCGTGCGTCGCGAGAGCCAAGGCACATGGGCTCCTCCCTTGAAAGCTAATTGGCGCCTACAAAGGGAAGTTGACTGAGAATCGTACACAAGATTGTGGATGAATATTATTTTCTTGAGATCAAAGTATTTAGGAGATACCAACCTATATATCATTGTAGGACCTTGATCGATTAAATGTGCAGGAATCTCTTCAGCGCTGGATGTTTTATATGCGTGGCCTCCGAGAACCTAGGATTGCCTCGGGGGAGGGTTGCTTAGAGCATCCCCAGCCGGCCCTAGGAGCCCCCTAGGGCGCCTTTTTTGCGCCGGATCGCCGTTTTCCGTCCACTGACCCCCCCCCCCACGAGCCCAAATAGTGTCGGATTGGGCCTAATTAACGTGCGGCGAACCCATGCCAAACCCACCGCGCCGGGGCGCAGTTGGGGGCACCGGATGAAGGGAAATGGCGCAAAAACCGTTTCCCTTGCCAGCGGGCCCGCTGAGTCAGTAAGCCAATGGCTATCTCGTCCTCATCTCCTCGTTCCCCGCGCTGTTCAATGCGTCGGCAGCCTTGCGCGGACTAGCCGAGCCGTTCAATCGCCCACGCGGCGGCGTAATGGCGCACCACCGCCGAGCTTCCCGCCCACGAGTCTACACCGCTCCCCCGCGCTTGGCCGGTATAAATGCCCCTGCCACTTCGCCGCCGCTCGCCACATCTCCTGTCCACCATCTTGCACACTCCTCTCTTCTCACCATGGCTGAGCGCTTTATCGGCGACGGTGCGGGAGCAAATGGCTTTGGCAGGCGCCATTTGCACGACTAGGAAGCTCGCCTCCTCCAGTCCGCGGACTACCCCGTGCCGCTCGATGTCCGCGTTCCCGGCCCCTGGCGTATGAGCGCCAGAGGTGTCCCCGTGGTGCCGATTCCGACTAGCGCCGACCGCATGGCAAAGATCGCCGAGATGCGCGCCGCCGTGCCTCTGGACGCCCAGCTGGACCCCCGCTGGGCGCCGGCCAATCACCACCTGTGGTCGGCGTACCTCCACCAACGCCGCGAGCACCGCCTGGCCTCCACGAACGACGTGCCTATCGTGGGGATGGGGGGGGGCGCATGAACTCCGCCGGGCGGTGCGCCTGGTGGGGTGAGCCCGGGCGGACACTCAAGGCCGTCCTCGCCTACATCAAGGCCGACAACTCCCCACAGCTCGAGTGGCCTCGTGCGTCCCTGTCTCGGCGTCGAGGAACGTCGTGGATACCAAGGGGCATGACCACCAATTTCTCGTCGTCCTCAGCGGGGACGACCTCCCGTTCCTCGGGCTCGAGGAGCCCCTTTGTCGCACCCAAGGTTTCTAGAGGATACTCATCGCACGAACTGGAAGTCAGGTGCTTGGATTATGGGGCATAGCTGCTCCCACGTCCCAGCTTCCTGGTAGGCCTACGCTTATGCGCGACAACACAAGCCCTGCTTCCACCGTCGAAGTAAACTATCCGCTAGGAACCTAAGGCACTACTGTCGACGTACTTCATATTCAAACACGCACTGTACGTCAACAGCTTTGAACGAAATGATAACACAAACTGTCTCTAAGACACAAAAGAATGAAATAAGTGCAACTGGCTTTCACTAAGGCAGAAATATCGAATACAGTCATCCAGAGGACACATGTCCCAACATATCATTCATTACAACAGCGGAATCAATCAAAGGGGTCTGAGTACAGACAAATCCATGGCTTAAGAAGCCGGAGAAAATAAATAAGACGAAGCCCATCCACGTAGGTCCTGGATCCAGCCCTGGTCCAGCTAACTACTCGTCTGCAGTCTCGTCGAACTCCACAAAGTAGCCATCCTGAGAAGCATCGTAGTCGTAGTCGTACTCTGCGTAAACCACAGCCCCAACGGGGTCAGTACATCCAAGTACTGGCAAGCAAGACTCACAGTTCATCAAAGAGTTACCCGTCAACACAAGCATAGATGCTTGGGATCAACGGAAGGAAGGGGTGATATGAAAAGTTGCTGCTGGCTGCTCTAACCAACTACAGAAGATAACTACAAATTCCGGCTAACAGAAAAGATAAGATCGAGGATTGTAACCAACTGAAAGATAACTTCAATCAAACCCATCCTGGATCTCGCCCCTTATCCAAAGAAGCAATCCGAGGATAACTCACACAGTTGTGATAAGGTGAATCAAGTTATTGTGTGAATAACCTATTACTAGTCAAATTATTAATCATTGGGTGAAACATGATTGATCATTATGTTGAAGTTGTCTTGAGTACTTGTTAGCCAGTACTTTCACCAAGTAATCCATAACCGCGGAAAACACGGCTTCTCGAGAAGATTATCCCTGCAGGGTTGCACCAATTTGGCCGTACACGCAAGAATAACCCGCCAGATGGGATGCCTCCCACCAAGCGGGGTACTCTACACAACCAACCATTCTTCGCATCAAGCCCAAAGAACCTTGGGCGCACGGCTAATCAAGCACAGAAGAAAATGGACCATCATAGCACTCTAAGACCGTGTCCCCCTATATGCCGACTACGAAAGTTCCACCCTGCGCTGGGCTCGCAAAAACATGCATGCGGCAAATGGAAAACACGAACTAAATGAGGCGATTTGGACGAGATGCGAATAAGGTCAAGTTGAGGGGGGCGCCCATACTCGCTTCCCACATGCGGGTAGTGCGCTCATCATGGATCAGTAGACAAGACCCTTTTCCTATTAGGGTCGACACTAGCAGGCTCCAAAACCTCTCATGGGCCTCCTGCCGGTGCCTTATCATCAAATTATTATTACCATTAGCAATTAATAGGATTGATTGATTAACATCGAGCCCCCGGTACAAATAATAAGATAGTAACAGTGGTAACCGACAACAGACTCGAGTAAAAGCAACCCTAAGCATGCTAGATAATACTAAGGCACAAACAAAGGCTGTAGGTATGGAGGTGAGGCAATATCATTGGTTCAGGGTATCATGTGATAGGTTCGGAGAACAAGCAACGATACATAGGGCTAGCAATAGTAGACAAAAGGATAGTATCGACAACAAGTGTGGAAAGGAACTCGATGATTCATGTGAGTGATAACTTGCCTGGCAGCTCAGTAGCCGGGTACTGGGCTAGGTCCTGGGTAGTGGTGTCGTAAGGATCGTCGGTCTCAACGTAGTCGTCGTCTAACCGAGAAGAAGCAAACAAACAAAACAGGAATGTAAACAATCATGTTCATGGCATTGTGCACAGTCAATATGATGCATGACAATTTAATAGGTGCATCTAGATAAACTGACTAACATGATAGCACAAATTGAATGGACCCATATGCAAGGGTTGCATATGGAAAAGGATCCATTGAAACAATTGGAACAAATGATTTACAACTAGTTATTAGGTGTTGGTTGTTATCATGATGCATGCATGATGAATAACAATAACATAACAATTTAGATGCAATTGGAATGATAGTTAACAATTTAGAAAAGCATTTATTAAGTTTGGAATTTTTTTGTTACTTAAACATGGTACACAAACAATTATTGTTTTCATCAAGTTAGGGTGTGCAAAACAATTTACAAATTTTATATTTGAAAAGTTTATCAAATTTTAGTTGGATTACATGTTTCACATTTTGAAATTGGACTTAGGATTATTTAATTATGAATTAAACAATATTAAACAAGTTTTAATTGAATTAAACAAGATTTAAATTGTTTAGGCAATTTAAATTATTCAAACCAGAAAACAAAATTTATATTTGAATAGATCATTCAAAAAGGTGTGAAAAACATATTTTATTTGAATTATTTGAAAACAGTATGAATTAGTTATGAATTATTCCAATTTGCATTTGAATTATTCAAATTTGAAATTTAAATGAATTTTGAAAACTCAAAACAGAACACAAATGGAATATTTGGAAAGTTTATAAAATTTGGATCAGTATACATATAAAGTTTGTATTTATTGGGTTCATATTTTAAAAGTTATTGAATTTGCAAATGAGGTGTTTATTCTGCCCATTTAAAAGAATTTGGAAATTAACAGATTTGTCTTTAAACTTTTGTGACCGCGCTGGTGGTATACCCACACGCTGCCAGGTGGGGACCCGTGGTGTGCTGTGCCCGCTTGGCTCTAGGGAGACTGACCAGCGGGCCCGGGGCTGTCAGTGCGGGAAAAGATGGAAAAAAGGTGGCTTGCGCCTCCGGGGGTTCGACCCCGAGATCTCTTGGCCCGCGCGCAAGGAACGTGCCAACTCGGCTGCTGCTCACTCGTGACAGAAAAGGGTTTGTGGGGGGTTTTCAGGTTCAGTTTCTGCACTCGGACTGAAACTGAAACTGCAGTTTCAGGCAACAGGTGCAGGTGGTCGCGGCCAGCTCGCCGGAGTGGCGCTGCGCGCAGTGGCTGCTGCCCGAGGGTGGTGCGGCGGTGCGATGCGCTGCTGGGGGTGTGGGCCTAAGGCGCGGTTGCTCGTGCACGACGTAGGGCGAGGGAATGACGGAGATGCTCACCTGGTCGTCGAGCTGCAGAGGAACAGGAGATGTCGACGGCGACGGAGGAGAGAATCCGGCACGGCGCGGTCTTCACAGGTGCTCCCAGCGGACGACGAGGACGCCGCGAGGTTGCTGGACGCACCGCGGATCCATTCCCGGCGGAGGTTGCGCCTCGAGGTGAGTGTGTGGCCGGCGACGAGGGGAAGAGGTGGTGCACGGTGGTTGGGTTTCAGAGATCGATGTGTCGATTCTTCAGAGGAAAGCAGGGGCTTGGGGAAGAGGGAGAGAGGTTTGGCGGCGCAGAGGGATGGAGCTCTAGGGTTGCGGCAGGAGGAGGAGGCCGTGGTGGTTATAAGGAGGGAGCTGTCCAGTACGGCATGGCATCGGGAGGTTCAGGGATGGATCGACGATGGGGAGGGAGTCGTACGCCCTGACGTCAGCAGGGGGAGGAGGACGATAGCGACAGCTATCGGGCCAAAGGGTAAACTGGGCTGGGCTAGTTCCTTAGCTGCTGCTGCTCTCCTCCCTTTTGCAATTTTTTTTTTGTACTGTTTTTTTTTTGTAGTTAAGCAAAATGAAACAAAGCAAAGGTTTTGTGTTATAGAAAATTTTGGAATAAAATTAGGAGAAATTTCTTAGTGGAAAATGCAACCTTTTGGTAGTGGTTGTTTTCAAAAACTTTATTGTTTGCTTGCTGTTTTAGAAAGTAACCAATTTAATTGAAAATTGCAATAATACTTAATATTAGAAAATAGTGCCATTCCCACTAGGGTTTCCCCTAGGGTTTTGGAAGGGTTTAAAGAGGGAAAAAGGGTGGTGACTTTTATGGTTTCAAAAGGTACTGAATTTTAAGGGTTGGTTTGAATTTGAAATGACTTAGAAAATAATGATTGAAATGGTTGATTGATTAATGGTGTGATCAAATTAAGCAACAATTTAAGAGTTGATCCAATATGAAACTAATTGGGAGCAATTGATGTTGTTGGAATTGCAAATCTTTATTTGAGAGATTGTAACAGACAAGTGTGAAAACAATGTTTGATTAAGTTTGAATTTTATTATGAAAACAATGCAAACAGAAATAAAAAATGAGAATGATGCCATGATGCATTGCATAAATTAAACAAATAAGTAAAACAACTAAGGGTTTTCATACTTGGATGTTACAAAACGCCCCCCCCTTGAAGGAATCGCGCCCCGAGATTCCCTACTGAGAAATGAACAGGTCCGGATACTTCTTGCGAAGATCCTCTTCGGTCTCCCACGTTGCCTCTTTATCAGAATGATGCGACCATTGGACTTTCAAGAACTTGGTGCTCTTGTTGCGAGTCTTACGCTCGGTCTCATCGAGAATACGAATAGGGTGCTCCTCATAAGATAGATCGTCTTGCAGTTCAATGGAATCATGATCAACTGCACGATCTGGATCTTTGAAACACTTCTTGAGTTGTGACACGTGGAACACATCGTGCACTTTGGATAGTTTTTCTGGAAGTTCAAGACGATAAGCATTCTCTGCACGCCTCGAAAGAATGTTGAAAGGACCAATGTATCTTGGTGCAAGCTTTCCTTTCACACCAAAACGATGAGTGCCTCTGAGGGGAGTTACACGGAGATATGCCTTATCACCAGGTGCATAGACCATATCCCTGTGCTTGCTATCATAATAGCTCTTCTGACGAGACTGAGCAATCCTGAGATTGTCACGAATGATACGAACTTTCTCCTCGGCTTCCTTAACAATGTCAGGGCCTAAAAGTGAACGTTCACCAGCTCCAGACCAATTGATTGGACTCCTGCATCTGCGACCATACAGTGCCTCAAATGGTGCCATGCCTAGGCTTGCCTGGTAGCTGTTATTGTAGGAGAATTCAGCATATGGAAGGCAATCCTCCCATTTCATGCCAAAGGAGAGACCACATGCTCTGAGCATATCCTCGAGAATCTGATTGACTCTTTCGACTTGCCCCTGAGACTGAGGGTGGTACGCTGTGCTGAACAGAAGTTTGGTGCCCAGTGCTTCTTGAAAGCTTTTCCAGAAATGAGAAGTGAAGATACTTCCACGGTCTGAGCTTATTTCCAATGGAACACCATGAAGGGGAACAACCTTTGCTGTGTAGAGCTCTGCTAACTGGCTAGCTGAGATAGTTTCCTTTACAGCATAGAAGTGAGCAACCTTAGTGAGACGATCAATAACAACGAAGATTGCATCGTTGCCCTTTTTGGACTTTGGAAACCCAGTAACGAAGTCCATTTCAATCATGTCCCACTTCCACTCAGGAATTTTCAGAGGTTGGAGTAGACCTGCTGTCTTCTGATGGACTGCCTTAACACGTTGACAAACGTCGCATTCAGAAACGTATTGAGCAATTTCACGTTTCATGCCAGACCACCAATACAGAGTCTTTAGATCCTGGTACATCTTTGTACTTCCAGGGTGAATGGATAGAGGAGTTTCATGAGCCTCCTTGAGAATGATATCCTTGAGACTTTGAATCTGAGGGACTGCAATGTGTCCTTCGAAGAACACAGTTCCCTTGTCATCAATTGAGAAGGACTTGAACTTATCATTGCCTTCCTTGATTTGCTCTACCATCTTCTTGATTTCATTATCACGAAGTTGTTCAGAACGAATCTTGTCCTCGAGAGTTGGGCTGGCTGTCAAGCTAGCAAGGTATCCTTCAGGGACAAGACCAAGGTTCAGCTTCTGGAATTCTTCATGAAGTGGAGGTTGGCTTTCCATGATCATGAGATTATTGCAATAGGATTTGCGACTGAGAGCATCGGCCATAACATTAGCCTTGCCTGGAGTGTAAGAAATGGTGAGATCAAAGTCTTTAATCTTCTCAATCCATCTCCTTTGCCTGAGGTTCAGATCTGGCTGAGTGAAGATGTATTTCAGACTCTTGTGATCGGAAAAGATTTCAGTTTTGTTACCCAACAAGTATTGTCTCCATTTCTTGAGGGCAAACACAACTGCTGCAAGTTCAAGATCATGAGTGGGATAGTTTTGCTCATGTGGGTTCAACTGACGTGAAGCATAAGCCACAACTTGACGTTCTTGCATAAGAACTGCTCCTAGGCCTTGGAGAGATGCATCACAGAATATCTGGAAAGGTTTGGTAGTGTCGGGGCCAACTAGAACAGGTGTGGAAGTGAGTTTAGTCTTCAGGAGGTTGAAACTCTCATCACATTGTGGAGTCCAAACGAACTTTTTGTCCTTCTTTGTGAGATCAGTGAGAGGTTTGGCAATCTTGGAAAAGTTTTGGACGAAACGACGACAATAGCTAGCCAAGCCAAGAAAACTTCTGACTTGCTTCACCGTCTTAGGGGGTTTCCAGTCAACAATTTCCTTAACCTTTTCAGGATCAATGGCAATGCCCTTGGAAGAGATGATATGACCAAGATATGCAACTTCTGGAATCCAGAACTCACATTTGGAAAACTTGGCATACAGACGATGCTCGCGAAGTTTCATGAGAGTGAGACGAAGGTGTTCTCCATGCTCTTCCTCGGATTTGGAATAGACTAGAATGTCATCAAGATATACCACAACGAACTTGTCGAGGTATTCATGGAAGACAGAATTCATGAGTCTTGAGAACGTTGCCGGTGCATTGGTGAGACCAAAGGACATGACGGTGTATTCATATAGACCGTACCGAGTGGTGAAAGCTGTCTTAGGAATATCTTCCTTTCTGATCTTTATCTGATGGTACCCCATCCTCAAATCCAACTTTGAGAATATTGAGGCTCCAGCAAGTTGATCAAAAAGATCATCGATACGAGGAAGTGGATACTTGTTCTTGATGGTTTTCTCGTTGAGAGGACGATAGTCAACCACGAGTCTTTTTGTTTGATCCTTCTTGGCAACAAACAGAGTTGGGCAACCCCAAGCGGAGGAACTAGGCTGAATGAAACCTTTGTCCATGTACATATCGATTTGCTCCTTCAACAATTTCAGTTCAGGAGGAGCTATCTTATATGGATGCTTAGAGATTGGAGCAGTACCTGGCTCAAGCTCGATCACGAACTCAACTGCTCTGTCCGGGGGCATCCCTGGCAACTCTTCTGGAAAGACGTCAGGGAATTCACAAACCACCGGAACATTTTCAATTGCAGGAAGGGGTTTGGCATCGAGGTTGAACAGCTGAACAGAACTTGATCCATATGGAGAATAGACTATCTGGCCTGAAGTGTGGGAGAGAGTTATTGACTTTTGAGCACAGTCAATTTTAGCTTTGTGGGTCTTCAACCAATCCATACCCAGAATGACATCAATGTCAGAATTTCCCAGCAACATGAGTGAAGCAAGGAATATGCGACCTCCAATTAGGATCTGATTGTCCATGCTTATCTTGGAAGTAATCATTTTATTTCCCGGAGAGTGCACATAGATTTGATTGCTTAGCGGAACCAGAGCTAAATTGTACGTTGTAGCAAAGATCTTTGACACAAACGAATGCGATGCTCCAGTATCAAACAACACTTTAGCTGGAATAGAGTTTACGGGTAATATACCGAGAACGACGTCAGCAGCTTCCTCAGCTTTGTCGGCCTTGATATGGTTCACCCTCGCGTTCCTCCCGACAGGCCTGTTGTTGGAGTTGAAGGCTTTAGCCGGGGGAGCACGAACCATAGCCTGGTTGGTGTTGGGGCGAGGAGGTAGGGGTAGCTGCTTCTGAGTGCACTTATCAGCATAGTGTCCAGTATCCTTGCACTTGTAGCAAGTGACGACACGAGAAGGACCCGGCCTTGGTTGCCCCATAGGGAACCTCTGACCCTGCATCTGAGATGGGTTGGGTGGGCGGGGACCAAAGCCTGGAGAAGCTTGGGCATTTGGAGCCCGAGTGACAGCACCATTTGGCACCCAGATGCGGCGCTTCTGCGGAAGGGTGGTCATGTTGGAGGAGGAACCACCCTCACGCGAGTGCTTGCGGGACTCTTCGAACGCCTTGCGCCCATTCTCCTCATTGAGCGCGGTGTTCACAAGCTCCACGAAGTCCTTGCACTTGATGTTGGTGAGAGCGTACTTCAGTTCCGGGTTAAAACCTCGGCGGAACCTTGCCATCTTCTTGGCTTCGGTGGACACTTCGTCACCAGCGTACCGAGCGAGACGATTGAACTCGTTCTGGTAGCCGAGAACGTCCAGCTTGCCCTGTCTGAGAGAGCAGAATTCCTCACGCATCCTTTCCATGAGACCATCCGGGATGTGGTGCTTCAGGAAGGCCTCCCTGAAACATCCCCAGGTGATAGGATAGCCAGCTCTCATGGTCTGGTAGTTCTCCCACCAAGTAGCTGCCTGACCCTTCAGTAGGTAGGTGGCGTACTTGACCTTATCCTCTTCTGCAACATGAGCAATCTCCAGAGCTCTTGCTACGTCACGGATCCAGTCATCAGCATCTAGGGGCTCACGTGTTGCCACGAAAGCTTTTGGGCCCAAGCTGAGGAAGTCCTTGATGGTGACCCTTGGAGCATTCTGGTTGTGTTGCTGGTTAGCCTGAATCTGGGCCATCTGTGTCACCACTTGGGTCATCTGAGCCAACAGTTCCCCCATTGGTGGTGGCGGAGGCGGGTTGTTCCTGGTTGGAGGCATCCTGAACAGAAATTCATTTTAGCACAACAACAGAAAAGGATAGACTTGGTAACCGAAAGATAGATTATTCCGACGCATGAATAGATAACCAACAGGTACATCATCACATGTTCAAATACATCAGAATATCCAACAGACCAATACATGGTTCGAAAACGAAAGGATAAACTAGACACATCTAGTAATGGATACAACGGTACTCCCATGCTCATCACGCAGGACGGCGGTGAGTAGTACGACGAGAGATACGGTGAGGAGGAACCCCACGGAAGTAGGTATCACGACGATCCATGTAGATAGGAACTGCTCTGAGAGCAACTCTCGGTGTGGTGAAGTAGAAAGCGTCGTGTCCCTGTGCTCCATAGCGGGGAATCCCTGTGTAACCAGCTCCGAGGTCGAGAAGTGGGCCTCTGATCGGCTCGTAACCTCCAGCATCTGGCAGAGGAAAACCCAGTGTCTGCTGGAAACGTGCAAAGCGCTCGTCTCCAACAAAGTCTGTGGTGTACGTCGCCAGACGAGTGAGAGCAAGGTGGAGCTGCTCCCTGACTGAGGCTAACTCCTGAGAAAGTGCAGAAGCAACGGCGTCACTGTGCCACACGAACTGGGTAGTGGTCTGCAGCCTGGAGCTATCAGTCTCGTAGGTATCCAGGTCGCGGTGGACAGTGAAGTGAACTCCCGCTGCCGTGATGTAACCACGGGGGATGTGACGAAAACTGGACTTATCAAACCCCCAGTAGTCAGCACGGAGGACGGTGAGACTCACATACGCTGCCTGCTGCACTGCCATATCCACTGTGGACCCTACTGCCTCGTACTGGTGGACAATGCTCCTGCCATCATCCGACAGAATGTAGACGATAGCCCGGTAGCAAGTCTGGTCAAACTCTCGCTGGTGCTCGTAGACCTGGTACTCTGGTGCCCAACGGAACCCCAGATAGGTAACCATGTCTCTCAGCAACTCCGGAAAACCGGCGGTGCTCTCACAGCGAGTCATGCGAACCACCTGCGGGTAGTAGCTGAGACCCATCTGCAGATGATTTGGAAGGTTTTGATTAGACTCCGGTAGATGAAAAAGGATGTGGAAAACAACAACAAGGTTGAACGGACGAAAAGGATGTTGAAAGAACATGATATCGAAGCAACATCGGGAAAACGAGACCAAAAGTCCTGAGGTACTAAGGAGAACCCAAAACACGTGAAATCCTAACTTGAAAGTTTAGGTGAGAACAGAAAACAACGTTGCACTTCCTTACCAGAAAAAGGGTGGGTGGGTGGGAAAAGAAGAAAAATGGCAGAATTCCTACTCTCACGTTTCATTTTTCCTATATAGCTACAAAATAGTTTCTAGACTCAACTGCGACCAGTAAAAAGGGATCCTACAGGCAGACAGGCTCTGATACCATTTGTCGCACCCAAGGTTTCTAGAGGATACTCATCGCACGAACTGGAAGTCAGGTGCTTGGATTATGGGGCATAGCTGCTCCCACGTCCCAGCTTCCTGGTAGGCCTGCGCTTATGCGCGACAACAAAAGCCCTGCTTCCACCGTCGAAGTAAACTATCCGCTAGGAACCTAAGGCACTACTGTCGACGTACTTCATATTCAAACACGCACTGTACCTCAACAGCTTTGAACGAAATGATAACACAAACTGTCTCTAAGACACAAAAGAATGAAATAAGTGCAACTGGCCTTCACTAAGGCAGAAATATCGAATACAGTCATCCAGAGGACACATGTCCCAACATATCATTCATTACAACAGCGGAAGCAATCAAAGGGGTCTGAGTACAGACAAATCCATGGCTTAAGAAGCCGGAGAAAATAAATAAGACGAAGCCCATCCACGTAGGTCCTGGATCCAGCCCTGGTCCAGCTAACTACTCGTCTGCAGTCTCGTCGAACTCCACAAAGTAGCCATCCTGAGAAGCATCGTAGTCGTAGTCGTACTCTGCGTAAACCACAGCCCCAACGGGGTCAGTACATCCAAGTACTGGCAAGCAAGACTCACAGTTCATCAAAGAGTTACCCGTCAACACAAGCATAGATGCTTGGGATCAACGGAAGGAAGGGGTGATATGAAAAGTTGCTGCTGGCTGCTCTAACCAACTACAGAAGATAACTACAAATTCCGGCTAACAGAAAAGATAAGATCGAGGATTGTAACCAACTGAAAGATAACTTCAATCAAACCCATCCTGGATCTCGCCCCTTATCCAAAGAAGCAATCCGAGGATAACTCACACAGTTGTGATAAGGTGAATCAAGTTATTGTGTGAATAACCTATTACTGGTCAAATTATTAATCATTGGGTGAAACATGATTGATCATTATGTTGAAGTTGTCCTGAGTACTTGTTAGCCAGTACTTTCACCAAGTAATCCATAACCGCGGAAAACACGGCTTCTCGAGAAGATTATCCCTGCAGGGTTGCACCAATTTGGCCGTACACGCAAGAATAACCCGCCAGATGGGATGCCTCCCACCAAGCGGGGTACTCTACACAACCAACCATTCTTCGCATCAAGCCCAAAGAACCTTGGGCGCACGGCTAATCAAGCCCAGAAGAAAATGGACCATCATAGCACTCTAAGACCGTGTCCCCCTATATGCCGACTACGAAAGTTCCACCCTGCGCTGGGCTCGCAAAAACATGCATGCGGCAAATGGAAAACACGAACTAAATGAGGCGATTTGGACGAGATGCGAATCAGGTCAAGTTGAGGGGGGCGCCCATACTCGCTTCCCACATGCGGGTAGTGCGCTCATCATGGATCAGTAGACAAGACCCTTTTCCTATTAGGGTCGACACTAGCAGGCTCCAAAACCTCTCATGGGCCTCCTGCCGGTGCCTTATCATCAAATTATTATTACCATTAGCAATTAACAGGATTGATTGATTAACATCGAGCCCCCGGTACAAATAATAAGATAGTAACAGTGGTAACCGACAACAGACTCGAGTAAAAGCAACCCTAAGCATGCTAGATAATACTAAGGCACAAACAAAGGCTGTAGGTATGGAGGTGAGGCAATATCATTGGTTCAGGGTATCATGTGATAGGTTCGGAGAACAAGCAACGATACATAGGGCTAGCAATAGTAGACAAAAGGATAGTATCGACAACAAGTGTGGAAAGGAACTCGATGATTCATGTGAGTGATAACTTGCCTGGCAGCTCAGTAGCCGGGTACTGGGCTAGGTCCTGGGTAGTGGTGTCGTAAGGATCGTCGGTCTCAACGTAGTCGTCGTCTAACCGAGAAGAAGCAAACAAACAAAACAGGAATGTAAACAATCATGTTCATGGCATTGTGCACAGTCAATATGATGCATGACAATTTAATAGGTGCATCTAGATAAACTGACTAACATGATAGCACAAATTGAATGGACCCATATGCAAGGGTTGCATATGGAAAAGGATCCATTGAAACAATTGGAACAAATGATTTACAACTAGTTATTAGGTGTTGGTTGTTATCATGATGCATGCATGATGAATAACAATAACATAACAATTTAGATGCAATTGGAATGATAGTTAACAATTTAGAAAAGCATTTATTAAGTTTGGAATTTTTTTGTTACTTAAACATGGTACACAAACAATTATTGTTTTCATCAAGTTAGGGTGTGCAAAACAATTTACAAATTTTATATTTGAAAAGTTTATCAAATTTTAGTTGGATTACATGTTTCACATTTTGAAATTGGACTTAGGATTATTTAATTATGAATTAAACAATATTAAACAAGTTTTAATTGAATTAAACAAGATTTAAATTGTTTAGGCAATTTAAATTATTCAAACCAGAAAACAAAATTTATATTTGAATAGAGCATTCAAAAAGGTGTGAAAAACATATTTTATTTGAATTATTTGAAAACAGTATGAATTAGTTATGAATTATTCCAATTTGCATTTGAATTATTCAAATTTGAAATTTAAATGAATTTTGAAAACTCAAAACAGAACACAAATGGAATATTTGGAAAGTTTATAAAATTTGGATCAGTATACATATAAAGTTTGTATTTATTGGGTTCATATTTTAAAAGTTATTGAATTTGCAAATGAGGTGTTTATTCTGCCCATTTAAAAGAATTTGGAAATTAACAGATTTGTCTTTAAACTTTTGTGACCGCGCTGGTGGTATACCCACACGCTGCCAGGTGGGGACCCGTGGTGTGCTGTGCCCGCGTGGCTCTAGGGAGACTGACCAGCGGGCCCGGGGCTGTCAGTGCGGGAAAAGATGGAAAAAAGGTGGCTTGCGCCTCCGGGGGTTCGACCCCGAGATCTCTTGGCCCGCGCGCAAGGAACGTGCCAACTCGGCTGCTGCTCACTCGTGACAGAAAAGGGTTTGTGGGGGGTTTTCAGGTTCAGTTTCTGCACTCGGACTGAAACTGAAACTGCAGTTTCAGGCAACAGGTGCAGGTGGTCGCGGCCAGCTCGCCGGAGTGGCGCTGCGCGCAGTGGCTGCTGCCCGAGGGTGGTGCGGCGGTGCGATGCGCTGCTGGGGGTGTGGGCCTAAGGCGCGGTTGCTCGTGCACGACGTAGGGCGAGGGAATGACGGAGATGCTCACCTGGTCGTCGAGCTGCAGAGGAACAGGAGATGTCGACGGCGACGGAGGAGAGAATCCGGCACGGCGCGGTCTTCACAGGTGCTCCCAGCGGACGACGAGGACGCCGCGAGGTTGCTGGACGCACCGCGGATCCATTCCCGGCGGAGGTTGCGCCTCGAGGTGAGTGTGTGGCCGGCGACGAGGGGAAGAGGTGGTGCACGGTGGTCGGGTTTCAGAGATCGCCGTGTCGATTCTTCAGAGGAAAGCAGGGGCTTGGGGAAGAGGGAGAGAGGTTTGGCGGCGCAGAGGGATGGAGCTCTAGGGTTGCGGCAGGAGGAGGAGGCCGTGGTGGTTATAAGGAGGGAGCTGTCCAGTACGGCATGGCATCGGGAGGTTCAGGGATGGATCGACGATGGGGAGGGAGTCGTACGCCCTGACGTCAGCAGGGGGAGGAGGACGATAGCGACAGCTATCGGGCCAAAGGGTAAACTGGGCTGGGCTAGTTCCTTAGCTGCTGCTGCTCTCCTCCCTTTTGCAATTTTTTTTTTTTTTGTACTGTTTTTTTTTTTAGTTAAGCAAAATGAAACAAAGCAAAGGTTTTGTGTTATAGAAAATTTTGGAATAAAATTAGGAGAAATTTCTTAGTGGAAAATGCAACATTTTGGTAGTGGTTGTTTTCAAAAACTTTATTGTTTGCTTGCTGTTTTAGAAAGTAACCAATTTAATTGAAAATTGCAATAATACTTAATATTAGAAAATAGTGCCATTCCCACTAGGGTTTCCCCTAGGGTTTTGGAAGGGTTTAAAGAGGGAAAAAGGGTGGTGACTTTTATGGTTTCAAAAGGTACTGAATTTTAAGGGTTGGTTTGAATTTGAAATGACTTAGAAAATAATGATTGAAATGGTTGATTGATTAATGGTGTGATCAAATTAAGCAACAATTTAAGAGTTGATCCAATATAAAACTAATTGGGAGCAATTGATGTTGTTGGAATTGCAAATCTTTATTTGAGAGATTGTAACAGACAAGTGTGAAAACAATGTTTGATTAAGTTTGAATTTTATTATGAAAACAATGCAAACAGAAATAAAAAATGAGAATGATGCCATGATGCATTGCATAAATTAAACAAATAAGTAAAACAACTAAGGGTTTTCATACTTGGATGTTACACCCTTCTCCCCCGTCAAGCCCGAGCCAGAGGAGACGCCTCTCCGACGGCGCACCCGAGCCGGCAGCCTCGTCATCAACGAGGGTGGCCGCACACCGTCACCTCCTCGCGGCCATCTTTGGCTCGTCAGGCTGAAGAAAGAGCCCGTCGACACGTAGAAGAAGACGGCGACCTGGAGGAAAGAATGCGCCGCCGTGGCCACCGACGCAATCGACTCCGTGCTCGCCGCGTCGAAGGCGCAGTACTTGGCCGAGGAGATGGCTCGGCAGCGGCGCGCCCTGGTGGAGATCGCCGAGCAGCGCGCCCAGGTAGAGGCCGCCCAGCTGCGCAGCGCATACGACGAGTGGGGCATCATCCTGCTCGACGACAACGACAGGGAGGTGGCGGCGTCGCCCAATAAGTTCAATGGTGGCGACCCGGGACCGAGCTGCAGGCTGCCGAGCGACGACGACGACGACGGTGACTGTACCGACTTCTACCACCTCCTCGGCATCAACTAGTCTAGATTTAGTTTGTGTTTAAATCGCCTATTAAACCGCCTATATTGGTCCAAATCTTATCGAATCGTCTATTTTCGACTGAATGTGTATTCAATTTTGTCGAATTTCGTCGGTTTCATAGTTTTTCGTCGAATTTCGCCTAGCGCCGGACTCCCCCGTGCGAATGGCTGAGAGATTGTAGGCATCCAAACACGCCGAACATGTACCCGGCTGCGTCCATTGGTTCAAGTTGCAGAATATTATTAATGGAAGGCCATCGTTAGAGAAGCAGAGTAAAAAAAAACCTCAATAATGGGACGGCGACGCGACTACAGATCCGGCGAGACATGGCAGACACATCGGATTGGCGGAGACCGAGTACGAAGTAAGGAGGAAGGGACGGGGAGCAGACGGAGCGGCGTGTATATCGTCCCGGCGTCGCGTCGTCGAAGGGGCGCAAGCCTAAGCGCGCGCCTGGGTACGAGGACCTCCTGTGAGCACCTTCACCGGCCTCACGCGCGCACTTTCCCCAGCTCCAGCTCATGCATCCTTTAATCTTGAACTCTTTATACGGTACAAGTTTTCCTTTTGCCTTTCCATTGTGCCTGAACTGAAACTCGACGTGCATTGGTTGCAGTCATAAGAAGCTCAGCTTCTCCATTATCAAGGACGGCCTCATCCACAAGGAGGAGTTCCAGCTCGCCCTCTTCAGGACCAGCAGGAGAGCGAATCTCTTCGCCGACAGGGTGTTCGACCTCTTCGATCTCAAGCGGAACGGGGTGATCGACTTCGGGGAGTTCGCGCGCTCGCTCAGCATTTTCCACCCCAAAGCATCCGAGTCCGACAAGACCAAGTGTATGCTCTGCTCTTCTGCCCATTCATCTTACTTGTCCTAAGAAATCAAGGCAATTTCTGCTTGCTTTTTCTCTCTTTTTTTGCAGTTGCGTTCAAATTGTATGATTTAAGGGGTACAGGCTACATCGAGAAAGAGGGGGCAAAACATTCTCTGCTTCATTCAACCTGTATACACACTCTACATGCTTTCGGCTAACGGATTGCCTCAAACTGTTGGTTCACACAGCTCAGGGAGATGGTGGTCGCGCTTCTCGACGAGTCCGACCTATGCCTTTCCGATGGCGCCGACGAGGAGATTGTCGATAACGTAATTACAACAACACATACTTTCCGGGAGCTAGCTTTCGGAACTGTTTTCCTTCCTTTCTAACATGCCCTGTTCTGCTGCTCCTTTTGGACTGACAGACATTCAGTCAAGCAGACTCGAATGGCGATGGCAAGATAGACCCCAAAGAGTGGGAGGAGTTTGTAAAGAAGAACCCAGCATCGCTGAGGAACATGTCAGTTCCCTATCTCCAGTGAGTTACTCATCTGCTGCTCTGTTTCTTCTAACTTTAACCCGGAGAGCATTGTTCTTTTCCCTTTTTAGCTTTATTATATACTTGGCGCTTTTTTTTATCAAATACATTTACAACGTCGCACGGTTGCATGGCAAGAAAGGCTAGAGAGTTGAGATCACATGTTCTTGCCCTTCATACATTTCGAGTGACTTTTTTGTGGTTGATGTTGACATGTTGTTCAGGGACATTACCACTGCCTTTCCGAGCTTTGTAATGCATTCAGAAATCGAAGATTATGGCAAATGAAACTAATCACACTTACTAGTGCCATGTGCTCCGCTGTGAGGTAATCAATGCAGCCTTGCTGGAGATGGCAATACATTCACAAGTGAGCTGCAACTGGAACAAGTCTGGAAACCAAAGATGAGATAGGCAACATATGATAGGACAGTGGCTTTCCTGAAGCATGGAGAGGTTATCAGAACACCAAAGTGGTTAATTAATTGTGAAGTGCCAACTGGCCGTAGATAGTCTTTTTTTTTACATGTAAAGTAGTAATTGCTTCTACAAGCCTTCTCTTTAGTTGAAGGCTATCTGAGTGGCACCATCGCTCCTTCTAAATATATATGGTTCTTGACAAAATACTAACTCACTGAACAGCATGATTGAGGAAGAACATAGTAACTATCTTTGGATAAACCAGGTCGGGGACAACACTGAGTTCGTGTTCTTGAAGCTAGGTGGATTGATGCTCTATCTTGATATCAAGAGCACGACGGTATGTAAAGTGTATGAGTTGCCAAAAGTGGATCGATGTTTGGTTTATTATGTATATCCCTGTAAGATGATCTGGCCTCCCACTTTCGCTCCGCTCAAGGATGATCTCGCGAGCTTTGCCTTTCAAGCTCTAGGTGATCTGTATAGTGCTGTTTCTTAGGTTACCAATATTTGCAATGTGGACTGTTTCTATTTCTTTCATAATCGGTTACTTGTGGAAAGAGTTATTTTGTAAGATGTATAATTCCCGAGGCACATTTGAGGTGAAAGACGCCTAGCCTTGTATTCTGCAGACTTGGATGGACCTTCCATTTTGCTGTATCACTGTTTTCTGAACTACAAATGAGCTTGCAAAAGTACAAAACATCATGCCAAAGAGCTGAAATCCTAGCCTTGTTGTCCTGTTGACAGTATGTTTTCCTCTCCCGAAGTATTATCACAGACCCATCTAGCCTAAAACTTTGGCTTCCTATTTCTCTGAATAAATTATGGTATATTTTTCTGCTGTTTTCATGGATCAGCTTCGTAACTATAAACTGTGAACCTTGAGCTATCAAGTCTGAGATTGTTTATACTTGGGTCTTTCCAAATACTGCTGCTGTGTTGAAGCAGTATTTAAATTGTTGGCAGATTGTATATTTTACACGGATAGGCTTAAGCTTGTGAAGTTTTCTGATCCACATATCACAACGAAAAATTTCCTTTTGTGTGACACAAGTGATCAGTCCCCGGTAACATTTTTCTTTACTGGACTGTGAATTGTGTAACCAAAATATGCATGTCTGGTATGTTAGCCACATAATATTATCTATTCGATATCCTGACACTTAATCATTCCCATGCTGATCCTTGCTTGGTTTTTGCTTGAAACAGAAATGCCATCTGAAGAAGAAAGATATCATGAAGCTCTTTCTGGCTATGCACTAGTCAGGTACTCTAAGAAGGAATGCAACTCATGTTCAAATCGAAATCACATCAGTGAGGGCATGAGGAATATATTGTAGGAGTATAAGCAGAGACGCTTAAAAGTTGACAGTTGCTGCTAAGGATAATTATAAGTTCTGAATAGTAAAAACTATTAAAAATTTCTCCAGCGCAAATATCGAGATTACAAATAAAAACTAATGAGTGTAGAAGGCTTCTACAATTAGGAAAAGGGGTGCCATAAACATTTTTTATAGAGTACCAAAACCTGGAGGGACCAACGAAGCTGCAAATCATCGAATTCAAAGTAGCAATGTCACCATAAAACATCTCCTAAGTCATATCCAAGTTTCAAAACTCAGTGCTCTTTATTGCATATGGAGATTCCAGAAGAAGCTTCAACTTGTAGATAGCCAAGCTGTAGTTGCGCCCGATGATCACCGGACGTCCGAGTAGAACATGCTCGGATACACCCAAAGGGGTCGCATCTTGTTGCACCAGGTCCTTGTGTAGTACCTAAGGTCAGGATCATCAGATGGATGTGGCTCATTGCCCAGCCCACGTACGGTCCAAGGTGGAGAGGATAGTGGATGGTCATCAGCATAGTACAAACACTTGCTTCTCCCTCCCCAACGTTCTGGGCTCAAGCAAGAAAATGGCGGGTTCCTCAAATCTTCCCCTATGAAGACTGCCCAATCTTCCAGCTTTTCCACCCCCACCCATTTTGCTGGCTTGGTTGACATGTCGAGACAATGGAGTGTAGAAACTGTTGTCGGATCGTCAGTGTACTGAAGACTTGTGCTAACTTGGACAATCATGAGAAGCATGTCTCCGCGAACCATTAGCCATGATGTTATAGACAAGCCATAGGTGTCCTCGATCAAATCGGTGGGGTGATTAATTGTTATTACCTTATGCAGCTCAAGCTGGGGCGAAAGATCCAAAGTGTAAATCCGCTGAACGAAATCCATGACAATAATCTGTCCATTGAATTCCACAATCTGTTCTATTCGTGAACCAGAAAGTCGGACTTGAGACCAAGAGTCACTTCCAACATGCCAATCGAATAGAGTGCGACAAATACCAACAAGGAGATGAGAGTTGGGTGATGCAAGGGGAGCTGTTAGAATTGCACTATAGTAGTACTCAGCAAGAGAAAGTTGGAGCGGAATCATGGAACAGCTCTGCTTTTCGTAGTCATCACTGTATGGGAGACGTGGAGGTGACACATGTGCACCAGTGAAAGGATCAACAATAAGACAATGTCCACGGTTGAAGAAGATGAGTTGACCATAGGAAGGGCCAGCACAACGCATCTTCTGCAGAGTTTCTTCATCAATCTTGCAATGAAGGGTGGTGTTCTGGTGTGATGGATCAATAACCTTACATGAGCGTAAGTTGCGATGACTATTGTTTGACACAAGATGAGGAACATGGACACGAATATCGGGTTGGATGAGAAGAGGCGGGAATGAGGTGCGGAAGGTAGATTTGCACGGGTATGAAGAGAATGCAACCCGCCAAGAGCAGCAGGTTGCGGCGAAGGCGAGAAGGTCACGAAAGGAACCTAAACGAGAGACAATGGAGTGCAAAAGATCCTCTGGGATGTCTTCCCAACCTTGGATTCCAGACACAACATGGACTGTGTTGAGACAGAGTTTGCTGTGACTTTGCATGATTGCAACCTTTCTGCAAAACATAATAAATTCAAGGTAAACAAATCAAAATAATGAGTCCCATAATAAAATGAGAAGGAAATGAGACTAATGGCATGCTTTAAACATGTCTAAGCATATTGCAAATTTCAAATCTGATGATGAAGATCTATATATAAAGAAAAAGTTGTTTTATAGGCTAGTACAAACAAGGAATTTGATCTAATTGTCACATTGGTGGATTCTAATTTTAATATAACATCATAGAGCATGTAGCTACAACAAAGATACTTCTTGGAAAATGTATCCCTCCAGTTAAAACATGAGATTTCGTTATGAATCCCACGTTTACATTAAGAACAAGAGACTAACCACGCTAGCCTTTTTTCCTTGTAGTATACATTGCAAAAATGTGGCAAGTGCAGTTCTTCTAGTTGCAGAGATGCCATATCCAACCAATATGGTAGTATGCTTTGAAATATTTTGTTGTGATTGGATGTCTCTCTTAATTCTTAAATAAATTCAAGGGTGTACACGGGCTCTGAAGTTTATGCTAAAAAATACCATTCAACTCAAATAAAAGACGATTTTCTTATGGTTACTGCACAAGCCAGGGAAAATACTTCGGATTATCAGAACCTAGTGAATCAATCAACTCAATAAATTATAGAACATCTTTGTCAAATGTTGTATATGTAGAACCCTTGTTTGTCTTCGGAACAAGAGAAAAAGTGACAATAATGCACGACAGATATGGAAATACTACCAAAATACCGAGACAATAAAATATTTACTTGTGCTTTATGCTTCTTTCCATTTGTAGATCATCTGTCAATAAATATTATCCCCAAAAAACTTTATCCTGGCCACTATTTTTATGGGTGTGGGACCGTGGGGCTCACAAAACCTACTGGAGCAGTCCATACTAGATTTCTTCCGCATAAATTACGGAGGAACCGGAAAACCAAAGTTTAAACAATGCATACCAATTTGGAACAGACTCTATTGAATAGATGGAAACAACTCAAATAATTTCTGTTTAGCTAAGAATCAAATACCATATATTGCAATTGGATTACCTCAAAGACTAATCCACATGACCATCGCCAACTAGGTTCCCATTTCCTCTAGTTAGACAACTAGAGGTGGGAAGGGGTAGAACTAAAATTCAATATGAACAATCTTACAAAAGTTTGGATGTACAAAATGATAGATCTATGGGAATTATAGGTGACAAAGAGTAACATACTTACCACATATGCCCTAGAGATTGAGTAGGGGTCTATGGCGACACGAAATAGCTACAGAAGTGGGTAGGTGGGGCGGCGGCGGAGCATGGGGTTGGTGATTAGGGTTAAGAGAGGGGTGGAGAGGATTTTATATGGTGTGCTGGCATGGAACGAAAGGTCGGATGTGTTTCTTTTAGATCTAACGGTGTGTGTGTGTGTCTCATATGTGTTATGAATCAAAAAGATATCTAGATCTAATTTAGGTGAAACAAAACGCTTCTTTCGGTCACAAACTATGTATTTTACATGTACGACTAAGGTAGACGATCTAGAATGCACTCCTTATGGTTTAGTGAGGAGTTGGTACGAGTGAGCCTCCGTGTAGAGTGAAAAATGTATGTATGAGCAAGTGGCATTCAAGCTCTCATAAATGTATAATCAAATATAGGAAAAATGCCATTGAGAATTCATTGTGTCAGGACTAAACTAATATTTCTTTTGTTCTTGGAAAAAATGCTTGAAAATCGTTCGAAAGCAATAAGAAAAAAGGAGATCTCAAAATGGAAGGTCTATATGTTACTCGGAAAACAGACTCGATAGTTACAACAAAATAATGCTATTTTTTTGTAATGATGCTTAACATAATGATGATGAAAACGGATGAGGCACGTATACATTGATGGAGGTACAAACCCAAAAAGCTATTAACTCCACGCGTGATGGAAGATTTAACCTCTAGGGTGGCCCGATATTCACGAATTGACTAAGAACAAGAAGAACAAGTGATGAACAAAAATAACACAAAGAGGAACGAGGGGGGTCAAGGAGAGAAAATAACTAGAGAGAACTGAAAGACTCGATCTCCCATCAACTAACCCGCAACGGCCACCTACGGAACGATCAATCCAACCAAACCCGACTTATCAGAAACCGCTTCAACACCACGTGGACGTTCCACCACTCCAATAGAACCTCAAGGTTCAGTTGAGATAGATTGGAAAGTACTTAACTTATTCCCAACGGGAAAGGATAGGTAACCCGGTGTAGTGTTGATACAATCCTAGATACAAATCATAGGAGTAGTCTTGATACGGTCCTAGATACAAATAATAGAAGTAGCCTCACAAGAGGGTTACAAGACCAAAGCTCAACTATCTAAATTCATCTCTCCCCCTAGATTCATTCCAAGGAGCTCCTTATATAGCCAAGGGGGTAGGTGAGGGGAGAAAAGGGGGTTTTCCCCTCTTTTGTGTGCTGGCAGGGAGGCCGGCCAGGGCGGGCTGGGAGGCCGGTATGGGTAAGGGGAGGCCGGCCTGGCGCTGCAGGCGAGCCGTCCTGGGCCGGGGTGGAGGCATGCTCTCTTTGTTGGGTGTCCGGCCTGGGGGCTAGCCTAGCCGGGCTGGGAGGCCAGCGTGGGCAAGGGGGATGCCGGTGTGGCGTTGCAGACGAGCCAGCCTGGGGCCGGGTGGAGGCCGGGCCGTTCGGGTGGCCACCTGGCCTGAGGCGTAGGGGAGCCGGCCCTCTCCGTTGGGTCTCCGGCCTGGCAGAGAGGGCAGGCCAGGATTCCTGCATCCCCTCTCCCTCTTCCTTCTCTTCTTCTCCCACGGGGTCTTCTTCTCGGATTTCTTCCATGGCTTCTTGGGTACGTTCTTGAGCATCTAGGAAATCGTCTTGGGGCTCCATGGTAGGACCAAACCTGAGCACGCATAGGGTAATTACATGAGGTAGCGTACCATTCGCCAAAACACTGAAGGCATATAGAGAGAGGAGTGAGATCACCTTGTCTAGTATCGATGTAGGCTTGGTGGAATGGGGTGTGCTGCATCATCTCCCCCCCCCCCCCTGAAAAGATTCGTCCTCGACTCTTGGTCCGTCCTTTCGAGCATGTAACCATGAGAGGGAAAAGGAATGTTGACGACGAAGATGTCATTGAAGTTGATTCTCTTATCGAAAGCCATGCAAAGGTATGCTCGTAGTGGGGATGGTCCAAATGCGATGAAGATCTTGAAATAGTCATCTTTGGTTTCTTGATGAAGGGATCGAGTGTCGTTGTAATAGTCTTTGAAGTGCTCAAAAGGCGGTTGCTCAATTTCTTGTGGAAACGCTTGTGTGAAGAAGAACTTGACGCACTGGTTGCACCCTACTCCATGGCTTGCATTATCATTGATTCGCTTGTCAAAGTCCTTGTACATCTTGACATGTGGGATGTAGTCATGGTATGCATTGTCGTTGATGCGCTTGTCGAACTCCATGTACTTCTTGACATGTGGGATGTAGATGGATAATGCGTTGTCGTTGATGCACTTTTCGAACTCCATGCATATCCTGGCGTGTGGGATGTAGGCGAGGAATACATTGTCGTTGATGCGCTTGTCGAACTCCATGTACATATTTACGTGTGGGATGTATACGAAGAATGCGTTGTGGTTGATGCGCTTGTCGAACTCCATGTACATCTTGATGTGTGGGATATAGACATAGAATGCATTATCGTTGATGCGCTTGGCAGACTCCATGTACATCTTGACGTGTGGGATGTATACGGAGAATGCATTGTCGTTGATGCGCTTGTCAAACTCTATTTACATCTTGACGTGCGGGATGTAGACGGAGAATGCATTGTCGTTGATGCGCTTGGCAAACTCCAAGTACATCTTGACGTGTGGGATGTACATGGAGAATGCGTTGCCTTTGATGCGCTTGTCGAACTCCGTGTATAGCTTGACGAGCGGAATGTACTCCTTCCAAGTCTTCAAAGTCGGTGTTGAGATTAATGCGGTGTTGAGAGCCATGTATGGTGAATAGTCCTAAGGGCTAGCATGCTTGATAGGCTCATCAAATTTCCGCAAAAGAGACAACAAAGATGGACAGAGAGTTGGTAAGCCATTAGTGTCAATGAGCACAAATGGGATTTTTCTCTCAACTCTCATCTCACTTTTGGTGGCAATCAAAGCTATGCCTGTCAAATCTGTGACTCAACAAATGTCTCCGGTGAACCCATAGGGTTTCGAATAGGAGAACCCATGAGCGCTGGTGACGATCGTCGGCTAGACAGGGGGCACGATTTACCTAGGTTCGGGGCCCTCGTAGAGGTAAAACCCTTACTCCTGCCTATGTCGATCTGTATTATCGAATAGATCGGTTACAATGGTGGTCACTCAAGTCGAGAGTATGATCTCGAGCTCAAGGCTTTGGTGTTGCGGTATTGCTTGATCCTCTTCCGGTGGTTCTCCTGGCCTTATATAGGTGGCCAGGTCTCAAACCCTACCCGGAGAGGACTCGAACTCTAACCCTATGTCAGTTACAAGTTTCCTATCTTAGTCCGCAAGGCATTGCGGGTGGGCTTCAAGTGGGCCTTCCAGAATACTCCAAGGGCTTGCCTTCTTGGGCCTTAACCTTGGGCCTAAGACGGGGTGTCCTTACCCGCATGGTCCAAGATCCATCCCTTCGTCTGTAGCCCCCGAGTGTTTGCTCGATTGGGATTTTTCCAGTCGAGTAGACGGTCATATTTTTCATCCCGCTTTCTTTCGGATAACCATTATGGTCGTTTCCTGTTTGGAGGGTGTGTACCCTGTGTGATGAGCTTTTTTCACCCAAGTATCGAGCAACGAAAGTGCCTGTTTTTATGGCTGTTTATCGCAGAAGGATGTGGCGCAGCAGCTTGGCTCTCCAGAAAGATCAGGGCCAATTAATTGCAACTAGGGCAAAAACAGTTCTGGCCTACACAGATTCGAGACCTCCGACTCGAACCCGATGAGGTGATCATTGCGACTGGGCCGTAGTGGTCTTAGCGAATCGAACTTAACCTATGGGGATACCCGGCGCGTCCGCTAGGATATTTCTTCGTGTTGTTGACACGGAATTGTACCAGAGGACGCAGCTTGAGTGCGACTCCAGGCCCTCAAGAGAGATCTTTTGGGTCTTACCTTCATATTCGAAAGAGTATGGCATCTGGATGTACCTAGTCGGCTGAACAATCTAGGTCTATGATGTGTAAGCATCGTGTGAATGAGTGGCAGGATCTGCCTACTCGCGTAGTTTTGAGTTTGTGGTTTCCTAGATATGAAAACCAAGCTATTTTTGTCCATACAAAAGAGTTTTCGTGTTTGGAGTTTTATGCCCATACGAAAGAGTTTTCGTGTTTGGGGTCTTGTTTTCTTGTGAAAGAAATTTCACGCCATAATTTGTCCATACGAAGTTATTTTCGTGTTTGGACCTTTCATTCGAAAGATTCTCCAGCTTGATGATGCACGCTATGACGTCATGGCGCACTTTTATCCTCCCGATGGGACGTGATGGAGCGAGAGCAGAAGTGCTGGCCCACCTTGTCAGCTTTTTGACCGGAAACGAGACGGTGTTCCCGGTTTTTACGCGAACTGCGCGCAGTAAATGCGCACGATCCACTGTTAGGATCGTGGCACGAAATAGCATCCTCCGCCCTTTCATTTCGCCTTCGCATGCGGCGGCCGCGATGGATGCCACGTGGCTCAGCGAGCGGTCAGGATCGACTGGCTTTGTGTATAAAGGTAAGCCTTGTGTGAAACGGTGAAAATTTCCCCAGCCTTCGCCAATGGCGGGAGGCAAGAAGCGCGGCGCCGTCGTTTTGTCGTCGAGGGCGCCAGAAGAAGTTCCTGCGCCACCCGCACCACGCTCGGGCGATTGGCGCTCGCCAAACACCACCAACAAGAGCATCAAGGAGATGCAGCGGGAGGGGTTGCTACCTCCGGAAGCTGAGAAACGGGTGCGCCTCGGCAAGAAGGAGGAGGTACCCAATCCCCGCGTGAACGAACGCGTGGTTTTCGCGGACCACGTGTCGCGCGGACTCTCCTTTCCTCTTCACCCCTTCCTCGTGGCATTGTTGTATGTCTATGGCATACAGCTCCATGATCTGCCTCCGAATGCAGTGCAACACATCTCGTGCTTCATTGTATTTTGCGAGTGCTTCTTGGGCATTCGCCCACATTGGGGCCTCTGGAAGGCCCTCTTCAAGATCCATGTTTTCCGCGAGAAATCGCGAGTAGAGAATGAGCCTGGCGAGCCGCTGCGCACTGGCGGTTTCGGAATCCAGGCGAAATCGGACGTCAGCTACTTCGGATGCACTTCATCGACTCCGCCCAAGGGTGGAGAAAGAAGTGTTTCTACGTCACCGACAGCAGCTCGGATGGGATTCAGGAATTCCACCCATTCGCTGTCCTGAAGAAGCGGAAGTCCTGGGCGCATAAGTTGTCGGCTGAAGAAAACCAGGTAGTCACGCCGCTACTCGCCAAGGTGGATTCCCTACGGGACCAAGCCACCGGAGTTGTACTGAACAGGCTGCACCTGGCGAGCATCTTCCTCAAGCGCAGGATTTGGCCCCTGCAGGACAGGCCTTCCACGATGTGGGAGTACCAGGGTACAGAAGACCCCAGTCGTGTGAGCCGCGAAGAGCTCTCGAACGTCGAATTCGAGAAGAAGAACGCGGCCATCACCAGCTTGAAGGTGGACGAGACCTTCCCCGACTGTACGGTCGCAGCTTTCGAGGCGTCAAGGCCTCCGCCACCCGAAGTAACTTTGTCTTTTCCTCTGTCTTCATTTCTTTCCTTGTTCTGAAATTTGGTCGACTGAAATTTTCTCTCGCTTTTCTTCTGTCTTCTTTTGTAGAGCCTAACCATGGCACCCTGCTACCCACCAATGTCTGGGGAGGAGGCCTCGGATTTGTTGGCGAGTAACTTGGACGGCCCAGCCGATACCAGTGTTGCTAATGCCTCCTTGAGCTCCGAGCGTGACTCCTCGGATGGCGCGGAGGATTCGGGTAGCGGTCTCCTCCACCGCAAATGCCGTCGAGCGGAGGACGATGAGGCCACCTCCAAGGATAACTCCTTGGACAAGGAATCACCCGGGAAGGGGCCCCTCATCGTGACCCCGCTGCGCACACGCGCCCCTTCTCCTTCATTTCCAAATATCCAAACCGCCTGGAATGCGGATATGTTGGACGACGAAGATGACGACGAGTAAGTTTTTCTTCTTGTTCTTAGTCGAACATTTTCCTTTCGCGTCTTTTGACGTATTGTTTTCATTGTAGTCTGCAAGCTATCAGGCCTCGTAGATTCGTCTCTTCCCTTCCTCCCGAAAAGAGGAAGAAAGTTGTAGCTGCGGGTGAGACCCCTACCGCCGACACCGTCCAGAATTCGCCGAGTGTAGCCCCCACTACAGCGACTACGGAATACAGAATTCCTAGTTTTGCTGCTGGGGCCTCGACTCCGAAGGAGGTGTCGGGTAGCTCAGCGGATCCCCTCTCCTTCGCCCAAGGCCAGGTAAACTTTGCTGCTTGCTTCTTTAGTGCTTTGTCAGTTTGGATTTGTTTTTTATCGGTTGCACGGCAGTGCTCCCGATGGGAGTAGCCCCCGAGGCTGTAGTTGATCGTGTGCGATTGGCTGCAGGCTCAAAGATGTAGACCTTATCCTTTCTTCTTGCTTTATCGGGTGCACGACAGTGCTCCCGATGGGAGTAGCCCCCGAGGCTATACTCGAATGTTTGCAATCGTGTACAGGCTCAAATTTCTCTTTTCTGATTCTTCTATCTATTATGTTCTTTGCAGTCACTCATCGACTCCCTTGCGGCCGTTGGTCGCCGTGTTATTCTTGCCGAAACGGAATACGGGGCCCTTTGGTCGGATCGTGATCAACTCGCCACTGAGAATGAGCTCCTTCGAAGTAAGTTTATCGCCCTCTTCCATCTTTATCTCTTTATTTCTGCCAATTTATTCGTTTCTGATAACCTTTGCTGCGCAGCTCAAGTTGAGTTTATGAAGGCCGAGAAGGCGGATGCTTCCACTCGGGCAATTGCTCAAGAGGCTCAGTTGGCAGCTACTCGACAGGAACTTGAGTCCTCCCGGGTGCTGTCGGCTGACCTCGAAGGAAAGCTTGCGGCCGCCCAGGATGCTCTGAAGAATCTGGAGGAGGCTGGCACCAAGGCAGACTCCGACCTTGTCGACTTCCTTCGTCCTCTAGCCGAACGTTTTGCGGGCAAGTTTCTTTTAGTCTATTGTTGTCTTCTGGTTGTCTGATAGGTCCTTGGATTTTAATATTTTTCTTTGCAGGTCTTCTGGGCGTCCCACTGGAGCTTCCCGGGGTCCAACGGGTGGATGCGCTGACCGATTCCTGCGCCCAGCTCAGGAAGCACGCCGAAGGGATTTGCACCCTGATTGGCGATGCTATTCGAGTGCTGACGCAGCTTCACGGTCGCTTTCTAGTCGACGTCGTGTCTCCGCCTGCGCTGGGTGATCCTTTGAAGATTTTCTCGGAGAGCAGTCTCCTTGACACCTACGCGGTTGCTCAGTCGGAGTCTGGGGCGAAGACCGCCATCCAGTTGGCGCTGGCGCATGGAGTCACAGGTTTGGAAGAGGCGTACTCGGACCTTCCCTTCGATCCTTCTACGGGAAAAAAGGTAGGGCTTCGTCGTTTTGGCGAGCCAGCCGGAGTCCTTGCCCGGAAGTTATCCGAATTGTTCGCCCATGCTTGTAGTAGGGGAGGCACCGCCGCGAGTGGCAGCACAACTGCAGCTCCTTAGTATATTTTCTTTGTATTTCGCTCTTTCGATTGTAATGAACCTTGGGATGCATTCCCGTATTTTCATCGTTTAATCGAAATGTCCTTCTGAGATGCTTCCTGTGGCTGATTTGCTGTGTGTTTCCTCCCAATGGGAGTAGCCCCCCGAGCACCTGTCGAATAGGTGATTGTTATATCTCGAATGGGGCATCTTATTCCTTCAATTTCCTTGTATTCTTCCAGGTAGCCGGGGTTGCCGCGGAGTCTTTAGGTGGACTTGCTACCCCAGCAAATCCTCTTGTTGCCGCTGTTGGGACCTTTGCAGGCCTCCGTGATCGTGTTGCGGATGGTGAACGCAAGCTAAAATCATTGCGTGGGGTAGCGGATGTAGCCAAGTCCAAACAGAAACTGGCGATTGAACGCGAGCAGTTTGTGATGGATGAATTGGCATCTGTTGCCAGGGATTTGCTCTGTAAGTAGTTCAGCCCCCTAGTCTTCTTTGCCCTGTACATTTCTTTGATCATATACCTTTGTTTTTCAGTTGTCCAGCCGGATGATAGGAGTGAGAAACTGTGGGTGGAGAACCACATTCTTCAGGAAGCTGGCAGCTCAAAGCCCCATGCGAGTAACTTTTGGTCCGATCGTAGTCAAGGCTTTGTGCTTGCTACCTTGAAGTTCCGAGTCACCCAGGCGAAGATACTCGTGAGTTCCTTTCACGAGGTTTTGATTGGAATGAACGCTGCTTTCTATCCGTTGGAGAGGGGTCCTGAAGATTGGAGCCATCTTCTTAGGGTGTTCGGGCGAGAAGGAGAAATTCGCGAGTGTGTTCGCAATCAGATGATTTGCGGCTCGGTAGTGGCTCTTTCTTTCGGCCGGTTGTGGCATCCTGAGGTGAATTTCAACTCCGTAGCTAGACTTCGTGATGGTCCAATCGATGAAATTTCTCCTCATTATAGGCTTGTTCGACCTACGGCAGAGGAAACCATTCGATTGACCACGGCTGAGGTAGATCGGGTTTTGGCGGCTAAGAATGCTTATCGCCATGTGTAATTGTAGGATGTATGTATCCTGTTGCGCCGTGTAGTTGTAAAAAACTGTTGTAAGGTGTTTACCTTATATATAAAATTCTTTCTGTGATGCTGAGTTAGGTGTAGCCCCCGTGTGTTTGTGGGGTGTATACCTGTTACTTTTAGCATGTAAGGATGGGGAACTCGAGTATCTATGGTTTAGAAACCATGTATTTTATTTCAATGACTGAAAAGTCATGTGTTTTTCTGTCGAGCTACAAGATGGCTAATATAGCCTTCATTAATGTGAGTAAAATAAATCTAGGGATAAAATTTGCGGAGTTGTGCAACATTCCAAGGGTTGGAATAGATGCCTCCGGTCGTCGGATTCTTTAGTCGATAGGCGCCACCTAGGATAACTTCGTGTATTATGTAGGGTCCTTCCCATGGTGGCTCGAGCTTGTGTCCTTCCTTCTGCTTGAGCCGTAGCACCAGATCTCCTACTGCGAAGGCTCTGTGGCGTATGCGGCGACTGTGATAGTTTCGCAACGACTGCTGGTATACTGCGGATCTTGCGAGTGCAATATCGCGCATTTCGTCGAGTGCCTTGTTGGAGGTTTCTTTGCTGTAAGCAACAACCCGTGGGGCACTGAATCTGACGTCCTCGGGAAGGACTGCTTCGGCCCCGTATACCATGAAGAATGGTGTGTAGTTTGTGGATCGATTTGGAGTTGTGCGGAGGCTCCATAGCACGGAGGGTAGCTCTTCTGCCCAATGTCCCGCTGCCGGGTGTAGACGATCGAGTAGACGTTTCTTGATGCCAGCCGAAACTAATCCATTGGATCTTTCGACTTGGCTGTTGGTTTGCGGATGGGCAACAGAAGCGAATTTGAAGATGATGCCCTTTTCTTCGCAGAACTGCTGTGTTTCCTTTGCCGTGAAGTTGCTACCATTGTCAGTAATTATGTCATGTGGTACTCCAAACCTGCACACGATGGAGTTGGGGAATTTGACGGTGCATTGGGCGCTAGCCTTCTGGCATGGCTTCGATCCACTTGGTAAATTTGTCGACTACGACCAGCAAGTGTGTGTATCCGCCTGGTGTGGACTTGCGTAGTGGTCCTACCATGTCCAGCCCCCATTGTGCAAAGGGCCAGGCGATGGGTATCATATGTAATTCTATAGCGGGTGCGTGTGGTTTTGGTGCGAATCGCTGGCAAGCGTTCCACCTGTCGACCAGTTCCTTTGTGTCTCTGGCTGCTGTAAGCCAGTAGAATCCTGCTCGGAAGGCTTTTCCCATGATTGCTTTCCAGCTAGCATGATGTCCACAATCTCCTTGGTGGATGTCTCGCAGTAATTCCTTGCCATCTTCGGGTGCTATGTATCGTTGCAGTATGCGTGAGATGCTCTGTTTGTAATTCTCTGTTGAGCACTCGAAAGGATTTGCTGCGTCTGATTATCTGTCGAGTCTCGCGAGGGTCTGCTGGGAGCTGTTTGGCGGACAAGTAGTCGAGGTATTTATGCATCCAGACTGGCTCGACCAGAAAAACTTGTCGCGAAATATTATGAATGAGCTCGATAATAGCAATTTGCGGGCTGAACTCTGTTTCCAATGCTACGGGTGCTCCTGCAGTTTTCTTGACTTTGACTGATCGTTTAGTCATCTGCTCGAAATATATCCCTGGCGGTATGGGTGTGTTTGTGGAACCCATGTTTGCCAGCCTGTCTGCTTCTTCGTTGTTGGATCTCGCAATATGCTTCAGCTCGCATCCTTTGAAACTTCCTTCGAGTAGGTTGTACATGTTACGATAGGCGACCATGTTTTCAGTGATAGCGTCGCACTCCTTCATTGTCTGTTGCACGATGAGATTGGAATCGCCGTAGATCATCAGTCGGGTGGCTCCGCACGCAACTGCCATCTTCATCCCATGCAACGGGGCCTCGTATTCTGCGTCATTGTTTGATGCTGGATCGTCGGGTGGAAAATCCAGTCGTAGGACGTACTGCAGATTGTCTCCTCTGGGTGATATTAGGACGATTCCAGCTCCTGCCCCTTCGTTTCTCTTGGATCCGTCGAAGTACATGATCCAGTTACTCGTGTATTCTGGCGGCCCGGGTGTTTGTAGTTCTGTCCACTCGCTCAGAAACTCCACGAGTACCTAGGATTTTACTGAATTGCGCCCTGCATAGATGATGTCCCAAGCGCCAAGCTCAATGCTCCATTTTGTTATTCTTCCGGATGCCGTTGGGTTGTTCATGATTGTATCGAGTGATGCATCATTAACCACTGTTATGGTGTGTTCCTGGAAGTAGTGCTTGAGCTTTCGAGCCGTGAGAACAACTCCATATGCGAGGTTCTGTTAGTGAGGGTATCGTTGCTTGCACGGCGAGAGTACCTCACTGATGTAGTAGATCGGTCGTTGGACTCCATATGCCTTGCACTCCTCAGGTCGTTCGACCACGATGGCCGTGCTGATGACCTGGTTTGTTGCGGCTAGGTATAGGTATAGTGGCTCCCTCTCTTGTGGTGTTGCGAGAATGCGCCTGCTCTGCAAGGATCATTTCAGGTCTGCGAATGTCTGCTTAGCTTCTAGTGTCCATTCGAACTTGTCCGTCTTCTCCAACAGCTTGTAGAAGGGTAACGCCTGCTCACCCAATCGTGCAATAAATCTGCTCAAGGCGGCTAGTCGCCCTGCGAGCTGTTGAACTCCGCGTAGATTGGTTGGCTCTTTCATTGTCAAGATTGCTTGTATCTTCTCTGGGTTGGCTTCGATTCCTCTGGCGGATACCAGGTACCCGAGAAGTTGTCCTGCTGGGACGCCGAAGACGCATTTTGTCGGGTTGAGCTTAATCCTGTATGCGTTTAGAGCGTCGAATGTTTCTCTGATGTCCTCGAGGAGTGTATCCTCTACTCGAGTCTTGATGACGATGTCGTCAACGTACACTTGTACGTTCTTGCCAATGAGCTTGGCGAGGCATTTTTGCATGCAGCGCTGATATGTTGCGCCTGCGTTCTTTAGCCCGAAGGGCATTGTCGTGTAGCAATACACACCGTGGGGTGTGATGAATGCCGTCTTCTCCTCGTCTTCCTGCTTCATCCGGATCTGATTATATCCCGAGTAGGCGTCCAGGAAAGAGAGGCGTTGACAGCCTGCGGTGGAGTCCATGATCTGGTCGATTCGCGGGAGGGGAAAGTTATCCTTGGGGCAGTGCTTATTCAACGACGTGTAGTCAATGCACACTCCAAGTGGATATTTTGATCTCCCTGATGAATTTTGCTGCCAGCAATCTGTTTACTTCTTCTCCAAGCTCTTTCTGCTTGGGTTCTGAGAACCGCCGAGTGGTCTGCTTCATGGGTTTTGCATCTTTGAAGACTTCGAGTGAGTGCTCGGCGAACCCCCTGGGTATTCCTGGCATATCTGAGGGCTGCAAGGCGAAAATTTCCCAGTACTCACGGAGGAGTTCGACGAACGCGCTTTCCTATGCTGGCGAGAGGGTAGTTGAAACCATCGCTGTCTTCGCAGAATCTGTCGGGTGCACCTGATGTTTTCGTGTGTCGCTGTTGGCGCTGAATTCCAATTCTGGCGCGTTTTTCTTTGTGAGGGGCATCACGGAGTGGACCGTGGTCTTTGCTATCTCCTCCAGTTCTTCTTGCATCCCGAAAATTTTTGCGATCTCGTTGAACTCGATGTCGCACTTGTTGGACTTCTGGAAATCTCCGTCGATGGTGATTACACCATATTCCTCGGGTAGCTTGAGCTTCAGGTATGCGTAATGTGGAACTGCCATGAATCTGGCGAACGCTGTTCGACCGAGAATGGCGTGGTACTGTGAGGGCCAGTCGACTACTTCGAAGTCGAGGAATTCTCTTCTGTAATTGCGCCGATTGCCCAACACAACCTCTAGGTTGATTGTTCCGAGTGGACGGACCGCCTTTCCAGGAACTATCCCGTGGAAGGATGTTTCTGATTCCGCAAGTCCATCCAGGTTCCTGTTCATCCGACAGAGTGTATCCGCGTAGATAATGTTGATGCCGCTGCCACCGTCCATAAATATGCGGGCCAGTTCGTAGTTACCAATTTGTGCTTGGATTACGAGGGCGGCGTGTCCTGGTCGATAGACTCGTGGTGGGTGGTCTTCCATGGAGAAGGTGATCGATTGGTCCGCCATCTTCAGGTACTCGGGCCTTGTTGGCGGGGTTTGCACAACCATGCACAGCTGCCGCGTATTTGTCTTCTGAGCTCTGCGGGATGGGAAGACTTTTTTATCATCCCCAACTGTCCAGCCGGGTTCGGGTACGCGTTAGCTCCGGCGTTTGGTGCGGGTGGCGCAGGTAGTGCGGCTAGCGCCATGTTTGGATTTCCTGGTGGAGGTAGGGGTTGTGGCGGCTGGAATCCTTGGTGTCCTCCTCCTGGAAGTGGCGGGTAACTTTGATTAGCTGCTGATCTGCTTTTCTTCGAGAAGGCCTCAGTGATGTCGATGAATTTTCGGCAATCCTTGAGGAGGTGCGTTGCCTTAGTTTTGCCCGTGCGCTTATCTGTAAATAGATGTAGCGAGCAGTATGCGTCGAGGTCCTCCTCTGGAGTTTTGTCCTCAGCTTTCAGTTTCCACTCGCGACTTCCTCGGCGTCCACTATCGCGATTTTGGGTGAATTCTGCCGCTACCATCTCTTCCCGGTCGTCGGGATCGTAGTATTTCCTCCTTTTCTTTCGACCATGGCGGTCGTCCTCGGGCGCGGGCGATGATGTTCTCTCGTTGCGCACTGCGTCTTCTCCATTAGCCCATTTGTCGGCTATGACCATCAGCTCCCCAATAGTTTTGGGTGCAACTCGGCCCAGCTCTTCTCTGAAAGCAGTTCGTCGGGAGCCTTTGGCGAAGGCCTCAACCGCTACTTCCTCCGAGATGTTTCCTGCGGTGTTCCTGAGTGTGGTCCATCGCTGGATATACTCGCGAGTGGACTCTCCGCTCTTCTGTTTGCAGGCCCGCATTTCCTCAATGGTTGCCGGTCTGTTGTAGGTGGCCTGGAAGTTCATGCAGAAGTCAAAGTGCAGGTCGTCCCACGATGCATAGCAGGATCTCGGTCTTGCTTCCAACCAGCTATGTGCCGCTCCAACCAAGTGTAGGTTGAGGTACTGCATAGCAGTGTTCTTGTTCCCACGTTGGCATTTTACTGCCGTGAGGTAGTCGTTTAGCCATGACGAAGGTTCGAGTGAACCATCGTATTTTGTTACTTCTGTGCTGAGCTTGAATCTCCTGGGTAGAGGTGCTTCGCGAATGCTGCGAGTGAAGCACAACGCGCCGCAGGTCTCGTCATTCGAAGAACCGGACGAGGAGAGCCCGCGGTTCCTCGCTGCTCTTGCCCTGTCCACCCTATTTTGCGCGATGTCTGACCGCGCGTTGTATCCCGGCTGGTCGCGATCAGTTTCCTTTCTTGGCTCCTTGCTGCGTTTTCGCGAGCGGCTGTTGTGATGTCGCGAGCTTTTATCTCTCGGGCTACCTTCGCTGCTGCTTCGACTGTCATCTCGGTGCCGAGCTTCTTTTCCTCGACCGCGGCGGGGTGATTTGTCTCTTCTAGGCGAAGTGCTCCTATGCTTGCGTGATGCCTCTTTCTCCTTTTCATTCTCCTTCTATTGCTGCTCAGCAGCCTTCCTGTGGTCATAGGAGGCAAGCCTTGCGACTGCCATGCCTAGTCCCTTGCGCACTTGCTTGAATTGTTCCGCTCGAGGATCGTTTTCCGCCGGCTGATTCATTTGCATGTAGGTTGCAGAGGCTAGGACCGCGGCAGCAGGAGTCTGCGGGATGACGTTCCCGTCCTCGTCAGCCCGCATGAGGGAGGGTCTGAGGGATCTGCTGATCCCGCCTAAAGACTCGGCGTCCATGGTCGCAGTTCTCGATGCGTGCCCCTTCCTCGTGGGTCGGTTTCCGACTGAAGGTGTTAGGGACAGCTCGGGTCGGCGTTGACTTGATTCATCTGCCAATCTCCTCCGTCAATTGGATCTATCCGAGCTTCTTTAATCACGGTGGCCGCTCTCACTACGTGATAGTGGTAGGCGACCAGGTCTTCGTGTGGGGCAGTGGCCGCAGGTGGCTTGCTCGTTCGGATGGCCTCTTTTGCTCGATCCCAAGCTTCACGTGAGACTCCGATTGCGGCGCGTTCTTCTGCGCTATTTTCTCTTTCTGGGGGTTGTTGCGATCCTGCCATGCAGACCTGGGCCAGTCGTGGCTCGTGAGTTCTAGGCATAGCTCGGAAAGCTTTCTGGACTTGAGAGGGTTCCTCTGTCGAGAGGGTATGGTAGTTGCTGGTGTTGAAGCGGATGGACTCGCCACTTTTCTCCAGATAAGGGCGCGAGTCGACGGCTCCTGATTCAGATCCTGATTCTTCAGGGAAGTGGAGGATTCCGTCCTTGTTGGTGTAGAACTTCAAGCTCCCGAACGTCAGGGTGACGCTCTTCTCCAGATCGCTGAATACCGGGCGTGATTCCGGCGAGTGAGGGGTGACCATGACATATCCGATCTGAATAGGGTTAGCCGGAGTCGAAGTCGAAGGTTTCCAATGCGAGTTGGATGATGAAGCCGAAGATGCCGGAGATCCAGTGCCCGCCGTTCCCACAGACGGCGCCAATTGTCGAATCTGTGACTCAACAAATCCCTCGGGTGAACCCATAGGGTTTCGAATAGGAGAACCCATGAGCGCTGGTGACGATCGTCGGCTAGACAGGGGGCACGATTTACCCAGGTTCGGAGCCCTCGTAGAGGTAAAACCCTTACTCCTGCCTCTGTCGATCTGTATTATCGAATAGATCGGTTACAATGGTGGTCGCTCAAGTCGAGAGTATGATCTCGAGCTCAAGGCTTTGGTGTTGCGGTATTTCTTGGTCCTCTGCCGGTGGTTCTCCTGGCCTTATATAGGTGGCCAGGTCTCAAACCCTACCCGGAGAGGACTCGAACTCTAACCCTATGTCGGTTACAAGTTTCCTATCTTAGTCCGCAAGGCATTGCGGGTGGGCTTCAAGTGGGCCTTCCAGAATACTCAAAGGGCTTCCCTTCTTGGGCCTTAACCTTGGGCCTAAGACGGGGTGTCCTTACCCGCAGGGTCCAAGATCCATCCCTTCGTCAATGCCTCTTGGAATACTCATGCTTTTTTCCACTCATTATAGGCTTGTGGCTCTCACTCGCGGGATGGTGGATCTCTCTCTCACCACTTATCTGACTAGAAGCTTTAGAGGAAACATTAGATAGCTCCAAGTTCCTAGCACTTGAGGTGTGGGGGTTTGTCAAAGTTGTTGCATTTTTCTTGGAGGAGGCGGTAGTGCCATTGCTTGTGTCAAAGAAGGCTCAGTTATCTCCGTGGTGTGGTAGTGGAAGTCGTGTGTTGTATCATCCTCAAGTGGTTGATGACAGTGAAGATGATATTCGTGGTGAGAATGGTGACAAGGACGTGGACTTGGAGAGGTTTGAAAGAGATGAGCATCTTCCAGAAGGTCACATGAACCAAATTCTTCATCATAGATTGGTGGAGCTTCATCGTAGATTGGTGGAGTTGTATCCTCGCGCTCATGGTGATGTTGATCTTGTTGCATTAGAGGAGTAACTTTGCACCCATGATGTTTTTGTTTCTCTTGTGGTGATGAAAGATGCTCATTCTATTGATCATGAAGTCCATAGTCCTTCCTCATAGGATGTCGCACATGGAGGTTGTGGATCGTTGTTGATGGTGAAGGGGATCTCTCTTCTTGCATTGATGAAGGAGTAGGATCAAGATGTCCATGGCGAGGTTTGCCTTGATCATGGTTGATGGCGGGGTCCGAAGGTATAGCGCATTCTTGGTGGCGATGAGGTGGAGGCTCCCACTACTCATGTGGATGATGACGCTCATGTCCATTGAACCTAGGTACATTGAGTCAAAGTTAACTCACGTTGTTGTCTTCATGTTGTTGATGGGGTCGCTCATGTGGCTCTTCATCCAAGATGGGAGGTGAAAGATCATGTGGAGCATCTTTATTTTGTTGTTGTTGATGGGGTCGCTCATGTGGGTCTTCATCAAAGATAGGCAGTGAAAGTCCATGTGGAGCATCCTCACTTGCTTGTTGTTGGTAGGGTCACTCTTGTGGGTCTTTGTCAAAGATAGGAGTTCAAAGGTCATGCGGAGCATACTCACTTGCTTGTTGTCGATGGGGTCGATCATGTGGGTCTTCATAAAAGAGAGGAGGTGGAAAATCATGTGGGTCATCCTCATTGGCTTGGCGTTGGCGGTCATGATGGAGAGGATGGCTCCCATGGTCATTGTGGTGAATTTGGTGGAGGCGTGCTTCGTGGCGTTCACTAGCATCATTATCATGGTTACCTTCTTGAGAAGGGTATTGCTCTTGGCAGTCATTGTGGTGGTGACACACATTGTGCCTTGGAAGCCTTTGATATGGGAGAGCACTATCCATGAAGTCATGTAGACCATAGTAATTGGCGGAGTTTGGTGGAGGTGGGTGATGATGTTGGTGAAGATCCGACCGTAGAGGTGATCTTGAAGAGGGTCACTGCGGCCTTGGCGGTGTCAAGGAGGTGGTGATGACGAGCTATCCTCATACCAATTTTGTCGAGGGGCTTGTGGAGGAGGAGGTGGTTATGTGGTATCAGATCCAGGTTTCCCACCATCTTCCATGTGGGGGTGATGATCATGACAACGATCTTGGTGATGTGCTTGGGGTTGGTGGCTTGAATGTATCGACTTTGAGGACGATGATGGTTCATGGCGGTTGTCAAGGTTGGCCATGTTGATGTTGATATGTGCCATGTGATCATTCAATCGAGCGTGTTGAGCTTGTAGTCGATGTTCCAAGCGCTCCAATCCGTCACGAACAAGTTGGCGAAGATGAAAATGTTTATTGCGGTTGACGAAGTTGTGGGCGTTGTCGTTGAACACGTGGTTTCCTTCATCCTTCGAACTCAGACTTGTGAACACTACTTCCCTAAGCATCTCAAAAGCACACAAGTGTGATATACAGAAAAGATGTCTCACTTACCCAACATTACCTTTTTTGGTCGTATTGAGGCTAGTGGACGAGCCTAGGTGTAGGGAGGTATGTCAAAATTGAGTCCAAAAGATCGAATGAAAACCGCAAACGACAACACACACGCTTTATGTGGATTTCAAATGGGTTAGGAAAGTGGCAAGGAAAAATCAACAAATCCGAAGAAAAGTTTGTTGTAAAACTTAGAAAAGAACCGAAATTAAATGTTAGCAAAAGAACCAAAACCTAGTGGAGGAAACAAAAATGGAACACACACACACACACACACACACACACACACACACACACACAGAAGTGATTAATGGGGTTAATGCGGACAAAGGATGAGCGGGGACAAAATTTTCCTATCAAAGACTAAGCTCAATGCCACACGAACACAAGAAGGATGCTAGCTCAAATCGCAAACTATAAGAGGCAACAAGATTCACACCGTGGCAACCGGTTACTCTCTTATTTTTTGCAACGCGAAGCTACACGTTCCTACAAGGGATAGCACTTGGCATCGATATTTTTCTTCTTTTTCTCTTTTTTTATTTTCTCTTTTAACTTTTTGCTAGATGGGGATAGAAATGCCAAGCCTAATCAAACTATGCTCCCAAAAGAGCAAAACACACACTCTTGGTGCCACCAGTGAAATGCCAAGCAATATAAAAGAGCTAGTCTAGATGGGCAAGGTACACGAAAAATGGGTTAGTTAGAGGGGAAGCAAGTTATACCTCTTTTATGGATGATCATGGACTTGCGGCCGGGGGGTTATCAATATAGTGTCGATTTGTTTATGTAGTTGCATAGATTATGTTGTGGGCTTCGCGTGGAAACTTGAATCACTCAAATCGGACCAAAAAACGAGAAAGAAAAACAAGTTCAAAAATCGGTCCAAATTTCGGCCTGTGATCCTTTTTTAGATTGTCCAAATTCCAAAAGGAAAAAAGTTATGGCCGTTTGAAGATTTTTGACTAGAAAAAAAAACATAGGCGTGACGCACCATACATGTGGTGCGTCACGGCTAAGTCTGGGCAGAAATTCTCGAATTTCGAACCCGGGACCTATATATACTCCCCTTCCTCCTCCTTCCTCTACTCTTCTCCATTCCCTTCTCATTTCTTATTTCTCCTTCCTCCACTCTGCATTCTCTCTTCTTTCTCTCTTCTCCCTTCCTCCTCCTACTACCACCACCACCGCCACCACCACCACCACCACCACCACCACCACAACCACCACAACCACCACCACCACCACCACAACCACCACCACCACCTCACATCCACTCCGGCGACCACATCCTCGTGTCTACTCCGGCGACCTCTACTCCGGCGACCACATCCTCTCCGGCGACCTCCTCTCCGGCGACCACCTATACTTCGGCGGCCACCTCTACTCCGGCGGTCACCTCCTCTCCGGCGGCCATCTCCTCTCTGGCGACCTCCTCCACTACCGCGGCACCTCCTCTCCGGCGTCCTCCTCCACTACCGCGGCCACCTCCACTCCGGCGACCACCCTCTACTCCGGCCTCTCTGTTTTCGTTTTTCAAAATTTCAAAATTTTGGGCGGCCAGATCTGGATTTGTCCCGCTTTTTTAAAATTTCAAAATCAATAGCCGTGACGCACCATCCATGAGGTGCGCCACGGGTAACTAAAGATAGCCATGACGAACCAAACAGGCGGTGCACCACGGGTAAACGAGATAGCCGTGACACACCAAAACAGGTGCTTCACGGCTATTTTAATAGGCGTGGCGTGATAGCCGTGACGCACCATGGTGCGTCACGGGTATGAAATTTGGTGCGTCACGCATTAGCCCTTTCCTAGTAGTAATTGTGCGCGTCCTCCGCCTCACGATGGTGACACGCCCCCCTCGTGTATGAACAAACACAAGCCAGCGAACGTGGGGCCAATCGGGCTATCTTATCTCTTTGCTCGTTTCTTCCCTATCTCTTCGCTTCTTTCTCCGTATCGACAACACGGCCTCCTCCGTGCAGCCTCTGCACCCTCTACCACCCATGAACTCCTCGGCGGCAGGCTCTGCAACCCCGCCCCCATGCTAATCACCGCCTTCTTCTCCCCTACACCCGGTGAGAAGCAAGCTCCACACCACTCTTTTTCGCGCGCGTTATTATGGTGCTTCAAAGCAGATCGCCGGTGGCTCCCAGCGGTGGGCAAGTACCTGTCGACGGTGACTCGAGGTACTGCATCGGGGGCGAGTGCGGTGCTGTATTAGAACGGCGTCGGTGCTCCCCTAGGTGAGCGACGGTGCTACTACTACTTCCGGCGAAGATGCGGAAAGCCAGAGCCACGGTGACCACCACGACGCAGCGAGCCGAAGCCTTGAGGACGACGCGGCGAGCCAGAGCCACGGTGACCACCACGACGCGGCGAGCCCGAGCATGGAGGACGAGGCGCGAGCCAGAGCCACGGTGACCAGCATGACGCGGTGATCCGGAGCCGGGGCCACCAGCACCATCAGCAGCACGAGGATGAGGATGAAAGCATCACGACGGCGGTGCAAGAAAGCTCGCAATAACTCCTTCCCCTTTGGATGTTGTAGATCACGGCGCTTTTTGTTAAAATAACACAATTTTTTTGCTGCACTTGTTATTTTGGTTTGCTATCATAGCATAAATTGTTTGCTAAAAATATTTTTCGGCAAGAGTCTCCGGCCATATCTCCGACGATGTCAACTTTTTGGCTAAAATAGCAAAAATAATTGCTATAATTGTTCTTCGATTTTGCTATAGTAGTAGAATGTTTTTGCTATAATGTCCCTGGCAAGGTTTCCGACAATATCTCCGGCGAAGGTAAAAAAAATGCTACAATAGCACAATTTATTTATTTCTGCAATTATTTCTTGTTTTTGCTATATTAGTACAAAACGTTTGCTACTTTTTCTGTTAAATTTTGTCCACGAACCATTTTCTGCTTCGTGTAGCAAAAGCGGGAGTTGTGCAGCAAAAACGGGAGTTATGCAGCAAAAGCGAGAAGTTATGCATCAAAAATAGTTTTTGGGACTTTTTTGGGGACATCGTGTCAGTTAGGAGAGGGGGAGGATTAGAATTTTCTTCCCCGGAGGACGCTCAGCAGTCACGTTGTGCGAATCCGCACGCACCTACCCGGCTGCGTGCATTGGCTCCCTGTGGAAGGAACGGCCGGGAGGAAAAAGCCGGCCGGTTAAAGTGGAAGTCCAGATGCTTCGCAGTTGCAGAGTAGTAGTACTATCCGGCGAGACAATAATGGGAAACAGAGTAAAAAACCTCAATAATGGGACGGCGACACGACTACAGATCCGGGGAGACAAGGCAGACATATCGGATGGGCGGACCGGAGACTACGAAGTAAGGACGAAGGGACGGGGAGGGAGCGGCGTGCATCATCCCGGCGTATAGGATGGGCGGCGGGTCGTCGAAGCGGCGCAAGCCAAGCGCGCGCCTGGGTACGAGGACCCCGCCGTCCTCGCCGCTAAGACATCCTGTGAGCACCTTCACCGGCCTCACGCGCGCATTTTCCCCAGCTTCAGCTCATTGCCTTTGCCTTTCCTTTGTGCCTGAACTGAAACTTGACGTGCATTGGTTGCAGTCACGGTGAACGAGGTGGAGGCGCTGTACGAGCTTCTCCATTATCAAGGACGGCCTCATCCACAAGGAGGAGTTCCAGCTCGCCCTCTTCAGGACCAGCAAAGAGCGAATCTCTTCGCCGATAGGGTGTTCGACCTCTTCGATCTCAAGCGGAACGGGGTGATCGACTTCGGGGAGTTCGTGCGCTCGCTCAGGATTTTCCACCCCAAAGCATCCGAGTCGGACAAGACCAAGTGTCTGCTAGTCTGCTCTGTGCGAGATCAAGGTTCTGGGGTGAAAGGCTCGATGCCCTGAGGGGCGGCCTGGTACGTGTTATATATGCCGATTAACCAAATCATCGGGAGGCAGTACAGAGTCGGTTTTACACCCTAGATACTAACAGCCGATCCTTATCAATATGGATGCGGTTGAGTTACAACTTGATATACAAGGAAACTAGAGACCCTTATCTATCCGGGTTCACAATATCTTTAACACTCCCCCTCAATCTTAGCTTCTCCAAGTTGAGATTGTTTCTGAATGTCATCAATTTCTGTTTGTCAAGTGCCTTGGTGAAACCATCAGCCACTTGGTCTCCTGTTGGTATGAACCGTATATCTAGCAGCTTATCAGCTACTCTTTCTCGAACAAAATGATAATCGATCTCTATATGTTTTGTTCTGGCATGGAATACTGGGTTTGCAGAAAGGTATGTGGCTCCCACATTGTCACACCATAAAACAGCAGCTCTAGGATGTGCAATTTTAAGTTCCTTCAGAAGAGTTTGTATCCATATTACCTCTGCAGTGGCATTTGCCATTGCCTTATACTCAGCATCAGTACTTGATCTGGAAACAGTAGGTTGCTTTCTTGCACTCCATGATATAAGATTAGAGCCTAGAAATACTGCATAACCTCCTGTTGATTTTCTATCATCAGGACACCCAGCCCAATCTGCATCAGAAAATGCACTAACAAGCATAGATGAATTTCTGTTAATCTTCAACCCAATACCAAGAGTATCTCTTAGATACCTTAGTATCCTTTTTACTGCTGTCCAATGCAAGGTGGTAGGAGCATGCAAATACTAACACACTTTGTTAACAGAAAAGGAAATATCTGGTCTAGTCAAGGTTAAATATTGGAGTGCTCCAACCACACTCCTATAATTTGTAGCATCCTCTCAGCTTAATGGTTCTCCTACAAATCTTGACAATTTTTCTGAGGTAGACAAAGGAGTACTTGATGGCTTGCAATTCATCATACCAGTACGTTTGAGAATATCTGATGTATACTTCTCTTGTGATAGAAGAATTCCATCACTTTCTTTCTTTACCTCTATACCAAGGAAATAGTGTAATTCTCCTAAATCCTTCAATGCAAAATCCATCTTCAGATCATGAAGGAGTGCTGTAGTGGCCTCCTGTGATGAGCTTGCTACAATTATGTCATCTACATAAATGAGCACAAAAACAGTAATATTGTTTCTATGATAGAAAAACAATGAAATGTCTGCCTTAGATGGAACAAAACCAAGCTTCTGCAATTTCATGCTCAGTTGTGAATACCAAGCCCTTGGTGCTTGTTTCAAGCCGTATAATGCTTTATCCAGCTTACAAATATAATGTGGTCTTCATTTCACCTCAAAACCTGCCATGAAGAAACGCATTTTGAACATCAAGCTGTCGAAGACTCCAACCCCTGGATACTGCAATAGACAAAACAAGTCTAATAGTAGCAGATTTTACTACAGGACTAAAAGTGTCCTCATAATCAATGCCGTATCTTTGTTTGAAGCCCTTAGCTACGAGTCTAGCTTTATATCTATCTATTGATCCATCAGCTTTCCTTTTTACCTTATAGACCCATTTACAGTCTATTATATTCCTTCCTTCACTTGGTGGAACTAAGTGCCAAGTGTTATTTTTCATTAATGCCTCGTACTCATTATTCATAGCATGTTTCCAATTATGATTACCTAATGCTTCATTTAAACTCTCTGGTTCACCGGTTGCGGAGAGAAGGCCATACCTGACCGTGGCATTACCACTCATCTTCTTATAATTTTTTCTTTCGATTTTACCTGTCCGTAGACGCGTAGTAGGGAGCTCGGACGTAGATTGGTGCACAGTATCACCGTGCACAGAAGATCCAGGCGATGGCGCGTGGAATCCAGGCTCCGATCCCGACGCTGCAGGACCTGACGCTGCGGAGCCAGGGAGATCCCCCTCGTGTTCCGTACGGGATCCTCTGCGGCTGGTTGCCGCCTTCTGCTTCTCAGGAATCGCCACAGACGATCCCGCCTGCGGACGCAGGGAATCTGGGGTCGCTGTCGCGCGGCCCACGTGGGCTGTTGGTCGGGGTGTCGAGGATGTTTGTCGGGGCTGCGTGGCAGTTCGCGATTGGTCGTTCGCGGAGCCCGGGGCAGATCCGCCTGATGTTGACGCTGACGCGCCTGACACCACATCTGCACTTGTTTCCGTGCCAGATTCCTCCAGGACAACATGGTCTCCTTGATGGAGGCAGCTGTTGTCTTCTTCCGAATTTTCTTCCGAATTTTCTCCTCCACCTCCTGATTCATCATCTGAACTGAAATAATTTTCTTGAACAATGTGATTAGCGGGGTTAGTAGCAGGAATAACAGGAGAATTAATCATACTTGGTTCAACTATTTGTTCTCCCCCTTGATCCAAGTGTGGAGAATTTGGAAGGAGAAGGATTTGAGATCGAAGGAGTGCACCAGCATTAGGATTCAACTTTGAAAACGGAAATATCGTTTCATCAAAAATTACATCCCGAGAGACATAAATTCTTCCGAGGCTATGTCAAGACACCGAAAACCTTTGTGCATAACACTATAGCCTAAAAAGGCACATTGTTTGGAGTGGAACTCAAGTTTTCTTGTGTTGTAGGGCCGGAGATTCGGCCAACACGCACACCCAAAAATCCTAAAGGACATATAATCTGGTTTTTCATGGAAGAGAGTTTCTAGTGGTGTGGAATAATCAAGAATTTTTGTGGGTAGACGATTTATAAGGTATGTAGCCGTGATGAATGCCTCATCCCAATATTTGATGGGCATGGATGCATGTGCAAGAAGGGAAAGACCTGTCTCTACTATATGTCTATGTTTCCTTTCAGCTAACCCGTTTTGTTGATGGGCATGAGGGCAAGAAACATGGTGAGTGATACCAATTGTTTTAAAGAAAGAATTGAGCTTCTCATACTCTCCTCCCCAATCCGTTTGCATGGTGATGATTTTATGGCCTAGACGTCTCTCAACCAAAGCTTGAAACTCATGGAAAATATCAAAAGCTTCAGATCTATTTTTGAGTAAATAAATCCAGGTGAATTTGCTAAAATCATCAATAAAACTGATATAGTAGTTCTTTCTCCCAACAGAGTCAGGAGCTGGTCCCCATACATCAGAAAAAACAAGCTCTAATGGAACAGTGGATTTGCTAGTGGAAATTGGATAGGGGAGCTGATGATGTTTGCCTTTTTGGCATGCATCACATATAGACTCTTTATTTTGGCTACTCAAACATGGAAGTTTATTTTGTCTAACAATTCTTTGAACTATGGGAAAAGCTGGATGGCCTAATCGATCATGCCACCTTGATGAAGATGGCTTGACTGCAACGGAGGCTTGCTTGATGGAGCTAGGAATAGGATAGAGGCCATCCTTGCATGGTCCTCTAAGAAGTACCTTCTTCGTGTCCTGATCCTTAACACAAAAGAGAAAGGGTGAATTTCGAGAAACACATCATTGTCATGTGTGAATTTATGTGCGGAAACAAGATTTTTTGTTGCTTGAGGAATGTAGAGAGCATTGTTCAAGTGTAGATTTTTGGAGGGTGTATGAACAAAAGTATTACCAACATGACTAATCTCCATACCTGCACCGCTGGCGGTGTGGACCTGATCATACCCCTGGTATTTCTCACGGGTGGTCAAGCGATCGAGTTCACCCGTGATATGGTCGGTGGCCCCGGTGTCAATGTGCCACTCGGGGTTCTGGTTGTTGTTGTAGACCGTTGATGCCGAGCGCTCGCGAGGGACAAAGTCAGGGTCGAAACGGTGCCAGCAGTCCTTGACAGTATGTCCCGGATTGTTGCACAGCTGACACCGAGGGCGATCACCACCCCCTCCGTTTCCATACTGACCACGACCACGGCTGTTGTTGGTGAAGTTGCCGCGACCGCCGCTCCCTTGGCCTTGATGATTTCCTCCGTAGCTCGAGTTACCACGGCCACGGCCCGTGTTGCCGTTGCCTTGGTGGTTGTTGTAGGCATTCCCGTTGTTGTAGTTGCCGGTGTAGTTGCCGGTGTAGTTTCCGCGTCCGCCGCCACGGCCGAAACCGCCACGACCACCACGGGTAGCAGCATTGACAGATGAGTTCGAGGACCCACTGCCATGGAGTAGATGCTGGCGGCTCTCATAATTGAGGAGTTGAGCGTAGAGTTCGCTTACAGTGATTGGGACCTCCCGAGCTAGGACGGCGGCGATGAGCGCATCGTACTTCTCATCAAGACCGGCGATGAGGTAGGACACCATGTCCTCGTCATCCAGTGGTTTGCCGGCGGTGGACATCTCGTCCCCATAGCCCTTCATCTTGGCCACGTACTCCGCCATGGTCATGCCTGGCAGCTTCTTCGTCGTGGCGAGGGCGATCCTTGTGTTCACCGTGCGCGCGCGGGTGCGTGCCCCGTACATGGTGGTGATGGCCTCCCATAGCTCTTGCGCGGTGTGGGTGGTGAGGACATGTGCCATCACTTCGCGGTGCAGGGAGGCGAAGACATACCCGTAGACCTGCTGGTCTAGGGCCGCCCAGCGTGCGTAGTCCGGGTTGGGCACCTTCTTGGCCGCATCCCCGGTGCCGACGGTGACCTCCATTGAAGGGGCCTTGATTGATCCGTCGATGAAACCTTCCATCAGTGCGCCGCGAATTGCAGGCAGCACTTGGGCCTTCCACATAAGGAAGTTACCCTTGCCGAGCTTCTCCGAGACATTCTGGGTGAGGGGTGAGGTCAGGGTTTCGGTGGTGTGGCTAGACGCCATTGGGGTTGAGGTTTTTTTTCGAGGCTTAGATGCAATCTGCGGAGGCTGGCTCTGATACCATGTGCGAGATCAAGGTTCTGGGGTGAAAGGCTCGATGCCCTGAGGGGCGGCCTGGTACGTGTTATATATGCCGATTAACCAAATCATCGGGAGGCAGTACAGAGTCGGTTTTACACCCTAGATACTAACAGCCGATCCTTATCAATATGGATGCGGTTGAGTTACAACTTGATATACAAGGAAACTAGAGACCCTTATCTATCCGGGTTCACAATATCTTTAACATGCTCTTCTGTTCATTCATCTTACTTGTCCTAAGAAATCAACCGGCAATTTCTGCTTGCTTTTTCTCTCTTTTTTTTGCAGTTGCATTTAAATTGTACTATGATTTAAGGGGTACAGGCTACATCGAGAAAGAGGAGGTAAAACATTCTCTGCTTCATTCAACCTGTATACACACTCTACAGGCTTTCGGCTAACGGATTGCCTCAAACTGTTGGTTCACACAGCTCAGGGAGATGGTGGTCGCGCTTCTCGACGAGTCCGACCTATGCCTTTCCGATGGCGCCGACGAGGAGATTGTCGATAACGTAATTACAACAACACATACTTTCCGGGAGCTAGCTTTCGGAACTGTTTTCCTTCCTTTCTAACATGCCCTGTTCTGCTGCTCCTTTTGGACTGACAGACATTCAGTCAAGCAGACTCGAATGGCGATGGCAAGATAGACCCCAAAGAGTGGGAGGAGTTTGTAAAGAAGAACCCAGCATCGCCGAGGAACATTTCAGTTCCCTATCTCCAGTGAGTTACTCATCTGCTGCTCTGTTTCTTCTAACTTTAACCCGGATCGGAGAGCATTGTTCTTTTCCCTTTTTAGCTTTATTATATACTTGGCGCTCTTTTTATTATATACTTGGCGCTCTTTTCCCTTTTTAGCCGGGGTGTCGACCGAAAGGCTCCGCCGGCGTACTCCCATGGGCTACGCCTGGAGATTGCTGGATCGGTGGAATTCGGTCGCAATGCTCAGTCATCGAAGGTGAGATTGGAGGACTAGCAATGGTGTTCCGAGTCTTTGCATCGATGGGGATCTGGCTTGGAGTTACAAGATTCGTGGCAGCCGTATGTAAGAGGGGGCGACAACATGCGTGAAGTCCAAAGTCCTACCTTTCAGGGTGAAAACCCAAGGTCTGGCCTTAATTGGTTGTGCCTGGCACTGCTCTTCTTGGAGCCGTTGTTTTGAGAGCGAGGATTATCTTCAGGGTGAAAACCCAAGGTCTGGCCTTAATTGGTTGTGCCTGGCATCGTTCTTCTTGGAGACGTTGTTTTCGAAGAGATGGATATCAGTTGTTGTCTAGGTGGTGGTTGTGCGCATACCGCGAGGACTGTAACTCTGTAGCGGGACTTTTCTTTTTATTTCTTCTTTTTATTGTCTTTCGGCTGTGTGCATCTATTGCGTTGTTGCAGAGGCCGGGTGTAATTTGTATCTTCTTGATATTAATATACTTCCCTTTATCAAAAAAAAAAAACATTTACAACGACGTAAGGTTGCATGGCAAGAAAGGCTAGAGAGTTGAGATCACATGTTCTTGCCCTTCATACATTTCGAGTGACTTTTTTGTGGTTGATGTTGACACGTTGTTCGGGGACATTACCACTGCCTTTCCGAGCTTTGTCATGCATTCAGAAATCGAAGATTATGGCAAATGAAACTAATCACACTTACTAGTGCCATGTGCTCCGCTGTGAGCTAATCAATGCAGCCTTGCTGGAGATGGCAATACATTCACAAGTGAGCTGCAACTGGAACAAGTCTGAAACCAAAGATGAGATAGGCAACATATGATAGGACAGTGGCTTTCCTGAAGTATGGAGAGGTTATCAGAACACCAAAGTGGTTAATTAATTGTGAAGTGGCCAACTGGCCGTAGATAGTCTTTTTTTTTTACATGTAAAGTAGTAATTGCTTCCACAAGCCTTCTCTTTAGTTGAAGGCTATCTGAGTGGCACCATCGCTCCTTCTAAATATATATGGTTCTTGACAAAATACTAACTCACGGAACAGCATGATTGAGGAAGAACATAGTAACTATCTTTGGATAAACCAGGTCGGGGACAATACTGAGTTCGTGTTCTTGAAGCTAGGTGGATTGATGCTCTATCTTGATATCAAGAGCACGACGGTATGTAAAGTGTATGAGTTGCCAAAAGTGGATCGATGTTTGGTTTATTATGTATATCCCTGTAAGATGATCTGGCCTCCCACTTTCGCTCCGCTCAAGGATGATCTCGCGAGCTTTGCCTTTCAAGCTCTAGGTGATCTGTATAGTGCTGTTTCTTAGGTTACCAATATTTGCAATGTGGACTGTTTCTATTTCTTTCATAATCGGTTACTTGTGGAAAGAGTTATTTTGTAAGATGTATAATTCCCGAGGCACATTTGAGGTGAAAGACGCCTAGCCTTGTATTCTGCAGACTTGGATGGACCTTCCATTTTGCTGTATCACTGTTTTCTGAACTACAAATGAGCTTGCAAAAGTACAAAACATCATGCCAAAGAGCTGAAATCCTAGCCTTGTTGTCCTGTTGACAGTATGTTTTCCTCTCCCGAAGTATTATCACAGACCCATCTAGCCTAAAACTTTGGCTTCCTATTTCTCTGAATAAATTATGGTATATTTTTCTGCTGTTTTCATGGATCAGCTTCGTAACTATAAACTGTGAACCTTGAGCTATCAAGTCTGAGATTGTTTATACTTGGGTCTTTCCAAATACTGCTGCTGTGTTGAAGCAGTATTTAAATTGTTGGCAGATTGTATATTTTACACGGATAGGCTTAAGCTTGTGAAGTTTTCTGATCCACATATCACAACGAAAATTTTCCTTTTGTGTGACACAAGTGATCAGTCCCCGGTAACATTTTTCTTTACTGGACTGTGAACTGTGTAACCAAAATATGCATGTCTGGTATGTTAGCCACATAATATTATCTATTCCTTGCTTGGTTTTTGCTTGAAACAGAAATGCCATCTGAAGAAGAAAGATATCATGAAGCTCTTTCTGGCTATGCACTAGTCAGGTACTCTAAGAAGGAATGCAACTCATGTTCAAATCGAAATCACATCAGTGAGGGCATGAGGCATATATTGTAGGAGTATAAGCAGAGACGCTTAAAAGTTGACAGTTGCTGCTAAGGATAATTATAAGTTCTGAATAGTAAAAACTATTAAAAATTTCTCCAACGCAAATATTGAGATTACAAATAAAAACTAATGAGTGTAGAAGGCTTCTACAATTAGGGAAAGGGGTGCCATAAACATTTTTTACAGAGTACCAAAACCTGGAGGGACCAACGAAGCTGCAAATCATCGAATTCAAAGTAGCAATGTCACCATAAAACATCTCCTGAGTCATATCCAAGTTTCAAAACTCAGTGCTCTTTATTGCATATGGAGATTCCAGAAGAAGCTTCAACTTGTAGATAGCCAAGCTGTAGTTGCGCGCGATGATCACCGGACGTCCGAGTAGAACATGCTCGGATACACCCAAAGGGGTCGCATCTTGTTGCACCAGGTCCTTGTGTAGTACCTAAGGTCAGGATCATCAGATGGATGTGGCTCATTGCCCAGCCCACGTACGGTCCAAGGTGGAGAGGATAGTGGATGGTCATCAGCATAGTACAAACACTTGCTTCTCCCTCCCCAACGTTCTGGGCTCAAGCAAGAAAATGGCGGGTTCCTCAAATCTTCCCCTATGAAGACTGCCCAATCTTCCAGCTTTTCCACCCCCACCCATTTTGCTGGCTTGGTTGACATGTCGAGACAATGGAGTGTAGAAACTGTTGTCGGATCGTCAGTGTACTGAAGACTTGTGCTAACTTGGACAATCATGAGAAGCATGTCTCCGCGAACCATTAGCCATGATGTTATAGACAAGCCATAGGTGTCCTCGATCAAATCGGTGGGGTGATTAATTGTTATTACCTTATGCATCTCAAGCTGGGGCGAAAGATCCAAAGTGTAAATCCGCTGAACGAAATCCATGACAATAATCTGTCCATTGAATTCCACAATCTGTTCTATTCGTGAACCAGAAAGTCGGACTTGAGACCAAGAGTCACTTCCAACATGCCAATCGAATAGAGTGCGACAAATACCAACAAGGAGATGATGTTGAAATATAAATACACGCCTAGCCTCTTTCCATCAGTTCGGACTTTTGGGATAATTGGCTAGTGCAACAATTCAACATGGTATCAGAGCCCTCCCTTCCAACCCTCTAGCCGCCGCCCCGGAGATCTTCTCTGTCGCCGCTGTTACGAATTTCGTCGCCGCCGTTTGGAGCCGACCACGACCCGTCACGACCCAGCTCTCAGGACCCTGCACGACGCCCTGCAGATCTCGCCTCGATTGTCTGCCCCAACGGGTACGACCGTTCACCCTAACAATTCAACATGGTATCAGAGCCATCAGTTCGGACTTTCCATCAGTTCGGACTTTTGGTCTATATGGCTAGTGCAACAATTTTATATGGTATCAGAGCCATGAGGTCTTGAGTTCGAGACCCTGCTCACGCAGTATTAAAAACAAAAGAAAAAAGATTCTACGGCCCGCACCAATCCCACGCTAAGGACTAAAATAGCCTAGACGTGAGGGGGAGTGTTGAAATATAAATACACGCCTAGACTCTTTCCATCAGTTCGGACTTTTGGGATAATTGGCTAGTGCAACAATTCTATAGATGAGAGTTGGGTGATGCAAGGGGAGCTGTTAGAATTGCACTATAGTAGTACTCAGCAAGAGAAAGTTGGAGCGGAATCATGGAACAGCTCTGCTTTTCGTAGTCATCACTGTATGGGAGACGTGGAGGTGACACATGTGCACCAGTGAAAGGATCAACAATAAGACAATGTCCACGGTTTAAGAAGATGAGTTGACCATAGGAAGGGCCAGCACAACGCATCTTCTGCAGAGTTTCCTGATCAATCTTGCAATGAAGGGTGGTGTTCTGGTGTGATGGATCAATAACCTTACATGAGCGTAAGTTGCGATGACTATTGTTTGACACAAAATGAGGAGCATGGACACGAATATCGGGTTGGATGAGAAGAGGCGGGAATGAGGTGCGCAAGGTAGATTTGCACGGGTATGAAGAGAATGCAACCCGCCAAGAGCAGCAGGTTGCAGCGAAGGCGAGAAGGTCACGAAAGGAACCTAAACGAGAGACAATGGAGTGCAGAAGATCCTCTGGGATCTCTTCCCAACCTTGAATTCCAGACACAACATGGACTGTGGAGAGACAGAGTTTGCTGTGACTTTGCATGATTGCAAACTTTCTGCAAAACATAATAAATTCAAGGTAAACAAATCAAAATGATGAGTCCCATAATAAAATGACAAGGAAATGAGACTAATGGCATGCTTTAAACATGTCTAAGCATATTGCAATCTTCAAATCTGATGATGAAGATCTAAATATAAAAATAAAGTTGTTTTATAGGCTAGTACAAACAAGGAATTTGATCTAATTTTCACTTTGGAGGATTCTAATTTTAATATAAGATCATATAGCATGTAGCAACAACAAAGATACTTCTTGGAAAATGTATCCCTCCAGTTAAAACATGAGATTTCATTATGAATCCCACGTTTACATTAAGAACAAGAGACTAACCACGCTAGCCTTTTTTCCTTGTAGTATACATTACAAAAAATGTGGCAAGTGCAGTTCTTCTAGTTGCAGAGACGCCATATCCAACCAATATGGTAGTATGCTTTCAAATATTTTGTTGTGATTGGATGTCTCTCTTAATTCAAAAATAAATTCAAGGGTGTACACGGGCCCTGAAGTTTATGCTGAAAAATACCAGCCAACTCAAATAAAAGACGATTTTTTATGGTTACTGCACAAGCCGGGGAAAATACTTCAGATTTGCAGAACCTAGTGAATCAATCAACTCAATAAAGTATAGAACATCTTTGTCAAATGTTGTATATGTAGAACCCTTGTTTGTCTTCGGAACAAGAGAAAAAGTGACAATAATGCACGACAGATATGGAAATACTACCAAAATACCGAGACAATAAAATATTTACTTGTGTTTTATGCTTCACTCCATTTGTAGATCATTTGTCAATAAATATTATCCAAAAAAAAACTTTATCCTAGCCACTATTTTTATGGGTGTGGGACCGTGGGGCTCACAAAACCTACTAGAGCAGTCCATACTAGATTTCTTCCGCATAAATTACGGAGGAACCGGAAAACCAAAGTTTAAACAGTGCATACCAATTTGGAACAGACTCTATTGAATAGATGGCAACAAGTCAAATAATTTCTGTTTAGCTAAGAATCAAATACCATATATTGCAATTGGATTACCTCAAAGACTAATCCACATGACCATCGCTAACTAGGTTCCCATTTCCTCTAGTTAGACAACTAGAGGTGGCAAGGAGTAGAACTAAAATTCAATATGAACAATCTTACAGAAGTTTGGATGTACAAAATGATAGATCTATGGGAATTACAGGTGAAAAAGAATGACATACTTACCACATATTCCATAGAGATTGAGTAGGGGTCTATGGCGACACGAAATAGCTACAGAAGTGGGTAGGTGGGGCGGCGGCGGAGGATGGGGTTGGTGATTAGGGTTAAGAGAGGGGTGGAGAGGATTTTATATGGTGTGCTGACATGGAAAGAAAGGTCGGATGTGTTTCTTTTAGATCTAACGGTGTGTGTTTCATCATATATGTTATGAATCAAAAAGATGTAATTTAGGTGAAACGAAACGCTTCTTCCGGCCACAACCTATGTATTCTACATGGACGACTAAGGTAGACGTTCTAGAACGCACTCCTTGGGGTTTAGTGAGGAGTTGGTACGAGTGAGCCTCCGTGTACAGTGAAAAATGTATGTATGAGCAAGTGGCATTTAAGCTCTCGTAAATGCATAATAAAATATAGGAAAAATGCCATTGAGAATTCACTGTGTCAGGACTAAACTAATATTGCTGTTTCTTCTTGGAAAAAATGCTTGAAAATCGTTCGAAAGCAATAAGAAAAATGGCTGAACAAGGAGATCTCAAAATGGAAGGTCTACATGTTACTCGGAAAACAGACTGGATAGTTACAACAAAATAATGCTATTTTTTTGTAACGATGCTTAACATAATTATGATGAAAACGGATGAGGCACACATACATTGATGGAGGTACAAACCCAAAAAGCTATTAACTCGACGCGTGATGGAAGAGTTAATCTCTAGAGTGGCCCGATCTTCACGAATTGACCAAGAACACGAAGAACAAGCGATGAACACAAAGAACACAAAGGGGAACAAGGGGGATCGATGAGAGAAGATAACTAGCGAGAACTGAAAGACTCGAATCCCGTCAACTAACCCGCAACGGTCACCTACGGAACGATCAATCCAACCGTACTCGCCTTATCAGAAACCTCCTCAACACCACGTGGCCGGTCCACCATGCCAATAGAACCTCAAGGGTTAGTTGAGATAGATTGGAAATTCCTTAACTGATTCCCAAGGCGAAAGGATAGGTAACCCGGTGTAGCGTTGATACGATCCTAGATACAAATCATAGGAGTAGTCTTGATATGGTCCTAGATACAAATAATAGAAGTAGACTCACAAGAGGGTTACAAAGGTCATCTCGCCTCTTGCCTTGATGAAGGAGTAGGATCAAGATATCAATGGCTAGGTTTGCCTTGATCATTGTCGATGGCGGGGTCCGAAGGTATATCGCATTCTTGGTGGCGATGAGGTGGAGGCTCCCACTCCTCATGTTGATGATGACGGTCATGGCCATTGAACCTAGGTACATTGATGCAAAAGGAACTCAAAGTGTTGTCTTCATGTTGTTGATGGGGTCGCTCATGTGGTTCTTCATCCAAGATGGGAGGTGAAAGATCATGTGGAGCATCTTCATTTTCTTGTTGTTGATGGGGTCGCTCATGTGGGTCTTCATCAAAGATAGGGAGTGAAAGGCCATGTGGAGCATCCCCACTTTCTTGTTGTTGATAGGGTCGCTCATGTGGGTCTTTGTCAAAGATAGGATTTCAAAGGTCATGCAGAGCATACTCACTTGCTTGTTGTTGATGGGGTCGATCATGTGGGTCTTCATAAAAGAGAGGATGTGGAAGATCATGTGGGTCATCCTCATTGGCTTGGCGTTGGCGGTCATGATGGGGAGGATGGCGCAGATGGTCATTGTGGTGAAGTTTGTGGAGGCGTGCTTCGTGGAGTTCACTAGCATCATTGTCATGGTTACCTTCTTGAGAAGGGTATTGCTCTTGGCGGTCATTTTGGTGGTGACGCGCATTGTGCCTTGGAAGCCTTTGATATGGGAGAGCACTATCCATGAAGTCATGTAGACCATAGTAATTGGCGGAGTTTGCCGGAGGTGGGTGATGATGTGGTTAAGATTCGACCGTAGAGGTGATCTTGAAGAGGGTCACCACGGCCTTGGCGGTGTCGAGGAGGTGGTGATGATGAGCTATCCTCATACCAATTTCATCGAGGGTCTTGTGGAGGAGGAGCTGGTGATGTGGTATCAGTGCCAGGTTTTCCACCATCTTCCATGTGGAGGTGATGATCATAGCAACGATCTTGGTGATGAGCTTGGGGTTGGTGGCTTGAACGTCTCGACTTTGAGGACGATGATGGTCTATGGAGGTTGTCAAGGTTGGCCAAGTTGATGTTGATACGTGCCATGTGATCCTTCAATCGAGCGTGTTTAGCTTGTAGTCGATGTTCCAAGCGCTCCAATCCGTCACGAACAAGTTGGCGAAGATGAAAATGTTTGCTGCGGTTGACGAAGTTGTGGGCGTTGTCGTTGAACACGTGGTTTCCTTCATCCTCCGAACTCGTACTTGTGAACACTCCTTCCCTAACCATCTCAAAAGCACACAAGTGTGATATGCAGAATAGATGTCTCACTTACGCAACATTACCTTTTTTGGTTGTATTGAGACTAGTGGACGAGCCTAGCTGTAGGGAGGTTTGTCAAAAGTGAGTCCAAAAAGATCGAATGAAAACCGCAAACGACAACACACACACTTTATGTGGATTTCAAATGGGTTAGGAAAGTGGCAAGGAAAAATCAACGAATCGGAAGAAAAGTTTGTTGTAAAACATAGAAAAGAACCGAAATTAAATGTTAGCAAAAGAACCAAAACCTAGTGGAGGAAAAAAAATGGAAAACACACACACACATATAAGTGATTAATGGGGTTAATGCAGCCAAAGGACGAGCGGAGAAAAAATGTTCCTATCGAAGACTAAGCTCAATGCCACACCAACACAAGAAGGATGCTAGCTCAAATCGCAAACTATAAGAGGCAACAAGATTCGCACCGTGGCAACCGGTTACTCTCTTCTTTTTTGCAACGCGAAGCTACATGTTCCTACAAGGGATAGCACTTGGCCAATCCACCACGATAATAGAACCTTAAGGGTCAGTTAAGATAGATTGGAAAGTCCCTAATTAACTGATTCCCAAGGGTAAATGATAGGTAACCTAGTGTAGCCTTGATACGATCCTAGATAATAGGAGTAACCTTGATAAGGTCCTAGATACAAATCATAGGAGTAGCCTCACAAGAGGGGTACAAGACCAAAGCTCAATTATCTAAATTCATCTCTCCCCCTAGATCTAGTACAAGGAGATCCTTATATAGCCAAAGGGATAGGTGAGGGGAGAAAAGGGGAATTTTCACCTCTTTTGCGTGATGCCTCGGAGGTCGGCGTGTGCGAGGGGAGGCCGGACTGGCGCTCCAGGACAGCCGACCGGGGCCGGGCTGGGAGGCAGGCGTGGGCGAGGGGAGGCCGGCATGGCGCTGTAGGCGAGCCGTCCTATGGCTGGGGTGGAGGCCGGGCCGTTCGGGTGGCCACCCGGCGTAAGGCGCAGGGGAGCCGCCCTAGGGCCGGGGTGGAGGCCAGCCCTCTCTGTTGGGTGTCCGGCCTGGAGGCCGACCTGGATGGGATTCCTGCATCTCCTCTCCCTCCTCCTTCTCTTCTTCTCGCTCGGGGTCTTCTTCTCCAACTTCTTCCATAGATTCTTAGGCATCATCTTGGGCATGTTCTTGAGCATCTTGGCCATCGTCTTGGGGCTCCATGGTAGGATCAAACCTGAGCACACATAGGGTAATTCCATGAGGTAGCGCACCATTCACGAAAACACTGAAAGCATACAGAGAGAGGAGTGAGTTCACCTTGTCTAGTATCAATGTAGGACTTGGTGGAATGGGGTGTGCTGCATCAACACGGGCATCCAGACTCAATTATGGGATGTTCATCTCTCAAGAGACGTCAAGGACATGCTCCTATGGAAATCAACGGTCATCTCAACCTTAATGAGGATGGCAAACCTGTATATCATAAACTCTATCGCTGAGTGATTAGTTCTTACTATACTTTTTTTTTTCATCTAGGTCCGATATCATATTAAGTGTTAGCATGTGCGCATGGTTTCAAGACACTGGTGGAGAACAGGCCAGTAGCACCGGTTTGTAAGGGCCTTTGGACTCGGATACAAAACCGGTGCTACGTATCCGGGACTAAAGCCCCCCCCCCTTTAGAACCGGTCAGTCACCAACCGGTTCTAAAGGCCTCCACGTGGGCGCCGAAGAGAGCGCGCAGGCGGAGGACCTTTAGAACCGGTTGGTAATACCAACCGGTCCTAAAGTTTTTTTTTTCTTTTTTTTTTCTTTTTTCTTTTCAGGGTTTCCAATTCCGTATTTAGGGTTTAGGGTTTAGGGCGTGTTCCGTATCTTCAGGGTTTCCGTTTACGTGTTTCCGTTTCTGTTTGCGGTTAAATGTTGATGCACCAAATAGTAGTACATATATATATACATGTAACACGAAGTAATCGACCGATAATTACATAATCTGAGGTTCGTTTTGAATAGTTGTATACTTGCATAGAGAAGGGAGCTGGCTATAATTGGTTCATAGGATGGAAAAATTCTCCGTCTTCTGCTATGACTTGCGTGAGAAGAAATCCTGCCAATTCCTCTGCAATAGCCTTGCAACGGTTGATTGGTTTGAGCTGCGCCCGCTTTCGTGCCATCTTGAAAAGAAGTAGATGAAAACAATTAAGTTATGAACAAAACTAAACATAATTAATGGCAACATAAATAAAGTTGTGAAGATCCGGTTACGTACCTTTAGAGTTCTGGTAGTACGGGATTTCTCATTGATCCTCCTGTGAATGAACTCGCAGACGTAGTATCCACAATAATCAGTTCCCTGTGGTTGTTGCGGGACTTTCTATATACGAGAAACATAATTCAGTCAAATTAATAATAATCAAGAGAATGGTAATGGTATTTAAATCAGGGTACGTAGTACTACTTACTGTGTTAATCTGAAAGTTGAGCTTGTCTGCCCATGTACCGGGTTCTTCCTTGATGAACATTTGCCAAACCCTGGGCGACAAAAGAAAAATGAATAGAAGAGTTAATTATTACTTACTTGATATCAGGGAATGAACGAAAAAGAGGCCGATGAACGAAAGAGGCTGATATATATATACTTTTGAAGCATCTGACGCGCGCTCTTCCATCTGTCAGCGCCCCAGTTTAACGAGTCCCAGACTTCAACTTGTCCTCTATCGATTCTAATGATGAACAATATGAAGTGGCCGCTGCGCACGTGTACACACGCAGTCATGCATACTCATCAATTACACTTAACATCAGGTAAGCAAAATGGAATGTCTACAAGACAGTAACACTCACCTGAATCCGTAGGGCCAAAGTATTTCTTTTTTGGTATTTTGTCGCTTCAAAAACCTTAGCAAATCATCCGGTGTAGTTTTGTTGAACTTTTCTACTGTGGTTTGATGATACGAATACGGGTCAATGAACCCAAAGTCCCAGATTCCTGCCAGTCTGCATTCACGAATCTTCATTCTGCATAGTAGCGTACAAAAAGAATGTCGTCAGTGATAATTATACGGGCAACGAACGCGAGCTTAACTAAATAATTAAATTACACAAATAAATCACTTACAAACAGTAGCAGCTGAGGATAGACTTGTCGAGGGCACGTTGATTGTACATCTGGAAGAAATCATCGAACCCAAGCTCCACACCGTAATCTCCGAAGTAGTGTTGATCCTGAATTTGAGCCATGATACAGTCTCTCTCCTGCCTTGCGGCCTCCAAGTACCAATCATGTAAACTCCGTAATTGGGTTGTTAGAGCAGTAGGATCTTCGACCAGAGGGTGCCCGGGCTTGTATTTATATACCACATCAGCAATAGCGTAACCCACGTCGCCCATGCGTGGACAGGACACTGAAGCCGCGTCAGATAAGACCTTGAGCGGGCCAACTGACTGTGCTTCTTGTTGTCCGAGCTGGGGAACTTGTTTCCCGCATTTCGTCTGCTCCGCCTGCTTCATCTGTGCGGCGTGCTTCTTTTCAATATACCGTTCATAGTCTGAAAGGGGCGGCGGTGGCGGCGGTGCAGGATAATATAAGTTGTCGATGGTCCGCTCAATTTTCCACTTTGGGATGTCCTTCAGAGTTTCCTTCCAGACGTCTGGAGGGGGCTTCTGGGGAAACTGTGCGAACCATGCCTTGGTTTTGGATGCCACTGCATTGGTTAGTTCCTCCTCAGTCATCAAGCCTGGTAACTTTGGGGGACTCTTGACTTTCTTGGATTTCCTTGGTCTCTTCTTGGGAGGAGTCCCGTTTCTTCTGAACTGCAGCTTCCGCTTTGTCGTACCCGTAGTGGGCGCATCCGTCGGCTCACGGGAGTGCACGGGCGATGGACCCTCGGCCTCGGGCTCCGGCCAATCTTCGTTGTGGGGTGGACTTGGAGGTTCGTTGGGGGGTGGACTTGGAGGTCGTGCATTCTCTGTACGAATGTGAAAAAACTATTAAAAATAAGATAACATGTGGTGCAACATTCAGTAATGGATGGAGGTATGGTGCATTCGTACCTGGAGGAGTCGGTGGCCTTGGCGCCGAGTTAGGGAACACGATGTGTTTCTTATTCCACAAGATGATACCAAGCTCCATTTCTCCCAGTGTCTTCTCGCCCTCACCTCCAGGAATACTGAGCTCAATTGAATGGCATCCCGGCGTAATTGTTGACAACCCGACACGGGCATGGGATGCTGGAATCTGACCACCATGGTAGGTTGCTCCAGGTTGATTCGGTAAAGCATAGCCTGACGCCACCCTGAAGGATATGTTCCCCATTGGCATATGTATCTCACAGTTTGTCTTCTCCGTGATATCATCCACGGGGTAGTGAGGCGCCGACGGTTCGACTGCACGACCGTCTTCTAGCTGCAGGTGCGTGGAACCCACGCTGCTTCTATGCTGAGATGGGACGGCATGATCGTCTTCTATTTGCAGATCAGGTGCAGGACGATGTTCTACCTCCTCTTCAGTGTCAGGTAGAGGGTGTCCCCCTTTCTTCAAGAGAAAATCCACCTTTTCTTCTAATGTCGATATCCGTTCACTCGTCTTTTTCTTGCTTCTATCACGGCTTCTGTAAGTGGCAATGTCCGCTGCAAACCCTTGGCTCCACGGGGTATCCGCTCCAAAGCCTCGTGTTCGTCCCCACTTTTCGGGGTTCCCGAGTGCCCTCGTCAGCTCGTCGTTCTCTCTATCGGGAACAAAAGTTCCTTTTCGAACAGCTTCTATTGCCTTCTCTAGTTCTGCTACGACTGTTGTTATTTTTTCCGACCATGGTCCCTGAGCAACAATCATCCCAGTCTCAGCGTTCAACGTTGCCCCATGCGCGAACAACCAGAACTTGGACCTATCGGGCCAGTCATGTGTCTGTGGAATGATACCTCTTTTCACAAGCGCATTTTCATAGCTTCGCCACCTAGGCAGGGCAGTCATGTAGCCACCTGACCCCAAAATATGGTGATATTTCTTCTTCTTCGCATTCTCCGAATTTTTGGCCGATCGGGATGCAAAGACACCCGATTTCTTGTACGCCTTAAAATCATCCCAAGCGTCTCTTATCTTCACTAGGTTCCCAGTGAAAACTGGATCTTCTTTCTGATATTTCTTCCACAGTTCTTTCTTCCACCTCTGGAATTGTGTGGCCATCTTCTTCAAAGCCCACTTCTCGACTTTCTTCTTCTTATCTTCCGCTACGCTGAAATTTTGCCATAGCGTTTCGCAAAGAATTTTTTTCAATCTTTCATCGACATAACTAGCTCCAACGTTGGCCCCGGTCTTCGGCTTATTCCATTCTATTAAGTTGATCGGGACCAGGTCTCTTACAACAACTCCGCACTGATTTACGAATTTGCGATAAGTTTCTGGGGGCTGCAGTGGTTTGCCATCAGCAGCAACTGTATCAATCGAGAACCTTGCGGTATCTTTCAACCTTGCGGCCGGGCCTCGTTTGGACTTTGTCTCAGTACTTGCGCTAGCTGTTCCGGAGGGCGCCTAAACGGGAAAATAATGATTCGTTAGTAAGTGCAAAACAAATTAATTGTTGCGTGAACAGTGACTTGAGATATACATTGGCAGAGTTTGTTCTGGAGGGCACTTCTTCATCCTCGACGTTGTCGTCGTCATCATCTACTACATCTTCTATATTCTGATCTCCGTCGCCGGAGTCGTTCAAAAATTGATTGCTAAACGCCTGTCCATCGTCGTCATCACGATATATGGCCGTTGCATTATCAAAAATCATCTGGCACACGTATCTTTCCTTCTCCGCCTCACCCATTCCGGCGAGCTGATCGGCGTGCTGATCATGTACAGGTTCTTGGGAATCCATAGCTCAACACCTGCTAGTAAAATTTATAAAATGAAGAACACTTAGCGAAATTTTCATCGGGCACTTGGCGAAATTATTTCATCGGACAGTAATAAAATAATAGTTCTGGACATATTAATGAAATAATAGTTCTGGACACACCAAGAGTTATACATAGCTCGGGTTGATTTTTTTAACCCTAATACATCACGATCGAATAATATCACTTATACATAGTCTCGTGACATCTCTCAAAATAATTAACTCCGACCGGGTCCTAAGCCGCGGGGTGCTGAGTCACGGGTGCTACGCATCCATAGATAAGGAACCCTCCTAGGGTCATAGCTCACGTGGTAAGGAACCCTCCTAATAATCGACCAACTGCTGCTATACTGCCTATACTGCCTACCGAGCAAGTACATGTAGCGACGGACGTGCTCGTCCTCCTCCCTGATACGCTGTTGTACCACCTCCTCAGGGGCCGGCTCTCTCCGCACCGAGCGTGGCCCACGCGATGGCCACCAAAGAATATCCGGGTCGACCACGTCACCCGGATTTCTCACCAAGCCGCGTGCCCCGGTACTAAGGAGCTCCCAATGCCAGCCTGGCGGGGCCCAGTCCCGGACATCCCCCGGCGGGTCCAACAAAGACATGAACTAAAAACCTGCCCGGACTAAGTAAATATTCCATAACTTAGTAAAAAATAGTAAATTGAGAAATATAACAGAAATAAGATGAAAGTTAAACAGGAACAATATGGTAACTTAGTGAAAAAATTTAACTTACTGAAATTATATAGTTATTCTAACTTTCTGAAATTTTCTAACACTAACTTAGTGAAATTTTCTAACACAACATTCTAACAGAAAAATTCTAACACTAAACAAAATTGTAAAAACAAAATAAAGCACTAAAAAAAATCTAACACTAACTCTAAAAATTTCTAACACTAAATTCTAACACTAACACTAATAACTCTAAAAAAATCTAACACTAATTAAATCTAAAAATTTCTAACACTAACACTAACTCTAAAAACAATCTAACACTAAACAATCTAACTAATAACTCTAAAAAAACTCTAACACTAAAACAAAATTGAAAAAAAAAGAAATAAAACTTAATTACCGTACGTGGCCGGCGACGGGGCGACGGCGATCGAGGGGCGAGAGGCGGGGCGGCGGAGGCGGAGGCGAGACGGACGCGCGACGGAGGCGGACGGCGCGACGGCGCGACGGAGAGGCGGACAGACGGCGACCGCGGAGGCGACGGACGCGGGGCCGCGCGGGGGATCGACGGCGACGGCGATGGACGCGGGGTCGCGCGGAGGCAGACGGCGACGGAGGCGCGGCGGACCGAGGACGCGGAGGCAGACGGCGACGGCGACGAGGCGGACGGACGGCGACGAGGCGGACCGCGCAGGGCTTCGCCGTAGCTAGGTAGAGGAGAAGACGCGCGAAAGAAATGAGGCCAAAATTTCACAAGTCCTGGAGATATCGCCCCACTACAGGCCTTTAGCACCGGTTTGTGTTAGCAACCGGTGCGAAAGGGTCTTTAGCACCGGTTTCTAACACAAACCGGTGCTAAAGGCCTGTAGTTGGGGCCACACCCAGACTGCGCGCCCACTACAGGCCTTTAGCACCGGTTTGTGTTAGCAACCGGTGCTAAAGGTCTTAATACAAACTGCTCGCCTCCCGCGCGCGGCGGTTTTATTGCTACAGTGCGCACCGGCCCGATCGCGAGTCTCTGTTTCTTCTCTTCTTCCTCTGTCTCTTCTTCTTCCTCTCTTGATCTTCCTCCACTAAGCACCATGGCTGAAGTTTCTAAGAGATATGATGTGCCCACACCATGCGGCAAAAGTCTCGACGTGTTCTACACCAACAACTGCGAGGAGCTCCCCGGTGCTATTGGGTATTTGACCAATCTGTATTTCTCCTCTCCCGAAGAACACCGGTTTTTCGGGCTTGATTTAGAGTATACGGCGGATAAACGGAATGTTGCAGTCATCCAGATTGCGTTCAAGGAGGCCGTTTTGGTCTTCCAATGGTCAAGGTAACGCACACGTACAATCTTGCATCTTCGATTTGTTTGTTGCATGTGAAGAATACACGTGTTGCCATATATCTAACACGTACACGTATCAAATTTTTGTTGTTGCAGTAGTTCAAAGCATTCTCCGGCACTTGTTGATTTTCTTGTCAACAAGGGGTATGACTTTTGCAGCGTTGACAACACGCAAGACCGTCCGAAGTTGATGCGCTTGGGTATTGTGATACCTGAAGATCACTACATTGATATTCAGGGTCTTATCCATTTGAACGGGCCAAAGACCGGTATGGCTCGCATGGCAAGTGCCTTCATCCACGAGGGCTACGGAACCATGAAGACTGATTTCCCCTCGAAGAATCACTGGTTGTGGGAGAAGAACCCACTGGACTGGACCAACATCACGTATGCAGCCATAGATGCATACGTCTCCTACGAGTTGTTCCGCTTCTACTCGACGGATCCATAGATGTTGTTTGTGTACCGCATCTTGTGTTCGATATATGCATGTAATGGATATATTAGTATGTAATGGATATATTATCATGTAATGTATATATTATTATGTAATGGATATTATTTCTATATTAATTCCTAGCTAAACTATTTCTATATTATGTCAAACACACATTTCAAAACAGACAAACAAAAACACATCAAGAAAACAAAACAGAAAAACTACTGTTTCTGTATATGTGATCACTTACCCCAGGCGCACTTTACACAAAATGCGCCTGCGGTAAATCTCTTATCCCAGGCGCATTTCCTGACTGTGCGCCTGCGGTAAAGTTACCCTAGGCGCATTTTGCTGTTTATGCGCCTGTGGTAAGTTAGGGTGGGTAATGAGTAAGGCAACGAGAAGTGAGAGCGCAAGTGATACATCGAGCATATATATCGTGGATACATATATATAGATTGATTTAGCGAGATACCATACAGATTGATTTAGCGATTGCCGCAGTGTTGCCGGAATACAAATTCTTTTATTAAAAAGAGAAAACAGACGAACACTACTCCTCGCCATCGTCGTCGGGGAACTCGTCGGTGACCTCCTCCGGGTCATCATCGTCGCCGAACTCGTCGGTGACCTCCTCGTCATCATCGGAGGTGCATGATGGTATGTCCGAGATAGGCCCCCACCTCGGATCGTCGGAGGCCCAGACTTCGCCGGCGCGGTCGGCCCGACGAAGCTCTTGCAGCGCCCTCGTCCTCACCTCCCGAGCCGCATCTAACGCGAGGTGGCGTTCGAGGCGGCGCTCCGCTCGCTGACCCGCGCGTGTCTGCCAGAGCTCCTCGTCGGCGCTCTCCTCCCCCGGGTTGTTCCGGTAATAATCGCGGACGACGCGGTCTTCCCTGGCGTCGACTAGGCCCTGAAACGCGCGGTGGCGGAGGTGGAGGTGGTCGGCGGCAGTGATGATCTGTGGCTTCGTCGCCCTGGCCTCCGCTTCCCAGACTGTGTGGCAGTCGTTGAAGTTCATCAGCGACCGCGGGCGGTTGAGGCGCCAGGCCGCCGCGTCCCAGGCGCGGGCTGCCTCTGCCGCCGTCGCAAAGGTGCCGAGGGGGATGCGGTCGTCCCCCCCAGCGGATATCTGCGCTGAACATTCCGTTCTGCCGTGCTCGGACGCCGCGGAAACCGGTGGTGCTGTTCCTCCTCGGAGGCATGGTGGAAGCGCGACGGTGCAGAGGGATGGAGAAGAAGCGCTCGAGGAGCGACAGTGGCTACTGGGTGCATATATAGGGTCCTCTGGCTCACAAAGTGTTGAGCTAGGGTTTTGATCCAACGGTTAAGAAACATCCCAACGGCTCACAACAGCTCGAAAGAAACACACCGTAGCCCTGATCGAACGGCTCACAACAGCTGGAAAGAAACACACCCCGGATCCAACGACTCACAAGCGGTTGAAACAAACACACGATCCGTGTGATTCTATCTGATTGGTCCAAACGAAACCCTAACCCATTTAGTCCCGGTTGGTGTCCCCAACCGGTACTAAAGGGACGATCCGTTTCTATTTGTCTTCTTGTCTTTCTTCTGATTGCGCCGTAACCATGGAACATCTTCATCATTTAACTGAATGCTAGGATCATCTTTGACTTTGAAGGGAGGAATTTCATCAAATTTAATGTAATCTGATCAATTACCCCAGGCGCACATTGCACACCATGCGCCTGTGGTATAGCTCTTAGCCCAGGCGCATATTCTGTCTATGCGCCTGCGGTAATGTTACCCCAGGCGCATATTGTAGTCTATGCGCCTGTGGTAAGTTAGGGTGGGTAATGAGTAAGGCAACGAGAAGTGAGAGCGCAAGTGATACATCGAGCATATATATCGTGGATACATATATATAGATTGATTTAGCGAGATACCATACATGTAGATTGATTTAGCGCGATTGGTATACTAGCCCGCTGGTACTTTGTTTCTCACTTTTAAAAAGTACATACATATATTGCGAGTATTTCCCTCTGTCAACCTTTCATCACAATCTTACGCTTGCCTTTCTTGGTTGATGTTGAATACGTGACTGCCATACCGTGACTTCTTCTGTCTGCCTCTGTGACAACCGGTCGTCACAATCTTACTCTTGCCTTTCTTGGTACCGGTTGCGGTTAACAACCGGTGCTAAAGGGTCTTTAGCACCGGTTGTTAACGGCAAACCGGTTGTTAACGGCAACCGGTGCGAAAGGGTCTTTAGCACCGGTTGTTAACGGCAACCGGTCCTAAAGGCCTGTACAGGGGGGCGCACATTTCTTTTTCTTCTTCTTTCTGTTTCCAAAGGGGGGTGTAGAACAAAACAAACGGTATCGCCATCATACAGCCCAACCGTGGCTACTGGGTGCATATATATATGCATACCAAATGCACGGCTGGACGTATGACGGCGAATCCGGATGTTTTGTATTTGCTCGATGAACTGAGTATATGATGTATCAAACCTTAAGGGGGGTGTGGAACAAAACAGACGGTATCGCCATCATACAGCCCGACCGTGGCTACTGGGTGCATATATGCATACCAAATGCACGGCCGGACGTATGATGGCGAATCCGGATGTTTTGTATTTGCTCGATGAACTGAGTATATGATGTATCAAACCTTAAAGGAGGGTGTAGAACAAAACAAACGGTATCGCCAGTATACAACCCCGCAGTGGCTACTGAGTGCATATATGCATACCAAATGCACCGCGGGGCGTATGCTGGCGAATCCGGATGTTTTGTATTTGGGAGATGAACTGAACGGTGTATGAAGCTGGGCTATATATAGGGTCCTCTGGCTCACAAAGTGTTGAGCTAGGGTTTTGATCCAACGGTTAAGAAACATCTCATCCAACAGCTCGAAAGAAACACACCGTAGCCCTGATCGAACGGCTCACAACAGCTGGAAAGAAACACACCCCGGATCCAACGACTCACAAGCGGTTGAAACAAACACACGATCCGTGTGATTCTATCTGATTGGTCCAAACGAAACCCTAACCCATTTAGTCCCGGTTGGTGTCCCCAACCGGTACTAAAGGGACGATCCGTTTCTATTTTTCTTCTTGCCTTTCTTCTGATTGCGCCGTAACCATGGAACATCTTCATCATTTAACTGAATGCTAGGATCATCTTTGACTTTGAAGGGAGGAATTTCATCAAATTTAATGTAATCTTCTGACATGTCTGTCTTGTCCTCAACTCCCACGATGTTTCTTTTCCCTGAAAGAACTATGTGGCGCCTTGGCTCATCGTCTGATGTATTCGTTTCTTTATCTTTTGTTTTTCTCGGTCTGCTAGACATGTCCTTCACATAGAAAACCTGAGCCACATCATTGGCTAGGACGAATTGATCATTGTCGTACCCAAGATTCTTCTGATCCACTGTTGTCATTCCGTACTTCGGGTCTACCTTCACGCCTGACAGGTTGAACCATTTGCACCAGAACAAAGGGACCTTAAAGGAAGGTCCGTAGTCAAGTTCCCATATCTGCTCTATGTAACCATAGTATGTGACCCTTTGCCCGTTGTCGTCTTTTGCATCAAACCGGACGCCACTGTTTTGGTTGGTGCTCTTTTTATCTTGTTCTGCCGTGTAAAATATGTTACCATTTATCTCGTACCCTTTAAAGGTCAATACAGTCGAAGATGGTTGCTTGGCCAACAATTATAGCTCATCTTCAACAATGTTGTCATTAATCAGACGTCTTTGCAACCAACCTCCGAAAGTCTTCGCGTGTTCTTTAGCAATGAAATCTTCAGGTTGCTCCGGATATTCCGAGCGTAAAATATCCGTGTGTTCCTGGATATATGGAGCCGCCAAGCTGGAATTAACTAGAACTGTGTAGTGTGCTTGACTGAAAGATTGCTCGTCCATACATGTTGTTGATTTCTTTCCTAGCGTGCCTTTTCCACGCAGTCTCCCCTCATGGCGCGACTGAGGAACCCCGATCGGGTTCAGGTCAGGAATAAAGTCAACACAAAACTCAATGACCTCCTCTGTTCCATAGCCCTTGACCATGCTTCCTTCTGGTCTAGCACGGTTTCTAACATAATTCTTCAAGACTCCCATGAACCTCTCAAAGGGGAACATATTGTGTAAGAATACAGGACCGAGAACGGAAATCTCTTGGACTAGGTGAACTATGAGGTGCGTCATAATATTGAAAAAGGTTGGTGGGAACACCAACTCGAAGCTGACAAGACATTGGACCACGTCCTTCTGTAAACTTGGTAGAGTTGCTGGATCGATTGTCTTCTGAGAAATTGCGTTGAGGAATGCACATAGCTTCACAATGGGTACTCGCACGTTTTCTGGCAGAAGCCCCCTCAATGCAATCGGAAGTAACTGGGTCATGATCACGTGGCAGTCATGAGACTTAAGGTTTTGGAACTTTTTCTCTTCCAGGTTTAGTATTCCTTTTATGTTCGACGAGTAGCCAGACGGGACCTTGATACTACTCAGGACTTGGAAAAAGATCTCCTTCTCTTCCTTGGTAAGAGCGTAGCTGGCAGGACCTTTGAAATTCTCTGGATTCATCAGGTCGTCTCGTTCGTGCATACGTTGGTGGTGCAGCCGTGCTTTTGGTGTATCTCTTGACTTCTTCCCATGCACGCCCAATAAGTTTAGCAGGTTCACGCAAATATTTTTCGTCACGTGCATCACGTCGATCGCAGAGCGAACCTCTAGGAATTTCCAATAGGGTAGTTCCCAGAATATAGATTTCTTCTTCCACATGGCTACGTGGTTGTCGGCGTCATTTGGAACAGATTGTGCGCCAGGACCCTTTCCAAAGATTACTTTTATATCTTTGACCATGTCATATATATCAGTACCTTTAGGGAGGGTTGGCTTCCTCCGTGTATCTGCCTCGCCTTTGAAATGCTTTCCTTTCTTTCTTACGGGATGCCTGTCTGGAAGAAATCGACGATGCCCCGGGTACACATTCTTGCCTATATGTATACTTTCTGTCTCGCCTAAACAGTGTGTGCATGCGCTGTATCCCTTGTTTGACTGTCCTGAGATGTTACTAAGAGCGGGCCAATCATTGATGGTAACAAACATCAACCCTCGTAGGTCAAATTCCTCTTGTTTGTACTCGTCCCACACACGTACACCTTCGTCAGCCCACAACTCTAAAAGTTCATCAACCAGTGGCCTCAGGTACACATCAATGTTGTTGCCGGGTTGCGACGGGCCTGGGATAAGCACTGGCATCATAATGAACTTACGCTTCATGCATAACCAAGGAGGAAGGTTATAGATACATAGAGTCACGGGCCAGGTGCTATGACTGCTACTCTGCTCCCCAAATGGATTCAGGCCATCTGTACTCAGACCAAACCTTAAGTTTCTTGCGTCACGTGCAAAGTCCTCGTACTTATCGTCGATGTTTCTCCACTGCGACCCATCAGCGGGGTGTCTCAGCATATCGTCTTCCTTACGGTCTTCTTTGTGCCATCGCAACAACTTGGCATGCTCTTTGTTTCGGAACAAACGTTTCAACCGTGGTATTATAGGAGCATGCCACATCACCTTGGCAGGAACCCTCTTCCTGGGGCGATCGTCGCCCTCAACATCACCAGGGTCATCTCGCCTGATCTTATACCGAAATGCACCGCATACCGGGCAGGCATTTAAATTCTCGTGCTGGCCGCGGTAGAGGATGCAGTCATTGATGCATGCATGTATCTTATGCACTTCCAATCCTAGAGGGCAGACAACCTTCTTTGCTTCGTATGTACTGCAGGGCAGCACGTTATTTCTTGGAAGCATCTTCTTCATTATTTTCAGCAGGTTTTGAAATCCCTTGTCAGATAATCCATTCTCTGCCTTCCATTGCAGCAATTCAAGGGTGGTGCCCAGTTTTTTCTGGCCATCTTCGCAAGTTGGGTACAACAATTTTTTGTGGTCTTCTAACATGCGCTCCAACTTCAACCTCTCGTTTTCACTTGCGCAGTTTATCTGTTCTTCACGAATGACCTGACGAAGATCATCATCAGACTCATCAACAATGTCCTCAAGTTCAGGCTCATCTTCCCCCATTTCAGTATCACCGTGTTCATCGAACATAGGATACTCATCATTATCCTCTTCTTCTTCATTGTCTTCCATTATAACCCCTCTTTCTCCATGCTTGGTCCAACAAAAATAACTGGGCATGAAGCCTTCTTGCAACAGGTGGGTGTGTATGGTTCTTGAGCTAGGGAAATTCCTCTTATTCTGGCATTTTTTACATGGACAAAAAATAAATCCATTCTGCCTGTTTTTCTCAGCCACATTGAGAAAACTATGCATGCCATTAAGGAATTCGGGACGACGTCGATCACTGTACATCCATTGCCGGTTCATCTGCATTATATAAATTTATCAACAACCATTATGCTAAATCATCATGACTAAATTAGTTAATTAATACAAAAAGTTCATCACACGTTAATACCAAACTAGCGTATAGTGACCATATATACATATATAGTTCTCAGAAAAATACACACTGAAACCATCCATAAAAATTCTCTCTAATTAATGCATTTAAAAACAACAACAAATGCGATCAAAATCGCAACAAAGGTAACAATTGACCCGACGACATAATGATACCAAGCCTCTTTACTAATTGCATATTTCCTAATCTTTCTAATCTTCAGGCGCATTGCGTCCATCTCGCTCTTGTGACTATCGATGACACCGGCAAGAACCTTTTCCAAGGTCATCTTCTCTCTTTCAGTTTTTTCCAACCTTTCTTCAGTTTTTTTCAATCTTTCTTTCAAGCCAATATTTTCTTGTTCAACTAAGTATAACTTCTCAACAATAGGGTCGACTGGCATTTCCGGTTCCACTACCTCCTATATAAAAATATCTATGTCAAGTTGGTCGGCGTAAGTAATTGTCGTATAATCAGGAAATGAAAATATGTAGTGAAAAAAGATAATATACCACATCCGAATCATAGACTGGACGAGGGCCAACGGGGACGGATATCAAAACCATGGCTCTAGAAAATTATATACAAGTAAATACGTAAATCATACAAATCAAAATTTGTTTTGGTAAATAAAAACAATAGACTCACCAAGGTTGTGTCGGTGATGGGGCAATTGACGGTAGTGAGTAAGGGGACAAAGCGCGCGACACTAAAAAAAGCACAAATCATAATTAATTTTGAGCTCAAATTGCATCAATTTGTATACACAAAATGAATAACAAATTCTAGCTTAGCTAGGCATTTCATCAAACACCTAGCTAGCACAACAAAAATGAAATGAGCAAGAAAACGAGCAAAACCTGCAATGCCGGAAGAGGGAACGTTGATGCTAACCGTAGAACCGATGGGTACCAACAATCTTGACAAATGGTGGAGAAAATGGGGATGGATTAGACCTCACAAGAGGAAGAAGAGAGCAAAAATGGAGTTGAGCTCGAGCTGGAAAAAATGAGCTGAGCTCGGGGTAGTATGTAGGGTTTAGGGGAGGGATTTAGGACCGGTTTGTGTTACAAACCGGTTCTAAAGGTTATGACAGCGGGACCCGCAGTGGCTGCAAAAAATGAGAAAACCTGTAGAACCGGTTTGTGATACAACCCGGTTCTAAAGGTTCTGCCCCTGGGCCCCCCTCCCTGCAGCAAATGGCCCGCAAGTCCTTTAGGACCGGTTTGTGTTACAAACCGGTCCTAAAGGCCTTGCGGGCATTTTGCTGCATGGGTGGGGCCCAGGGACAGACCCTTCTGAACCGGTTTGTATCACATCCGGTTCCATTGGGCTTGGCTCAATGCCCTGTTTTCTACTAGTGAGAAGCTACTAAATAGCTTCATATTACAAAAGTGTGAGATCATGTAGTTTAGAGACACGAATGGGTCGAGTTAGAAATTTTGCATTTTCATAGCATGCAATCCTGGGAAATTAAAAACTTTTCGGCAAAGTCCTAGAGTGGTCGACCATTACTCAAATGGCTAGTCAAAATGAAGACCGTTAGATGAGGAATTCAAAACTTTTAACCAAACTTGACAAAGGGGTCAAGGTTCCTCTTATGTTGATGACTAGAGTTGGCTCATCAACAGGAGGGTGTAAAATTTTCACATGACCTTTTCTTAATTCTCGATCTTTTATATCACAATTTAAAATAATATAAGTTCCTAGTTCAAATGGTGTACGAAGTACAAACGTATCTTGGCATCATCTCATCTTATACACATACTTGATCAAATAGGATCCAATACATTCATCTAAAATCATTATCTACACACATCTCAGTATATCATCCACACATATAGTATCATATTTTCACTTATAGACATCATCTCAATTTACCAAAGAATCCAAGATTATACAAGGGTAGCATGGTATCCAGTTCTCCAAAATCTTATGTGATCTCAAAACATCACTTCACATAAATCATAATAATACTATTAAAATTCAAGGTTGATTTGCATACAACTTATACAAATTATGACATCATATCAAATCCTTTAACTGAAATTGAAAGAGTAAGAATCATTACATCATTTTATGGAATATTTACATTTCTCAAATAAAAGGAAAGGAAATCCAAAAAGGAACAAAAGGAATCCTAAGTTCAATCGTGATCATCATCTTCACTTTGATCTTCTTAGCACATCTTGATCTTCTTATCTTTCTGATCTTCTATTCTTAATTTCCTACAAATCAAAAACAACACAAACAAAGAAGGGTTATTGTGGATTAGAATGTTTGAATCTCCGGAGGAGATGCAAGTTATTGTTGGAGCTAGCACTTTGGAAATCTGGGAACTAGTCCAGATTTTCTAAAGATAATGATTTTTTTGGGGACCCTAGACTAGCAGTCCGAGTCCTCCAGTATTCATACATTCACCATCCCAAGATCAGTTATTAGTGAACAACATACTCGAGTTGGCATTGCGGATTACAACATCCAGTACACGAATACATGTCTTGCACAACTGGTCACATGAATCGATTAAAAACAACTGCCACGCGGGGCAAGAAACTCACATGACATCGGAAATATTCAAAAGTAAACTCGTGGTAAATCCCAAGTCATGGCTTGAGTACCTATAGGCTATTGACTGGGAGACGTTCTTAGTTCGCACATTCGTCAGCGGCACCATCTTCGTCAGGTTCTCCGTAGTGCTCCTGAAAGTCTGGCCAAGTAAATAGCCATGGACAAAACCGATATGAGTACATTGGATTTTCCTCGCAAGTCACCCCAAATAAAAGCTAAAACATGCAAGTATGCATATATATATATATATATATATATATATATATATATATATATAGGACAAATTTAGGCTACTCCCGGGTGTAGCTACACCCACATGTGTTTAGTATGATGTATGTAGTATATATCATATCGGAGAGTATGTACAGGTAGTATGCAGTATATATTACTATTTCGGCGGCATATATACTACTTTTTACGTAGTATGTGTAATTTTTCTACATACTCCTTTTATATGTACATATATACCCGTATTTTGAATATATAGTGCAAACTACAAGCTCAATTTTATAATTTTCACGAAACTTGTTTTGAAGTATCTTAGATATAGTATATGAACATACTTGGACCGAAAAAGTATGACACATATCTCCGTACGGCAGTATATGAGACGTGGGTGTAGCTACACCCGGGAGTAGAAACCATTTTCCCTATATATATATATATATATATATATATATATATATATATATATATATATATATATAGTCAAAAGCTTTCCTATAAAACAATCTCCTAGTCATAGCAATCATGGCCATTCATCCCGTGTTGAGATTCCGCATGCGGCTGATCCAAACTTTCCCTTGTTAGAATTTCTCGCTTTATCATCGTGTGTCACATAATACCTCTTTGAGCTTGTATGGGGCTTGTTTGCTGCCACTGCCCACGCCATAGGCCTGCGCCGCTGCCCCATGCCTAGTCATACGCCTGCCACCAAGTTTACCATGAGCAGCAAGTCTCGAGTCCCGTTCCTTTGATTGCCTCCTCTGCTGGCTGGTGATGGATTTCATTTATCCCGTTCCCAACTGCACTTCTCTCTGTCGACCTATCTTCTGCCCCACTGCAAACAAATCCCCTCCTTCTCTCTTCATCATTTCTTTACCAATCCGAAATTCCAAATCTTGTATCTTATACACATACTTGATCAAATAGGATCCAATACATTCATCTAAAATCATTATCTACACACATCTCAGTATATCATCCACACATATAGTATCATATTTTCACTTATAGACATCATCTCAATTTACCAAAGAATCCAAGATTATACAAGGGTAGCATGGTATCCAGTTCTCCAAAATCTTATGTGATCTCAAAACATCACTTCACATAAATCATAATAATACTATTAAAATTCAAGGTTGATTTGAATACAACTTATACAAATTATGACATCATATCAAATCCTTTAACTGAAATTGAAAGAGTAACAATCATTACATCATTTTATGGAATATTTACATTTCTCAAATAAAAGGAAAGGAAATCCAAAAAGGAACAAAAGGAATCCTAAGTTCAATCGTGATCATCATCTTCACTTTGATCTTCTTAGCACATCTTGATCTTCTTATCTTTCTGATCTTCTATTCTTAATTTCCTACAAATCAAAAACAACACAAACAAAGAAGGGTTATTGTGGATTAGAATGTTTGAATCTCCGGAGGAGATGCAAGTTATTGTTGGAGCTAGCACTTTGGAAATCTGGGAACTAGTCCAGATTTTCTAAAGATAATGATTTTTTTGGGGACCCTAGACTAGCAGTCCGAGTCCTCTAGTATTCATACATTCACCATCCCAAGATCAGTTATTAGTGAACAACATACTCGAGTTGGCATTGCGGATTACAACATCCAGTACACGAATACATGTCTTGCACAACTGGTCACATGAATCGATTAAAAACAACTGCCACGCGGGGCAAGAAACTCACATGACATCGGAAATATTCAAAAGTAAACTCGTGGTAAATCCCAAGTCATGGCTTGAGTACCTATAGGCTATTGACTGGGAGACGTTCTTAGTTCGCACATTCGTCAGCGGCACCATCTTCGTCAGGTTCTCCGTAGTGCTCCTGAAAGTCTGGCCAAATAAATAGCCATGGACAAAACCGATATGAGTACATTGGATTTTCCTCGCAAGTCACCCCAAATAAAAGCTAAAACATGCAAGTATGCATATATATATATATATATATATATATATATATATATATATATATATATATATATATATAGGACGCGGAAATGGTCCGTCCAGACTTGCGTGAGGACGCTTTCCCTACCATCCGATTGCTTTGGGATTGGTGCTTTCATCCTCCATTTAGTACCTACCTCACTTTCTGATGGATTATGAAAAAGCCTTTCTCTCTCATGGCTAGGTTCCATAGGTGTGTAAGATGAGACTATAATGTTTGAATTGTTACCTCATTTGGTTTGGGTGTGGTGTGAAGTTCAAACTTTAGAAACTAAAAATAGAGAGAGGTGCAGAATTCACTGTAGCAATGACAGTGGGCCGCAGTAGGCAGGTCTGGCGGAAAACAGTGGGCCTGCTTATTCAAATTTCAAAAAAAAATTGCCGTTCTGGATCATGTGGCCTGCTGGACCGCCAGTTTCCTCTTTTACCTGGGCGAACTCTGGACGGATTCAAATGCACAGCCTTTTCTGGAGTCTAGGTACCGAACCTGGGCCGTTCGTCTGGTGCCGAGTACCGAGCGGACCGAGTAGCCGTTTCGTGGACCTAGGTACCGAACCATGGGATGTTATGAATACGGGCCTTGATTTCGTCTCGTGAACCCTGCTGGACCTAGGTACCCAACCTTGGGGCAGAAACAGCGCACGTCGACTGGAGGTGTCGGACGACCAGGTCACAGCGCGCACCTTTGTTAGGTGAGAGCGTGCCATCCTAGCTAGTCTTCCCGTTATAGTAGGGACTTAGTAAGTTTCGATTCAGCACCTTTGTTTTGGTAGCTAGATGGAGCACGATTTGCTCTCATCTCTTTACTACAATTAATTCTCTTGTTGCACGTGTATACTCCGTATGTCAAACCTATGAAGAAGAGTAGCACCTTGCGGCTTAGGTGCAACGACTCAGCACCTTGCGGCTTTTATCTAAGCACCTTATCGTATACACTCGGTAAGGTAGGAGGATCCAATTCAGCACTCTGTGGTTCCTATCTAAGTACCTTCGCATATTCTCTCTTGTGACTAGGTGGAACGACTCAGCACCCCGCGATTCCTACCTAAGTACCTCGTCATACTCACTAGCGTGGCTTGGTGGAACGACTCAGCACCCCGCTTCTTTTATCTAAGCACCTTCACGTATATAATCGGTAGGGTAGGAGAATCCAACTCAGCACTCTGCGGTTCCTATCTAAGTACTTTCGCATATTCTCTCTTGTGACTAGGTGGACCGACTCAGCACGCCGCAATGCCTACCTAGGTACCTTGGCATACTCACTAGCGTTGTTAGGTGCAACGACTCAGCACCTTGCGGCTTTTATGTAAGCACCTTCGCGTATACACTCGGTGAGGTAGGAGGATCCAATTCGGCACTATGTGGTTCCTATCTAAGTACCTTCGCATATTCTCTCTTGTGACTAGGTGGAACGACTCAGCGCCCCCGGGATTCCTACCTAAGTACCTCGTCATACTCACTAGCGTGGCTTGGTGGAATGACTCAGCACCCCGCCTCTTTTATCTAAGCACCTTCACGTATATAATCGGTAGGGTAGGAGAATCCAATTCAGCACTCTGCGGTTCCTGTCTAAGTACCTTCGAATATTCTCTCGTGTGACTATGTGGACCCACTAAGTAACTTGGCATACTCACTAGCGTGGCTAGGTGCAAGGACTCCACACCCTGCGGCTTTTATCTAAGCACTTTCACGTATACACCACCTAGATGATTATCACTCGGTAGGGTTTAGGGTTTTAGGGTGGAAAAAAAAGGTTAATATTTTTGTAAGCAATTTCTTGCCGTTACCAAGCTTTTAAACCGAGAATAAAAGTTGAGGCTGTTCAAACAAAGTAAAATTTCTTGCCGTTACCAAGCTTTTAACCGAGAATAAAAGTTGAGGCTGTTCAAACAAAATAAAATTTAGTTAGGTGCCACTCGTGATCTCCTCATGACCTTTTGAGCTATGGTGAACTTGTGCGTGACATTACCGGCATACATATGGAGCATAGTTAATAATTGTTCCCGAATGTAGGTGACCAAACATGCCAAGCGTGTGTGTTCACGACGCCCCTGCACCTTCCAGCTTTGCCACGCCGTTTTTCCTGCCGATTGAAATGCATCAGTCACGGAGGCAAGCGTGTTCCTGACGAGAATCTCTGCTGTCACGGGTATGCATGGCACGCCTGCTTCAGAAATCAGAATCCCTGCTGTCACATGTCAAACCCTACATACATCTTCAGATTGTGACCCCATCCTTGAAAGCACACACGTTTGAACCAGAGGAAACTGCTGGGCGTCTAATTCCGCCAACAGAAAATCTTTAGGTATCTGAATAGAGCACACAGAAAAATGCACTTGCAAATCGAGGAACTCAGGACGCCATATCTCGGGGGCTAGAAGAAAATCTTCAGACAAACTATTTACAAAATGGAAGGAACTGTATACGAAGTGCAAAGCAAAGAAAAGTGGATTGCAGAGTAGTAATCACTAAAAGATCTGAGGCAAATAACAGAACGGGATCTTGGTCAACAAATAGCAAACAAATTGAGAAAAGTGGATTGCAGAGTAGTAATCTCGCACAAACAATTGCCTTAGCCGCACGGGGAGTTGCTCGTGTTCACTGGAGCGTCATGCGTCCGGGCCGTCGAGGAAGCATGAACGATGTACCTTCGTTGCTGACTCGCCGGCAACAGATGCAGGGTGGAGACCTACGGCCGCACCATGCAGCCCTTCTTTGGGACGGCCGACGGCAGCGTGCTCCGGCTAGCTATGGAGCCCATGGTCTCCCTTGTCGCCTGCGGCACAGCTATGTGCTCCTCGATGCGGCTTAGATGCTCCGCTGAGACCACGATCTCCGGACCAAGATGTGGCGCCGTCGTGGACTGCGAACTCGTCGCCGGCAGGAGGCCATTGCGCCCATGTGGCTGGCGTCCAGGGCGGTGACGAAGGACCGCCACGGCGCCGTCATCTTGTAGACGCACCTATCACACCACGGCGCCGCCCACGGACCAACGCGGATCAAAATCACACGCACTCCGCTCCGGCTTGCTCTGAGCGCCGCCTCCCATCCCCTGCCGCTGTAAGGCCGACGCGACTCCTCTCAGCCCCTACCTCGAGCTCTCCGAGATATACTGGCATCGCGCTGCCCAATCCTAGCCTCGAGCGCGCTGGCGGGATGGACCGAAACAGATATCGGCGCCCTGGGTGAGAGGTAGTGGGTGCGCGCGGGGAAGGAATGCTGGACGGCGGTGGTGGCGGCGCCACGGGGATGGATTCGGTAGAATGAGTAGGGACGGGAAAGAGGACCGAAGGAGAGAGAGGTGTCTTGCAGCCTTTTCAATTGATGGTAGTATAGGGGACTCGCGACCCGTGATGGCCTGTCTGCCGACAGAAGATAAAAGCTGATCAACTGGAGCTGCAACACTGTAGCGACCACAGGCTTCACTGTAGCAGAATTCCCCGAATTGGTAATTTGTGAGAAATGGCTAAAGAGGAGAAATAGGACGCAGGTTTACCAAAAATACGGATCTCCAACAATCGAACGGTGAGCAAAACGTCCTCGCGCAAGTCTGGACATACTAGTTGTTTTCCCTATATATATATATATATATATATAGTCAAAAGCTTTCCTATAAAACAATCTCCTAGTCATAGCAATCATGGCCATTCATCCCGTGTTGAGATTCCGCATGCGGCTGATCCAAACTTTCCCTTGTTAGAATTTCTCGCTTTATCATCGTGTGTCACATAATACCTCTTTGAGCTTGTATGGGGCTTGTTTGCTGCCACTGCCCACGCCATAGGCCTGCGCCGCTGCCCCATGCCTAGTCATACGCCTGCCACCAAGTTTACCATGAGCAGCAAGTCTCGAGTCCCGTTCCTTTGATTGCCTCCTCTGCTGGCTGGTGATGGATTTCATTTATCCCGTTCCCAACTGCACTTCTCTCTGTCGACCTATCTTCTGCCCCACTGCAAACAAATCCCCTCCTTCTCTCTTCATCATTTCTTTACCAATCCGAAATTCCAAATCTTGTATCTTATACACATACTTGATCAAATAGGATCCAATACATTCATCTAAAATCATTATCTACACACATCTCAGTATATCATCCACACATATAGTATCATATTTTCACTTATAGACATCATCTCAATTTACCAAAGAATCCAAGATTATACAAGGGTAGCATGGTATCCAGTTCTCCAAAATCTTATGTGATCTCAAAACATCACTTCACATAAATCATAATAATACTATTAAAATTCAAGGTTGATTTGAATACAACTTATACAAATTATGACATCATATCAAATCCTTTAACTGAAATTGAAAGAGTAACAATCATTACATCATTTTATGGAATATTTACATTTCTCAAATAAAAGGAAAGGAAATCCAAAAAGGAACAAAAGGAATCCTAAGTTCAATCGTGATCATCATCTTCACTTTGATCTTCTTAGCACATCTTGATCTTCTTATCTTTATGATCTTCTATTCTTAATTTCCTACAAATCAAAAACAACACAAACAAAGAAGGGTTATTGTGGATTAGAATGTTTGAATCTCCGGAGGAGATGCAAGTTATTGTTGGAGCTAGCACTTTGGAAATCTGGGAACTAGTCCAGATTTTCTAAAGATAATGATTTTTTGGGGACCCTAGACTAGCAGTCCGAGTCCTCTAGTATTCATACATTCACCATCCCAAGATCAGTTATTAGTGAACAACATACTCGAGTTGGCATTGCGGATTACAACATCCAGTACACGAATACATGTCTTGCACAACTGGTCACATGAATCGATTAAAAACAACTGCCACGCGGGGCAAGAAACTCACATGACATCGGAAATATTCAAAAGTAAACTCGTGGTAAATCCCAAGTCATGGCTTGAGTACCTATAGGCTATTGACTGGGAGACGTTCTTAGTTCGCACATTCGTCAGCGGCACCATCTTCGTCAGGTTCTCCGTAGTGCTCCTGAAAGTCTGGCCAAGTAAATAGCCATGGACAAAACCGATATGAGTACATTGGATTTTCCTCGCAAGTCACCCCAAATAAAAGCTAAAACATGCAAGTATGCATATATATATATATATATATATATATATATATATATATATATATAGTCAAAAGCTTTCCTATAAAACAATCTCCTAGTCATAGCAATCATGGCCATTCATCCCGTGTTGAGATTCCGCATGCGGCTGATCCAAACTTTCCCTTGTTAGAATTTCTCGCTTTATCATCGTGTGTCACATAATACCTCTTTGAGCTTGTATGGGGCTTGTTTGCTGCCACTGCCCACGCCATAGGCCTGCGCCGCTGCCCCATGCCTAGTCATACGCCTGCCACCAAGTTTACCATGAGCAGCAAGTCTCGAGTCCCGTTCCTTTGATTGCCTCCTCTGCTGGCTGGTGATGGATTTCATTTATCCCGTTCCCAACTGCACTTCTCTCTGTCGACCTATCTTCTGCCCCACTGCAAACAAATCCCCTCCTTCTCTCTTCATCATTTCTTTACCAATCCGAAATTCCAAATCTTGTACACGCAGCCAGCCCCGAGCAACAAAAGCAATTCTTTGTCGCGACCCATCTTCCCCATCCTAACAAAATTCAATATCCTAGACAGCCAAACAAAGGCCACCCTCCACCTAGTCAAGCGCGGATCTCTAGCGCCGGTGAGACCCCTTCAACGTCGGCCTCCTCTTCCCTATCTCTGGCGCGCTCCCCTCCACAGCGACACGGCCTCCGTGGACAGGCGCGTGGGCGCGCCGCCGCCACCGAGTGCTTGGCCGCCGCCCACGAGCTCCTCCGGAAGTTCGTCGACCCGGCGATGACCCCAAGCAGCGGAAGCAGGCGCGCTCGTCCCGGCCGCTGGAGTCCCGTGCATCTCGCCTTGTGCGCGTGCCAGCACGTGCTGCAGGCCGGCGCCTGCATCTGCTGCAGCGCGACGCCAGCACGGCCTACAGTCGGGAGTGGCGGAGCACAGTAGTACATTCTCGCCTGGCCTAGGGATCGTCCGCGCCTCACGTCTCCTCCTCCCGCACGAGGCCGGCCACGGGTCGACCAGCTTTCCCGCGCCCCCGCCTCCTATCGCTACGCTCAAGCTCCGGTGGCTGCTCACCTCGTCTAGAACCATTATATTGCTCTATTGGTTCATGCACCTTTCTGTAACACGAGTGGCACCCTTTCAATTTTGAATTTGACGTGATAAATTCTTATTTCTAATGGTTAATTCGATAGAAGGGGACTCTTGACGTGGTAAATCATGTAAAGAAATTTTCATCTACCTATACCGACCAGTCCGTCACACCAAACGGAGGAGCAATATCGGATGATTTGCTTAAGATTTGTGGCAGTGAAATCGACACAAGAACCTCTTCTGTTACCATATAGAACTGTTCCACCTATTACTCACGCACCTTTCTATAACACGCATGGCGTCTTTTACCAATCACGGTGTGAAAGTTCACAATAAAAAGAAATTGACATTTATAAATTTGCAAACAGTTGTCATGCATTCTATGAAGTTGGACTACTTATTGGAAGTAATTCAAATTTAATTAGAACCTTTCGTGTCACTATGTAGAACCGTTGTGCCATTTACTCATGCACCTTTGTCTAACACGTGTGGCTCTCTTATAAATATTTGATATTTTTACTCTTCGCCGGACACACGGGTTTTAAAACGTGGAACAATTTTACTTGACACAGACGCTGGCCCAAACCAATGTACTATCTGAGACGGAGGTACCAGGGCATCACCGTACACATCAACACAAAGCCAACACCATATGGCGTGACCATGCATCGATTCGTGAGACTAGAACGGCACGTGATCACGCGGAGGCAGCTGAGTCAGTCACGCGTCCAAAGCTGCGCGTCCATGCTAGTAAGGGTTGGAAATAAAACTCGAAACTCGTGAGCTTAACGAGTACTCGAAAACTCGGCTCGAATCAGCTCGAACTCGGATACTAATGAGCCGAGCCGAGTTGGCTTTTTCAGCTCGTTAATAAAACGAGTTTAACGAGTCGAGTTGCAAGTACTCAATAAGCTCGTTAATGTCTTTACATTCATATGCTAACTCAAATATTAGTCAACACGAAATAAAATCCAAGGCCTTTAGGACAAAAATACATGAACATTCTGATTAAGATATCCAAAATCTACAGTGCGAGGCATGAACGATAAAATAGCCTTTATATAATGTTTCTCCATAATTAATTAAGAATGTTTTTTAGTTTCTTAATGAGCTTATCAAGCTTATCGAGTCAACTCGAGTATTTATTGAGTCGAGCCAAGCTAAGGTTTTTTGCTCATTAAGTTAATGAGTCGAGTCGAGTAAACTCGTTAACAAATGAGTATTTACGAGTCGAGTCGAGTTGAGTCGAGCTAGCTCGATATCCACCCCTAATGCTAGTGGTAGGCCCGGTCAGCACACGGAGGCACAACCAAACCCAGGCGAGCAGCAACACGCTACGTACCTGGTAAAACTCTCACAACTCACAAGCAGGCCCTACCGATACTAATCAACAGAAATTAATTAATCATTCTATCCGTGTAGGTGTGGCAGACTGGCAGTGCATTACTGCTCTCATTTGATTCGTGTACTACACACCATATGCATGTTCATGTCTGGGACACACGAGATGGCACACTGCCATTTCAGGAGCTAGTGGTGCGTCTGTGAGTGTCAGATCACGGGCAACATAATTCTGCGCGGCTTTCCGAGTTTTAGGGGAAAAAGCACAATGCTATAAATAAGGTTGCAGATAAAAACATGTCAGAATAGGTTTCCATTCTGGATATGTGTAAGAGTAAAGGCAAAGAACCATTTACCTGACAGAGATGGGCGACAGGCGAGCTCCTGGCGATGGGCGCCTGGCCGGTCGGTTCTGGTGCATTGCGCCCATTTCCGACGACGAGGATGATCGCCATGCGCCGTCCGCCTCGCCGGAGAGAGGTCTGGACTACGTCTGCGCCACTCCCGCGTCCGTTGCGGATCGAGATCTTCCTCTGTCTTCCAGAGAAGAGAAACGGCGCCGTAAGAAGATTGGTGCCAGTGCTATGGCTATACTCGTTGGGGATGAGGTAAGTTCTACCAACTCTGTCAGTTCATCCTCGCCGGCGATCGACGCTGGTATTCGCCGGAAAGAGGTGGATGGAAGTGGTGCGAGCACACTTTCCCCCTCTACGTTTTTGCTCGACACTTTCAATCCAAAGGAGTGGATCCTTGTGGAACGCAGAAAAAGGCGTATCCGTCGCCTACGTGGCCTCGGATGCGGCCGTCGGGAGGTCCCTGTTCAACCGGACTCGGGGAAGAAGAAGTACTTCGGATTCGGATCTGAGTACGTCGACAATTCGAAATCGTATTATACGACTGCGTGTCGTACGGGCTGTATTAAACGCATCGAATACTGGGCTTACAAAGAGAAAAACAAAAAGCCTTTGTGCCAACCGGGCCTAGGCCATCGAATCCCTCCCGTCTACGTACGTCGTAGCCATCGGGAATTAGGGTTTCCATACGATCACTGTGACCGTGCGGCGCCCGTGGTTCTCCCTCCGATGGAGAATTACGGTGGTCGTGGTCAGGGCGACGGAAGGGATGATCGCAACCCCCCCTTTCGTGGTGGCATGGCAGGCCGTGGCTACGGCGGCTTCTATGCTGGGAACCGCGGCGGGGGGAACCAGGGGGACTTCAACCGCGACTATGGATTCAATGGCAACAACACTGGTGGTTTCGGGAATTTCAACGCCGGTGTGGGTGTTGGCAACGGTGGTTATGTCAACAATGGAGGAGGATACCGGCGGCCGTACGGGGGCCGTGGCTATAACCAAGGGCGAGGATACGCAGGTTACCGTGGCCGTGGCGGGGGGAGAGTTAACCATCCGCCTCCTGTCCAGGCTGCTTCCGGGACGCAGCAAGATGCGGTCGCTGCTGTGCTTCGTCAAGTTTCTGAAGTGCTCCGTGCACAAGTGTCCGTGCCCGCGCAAGTATCTGCCGCTGCTGTGCCGGACCCTCCTAGCGCTGTGGTTCCGGTTGCTGTTGTGCCAGCAGCTCGGACGATCCCCTCTACTGCTGCTCCTACGGTCCGAGTTACACCAGCTGCCCAAGCTGCACCTGTCTATGTTCCAAAGGTACAAACCGCATCCACATCTGTTGTTGGAAACAAAGAACCTAGGGTGGCTGAAAGTGCAGAGGAAGGGGTGAAGAAGGCTAAAAAATCCAAGTGTTACCAGTGTGGTGCTCCGGGGCATTTGAGTGCGTTGTGTCCTATAGAGGTATGTGACTATTGCGAGGGGTCTGGCCATGTACCTGAGGAGTGTCACCTCCTTTCTGTAGCCAAACAGCAGGTGATCACACACGGGTTTATTGATGATAGACTCACTTTTTATGAGGCTGTTCCAACTGCAACATATAAACCGAAGATTGATTCGGCTAGGGTGGCAAAACTTTCTGTAGCGGGAGGTGGACTATCTGAGGAAGAGATTGCGTTCCAACTTCAGCGTTTAGTTCCTTCTGAGGGGTTTAAATGGGAGGTGATGCAGGTTGGAGACAATTTATTTAAAGTTTCTTTTCCGTCGAGAGCAGAACTAGAGAGGATGATCAATTTTGGGGTCTGCCATGTCCCTAACAGTGAGTGTGTTATCACAGTGGAGGCTTGGACTGTGGAGATGAAACCTTTGTGGACACTTCCAGAGGTGTGGATTCAGATTTCGGATATTCCACCTATTTATCGGGGGGATTTTCTGTTGTTATGGAGTTTGGGCTCTCTGTTTGGGAAGACAATTAAAGTAGATATGAAATATACTCGAAAGCACGGGGTCTTGAGAATCTATGTTGGTTGCGTGGACTATACGTTAGTCCCGGAGAAATGGGTTGTGTTCATCAAGGATGGTTTTTACGAACTAAATTTTTTTGTGGAAACTCCGGCTGGTGAGGAGGATGATGTTATGGCTGTGGACAAGACAGATGACAATGATGGGGATACAGATAAAAACGATAAGCAAAAAGATAAGATGGTTCACGAGGGGGATGCTAAACATGGAACTGACACAACCAACACTTCAGCTCCTAGTATCTGCAGCTGGAGGATCCGTTGGTCATCAAAAGGAGTTCTCTCCGGGAGTGGTTTTATCGCCTATGGTGGCCTCCACTTTCAAATCTGCTAGACAAGATTTTCTTCTTAAACTACATGGTTCTAACGCTACGGGCCCTAGCTCAACAAAGAGGGAGGAGTCTACTGTTGTTGAACTGCAGCATGGTCCCAAGGGGATCGAGCACTCCATCTCTGCCACGAAAAATCAGTCTCAGGTTTCGGTTCCGAAGCAGCAGCATTCTACTCAGTTTCAGCATGTTTTTCATCCAGTTTCGGCACCAAGGCAGCCTGCCCTGGGCGATTTTCCTGCCACGGCAGGCGCAGCATGCGGTACTGCTGCGTTGGTTCCTGCCGTGGGCGATGCGTCTGCCGCCGTGTTGGCTGTTCCATCCTCGGCTCCTATAGCTGCGCCAACGTCTGCTGCCCGCCCTTCTCCTTTGCCTGCTGCAGTGCGTCTTCGTGACGCTGAGGCACCTGGTGGTTCCCCGATTACAGCTACCGAGGAGGCTCTACGTGTGCCGTCCTCAATTGTACCAGTGACCGTGGCAGTTGGCGCTACTCCCCCTGCTGTTGAAGCCCGTCATGAATGGCTATTACCGCGCGGATTAACTCAAGCTTTTAACCTAGAGGCTCGGCCAAATCCTCAACCGTGCGGGTTGGGGGGCTCGGCATCGATTGACTGCTTCATCGCCGACGAGGAGGTTCTCTCCCCTAAGCTAGACGAGCTGGGGTCAAGGGGAACGCTCAGAGTTGGAGGGAGACCATCGGAGGAGGAGGTGATCACTTACGGTGGACTACCGGATTTTGGTGATGTGCGTTCGAGTCCACGGCTACGTGCCAAGACGAACGCCGATCTTCCTCAACTGGAGCGTGCACGGGCTTTGGCGGCACGGAAGGACGAGTCCTATGCGAAAGGTACAACTGCATATGCTAAATTTTCTTTCAGTACTTTTTCTCCTTCTGAAATTCTATCTAGGGCAAATAGACTAGGAATTTCTTTAGGGAAAACGGCGGAGCAGCAGAGGTTAGCAATTTCAGGTTTATTAAAAAAAGAAGAAGAGAGAACGGTAACTTTTCTTAATAATAACATGGTTCAAGACGAGGAAGATGCAAACAGTAATTTAGCTTTAAAAGAAGCAACCATTTTGAGTGAGGATTTGGATGACGAATATGAAGTAGAAAAAGAGCGTATGATTCTAACTCCTACTGTTTCTTTGGTTAAACGTAACCAAAAGAAAACTTTAGCTACAGTTACAAAACCTAGAAGAAGTGTGCGTCTAAAGAAATCCCACAAGTAGAAATGAAAGGTCTAATTTTGAATAGTGACGGGTTTGGTGATCATGCAAAACACATTGCGGTCCATGATTTTGTGAGAGATTATAATCTTGATTTTATAGCAATTTTGGAAACAGGTAGGGATTCGTTCTCTACCCATTTTCTTAAATTTTTAGCAGCCGGCAGAGATTTTACGTGGTTTGTTCTTCCACCCAATGGACGCTCTGGTGGTATGTTAATAGGATTTAATTTTGCAAACCTCGCAGCACAAACCGTTGTGACTGGGACTTTTTGCGCTAAATTCCTTGTTAGAAATAAGAGGGATGGGTTTCTTTGGAGTCTCGTTGTGGTTTACGGAGCCACACAAGATTCTAAAAAACCAGATTTCTTAGCAGAATTGGTGAGAATTTGTGATAATGATGACCTACCGATGCTAGTAGGAGGAGATTTTAACATTATTAGAAGGCAAGAAGTGAAAAATAACGACAATTTCAATGCACGATGGCCTTTTATCTTTAACGCCATTATTGAGAGCCTGGACCTCAAGGAAATAAGACTTTCAGGTAGGCAATACACGTGGGTTAGCAGGAGACCGGTACCAACTTTTGAGAAACTAGATCGTTTTCTTTCCTGTGTACAGTGGGAACAAAAATTTCCACTTGTCTCTGTCCATGCGTTGGGCAGGTCGGGTTCAGATCACACACCACTACTGTTAGATTCAGGAGAGCAGGCCCACATAGGAAATAACAAAAACTTCTCGTTTGAACTTTCGTGGTTCCGACAAGAAGGTTTTCTTGATATGATTAGGCGGGAATGGTTATCGGTAACATCGGGTACGTCTCCGATTGAGCGATGGCAACACAAAATAAGACATCTCCGCCAATTCCTTCGGGGTTGGGCTAAGCACCAGAGTGGACAATATAAATTGTTGAAAGATAAGCTGGTTCTATTAATTGATCAACTTGATATAAAAGCGGAAACGGTTCTTCTTAGTGATGCCGAGCGGGCTGCTAAGAAGGACGCCGAGGAAGGATTAGCTAAATTAATGCGGGATGAGGAATCGAAGTGGGCACAGAGGGCTAAGGTCAAGCATATTCAGGAAGGGGGAAATAATACGAGATACTTTCATATCATAGCGAATGGTAAATTTCGTAAGAAAAGGATTTTTCAGTTAGAACAAGATGAGGGTACTATCGTGGGTCAAGAAAATTTAAAATCCTATATTTCTGAATATTACAAGAGGCTATTCGGAGATGAAAATCCGAGTTTTGTCTCTTTATTAGAAGAGGATAACCACGATGTGCCGCAGGTCTCATCTGAGGAAAATATTTTGCTCACTTCTCTTTTTACGGAAAGGGAGGTGAAGGAGGCTATTTTTCAAATGGAAAAGAATAAAGCACCGGGACCTGACGGGTTCCCTGCTGAATTCTATCAGCACGGTTGGGATATCATCGGAAGCGATCTGATGAATATGTTTTCCCAACTTCATAACGGAGACTTACCGCTTTACAGGCTCAATTTTGGCGTTATTACTTTGCTGCCCAAAAAAGAGGATGCCAGCCGTATTGAACAATACAGACCTATATGCCTACTTAATGTCAGTTTCAAGATTTTTACAAAAGTGTGTACTAATAGATTTACCTCGATTGCTAGTCGAATTATTAAACCAACCCAGTCTGCCTTCCTGCCAGGTCGAAATATTTTAGAGGGGGTTGTGGTTTTACATGAGACAATACATGAGTTAAAAAGAAAGAAAATGAGTGGAGTGCTTTTCAAAATCGATTTTGAAAAAGCATACGACAAGGTAAATTGGTCATTTTTACAACAAGTTTTGAGAATGAAAGGATTCTCACCTTCGTGGTGTGAATGGATAGCACGGTTTGTTCAAGGTGGTAGTGTTGGGATAAAGGTTAATGATGATATAGACCACTATTTTCAAACGTTAAAAGGCTTGAGGCAAGGGGATCCTTTATCCCCGATTTTATTCAATTTGGTTGCGAATATGTTGGCCATTTTAATTGCTCGTGCCAAAGAGGATGGCCAAGTTGGTGGGCTCATTCCTCATCTCGTTGAGGGAGGGGTTTCTATCTTACAATATGCGGACGATACGATTCTTTTCTTAGAACATGATATTGACAAAGCTATTAATATGAAATTAATCCTAGCATTCTTCGAAGAATTGTCGGGATTAAAAATCAATTTTCATAAGAGTGAGTTGTATTGTTTTGGGGATGCTTTAAATTCACAGGATGAATACCGGCTTGTTTTTGGTTGTGATATCGGTCATTTACCTTTCAAGTATCTAGGTATTCCGATTCATTATAGAAAACTGTTGAATAAGGAATGGAAGGAGGTGGAAGATCGATTTGAGAAAAAATTGGGTTCATGGTCGGGTAAATTGTTGTCTTATGGAGACCGTCTTGTTTTGATAAACTCAGTTTTAACGAGCCTACCTATGTTCCTGCTTTCCTTTTTCGAGATACCTATCGGGGTACGGAAGAGGTTAGATTTTTATCGGTCTCGTTTTTTCTGGCAGAGTGATAACAAGAAGCGTAAATATAGGTTGACTAAATGGAATATAGTTTGTAGGCCGAAAGATCAGGGAGGGCTAGGCATTGAAGTGTTAGATATTAAGAACATTTGTTTGTTAAGCAAATGGTTTCACAAATTGTTGAATGAAGAAGGAGTTTGGCATGAAATTCTTTCTAATAAATATATGGGAGATAAACCGTTATCTCAAATAAGAATGAAACCACTTGATTCACCCTTTTGGAAAGGACTTATGAATATAAAAAGACATTTCTTCGATCGGGGTGCGTTTCGGTTGGGGAATGGTCAACGGGTGAGGTTTTGGGAGGATATTTGGTTACGAGATGAACCGTTGTCTCACCAGTATCCTTCCTTGTTTAGTGTGGTTAGAAATCGTGGCGTTACGGTGGCAAACATGCTATCCAACACACCGCTGAATATTCAGTTTCGACGAGCCATTTCGGGACCAAGGCGGGCCCTTTGGCTGCATTTGGTCGAACGTTTGATGTATGTCCAGCTCTCAGATGATAGGGATGAGTTCAGATGGAGATTAGATGCGACGGACACGTTCTCTGTTAGGACAATGTATGCTGATTTTATGCATGGTTCCACAATATACTTGCGGAAATACTTGTGGAAGTTAAAGGTCCCCTTAAAAATTAAAATCTTTCTTTGGTTCCTTAATCGCAAGGTCATCCTCACGAAAGATAATTTGTCAAAGCGCAATTGGATAGGATGTAAAAAGTGTGTTTTTTGCGATCAAGATGAAACCGTTCATCATCTTTTTATATCCTGTTCTTTTGTGAGAAATATTTGGCGTTTGCTGCATTTCACTTTTTCCATTACTCCTCCGACCTCCATTGCGAATATGTTTGGTTCTTGGTTGAATGGAACGGACAAAAAGACAAAGGCGCGTATACGAATTGGCGTGGCTGCTGTGCTTTGGGCTGTTTGGAACTGTAGAAATAGTGTTGTGTTTGACAAGAAAAAGGGTGCTCATTTTTTGCAGGTTATCAACATGGCGGTCTCCTACATTCACCTTTGGTCTTTCCTCCTACCTGCGGAGCAGCGAGGACTTATGGATACCGGTTGTGCTCGAATGATGGCGGTCGTTCGGGTTATTTTCAGTCAGGGTGGGTGGCTTAATGAAAGGCGTATTAATGCATAACGGTGTAATTTTTATCTGGCTTGTGTTTGTGGCCACGTTATGTGACCCATGATTTGTAAACTTTGACTATTTTCGTCACTCTTTTAATAAAAACCAGCCGCGTGCATCAATTTGATGCAGAGGCTGGGGCCGAGGCTCCCATTTCTAAAAAAAAAAACCTGTTATAGACTGCGAATTATAGAAACTTTCGAATCTGGCTCCATTTCTAGGTTAGAGTGCGGATCTCAATGCAATGCAACGGTTCTGATTGCAGCCATCCTAGTTTACTATGATACTAAATCCACACTCTATATCTTTACAATTAAAGCAGGGTCGACGGTGTCCGTGATTGCAGTACGTCCTTCCAGCCTTCATGCCATCCCGCGTGGAAGAAAAAAAGTCGACGAGCAACCGAGACTTTGGGGAAAAAAACAGCCAGAAAACTGCCCCCGCACACGACCACGTTCACAGTAACCACGACCTAATGCCAAAATCACCCAATCGCCTCCCAGGCCCTGTCGAGCCGCGATCTGCATCTCAATGACGCGCAGCTACCTCATCGCCCGCCGCCGCCCCCATTCCTTTCCCACATCGCCCTTCATCCATCCTCCGGCGCCCTCTCACCATTCCCTGACGTTACCTCCTCTGTCCCCTGGTGTTTCCCAGTGCCGCATCTTCCTACTACATGGAAACCGCCGGTCAGCTCGTGCGTGGGAATCTTCCGGTGACAGGACCAATTCCGCCGCCTCTTTGACTGCACAACTATTTTCGCCGGCACCGGAGACGATACCTCGGCAACTACGTCCGCGGGCTCACCAAGGAGGGCCTCAAGATCAGCGTCCGAAAAGGTGAGGATTGTATTCTTTCCCTTTCCCATCACCATCCACGCAAGCACTTGAATTGGTTTCGCCTCAGAGCTGATTAACTATTTAGTCCGGTTGGTTTCTTGCGTGTCCGGGGAACTGTTTGTTCGTGTGCTGCCATCTCGTCGAAATCCTCACTGCAAGGAGTCACCACACCACCAACTGATAACCGCTATTCTCCTCCTCCAAACTCTTCATACAAGGTAACCATCTCCTCAACATTTGTTTTGCAATGTTCAGTATACTTCATAAATCACGGTGATTAGTCTTGATATCCCTTATTCAGAAAATTTTGCCTGTACGAGCAGTTGTAGTTACCCTCTACTCTGAAGATTTGTTGCAAATTGTCAAACACTACGGTGGATCTTCCATATTTAAGAAAGAAGTTCCAGTCTGCAATGGTTCTTCTCCATCTTATGTTCCCAAGTAATAGAAAATACAACCGGATCCTGAATTGAATGTTGTTGCGTCTGACATGTAATTTAAGCTCTCTTCCTTCCTTTGGTCATTTGAAAGCTAATCTGAAGCTTTTAAAAATTTCACTCGTCATTGTCCAATGGGCCTCTAAGTACTTTTCAAGTATAGAACTCGGAGCTAGCGCTCCTGGAAAAATTTGCTGCGGTGCGTCAAGACCACCTGCGTCTCTAACGAGGTCGTCAACTTGTCCAGCAACAAAGGTACCACCAACCTCATTCAGAAAAGTTAAACCTTGTGCCTTTTGTGTGGTTAACGAGAATGGACAGTGTGTATTTATTGTGTGTTCATAAGATCGATCGGCTTGGTCCTGTGTTGTGTACTCTCCTGGGTTGGATAATTCAGAGAATAGCTAGCAGAGTATAAATATATGTATATATTGTCGTCAGGTTTGAATATTTCTAGAGTTCGCCTAATGTATATAGTATTGTATCTCTTTCACTCTGAAATATCCACATGACACCCCCCCCCCCCCCCCCCCCCCCCCCCGGTTAATCGATGATGATTCCCACAGCCAATATGTTCAATCCCCGTATTCAGTAGTTAATTTTGAATTATTGGTCCAATAAATTAATTAGCTTGTTGATTAAGAACTAAGCAATGATGAGCGTTAGTAATTAGTATTTGCTCGTAAGGTTTACTACTCCATGAAGTATAGATAAGATGGTGAACAAGAAATTTTGTTTGCTAGAAACCATACAAAACCTTATTGTTAAAAGAGAGCAGTTCAGTGTCTTACTTATTTGGCTAAAGGAATCATCAACATATTGAAATTTCAGTTACACCGATTATATGGGATCTCTAAAGTGTATACACTGGCAAATGCAGAGCCGAGAATTACATTTCTGTATCAAACAAGTAATTTTTGATGGCAACAAACCGTTCCAGTACAAGCTAACCAATTAATGGTGATTTATTTTTCTTTTTTGTTTAACTGCCTTTTCACTAATTTTTTCTCTGTTGGTAGATTATCATCTGAAGCAACCATTGATCACCCAGTTTGAGCCAATACAAGGTACACTCCAAACAGACCAGGCAAGCCAACTACAAAGGAAATAGGACAAAATAAACTAGAATGCAGCATTACGAGGTCACATCTTTCAGCTATTTCACTTTACTGTGGTAACAAGTGTGATGAACCTGGTGCTGTCGTATTGCTATTGAGCAGACAATATGAAGAGAACATCAGTTACTCTAGCAAACTAAAAGACATCCAGTTTCCAAGCAAACATGGAAGCGAACTTTGTAGTGAAAAATTATATGCCTTGTAGTGTCAGTATTGTATCACTCTTTGTATTTGCATACTGGCTGGCATATGTTTAGCTTTGTTGTGTCAGTAGTTTTGATGACCGGAGCTATAGTGATGTTAGAGTCTTTCAAGGCTTAGAACTTTGATATGCTGTTTTATGCTATATTATATATAATGATATTAAGGCATTACAAAAGGATGCAAATATTTGATGTTCACAGGGAAGTACTTCCGCTTTCATTTTTAACGTATTCAGGTTCCTTGGTTGTTTACTAATGCCATGGCGAGCTGCTGGGATGGTTGGTTATGACAGTTCGTTTGCTTTGTACCTTGTGCTCTGAAGAGGGACAGGAAAAGTTGGCCGGCCGGCTCACAAAGGCATTTCAGTTCCTTCCCTTTTTTTATATATCCCATTTTTACTTTCGTTCTGACAATTCATTAGCTTTGTGCTTTGGGAAGCCTGAGAAGGTACATGCTGCTCCTGGAACTATGCTTGAGATTTTTTTCAGAGGATCCTTTATAAATGAATAAACTGTATGATTTATAAATAAACTGCATGATCCACCATCATATGCATTTCTAAATAATCTGTACGATTTTTTTATTATATAAACCTAAGCTCCAACATTGAGTTGTTAGAAAATTCAACACTTCTTTTTTACAAAATGTTGCAGGCACTGCTTTTCGTTCATTAAGAGAATTGATAGAGCCAGAGAACAGAGATACGAAGGTAGGGTGAGTACAATTAAACCACATTGAGAACAAAAAATAAAAGAGTTCAGCGTCGCAGATCTTTGGCCCAACCAAAATAATAGTGTCTTCAAATTCATTACTCTGATGTTCATAGAGGATATGAAGTAAAAGAGAGTAGCAAGCCAGCATACCTTTTCCGGTGGATTATGCTAAGATGTCGCTAAGAGTAAATTAACAAGGACAATTGAAATGAATGCACCAAGAATTCACAGAAGCCAAAATACCACTGTCCTTGGTAACAACCACACATAATGTTGTCTATAAAGAACTCCTTAGCGCTTGATGTTGCAGCACTCAATTCGAGCAGCTTGTCTTATATACATCCAGTTAGTCAAGATGGCATTGTTTTTCTAGATATCTTTTCCTTTTTATTAGTACTAATTTATTTTCTCAAGTCGTGGTGTCTTTGTTTTAAACATGCAATTAAGCATTGAGTATTATGATCTTATTAATTCAATTAAATTTTTATCTGATCTTACATTTGTTTATAAACCGGAAACAATTACACCGTAAATTGTTTGGTAAGGAGCACATACTTGAATAATCACATGCATTGAATACCACATGTACATCATGTGCTATCCAGGATGATAGCTACGCACCTACATCCATCCGTTGGATCTTGTATAGAGAGCACAATGTATGACATCGGAGCATACACCAAATAAAACGGCGTCACAACGAGAGCACGTTACAAAATAATAGCATCCCACTAGCCCACCTTTTTATACCTTCCACGGTCATTTCTCTCTCTTTCGAATTCCTCCCTTTTTCCGGTTTCTTGATGGCACCAACCCTCCCTTTTTCCGGTGAACTTCCATGACGCAACAAAGGTCCATGGCCGGACGAGCGAGTCTCAAGGGGCGAGGCCACTGGAAGCAGTGTAGGGGTGGGCTGGGGAGGCGGGGTATGGAGGTGCGGTGGCAGTGGCCGACCGGTTAGTTGAGCTCTCCTAGCCGGATCTGGTCCACGCGGTCGCCCTGGTGCTGCGGCTGCCGGATAACAGCTTTCACGGGCGCGTCGGATCCTCCGCGCACGGCGTCGACCATGGCGTCAAGGAAGGAGCCCGCACGATGCAGACCAAGGGCTGGAGCTGGTGCCGGGCTCTGCCAGATCCGCGCAAGGGATGATAGGGGATGAGCTGGTGCCCCTCCCTAAGATCCCCCATGACTGCATGTTGGTGCCCACTAATTTTGCTTAATAGAGAGCAACAATCGGATTTCTTTTTCTCTTTTTCTTTGCAACGAGCAACCGCACGGTCGCGGGAGTCCGCTGATGTGTCCATCAACCGCGTGGGACGGGCAGGCGTGAGGACATCCGTTTGCTTCTGATTAATTTTTATTTTCAATTCAGTTTTTGCAGCATTTTTAAGATCCAGATCTGTTCTGTGATTCTTCGGTGTATTAGAAGACAGCATGCATGTGTTTCAATTTCTTTCCCGGTTGCAATTTCTGTCATTCCACTTTTGTGCCATTTGACCAAAGATTGGGTTTCAGAGTGTGCACCAAAGATTATTTTTTCGAACCACCTTCACGTGCTCCAATTTGTTTCTCAGTTGCAATCTCTCTTTGATTATTCAGTTTGAGTTACCGCAAGAGGTCTTGGAATTTTGGGGTAACCAAAGATTGTTCTCTGGCACCATGCTGAGGGATGATCTGTTGTCGGACGCGCTGGGCCTGGTGTTCTGCATCCTGCCGCTGCAGAAGGTGCTGACGGTGGTGTCGTGTGTTTCTTGCCCGTTCTTCTGGCAGGGGATGAATCTCAAGGACTAAAACAAGCTGCGGCAAAGCCGGCCGAAGAAGCTCGTCCGCACGGTTGAGACGCTTGTCCGGTGTGTGATTCTTGTGGTGCATCCCGCCCCATGGGTGGAGAAGCTAGCGGTTTTGCTAATGAGCATCTCCTATCCGCTCGACCGGCTTCTTGAAAACTACCAGGAACTGCAACTGCAAGCAGCAGATGACAGCTCGGTGAGACCAAATGTCCAAAGGCCAAAGCCCAACCCCTCTTGCATTTTTTAGTTACCTGTTTGTGATTGTTCTTGACAGCTATGCTTTTTGTCCATGATTTTCTCTACATGAATGGTGTTTTCTCTATTTTTCGCCTGTGATATTTTTCTCCTTTTTCTCATGCATCGGAGGCATTACTTTCCCAGCCAGGGTTCTCTATGATCTGAATTGATATTTGGTTTTGGATCGAATTTTGTTCATGATCTATGTTCTGAAAATGATAATTCTGTAAATGGTCCATATTTCTCCTAAAAAAATGTGTTTATATCTCTTTCAACAAATTTGTTGGAGTGCTCAAGAAAATTGCCTTCAAATCTGGAATTGTCGGCTGCTTGCGATGGATCATGCTTCTCCATCGGCAGCGCGACTGCAAGGCTCGGCAGGGGACTCAGACTGGTTTGTTGTCTTTGTAATTGATTTTCAGGGTGAGCTAATTTGATGGAGAAGCAAGTAATTTCAGGCTGAGCCCGGTTGCAAATACTTCCACTATTATGGTGTTCCACTTTGTTCCATGATGTACAAGCACCGTTCGGGATTTAGAGTAGGCACCAAATAATTTTTGAATGGGCTCTGTTCATCCTCTCGTTCTCCTATATATTCTAGAGTTTATCCTCCATAGCTGACTGAGAGAGGCATCTGGTTATTTACCTGTAAATGTGTTTTATTTGAAACTTAGGGTAGCTTCTCCGCATTCTCTTGTCACTCGATCCATGGTGATTTCTTTTTTCTTGGTTTTTTTCTTCTAAATAGAGGCAAGTACATGGATGTGATCATTCTGACAGATATGCTACCTGTTGCTGCAGATTCAGTTTGTATTTGTGCATATTTCCTCTTCTGAGAGGGAGCTGAGGTGCTCTTTTGTAAATAGATATGTGAGAGTTTTCCAGATTTTGCTTTGTCTTCGCCTCCTTCCTTTATTTTATCCTCAAGAAACTTTAATGAGATACAAGGTTCGCAAGAAGTATCCTCAAGAAACTTTAATGAGATACAAGTTTTGCAAGAAGCATGTCCTTGCAGCATTCAAAACATTCATGCCTTCTCTTTCTTCTTAAGATTCTGTACTTAGTATATTAAGCTCATTTGTTTTTATGAACTTCAACATGTTCACTAATTTATGGTCCAAGAAACAGTACGGTTTTCCATGTTGCCGATATACAGTCTCGACCGCATCAAGCAACAATTTCATTTGCTTCCTCGAAAAATCAAACTCATCGGTTGTACGGTCCTGGCTGCTTCTGTTTATCCTCCTTGCGGCGGTGTGGTTGCACCATTTTCTTCTTTTTAATTTTTCTGAAAACAACTTGGTTTCAAAATAAGCTACACATTTTCACCCTTTCTTTTTCCTCGAAATGAAGTCACCCAGCTCGGCCCAGTATTTATTTTTCTTTGTTGGACTTCTGGCCTGGTGCTTTGAGCTGAAAAATTAAGACGATTTGGGGTGCACCGTGCACGGTAAGAAGTGTTAAGAGATACTATTGGCAATTCGTTTTTTTTACTGTTGATATGAGCATTTTGTTTGTTCATCCCCCAAATCGTTATGAGTGAGATCAACTTTTATTGATTAGTTTTGCAAAAAAAAATTGTATTTTGCAACTCTTCTGATTTGTTATTGCATTTGATTTAGCCGCAAATATTGATTACATGCAGGAGCAGGTCAGCCCGTTGATGGATTTGTTATTGGGAGGACAGTCTCTGCTTGTGTTGCTGCTGCATTTGGATTTCTGTCTACAAAAAATGTTAGGATTTGAACATTTATGGGGGTATTTTATGGTGACCGCGTTGAAGCAAATTACATTTTTTTTGCAAGTTCAGTTTTATGTTCCATGAGTTTTCTTCGAGAGCCGCACTCAGAGCCAGATTAGTAGATTACTAGTGTGTGTCACATGTGTAATCGACCAACTTTCTGTTTGTAATTGACCAAACTTTCCTTACAGATGCATACAACGTCTTGTGTGGTTCCGTCAATTTGAGAGCTTCAATGTTAAGAATGGTCCGATGGACCTGCTTTTTGGAAGCCATCTACAACGCGAAAATCTTATTATTGATGCTAGTTAACAGTACGATGCACCTTGCTCAACTCGCTGAAGAGAATAACACATGGTCACACTTATTTTTAAGGAAAAATGGAAAATACATGGTCGCATGCGCCAGGCAGGGCGTGCTGGTCGATTAAAAAAAATGGCACCCTCGTATTGAAAAAAATGGAAAGGGAGAACCGAGCACAGGCTATACGCTACCCAAAATAAAAAGACTACGGCCTACCGCCCAGACAATGAAAAAAAAGCTATTATGGGGGCCTCTACCTCATAAGCAGAACCAGTACACGCAATATAGAAGTCGCAATCGAAAAAACAACTGTACCGGATGGCATGACCTCCGTTAACTCTCATCGATGCAAGCAACACTATCTAGTGCAGTCAAAAGCAATCTCTATATCTGACCGTTGATAGGCTATGCGTAGTTAGACCATCCACACCGTGGGTGCGGTTCAAACAAAACGATGACAGAGGTAAGAATCGCTTCACGTTTGCTACACTGCTGCAAGCGCTTCTTGTCAGATACCATGGTGGGTCCATAGGCCATGGAAAGCTATTTTAGTCTTCTATTTCTTCAGCTCAAAGCCGTCTCTCCTTTCATTTCTCACAGGCAAGTGGGCCAGCCCATGGCACAAGATTCCTTTGAACCGATTCAATTTGTTGAATCGCTTTTTTTTTTGTGAATCGCTTTTCGAGAGAGCTACTATGTGTGGAACCGGTTCAATCGTAGGAGAGAGAAGGCTAGGAATCGTTTTTTTCATCACAGTGTGGCTGGCTATTATGTTGTAGAAGGATGTAATTAGGCTTCGACTAGGCATGATGAATCTAAGATCCATCATGGTTGATCAAGTTGTAGATTTTCTGGTTGAAGAAGATACTTCAAAAGATATTTAGATTCTCTTGCAGACATTGCATGTCTAAAGGTTTTTGATAAAGAATTCTAAACAAAAGAAAGTTTTTTTCTCTGTAAAACTTCTTGGAAGATTACATCTTCAAGATCATCATTTTTCGGTACCTCAAAGGTACGATCCTTTCCCTTTCCAAGTACCTCCCAGGTACAATACTTAAAACACTTTTCAAGCTTTTTGAAAACATTGACACAATACTAGTTGCATGGTCATTTAACTGTCCATATTCGAGGACTCGACTATTCTGAATAGTTTTAATCTTCAGATGTGTACACAATCTACAAGACCCAGTCCATCCGCCTTGAACAACCACGGACTGTCCACGAAAGTATGCAAACATCAGATAACCAGTCCTAACTATACAATGTGCAGGTGCTAGTAAATGACTACCTCTTCAATTGGGTTTGTTCTCCCCGGCACCGAGTGAGTCAGCCGTGTCGACCCGGTTTCCCCTGACCACACACCGCCATGACAGGAGACCCAACTGTTGCAACCGGTGGTGAAATTAATCCCACACTTTGAATGTCCCATGATTCCTTTCTGGCGACAATTCGGTTTAGGGGACTCTAACCGCTATAGCACCTTGAGGTAGACACGGACTAACATCGACAAGCTTTTAGTTAGGCCCCATGCCCATGTTGAGGTAATGTGGCAGCACAAATTGGTTGTCCAACGAAGACTAGGTTATGTGTCGTTTTGGAAAACAAGTTGAAAACATTCCTCCTTCACATACCTCCCTTGGACAAGGTCCCACCTTTCCTCGAGGTTTTCCCAAAGCTTTTGTTTTCCAAAAACATCAAGTTAAAGATGTCCACTACGGTACTTAAGTAAGTTAGGTGATGTGGTTAAAATTCCTAAAGGGCCTGGTAACACCAAGATTATAAAGTGGCTATAGAATATTAGATATACATAATATATATAGTGGTATAGTCCACTTAAGGAAATAGTTTTTGAATCAAAATTTTGTAAAACTTCAGAAGTAAAACATGCATGATAGATAATGATAAGTAATCAACAAGAAAGCATTTAGAGTGACTTTCCTTGGCACTGGTCTTGGTCTTGATCTTGAAATAATCAAGAGTTGCAATAAAAATCTCTCCGGGAATAATACCGACTTTGTTATCTAACGTCGTAACATAAAAAGGAAAACACCCAATCAGAACACAAAAAAGCAAGAATTTGCTAACAAAGTAAACATACATCAATCAATTAATCAAACAAATACATTAAAAAACAATAGTTTCAGGATACACAACATCAAGCGAAACATGCATAGACAATACAAAGAAAAAATTAGAAATGGTGCTATTGTTCCTCAACTAAATCGGCATGAGTTCAGTGGGTGTGCCACTCTCATATCATGTCCATATAAGGTTAAATTATCTCTATCCATTCATGAGGAGGAAGTAAATAACAAGAAAACAACTCAGGAACACATACACGTGCAAAGGGAAATAATATACGCAATACCACAAGCCTATAGTAACACATGATTTTCTAAACATGGAGAAATAATATAATCAGAGGCTAAGAAACATAATAACAGATACATATCTATACTAAACATGTCATGGCATCACCCAATGCATGTAAATAATCATGGAGCAAAACAACTACTAAAACTAGAAATGGAAAATGACTATTTAGACATGCATGCATACATAACCATAATAGATCATCAAACAAGGTTTATTCTAGCATACTAGACCTATAAGATATTATCCAAATAATATACTCCCTCCGGTCCATTATAAATGTCGTAACCTGTGTGTTGATTTGTATTATCTTAGTTGTGTCTCTCTGACACTTTATTCGGATCGGAGGGAGTAGAAAACAACACCTATTAAAGCCAGCAACCTAAATAATTAATCAATAAAAGTCACACAAATAACAAATGTGGCAGAAAACACCTAAAACTAGTGTTGCATGCCAAGGATTATCTAGAGTTCATAAAACCATGCAAGTAAGGATAATATGCCACAATATCAGTAGCTATGCTATGACAGACAATACTAAAGCATTCACTCAAGTTATCATAATAAAAAGGAAAATAACAAATATTAATCTCTAAATACTAGAAAACAACCCTATGAGACTAAAACTCTAACAAACATAGTTTTCACACACAATTTCCTAACATACTAGTGCCATACACAAAGCACAACACAATGATGGATGACTACCCTACATATGGTAGGTAACGCATTTCTAAGAATAATATTTTAACACCACAATTAATAAAGACATAACAGTAATAGGCAAAAAAGGGCTAAGCACTAGATAATTCACCAAACCTTTTCTGTAACTCCTAAAATCATGCAAATCTAGTATTAGGTGCTCCTAGTTACTAACAAACCAACACAATTTGATTCACACCAAAATTCATCAAAAAATAAATTAAACAATTCACATAAGTGCTCTGTGGTCCTACTACAAACATGCTTGTCATTTTCAAACAAAAGTTCAAGTCATTTCAAGGTCAAATTCTACAACTAGATAACATTGTGGGCTTTTCAATTTAGTTTGCAAGATTTAGACACTTAAAACTCAAGTTATGATTTAAATGGTAAAAAGGAGTGCTTCTGCCATTTTCATTGGTTCTCCTAAAATACAAGACAAAACATAGATCTACAAGTTTGAAATGGTCAAGAAAAACTAGATCTAAAACTGTGATTTTTGGTTTGGAAATATGTCTTGTTTAGCATTTTCATTTTGATTTAAAGTAACCAGCTAGAAACATATCTGCAGGATATAGATAAACAACCTGAAAAAAAATATTAGAGGGCCCGATGTGCTTCTGGGATGGGCCGGAAGGGGAGCAGCGCGGCGATGGGCCGACCCAAGAGGCTTCTCCCGCACGGGGACAAGGTCGAACGGCTGACGAGCCAAGACCAGCGGGACCTTCCGGCCAGCGAGCGAGGCCGACTAAGAGGTATGTCTCTGTTGGATCGCCATTGGGTCCAAATCCAACGGCTAAGAGGAGGCCGCATAAAATGGCCTCGGAAAATTAACTAAAGCTTTAATCCGGGAGGCGAGCGAGCTCTCTCAGGGCATGAGCCGATTGGTGTCACTACAAAGTTGGCCCGTACACGCTCCGCGGCCGTACATGCGTCTGCGAGAGTATTCAGAATCGACCGGTCAATCTCTTCCTTACACACCCACGCAAAAAAAACATCGTCCCCTCCTGTCTTCCCAAGTTCCCATCTCCATTGTTGCTGCCTCCTCGCCGGCAGATTCCGGCCAGCTCCGGCAAATTATTGCGTTGTCGACCACAGCCCCAACACCGCCTCCTTCTCCTCTCTCGGTTCCTTGGCGTGGGATCGCCCATCCACCGCACCACGAAAAACCCTAACCGCTAGATTCCGGCTGGTTGGCGCCGCATCACCGCCCCGATGCTGGCTGCTGGTGTGCTCCTTCCACCGTTCCGATCGCTGAGGTTAGTTTATTTTATCCCGCGCGGCGTTACCTTCCCTGGTTTTTACCATGTCGCCTGTTGGGGAATTGGATCTGTGTTGCTTTTTTTTGAGGGCGGAGGTTTCTCTGGATTGGTGTATGGCGTCGCCGTCCTGTTGGCTTTTTGGGGGCGGGGGGATTTGGCGGTTGTCGACGGCGTCCCTTTGGTGGTGGCCGGTCGTGTATTCAAGCCTTGGTGGTGAGGGATTCGTTGCCGCTTCCGTCTTCCGCAAGCTGCCGTTCTTGCGGCTGAAGATCTCTCATGTGCGCTATGAGAGCCGGCTCCGGTTATGACGGCCCACATCGAGGTCATCCACATCATCGAGCACGGCGACGCGTTCCCAGGCCTGCCTCGGCACATCGAGATCACCCTACCACAAGGCTCCCCCATCCCTTCTCCATTCGCTGCCTCAGTGCATGTTGCACCCGGACTTCTAGGGGATACTCGCAGTTCCGTTGAACAGTAGAAGATTGGATTACGGGGCCTACCTGCACCCGCACCTCTTACGAGTAGGCCAACACACGTACGTGTGACAACCAACCCCTACTGTTCATCGTCTACGTAAACCATCCCATAGAAATCTAGACACTTCCATTGACGTACTTCATACCATACACACATGGTACGTCAACGGCATTTGAACATCTGATATCACAACATATCTCTAAGACACAAAAGAGTGAAATAAGTTGCAAATGACTCTCACTAGAGCAGAGATAGCAAATACAATCATCCAGAGGACACATGTCCCAACATATCATCATTACAACACAGCGGAAGCATCCAGAATGTCTGAGTACAGACAAGAACCAAATAGGCCTAAGAGGCCGGCAATGAAAAGGAAACGGAGCCCATCCATGTAGTCTCGGATCCTGCCCGGGTCCGCTATCTACTCGTCAGCAGCATCGTCATACTCCACGTAGTAGCCACCATGGGGATCTTCGGAAACGTAGTCTGCGGAAACCACAGCCCCAAAGGGGTCAGTACATAAACGTACTGGCAAGCAAGACTCACAGTTCACCAAAGTGTACCCAACAACATCAAGCACAGATGCTTTGGGTTCAACGGAAGAAAGGGGTGATACAAAAGATGCGACAGCGGGCTGCACTAACCAACTACAGAAACATGCTACAACTTCCGGCTAACAGAAATGGGATAAGATAGCGTATCGTAACCAACCTACCAACTAACTCCAAACAAACCCATCCTGGATCTCGACCCTTATCCGAAGAAGCAACCCGAGGATAACTCACACAGTTGGATTAATGATGGCTCAAGTTATTGTGTCAATAAGACTATTACTAGTCAAGTTATCATTAGTTAGGTGTAAGTTGTTCTGAGTACTTGTTAGCCAGTACTTTCACCAAGTCATCCATAACCGCGGAAAACACGGCTTCTCGAGAAGATTTACCCTGCAGGGGTGCACCAATTTGGCCGTACACGTAAGAATAACCCGCCAGATGGAAAGGCCTTTCCACCAAGCGGGGCACTCAACACAACTCAACTCTTCTTCGCATCAAGCCCAAAGAACCACATGCTGTGCGTGCGCGGCTAATCGAGCCCCCACGAAGAAAAGGGGGACCCTCATAGCACTCTAAGACCACGCCGCCCTGAATGCCGACTACAAAAGTTCCACCCTGGCGCCAAGGGTTCGCACCTGCACATGCATGCATCAAATGGAAAGCCCGAACTAAGTGTGGCGATTTGGACGAGATGCGAATCGAATCAAATTGAGGGGGGCGCCCATACACGCTTACCACATGTGGTTAGTGCGCTCATCATCGATCAGTAGACAAGACCCTTTTCCTAATTAGGGTCGACACTAGCAGGCCTCAAAACCACGCTGGGCCTCCTGCCGGTGCCTTATCATCAAATTATTATTACCTCAAACATTAACAGGTTGATTGTTTAAACATCGAGCCCCAGAACATAATGATATAAGGTAACAGAAAGTAACGAACAACAGACTCGAGCAAAACAACCCTAAGCATGCTAGTAAGACACGGGCAACAAGCAAAATGTTATAGGTGTGGAGGTGAGGCTATATCAGGGTTAAAGGATAACATGTGATAGGTTCGAAACACAAGCAACGATTCATAGGGCTAGCAGAATAGACAACGGAAAGTATCGGTAGCCAATGTGGAAAGGAACACAATGGTTCATGTGAGTGAATACTTGCCTGTAAACTCAGCAGCCTGGTACTGAGCAAGATCCTCAGAAGGGGTGTCGTAAGTATCGTCTGTCTCAACGTCGTCGTCTATTCGAGAAGAAGCAAACAAACAACGCAGAGAGACAAACAATCAATAACATGGCATAGTGCACAATCATGGGATGATGCATGACCTTTTAATTTATGCATCAAAATAAACTAGTTGACATGGTAACATAACATGATTAAATGGACCCACATGCAATTTGGATTGCATATGGAAAGCCCATGAATTAAGGTTGAAAATTATTGTTCTACAACTAATCTTCATGTGTAAGTGAATTAGCATGATGCATGGATGAGGAAAACAATAAGAAAACAACAATAGAAACAATTTGAAATAAGGTTTACCAAGTTTGGAATTTTATTTGTTAAGTTAAGAACTTTTGGTTTGTTAAAGGTGTTACACAAGCATTTGTTGTTTTCACCAATTTTAATTGTTCAAAATAAATAACAAAGTTCATATTTGAAAAGAGCACAAAATTTTAGGTGGATTACATATTTCAATTATTGAAAAAGGAATTACAATGATTTAATTATGAATTAAACAAGTTAAACAAGATTTAAATGGATTTAAATCAAGTATGAATTTAATTGAATTTTATTTGTTCAAAACATTAAATGAAATTCATATTTGAAAAGATTATGTTTTTCTGGTTTGAAAACATATTTTATATGTTCAAAAGGAATTTAATTTGACCAAGTTATGAATTTAGCAATTTTATATGATTTAAACAAGGTTTAAATTGTTTAACCAATTTTAATTATTCAAAACATGAAACAAAGTTTATATTTGAAAAGGTGGTTCAATTTAGCATGGAAAACATATTTTATTTGTTGAAAATGGATTTAAGATGAGCAAGTTATTATTTTGGCAATTTTAAATGCATTAATTTAAGAAACAGTTGTTTTCAGCAATTTAATTTATTTAAAACAGAACACAAAGTGGATATTTGCAAAGTTCATGAAAAATGGGATGGAAAACATATTTAGTTTGTTGAATTTGGAATTTTATGCCCAAGTTATGAATTTTGCAAATTTAAATGAATTAAACAAGGATTCAAATATTTCACCAATTTAAAATATTCAAAACAGTAAACAAAATTTAAATTTGGGTAGAGAATTTGATTTGGTATGGAAAACATATTTAAAATGTTGAAATTGGAGTTAAAATGAATTATTTATGCAATTTCCAAGATTAGGTATTAATCTGCCATTTTAAACAATATCCAGGGACTTAGAAATAATTTACAGGGCCTAAGAAAAATACTGGCAGGGACTTGTTTGTGATTCTTTCAAGTTTCTGTATCTAAAAAAAAAGAAACAAAAGTGTGGTTTAATCTGTGGGAGGGGGAACTCGAACCCAAGACCTCCTGCTGGTGCGCGCGGGCTGCTGCCAATGCGGTATCAAATCGTTTGTTCACAGTACAGAGGCAAGGGGAGGTTGAGGTGTTGCTTCGGGCCTGCACCTAACTGACGAACTGAACGTGGGTTCAGTTACCTGAACCTTGGGCGCGGACAGATCGCCGAGGTCGATCGCTGCCGGCGAGGGGCGCCGCGGCCATGCAGCTGTACGCACTCGTGCGCGTGGCTGTTAGTGGGTGCGGAGGGGAGGAGGAGAGGGAGTAGCGAGGGGGAGGCTCACCGCGAGGGGGCAGAGGAGAGGCAGGGCGGCTCGGCATGGTGGTGGTGGCCGTCGCCGGAGATGGACACGGCGGCGGCGCTTCCGTTGCTCCCGGCCCCCTCTGAAACGTTGAGGAGGTAGTCGGAGGTGGGGGGATTCCATTCCCGGCCCTAGCCTGGCCGGAGGAAGGGCCTAGCGGCGGCGATCACCGGAGGGAGGAGGTGGTAGTGATCGGTGAGATACAGAGAAACAGAGAGGATAGGTGCAGAGAAGAAAGAGAGGAAGAGAGCTTGGCGGCGGTGGAGAGAGAGAGGAGGGGGAAGAAGGGTTAGGGCAGGGGCTCGAGCTCGAGGATAGGGTTTTAAGGGGAGGGGTCGAGCTGCTGTGGCCGTCCCTGCTCTGCTGCTGCTACGTGGGCACCTTCAGATTCGAGCCGTACAAGGAAGAAGATGAGGTGGGGGGTACGGGCCTGAGGGAGAGATGGTGGGCTGGGCCTGGCTGGCCTGCCCCTCTCTCCCTTTGTTGTTTTAGTTTTTTATTTTTCCTTTCTATCTTTTTTTTTTGTAGAAAAGAATAAGAGGAGAAATAGATGGGTTTTTAGGAGTAGAAAAATTTGGAAAAACTTTGTATTGCTTATTTATTGTAACAGCAACCTAGTCCAACTTTGGTTTTCCAAATAATTTGAAATTATTTGATGTTTGCCATTTGTTTGAATTTGAATGAAATTTGCTATTAAATGAATTATTGAAACTTAAACAATTTGATGGTTTGAACTTTATAGTTTAATGGAAACAACTTGATGTTTTGATTTGGATAATTTTATTTGAAAATTGTAACAACACAAGTATGAAACAATAGGTTTGAAATTTGATTTGAAATTCAAATAGAAAACAAAGGAAAACAAATGAAAACAGAGGAAAACAAATGGAAAAAAGCAAAACAAATGCAATAAACATGATGTCATGATGCAACACATAAAATAATAGAGAGCAAACATTCTAATGGCTATTTTTCATACTTGGGATGTTACAAAATGCCCCCCCTTGAAGGAATCGCGCCCCGAGATTCCTACTGAGAAGAGAAAAGGTCCGGATACTTCTTGCGAAGATCCTCTTGAGCTGTGACACGTGGAACACATCGTGCACCTTGGATAGTTTTTCTGGAATTTCAAGACGATAGGCATTCCTGGCAACTCTTCTGGAAAGACGTCAGGGAATTCGCAAACCACCGGAACATTTTCGAGTAAAGGTAGAGGTTTTGCATCGGGGGTGTATAGCTGAATAGAACTTGATTCATTTGGAGAATAGACTATCTGGCCAGAAAGGTGGAACAGAGTTATTGATTAGACGCCGGTAGAAGAACTGAAGTGGGAAGCAACAACAAGGTTTCAACGGACGAAAATGATGTTGAGAAGAACAAGATATCAAAGCAACAACGGGAAACACGAGACCAAAACACTCCTGAGGTACTACGGAAAAACCCATCCGGGCATCTAAAGGATCAATATCTACTGCTTAAGGAATAGAGGATCTGCTTCCGGGGCTTACACGCCTCCGTTCTCAATCGTGAGTAGGCAACATGATAAATCATGTCACAACCACCTCCATTCCTATGGACTAGTAGATATAACTATCCTAGAGAAACCAGGATACGTGAAATCCTAACTTGAAAGTTTAGATGAGAAGAGAAAACAACGTTGCACTTCCTTACCAGAAAAGGGAGGGTGGGTGGGGAAAGAAAGAAAAGAACAGAATTCCTACTCTCACGTTTCATTTTTCCTATATAGCTACAAAATAGTTTCTAGACTCAACTGCGACCAGTAAAAGGGATCCTACAGGCAGACAGGCTCTGATACCATTTGTCGCACTCGGACTTTTAGAGGATACTCACAACCCGCTAAACAGTAGATAAATGGCTTACGGGGCATACCGGCAAACGCATCTCAATATGAGTAGGCCAACACGTGAACGTGTGACAACCATCCTCTACTATTCATCGTCTGTGAAACCATCCAATAGAAATCCGAATACTTCCATTGACGTACTTCATAACATACACACAAGGTACGTCAACGACGTTTGAACAAGTGATATCACAACAAATCTCTAAGACACAAAGAAATAGAAATAAGTGGCAAATAGCTCTCACAAGAGCAGAGATAGCAAATGATACCATTTGTTGCACCCGGACTTCTAGGGGATACTCGCAGTTCCGTTGAACAGTAGAAGATTGGATTACGGGGCCTACCTGCACCAGCACCTCTTACGAGTAGGCCAACACACGTATGTGTGACAACCAACCCCTACTGTTCATCGTCTACGTAAACCATCCCATAGAAATCCAGACACTTCCATTGACGTACTTCATACCATACACACATGGTACGTCAACGGCATTTGAACATCTGATATCACAACATATCTCTAAGACACAAAAGAGTGAAATAAGTTGCAAATGACTCTCACTAGAGCAGAGATAGCAAATACAATCATCCAGAGGACACATGTCCCAACATATCATCATTACAACACAGCGGAAGCATCCAGAATGTCTGAGTACAGACAAGAACCAAATAGGCCTAAGAGGCCGGCAATGAAAAGGAAACGGAGCCCATCCACGTAGTCTTGGATCCTGCCCGGGTCCGCTATCTACTCGTCAGCAGCCTCGTCATACTCCACGTAGTAGCCACCATGGGGATCTTCGGAAACATAGTCTGCGGAAACCACAGCCCCAAAGGGGTCTGTACATAAACGTACTGGCAAGCAAGACTCACAGTTCACCAAAGTGTACCCAACAACATCAAGCACAGATGCTTTGGGTTCAACGAAAGAAAGGGGTGATACAAAAGATGCGACAGCGGGCTGCACTAACCAACTACAGAAACATGCTACAACTTCCGGCTAACAGAAAGGGGATAAGATAGCGTATCGTAACCAACCTACCAACTAACTCCAAACAAACCCATCCTGGATCTCGCCCCTTATCCGAAGAAGCAACCCGAGGATAACTCACACAGTTGGATTAATGATGGTTCAAGTTATTGTGTCAATAAGACTATTACTAGTCAAGTTATCATTAGTTAGGTGTAAGTTGTTCTGAGTACTTGTTAGCCAGTACTTTCACCAAGTCATCCATAACCGCGGAAAACACGGCTTCTCGAGAAGATTTACCCTGCAGGGGTGCACCAATTTGGCCGTACACGTAAGAATAACCCGCCAGATGGAAAGGCCTTTCCACCAAGCGGGGCACTCAACACAACTCAACTCTTCTTCGCATCAAGCCCAAAGAACCACATGCTGTGCGTGCGCGGCTAATCGAGCCCCCACGAAGAAAAGGGGGACCCTCATAGCACTCTAAGACCACGCCGCCCTGAATGCCGACTACAAAAGTTCCACCCTGGCGCCAAGGGTTCGCACCTGCACATGCATGCATCAAATGGAAAGCCCGAACTAAGTGTGGCGATTTGGACGAGATGCGAATCGAATCAAATTGAGGGGGGAGCCCATACACGCTTCCCACATGCGGTTAGTGCGCTCATCATGGATCAGTAGACAAGACCCTTTTCCTAATTAGGGTCGACACTAGCAGGCCTCAAAACCACGCCGGGCCTCCTGCCGGTGCCTTATCATCAAATTATTATTACCTCAAACATTAACAGGTTGATTGTTTAAACATCGAGCCCTAGAACATAATGATATAAGGTAACAGAAAGTAACGAACAACAGACTCGATCAAATAAACCGTAAGCATGCTAGTAAGACACGTGCAACAAGCAAAAGGTTATAGGTGTGGAGGTGAGGCTATATCAGGGTTAAAGGATAACATGTGATAGGTTCGAAACACAAGCAACGATTCATAGGGCTAGCAGAATAGACAACAGAAAGTATCGGTAGCCAATGTGGAAAGGAACACAATGGTTCATGTGAGTGAATAATTGCTTGTAAACTCAGCAGCCTGGTACTGAGCTAGATCCTCAGAAGGGGTGTCGTAAGTATCGTCTGTCTCAACGTCGTCGTCTATTCGAGAAGAAGCAAACAAACAACGCAGAGAAACAAACAATCAATAACATGGCATAGTGCACAATCATGGGATGATGCATGACCTTTTAATTGATGCATCAAAATAAACTAGTTGACATGGTAACATAACACGATTAAATGGACCCACATGCAATTTGTATTGCATATGGAAAGCCCATGAATTAAGGTTGAAAATTATTGTTCTACAACTAATCTTCATGTGTAAGTGAATTAGCATGATGCATGGATGAGGAAAACAATAAGAAAACAACAATAGAAACAATTTGAAATAAGGTTTACCAAGTTTGGAATTTTATTTGTTAAGTTAAGAACTTTTGGTTTGTTAAAGGTGTTACACAAGCATTTGTTGTTTTCACCAATTTTAATTTTTCAAAATAAATAACAAAGTTCATATTTGAAAAGAGCACAAAATTTTAGGTGGATTACATGTTTCAATTATTGAAAAAGGAATTACAACGATTTAATTATGAATTATACAAGTTAAACAAGATTTAAATGGATTTAAATCAAGTATGAATTTAATTGAATTTTTATTTGTTCAAAACATTAAATGAAATTCATATTTGAAAATATTATGTTTTCTGGTTTGAAAACATATTTTATATGTTCAAAAGGAATTTAATTTGACCAAGTTATGAATTTAGCAATTTTAAATGATTTAAACAAGGTTTAAATTTTTTAACCAATTTTAATTATTCAAAACATGAAACAAAGTTTATATTTGAAAAGGTGGTTCAATTTAGCATGGAAAACATATTTTATTTGTTGAAAATGGATTTAAGATGAGCAAGTTATTATTTTGGCAATTTTAAATGCATTAATTTAAGAAACAGTTGTTTTCAGCAATTTAATTTATTTAAAACAGAACACAAAGTGGATATTTGCAAAGTTCATGAAAAATGGGATGGAAAACATATTTAGTTTGTTGAATTTGGAATTTTTATGCCCAAGTTATGAATTTTGCAAATTTAAATGAATTAAACAAGGATTCAAATATTTCACCAATTTAAAATATTCAAAACAGTAAACACAATTTATATTTGGGTAGAGAATTTGATTTGGTATGGAAAACATATTTAAAATGTTGAAATTGGAGTTAAAATGAATTATTTATGCAATTTCCAAGATTAGGTATTAATCTGCCATTTTAAACAATATCCAGGGACTTAGAAATAATTTACAGGGCCTAAGAAAAATACTGGCAGGGACTTGTTTGTGATTCTGTCAAGTTTCTGTATCTAAAAAAAAAGAAACAAAAGTGTGGTTTAATCTGTGGGAGGGGGAACTCGAACCCAAGACCTCCTGCTGGTGCGCGCGGGCTGCTGCCAATGCGGTATCAAATCGTTTGTTGACAGTACAGAGGCAAGGGGAGGTTGAGGTGTTGCTTCGGGCCTGCACCTAACTGACGAACTGAACGTGGGTTCAGTTACCTAAACCTTGGGCGCGGACAGATCGCCGAGGTCGATCGCTGCCGGCGAGGGGCGCCGCGGCCATGCTGCTGTACGCACTCGTGCGCGTGGCTGTTAGTGGGTGCGGAGGGGAGGAGGAGAGGGAGTAGCGAGGGGGAGGCTCACCGCGAGGGGGCAGAGGAGAGGCAGGGCGGCTCGGCGTGGTGGTGGTGGCCGTCACCGGAGATGGACACGGCGGCGGCGCTTCCGTTGCTCCCGGCCCCCGCTGAAACATTGAGGAGGTAGTCGGAGGTGGGGGGATTCCATTCCCGGCCCTAGCCTGGCCGGAGGAAGGGCCTAGCGGCGGCGATCACCGGAGGGAGGAGGTGGTAGTGATCGGTGAGATACAGAGAAACAGAGAGGAGAGGTGCAGAGAAGAAAGAGAGGAAGAGAGCTTGGCGGCGGTGGAGAGAGAGAGGAGGGGGAAGAAGGGTTAGGGCAGGGGCTCGAGCTCGAGGATAGGGTTTTAAGGGGAGGGGTCGAGCTGCTGTGGCCGTCCCTGCTCTGCTGCTGCTACGTGGGCACCTTCAGATTCGAGCCGTACAAGGAAGAAGATGAGGTGGGGTGTACGGGCCTGAGGGAGAGATGGTGGGCTGGGCCTGGCTGGCCTGCCCCTCTCTCCCTTTGCTGTTTTAGTTTTTTATTTTTCCTTTCTCTCTTTTTTTTTGTAGAAAAGAATAAGAGGAGAAATAGATGGGTTTTTAGGAGTAGAAAAATTAGGAAAAACTTTGTATTGCTTATTTATTGTAACAGCAACCTAGTCCAACTTTGGTTTTCCAAATAATTTGAAATTATTTGCTGTTTGCCATTTGTTTGGATTTGAATGAAATTTGCTATTAAATGAATTATTGAAACTTAAACAATTTGATGGTTTGAACTTTATAGTTTAATGGAAACAACTTGATGTTTTGATTTGGATAATTTTATTTGAAAATTGTAACAGCACAAGTATGAAACAAAAGGTTTGAAATTTGATTTGAAATTCAAATAGAAAACAAAGGAAAACAAATGAAAACAGAGGAAAACAAATGGAAAACAAAGCAAAACAAATGCAATGAACATGATGTCATGATGCAAAACATAAAATAACAGAGATCAAACATTCTAATGGCTATTTTTCATACTTGGGATGTTACAGTGCATATACCGCTTCTCGGCTCATCTCAATATCTGGCGCGGTGTGCTGTCGTGCCGCTGTCACTCCCCTGCGGGCCCATTCGCTTCCATCGGTCTAACAAGTTCTCCGTCCTTCACCCCCCACCATGCCGCCAAACTGAGCTCCGGAACGGCGGCCAGCGGCATGTCCGTATTCGGTGATCTGGCAAAGTGGAGGCAAGCGGCACGTACGTATTTCATGTTACGGCAAGAACAGCGGCAGTGCGACACTACAAGAGCGCAGCAGTCGTGCAGCACACTATCACACCATTCTGATACTATTACAATTCAGAATTTCAAGTCGTGAGTGGAGGCAGAGAGTGCTTCAATCTTCTTCTTTTTCTGATTTGCCTAATTGAGATTAGATGGTTACCCTTAATTAGTTAATATATTGAATTTGTAGGTCTGAAAAATGAAGAACAAGCTTGACAAAGGTATTACTTTGAAATGTACGTGAGTATTACTTCGGATTAGAGGGTGATCAGATGTCTATGGAGGCTGAATTCCTAGATGTGAATGTGAGCAATTCCTTTTTCAACGAGTTGCAGTTGTTGTCCAGTTTTTTTATTCTGATTTTTGGTATCTGACATTGCCGTGATGGGATTTTTTTTACCTGAAATCCTAGCGTCGTTCCTGAAGAGAGGTGCAGGGAAGGAAGAAAAGGGTGTCATGTTGCTGCCGCTTATTAGGAATTTAAGTTCTAGAATTTTTTTTTGCTTGCGGTTTGCTTCTTCTCTTAAAAGGGTGCATTTTATTGATTTGACTAGAATCGTTTAGAATAGCACATGATTATATTTTCAGGTGTTGTAACTGCACCTAATTATTTGGACGCTATTATTTGTGTTAAGGTAGCTTCTTTATGACATCCGGGAAAGCTGCGGCATCATATTTTACTATCATGCCATCAGATTATCATGCTTTACTCATCCTAAAGGGTCTTTGCCCTTTTAAATGGTCATTTTTGGGTCGTTTATACATTTTTCTGTCATACCTCTCATTTTATCACTTCTTCTTCTCACATACCATCCATCATTCTATCATTGACTACGTCGTTATTATTATGCACATTGGTTGTACTTGATGTCCAGCTCATCTTGCATTGAGTATTCAGGTGTTCATTGAGTCATTGTAACTGATTTGCAAGCTCTTAAATTATATTTGTTGGCCGACATTTCAGATGGTTTAATCGAGCCACCATATCTAATTTATTTCTTTTCTCAAAATTTTCTCTTGGTTGGATATCATCGATTATACATTCATTATTTTTTCAGTTATGGATATATGCCGAGGAGGAGATCGTTGGCGTTGCCTCGGACCCCATTGATTTTCCCAGTTATTGATCATGGTATTGACATATCTGGTCGAATTTTGTTCTATATCTTTGTCACCTGTCAACTTACCTGAATTTAGTACATATATGTGTTGGTATAAGACCTTTGCTCATGATGGTCTCAACCAGATACATTGCACGTCCTTATCTTCTTATTTTCTATTCAAAATGTGTTAGAATATAGGTTGCAAGAGTGGAGCCAAGGTGTTGAGTCTTCTTCACATGTTTTGATCTCATACAATGATTTGCGACGCTACTACATTTATCCCGATATCATCTTGCCATCTTCGGAATACATATCTATGAGATTGTTACATGCTTCTGGTGGAATTAGTTTTGATGATTAGACTTAGGAATTGATTGATCTCTCAGTATTAATATTGGCTCGCTTCCAAAACGTCTCATGTTTGAACCCAGACAGATATAGCCTCGTTATGTTTGCTACACCCTTTATAATTTGAAAGTTAACAGTTTGGCTGGTTCTTGTGGGCTAACTTCTTTTACTCCATCCGTTCAACTTTAAGTATCGTAAGAAAACGAATTAAGCACATACAAATCATAACACCGCTAGCGATAATTATTTGGGATCAGAGGGAGTATTTCATTGATGGTTTTGCGCCTTTTAAAGTATGAGCATTACGAGATGCTATGCTTGAACCGTGGGATTTACCGGATGAAAAAGACATCAATTATATAGGTAAATATTGGGTTTTAATCTTGCTTGATGGAATTCCATAAGTCACGCTAGAGAAACTATCTTCATTTGGTGGTGTGCTTGACACTTCAATGATTGTATCTTAGGGAAAGGAGACCGCCAAATTGATTTGTCTTTACATTTGTTGACAAAATATCTCTTAAATTTGCAAAATATTAGGGCTTGAGCTACTGACCTGGACGGAAAGGGAAAGATCCTGATGGTGACGCAAATAAAGCACTGTACACGTTCTGAAAACACAAAGAAACCACAATGGAAACCTGTTCCAGGTTCGCTGAAACTGAATATAGATGCTAACTTCATTGCTGGGGCAGTGTTAAGAGATGAAATGGGCTATGTCGTCCTTTTAGCGTGAACTATTGAGTTATGTTCTCCTACTGATATTGCTGAAGATTTAGTTGTTTGCAGGGTTGAACAAAATTGTGAAAAACTGTAATATGCCAATGCAGGTCAAAGCGTATCTGATTGTCTCTGCACCTTATCAATGACTATTTCTGTCGACTCCTAGGTCGGCTATCAGCGAGACTGTTGAGGTCATCAAAGGTGTTGGTGAGCGCTCTCTATGAATGGTTCCCTGGAGACTCCTAGAGACTCGAGTTTCCTCGCTCATGAGCTAGCTCAGTACAATCATAATGTGTGGGGTTCGAGTGTTTTCTTTGCCTATGTTACAACCTGCGTGTTAGATATTGCTGTGCTTGATTATTATCAAATTGTGTTACCCAGTTAAAATTAAGGAATTATGTATCAAATTTTGTTGGCAGACCATTGTTGGTAATGGAAATTGTTTCATTTGAACAACCCTAAATTTTACATGTCCATATCTGACGCTTCATGTTCACCTAATGTGTTACTGATGGGTGTACATATATGGTCATGCTTCTTCATGTACTAAGCACGGTGTAATTTTTGGTATACATATAGAATCTCCAACTCGGTGGCATCGTTGCACCCTTAAAGATATCGTGGGTCATAAAGCATGATTTTACCAGGCTCCTCATTTTTCTTAGAACACATATGCACAATGACTTCTTCTACCTAAACTGGTCCATGAAGAATGGGATGCATGCATATTAATTTGGACATCCTTTAAAGTGGATGCTTACCTTTCATGATTCTTAGTACGGGATCACCTGTATCACAAAAACATGGTTATTTTCTGTTAGTGCAGATGACCATGTTTGAAAACCTAATCGGGTTCGGGTAAAATATATGGCTATGGCTCAGGTAAGAATATCTGCAATTTCTACCACGCTTATCACACAGTACCAAACACAACGCAGGCGGCGAGGCGAAGCTCGCGTATCCGTCTAGTAGAGAGATGGTATTCTGAGGCGGAGCTTCGCCATAGCGCTCTCTCGGTGTCGCCTGGAAGCTTCGTTAGGTCCAGAGGAAACGTCGCGATGATGCGCACCAAATGCACACACCTATGCTTGCTGGGACAATCTCCAAGCTAGAGTTCGACGAGGTACCACGGCGGGTGATCCAAGTCGTGGATGGCGGCATCCCTGCAGTTGTTAGACGTACAAATTAGAGGGGGCGCAACCTAAGAGAGATCAAGGGGAAGACGATAGAGAAGATGGCATGGCCTATGAGGACCTGGAGTGGCGGCTTGAAGAGATGCTCACCGGAGGAGTTGCGAGCTTGATTTCGATGGTGGGACGAGCAAAGGAGGGTGCTTTTGCTCCCGGGGGTCGATTAGAAGCAAGAGGAGGTGTTGCGCCAAGGTGGACAGCAAGCAGGAGGCTCGGTGAGGTCTGGCCACAAATTTTGGCGATCGACATCCATGGTGGCGACGGATGCGCTTGTCTCGAGCACAATGAGGCACGTAGAGCACGTCGAGGAGGCTCACGGAGGTGTTGCTGTCCTCCAGGGACAGATAGAGAGGATGGGAAGGATCCGAGACGACCGGATTCCAGAGTTCTCTTCCCACCACCGAAGGTGTTTGACACGGCTTTGGGCAAGAAGGAAATCACAAAGGGACGAATGGAGATCACGGGTGAGCTTCTGGATGTCCCGTGGGGCTAGTTGAAAAGAAGGGAGGGTGACGTGCGCCACCTAGGTGTCGGAACGCGAGCGACATGTCGAGCTCGTCCTGGGCACCATGGCCAGCACACGGGTAGGGATATGGAGACAAGCAGAGGGGAAGGGCTCTCGCTAGGGAGTCATGGGTTGCGAGGGGAGCCTTCTAGCGCAAGGGTTCTTCCTTGGATGCACCGAGGTAGTGGATTGAGAAGGAGGAGGGTGATCAATTCCTTATCCACTAGTTTGTGGCTGTGTGAGAGAGAGATAGGAGCAGGTAGACCATGTCCAGGAGGTTAAGGGAGATGTTGTGCGTGTCCAGGTGCAAGGGGACAGGAAATGGAGTGAGAAAAGTGCAAAAGAAGTGAGTTATATATTTTTTATGAGAAGGTATATGTGCTTGATTTCTTCAAAAAATTGAATATAACACAGACAAGAAAACATGTCTAGCAGATAGAGTATGAGAAACTGAGCTTAGGAGTGGTGGTCTCAAAGTTTTCTAAAAATATTTGTCTCACAAATGTTTGAAAATACAAAAAGTGTTGAATTTTGGCTGTTTTCCTTCCAAATTTTGGAAACAACTTGCAAATATTTTTTTATAAACAAGTCCCACATGACCATAGGCATGTTGGGAAATTTTACCACGAATTTTGGAAATAGTTTTATTCATAAAATATTTTAAAGTCCATTTCTGTCCTTTTTGGAAATAAAATATAATAAATAGTAAATTTCTTTTAAAAGAAATGTTTGGAGTTGGGATGAGAGACTATATAATCTAGGTCTCAAATGTGATTTTTAATAAATAGTTCTTTTGAAAATATTTGAGATTCCAAGGAAAAAATGGAATCTGATACCGATGCCTGGTCTTGTTATTTGTAGATTTTATTCATTTAAAACAAAACACATTCATAAAAAAACATATATAATTTCTTCAAGTCAAAACACAAGAGAAGATCACACATAAGCAAGAAATAACAAGACTAATGGATTCACTCAAGAAATAGAGTCCTTTAATTCAATTTACAAAGTGTTTCTCTCAAGTGTTAAAGAAAGGTAGTGATCAAGCCATACCATGACAAGAGGATTCTAGAAAAGAGTTCAGATCAAAGCTTGTTATTATCAAAAAAAAAAATTGAGGTAAAACACATGGGTAATATAGTCCCCACTTATTTTTTTCCAAGAAGGAAGTGAGGCGGGGTTTTTGAAATACTTACAAAAGTAGTTTGGTTGAAACCAGGTAGGAGATGACTACTACCATAAAAAATTTCATATGGTTTTGGAAAATACCTTTTTGTTTTCTCAAAAACTTGGCCTTTGGGTTGTTGCAAAAAACAAATCATATTTAAAAGTGTTTGGCCAAAGTAAGGGAAAAGATGAAGGTGGTAAGTTTTCTTACCATGACTTGATCACAAGGGTTAAGTTTTAGGGAGGATCATTGAGGCCCGTGAAGGACGAAGCGCAGGACTACATCCGCAATGGCGTCCTTGAAGCCCATCTGCGTCTTTAGAAGCCGGATGACCGTAGATTGATAGGGTTAAGCCAATGTACGGTGTGCGTGCCTGTATGCCCGAATCCTTATATCTATATAAAGCCGGACTGGAGAAACCCTAAGGCAGATTTGAGTCATTCACCTAATCTTCCCTAGGTAATTGTACTGTGTGCTCGGTATCGCCGTCATAGTTGATTTGCAGGAAGTAGGGAGCCTCTCCGGCTAACCTGAACCTGGGTAAACACCGTGTCCTCACCCCAAAGCGCTCCCCCACGTTTTCCTTCCCCATGGTTCATCCTAGAGAGATGGCTACCCCTTCCCAAAAACCGGGTCTTGGAACACGTTATTTGGCGCGCACCGTGGGGCCAGCCACGTTTTGGGTGATCTTCAAGGCAAGACTCCTGGGCGGCATCGGCGGCACAATCACCGTGGGTAGCGCCATCCCGGGACCAGGCGGCAGTTACTTCCTCAACAACAACACGGTAACGCGGGATCGGAATCACATCGTATGTTCGTACGTTGTCCCGATCGGCACCGCCAATATCTTCGTCGGTCTAACGGCGGAAGCGATGGGATTCAGCGGTGGAAGCGAATTTTTTGCTCCCACCACCCACCCAACAATGGAAGGTAACACAAACGCACCCACCTCATGTAGATCTACCGCTCAATTTCAATGGCAACCCCTAGATCTATGTTTGTTGGTATGGTGCAAGATGAGGCGTTGAAAGACAACAAAGATCCCTAATCTATCTTAGCCATTGACGTTAAGGTAGATTCGGAAGCCGGGACTGATTCCAATAAAGACGGCAATGGCTTTGCCGAAAAAGTACGAAGGGCCACCGGAATCTCCAACAGTGTCTATATGACGGAGCCAGCGAAGCCAATAGTGGAGGAAGAATAGGTGCCTCCCTGGGAGGCACAAGCTCTCGACAAGCCGGCCTCCGAATTGCCGAATGGCAAAGGCCCAAAACCGCCCTCGGAAGAACCACTGTTCCAGAGGGCAAAGTCTAAATCGCCACCGCACCCACCAAAAAATCCAGATCCGCCAAAGTGGACAACAGCGGCAATTCCCAGGAGGCTGGATCTCTAGGATAAGCCACTAACATTAGTGGGCCTAGTGGCACGAAAGATGATGACGGGAAGAAAAAATCCCCGCTATCTTTGGAGGTCATCGACTAATACAATGCGTATGCTCTACTACAAACTCTAGTTGATCCCATGGAACCCCCCGGTTCCTCGAAGCCAGAAGACAGCTGCTAGCAAAGCAGACTGATTACCTGGAACGCAAGCGCAGGGAGATGAAAAGCACTCAAGAAGCCATTTAGGAAGCTCAAACGATGTGGAAGAATACGAAAGGCGTGTCAAACGGCCCGTCGTTCGGTCCAAAGCTGTCAAGATAACAACGGATGATGATGACCCAATCCGCCAAAGGGTAGCAGCTGTCAATTGGACAAAAGAATCCACAAGAAGAAACTCCAAAGGGGAGGTAGTGTTCGGGACCCCGGCAGTAAACATAGCGGTGGGTTATGAGATCATGAACGATAACCTCTACTCACTGGAAGATAAAATCAAGTACAAAAACGTACTTCTGCGATAGGCTTTAGTCCAGCAGCAAAACGGTGAAACGCGCTCCGGGAAGCTGTTAGATAACTCATAGCTCTGCAGAACCTATACAGTGACAATCCTCCCACCAAGCTCCGCATAAGCCCCAAAAGAGAAGAGCTAAATGCATAAGGAGGATGAAGCATAAAAAACTGGCTCCAATCATGGAAAGCACGAGGAAAAAGGCGAGAAGCACTCAGCCCCTCGTAAGGAGGAAATTCCTCACCGAACCCGCACATCAAGGGATCGGGATGACTTATCACCCCTGACAAATCCCAAGGGCGGACACAGAAGATCAGCGGGACGGCAGAAACATGATCGCTCTCTCTCACCGCGCGGCAAATAGGGGAAGGAACAGGGAGCGCACATGCCCTATATCGCACCACAAGCCCGCCGAAAAGGCGGAATCCGAGCCTAGGCGCTTGGTTGGCGGACTACTGCAAGGCAGTTAGAATAAATGGAGGCACCAACCTGGAAGCAGTACGTTTCTTGCCCTTGATGTTAATCCAAGGAGCAAGAACATGGATTGAAAGCCTTCCCCCAAATCCATCAACAGTTGGGAGGATATGGCTCGGTTGTTCACCCAACACTTCCGGGGTACGTACAAATGCTCCAAGAGCATCAATGCGTTACAGAACTGTGTCCAGTACGACAATGAGTTCAATGTGGATTATATCTCATGATGGACCACATTGAAGAACATGTGTGAACGGATAAGATATCTCCAAGCAATGCATGCATTTGTCAATGGGCTAAGAAGCAGTTTGGTCAAATTCATGATCACCTCCACTGATCATCCAGATCTAGGATCCATGTTGACAACCGCAAACAAACACGCAGCAACTGACGATATGAATGGAGGAAAGTTCGATCAATATATCAACAGTCGAAGACAACCAAAAGCTGATCGCAAACCCACCTAAGATCCGCCAAAGCACCAACAAGAGGTGAGCACCGCATTCTGAAAAGGCGTCATGTCTAATGGTGGAAGGTGGAAGGGAAAGGCCAAAGAACCTTACTTCAACTAAGACATCAGGAAGATGGACTGGGACAAGGTGAGGATGGAACCACGCCTCCACCATTCAAGGTTCGGAAAGCCTAGGCACTCCAACCAGCAGTGTCGCTTGAACGCTGAATTCGAGATTTAGACATCGGGTATAAAGGGGAAAATGATAGCGCCTCTGACATAGATGAACAGATCCAAGAACAACAAAGAAAGGGAGAATCTAAGTTCCCCAAGGTGCAGGAAAGCATAAACAACACCTTATTGGCAACATCATCCGCCAGAAAGGTAGAAGCAGCATGGAGATAAATCAACGCCATTATGCCATCGAGCCGCAGATTCCTGAAGTATGCTGAAACGACCATTACGTGGGACCACCCACCAAACATCCCGGACCCCGGAGTGCACGCACCGGTAGTAAGCCCAATCGTGGAAAACGCTAGGCTCCACAAAGTCCTAATGGGCGGTGGCGCCAGCATAAACCTCATGTACCTCAGTGCGTTGGAGAAGCTCCGACTATCCCGGAAGAAGCTAAACCACAGCAATGTGAAGTTCCACGGCATAGTCATTGGAAGAAAAGTTGAATCCATGGGAGAAATCTCCCTAGATGTCACTTTTGGACATGAGAAACACTTCCGGACGGAGAAAATCTCATTTGAGGTTGTAGCTTTCTAAAGTGTCTACCACGCCATCCTAGGGCGTCCGGCGTTTGCTAAAGGGAAAAGCTTATGTTCACCCAGGGGATATCGTGTAGCGATCCTACGCATGCACGACACGCCGTGTGTCCCGCACATGGGAGACATCGGGAATTGACTGGCCCACCAGGACATTATCTCTTCCCCGCAACCTCCCCGTCCACTCATTCATTTTCCTCGTTTCGCTCTGCTCGCCATGATTACTCCACCTCCACTCAAGTAGACAGGTCTCGCTGCACCGCCCCAAATCCTCACCTCACGCTATGTTTGCTTTGCCTGAGGCTCGCCACCGCATGCCAGCGCCATCGTCATGAGGTCGATTTCGGACCAAATCATGTTGAATCCACAAAGGTTCTGTCTCTTGGAGGCTCACCGCCGGTGGCATGAGCCATGAGGTCGGTACTCCAGTGCAGTGGACACCATAGCTAAAAGGCAAGGTGGCGTTGCTCAGAGGGGCGGGGGCGCTGCTTTCGATGCCAGGCGGTGCTTAACGAGGGCGGTCGTGGTTTTTTACGGCGGCGTGTGCTACCCACGGTGGCATGCACTGCTGCAATGACGCCGGTGGTTGCGGGTGCTACCGATAATGACAGTCGGTACTGCAAAAGCTGGACGCCAATGCTAATACCCACGGCGGTCGCGGATGCTACCGACCATGGAGGCGGGTGCTACCCACGGCGGTTGTGGATGCTACCGACCATGGCGAAGGGTTCTACTCACTTTGGCAGGCGAGGCTATAAGAGAAGAACGCCGATGCTACCTTAGGCGGTCGCCGGTGCTACCGGCGGGGTCCACGAGTACTACCGATGGCGACATGCGGTGCTACAAAAGCTGGACGCCGAGGCTACGGACGGTGGCCGCGAGTGCTACCTTAGGCCATCCCGGGTGCTAATGAAGGCATCCACGAGTGCTACCGACATGTGGTGCTACAAAAGCTGGGCGCTATGGACGGCGGCTGTGAGTGCTACCTTAGGCCATCCTGGGTGCTACTAACAACGTTCACGAGTACTACCGACGGTGACAGGTGGTGCTACACAAAGCTGGACGTTGATGTTACAGACGGCAGCCACGAGTGCTATCAATGGAGGCCACATGTGCTTCCAATGGCAGCCACTAGTTCTGCAAGAAATGCCGCTCACCAGCGTCCCCAAAGGCGCTTCCAACACTTGCATGCTACGAAAGCTGCTCTCAGGAGTTGCTGCCACCAGAGACGGCCGTATTGCGAGCAGCGGCGCCAGGTGCTTCAAGAAGGTTCATCTGGACAGGGTGCTTCAAAGGGCTGGGCGTTGATGCTTGAAGTATGAAGGTGGGTGGGACGGGGTGACTTGCGGTGAGTTGTGAGCGGGGAAGAGAAAGGACATGAGATTCGTTTCCGTTTTTTCTTTTCGCTTATAGAGATATAGGAGCCACGTATCGCTCGTTGGATGTGGGGGATCGGATGCTCCCATCCCTCGGGGGACGCTCAACGCTTCCCTTTGCCAAATTCATGGCATGCCCATGCTACGTCTACAACAAGATGAAGATGCCCGTTCAAGCGGTGAACTCATTACCGTAAGTGGAGACTTCAAGTTGGGAAAAGAGTGCGAAATGGCGAACGCCGTTTGCGGAGAGACCGCCATCGCCAAAGAAGAGCTGCGTGAGCTTGAAAAGGAGATGAAGGACGCGGAAATGCCCGCGGGCAAGGAGGCAACGCTGAAGACGAAAGAATCCTTCAACGCCCCAAACACGAAGAAGGCCAGGCTGAACCCCCATGACCCTAAGAAGCTAGTCACCATCGGTGCCAACCTCGACCACAAATAGGAAAGCGATCGCGTACAGTTCCTCCATGAGAAAGGGGACATATTCGCCTGGCATCCACAAGATATGCCAGGCATACCCCGGGAACTAGCCGAGCACTCCATAAAGGTGAAAGAAGGATCAAAGGGTGTGAAGAAAAGCCTCCGCTGTTTCGACCCGCCAAGACGCAAAGCTATTGGCAAAGAGATTCTCCGGCTTTTAGAAGCCAAGTTCATCCGGGAAGTCATACACACTGACTGGTCCACCAATCCAGTGTTAGTCCAAAAAACACACAGTAGAATTACGAATGTGTATACATTATACAGAGCTAAGAAAAATGCATCCAAAAGATCCTTTTGCTTTGCCAAGGATCGAGCAAATAATAGATGTGATAGCTGGGTCTGAGATCTTATGCTTTTTTCACGCTTACTCTGGTTACCAGCAAATCCGGATGCGAGAGACAAACCAAATCAAAACGTATTTTGTAATGCCGTACGGTACTTACTGTTACATTACCATGCTATTTGGCTTGAAGAATGATGGGTCAACATACAAGCATTGCGTGCAAAAATGTTTGCACAAACAAATCGGACGAAACGTCCACGCATATGTAGATGGCATTGCGGTAATAACCAAGGAAAAAGCCACGCTCCTTGATGATCTACGCGAAACTTTCAACAATTTGCGCAAGTAGAACATGAAGTTGAATCCGCTAAAGTGTGTGTGCGGTGTTCCCGCAGGCCAGCTTCTAGGATTTATCATCTCGCACAGAGGCGTTGAAGTAAACCTGGAAAATATAAAGGCCATCCTAGACATCAAACAACCAACATGCCTGAAGGATGTCCAGAGACTAACAGGCTCAGTTGCTTCCGTTAGTCGTTTCATAAGAAGGCTAGGAGATAAAGCACTTATGCTATACAAATTACTAAAAAAGTTCGAAAAAATTGCTTGGGCGTCGTAAGAAGATGCTGCCTTAGGACAACTCAAGAAAACCTTGACGGAGGCACCAATTTTGGCAGCCCCGCAGGAAGGAAAACCTATGTTGCGGTATCTAGCAACAACTAGGAGAGTAATAAGCGCGGTTGTAGTGGTGGAAAGAAACAAAGACGAAAAAGAAATCCCGGATCAGCATCCGGTATACTTTATAAGCGAAGTCTTTTCAGAATCAAAACAAAGGTACCCCCATTACCAACAGTTGGTCTATGGTGTGTTCTTCGCCCAAAGGAAGCTCCGTCATTATTTCCAAGGCCATTCTATAACAGTGGTTAGTAAAGCACCACTAAAGGATATAGTCAATAACGCAGATGCTACAGGCAGAGTAGCCAAATGGGGTATCGAACTAGCAGCGTTTAACATAAACTATCAACCCCGGACAGCGATAAAGTCCCAGATATTGGCAGATATTGTCGCAGACAGAATGGAAGACATGGACACAATAGCCGTCCCGGAATGCCATGTTGGATCTTACACTTTGAGAGATCCAAATGAAAGAGAGATCGGGGGCTGGAGTAGTCCTCAAATTCCCAACGGGAGAAACTATGAGCTACGTACTACAAATCCACTTCAATGCCTCAAACACTGTGGCAGAATACGAAGCTATGCTACACGGCTTGCACATAGCAAAAGACATTAGTGCCCAAAGGGTGCTATGTTATAGTGATTCAGCTTTGTTCAACACCAATTGGATCAAACATGGGACAAAAAAAGCCCCATCATGGTAGAATATAGAAGAACGATGGACGATTCGCCATTTGCTTCCTCGGATTTGAGCTCAAGCATATAAAACGCGAAGAAAATTGGGCCGCAGATGCTTTGGAGAGGATGGGCTCCGAACGCAAGGGAGTTACCCCCTGACATCTTCCTAGAGCATCTAAGGGCACCATCCATCCATCAAAGGCGGAGACGTGGACTATCCATTGATATCATCATCAGTGGCCATCATCACCGTAACCTAGGATTGGACAAAACCAAACCTAGAATTCTTCGTGAACCAGAAATTCCCAAATGGCAGCACGGAAGTCGAAGAAAGGCAACTCATCTGGCGTTGCAAGGGATACTGCGTCATTGGCGGAAAATTGCACAACATAAGCACATCCGGCGTGTTCCTACGGTGCATCAACCCAAACGAGGGAAAACATATCCTTGAAGAAATACACGGAGGAGACTGCGGCCACCACGCCCATTCTAAAAGTTTGGTGCCCAAAGCCTTTCGTCTAGGATACTTCCCTTGCCAGAAGACTTCCTTCTCCCCGGCAACGACGCCAGAAAAAGTTGTTGATGGTGCAGATCGTGCACTCGTTGGGGGACCCCAAGAGGAGGGTGTGATGAGCATAGCGGTAGGAGTTCTTCCCTTAGTTAAGAACCAAGGTTATCAATCCAGTAGGAGAAAGAGGACCTTCGGAAGATTGATGCCACTAACGGTGGTGATGGCGCTTCACCGGTGTCAGCAACACGTGGAACCTGCACACAACACAACCAAAATACTTTGCCCCAACGGTACAGTGAGGTTGTTAATCTCACTGGTCTTGCTGAAAACAAAGATTAGACGTATAGTGTGGAAAATCGTGTATGCTTGCAGTAAGTAAAGAAACCAGGAAATTATTGTGGTTTGTTTAACAGTGTAAGAAAATGGACTAGGGTTCATAGGTTCACTAGTGGTGTCTCTCCATAAAGACAACATGCTGGGTGAAAAAATTACAGCTGGGCAATTGACAAATAAAGTTTGCACCCTAGTTCACATTATAACATGATGACTACTGTGATATTTAGTGCGGGCATTACAACAAAATAGATAGACCGAAATCCATCTACATCTATGACTAATAATCCACCCTGAGGTTATCATCCGAACCCATTTAGGTATTAAGTTGCAAGCAACAGATAACTGCATTAAAAATGTGTGTAATGTAAGCAATTATTGTACACGTGGGAACTCACATCGCTGTTTTCTCCCTAGTGGCAACATCACATCCTCCCCCGTCACGTTTCTGTCACTCGAGCACAGGCAAAAAGGAGACATGAACCCACTATCTAGCATAAATACTCCCTCTTGGAGCCACTAGCAACTACTTAGCCAAAGCAACCACTAGAAACGGAAAGCATGCAAGATCACAAATAACATATGCAATAAAGACTATAATCAACTTGGCATAAGTTTAATATTCATCGGATCCCAGCAAACACAGCGTATAGAATTACATAAGATCAATCTCGATCATGATAGGCAGCTCACGAGATCTAAACATGGAGGCATATGAGGAGAAGACAACCATCTAGCTACTGCTATGGACCCGTAGTCCAAGGATGAACTACTCACACATCACTCCGGAGGCATGGATGGTGATGAAGAGGCCTTCGGTGATGATTTCCTCTCCGGAAGGTTGTTGGGAGACAGCTCCAGACCCCCCTGATCTAGGGTTGACGACGACGGCGGCTGCGGAACTTTTCGGGGATTTTCTATCAGGTGTGTAGGGTTTTCCATCCGGGGGGAATAAATAGGCGAAAGGTCAAATGAGGTGGAGGCCTGGGGGCCCCACACTCATAGCTGGTGTGGCCAGGGGGAGGGATCACCACCCTATTGTGTGGCCCCCTGGTGCCCGTCTTCGACTCTCCTTAGGTCTTCTGGATGTTTCCGGGGAAAATAGGCACTCCGGGCTTTGTGGGGTCCAATTCCGAGAGTGTTTCCAGAACAACTTTTCTTAAACCAAAAACAGCAGAAAACAGGGAACTGGCACTTGGCATCTTGTTAATAGGTTAGTCCCGGAAAAAGTATAAAAATGCTATAAATAATGGAGAAAACATGTAGCAATTGGCATAATATGATCATGGAGCATAAGATATTATAGATACGTTGGATACGTATCAAGCATCCCCAAGCTTAGTTCCTACTCGTCCTCGAGTAGGTAAACGATAAAACACAATAATTTCTGAGGTGACATACTACTATCATAAACTTGATCATTATAATGTAAAAGCATATGTATGATGTGATCATAGTACTTCAAACACAAACATGATAAATAGAAATTTAATAATAAAGCATAGTAATCACTTTGCATCATGAAGAGTATATTAAATAAAGGATCACGGATAATAATGCAATGAAAGATAAGCGTTTGTTTCACGTATAGAGAAAGCATGGCAAAGTGGTATTTCGCTAGTCCTTAAGAGTGGGACAAAACATAAATGCCAGGACACTTTCAAAGTTCATGAGGAAGCTAGAGAAAATAATTTAAGAACAAATAATATCAAATCATTAAGTAATTGTTGATGTTTATGGGACAAATGCACCTAGAACTCAGAATGGCAAAGTTGCTCTCTCAACTGTGCATAAAGTTAGAAGATGGAGACTTAACATAAAAGTAAAAGAAAGGCCCTTGGCAGAGGGAAGCAGGGATCACTCATGTGCTAGAGCTTTTTATTTTATTAAACAAAGGTATTAAAACTTTGACACTCCTCCCATCCATCTTTCACAAACCATGGCTAACCTAATCCTCGGGTGCTTGCCAACAATCACATACCGTGGTGGAGTGTCTATATTTTAGGAGAGGTGTATGTTAATGTCAACGAATGGTAAACATACAATACAGTACGTCACAAGACAACTGGATTCTTGTGAAGGACACAACTGGTGTAGAAGGTCATCCCTATTTCTCTTTTGTTTACATAATTATGCTTTGACTGATAAATCAGGGGGGGAAATAGTGAAGAGAATTTGTTTGTATTAATTTGGGGCTGGGCACCCCGCTGCTAGCTCTTCTGTCATTTGGATAAGCGGATGAATCGACTAGTCCAGGGTGTGAAATCCAGTCAACAAGTGCGATAAAGATTCTCTATTGACGTCCTCGTGAGCAAAAACAAGAACACAAAACAGGAGTAATTTTGAAAGTTTTAAAGGTAACACATGAGCAATTTACTTGGAGTGGAAGTGAATTACCACATGTAGGTAGGTATGGTGTACACAATGGGAAAACTATGGTTTAAGGAGTTTGGATGCATGAATAGAATTACATACTCAGTACATGTGGAGGCTGACAAAAGACTGGGAGCGACAAATCAAGAGAGCATAAGTGCCATAATCATGCACAACGACATAAGCATCATTAATTAAAGCATAAGCGATATCACTAGTTCAAAAATTAAGTGGTCATGGAGGCTATTCGTGACTGGTTCATAGTCATAAACATGGTGTGAGCATGCGCCAAGTCAACCAAATAAAACATTCGAAAGAGACCATAGGTTGATGCTTTAATATGACAAAAACAAATCATGAATCTTTCAAGACATATTAAACACTTTCAGCTATTTGAGGCTATTCATGCTACTCAATAACTACAAGGCCTTAAAAATAAAATAACATTTAGCATGGCATGAAAAAGTTCTAGCCACAGTCTATACAAGCTTCTACTTGCACTGTTATAAATTCTACATCAAGGAACCGTTTCTTTTCCCAACAAGAACCATACAAGATATGTTTTAACAAAAATAATCTTTATGTTACAGCAAGCAAACACGAGAGTACTCATATAACACTACTAAAACTAACAGCTCTGATAAGAGATGCATGCAAAACAGTAGCTAAATAAATGCAGCAGCCAAGATTAAGAATACAGCGTATTCCCATGAAAAAGCGGAGCGTGTCACTCTCCACCAAGCATATTGTAAAAACAAAAACAAACTGAAAGTAAAAATAAAAGACGCTCCAAGTAAAGGACATAAGATGTGGCCGAATAAAAATATAGTTTCACTAGAAGTGACCTGATAATTTGTCGCTGAAGAAGGGGATGCCTTGGGAATCCCCAAGCTTAGACGCTTGAGTATTCTTGGAATTTACTGGGATGTACCACCGAGGCATCCCCAAGCTTATGATTTTCACTCTTCTTGATCACATCATATCATCCTCTTCTCTTGACCCTTGAAAACTTCCTTCACACCAAACTTCTCACAATCTTCATTAGCAACGTTAGTGCAATCGAAATAATAAATTCACATGGTTCAGTTAAAACACAAGCCTAACACTCAAAAACACATTAGCTACTTTCACAACTTCTATTAAAACTGTTTTTCTCAAAAGACCACCACAAGAAAGAGATTAAGATGCAAATGCATTTATTGGCAGAAATCTGTCAAAATAGAAAAGCAGGTAAAGATCGATATTTTCGAAAATCTGCTGTTACTCAAATCAAAAATTGGTCAACTTAAGAAAGTTGCGTATATAGCCCAGGATTACGCACAAAAAAGCTCAAGTTATTTTGAAGTTTCTATGATTTTATAAAACGGGTTGTCTCCAGGTAGCGCTTTTCTTTAACGCCTTTCAGCTAGGCATAGAAAGCAACTCAAGTATTTTCAAGTGAAGAATCAACATCTATAACTTCCTCTAAACCATTATTTTCAGCAATAGGCAATCTATATGTTTGTGAAGATTCAACATGGGGGTCACTCTTAGTTTCATTAAAAAAATTAGCAATTTTCAGCACATATTGAGATTAGGTTTAGTTATCTTGGGAACATACATGAATCTTTGCTCCTTTCCCACAAAGGCTTCTCCTTTTTGAATTTAAGAGATGAAAAGGTTGAGCTTAAAGTCCCCATAGCATCCTCTAGTTTACCAATCCTAATTTTTTTATTATCATGAGTGTTGCTAGCTTCTAGAGCAGTGATTCTCTTATCAATAGAAATTATTGATTCATTAACATTGCTAGAATTATCAAGGAAAATTGGTAAGTTCATTTCCAAAGAGTTTAGTTTATTAATAACATCCTCCAAAGTGATCTCAGTTTTAACAGTTGTAATGGGGGGGGGGGGGTGCTCCTACTAAACTATCAATCAAATTGCAGGCTTCCAAGGCAGGAGTTCCTAGAAAATTTCCACCTGTAAGAGTATCTAACACATGCCTATACCAGCCAGAAATACCAACATAAAAATTCCTCAGGAGTATCAAGGTAGAATATTATTTTGTACACTTATTATGAGCATCATTGATTCTATACCAAGCATCTTTTAAACTCTCTCTCCCCTATTTCCTAATAGAACGAACCTCAACTTCATGAATCCTCATTCTAGTGAAATAAAAGCAAGCAAATCAATAACAGCTATAAAGTAAACTAATTTTTTTGTGTTTTCGATATAGAGAAGAAAATCAAGTCAAAATAAAAACAAGATAATAAAAAAATAAAGAGGTTGAGAGTGAGAGACTCTCTTTGCCAGAAGACTTCCTTCTCCCCGGCAACGGCGCCAGAAAAAGTCCTTGATGGTGCAGATCGTGCACTCATTGGGAGACCCCAAGAGGAGGGTGTGATGAGCACATCAGTAGGAGTTTGCCGCTTAGTTAAGAACTAAGGTTATCAATCAAAAAGGAGAAAGAGAACCTTCAGAAGGTTGATGCCACTAACGTTAGTGATGGCGCTTCACCGGTGTGAGCAACAACGTGGAACCTGCACACAACACAACCAAAATACTTTGCCCCAACAGTACAGTGAGGTTGTCAATCACACCGGTCTTGCTGAAAACAAACATTAGACGTATAGTGTGGAAAATGGTGTATGCTTGCAGTAAGTAAAGAAAACAGGAAATTGTTGTGGTTTGTTTAACAGTGTAAGAAAATGGACCGGGGTTTATAGGTTCACTAGTGGTGTCTCTCCATAAATATAACATGCTGGGTGAACAAATTACAGCTGGGCAATTGACAAATAAAGGTTGCACCGTAGTGCACATTATAACATGATGACTACTATGATATTTAGTGCGGTCATTACAACAAATTCATAGACCGAAATCCATCTGCATCTATGACTAATAATTCACCCTCAGGTTATCATCTGAACCCCCTTAGGTATTAAGTTGCAAGCAACAGATAACTGCATTAAATAATGTGTTTAATGTAAGCAATGATTGTACACGCGGGCACTAACACCGCTATTTTCTCCCTAGTTGCAACAATACATCCTCCCCCGTCATGTTTCTGTCACTCGAGCACAGGTGAAAAGGAGACATGAACCCACTATCTAGAATAAACTCCCTCTTGGAGTCACTAGCAACTATTTGCCAGAGCAACCACCAGCAACAGAAAGCATGCAAGATCATAAGTAACATATGCAATAAAGACTGTAATCAACTTGGCATAAGTTCAATATTCATCGGATCTCAGCAAACACAATATATATAATTACATGAGATCAATCTCGATCATGATAGGCAGCTCACGAGATCTAAACATGGAGGCATATGAGGAGAAGACAACCATCTAGATACTGCTATGGACCCATAGTCCAAGGATGAACTACTCACACATCACTCCGGAGGCAGACATGGTGATGAAGAGGCATCCGGTGATGATTTCCTCTCCGGCAGGGTGCCGGGAGACAGCTCCTGAACCCCACTGATCCGGGGGGAATAAATAGGAGAACGGGCAAAGGCAATGGATTCCTGGGGGCCCACACCCATAGTTGGCGCGGCTAGGGGGAGGGCGCACCACCCTATGGTGTGGCCCCCTGGTGCCCATCTTCGACTCTACTTTGGTCTTCTGGATGCTTCCGGGGAAAATAGGCACTTCGGGCTTTGTGTGTCCAATTCCGAGAATGTTTCCAGAACAATTTTTCTGAAACCAAAAATAGCAGAAAACAGGGAACTGGCAATTGCCAACTTATCAATAGGTTAGTCCCGGAAAATGTATAAAAATGTTATAAATAAGGGAGAAAACATGTAGCAATTGGCATAAAATGATCATGGAGCATATGAAATTATAGATACGTTGGAGACGTATCAAGCAGCTGGAGGATGGGTAGAAGAATTTTCATCCGTCTTATGGAGCATAAGAACAAAGCCAAACAGATCAACAGGCTAAACGCCATTTTTCTTATTATATGGAGTAGAAGCAGTATTACCTACCGACATCCTGCATGACTCTCCACGAGTACAATCTTACGTAGAAGAAGACGCAGAAGAAGCGCGTCAAACGCTTTAGATCTTCTGGAAGAGGAAAGTGAAAATGTGCTACCAAAAATATGTCGTTTACCAGCAAAACCTGCGAAGATCCACAACCGCAAGGTGAAATCACGAGCCTTTCGGGAAGGAGATTTAGTGCTAAGATTGGTCTAGCAAAATAAGCACAAGTTAGCCCTTGTTTGGGAAGGAGCATTTGTCATTATAAAAGATATGAAGAATGGATCGTATTACCTGATAGACATGCGGGATACAGAAAAAATCCGCAGAAGGAAAAGACATATGGATCACAAATTAGGAGAGACCAAAGACCCTGGAGCATCCAGCTGTTACGTCCCTTTTATTCTTAGTAAAAAATCCTCTTGTAAACACCATTTGTGATCATGAAAGATCGATTTTTCGCCAACTTGATGTTTGTGCATGAACCTCAATCCTGTTTATTTCCCAATAATCCCAAATTTTCATATACATATCAATGTTAACACGAATTTTTCCTGCGTGCTCGTGATTATGAATCTGATATCTCTTTTGCCTAAACGGCTCAATGCTTAAGTTTTCTTCTTCAGCTTTAAGAGTTTGTCTGATTGCAAAAATGTGTTGGATTGTCGATTAAGCATTACGGGCCCTAAGGAACAGCTCAGGATTCCAGGTTTAGACATATTGGTCTTACCCTTTTGCTTGGCGTGATGATTCTGTCTTTAAGTATTGCGCAATGCAAAAAAAACTAAGACCCATCGTTGCTGGAAAACTCAAAATTCGGAAGCAAGCATTCGCAGAAAGCAGTATGATAAAAAAAATATTAAGGACAATTTGGAAGATAAAATTTTAAACTTTGCATTCATCCTTGCAAAAGATAACCAAAAATAATTTGCCATTACAAAAGCATTCACATTACAAGATAATGCAAAAAAAACTATGTTTTGCCTCGCAGGGACTACTCCTAGCTATCATCGTCGCCGTCGTCGTCTTCGTCGGACGCGCCAGTATCTTTCGGCGTCTTGGGAACCTCCTCTTCCAGGAAGAAAGTTCCAATAGTCGAACAACTCCTCGACACACTGGGAAGAAAGGGAGCCCGGGACGCCGTTGGCCAAACGCCAGCACTCAGCATGTACATAATGGCAGCGAAGAAGGCCAAGTGCCATCTTTGCTCCACCACGGGCAGCTGAACGCAGGAGGCTGTCATAATCCTCAACGGCAACGTATAGAGCATCTGTAAGCTCTGTGACGCGCTCCAGCTATTTACCAGAGAGGAACTTGGACAGAAACCTCTGCTCGGCTACCCGGATGCCTACAAGGTACTCAGCAAATGCCCGGATGTTTTCAACCCGGGACTTGGTCTTGTCCCCTTCCTCTATTAAAATCAGAAAAAACTTGTTGATAAGGCAAAAACAGCAAAAGGAAAAGGAGTGCAAAGCCGAAAAAGATTATTCAACAAGAAACTTACCCAACAACTTAGTGTCTAGAACCCTGAGATCGTCCAGGGCATCCCCCAGCTTCTTCCGGAGGTCCCGGATGTCTTAAGCATACTTGGCAGCCTGGGACACCTGCTCTGCCATTTTTCTACAAATGCAAATTGCAAGATCCTTATTGGATTTCTCCAAATCCTTCGCAAGGCGAAGGTTCTCGTCGCAAAGACCTTGTGCATTGCTAGCACTGGCGAGAGCCTGCTTTGCAGATACAATGATAGCTGAGAAGGAAAGGGGATAAGGAAAAACTCAGAAAACAAAATAAACCCGAATGGCAAAACTTGGTTTTTTAGAAAAATCCGAAAGACGAAAAACAAAACTTGGAAAGATGGAATGGAAGACTAACCTCTGTTGTTCTCCATCTCCTTTTGAAGATCGGAATGTTCCTGGATTTTGGTCTACACCAATACAACCATTTTCCACATCTTTTTATTGATTTCCGTCAAAGCGGAAAACACCTCCGAGTTTGCCTGCTCCATCGTCTTCTAGGACACAAAACAAAAAAGAACAAAAGAAAAGTCAACACTCTTGAGCTCTTATGAGTAAATATCCAACAAAGTGTTTAAAGAATTACTTGGGGGCTAGGGGTAAGGGTGTTATCATGTTCATATAACGGATGCGTTCCAGCACATCAATGAAATACTTGCGGTAGTGTTGGAACTGTATCTCTAGGAAACCAAAACCCTCGTCCATCACGTCCTTCGGGTGAAATGTGAAGCCATCCAAGTGGATGTACGAGCTTGTTAGTACCCTGTTGGCCTTCGGAAGCGGGGCATGCACGAGCAAGTGCTCATACCCCGGTATGACTCTGTCATCCTCGTCGAAAACCTCCTCCTTGACCCTGGGACGTGGAAGAGTCCCAGAGGACGGACGATCCGTTGTCTTCACGCTTTAACGAGTCAGGCTCGTCCTGGATGCCCCCGCCCTTCCCAAGTCCTCTTCAGTAAATGCATCTGGCTGGCTGGGCTCTGCCTCCGTTGGATCCACGTACGGACCATGTTTCAAGATGACAGGGACGTGTCGGTGGAATTCTTCTTCTAGCCAGAAACTTTCTTCGTCCTTTTTAGAGAAGTAGGCTGAAGCCTAGAAAGGAAGAAAAGAAGAAATAATCCAAAAGGAAGAAAACTCAAAGTCTAAGGCAAAAGGGCTAAAAACTTACTTGAAAGAGCCAACATTGGCCCCTTCCAGGTTTATGACCTAGGCACCTTCCGGGATGGTGCGCGAATTCTTGAGCATATCCTTAGGGGGCCCCTGGATGTCGAAAGACGCATTTTCCTTCCGCTTCTTCTTTGCCACCAAATCCGGTGATAGGTGTTCATCCAGGAGTTCGGCAAACTGCAAACAAAATTTGCAAACGCATGTTAGATAGCGATCAAAGGCTTTATGTATATGACATATAGTTGTTGGAAAATATGTATTTTAAATAAACACGGTTAAGATTTTCATATTGATGAAATGCTTAGGAGATATTGGGCATCAATATCTATAAGAGATGGATTGAAGCGCCTGATATGGTTGAGCCAAATTACATAGATGAAGAAGTAAGTCAATATCGAAAAAACAAGAAGGCGTTCTTGCCACATAGAAAAGAATTGATCAATATTCAATTGTTTTGACACATGATGAGAATAATTTAAATTAAGATTTCTAAGTCATGTGTTTCATTCTATGTACACAACCAGATGAGTCATATGCTATAGAATGTTATAGCAGGATAATTCATATGATGATTAAATAGTAGTGGGAGAGATCCTTATGCAATTTTTAGAAATGCTAAGTATATGTTTTTTTAGTAATGACAAACTATTCGTTGTAATATGTTACACTAATAGTCATTTCATGTATTCAAATAAATCTATTTCAATTAAAATATGTGTTGAAGGGTAGCACAATAGGCTGGAAGCAAGTTCCATGCTGGATTTGAATGAGTTAAAAAATTAAAGTATTGTGACATGTACTACAACGAAGGCTAATTATATCGTTCTGTTGACAACAAATAATAGGAGTATTTTGTGTCAAGGATTTATTTGCTGAACTTGGTGAATTTCCAAGAATGCTGACATTACGAAGCTAGATTTTTACAATGATGGTAGCATTGGTTTAAGCTGGGGATTTAAGACTACACCGGTTGACCAAATATATACAAAGCCATATCATCAAAGAATAAGTGATGCATGTAGACGCAAATACAAGAAAATACAGAAGAACCTGAACATGTCAAATCTTTTGATGAAGTTTATCACATGTGAAGCATGATAATAACAATGGAATAACATATGTGTTACGTGCTTACTAGCTAGATTATTGACTCTAGTGCAAGTCGGAGACTGAGGGGAATATGCCCGAGAGGCAATAATAAAGTGGTTATTATCTTATTCCTTGTTTATGATAATGTTTATTTCTCATGCTGGAATTGTATTAACCAAAAACATTGATACATGTGTGTTTAATAAACAAACAATGGTTCCTAGTAAGGCCTCTCGTTTAACTAGCTTGTTGATTAATTGATGATCAAGGTTTCCTAATCATGAACATTGAATGTTGTTAATAACGGGGTCATGTCATTAGGAGAATGATGTGATGAACATAGACCCAAATTAAATATAACAATACGATCAAGTCATTTAGTTTCTATTGTTATATCTTGCACACTAAGTAACTCTAATCCCGAGACCATGATATCATGTCAATAACTAACACCGGAAGAGTGCTTTGATGTCATCAAGCGTCACACCGTAACAGGGTGACTATTAAGATGCAGATACATCTCCAACGTATCTATAATTTCTGATGTTCCATGTTGATATTATGCCAATTGCTACATGTTTTCTCCCTTCATTATAGCATTTTTACACGTTTTCCGGGACTAACCTCTTAACAATATACGAAGTGCTAGTTCCCTGTTTTCTACTGTTTTCTATTTCAGAAAAGTTGTTCTAGAGCCAGGCGCGGGTCCTCCCTTGGCCGCTCCTGGGGGTGGTGAGGCCACCATGGTGGCCCACCGACGTCGCACTTTCGCATATTTATTCCCACCCCGAAGGAAAACACTACGTACCTGATCAAAAATCCCCGAAAAGTTCTGCAGCCGCCGTCGTCGTCAACCCTAGATCAGAGGGGTTCTGAAGCTGTCTTCAGGCACCCTGCTGGAGAGGAGATCAACGCCAGAGGCCTTTTCAGCACCATGCCTGCCTCCGGAGTGATGCGTGAGTTGTTCATCCTTGGACTACGGGTCCATATCAGTAGCTAGATGGTTGTCTTTTCCTCCTATGCCTCAATGTTTGGATCTCGTGAGCTGCCTAACATGATCGAGATTGTTCTTATGTAATTCTATGTGGTGTGTTTGTTGGGATCCGTTGAATATTGAACTTATGCCAAGTTGATTATAGTCTTTATTTCATATGTTATTTGTGATCTTGCATGATTTCCATTGCTAGTGGTTGCTCTGACCAAGTAGTTGCTAGTGACTCCAAGAGGGAGTATTTATGCTCGATAGTTGGGTCCATTCCTCCTTTTCACCTGTGCTCGAGTGACAGAAACGTGACGAGGGAGGATGTGTTGTTGCCACTAGGGAGAAAACAGAGGTGTGAGTGCCCGCGTGCACAATCATTGCTTACATTACACACATTGCTTAATGTGATTATCTGTTTCTTGCAACTTAATACCTAAGGGGGTTCGGATGATAACCCGAGGATGGATTATTAGTCATAGATGTAGTTGGATTACGGTCTATGTATAATGCCCGCACTAAATATCATAGTAGTCATCATGTCATGATTGTGCACTACGGTGCACCTCTATTTGTCGATTGCCCAGGTGTAAATTTTCACCCAGCATGCTATCTATTATGGAGAGACAACACTAGTGAACCTATGAACCCCGGTCCATTTTCCTACACTGTTAAACAAACCACTACAATTCCCTGCTTTCTTTACTTACTGCAAGAATACACCATTTTCCACACTATACGTCTAATCTTTGTTTTCAGCAAGACCGGTGAGATTGCCAACCTCACTGTACCGTTGGGACAAAGTATTTTAGTTATGTTGTGGGCAGGTTCCATGTTGTTGCTAACACCAGTGAGGCGCCATCACCACCGTCAGTGGCATCAACCTTCCGAAGATCCTCTTTCTCCTACTGGATTTATAACCTTGGTTCTTAACTGATGGAAATTCTTACCGATATACTGATCACAGCCTCTTCTTGTGGTTCCCAACACGCCATCACAAGCATCAAGAATTTCTGGCTCCGTTGCCGGGGACTTAAAGTTCATCATCATCAAGAAGTCTCCCCGTCAAGGCACCATCAAGGCGTAGCAAAGATTTTCTGGCGTTGTTGCTGGGGACTTAAAATTCATCAACATCAAGAAGTCTCCCCGTCAAGCACCATCAAGGCGTTGCAAAGATTTTCTGGCGCTGTTGCCGGGGACTTAAAATTCATCCTCATCAAGAAGTGTCCCCATCAAGGCACCATCAAGGCGTAGCAAACAATTTCTGGTGCCGTTTCCGGGTAGAAAGAAAGCTTCTGGCAAGAGGAGTCTCTCACTTTCAACCTCTTTATTTTGTTTATTGTCTTGTTTTTATTTTTTTTGTCATGTTTTGCTTCTTTATATCAAAAACACACAAAAAAATTAGTTTAATTTATAGTTGTTATTTATTTGCATGCTTTTATTTTGCTAAAATGAGTTCCTCTAAGAATACTAAGTATTGTGTCTTCACTAGCACAAACAACAATTATTTTATTTGCACACCTATTGCTCCACCTGATCCTACTTCTACTTTCTATGAAATTAAACCTGCTTTATTAAATATTGTTATGAAAGAGCAATTTTCTGGTGTTAGTACTGATGATGCTGCTTCTCACCTTAATAATTTTGTTGAACTATGTGAGATGAAAAAATATAAATATGTGGATGTAGATATTATTAAACTGAAAATATTTCCTTTCTCTTTGAGAGGAAGAGCTAAATAATGGTTTCCATCTTTGCCTAGAAATAGTATTGATTCGTGGACTAAGTGTAAAGATGCTTTCAGTGGAAAATATTATCCTCCTGCTAAGATTATATCCCTGAGAAGTGACGCAATGAATTTTAAACAATTTGATAATTAACATGTTGCTAAAGCTTGGGAAAGAATGAAAACTATGGTGAAGAATTGTCCCACTCATTGAATGACTACTTGTATGATTATACAAACCTTTTATGCATGACTGAATTTCTCCTCAAGGAACCTATTGGATGCAGCTGCTGGAGGTACCTATATGATGATAAATTATTTAGAGTGGCACACTGAGAGAGCTCCACGAGGTAAGAAGGTAAATTATGTTGAGGAAACCTCCTCTTTGAGTGAAAGGCTTGATGCTATTATGTCTATGCTTGTTAATGGTAAAGCTCAAGTTGATCCAAATAATGTTCCTTTAGCCTCTTTGGTTGCTCAAGAAGAGCATGTTGATGTAACCTTAATTAGAAATAATAATTTTAACAATAATGCTTATAGATATAATTTTGGTGGAAACAATTATAAGCCCTATCCTCCTAATAGTTGTAGTGGTTATTCTTATGGTAGATCTAGAATGCCTAGTGAGGAAAGGATTGTAGAAGTTGAAAAAGCAACTAAGAACTTTATGCAAATGCAATATGAACAAAATAAGTTGTTTACTAAAACTATGAAAGAGCAATCTGCTATGTTGAGAACTATTAGCCAACAAATTGGGAATTTAAATAGAGAAATCTCTGGTTTGCAAGGTAAAATTTCAAGTGCTGAGGTTAGTATTTCGGCCCTGTCAGAGGCACAATTTTCTTTGATCAATAAAATGGCTGCTAAAACTGAAACCAATGCCATTCAAGTTCGAATTGATGATAATGTTAGGTTGATGGCTGACTTACGTGCTAGGTGGGAAAGAGAAGATGAATTGGCTAAAAAGAATAATATTGCTATAGTTTGCACTATCACCACCACTAGTAAAACTGAGGCCCCAAGTGCTAGTAAACCTCCTACTATCCATGGTAAAGTAGTTGGTGTTAACAAAGTCTCCACCCCTTCGGTGAAACGTGCTAAATTGCCTCAAATTGCTGAAATTGCTTCTGATAAATGTGCTGAAATTTTTAGAGATGTGGGAGATAATGGTCCCATTAATTTTGATGATAATTTTAATTTTGATGATCGCAATATCTCTGAAGTTATTGTGTTTCTACAAAATCTTGCTAGAAGTCCCAATTCTAGTGCCATGAATATGGCATTTGCTAAACATATTACCAATGCTTTCATGAAAGTTAGAGAAGAAAAGCTGAAACTTGAAACATCTATCCCTATGAAATTAGATGATGGTTGGCAGCCCATCATTAAGATAAAAGTAAATGGTTTTGATTGCAATGCTTTGTGTGATCTTGTAGCTAGTATCTTAGTTATGCCTCAAAAGTTTTATGATATGCTTGATCTACCAACGTTGGAACACTGTTATTTGGATGCTCATCTTGCTGATAATGCTAACAATAAACCTTTTGATAGAATTGATGATGTTCTCATTATGGTTAACAATTACCTTGTCCATGTTGATTTTGTTTTTATGAACATTTAATGCAATGCTTCTTGTCCTATTGTTTTGAGAAGACCCTTTCTTAGAACTGTTGGTGCTATTATTGATATGAAAGAGGGGAGTATTAAATATCAATTCCCACTCAAGAAAGGTATGGAACACTTTCATAGAAAGATAATGAAGCTACCTTTTGACTCCATCATTAGAGCAAGTTATGATGTTGATGCGTCCCCACTTGAAAATACTTGAGTTGCTTTCTATGCGTAGGTGAAAGGCGTTAAAGAAAAGCGCTACCAGGAGACAACCCGTTTTATTTCTCCGTTTTCAACCCGTTTTCTGTCGTTTCTGTCTATGTTCTCTGCACCCGGGTGTTGTCTATTTCCTTAGAAACCCCTCTGTATATTTTATTTTGTGTCTTTGTTGATCCAAGTAAAGCCTCTAGTGGAAAGTTGAGACTATATTTCGGATTTCTGCGCAGGAAAAAGATTTCTACTGTCCACTGTGAAATTCGTATAAATTTACAGAAAATTTAAAATGTTCTGAGTTTTTTTGTGCGTAATCCTAGCCTATATACTCAACGTTTCTCAATTGAAGAATTTTTTATTTGAGCAACATAAGATTTTCGAAAAAAAATCATGTCAGACCCCGGACCCAGAGATATACAAACTGTCATGTGCTCCTAGCAATGGACTCACAAGGGCTTCAGGGTTACCAGCCCCGGCCGCAACAAACAACGGCAGGCAGACCAGATTCATCGGCACGCAGTCCGGATCCCCGGCCTACTACTCCTTGTGTCCATGCTAGTCATAACCAGATATGTATACCCAAGCGTCCACGAGTCGGATGAAACTGAAGGAACGGGACCAAAGTTATACAGAGTTGCTATGTGTCCAGAAAGTGCAACAACAATCGAGGGTTACTGGGGTTACCTCGCCCCAGGCCGAATATCTTCGGTAGGCGGGCTCGGACATGGATCATCGGCTCGACAACCCCTCGACTGCGACAACTATGCAGGCATAGCCAAAACTGTATAACAACGGGCTCGAAACCAACAATCGATCAAAGCAGCACTCTAGACATGAAGCTTTATTAAGCAAGTAATACTAGAGTATAGCTTACAAACAGAGGTCACATGACCCAACATTACATCAGACAACGGAAGGCAAATTATGTTGTTAATCAACAAGAACCAAAAAGGCCTAAGAGGCCGCAACATAAGGCGACGTCCCAGCCCATAGATTCCAGGCTGCTACCTAGGAACCCCAAACTACTCGTCGATGTCTACGTCGAAACACCACTGAACTGAGGAACTCCACCTGAACCAAGTTGAAGCAAACATGAGTACGGGAGGTACTCAACAAGACTTAGTTAACCTATTATATATCCGCTTCTTTTAGAAAGAGTTATGAAGGTTATTTTTGCGTAAAGCCATCTTTGTTTTCCAAGTTGAGGGAGAAATAGCACGTCTCATGGAGTATTTTGAAAACAGATGAGAAAACTACTTAACTACCGATATCATCATGTTTTTAATCCACCAAAACATATCAGCACCTCGTGCTTCAAAGATCACCACCTCAAGTTGTTCCGGTAACTCATGCTACAAGGTAACCCCTCTCGGCATATCCGAGGAGGCATCCTTCATTCGTTATAAACAAGTTTTAGTCATTCCGTTCAAGTTATCTATGATCACAGAATCCGTCACCAAGTCGTCCTTAACCGCGGACACGGCTTTTCGAAAAGATTTAACCCTGCATGGGTGTACAACTTTAACCACACGTACCAACTAACTCTTAATGCCAGTACATTAGCACTATTCCGGGAAATTCCGGCAGATGGAGGTTTACCACGACCTTGCCCTTGCTTCGCCTATTCCATGAGTCGCTCCGAGTAGAGATGGACCGCCAATAGGGAGTGGCCATCTCCTGCCGGGTCTCTATCGTTGTGAGCGGTGCTTCAACTACTGTCTCGCCACAGGCTGTTACACCGCCACGTCCTAGTTTTGTAAACGTTTTTAACATCCCCACAAATCCAAATGGAAAGCCTGAACTAGGCAACTCATGGAACAAACTAGGCAAGTTGAGACCGAGGGGAATCTAAGCCCCGTGTGGATGCACGCTCAGTCTTGGGTCGAAGACGAGAACTCGCTCCTAGGGGCATGAACGAGACAACCACCATAGACCCTCTGTGGTCTCGTCATCCACACCTTTAAATCATGTTAAAGAAGTTCTCTTAACTTTCCACAACATCCTAGCATACTAGATTCATTCGCAACTCTGATTCATCAACCGGATGGAGCAGAGATAACAAGAATGTATGACTAAGCATAGCATATTTAAGGCTTTGGCGATAAACACAAACAAACCTATGGCTGCTAGGAGTAGTGGATCAGGATAAGCAGGCTATGCATGGTATAGGAGAACTCTAACTACTGACACAAGATACATTGGAATCGGATGCAATGTACGAGAATTAAAAGTCTTTCGAAATCATATATGGGCAGATAAGAGGTTATGCTTGCCTTTCTTCAAGAAAACCAGAGAAAGTCTTCAAGAATAAGTGCTTGACTTGTCGGTTAGGATCAAGTATTCGTCATTTAAGTTGTTGGCCTTCTCTTCGGAGTCACGTTCTACCGAGGGGAAACAAACACCGAAACAAGAAGAACAACAATCAACACATGGCAACGATACAATGCGCAATATGTATGCATGAGTAAGTTAATGCACTTAAAGAAGCCCTAAACATGTTCTTTGGGTTGCTAGGGTTCATATGGCAATCATGCGATTAAGTTGAAATTAGCCCCGAAATGGACCTCGAAGGGGTTTCGGGCGATCTTGGAAGTGAGTACAATTTTAAATGCTCAAATAGGTTTGAAAACATCATAAATGGATTGTATTTGTCATTTTGAGCAATTTGGTATATAACTTTTAATTTTCTAATTTTAGTGAATAAAAACTTATTTTCTCTATTTTAACTGATTAAACAACATTAAATAAAGCCCAAAATTAAAGTTTGTCAAACATGTATGGAAGTGACATAACTAGATAGACTGCATTTTTCTGAACATTATGGTACCTTTCTTTTATTTTTCTGAGTTATAAAATAATGGTTTTTGAATTATTAAAAACAATTACTTTTCTGTAATTATTAAACATTTCTGATAAAGAAATAAAACAGGATAATGATGTCACGATGACGTCGGGATGACGTCATCAACGCCCAAATTGGCTCTACCGGCGAGCAATCGCTCCACCGAGCACGAATTGGCTCGAGAGGTGCGGTTCACTCGGTACAGGGGCTCAAGGCGAGCCAGAGGGTGGCGGCGCCGCTACTTTTTGGCCACCGGAGCAGCGGCGGCGAGCGGTGGCGCGGCGGCGGTTGGAGGCCGACGGCGACCACGCGGCACAGAGGGGGAGAGAGGAAGGCGGGAGCACCTGGAGGTGCGGGAGCTCACCACGAGCCCGATGAAGTGGTCGGGGAGGCCGGAGGGAGGTCGAGTTGACGACGACGAGCTCGGGAAGCCGGCGGCCGGACACGAGGAAGACGGCCCGATTCCGGCGTATGAGGCCATCCCGGCAAGAGATATTCGACGGGGAGGTGGAGGAGGACACGGCGGTTCCGGGGGTGGGTTTAATTTGGCCCGAGGTGGCCGGTGACGGTGGCAATCGGCGGCGTCCGTGGGCGAGCTAGGGTTAGGGTTCGGGTTCTGCAGCAGAGAGAGATAGAGAGAGGGATCAAGGGGGCGAGTGAGGAGAAGGCGCGATGGAGACGTCTTCTCTGCCTCTTAACCGCGCGCGAGGCGAGCAGGATGTGGCGCGAAGCGCCGTCGGCGGCCTTCCATCCTTCTGGCCGGAGCTAGAAGAAAGGGAAAAAGAAAAGCGAATTACAAAAACCCCCTAGAGTTTTGGGAAAAAGCAACAAGGTCCTTTTCGTTTATAAAACAGAACAGAAAACCTTGTTTTGAGGGCCTTTTTGTAAACAGAAAATTTGGCAAAAATACATTTTGAAAACCTTGTAAAATTTCCAACAAAAACATGTGTTTCTTTGGTGTATTTGAAATATTTCCAACACAGAATTTTGGGAACCAAAATAAGTACTATTTGTGGGATTTTCTCAAACCATTTAAATTCACAATTTAAATTGGTTAAAACATGACTAAATTTGTGGTTTCATGCATGTATGATATGAACAACACCACACACCCTAATTTAGCAAAACTTGGATGTTACAAATCTACCCCCCTTACAAGAATCTCGTCCCGAGATTCCTGAAGGAGAAGAAAGAAGGAACACCGGTTTTGAACGATCTTCTCGAACCTTAGGGTTCTCTTCTTGAAGAGGTTGATCCGTAGCACTTGCGAAGATATCCAGCGGCTACACCTTAGGTGAGAGGGAAAACTCTTAGGAATTGATCTTTACGGAGATCGAGTATCTCATGGCTAACTCATGACAAGAATGTTCATAAAGAACTGTTGAGTTATCGCGCGTGAAACACCTCAAGATAACAGAGTGAGTAGAAGATGGTTTCAAGTTTGCGGACGATTGGTCTTGAAAGGATTTAGAATATGAGCTTTGGACAAGACTTTAAATCCTTTTGGAAGAGAAAGATTGAACAACTTGTGACATCGAGGTTTCTTCAAACATAATACCAAGATGGGAAGGATGATTTTGAATATCACAATGTAATATCCGTAAACGAGGAAGAACACGATAAAACATTGTAATCGTGCATCGGAGAAAATCTGATACAGGATCATGTTCACTCTTCGGAGTGGACCCGGAAGATGGAGGAACTTTCATTCCATTAAAATTTTGTCGAAAACTTGCCAAGGATCGGGATGCTACTTCACGATAGAACATGAGTAACAAAAAGAAGCTAGAGCACCGTAATGGAAGAGGAATTCTCGACCACACCATAAAGATGAGTAACCAATAGGGAATGAAACACCGGAAGGAGATAAGGAATCTCTTTCCTATTGTGGTTTGGACGTAGTAATACATCTACCACATAGTTAAGATCCCACGGCTAGAGTGACTGACAAATTCACACAATGTGCGAGATGATTAGAACTTCAGGTAGAAACAACTTGAGAAAGGGAACTGATCAACATCGGTTACAAAACACCACGAGATGTTCCCATGATGAACTTGTTTCCACTGAAAGAAAGGTTTTCAGTATTGACATAGGGAATCACTGAAAGTTAAACTCCGGTGTGGAAGAACGAGGAGGAAAACTTCTAGAATGAGTCACACAAGAATCCTCGCAGAGAGTGGTTGCTCTTACCGGATTGAAGAGAGATGATATTAGGCCTTCCGGCTAATTGTGGCAACCACAACATCAATCATGCCGTAATTTTGAGAAGACCTAATTCAATACCCTTGAGAGAACACCAACCATCATTGCTGCTTGAGATTCAGCTCTGGTTAGTGGATTTATAACTCAGACTCGGGATGTTTGACAGAAGATATTGCACCGGTTACCAACGAGATACATATGTTGGATTTTCAAGATATGGCTACGATGTCAAGCTTAGAAGGATAAGCGGGATTACAGAACTCATGTATTAGCAACTTGCGAAAGACAGTTGCACCTGCATGGTTTACTTGCAATGAAACACATCAGAGTCCTTATTGGAAAAAACGATTGTAAAGATAACGAAGTTCTTGAACTTCTTCTCTTTTATGAACAATCAGTCAGTGGCTTGGTGTGGATGCAAACTTCTTCAAGGAATGGAGGTAACAATCTACCATCTCAAGAATAGTCCACACATACATGACCGACTTGGAGTTATTCTCGAAGGAACAAGGAAACTCTACTTGGATCCACGGCGACAACTTTCACCGTAAGCACATGAACCAGAGTAGGTTACTTCGAACATCCAGAACACAACTTCGTGATGAAACAAAGATGGTTCTCAAAAGTTTCCAACATTAGTGCCAATTGTTCAACATGAACCTCTTGCAACTTGGAGATATAGGAATGTCATCGATGGGCTCGACAACACACTCATCAAAACACTCCAAGAAGAGGGATTCATAAGATCTATGAACAAGGCAATATATTGGTCAGAGTAAAGGACATGAAGGTGTACTTGGGAAAAACACCATGAGTGAAAACACCATACAGACAATCCTTGAATCTGGCCTCGATTTGACGATAGCCCAAATCAAATCAAGGTTAGAAAGATAGCATGTCCACTAAGGAGATACTATCCTTCTTCAATAGAAAGGGAACTAGACACCCCTTAATAAAGGATCAAGTTAGGCGGAGCTTTTGCCTTTCAACTCTCCAAATTGTTGTTTAAGCTCAACCGCTAGTCCAAGATGTCTAGCCTAGTTTCTTGGAGAAAGGAGTATTTCAAATTACTCCTGGTTTAGACATCACGGCAGGTAAAACCTGGTGATACTTCTAGAAGGACAACCAGAATATCACAACCTACCGGTATGTCTCGGAATTCGAAAGGGATCTTGATTTTCAAAGAAACTTATATGGTCTTGAGAGCTTCGGCATGAACCTAACTATCTGACCAAGATCATGCACCGGAATGAACGGATTTGGTGACACAGTGAACTTCAAAAAGAGACTAGGTGACCAATAGTGCTAAGAAGGATACATATGTTTCTGAGATTTTTCAAAGCAATTGGAATTGCTAGGAATAACTATTACACACATCAAAGCACATACCCATCATACTCAAGCATTGAAGCTTGGAGGAAGGGGTGAAGATGTGTGAGAGCATCTCTTCATCATTAAGTCCATGAAATTGAGCATGACCTCTTGATACAAAAGAGTGTGATACTCGAAGGTGGAACAGAACAGAAGCTTACGAAGCTTCTTTAATCTGCGGATTACAAAACTTTGACCTGGTACTAGATATGAACGAGGTACTGGAGTTTGTTTCTCCTCACAATCCAAAGTGGAACATTATGGCAGAACACAAGAGGAATGCATTGGAAGACTGCAAAACACACATGCCACTTGGTTTCAAAACAACGGATGGAGATTTGAGAACATCTGGAGAGTAGGAACATGCTGAGGAGAATTCCTAAGATAAGGTTGAATGCACAGGGTCATACTCATTTTTAAAACCCATGCTAAAAGATCAATATAGCTGAATCAAGAACAAAGATACAAGAATCATGAAGAACACATTTGTTATGACTCCTTTTGATTCCAAAGAAAACCTATGGCTATGAGAGTTGGAATTGCTTAGCCATCCCGGGGTAGAAAAATGTTCCTCAGGATCCAAAGAAACAGAACTTGGGTTAAAGGTCAGCATCTTGTGCTGGTAGCATGAGCATTACATGGTACAGAAACCACATGATTCAATTCACCGCAATTCAGCACATTCCGGGACCTTCGGTTCAAGTTCAAGGGGCAAAAACACAACAAAAGGAGTAACTACTATACGAGTGCCACAGAGGACACTACAATAGCAATCACGGGGTATCTTTCAAAAGACAAACATAACTCCGGAAGGATATGAGTAGGGAATAACGAATATATTCGAGATGTAAAGGAAATCTCGAGGTACAAGATTTTGAAACTTAGAACATGTAAGAATGTGGAATCCACACAACTCTGAGAGATTATGATGGAAAGGAAACCTCCCAGTTTGAAAGATAACGGACCATGGAACACACACGACTCTAGAAACTGAACACTAGGTCAACTTGGGTGATAGACGTCCTTGCCAAAGAAGGCACCTAAGTTTTGAATAACTAGAAGAGATAGCAAAACCTTTTCAAATCAAAACAGGTAAGATGACCCAGAATTAGAAAGATACCAGATACGGAGTAAAAAGAATCCTAAGAAGGTTTTTCACAATCATTTGGAGTTTCAAAATAGTTTTCACAAACTCTAGACTCAACATCGACCAAGTAGTAAGGTTTTCCTACAGGCAGTCCTGCTCTGATACCAACTTTTGTCAGACCCCGGACCCAGAGATATACAAACTGTCATGTGCTCCTAGCAATGGACTCACAAGGGCTTCAGGGTTACCAGCCCCGGCCGCAACAAACAACGGCAGGCAGACCGGATTCATCGGCACGCAGTCCGGATCCCCGGCCTACTACTCCTTGTGTCCATGCTAGTCATAACCAGATATGTATACCCAAGCGTCCACGAGTCGGATGAAACTGAAGGAACGGGACCAAAGTTATACAGAGTTGCTATGTGTCCAGAAAGTGCAACAACAATCGAGGGTTACTGGGGTTACCTCGCCCCAGGCCGAATATCTTCGGCAGGCAGGCTCGGACATGGATCATCGGCTCCACAAACCCTCGATTGCGACAACTATGCAGGCATAGCCAAAACTGTATAACAACGGGCTCGAAACCAACAATCGATCAAAGCAGCACTCTAGACATGAAGCTTTATTAAGCAAGTAATACTAGAGTATAGCTTACAAATAGAGGTCACATGACCCAACATTACATCAGACAACGGAAGGCAAATTATGTTATTAATCAACAAGAACCAAAAAGGCCTACGAGGCCGCAACATAAGGCGACGTCCCAACCCATAGATTCCAGGCTGCTACCTGGGAACCCCAAACTACTCGTCGATGTCTACGTCGAAACACCACTGAACTGAGGAACTCCACCTGAACCAAGTTGAAGCAAACATGAGTACGGGAGGTACTCAACAAGACTTAGTTAACCTATTATATATCCGCTTCTTTTAGAAAGAGTTATGAAGGTTATTTTTGCGTAAAGCCATCTTTGTTTTCCAAGTTGAGGGAGAAATAGCACGTCTCATGGAGTATTTTGAAAACAGATGAGAAAACTACTTAACTACCGATATCATCATGGTTTTAATCCACCAAAACATATCAGCACCTCGTGCTTCATAGATCACCACCTCAAGTTGTTCCGGTAACTCATGCTACAATGTAACCCCTCTCGGCATCTCCAAGGAGGCATCCTTCATTCGTTATCAACAATTTTTAGTCACTCCGTTCAAGTTATCTATGATCACAGAATCCGTCACCAAGTCGTCCTTAACCGCGCACACGGCTTTTCGAAAAGATTTAACCCTGCAGGGGTGTACAACTTTAACCACACGTACCAACCAAACCTTAATGCCAGTACATTAGCACTATTTCGGGAAGTGCCGGCAGATGGAGGTTGACCACGACCTTTCCCTTGCTTCGCCTATTCCATGAGTCGCTCCGAGTAGAGATGGACCGCCAATAGGGAGTGGCCATCTCCTGCCGGGTCTCTATCGTTGTGAGAGGTGCTTCAACTACTGTCTCGCCACAGGCTGTTACACCGCCACGTCCTAGTTTTGTAAACGTTTTTAACATCCCCACAAATCCAAATGGAAAGCCTGAACTAGGCAACTCATGGAACAAACTAGGCAAGTTGAGACCGAGGGGAATCTAAGCCCCGTGTGGATGCACGCTCAGTCTTGGCTCGAAGACGAGAACTCGCTCCTAGGGGCATGAACGAGACAACCACCACAGACCCTCTGTGGTCTCGTCATCCACACCTTTCAATCATGTTAAAGAAGTTCTCTTAACTTTCCACAACATCCTAACATACTAGATTCATTCGCAACTCTGATTCATCAACCGGATGGAGCAGAGATAACAAGCATGTATGACTAAGCATAGCATATTTAAGGCTTTGGCGATAAACACAAGCAAACCTATGGCTGCTAGGAGTAGTGGATCAGGATAAGCAGGCTATGCATGGTATAGGAGAACTCTAACTACTGACACAAGATACATTGGAATCGGATGCAATGTACGAGAATTAAAAGTCTTTCGAAATCATATATGGGCAGATAAGAGGTTATGCTTGCCTTTCTTCAAGAAAACCAGAGAAAGTCTTCAGGAATAAGTGCTTGACTTGTCGGTTAGGATCAAGTATTCGTCATTTAAGTTGTTGGCCTTCTCTTCGGAGTCACGTTCTACCGAGGGGGAACAAACACCGAAACAAGAAGAACAACAATCAACACATGGCAACGATACAATGCGCAATATGTATGCATGAGCAAGTTAATGCACTTAAAGAAGCCCTAAACATGTTCTTTGGGTTGCTAGGGTTCATATGGCAATTATGCGATTAAGTTGAAATTAGCCCCGAAATGGACCTCGAAGGGGTTTCGGGCGATCTTGGAAGTGAGTACAATTTTAAATGCTCAAATAGGTTTGAAAACATCATAAATGGATTGTATTTGTCATTTTGAGCAATTTGGTATATAACTTTTAATTTTCTAATTTTAGTGAATAAAAACTTATTTTCTCTATTTTAACTGATTAAACAACATTAAATAAAGCCCAAAATTAAAGTTTGTCAAACATGTATGGAAGTGACATAACTAGATAGACTGCATTTTTCTGAACATTATGGTACCTTTCTTTTATTTTTTTGAGTTATAAAATAATAGTTTTTGAATTATTAAAAACAATTACTTTTCTGTAATTATTAAACATTTCTGATAAAGAAATAAAACAGGATAATGATGTCACGATGACGTCGGGATGACGTCATCAACGCCCAAATTGGCTCTGCCGGCGAGCAATCGCTCCACCGAGCACGAATTGGCTCAAGAGGTGCGGTTCACTCGGTACAGGGGCTCAAGGCGAGCCAGAGGGTGGCGGCGCCGCTACTTTTTGGCCACCGGAGCAGCGGCGGCGAGCGGTGGCGCGGCGGCGGTTGGAGGCCGACGGCGACCACGCGGCACAGAGGGGGAGAGAGGAAGGCGGGAGCACCTGGAGGTGCGGGAGCTCACCACGAGCCCGATGAAGTGGCCGGGGAGGCCGGAGGGAGGTCGAGTTGACGACGACGAGCTCGGGAAGCCGGCGGCCGGACACGAGGAAGACGACTCGATTCCGGCGTATGAGGCCATCCCGGCAAGAGATATTCGACGGGGAGGTGGAGGAGGACACGACGGTTCCGGGGGTGGGTTTAATTTGGCCCGAGGTGGCCGGAGACGGCGGCAATCGGCGGCGGCCGTGGGCGAGCTAGGGTTAGGGTTCGGGTTCTGCAGCAGAGAGAGATAGAGAGAGGGCTCAAGGGGGCGAGTGAGGAGAAGGCGCGATGGAGACGTCTTCTCTGCCTCTTATCCGCGCGCGAGGCGAGCAGGACGTGGCGCGAAGCGCTGTCGGCGGCCATCCATCCTTCTGTCCGGAGCTAGAAGAAAGGGAAAAAGAAAAGCGAATTACAAAAACCCCCTAGAGTTTTGGGAAAAAGCAACAAGGTCCTTTTCGTTTATAAAACAGAACAGAAAACCTTGTTTTGAGGGCCTTTTTGTAAACAGAAAATTTGGCAAAAATACATTTTGAAAACCTTGTAAAATTTCCAACAAAAACTTGTGTTTCTTTGGTGTATTTGAAATATTTTCCAACACAGAATTTTGGGAACCAAAATAAGTACTATTTGTGGGATTTTCTCAAACCATTTAAATTCACAATTTAAATTGGTTAAAACATGACTAAATTTTTGGTTTCATGCATGTATGATATGAACAACACCACACACCCTAATTTAGCAAAACCGGGATGTTACAAATCATCTTTACCTATTGTCCTGTTTTGACAGATTTCTGCCAGTAATTGCATTTGCATCTTAATCTCTTTCTTTTGGCATTCGTTTGAGAAAAAGAGTTTTAAAAGAATTTGTGACAGTAGCTAATGTATTTATGAGTGTTAGGCTTGTGTTGAAACTGAACCATGTTAATTTATTATTTCGATTGCACTAACATTGCTAATGAAATTTGTGAGAAGTTTGGTGTGAAGGAAGTTTTCAAGGGTCAAGAGAAGAGGATGATATGACGTGATCAAGAAGAGTGAAGATCCTGAGCTTGGGGATGCACCGGAGGTACATCCCAGCAAATTCCAAGAATACTCAAGCGTCTAAGCTTGGGGATGCCCAAGGCATCCCCTTCTTCATCGACAAATTATCAAGTCACTTCTAGTGAAACTACATTTTTATTTGGTCACATCTTATGTGATTTAATTGGAGCGTATTTTATTTTTTCTTTGAGTTTGTTTTTATTTTTGCAATAATCTTGGTTGGACCCCAGTATTCTTTTATTGGAGAGTGACACGCTCCTCTTTTTCATGGGAATACTTTGTATTCTTAATCTTTGTCTGGCTGCTGCATTTATTTAGCTCATGTTTTGTATTCATCTCTTATTTAGAGCTGTTCGTACTCTCCAATTTTCATTGCTATATGCTTAGAGAGAGTTTTTTTTGTCTCATATGTGTTCTTGGTTGGGAATATAAATGCTTATGTGATAGTTGGTATAGTGGAAAAATTCGCATGGTCTTGAAGATCACTAAACTGCTTCACTTGAATCACTACTGTTGTTTTGAGATATTAATTTGCTTAATTGATAAACGGGTAGGACTAGTAAGTATACACTTTTAATGGTTGGTCTAAGAAACTTGAAACTGTGCCACACTTAAAATTACCAGATTATAGAAACAATGGTCTATGATTGCTACAAGTGATACATTTCTGATCGGCCTTTTGTTACGCGCTACGAGCGGGGTAGCTAACAATGACTCGTCACTGCCACGGACCCTCTTGGAGTGATTTGCATTGTGCCTTGTAAAGATGATTTGCTTTCTGCAACCTTTTAACTCGTGAGTCTATGTTGCGGTTCCTGGCACTTCCACCATCCATATTTGCTAGCCTCTTCGGTACTGTGCATTTCCCTTTCTCACATTGAGAGTTGGTGCAAACTTAGCCAGTGCATCCAAATCCCGTGGGAGGACTTTGCTCTCCTACACATAAGCCCATATGTTCTTCCTCAAAACAGCCACCATACCTGCCTATCATGGCATTTCCATAGCCATTCCAAGATATATTGCTGCACAACATCCACCTCCATTATGTTACTTGATGATGAGCTTCATGGTTATTTATGCATACTGTTACACTGGTAGGAGCATGCAGTTGGATACATCAGAGATATTCCATTATGAGTTATGAGTACTAAAAGTGTGATGATTCATTGTAATATAGGATGTTGCCCCTACCGGTGAGGATATATAAAAAAATATAAAAAATATAAAAAAGCCCAAAAAGAAAAAAAGAAGAAGAAAAGGGCCAAAGAGAGAATAAAGAGACAAGGGGCCCATCACTATCCTTTATACCACACTTGTGCTTCATGTTTAGCACCAATGCTTCAGTTTGGAGAAAGTTTTCATATTATCATTCATTTATAACTATGTGGGGAACTTTACATTATAGAACTTGGCTTGTATATTCCAATGATGAGCCTCCTCAAATGAGCTATAGGTCTTCGTGAGCAAGCAAGTTGCATGCACCCCCACTAGTTCCATTGGAGAGCTTTCGTACACTTATAGCTCTATGTGCATCCGTTGTGTGGCAATCCCTACTCCTTGCATAGCTTCGGTTGTAATACTTTCTCTTGTCGAATGACCACTTTCAGCTTTGTGAGCCTTTCTTCCATTGACCTTCCAAACCCCCCATAATATTCTCTTTGCCATAACATCCCGGTGCCCGGGACCACCACAGAACACTTGCTTGTTTTTAGTGCGCAAATAGTTTAAGATTTAAGCATTGCATCGTGTGGAAAGCTTGACTTGATCCTAACATGGGTTGTGAAGATCGTTTGACGTTCATGATATTGTTGTTCTTGAAAGCTTAAATCATCCAAATAAACTTTGCACGGTTGATAGTCTTTTAGTATTGATTCATGAAAAGTTGTGCTTCTTTCTTCTTACTTGTTTATGCATTACTTGTTGATATCAGATATAGATCACAACTTTAGTTCATTTGATCCTAGTTTACATGCTCTGCTTTACATATTATGATCAAAATTGTGTGGTAGCATGTCATTCAGAAATTATTTTGTTTTATCATTTACCTACTTGAGGACGAGTAGGAACCAAGCTTGGGGATGCTTGATTCGTCTCCAACATAACTATAATTTCTGATGTTCCATGTTGATATTATGCCAATTGCTAGATGTTTTCTCCCTTCTTTATAGCATTTTTACACGTTTTCCGGGACTAACCTATTAACAAGATGCCAAGTGTCAGTTCCCTGTTTTCTGCTGTTTTTTATTTCAAAAAAGTTGTTCTGGAAATATTCTCGAAATTGGACCCCACGAATCCCGAAGTTCCTATTTTCCCCGGAAGCGTCTAGAAGTCCGAAGAGTTCCGCAACCATCGTCGTCGTCGTCGTCGTCCATCGACTATAAGGGGTGGTAAGGCTACCCTGGTGGCCCACCGACGTTGCCCTTTCTCCTATTTATTCCCCTCCGAAGGAAAACCGTACATACCTGATAAAAAATCCCTGAAAAGTTCCGCAGCCGTCGTCGTCGTCAACCCTAGATCAGGGGGTTCTGAAGCTGTCTCCCGGCACCCTGCCGGAGAGGATATCATCACCAGAGGCCTCTCCATCACCATTCCTGCCTTCAGAGTGATGCGTGAGTAGTTCATCCTTGGACTACGGGTCCATAGCAATAGCTAGATGGTTGTCTTCTCCTCCTATGCCTTAATGTTTAGATCTTGTGAGCTGCCTAACATGATCGAGATTGTTCTTATGTAATTCTATGTGCCGGGTTTGCTGGGATTCGATGAATATTGAACTTATGACAAGTTGATTATAGTCTTTATTGCATATGTTATTTGTGATCTTGCATGCTTTCTGTTGCTAGTGGTTGCTCCGGCCAAGTAGTTGCTAGTGACTCCAAGAGGGAGTATTTATGCTCAATAGTTGAGTTCATGCCTCCTTTTCGCCTGTGCTCCAGTGACAAAAACGTGACGGGGAGGATGTGTTGTTGCCACTTGGGAGAAAACAGCGGTGTGAGTGCCCGGGTGCACAATCATTGCTTACATTAAACACATTTCTTAATGCGATTATATGTTGCTTGCAACTTAATACCTAAGAGCGTTCGGATGATAACCTGAGGGTGGATTATTAGTCATAGATGCAGTTGGATTACGGTCTATGTATAATGCCCGCACTAAATATCATAGTAGTCATCATGTCATGATTATTCACTACGGTGCACCTCTATTTGTCGATTGCCCAGTTGTAATTTTTCACCCAACATGCTATCTTTTATGGAGGGACAACACTAGTGAACCTATGAACGCTGGTCCATTTTCCTACACTGTTAAACAAACCACTACAATTCCTTGCTTTCTTTACTTACTGCAAGCATAGACCATTTTCCACACTATACGTCTAATCTTTGTTTTCAGCAAGACCGGTGAGACTGACAACCTCACTGTACCGTTGGGACAAAGTATTTTGGTTGTGTTGTGTGTAGGTTCCGGGTTGTTGCTGACACGGTTGAGGCGCCATCACCACCGTCTGTGGCATCAAGCTTCTGAAGATCCTCTTTCTCCTACTAGATTGATAACCTTGGTTCTTAACTGAGGGAAATTCTTACCGTTGTACTCATCACACCCTCCTCTTGGGGTTCCCAACACGCCATCAAAAGCATCAAGAATTCTGGCGCCATTGCCGGGGACTTGAAATTCATCATTATTAAGAAGTCTCCCCGTCAACGCACCATCAAGGCGTAGTAGGTGCCATTGGATATTTGGAAAGTATCACTACAGGAAGACGGCCCTTTGCCGTGTGCCGGAAACACATGGTAAAGTCTTTGCCTTGTGCCCCACATGGTAAAGGGCACACGGGAAATAGCTGACGTGGGACCGACTTGCCTCTGACGACAGTGACGGATGGCGACGGTGCGGTGGGACCCATGGTTAAATCTTTCCCCTGTGCTATCAAACGGTAAAGACGGTGTCGTGTGTCCTCTTTACCATGTGCCGCGGTGCCCACCTGTCAGACGTCTTTGACGTGTGCCGATGTATGCTCTTTACCGTGTCCCTTTCTCTGTCATGTGTTGTGCTGGGCCCAAGTGGCAACTTTTTGCCGAGGCTGCCCAAAATGGCATTTTTGTGGTCCCATTTTCCGTGTGCTGGCACACGATAAAGGTGCAAACTCCTTCCCGTGTACCGGCACACGACAAAGGGGACCACAAATAACAAAAAAAAATAGCCAAAAAGGCTAGCAATTTCATATACAATTACACAATGATGACGAGAATAAAACAAAAGGCTAGCAATTTCATATTCAAATAAATGATTCAAACAAGTACACAATCCAAGAATCAATGAACGAGTGTCCATATACTTTCAGTTGTAGATCATTGAGTGGATCACAAAATATGTTCATATAGAACTACACAATCCGAGAATGCACTATTGCTTAGAATTTGTTCATTTAAAAACATCAATAGAATTTTCAGATAACCAAGTACCAAGTTGACTTTATATACGAAAACAATACCAAGATTTTACACCTCTAATACTCGAGAGCATATGGATAAATATAATGTTCATAGTGAACTAGTTTGCATCGTTTTAGACAAGAAGGGTAGTGCAATCGTAGGAGTGATTGGAGTTATTATTCGTGGAAGTGACAGCAACATGTTTATCATCTCCTGGTTGAGAATATATGGCTGTGAACACCGAAGAAAACACCGAGAGAGAAAATTATAAATCTCCAGCAACTATTCCTACTCGACTACTCTGTAGTACATCCTATCATTTTCTTGTTTGTCGAATACAACCATGCAAATAATTAATCTAAAACATACTCCATGGCAGAGGAGTACTCAAACTGACTGTCAACATCACAGCAAGGCTCTAGGAATCATCACATTCTAGCATAGCTCTAGGAGTACAATCAGATTATTTTTTGCAGTACACAAAGGACCTTAGATGCAAAAAATTGAAACTAGCTCTCCTTTAGGAATCAGCACACTACAGCAAGCAAGCTACTCCATATTGTTACTCTAGGAGTAGTGTTTGAACATCTTCATTTTTGGTGGGGCTATGGATCAGTATTCTTGGAAGATGGAGGTTTTCTGCTTGGTTCGTCTTCTGTCAATTCCTTGACGTCAGGATAAGTCAGACTAACTTCTCCGTCCACCTCTTCTCCTTCTTCCTCATTGTCTGGCGGAGGTGTTCTAGGGTCTGCCTCCTCTTCCTCTTCGGCGTCCGACTTTCTAGTTGGTTTTTCCATGAGTACTTCTTGGAAGCTTCCCTGCATGGACTTCACCTTTCTTTCGAAGGCATCCTCATCTTCATCCCAGGAATCTGTGTTGTATCTTGCAGATCTGGTTTCCGAGTCCAATCTTGTCTCAATATCAGCTAGTATGGTATCACCGTCCGAGTTTGTCGCCTGATTGGCGGATGTCGGATCTTCCACCTTATCTATGGGATTATTCTTTTCTATCTGTCCCACGGGATTATCATCTTCCGTGTTTTCGGCGATCTCAGACTACACCATGCAAACAAAGTGCGATCTTACTGCAGGCATCTCCGAAGAGGCGGCAGATCCAATCATGTTTTGGAGATATGCCGTTATTGATGTTTGATCTGCCCCAACGTATGAATAGGGCAGATCTGAGTAGAATCCGGCATTGAAGCTTTCATTTATTGGGCATAGGCGGGTGGGATAAAATTACTTCCACCACGGAATCCCATTGCTTCTGATGTCAAGCCGGTAAAAACATTAGCATATCCAATCGGTAAGACGCAGGCCCTTACCAGATAATTCTGTGCCGGCATATAGGATCCGTTGTCGAGAAAGCGTTCGACAGTGTCGTCGTATTCTAGGCTTCCGATAGTGTGATCGTGCTGCCGATTCCATCAAGTATCCCCGCTCAAAACGTAACTCTCGACGCCGCTGGCCCCATGGCGGGTGCCAACTATCGAGACTTCGTAGTTAGGATCATGGACGAGGGTGCTATAAGCCTACTGGTAGAACCGTGGGTGGAAGCGTGAGAGTGCTAGAAACGAGGACACGATTTACCCAGGTTTGGTACGACGCAACTAGGCGATGTTCCTACTCCTGCAATCATACTAAAATCAGGGATGAAGCCTGAAGTATACATAGTACAACTGTGAGTATGGTTTTGCTAACTCGGCGAGCATGAACTTCCCGGTGAGTAGGCTTCTAGCTAATAGAACCTCTCTTCTCTTCTCTAGTTTTCTCTTTCGCTCCTGTCCAGCTTTATATAGATAGCCGGGCTAGGGCTTATAGGAAGGAAACCTAGAAGACTACAGAAAGTATTTAATCTTGGAAAGTAAGAAATCCGGCTTCTTCTCCAAGTTGTACCACGTTCTGGGCCGTGGTCCGGATTCTTCTAGAATTCGGCTTCCTGCGTGTCAACTTAGTGGGCCGCTCAATTGACTCTGTTCCATTGCCTGTGGGCCACCCTGGTAATCCGGTCTTCGGCCAATGCCGGATATACCCTCATTTGGCATATTCCGACACATGTTATTGATGAGTAGAGATTTATAAAAAGAAAGCATGTCTACCGGAAAATGGTTTGTGTTCCTGGGCACCGGTGCCCTATCTATTTTAAAAAAATTGAAAAATATATTTACATATTTCCAAAAATTATGAGAAAAAAATCGGATGTACTAACCTTTTTTTTTTACAGAAAATCATATGTACTAACTAGTGTATCCCGCAAACATGGAAATTTTCAATTTCAAATGCAGAGTAGTATGTCCTACCCAAAAATAACAAAATATGATAACATTTAGAGATTTGAAATAGGCATAATCAGATCCATATTTTTATAATTTTTGTGTAGTTTAGAATATGAGGTATTTTGGATTTGATTTTTTGCAATCTTGTAGGATACACTCTTGGCTATGTCTGGATTATTTTTCATAATTTTTGAAATTCAAAAATATACTTTTCGAATTTTTTAAAACGGCTGGATCACTGGTGTCGGTGCACCAAATCTTAACTCCATGGTAGTTTCTTTTTTCTCGTGCCAACACGCTATTTTACTGTAATGGATAGTACCTGAAACGGAATGAATCTGATTCACACCCAAAAATCTAGTGTTGTCTTCTTCCAAAGCTCTTTGTTCCTTTATTATTATTATTAGTAATGTTTGGGTCTCTGTGTTGTATCCGTTCACGTCCCATTGTGTGGAGGAACACGCTCTACATCATCCGGGGGATCGGTTGTGCGCGTCCTCGGCCTCACGATGGTGACACGCGCCCCTTGTGTATGAACGAACACAAGCCAGCGAACGTGGGGTCCATCGGGCTATCTTATCTCTTTGCTCGTTTCTTCCCTATCTCTTCGCTTCTTTCTCCGTATCGACAGCACGACCTCCTCCGTGCAGCCTCTGCACCCTCCGCTACCCATGAACTCCTCGGCGGCAGGCTCTGCAACCCCGCCCCCAATGCTAATCGCCCCTTCTTCTCCCCTACATCCGGTGAGAAGCAAGCTCCGCACCACACTTTTTCGCGCGCGTTATTATGGTGCTTCAAAGCAGATCGCCGGTGGCTCCCAGCGGTGGGCAAGTCCATGTCGACGGTGACTCGAGGTACTGCATCGGGGGCGAGTGCGGTGCTGTATTAGAACGGTGTTGGTGCTCCCCTAGGTGAGCGCCGGTGCTACTACTACTTCCGGTGAAGATGCGGCGAGCCAGAGCCACGGTGACCACCACGACGCAGCGAGCCGAAGCCTTGAGGACGATGCGGCGAGCCAGAGCCACGGTGACCACCACGACGCGGCGAGCCCGAGCATGGAGGACGAGGCGCGAGCCAGAGCCATGACCAGCATGACGCGGCGATCCGGAGCCGGGGCCACCAGCACCATCAGCAGCATGAGGATGAGGATGAAAGCATCACGACGGCGGTGCAAGAAAGCTCGCAATAACTCGTTCCCCTTTGGATGTTATAGATCACGGCGCTTTCTGTTAAAATAACACAATTTTTTTGCTGCACTTGTTATTTTGGTTTGCTATCATAGCATAAATTGTTTGCTAAAAATATTTTTCGTCGAGAGTCTCCGGCCATATCTCCGACGATGTCAACTTTTTTGCTAAAATAACAAAAAAAATTGCTATAATTATTCTCCGATTTTGCTATAGTAGTAGAATGTTTTTGCTACAATGTCCCCGGCAAGGTTTCCGGCGGAAAGGCAAAAAAAAATGCTACAATAGCATAATTTATTTTTTGCTGGAATTATTTTCTGTTTAAATTGTATGATTTAAGGGGTACAGGCTACATCGAGAAAGAGGAGGTAAAACATTCTCTGCTTCATTCAACCTGTATATACACTCTACAGGCTTTCGGCTAACGGATTGCCTCAAACTGTTGGTTCACACAGCTCAGGGATATGGTGGTCGCGCTTCTCGACGAGTCCGACCTATGCCTTTCCGATGGCGTCGTCGAGGATATTGTTGATAATGTAATTGTAACAACAAATACTTTCCGGGAGATAGCTTTCGGAACTGTTTCCCTTCCTTTCTAACATGCCCTGTTCTGCTGCTCCTTTTGGACTGATCATTCAGTCAAGCAGACTTGAATGGCGATGGCAGGATAGACCCCAAGGAGCGGGAGGAGTTTGTCAAGAAGAACCCTGCATCGCTGAGGAACATGTCACTGCCCTATCTCCAGTGAGTTGCTCATCTGCTGCTTATGAAATATAAAGACTGGTTTGTGAACCGTGCATCAATGATGCCGGGAGAGCTCATATATATAGAGAGGCCACACAGCCGGTACATATCCTAGCTGCTTCCACATGTTATTCGGATGGCTAGCTTAGGATAACAACAGAATTAGGTAAGAGGTTAGGATCTAACTTGATGTACAAGGAAACTGTACTAGCCAGATATCTACGGTTTCCAACACTCCCCCTCAATCACAACCCTTTAGGTTGAGATTGCGACATACAATTGGCTTGGTCAGTCCATCTGCAACTTGATCATCAGTAGATACAAATCTGATCTCCAACGCCTTCCGAGCCACTCTTTCTCTCACAAAGTGGAAATCTACCTCGATGTGTTTTGTTCTAGCGTGAAACACTGGATTGGCAGACATGTAGGTTGCTCCCAAGTTGTCGCACCATAACACGGGAGGTCTGTTCTGAGAGATGCCGAGCTCACCCAGCAATGACTGAAACCATATGATTTCTGCAGTAGCGTTCGCCAGCGCCTTGTATTCCGCCTCAGTGGAGGATCTGGACACCGTGGCCTACTTCCTTGCACTCCATGATACTGGGTTTGGACCAAAGAAAACCACAAACCCACTTGTTGAGCGCCTGTCATCTAGTGACCCTGCCCAGTCTGCGTCAGAGAACGCGCTAAGCAGCATAGAGCAGGACTTGCTGAGCATCATCCCTCCTTGTGGTGTCCCATTTATATATCTAAGGATTCGCTTAGCTGCGATCCAATGCCGATCTGTCGGACTCTGCATATATTGGCAGACCTTGTTGACTGCGAAGGCAATGTCTGGTCTCGTCAGCGTTAGATACTGCAAGGCCCCCACTACGCTTCGATATCTCGTTGACTGTACAAGAGATAGTTGTTTTCCTTCTAGCTTGGACAGCCGCTCTGAAGTGCACATTGGAGAGGGCGCTGATTTACAGTCCTTCATGCCCTCTCGAAGCAGCAAATCACTTGCATACTTGGCCTGACGGAGAACTGTTCCATCTGAATTTCTGACCACCTCTATGCCCAAAAAATAGTGCATGTCTCCGAGGTCCTTGATCGCGAACGAGTCACGGAGACGACTGATCAAAACTTGTGTTGCTTGAGAGGAGGAGCTAGCAACGATGATGTCATCGACATAAATCAGCATGTATGTTGTTACTCCCCCTTGCTGATAGATAAACAGAGATGAATCAGCTTGAGATGCTCGGAAACCGATCTCATGCAGGACCAAGCTGAGGCGAGCATGCCACGCCCTTGGAGATTGCTTGAGCCCGTAAATGGACTTGTCCAGCTTGCACACATGGTGAGGGAGAGTAGGATGTTCGTACCCCGGTGGTTGTCGCATGAACACATCTTCTTCAAGAATTCCATGGAGAAAAGCGTTCTGCACGTCCAACTGTCGCAGGCACCAGCCTCGCAACACGGCACGAGACAGGATGAGACGTATAGTGGCGTGTTTCACCACTGGACTGAACGTTTCAGCATAATCCACACCATAGCGCTGCTTAAAACCCTTCGCCATGAGTCTCGCTTTGTAGCGCTCAACGGATCCATCAGCCCGATGCTTCAGTTTGAAAACCCACTTGCAATCTATAAGGTTGCACTTGGGAGGAGGAATTACAAGATGCCAGGTCTCATTCTTGATCAGCGCCTGGTACTCCTCATCCATGGCGTGGCGCCAATTTGCATCGGAGGAAGCTTCAAGATAATTGGTTGGCTCGGTAACGGCGAGGGACGCACGCCGGCGTCGCTTTGTACCGTAAGGTACAGTACCATCCGTGGCGATCCTTGGTCGCCAGGTGTTGTCGCGGAGACGCGTGATCATGCGTGGGGGAGCAGCGGGAGCTACTGAGGCCGAGGCACTTGAAGAAGGCGTGGCAGAGTTTTCTGCCGAATCTGTTCTGCGGCCGTCTGCCACGGTAGGACTCTCAGCAGGAGTTGCGGCAGATCTTGTAGTGTATCCTTCGGAGGGCATGGGCGAACCGGAGAAGGCCTCTTCGTCAGAGTGACCCATATGCTCGTGGTCATGATCATCAACCATGGGAGAGGTGCCTGTATTATTATCCTGCACAGGAGAAGGAAACGGATCAACGTGCACATGTACTAGAGTACTAGGAGTACCACTTCCTGTATCAGTATTTCCTACATTCATATCACCACACGTGGGGAAGGATTGGAATGGATACGTGCTAGGTGGTAGGAGGAGTTGATCATACAAAGAATCAGGTGTAGTAGGCGATGAGATGTCAGAATAGGGAAATTGTTGTTCATCAAACACTACATCCCTGGAGATGTAAACTCGACCCGAAGAGATGTGTAGGCACTTGTAACCTTTATGATGGCTACTATATCCGAGAAACACACAGCGTTTGGAGCGAAATTGAAGCTTTTTGTTATTATATGGATGGAGGCAGGGCCAGCATGCACTACCGAAGGTTTGGAGGAATGAATAATCTGGCTTGGTGTTGAGCAAACGCTCAAGAGGTGTACTCATGGCAATTGTTTTACTAGGCATCCGATTAATAAGAAAACATGCGGCTTGGAATGCTTCATCCCAGAAACGAACCGGCATGGAGGCTTGCGAGAGGAGCGTCAATCCTGTCTCAACTAGGTGCCTATGTTTGTGTTCGGCAGAGCCGTTCTGTTGGTGCGTGTGGGGGCACGAGATGTGATAATCTATGCCTATCTTATGGAAAAAGGGGCGCAGCTTGAGGTATTCTCCCCCTCCATCAGATTGTACACATAAGATCTTCAGGCGTTCAACATGAGCTTGGAACTGAAGGAAAACATGTTCAACATCAGATTTATTCTTGATGCAAAACAGCCAAGTAAACTTGCTGTAATCGTCTACAAAGCTAACATAATAACGAAAAGCACCGATGAAAGACTCGCAGGTCCCCAGACATCGGTGAAGACAAGCTCGAGAGGAAAAGATGAAATTCTGATCGATCTAGGGAAGGGGAGTTGGTGGCTCTTTCCCTGTTGACATGCGTCGCACACCGACGCTTTATTGGATTCTTTGCTGCAAGGAAGATTGAAACGACTGATGATGTGGTCGATGATCGCAGAGGAGGGATTCCCCAATCTGCAGTGCCACCGATCACGACTAGGCTTGAAAACGGAAGATAAGGCTGCCCTATGTTGACTCAGGCAGCCGAAGGTGATCGGATATAGCCCTCCTTCACTGGGGCCGAGAGCTTGAACCTTCTTCGTAGTGCGATCCTTAACAGCAAAGAAATCATGATGGAGTTCAATAAACACATTGTTATCTTTAGTAAATTTGTGAATTGGCAGCAGATTTTTGTGTGCCTGAGGGACATGAAGAACATTTTGTAGAACAAAGGATTTGTGCGGTGTATGAATAAAGGATTTACCAATATGGGAAATGGACATACCAGCACCGTTGGCCGTGTGCACTTGGTCCTTCCCATTGTACTGCTCCCTCATGTGCAGCCTGTCGAGCTCGGAGGTGATGTGATCAGTAGCTCCAGAGTCGGCATACCACGCAGGGTCGACCGTCTGGTGCCCTGTGTTGACGTTGTAGGCATGGTGATTGGGTTCCTCTGGCTGCAGGTTGTGGTTGAAGCGCTCGTAGCACTTGATCGCGATGTGCCCAGTCTTGCCACAGATCTAGCACACGGGTCGCGGCTTCTTGTTGCCGCCGCCTTGGCCCTGGTAGCGGTTGCCGCCACCACCTTGATTGCCTCCCTGACCGCCACCATAGCCTTGTCTACCATGGCCACTGCGATAGCCTTGTCCACCATGGCCGCCGTAGGCTTGCCCTCCACCAGCGGGCTGATGGGAAAAACCGCCGCCGCGTCCTCCATTGCCGCGACCACGCCCACGACCGCCGCCATCTCCGCGTCCGCGTCCCGCCAGGTTGGCGGTGATCTGGTAGCTGGTGTCGAGGGTGTCGCGCATCATCTCGTCGTCGAGCATATAGGCGTAGAACTCATCTAGAGTGAGATCATCGCCTTTCATGTCGATGGAGGTAGTGAAGCCGTCGTAGGTGTGGTCGAGGCCGGCGAGGATGTACACCATCAACTCCTCGTCCTCGAGGGGATGGCCTGCGGCTGCCAGCTGATCGCCGAGGCCCTTGACCTTGGCGAAGTAGTCGCTCATGCTCATGTCCTTTTTCTTGATGACGGCGAGCTGTTTCCTGATCCCGGTGATCCGGGTGCGCAAGGTGGATGCGTACATCCGTTCTAGTGCCGTCCAGGCTGCGGCGCAGGACTCGATGCCGAGAAGCCGCGCCTGCACCTCTGGTGCTAGGGTTGCGATGAGCGCGGCGAGGAGCAGCTGATCCTGGGTGTACCAGGGCATGTACGCCGGGTTGAGGACGAAGTCCGCGTCCTTGTCCAGACCCGGCTGCCTCATGGGCGGGGCGGCCTGCGTCCCATTGACGAGGCCTAGGAGCTGGTTTCCCCTCAAGATGGGAACAACTTGGCCCTTCCAGATGAGGTAGTTGTCACGGGAGAGTTTCACCGTGACCATCGTTGCCAGGTTGGGAACTGGCGAGGCGGCGCCACCAGACATCATGTGTCCGGCGAAGGTGGAGGCGCTGACCGGTGAGGTTCCAAGGGTTTGACTACCTAGCGACCCAAGAGTGGAGCCGGAGGTGCCCGAGGAAGTCATTATCGTGTAGATCTAATCTAGCTCCGATACCATATGAAATATAAAGACTGGTTTGTGAACCGTGCATCAATGATGCCGGGAGAGCTCATATATATAGAGAGGCCACACAGCCGGTACATATCCTAGCTGCTTCCACATGTTATTCGGATGGCTAGCTTAGGATAACAATAGAATTAGGTAAGAGGTTAGGATCTAACTTGATGTACAAGGAAACTGTACTAGCCAGATATCTACGGTTTCCAACACTGCTCTGTTTCTTCTAGCTTTAACCCGGAGAAGCTAGCATTGTTCTTTTCCCTTTTTATCTTTATTATATACTTGGCTCTCTATTTTTATCAAGTATCGAATTGCCCATAGCGGTCCACTTCTACTCAGTTTTACCCCTAGAGCTGAATCGACCTCAGTTTTGCCCCTAGTCTGTGCGCAACTACTATGGAGAGGCTGGAACGGTAAGTTTGGAGTCGACTCCGTTTCGCGAAGTGGGACCGAGGAGTCAGACTCCGTTTCGCGAAGTGGGTCCGGGTGGGACTGCCAAGTTCGTTGAAACCATCCGGAGCTTACATGTGGGACCGCGCAGTTAGTTGACTACGCTGAATAGTCCACACCCGAGTTTCCCGCCACCACCGTCGTGCGCTGCCGCCCAATTTAGTTGACCCGCCGTCGTGCGCTGCCGCTCTCGCCGCCGCCACCGCCGCACCATCCCCTGCTGCGCCACGAGCACCTGCGGCACCACCACCACACCACCACTACCACCACCGCTGGGTTCGGCTTGGGGGGCGAAAAGGCGGGGCAGCCCACGCTGGCCAGAGCTGTCAGCGACGCGTGGAAAAACCGTGGGCCCCCGGGTCGTTCAAAGTCTGCCGGAGTAACGGCACGCGCGTCGCAGTAAATGACCCGCCAGGGCTACAAAAGGCCCCTCACCGCTCGCCGCTCTCCCCATTCTCGTCGTTCATCTCCTCACCCTCACCGCACAAACTCTCATCGCCCTCGCCGCACTTCACGAGACACCCCGAGACGATGCCTCGCCGACTCCGTGCATGGCGCAACTCGCCGTTGTACTGCCGACCCACGGCCGCGACGCGGGGCCACAATGACGGCGAGGAGAACGAGCAGCCGGCGCCGGAGGAGGCAGCGCCCGAGCAGCAGCTGCCGCAGGAGGAGGCGGGGCCCGAGCAGCAGCAGCCGCCGGAGGAGGCGGCGCCCGAGCAGGAGCCGCCGCAGGAGGAGGCGGCGCCCGAGCAGGAGCCGCCGCAGGAGGCGCAGCGCTGGAGGAGGCTCAGGAGGAGGCAGCCTATCTGGCCCGAGCAGCACGCCACCGTCTACTCGTTCGAAACATGGCGGAACGAGGAGGCGTTCCACACGGTCCGCTCCTGGCTCAAGGAGGCGGCGGCAGCGGCCGAGGCTGCCGCTGTTCGTGCATCCCTGGAGACCCACCAGAGGGAGCAGGCGGAGCGCCAGGTCTACCGGGAGCTCGCCGCAACCGCGGCGTCGGATGAGCAGCAGGCGGTCGTCGCGCTGTACGAGAGCGACCGACGCAAGGCTGCCCTGCAGAGCGAGAGGCGGGACCGCCGCCATCCCTCTGAGCAGGCGCAGCTGCACCGGCTGCGGATCCGAGGCAGAGCGGAGCGGCATGCGATAGCTACGCTGGCGAACCCATCGCCCTTAGCCAAGAACGACCACGAGGCGGGGCCCTCCAGCATGCTGGCCTACGACGACAGCGATCAGGACGACGAGGAAGAGGAGTAGAGGACGACGTCTAGGAGGAGGGCGACGACTAGGCCGGGTGATCGCGGCGAGCCTCGGGCAACCGTAGTTTTTTTTTAAGTTTTTCCAATGTTTTTAGTTAAATTATGCCGTCTAGCTTTCTGTAAAACTATCGTCGAATCTATGAATTTGAGCCTATTTCAACGAGTTCGCGTTTTTTAATTAATTTTGAGTATTTCTGAACGCAATCACGAGCCAGAATGTAGATTAAAAGCGAAAAAATGTTTGAATAATGTTGTATGATGCATGTTGAACTAAGTCATTGCAAAATTTTGGGCAAATGTGCTTCAAATGAGGTCTGAAGCTAGGGTAAATCACATATAACAGCATTGTGCATTGGATTCATGTCATTTTGATATTTTTTTGAATTATTTAAGCTCATTTGAAACCATCGCTCTATTCTCATGAGAAATGTGCTCCAAATGAGGTCTGAAGCTAGGGTAGACACCCCCGTTTCAAATTTCATGAAAAAATCGACCTTGCCAAAATTAACCAAAGAAATTTGAGGAGCAACTGTATCACATATAACAACATTGTGCGTTGGATTCATGTCAGTTTTATTTTTTTATGAATTATTTATGCTCATTTAAAACCATCGCTCTATTCTCGTGAGAAATGTGCTTCAAATGAGGTCCGAAGCAAGGGTAAATACCCCCGTTTATAATTTCATGAAAAATTCGACCTTGCCAAAATTAACCAAATAAATTTGAGGATCAACTATATCACATATAACAACATTGTGCGTTGTATTCATGTCATTTTGAATTTTTTTTGAATTTTTTATGCTCATTTGCAACCATCGCTCTATTCTCGTGAGAAATGTGCTTCAAATGAGGTCCGAAGATAGGGTAAACATCCCCGTTTATAATTTCATGAAAAATTCGACCTTGCCAAAATTATCCATAGAAATTTGAGGAGCAACTATATCACATATAACAACGTTGTGCGTTGGATTCATGTCATTTTGATTTGTTTTGAATTTTTTATGCTCATTTGCAACCATCGCTCAATTCTCGTGAGAAATGTGCTTCAAATGAGGTCCGAAGCAAGGGTAAATACCCCCGTTTATAATTTCATGAAAAATTCGACCTTGCCAAAATTAACCAAATAAATTTGAGGATCAACTATATCACAGATAACAACATTGTCGTTGGATTCATGTCATTTTGAATTTTTTTGAATTATTTATGCTCATTTGCAACCATCGCTCTATTCTCGTGAGAAATGTGCTTCAAATGAGGTCCGAAGATAGGGTAAATACCCCCATTTGTGCTTCAACATTTTTTGGCATATTTTCTAAATCAACCAAATGAATTTCCTAGACATCTATTCTACATGTATAGTGTAAATCTGAAGTTTCATTATGTTTTGAATAATTCTTCTATTTTTTATTTTTTATTTAAATAACATGGTTTAATAGAAAAATCATATGTAAAACTGATAAAAATCATCGCTGTAGTAAATCTGAAGTTTCATTATATTTTTTTATTTAAATAATATGGTTTATAATACTTAACAGCAAAGAAATCATATGTAGAACCATCGATCCCTGTGGCCAACGTACCAACCAATTAGAGCGCAGAACGAACGTCTCGCGGATCGCTGTGGCTGCGAGCGCATCCGTCCGATGCACGATTCCTTCTAGAAGACGTCGATCCAATAGCCCAGGTCGAATCTCTGTGTTTCCTTCTAGAAGCTTTTCGGGTGGTCAAACAGAGGGTTGACCAAGCTTGAAATGAGCATACATAATTTAAAAAAAATCGAAAAAATATATTGCCGACGCACATAGTAGTGTTATGTCATATAGTAACGAGAAAAAAACATAAACATGTCTTATAAAGAATGGAACGAAAAAGCCTTGTGTAACATGTGATATCTTGAACAGTCTAGTAGAGAGTTCAAGATAATGAGATGAGTTTCAAACCTTTGGAACTCAAATATGGTCAAAATCTCACCAAAGCTTCATTTTGGTGTGACTAAGAAAGATCCAAAGTTATTTTTTCATTTTGATGTTTTAAACTTGTTTTATTTACAATTTTCGATTAAAACCATTATTATTCAAATGAAAATAAATAATACGAATATTCATCCAATAAATTTTCAGGCTTCGGAATTGCATTATATAGGTCTAATACAAGTCTAGGAAAAATATAAATATGATTTATAAACATTAGAACGAAAGCCATCACTAAGATGAGATTCCTCGAATACAGGAGTAGACATTTCAAAGAATATGAGGTGGAAACATTGTGAATCTTCCGAAGAGGTGGGTTCTACCTTTTTGTTTTGTGTTCCTATGGGCTATCCTAGCACCACCAAGCAAATAGTTCCACATTGCTACCCCATTTCGACGCCGTTACCGCGTGTTTCCGTATAAGTCCGGTATTTCCCCAGCGGGTAGGGTTTCACCGGGAGGGGAGCTACGGAGCGTCTGGATCCCAACACAAGCTAGGGGGTTCCATACCATGATAGTATAGGTGTGTTATGTGCTTTGGATGTCAAAGATTGCTCTCCGGGGTGTGACCCGCTTCACCGGCATCCATTTCTCTCTCGTGAGCGCTTACAGGGTGAAACTCCTGTATCGGACCAAACATCCTGAATCTTCCGAAGAGGTGGGTTCTACCTTTTTGTTTTTTGTTCCTATGGGCTATCCTAGCACAACCAAGCAAATAGTTCCACATTGCTACCCCCTTTCGACGCAGTTACCGCGTGTTTCCGTATAAGTCCGGTATTTCTCCAGCGGGGCTAGGGTTTCACCGGGAGGGGGGCTACGGAGCGTTTGGATCCCAACAAAAGCTAGGGGGTTCCATACCATGTTATTATATGTGTGTTGTGTGCTTTGGATGTCAAAGATTGCTCTCCGGGGTGTGACCCGCTTCACCGGCATCCATTTCTCTCTCGTGAGCGCTTACAGGGTGAAACTCCTGTATCGGACCAAACATCCTGAATCTTCCGAAGAGATGGGTTCTACCTTTTTGTTTTTTGTTCCTATGGGCTATCCTAGCACAACGAAGCAAATAGTTCCACATTGCTACCCCCTTTCGACGCAGTTACCGCGTGTTTCCGTATAAGTCCGGTATTTCTCCAGCGGGGCTAGGGTTTCACCGAGAGGGGGGCTACGGAGCGTCTGGATCCCAACAAAAGCTAGGGGGTGCCATACCATGTTATTATATGTGTGTTGTGTGCTTTGGATGTCAAAGATTGCTCTCCGGGGTGTGACCCGCTTCACCGACATCAATTTCTCTCTCGTGAGCGCTTATAGGGTGAAACTCCTGTATCGGGCCAAACATCCTGAATCTTCCGAAGAGATGGGTTCTACCTTTTTGTTTTTTGTTCCTATGGGCTATCCTAGCACAACCAAGCAAATAGTTCCACATTGCTACCCCCTTTCGACGCAGTTACCGCGTGTTTCCGTATAAGTCCGGTATTTCTCCAGCGGGGCTAGGGTTTCACCGGGAGGGGGGCTACGGAGCGTCTGGATCCCAACAAAAGCTAGGGGTGCCATACCATGTTATTATATGTGTGTTGTGTGCTTTGGATGTCAAACATTGCTCTCCGGGGTGTGACCCGCTTCACCGGCATCCATTTATCTCTCGTGAACGCTTACAGGGTGAAACTCCTGTATCGGACCAAACATCCTGAATCTTCCGAAGAGATGTGTTCTACCTTTTTGTTTTTTGTTCCTATGGGCTATCCTAGCACAACCAAGCAAATAGTTCCACATTGCTACCCCCTTTCGACGCAGTTACCGCGTGTTTCCGTATAAGTCAGGTATTTCTCCAGCGGGGCTAGGGTTTCACCGGGAGGGGGGCTACGGAGTGTCTGGATCCCAACAAAAGCTAGGGGGTGCCATACCATGTTATTATATGTGTGTTGTGTGCTTTGGATGTCAAAGATTGCTCTCCGGGGTGTGACCCGCTTCACCGGCATCCATTTCTCTCTCGTGAACGCTTACAGGGTGAAACTCCTGTATCGGACCAAACATCCTGAATCTTCCAAAGAGATGGGTTCTACCTTTTTGTTTTTTGTTCCTATGGGCTATCCTAGCACAACCAAGCAAATAGTTCCACATTGCTACCCCCTTTCGACGCAGTTACCGCGTGTTTCCGTATAAGTCAGGTATTTCTCCAGCGGGGCTAGAGTTTCACCGGGAGGGGGGCTACGGAGTGTCTGGATCCCTACAAGATCTAGGAGTGCCATACCATGTTAGTATAGGTGTGTTTGTGTGCTTTGGATGTCAAAGATTTCTCTCCGGGATCGCGTTCCCGCACGGAGAAGCGCTCGTCTCAGCGTCTGCAGGCCGTTGCCGCCGTAGTTTGCATGCATGGACTCGATCTGCACCGTTCCTTACGATCAAACGATCGAAAATGAAGCGGTGCATGGACTGGGTGTTTTGTCTCAATGTAACGGTCCCGTTCACCAGCCCGGTGCATGCACGCCTCGTATTTTCAGAGTAAACAAGTGGCAGAAGAAGAAAATAGTTAACGTCGCGTCGCATTTGCAGCAGCCCTGCACGCCTTGTTTCAGAAACACGAGTCGCGTCGCATTTGGAGCGACGCAGCCCTCCACGCCTGGTTTTAGAAACACGAGTCGCGTCGCATTTGCAGCGACGCAGCCCTCCACGCCTAGTTTTCAGAAGATACGCATCAATGCATATGCAGCGAGGCAGGATTTGGCGTGAGACTTTGGACTTTCTTCTCTTCACCTCTTTAATACACGCATGCAACGTCGAATCACTTCGACTGACGAATGCACACGCGCTCGTACTCCGTATCACTAGCTGTCCGGCCTACGCCTACGCCTATGCCTGTTCTACACCGCTTTGACCATGCATCTACTCTAATACACTGCATCCAAGGTTTTCACACAGTTTGCTTCATCTACCCAAATAAATTCACGTCCAATCGTGTCTTTAAATAGTCCTTCAGTCGTCCTCCATATTCTCATCCCTCTCCAGCCCTTTGCCCTTCTCTCCCTTCAAGCCCTAACGTACAATGTCTTCCTACTCACTACTTTCAAGCCCGGAGTCGGTCTCCGACGAGGACAACCACCCCAATGCTCTGCCTTGGTACGAGGCCGAGTGGCCCGAGGCGGAGTTGGACGTCTTGCCCATCGTGCTTCCCGTCGACGACTCTCCCAAACGGGAGCGATCGCCGACGCCGCCCTTCGTCCACCGCCCCGTCCTTTCCACCACCACCAAGACGTCGGACATCTCCCCCAAGACGAACCGCCGCCTCAAGAGACTGGAGCGGCTGGAGGCGAAGGAGTTGAAGGCGCAGGAGAAGAAGGAGGCGAAGGAGGAGGCGAAGGCTTTCCGGGCCAGCATCAAGCGGTCCCGTGAGAGGCAGGAGGAGAGGATGCGGGCGGAGAACAACCGCGCCCGCATCAACCAGGAGATGGAGATCCGGGCGGCGGAGTGGAGGAAGTAGGGCGGCGCCGGAGGGCGGGAAGGGCTCCCGCATGCATGCAGAGCGGGAGCAGTTAGGGCTAGCCCTTTTTTTTTAGTTAAATGTAATGTTTATTGGGCCCCACTGAATATATGTAAAGTGGGGCCAGTTATCCTTTCTAAGTATGTTTAATTATATATAAGCCCTATATATAAAGTTATGTTCTTATATTTGTCCAAATGTACCCACTGTTTAGAAGTTTTATCCTTTCTAATCATCGCTTTAAAATCTGCACATTGTAAACAAAATTTATATATAAGAGATATGCTGCATTATGTTTTCTAAGATAACATAAAAATTTAAGTTGACCACAGTATATATTTTGTATTATTAATACGAATAATTTGATGGTTTAATAAATGGATAATGCGTAGTCTGCATGTAGTGATTAATAAATATAAATGGATAATGTGTAGTCTACATGTTGACATTGGGCCTCATGTGACATTGGGCCGCAAGGAACGGTCAACAGGTGGGGCCCACATGCAGCGCCAACCGTCAACAGCTGGGGCACACAAACCGCGCCAACGCTCAACAGCTGGGGCCCACAGGCCGCGCCAACGGTTCTATGATGGGTCCCACAGGTCAGGATCCTAACGGGGGCCCGAAAGTAACGGTGGGAGCAGCGAAAGGAGTCCTTGCGCACTGACTAGGGGCAAAACTGAGGTCGATTCGGCGCTAGGGGTAAAACTGAGGTCGTGGTGCCAACTGAGGGCACCTTGTTAATTATCCCTTTTATCAAATATATTCATAACGACGTACGGTTGCATGGAAATAAATGCTACAGAGTTGAGATCACATGTTCTTGCCCTTCATATATTTCGAGTGACTTCTTTGTGGTTGATGTTGTTCAGGGACATTACCACTGTCTTTCCGAGCTTTGTAATGCATTCAGAAGTCGAAGATTATGGCAAATGAAACTAATCACACTTACTAGCACCATGTGGTCCGCTGTGAGCTAATTAATGCAGCCTTGCTGGAGATGGCAATGCATTCACAAGTGAGCTGCAACTGGAACAAGTCTGGAAACCAAAGATGAGTGTGCTCCGTGGTGCTCGCCAAGTTTCCCATGTCGCTGAGGTCCCTCCGTCAACTCCTTGTCGGGTCGTGGAACACACGCGGCCTCAACGACCCCGACAAATGCGTGGATGTCAAGATGAACCTGTCTGCGCAACCTTTGCACGTCATCTGCCTCCAGGAGTCCAAGCTCGACGCTATTGCGGCCGGGAAGGCCTCCACCTTCCCCCCCCCCCGGGATTCTCGACCCTGGCGTCCCTTCCGTCTGTTGGCGCATCTGGGGGGATCGTAACTGCTTGGGACGCCCGCTTCGTCACCCACCTCTCCGATCAGCCTCTTACATACTCCCTCACCTCGGTGTTCGAGTTCGCCCCGGACGGCACTTCCTTTGCGGTGACTAACGTGTACGGCCCGTGCGACCAGGCACGGCGCACGGAATTCATCGAGGAGCTCCGTGGTCTTGCGCCCCGCATCGACACCCCCTGGCTCATCATCGGGGACTTCAACATCGTGCACGCTCCTGAGGACCGGAACAACGATAACTTTGATGTGCGCTCCGCTGATGCCCTGAATTCCCTCGTCGACGATATGGAACTGCAGGACCTTCCCCTCCTAGATCGGCGCTTCACGTGGACCAATGGGCGCGACGTCCCCACTTTAGTCCGACTGGACCGTGCCTTAATCAACTTGGCGTGGGGTGAGCGGCTCTTCAACTCCACTCTCACGTCTCTCCCGCGTAACACCTCTGACCATGTGCCCCTCCTGCTGAGTGCCTCTTCGCGCGCCCCCGTGGGGGCGGTTTTCCGGTACGAGCGCGCCTGGGCCGCCTCTGACTATAGAGCCCTCATTTCGGATGTATGGGGGCGGCGCCAGAACCGCTCGCGCGCGTGCGCCGCCTCCCGTCTGACCCGCTCCCTCAAATGGGCTCGAGCTGCCTCTAAGAAATGGGCGAAACTGCGGAAACGCCCCGCCGAGGTGATCACTAACTGCAGGAAGGTGCTCGAGCTCATGGACTGCACCGAGGAGCTGCGCGTGCTCCTACCCCCGGAGTCCCTGTTGCGGGACCTTGTTCGGGCCCATCTTGCTCGCGAATACAAAAGCCTGAGCTTGTACTGGCGGCAACGCTTCACCTTCCGGCTGTGCCGATTGGGAGAGGACAACACCCGGTTCTTCCACGCCTGCGCCTCGGCTCGTCTACGCGGGAACCAGATTAAGGTGCTCCATGCGGACGGGCGTGCCCTTGTCAACCATGCTGACAAGGCCGACGTCCTCCACAGGTTCTACACCGACCTTCTCGGTACCTCTCAGCCCCCTCCTTGGGACTTCGACCCCCGACATGTCCTCTCGCATGTGCCCGGGCTGGACGCCCTCGAGTTGCCTTTCTCCGCAGAAGAAGCGAGGTGCGCGGTGTGGGCGATGCGGATGGACAGTAGCCCCGGCCCCGATGGTTTTGGTCCCTCGTTCTACCGCTCCTTCTGGGGGCTGGTCCGAGACGATGTCATGGAGTTCCTGGCAGAATTTCACAGGGGGCTGCACGCCTGGATGGGGTGAACCGGGCCCATATTGCCCTGCTCCCCAAAAAGACCGGCGTGGTGTCCGCGGATGGCTTCCGTCCCATATCCCTCCAGAACTGCGTCATGAAGATCGTCACGCGCATCCTGACCACTAGGCTGCAGTCCTTCGTTGAGAGCTTAGTGGCCTTCGAACAATCCGGCTTCATCAGGGGGCGCCTCCTTACGGATAACTTCCTTTACGCCATCAACATCGTCCAAAGTTGCCATGTGCGCAAAGTGCCCGCTGTCGTCCTCAAGCTGGACTTCCGGAAGGCCTTTGACTCTGTCAACTGGGCCGCTCTCGACGTGATTCTCGAGGCCCGGGGCTTTGGTGTCACCTTCCGGGGGTGGATTTCTGCCATCCTCTCGTCCGGCAAGACCGCCGTGCTCCTCAACGGGGTCCCCGGCCGCTGGATCAACTGCAAAAACGGGCTCCGTCAGGGGGATCCCCTGTCCCCGTACCTCTTCCTCGTTGTGGCGGAGTTGCTGCGGTGCCTTCTCACGGAGGATGCAGGCGAGGCTCGCCTCCGCCACCCCCTGGTTGACGATCTCCCGGTGCTCGTCATTCAATACGCCGATGACACCTTGATCGTTCTCCCTGCCGAGCTCCGCCAACTGTCCCGGCTCCGCGACGTGCTGGGATCGTTCTCTCGCGCCACCGGACTACACATTAACTTCCACAAGACTACCTTTGTGCCGATTCATGTGCCCCCCGCCGACGCTGCCGCCCTCGCCTCCACCCTCGGGTGCCCCGTCTCGGCCTTCCCCCAGACCTACCTCGGGCTCCCCCTCTCGGACCAGAAGCTGCCCGCATCCTCCCTGGAATTTCTGGCAACTAAGATCTCGCGCCAGATCCCTGGGTGGCGCACCTCGCTCATCCCCATCTGGGGGCGCGTCACACTTGCCACAGCGGTCCTGTCGGCTCTTCCCCTCCTAGCTATGTCCGTCCTCCCACTTCCGCGTGGTGTCATTGACAAGATGGACAGGCCGCGGCGTTCCATGCTTTGGAAAGCCGCCGCTACGTGCTCTGGCAGCGACTGCCAAGTTGCCTGGGACCTTGTCTGCCGTTTACGCTCTGAAGGCGGGCTCGGGGTGGTGGACTTTGAACTTCAAAACACATGTCTGCTCCTGAAGAACCTCCACAGCCTCTTCTCTGGGCGGGATACCCCCTGGACGAGATGGGTCCGGCGGAGCTACCTGTGCCCTCGCCCCCACCCCCCACCCCGTCCTGGCGGCATTTCGTCTCACTCACCCCGTTGTATCGCTCCATCAGGCGCGTGGCTCCGGGGGACGGCGTCCTGACTTCTCTATGGTACGACTCATGGACCGAGCTGGGGCCGCTCTCCTCTGCATTGCCCGATGCCTTTTCGCACTGCCTCCTGCCAAACATATCTCTTGCGGACTCTGTGGGGGTCGAAATGGGTGCCGTCCGCACCCAGCCTCGCGTCTCCGCCCAGGCTACTGCGGAACTTGCCTTCTTGGTCTCCAGGCTGCGCAACACCCCGCTCTCCGCCTCTCCTGATCGTCGCTCCCTTGCCCTTTGTCCCTCTAGAGACTACCGTGTGGGCGAGGTCTACCGGGCGCTCCATGCTTCCGGTGTCGTGATCCCGCTCCAGGATGTTAATTGGGAGAACTTCGCTCCGCCCAAAGTTAGGGTGTTCTTTTGGATCCTCCGCCTCGGCAGGACCCGGACTCGATCCCACCTGTTCCGCCACGGCTGTGTTCCCTCTCCGGACTGCCCTGGCCATCTGGAGGATATCCCCCACCTGTTCGTCGGCTGCGCGCGCCTAGGCGAGGTCTGGGCTCGCATTGCCGCCGGCCTGCGCCTCCACCGTGATGCCGACCTGCCCACGCTCCTTGCTGGGCTGGTGCGTCGTCTGCCCCGCTTTTGCCCGAGTGTACTCAACACCGTGCTCGTTGCTGTCCTATGGTCCATCTGGAAGTCGCGGAACCGCATGGTGTTCGACGGGGACCGTCTCTCCACCCCCCGGATTCTCGCCCTGACGGCTGACCACCTCCGCCTCTGGATGGTCCGGGCACCGCGCCGTGTCGACCTCGCCGGCCTCCGGGATTGGTGCGATAGTCTAGCGTAGCTCCCCCTATCTCCTTGTGCTCTCCGGGGGGTGCGTGGTATGCCACCACCCCCCCCTGCGGGGCGTGCCCCCCCGCTAGGCGCCCCCCCCCCCCTGTAAGACTTTTTCCGGAAAATGAATGAAAACTGTTCAGGTGGGCGATCGCCCCCCGTTGCGCTTTCAAAAAAAAAAAAAAGAGCACGACCAGTATGTAAAGTGTATGAGTTGCCAAAAGTGGATCGATGTTTGGTTTATTATGTATATCCCTGTAAGATGATCTGGCCTCCCATTTTCGCTCCGCTCAAGGATGATCTCGCGAGCTTTGCCTTTCAAGCTCTAGGTGATCTGTATAGTGCTGTTTCTTAGGTTACCAATATTTGCAATGTGGACTGTTTCTATCTCTTACATAATCGGTTACTTGTGGAAAGAGTTATTTTGTAAGCTGTATAATTCCCGACGCACATTTGAGGTGAAAGACGCCTAGCCTTGTATTCTGCAGACTTGGATGGACCTTCCATTTTGCTGTATCACTGTTTTCTGAACTACAAATGAGCTTGCAAAAGTACAAAACATCATGCCAAAGAGCTGAAATCCTAGCCTTGTTGTCCTGTTGACAGTATGTTTTCCTCTCCCGAAGTATTATCACAGACCCATCTAGCCTAAAACTTTGGCTTCCTATTTCTCTGAATAAATTATGGTACTCCCTCCGATCCATATTAATAGGTGCTCAAGTGGATGTATCTAGACATGTTTTATTGCTAGATACATCCACTTGAGGACCTATTAATATGGATCGGAGGGAGTATATTTTTCTGCTGTTTTCATGGATCAGCTTCGTAACTATAAACTGTGAACCTTGAGCTATCAAGTATGAGATTGTTTATACTTGGGTCTTTCCAAATACTGCTGCTGTGTTGAAGCAGTATTTAAACTGTTGCCAGATTGTATATTTTACATGGATAGGCTTAAGCTTGTGAAGTTTTCTGATCCACACATCACAACGAAAATTTTCCTTTTGTATGACACAAGTGGTCAGTCCACGGTAACAGTTTTCTTTACTGCACTGTGAACTGTGTAACCAAAATATGCATGCCACATAATATTATCTATTCCCATGCTGATCCTTGCTTGGTTTTTGCCTGAAACAGAAATGCCATCTGAAGAAGAAAGATATCATGAAGCTCTTTCCGGCTATGCACTAGTAAGGTACTCTAAGAAGGAATGCAACTCATGTTCAAACCGAAATCACATTAGTGAGGGGCTGAGGGCATGAGGCATATATTGTAGGAGTATAAGCAGAGACGTTTAAAAGTTGACAGTTGCTGCTAGGTATAATTATAAGCTCTGAATAGTAAAAAGTACGAAAAATTTCTCCAGCGCAAATATTGAGATTACAAATAAAAACTAACGAGTGTAGAAGGCTTCTACAATTAGGAAAAGGGGTGCCATAAACATTTTTTATAGAGTACCAAAACCTGAGAGGGACCAAAGAAGCTGCAAATCATCGAATTCAAAGTAGCAATGTCACCATAAAACATCTCCTAAGTCATATCCAAGTTGCAAAACTCAGTGCTCTTTATTGCATATGGAGATTCCAGAAGAAGCTTTGACTTGTAGATAGCCAAGCTGTAGTTGCGCGTGATGATCACCGGACGTCCGAGTAGAACATGCTCGGATACACCCAAAGGGATCGCATCTTGTGGCACCAGGTCCTAGTGTAGTACCTCAGGTCAGGATCATCAGATGGATGTGGCTCATTGCCCAGCCCACGTACGGTCCAAGGTGGAGAGGATAGTGGATGGTCATCAGCATAGTACAAACACTTGCTTCTCCCTCCCCAACGTTCTGGGCTCAAGCAAGAAAATGGCGGGTTCCTCAAATCTTCCCCTATGAAGACTGCCCAATCTTCCAGCTTTTCCACCCCCACCCATTTTGCTGGCTTGGTTGACATGTCGAGACGATGGAGTGTAGAAACTGTTGTCGGATCGTCTGTGTACTGAAGACTCGTGCTAACTTGGACAATCATGAGAAGCATGTCTCCGCGAACCATTAGCCATGATGTAATAGACAAGCCATAGGTGTCCTCGATCAAATCGGTGGGGCGATTAATCATTATTACCTTATGCAGCTCAAGCTGGGGGGAAAGATCCAAAGTGAAAATCCTCTGAACGAAATCCATGACAATAATCTGTCCATTGAATTCCATCATCTGTTCTATTCGTGAACCAAAAAGTCGGACTTGAGACCAAGAGTCACTTCCAACGGGCCAATCGAATAGAGTGCGACAAACGCCAACAAGGAGATGCGAGTTGGGCGATGCAAGGGGAGCTGTTAGAATGGCACTATAGTAGTACTCAGCAAGAGTAAGTTGGAGTGGAATCCTGGAACAACTCGGCTTTTCGTAGTCATCACTGTATGGGAGACGTGGAGGTGACACCTGTGCACCAGTGAAAGGATCAACAATAAGACAATGTCCACGGTTGCAGAATATGAGTTGACCATAGGAAGGGCCAGCACAACGCATCTTCCGCAGAGTTTCTTCATCAATCTTGCAATGAAGGGTGGTGTTCTGGTGTGCTGGATCAATAACCTTACATGCGCGTAAGTTGCGATGACTATTGTTTGACACAAGATGAGGAACATGGACACGAATATCAGGTTGGATGAGAAGAGGCGGTAATGAGGTGCGGAAGGTAGATTTGCACGGGTATGAAGAGAATGCAGCCCGCCAAAAGCTGCAGGTTGCAGCTAAGGCGACAAGGTCACGAAAGGAACCTAAACGGGAGACAATAGAGTGCAGAAGATCCTCTGGGATGTCTTCCCAACCTTGGATTCCAGACACAACATGGACTTTGGAGAGACAGAATTTGCTGTGACTTTGCATGATTGCAAACTTTCTGCAAAAACATAATAAATTCAAGGTAAACAAATAAAAAAGATGAGTCCGGTAATGCAATGAAAAGAAAAATAGACTAATGGCATGCTTTAAATATGTCTAACGATATTGCAATCTTCAAATCTTACGATGAACATCTACATATAGAAAAAGTTGTTTTGTAGGCTCGTACAAACAAGGAATTTGATCTAATTTCACTTTGGTGGATTCTAATTTTTAATATAACATCATGTAGCATGTAGCAACAACAAAGATACTTCTTGAAAAATGTATCCCTCCCGTTAAAACATGAGATTTCGTTATGAATCCCACGTTTAAAGTAAGAACAAGAGACTGAACACGCTAGCCTTTTTTCCTTGTAGTATGCATTACAAAAATGCGGCAAGTGCAGTTCTTCTAGTTGCAGAGACGTCATATCCAAACAATATGGTAGTATGCTTTGAAATATTTTTTTGTGATTGGATTCCTCTCTTAATTTGAAAATAAATTCTAGGGTGTACACGGGCCGTGGAGTTTATGCTGAAAAATACCAGCCAACTCAAATAAAAGACGATTTTCTTGTGGTTACCGCACAAGCTGAGGAAAATACTTCAGAACCTACTGAATCAATCAACTCAATAAAATATAGAACATCTTTGTCAAATGTTGTATATGTAGAACCTTGTTTATCTTCGGAAGAAGAGAAAAAGTGACAATAATGCACGACAAATATGGAAATATTACCAAAATACCGAGACAATAAAATATTTACTTGTGTTTTATGCTTCATTCCATTTGTAAATCATTTGCCAATAAGTATTATCCATAAAACTTTATCCTGGCCACTATTTTTATGGGTGTGGGGCTCAAAAAACCTACTGAAGCAGTCCATACTAGATTTCTTCCGCATAAATTACGGACGAATTGGAAAACCATAGTTTAAACGGTGCATACCATTTTGGAATAGAGTCTATTGAATCGATGGCAACAAGTCAAATAATTTCTGTTTCGCTAAGAATCATATACCATATATTGCAATTGGATTAACTCAAAGACTAATCCACATGACCATCGACAACTAGGTCCCCATTTCCTCTAGTTAGACAACTAGAGGTGGGAAAGGGGTAGAACTAAAATTCAATATGAACAATCTTACAAAAGTTTAGATGTACAAAATGATAAATCTATGGGAATTCCATGTGACAAAGGATGGCATACTTACCACATATTCCCTAGAGATTGAGTAGGGGTCTCTGGCGACACGAAATAGCTACAGAAGTGGGTAGGTGGGGCGGCGACGGAGGATGGGGTTGGTGATTAGGGTTAAGAGAGGGGTGGAGAGGATTTTATATGGTGTGCTGACATGGAACGAAAGGTCGGATGTGTTTCTTGTAGATCTAACGGTGCGTGTGTTGTAGATCTAATTTAGGTGAAACGAAACGCTTCTTCTGGCCAGCCTATGTATTCAACATGGACGACTACGGTAGACGATCTAGAATGCACTCATTGTGGTTCAGTGAGGAGTTGGTAAGAGTGAGCCTCTGGGTAGAGTGAAAAATGTATGTATGAGCAAGCGACATTAAAGCTCTGGTGAACGCATAAACAAATATAGGAAAAATTCCAATGATAATTCACTGTGTCAGGACTAAACTAATATTTATTTATTTTCTTGGAAAGAATGCTTGAAAATCGTTCGAAAGCAATAGGAAAAATGGGTGAACAAGGAGGTCTCAAAATGGAAAGTTTATATGTTACTCTGAAAACAGACTAGATGGTTGCAACAATGTAATGTTATTTTTTTTGTAATGATGCTTAACATAATGATGATGAAAACATATGAGGCACATATACATTGATGGAGGTACAAACCCAAAAAGCTATTAACTCCATACGTGCATCCACACTCAATGATGGGATCTTCATATCTCAAGAGACGTCAAGGACATGCTCCTACGTAAACCAACAGTCATCTCAACCTTAATGAGGATGGTAAACATGTAGATTATAAACTCTGTCGCTCAGTAATTGGTTCTTACTATACATTTTTGCATCTAGGCCCGATATCATGTTAAGTGTTAGCATGTGTGCATGGTTTCAAGAAGCTGATAAATAGCTTCATCTTACAGAAGTGTGAGATCCTGTTGTTTAAAGACCCGAATGGGTCGAGTTAGAATTTTGCATTTGCATAACATGCATTTTAAAATCCTGGGAAATTAAAAACTTTTCGGCGAAGTCCTAGAGTGGTCGATCATTACTCGAATGGCTAGTCCGTTAGTCGAGGAATTCAAAACTTTTAACCAAACTGGAGAAAGCGGTCAAGGTTCCTCTTATGTTGATTTACTATAGTTAGCTCATCACTGGGAGGGTGTAAAATTTTTACATGACCTTTTCTTAATTCTCGATCTTTTCTCTCACAATTAAAAATATCATAAGTTCCTAATTCAAATGGTGTACAAAGTACAAACATATCTTAGCATCATATCATGTTATACACATACTTCATCAAATAGGATTCAATACATTCATCAAAAACCATTACCTTACACACATCTCAGTATATCATCCACACACATATTATCATCTTTTCATTTATAGACATCATCTCAGTCTATCCAAGTATCCAAGATCATAGAAGGGTAGCATGGTAACCAGTTCTCCAAATCATTCTTATGTGATCTCAAAACATCACTTCACACAAATCTTAATAATACTATTCGAATTCAAGGTTGATTTGAATACAACTTATACAAATTATGACATCATATCAAGTCATTACATCATTTTATGGAATATTTACATATATAAAATTAGAGGAAAGAAAATAAAAAAAGGAACAAAATGAATCCTAAATTCAATCTTGATCATCATCTTCACTTTGATCTTCTGAGCACATCTTAATCTTCTTATCTTTCTGATCTTCTATTCTTCATTTCCTACAAATCGAAAACAACACAAATAAAGAAGGGTTGTTGTGGTTTATAATGTTTGGATCTCCGGAGGAGATGCAAGTTGTTGTTGCAGCTAGAACTTTTGAAATCTGGGAACTAGTCCAAATTTTCGAAAGATAGTGGTTTTGATCTTATAAAGCCATCAGGCAAGCATTCAAGAGGTAAAATGCATTAATGAGGCCATATCATAAGCAACCATTGGACTTATTCTTAGGCAACGGGGACAAAGATGCAACCAAGTAAAAAATCCAAATCATTTTACTTGACCATAGACCTTTAGAATTAGCTCCTTATTAATTGAAAACACTCTTTTTTAAGATAACTGGTCTCCATTGGTATTAAGAACCAATCAGAAACTCAAATCCCACAAAGGAAACATTAGTCAAGCTTAAATAATAATCTTTCTAAGCTCCCAAAACAAATTAGGAAAGTAAGCCACCAAGTAATAATGCTTGTTCAAGTAATCAACTAATCAATACTTAGCCACTTAAGTATTTAAAGGCTCACAAATATATTAATAGCTGAAATAAAAATGCAATTTGGCAACATCAATAATTGAGGCAAACAAAATATTGACTAGTATCAGCTGAAACTTGCACACGAGGTAACTTGCATAGGAGGTAAAATAAAGGCCATTTGCCCACTCGCACAAGTGGAGAGGGCCACACATCAGCAGATTAGTCACAACATGGATGACATGTGCTCTCACAGCCACAATAACAACTAAAGGCTATAAAATGAGATAATCGAACCAACAAAACAACTTAGACTAGGAACTAGGTGAATCAGCTAGGAGGTGTAGGGATGCCAGAAGAAGAAGGTTCTTTACAGAATCCAGAAGACCAAGCCTCATTTAAAAAAATACGTTGTTAAATTAGGAAGTAAATCTTATATTGCATCCATCCATATATTTAGATAAGAGGTAAAGAGAGGAGAGTTTAGAAACAAATATGTTCTTAGCGGATTTGAGAAGAGGGGAGGGATTTATCTCAGTTCCTATACTAATGCTATGCAAGATCATCACACAGAAGGAAATCCACAAAGTTATATCAGTTCTTATTAAGAGGACATGCCTCATACCTTACATCATAGGAAAACCCCATGAACTATCTGTTCTTATCTTTGGGAAACAGTAGAACTCATTTTTAACAAATAAATCAACCCAACTAAGCCAATTTGTAGAAACAATAAATCGAAGAATAAGCACCATGAGTTCACAACTAGATTCAAGATCTGTCAAGCAAACCTAGCTCTTGGTATTTTGAGTGTTATTTTGCTCTCAGACATGGCATACAAGTTCATCAATGTGTTGTGGATCCATTTGACAAATGTATGTTCCTATACAAGAATTTCAATGTCTCAAGAGAATGTTATATTGACTAGACCAAGAAGCAAGCAAGAATATGTTCTTATCGGTTTTATTATCTATCTAGTCTCATCTTTAATCATAGGCTATGTATCCACACATTTTGCACCCACTAAAACAATCATATGCTCACATCATGTATGCTTACAATATGGTAATCACTAGCAAGAATGATTTATCAAGTATGAGAGGAAACCATCCACAAGTTCTAGAAGTGAAATTAAATATGTACAAGATCATTCTGAATTAATCTAGCAAAGTTAACAGCAAATGTTCACTTGCCAAAAACAACTTTGCCCACCTGGCCCCTCTCTAGGTGAGTAGTATCTCCTACTCTTTATTTGTCCCGAAAAAAAAATTTGCCATTGCCATTTTTAGTGTTATCGTTGTTCTTCCTTAGATTTCTTCGATCTACTTGCTTAGCCACTCATTCTTGCTGAAATTTGGGGCATTTCTTCATTGGTATGTAACTTCTCACCTCTCCTTGTGGATTTTTGAATGGTTTTGTATATGTTATGAGAGCTTGCATGCTTGTTTTGGGATGTTTTAGGTTGTTTTGACGCATAAACTAGTCCCCATATGGTTGCTAGAGTAATTCTATACAATTTGTATGCACTTTTTTTTGTGAGACTTGCTAAAAACTTCAGAATAAGAGGTATGGATAAAAATAAAATGAGGGCCTAGTTCGGGAAAAAGGTTTCTCCTCCCACTACTAGAGAAACAAGATCCTCGAAGAATGATTCTATTATGAGACCATCCCTAATATTGTAAGCACCCAGTTTTCTTAAATTTTAAGGCGGTGAAAGATGTTCAAGCCTCCACGTATCCTTCAAATGATTTTCCCATGGCTACTGTTTGGTTGCGCAACGAGAATTTAAAATTTTCGCCATGCATACTACGCAACCGCCAAGATCTAGCTATGCAGATACAAGTGAATAATAATTCCAAGATCTAGGTTTCGAGATCGTGTACCATTCACCGTATATGCGGAAGAGGTGTTGGTGACGATGTCGACGAAGTATGTTGAAAATCCTTACACACAAGCCTATAAGTGAGGATGTTGCCAACTCCCTTTATCTAGCACATTGATCCATGAGAGTGAGGGTGTCACGTTTTAACCCCTGTGAGAGTATTGCACACATACGTTGGGGCCAATTCTGCGGCGCTTCGCCATCCAGGACTAGGCCGCAGGTTATATGAAGGTGGAGTTCTCGACATACGAGAGAGAGAGATTAATAAGAAGCTAGATCTAATTGGAAGATGAAAACTCAAAACCACAATTAGAAGAATATCTAATTCAATTAGAGGGGCTCTAATCAGACTCTCTAATTCTACTAGAGAGAGAAAGAGGTTTGAGAGCCGGTTGTGGGTTTTGCCTTGAGCCTTAGGGTCCTTTTTATAGTGGGGGGAGGGGGACTTTCCAAGAGGGAGGGAATCCTAGTTGCTCTAGGAGGAGGTGGCCACACCCCTCCCATAGCCCAACTTGGGTTGGGGTGAGGTGGACTCCAACTCCACCTCCCTCCTTCCTTTTTTCATTTTCTTCCTTTTCTCTTCTTCTTTTTCTCTCCAATAAAATCAGGAAAAATACCGGGGTGATGAATACTATTATGTGAATCCACTAGGGCCCACTTGGCACCCCCGATACGTCTCCAACGTATCTATAATTTCTGATGCTCCATGATGATATTATGCCAATTGCTACATGTTTTCTCCCTTCTTTATAGCATTTTTACACGTTTCCGGGACTAACCTATTAACAAGATGCCACAGAGCCAGTTCCCTGTTTTCTGCTGTTTTTAGTTTCAAAAAATTTGTTCTGGAAATATTCTCGGAATTGGAAAATTCAAAAACCAGAAGTCTTAGAAGTCCCGGAAGCTTCCAGAAGTCCTGAAGAGCCTCGGATGGGGACCACAGGGTTGCCACACCATGGGGTGGCGCGGGTCCCCCTTGCCGCGCCACTTAGGGGTGTGGGCCCTCTGGCCACCCCCCGACATCGCCCTTTCGCCTATTTATACTCCCCCGAGGGAAAACCCTAAAAGAATCGACCTTTTCTGCAAAATACATATGTAGCTCCGCCGCCGCCACCAACAAGTTTCGGAGGATAGATCTCTATTCTGGCACCCTGCCGGGACGGGGAAGTGCCCCCGGAAGCCATCTCCATCGACTCCACCTCCATATCCATCGCCATTGCTATCTCCTATGATGAGGAGGGATTAGTTCTCCCCCGAGGCTGAGGGCTCTACCGGTAGCTATGTGGTTCATCTATCACTCCCATGGTGTGATCTATATGTGATCGTGAGCTTTGTAATCTATTTGAATTCGTAGATGTTACTCTTCATCTTTTGCTACTCAAGTGCTTTATTAATATGAACTATGGAGTCACCTTGTATCACGGTGTGAAGGTAATAGTGTGCACATCGTGTGTGCTTCTCTATGAATTGTGGTGTTTGCGTGGAACCATCTGGGTCCCATGGTGATAGCATGGGGGTTACTTTGTTGGGAAAGTGCTTACTCTGAGGAGTGCTGTTAAAGCCATACACAATGATTAGTGTTCGTTATCCAACCGGAAAGGGTTAATAGTAGAATAGTGAGATAAGATATCTAGTTATTCATTTATGTGATCATTGTTGAGAGTATCCTCTAGTGAAAGTAGGAGCCCTAGGCCTTATTTCCAAGAATTAAAACACCGTTTTCCGCCTGTTCTTCTACATGTTTGCTTGCTGCCATATTTATTTCAGATTGCTATTATCACTCATTATCATCCATATTACTTGCTTTTTACTCTCTCTTTGCTGAACTAGTGCACCTATACAACTGACAATTGTATTAGGTGTGTTGGGGACATAAGAGACTTCTTGTATCTTGATTGCAGGGTTGCTTGAGAGGGATATCTTTGACCTCTACCTCCTTGAGTTCGATAAACCTTGGGTGATCCACTTAAGGGAAACTTGTTGCTGTTCTGCAAACCTCTGCACTTGGAGGCCCAACACTGTCTACAAAAATAGAAGCGTGCATAGACATCAAACTCTTTTCTGGCTCCGTTGCCAGGGAGGTAAGGTAAAAGTACTCACATCCTCGGGTGTGAGTGCTCGAAGTTATTTCCTTTAGATCCTGCAATTATATCTTTTTGTTTCTTGTTTTTATTTTCACTAGTTGGGCTTAATGGAAACTAACAAAAATATGAGAGAGCTTTATAATATTTATCTTGAGTTAGGACATGAAGTGTTTGAAGAGAAAATTAAAAAACCTATGGAGCTTTATTTGCATGCTAATTGCAATGTTATTAGTATGAACTCTTTAAACACCATTATTAATAATGGTATGGGAAAGTCTGAGCTTGGGGAAGCTAGTTTGATGAATATGATATTTTTAGTCCCTAAAGTTTTGAGGAGGAAATTTTCTTTGATGATACTTTGCCTCCAATATATGATGATTATAATGATTATGGTATTCTAGTTCCACCTGTTTACAATGATGAATATGATATGTTCATCCACCTACAATAGAGGAAAATATTAATTATGATTACAATATGCCTCCTATATTTTATGATTATGGTGATGAGATTAATAATGATAGCTATTTTGTTGAATTTTCCCCCACTACTATTAATAAGAATGACTATGCTTATGTGGAGAGTATTAATTCTTTTATGCATGTGGCTCATGATAAGAATGTTTGTTGTGATAGTTATATCGTTAATTTTATCCATGATGCTACTGAAAGTTATTATGAGAGAGGTAAACATAGTTTCATGCATCTCAACAATATCAAGTTTCCCCTCTTTCTGTTGAAAATTATGAAGTTGCACTTGTTTTGCTTTCTTATGCTTGTTGCTTTGTGTTTTCATGACTTGTTTTTCTACAAGATTATTTTTTCATAGGAAGTGGGTTAGACTTAAATTTGTTTTATGTTTGCTTATTTATGCTCTCTTTTGCTTTAGTTCATATTTCTCATGTGAGCATCTTCTCAAATTATCATGCCTAACTAAAAGGGTTTAAAGAAAAGCACTTCTTGGGAGATAACCCATGTTTTTATTTTTGCATTGTTTTTATCTGTTTTGTTTGAGTCAAGGGGTTGTATACTTAAGTAGAAACTCCTTTGTATCTTTATTTTCATGTTTTAGTAGTGTCAAGTAAACTTTCTAACGAAAGTTCGACTTGGTTTTCGGATTTTTGCGCGGAAAACAGATTTCTGCTGTCCACCGTAAAACATCGTATAAAATCTTGGAAGACCAGAATGATCTGAATGTTTTTTGCTTATTCCTCAGCTAATTTCGCAACTTTCCTTAGTTTACCACTTTTTGATTTGAGCAACAGAAGATTTTCGAAAAAAAAATCATCTTTACCTGTTTTCCTGTTTTGACATATTTCTGCCAATAATTGCATTTGCATCTTAATCTCCTTCTTTTGGTGTTCTTTTCAGAAAAAGAGTTTTAAAATAAGTTGTGGCAGTAGCTAATGTGTTTATTAGTGTTAGGCTTGAATTGAAACTGAACCATGTGAATTTATTATTTCGATTGCACTAACGTTGCTAATGAAGATTGTGAGAATTTTGGTGTGAAGTAAGTTTTCAAGGGTCAAGAGAAGAGGATGATATGACGTGATCAAGAAGAGTGAAGATCCTATGCTTGGGGATGCCCCGGAGGTACATCGCAGAAAATTCCAAGAAGACTCAAGCGTCTAAGCTTGGGGTTGCCAAGATATCCCCTTCTTCATCGACAAATTATGAGGTCACTTCTAGTGAAACTATATTTTTATTCGTTCACGTCTTATGTGCTTTACTTGGAGCGTATATTTTTTTCAGTTTGTTTAGTTTTCTTTTCTATAAATAATATTTGGATCCTATCATACTTGTGAGGGAGAGAGACACGCTCTAGTTTCATTTCTTAGAACACTCTAGTTTTCATTCTTATTGTTCTGTGGGTGTTCACTTTTTGCTGGCACTGCGTTTAGCCTTTGTTTTCATGCATCTCTTATTCAGAGATGTTAGTTTTAATAGTGTTATGTGAGTACTCTCATGTTTTCTTGTTGTAGCATGTAGAGAATTTTTGTTAAAACATATCTTGTATGGTGCTTGTTGGGAAAAGAAAACAGCTCCTTGATGTAGAATTTACAACAGTACTAGTAGAAATTTGTATAGACTGTGAGTACAACATTTTCATGTCATGCTAAATGTTATTTTAGTTTTAAATCATTGTGGTTATTGAGTAGCATGAATAGCCTCAAACAGCTGAGAGTGTTTAATATTCCTTGAAAGATTCATGAGTTGTTCTTGTCATAGTAAAGCATAAATTTATGGTATTCTCTTTCGAATGTTTTATTTGGTTGAATTGGCGCATGCTCACACAATGTTTATGACTACAAACCAGTCACGAATAGCCTCCATGAACACTTATTTTTTTTAACTTGTGATACCGCTTATGCTTTAATTAATGATGCTTATGTCGTTGTGCATGATTATGGCTCTTATGCTCTCTTGATTTGTCGCCCCCAGTCTTTTGCTCGCCTCCACCTGTACTGAGTATTGAATTCTACTCGTGCATACAAACTCCTTAAACCAAAGTTTTCGCATTGTGTACACCATACCTACCTACATGTGGTATTTCACTGCCACTCCAAATAAATTGCTCATGTGTTACCTTTAAAACCTTCAAAATTATTCCTGCTTTGTGTTCTTGTTTTTACTCACGAGGACGTCACTAGAGAATATTTATCTCACTTGTTGATTGGATTTCACACCCTTGACTAGTGGCTTCATCCGCTTATTCAAATGATAGAATAGTTGGCAGCGGGGTGCCCAACCCCAAATTGATATAAACAAATTCTCTTCACTATTTTTACCCCTGATTTACCAGTCAAAGCATAATTGTGTCAACAAAAGAGAAAGAGGGATGACCTTCTATACCAGTTGCGTCCTTCACAATGGGAGCCGCTCTTGTGAATCCAGTTGTCTTGTGACGTACTGTGTCTGTTTACCATTCGTTGACATAAGAATACACCTCTCTTAAAAAAGTTTTCAATAACCTTGTTTAATAAAATAAAAGCTATAGCACATGAGTAATCACTGCTTCCCTCTGCGAAGGGCCTTTTTTTACTTTTATGTTGAGTCTCCATATTCTAACTTTATGCACAGTTGAGAGAGCATTTTTTGCCATTTTGAGTTCTATGTGCATTTGTCCCATAAACATCAATAATTACTTCATTATGTGATATTATTTGTTCTAGTCTTCCACATGAACTTTGAAGGTGTCCTGGCATTTATGTTTTTTCCCATTCTTAAGGACTAGCAAAATACCACTTTGCCATGCTTTCTCTATACCTGAAACAAACGTTTATCTTTCTTTGCATTATTATCCATGATCCTTTATTTAAGATACTCTTCATGTTGCAAAGTGATTGCTATGTTTTATTATTAAAGTTCTATTTATCATGTTTGTGTGTGAAGTTCTATGATCTCAGCGTACATATAATTTTACATTATAATGATCAAGTTTATGATAGTAGCATTTCACCTCATAAATTATTGTGTTTTATCGTTTACCTACTCGAGGACGAGTAGGAACTAAGCTTGGGGATGCTTGATACGTATCGAACGTATCTATAATTTCTGATGCTCCATGATGATATTATGCCCATTGCTACATATTTTCTCCCTTCTTTATAGCATTTTTAAACGTTTTCCGGGACTAACCTATTAACAAGATGCCACAGAGCCAGTTCCCCGTTTTCTGCTGTTTTTAGTTTCAGAAAAGTTGTTCTGGAAATATTCTCGGAATTGGAAAATTCGAAAGCCAGAAGTCTTAGAAGTCCCGTAAGCTTCTAGAAGTCCCGAAGAGCCCCGGAGGGGGGCCAAAGGGTGGCCACACCATGGGGTGCCGCGGGTCCCCTGGCCGCGCCACCTAGGGGTGTGGGCCCCCTAGCCACCCCCCGACATCGCCCTTTCGCCTAATTATACTCCCCCGAGGGAAAACCCTAAAAGAATCGACCTTTTCCGCAAAATACATCCGTAGCTCCGCCGCTGCCACAGACAAGTTTCGGGGGCCAGATCTCTGTTCTGGCACCCTGCCGGGACGGCGGAATGCCCCCGGAAGCCATCTCCATCGACTCCACCGCCATCTCCATCGTCGTTGTTGTCTCCTATGATGAGGAGGGAGTAGTTTTCCCCCGACGCTTAGGGCTCTACCGGTAGCTATGTGGTTCATCTCTCTCTCCCATGGTGTGATCTATATGTGATCATGAGCTTTGTAATCTATTTCAATTTGGAGATGTTACTCTTCATCTTTTTCTACTCAAGTGCTTTATTAATATGAACAATGGAGTCACCTTGTATCGCGGTGTGAAGGTGATAGTGTGCACATCGTGTATGTCTCCTCTATGAATTGTGGTGTTTGCGTGGAACCATCTGGGTCCCATGGTGACAGCATGGGGGTTACTTGGTTGGGAAAGTGCTTACTCTGAGGAGTGCTGTTAAAGCCATACGCAATGATTAGTGTTCGTTATCCAACCGGAAAGGGTTAAGACTAGCGTAGTGAGAGAAGATATCTAATTATTCATTTATGTGATCATTGTTGAGAGTTTCCTCTAGTGAAAGTAGGAGCCCTAGGCCTTATTTCCAAGCATTGAAACACCGTTTTCCGCCTGTCCTGCTACATGTTTGCTTGCTGCCATATTTATTTCAGATTGCTATTATGACTTATTATCATCCATATTACTTGCATTTTACTCTCTCTTTCTTCGCTGAACTAGTGCACCTATACAACTGACAATTGTATTAGGTGTGTTGGGGACACAAGAGACTTCTTGTATCTTGATTGCAGGGTTGCTTGAGAGGGATATCTTTGACCTCTATCTCCCTGAGTTCGATAAACCTTGGGTGATCAACTTAAGGGAAACTTGATTTTGTTCTACAAACCTCTGCACTTGGAGGCCCAACACTGTCAACAAGAATAGAAGCATGCGTAGACATCACCCTCCTAAAATAGGGTGGGGCCATGGGGTGAAATCTGCCGCCTTTAAGTACTATCCCCTTTTATGGAAAGTTCTTTGAAACTCCTCCGAAATTCTATGACCCCTTCAGATAAAATCATCGAAATTATTTAACGATGTCAGAAACGTATTTTCGACATTGTGGGACATCTCACGTCCCCATGAAATTCCTTCGTAAAACGTGCAGCCAACATCCTTAATTCCTCTCTCTTAACAACTCCAGAGTAAATTCCGGTAGTAATAAAAATTATTGCTATTACTCTGGGGCATCTAATACCCTCAATATAAATTCTCTCTGAAATATTAAATATATATATATCATGCGGAAACACCATTACGATGATAGTCCATGTTGATCCGGACCTACTGATATACACATAAATTAGCACTAACTTAAGTGTGTTTCCCCTACAGGTTCGATATTGTGTGTACATGAAACTGGAAACTCTTTCCTTTCTAATAATCAATAGTAGGGCCATGTACACCCATATTGACTACCACATACTACACGAATAAACTTCTAAACATGTTGGTCATTATAAATTATGCCATTACTCATGATACAAAATTTACCCGATACTATGGATTCTGGTATTGTCGTGAAACAATATATGTTTCCACTATACCTTTGTCCTGTCTCGTGAACTGTTAAGTTTCAACTTTCTTGTTATTGTATTATGATATCCCACATGATGTATTATCATCATGCATTGTCTGCAGAACTTATGGAAATCAAGAATACTGAGTGGGCCCAAGTATGTATCTCTCTTTTTACAGAGCAGTAATTCCCATCTCAGAACATCGAGGTAGCATACCCCTTTAGAATTACCCAGTGGCTACCTTTATGTTCACCCAGTTTACGTTGTGACTCTTGATGGTACCAACGTAAAACCTCTAGAATATCACCCTGATAACCTCATGGTCAAAGGATGCATTGTAATATAACTGCGATGTGATATGATTCTAAGGACAAGTATGTCTTAGTGGAATATCTTAGCATATCAACTAATAGCGTAGACCCATCCATATTGTTTCCTTTCAAAAATATGCTATTGATTGATGTTTACATAAACAATGTCCATGACCAGGAAAACATAGTCATCAACCATCCAATGAATTATTCGTAAAAGGCAAGACTAGGGTTTGATACTTTGTTCATGTTACTACATGTGAGCGTGAATTTTTCTATAAATCTAATATTCACGAACCACGTCAGTTATAGCATAGTTATATGAATCATAATTATTAAATAGATGCATAAATGTTATTGACTTTTGCGCAGAAATCCAACAGTCACCCACTTGCGCAGCTGGCAAGAATTCGTTTGTATAACTCCATCAAACATCCAGAGGATGTAAGAGAACACCCATGAAAACACAATGTTAGAGAAATTTTTCATCAACCACTTTTGAGATTGTATGAACCATATGTATTACACATAAAATCTTCCTTTCATAATACTCCTTGATCATATGATCAACTGCACTCTAGGCTATTCTAGGTGAAACCTTGGTGTTTAGACTAAGAATACAGTTTCAGCGTTTATCACAGATCATCCTGCATCTTTTGTAAAATACAATACCTAGTCCAAATAATGAACCAATAGAAAAATAGGAGAAGTATTTAAACTTCTTGCCTTCACTGCTATTTGTTGTATTTCTTGCAAACATATGCTCAAAATTAATTGAGCACTTTTAACCCTTGCTACTCATATAATCATAATACTATATATTAATCCTTGATTTACACTTATCACATAAGTACTATCTTGTTTCATGTACTTATCTCATATATCATCTCTTATAATGTAATTATTACATTACAAGCCTATTCTGCATATTTTGAAGAAAATCTTCAAAGTTGCCTCATGGAGAATACTTATAATAATTTGGAGTGTAACTGATTTTTTTTTTGAGAAATTCAATTTCTCCAACAATTATTATTTACATGTGTTTGACATAATGCATTTTCAGAGTAATTTCTCTATGATCACGACGATAAATCATTTGATCAACCTCACCATTGTTTTGCAACTTTGAATCTTGCACTTTGAAATCCCAATTTTTCTGAGAACCTAGTGTTGGAGATATGACCTAGAGACACTAATATCGAGTTATTATTCTACCTTGAAGTTTAGAATTAAGTTTATTTCATCATGCTACAACCTCTATAGCACTTGAAAAGTGAGTTTTCAAATGCGAATCTTTGTGCGGGTGTGAAGACATGAACAAACAAGAGTTCCTAATCATGTCTTTAAGATTAGCTTATGCTTTGTGAGATGATCACGTTATCCCGATCATGGACTTGGTTAAAAGGCTAACAAAACATAAGAGTTTGGGTAACAATAGTACTAAACCTACCCAAGTTTATGTTGTTGCTAAAAGAGACTAAACAATGTAGTGTATTTTAGCAAAATAAATAAGAAATTGTTATTGGATAGAATTCATATACTATAAAAATATCTAGTGACCGCACGAACGAAAGTTATAGTTTCGATATCACCAACCATCTTGCCGTAACTTAGGATCATAACGATGATATCTAAGTATAGATTAGAAAGTTTAATGGAACTGAGATCATTCAAGATTAGTACTTTACTCCTCTAGAAGATAGAGAGATACATACTCTAGGCCCTCTCGGTATCACCGATGTCAACCAATCATCTGGCCAGACAAATTGTGATTTATAACAAGGAGGACGATATCAGTAATGAGTAATATGTGTTCTGATCAAAGAATTCGACAGATCAGATCAACATAGTCTCTGAAGGGAATATGCCCGAAAGGCAATAATAAAGTGGTTATTTTCTTATTCCTTGTTTATGATAAATATTTATTTCTCATGCTAGAATTTTATTAACCATAAACTTTGATACATGTGTGTTTAATAAACAAACAATGGTTCCTAATAACGCCTCTCATTTAACTAGCTCGTTTATTAACTGATGATCAAGGTATAGTTGATACCTCTCGGACAAGTAAAATGTTGTGAGACAAAAGGAATTGGTTACTACATTTATGGTTCACACAATCACAAGGTCATCATTGAATATGTAGGAGTAAGTACGGATCTTCAGATCCCGCTGTTGACTATTGATCAGAGAGGTGTCCCGATCATGTCTGCATTATTCGCGAACCGTAGGGTTACACACTTAAGGTTTGTTGATGCTTAGGGTAGACACGAAAATATGAGAAGGAGTCCGAATGTTGTTCGGAGTATCGGATGAGATCCTAGACATCACGAGGAGCTCTGGAATGGTCCGAAGGTAAACGTTCATATATGGCAAAGTGATTTCGGGGTTTCGAAAAAGTTCTGGATTTTCCGTTAGAGTGTCGGAATGTTATAGAAGGTTCTAGAGGGTCCCACTGTGGGGTCCACATATCCATCACGACCAAGAGTGTCCCGCTGGTCCATTTGACCAGCCCTAATCGGTCCATCCAGCCATTCAATTAGTAGCCTTTTAAAAGGGGAGTTACCACTAGTGAAAGAAGGGGTTACCACTCTTTAATGACCGGTTACCACCCTAAGAGCTGATGATTTGGGGACGCTCGACATGTCATCTACTTGAGCCTACCGGCTGCTACGCTATGAAGAGCCCACTCGAAGGCCCATCCGGGTTCAAGAAGCCATAGACGATTTCTTGAAGCACAATACATGAACTCCAATTGGTAATCTACTATGACTCATGTAAAACTCTGCTGGCTACCTATATAAATCCAAGAGGGAGGAGAGAAAATCCAAGCCATTACAGGCCACAACTAGATGCAATCATCGGCTAGACAATACACGGGAGACACTCCAAACGGTTCACCACGGCATTGCCTTTGTAACAGCTCGACTACCTCATTATAACACAGATCAGACAAGCAGGAGTAAGGGTTTACCTCCTCGAGGGTCCCGAAACTTGGTAAACCGTTCCTCCTCGTTAGCCTTCGAGATCACCAGCGCGCATTCTTATCCTAATCTACAAATCCTAGTATCCCACACGCGGGATCTGCCGAGTCAAGGACTCGACAGTTGGCGCCGTCTGTGGGACCAACACGCGCTGGATCTACGGTCTCGCCGGCTTCATCCTCGTCAATCTCGAGCTCTGAGTCATCTACCCTTTCTAGTTCCATCTACTTCGAATCCTTCACTTCATCAAGCACTCGCCGGCATCGCGTCCGGTCTTCGACGCTCTACATCGGCATCATTCTTCATGTGCAGTTTTCAGGACAGCAGAAACATCTATATTGCTGACGTCACCGAAGGAGACCCTACAATTATCTTGAAGATCTCTTCGGTGAAAACATGAGAAATCAAATTATCTATAATCTCCAAAAATAATCGGCGAATTCCGATGGTTACCTCTCCGTGGATGACTCAAACAATGAAGCCCTGTCAGAATCCGAGGGAACTCCGTGCGACTTTGGAAAAATCAATGTCGAGTTCGACTCGAACGTCAGTTCGAAAAATCACACCGTTCAAAACATGCCAAATACAATCTCGCACCCCTCCTTAAATTTTCAACCAATTCCAACGGTTAGATCTCCTTCAGTGGGTCGCGCACCGCGACATGTTTTTGGATCTCTTCGAGTCCGCAAATTCAAATCGCGGATACAGACTCAAAACCTAATTCAATGAAGTGGCGAATCAAGAGAAAGACGATTTCAACCTCAACATCTCCAACACCGGCTGCAACATCGACTACGCCATGGGAGACTTGCTATACAAACGCTTGGGGGCTTGACATCGACATTGCTCTCCGCATACACACGCCCTAATCGACACTCGTGGTTACACCACAAGTCACTCGCCGGACTTCTACTTCAACACGCCTCTACAGAAAGCGACTCGCAAGGATTTAACGTCACGCCGCACTCGCTGGCACTACTCCCAGCGTTCGGCGTCCTCGACGAGAGCGTCGATCTAACGCTCGGCGACATGAACTTTAGGGATAGCCGCACGGACATCCTCTTCACTGGCCTCTGCAACTGCCTCACCGCTCATCGTCAACTTAGCGGATAAGGCAGAGCCGAACCGCCCTTCGGTTGTTCGTGAAGGTACTCTTAATGAATTTACGGATCTATCTTCTTGAATAGGACAGATTCTTCCAGCTCGATCCAACGGCGAGGGCACGCCAAACACGACGACCATTTCCAAAATCATCACGGTTCACTCCAACTTTGCCGCGGTATGTCCACTATGGACAAACTTCGACTCGATCGACTTCATCGACCACCACTGCGGTGGCCAACGTCGACACTGCCGGCATAAAGAGCCCAAGAGGCCGCTCCCTTGAAGGGCACCAAGTGCCCTCGACAACAACAACAACTTCATAACCATGATCAATAGGGCGACTCCGACTCCTTCATCGATCCTGCTGCGTCGACTACACGTTCGCCGCATCGACTATACGTCTGCCACGTCGACTTCATCCTCCGCGTCGACTACATGTCTGTCGCATCCACTACGTTCGTCATGTTGACTCCTTCCGCCATGTTGAGTACGCCTCCGCCGCGTCGACTACGTCCACCGCGTCTACTCGAAGACACATACACTACATCGAATACTTTTGGCTAAACATCGCGCGGCTCTATCGCATTTGCACTCGAATACTCGGGGGCTGCACCGTGCAATAGACTCAGTCGACTCAACTGCGCCGCGTAACGGCCACACCCGACACTTGCGGGCTGCGTCGTGCCACATCAACAATCGCCACTCGGGTGTTGAGTCATTCAACAACCACACCCAATACTCGAGGGTGTGACTCTAGACTATTTCGGCGCATCCAATACTTGAAGGCTGGCGCTTCATCATCAGCAACAAACAACATCCTCCGGGAGTCGGCACATATCCTCCTCCAGGAGTCGACGAATATGTATCTTCCTCAGGGAGTCAACACACATCCAACTCCGGGAGTCAACGTATATCTTCCTCTGGGGATTCGACAATTATCCTCCTTCCGGAATTTATGCATGTCCTCCTCGATGAGCCAACAGAAGATAAACACACCGGATTAGCCTCAGAACTACCTAAGCTTATGTCCGACTCAGCAAATCAAACATATCCTCGGGGGCTACTCCCATCAGGAGCACTGCCGTGCACCCGATAAATTGAAGAAGCGACAATAGAAGATCCTTGAGTCTATATGGCCGATTACAAATAATCGCACATAGACTCGGGGGGCTACTCCCATAGAGAGTGTTGGTCGCGCAATCGATGAACGCTATGTGCGCACTCGACGTACTACCAAGTCGGAAGCATCTGACACGTTGGCCTCACATCTGTCAGATTTCTTCGTCCACTTCCTTATTGTGGCCGTACAAACCACATATCAACTCGGATGGAGAAAATTATAACATCAAACTGTCCGTCTCTATGAGACGCATATGATAGCGCGGGCCAATCCGCGAAAATATCTTGAACACTTTTCGGGTTCATCTTCTTGTGTGGACTCGGGGGCTGAGCGTTGCAGTTGCATTTACAGTTCATCGTGCGACTTTGCCACGTCTGCGTCAAGTACACGAACTCCACGTCGACTCCTCTGCCTTGTTGAGAACATCTCCACCGCATGACGACGTCCGCCTCGTCCACTGTACGACCCCCTCGTCGACTTTCTACGCTGTGTCGAGTACATCTCCACCGCGTCGACGCCGTCCTCCTCGTCGACTACACGACTTCTGCATTGACCCCGTCCGCAGTGTCGAGTACATCTCCACCATATCGACGTCGTCCGCGTCGTCGACTAAACGACTTCCGCGTCGACTCCGCCCGCCGTGTCAAGTACAACTACACCACGTCGACGCCGTCCGCCTCGTCGACTATACGACTTCCGCGTCGACTCCGTTCGTCGGGTCGAGTACATCTCCACCGCGTTAACGTCGTCCGCCTCGTCAACTACACGACTTCCGCGTCGACTCCGTCCGCCGTGTCAAGTACACCTCCACCGCGTCGACTCCATCCGCGTTGTCAACTACACGACCTCCACGTCGACTCTGTCCGCCATGTCGAGTACACCTCCACCGCGTCGACTTTGTCCGTTGTGTCGAGTAGACCTCCACCGCGTCAAATCCACCCACCGTGTCGAGTATATCTCCACCGTCTCGACTCCGTCTGTCGTGTCGAGTACAGCTCCACAACGTCGACTCCGTCCGCCGTGTCGAGTACACCTCCAACGCGTCAACTCCGACCGCCGTGTCGTGTACATCTCCGCCGCGTCGACTCCGTCCGCCGTGTCGAGTACACAGATACGTCTTAAACGTATCTACAATTTTTGACGTTCCATGTTGTTTTCATGCCAATTGCTACATGTTTTCTATATATTTTTCATCATTTTAATGGATTTACGGGGACTAACCTATTAACAAGATGCCACAACGCCAGTTCCCGTTTTCTGCTGTTTTTGGTTTCAAAAAAGTTGTTCTGGAAATATTCTCGGAATCGGACAAAATGAAAACCGAGGACCTTAGAATTCTGGTACATGCACGGAGTCCGTAGGAGATCCCGAGGGGGCCCTAGAGGGCCCACACCATAGGGCGGCGTGGGTCCCCCTGGTCGCGCCACCGGGTGGTGTGGCCCCATGGCCACCCATCGATGTTTCCCTTTCGCCTATATAAGCTCCTCCTCGGAAAAACCCTAAACACCTGAGACTTTTTCCACCAAAAGTTTTGTAGCCCCACGTCGTCATCGACAATCCTAGCTTGGGAGGGTTCTGAAACTCTCTCTGACACCTTGTCGGGAGGGGAAATCATTACCGGAGGGCTCTACGCCACCATGCCCGCCTCCGGAGTGATGCGTGAGTAGTTCATCCTTGGACTACGGGTCCATAGCAGTAGTTAGATGGTTGTCTTCTCCTCTTTATGCCTCATGTTAAGATCTTCTGAGCTGCCTAATATGATCAAGATCATCTTATTGTAATGCTACATGTTGTGTTTGCTGGGATCCGATGAATATTGAATGCTATGTCCAGTGATTATCAATCTATCTGGTTCTTTCATGTTTATGTTATTTATGATGTTGCATGCTCTCCGTTACTAGTAGATGCTTTGGCCAAGTTGATGCTTGTAGCTCCAAGAAGGGGTATTTATGCTGGATAGTGGGTCCATGCCTCCCTTTTATCCACGCTCGAGTGATAGAAACGTATTGGATGGGGGATGTGATGTTGCCATTAGGGAGAAACCAACGATGTTTACATTGTTTAAATTACACACTTTACTTAATGCAATTGTCTATTGTTTGCAACTTAATACCCGAGGTTGATTGTATTACGCTCCGAGAGTGGATTATTAGTCATAGATACAGTTAGATAACGGTCTATGAATTATTTTCTAATGCCCGCATGAATCACATAGTAATCACCATGTCATGCATATGCGCTATAGTGCAGTCTTTATATCTGTCAATTGGTCAGCTGTAATTTGTTTACCCAGCATGTTATCTATCTGTTTTGGAGAGACATCACTAGTGAACTGTGAACCCCGGTCCATATCTTTTACACTGATAATACAACCACTGTAAACACCGTTTTCCTTTCATTTACTGCAATCATTGTTCTCTTTTCATTCACTTCAAACAAGCCTTGTTTTCCACACTATACTCTAATTCTTTGTTTTCAGCAAAACTGGTGAGATTGAAAACCTCACTCTTTCGTTGGGGAAAAGTAACTTCGTTGTGTTGTGTAGATTCCACGTTGCTGCTGAATCGGTAGTGAGCCCTGGCAACATAACCTGCCAACAACCATGAGAATTGATTTCTTTCTCCTACTGGTCGCTTCAACCTTAGTTTCTTTCTGAGGGAAAACTTGCTTCTGTACTCTTCATACCTTACACTTGGTGTCTCCCAACGAACGTGTGTTACACGCCATCATACACCTCAACCGCGTCGACTCCGTCCGCCGTGTCGAGTACACCACTACCGCGTCGACTCCGACACGTCTAGTCTCTGACACTTCTCGCCATGTCTCATCGGCAGGCAGAGCGAGTGCTCAGTGCACCACGACATCACGCGAGCGTCAGCCAGCAGGCTTATTTTTCTTCGGAATCTTCAAACAAAAAGGCACTCGCTGCAATCATCGCCGAAAACATCGTGGATCCACTACGCAAAAAGGCACTCGCCAGAATCATCACTTTAGACATCGTGACTCCGATACTCGGCATGGCACAAAATATGTCGACTCCCAGGTCGTTTAGCCATCACAACACGCCTGGATGCCGCATTCTACGGATACGAAGGTAAGACCCAAGGATCTGTCTTTTGGGTTCGAAATCGCACTCATGCTGCGTCCACAGGTAATTTTCCGTGCCATGGTCATGATGAAAAATCCTAACGTACGTACCAGGTACCCCTTTTGAAGTTTAAGTTCGACTCGATAAGACCTCTGTGGCCCGAGTCGCAACGATCACCTATCCGGATTCGAGCCGGCGGACTCGAATCTGTGTAGGCCAGAACTATTTTTGCCCAAGTGCAATTAACTGGTCCTGATCCATCGAGTGAACCAAACGACTAAGTCGCATCCTTATGCAAATAACAAAAAATAGCATGTATCCTCACAATAGGATCCGTACGTCTTCACAACAGGATCCATACATCCTCACAACAGGATACATATATCCTTAAGCTCTGTGAACTTCCAAGTCATAGGCTCTCAAACATCAAACGTCATCGACTCTCCAAAAAGCTTTGAGTCATCCACGACTTATCGGGTCCTTCGGCCTTAACGACTTATCGATTGCAAAAGATTCAAAAACTTATCAACTACTCTTCAGAATCAAAGTTTGTCCTTGAGTCTCTATCCAACTCAAACGAGTCGACTAGACAGTAGGGGGCGATAATTTTTGTTGCGATATCAGTGAATTTGTTGTAATGGCAGTTTTTCTGTAATTATCGAGATGATCGAGGCACACAATATACCCCTTCGTTTAAGTAGGGCTGCTGTGAAGTGCGGGTTCTATATACGAAAAATAGAGGGGTTAAAATGCAAAAACGCGAAACGCTGTTTTGTGCCGTAACATGACGATCCAACGGTCATCAATGAGACCTAAAACTGGGAAAGCTAGGACGATCTGCGCCTAGCGTTCGCCTTACCGTAATGGATAGTACCTAAAACGGAATGAACCTGATTCACGCTCAAAAATCTAGAGTGGTCTTCTTCCAATGCTCTTTGTTCCTCTTTTTTTAGCAAAATGTTTCCCCTAGGCCGACCTAGCGCGCCCTCGCGTAGGTCGCTCGTGCGCGAGCGAGCGAGCAGCGATCGGAAGCGTTTTGGACTTTATACGCATGCATGTCTGGTCCAACTACGTCCAATTTAGATTTTAGGCCCAATTTTGTGTGCAAACAGCTCACCATGATAATTAGGACCAGCCACATATAACACTAAGTTTTTTCACCGTGTTCGCCCAATGTTGCGTACGTACTAAAATTTTGTAACTGTTTTGCCCTTATTTTGTTGAGAATGCACAAACAAGATTTTGCAATGTTTTTTTCTAGATGTTTTTTCTAGACAAATACATGTGTATTTATAATTCATTTTGGAATAATATGTTTATGCGCTCATTCACATGTTGTAAATATGTAATTTTTTTTGTTGTTATCGATTTACCTTTTTGTTGAAATAGGTGATGATTTCTGTTGCAACCGAAACAGTGACAAATTATTTTGTTGCTTACCAAATTTTTTAATTGGTGCAAATAATTTTTTGTTGTAATAGGTTGTGATTTTTGTTGAATTGTTGTTACTTTTTTGTTGCAACGCAATAACATATTGTTTAACTATTATCTGTAACATTACTTATTTTTCGAAAAAGATTTGGAAAAATTTGTTGCAATACTTTTTTTTGTACACGGAGCGATAATTTTTGTTGCGACACAAATGAATTTGTTGCAATGGCAGTTTTGCTGTAATCATCGCGATGACCGAGGGCAACACAATATACCTTTTCGTTTTAAGTGGGGCTGCTGTGGACTGTGGATTCTATATGCGAAAAGCAGGGGGACTAAAATATAAAATTGTATTGTGTTGATTTAAGCCACCGGATAAAGATCGGACGGCTCGCGAGGGGACCTAAGTTTACCAAACGTAGGACGACCTACGCCTAGCACGTCCCTTTTTTTTTATCAATGTTTGGGTCTCTGTGTTGTATCCGTTCACGCCCTATTTTGCGAATCCGCACGCATCTACCCGACTGCGTGCATTGGCTCCCCGAGGAAGGAACGGCCGGGAGGAAAACGCCGGCCGGTTCAGTGAAAGTGTTTTTTTTTTGAATAACGGGGAGGGGATGGAAGGCCCCCGAAGCTCTATTAAGCGGCAGGCATCATTACAAAGAGGTCCCTAAGAAAATACACAGTGAAACGAGGACCCCCAACTTTTACAAGAAAGACCCTAGAAATAAAACTGGAAAAGCGATCAAGTCCTTCTTCTCTGCCACCGTCCTGACCAGACCTCGAAACGCGACGGCCGTCGCCAACACCGGGGACGAAACCACTTGGGTCGCCGTCGGCCTTGAATGCCGCGTTGAGATCCAAGATTCTCCGCATCGGCACCATGGCCTGGAGGAAGAAGAGACCGTGGTCGGCTCCCACCACCACGGCACGGAGAGGTCTCCATCGACCACCAATCGTCTCAGCAACCTTGCCTTGAGCGAATCTTCTCCGTAGTCGAGCTCCATGAACGAATCCCCAAGCCACAGCAATCACCTCCACGCCCGCCCTACTACCTCCATGGCAGCGAGAAACAGGAAGCAGAAGAAGCACTGCAGCTCCACATATGAGATGCTTATTGAAACGAGTCGCCGCTGAAACCTCCGCAGGAAGCTTCCACCATGGAAGCTGACCTCCAAAAGCTTGGCGCCACCACCCCACATCGCACCACAGCAGGGCAGAAGAACTCGTAGAGGGGAAGACGGCCTTATACTCAGAGATGGCTCCCCGGAACTCCACCACCAGCAAAAGCTCCTGCCACCAGAGCTTCGTAGCGACGAAGGCCACGGCGAGCTCGCACCAGATCTGGCCGATGAGAACTGGTACTCTACTCGAAGTCTCAACCTGAAACAAACAAGGGAAAAGACAGCCCAAGCATCGCCTCCTTGCCCATGCCGGACGGCAGCGCCGCCGGGGAGGAAAGGAAAGCCCGCCGGGACGGAGCTCAGGAAACGGGGGTCGACTCTCAAAACAGGGGTGGGGATTCGGGGATCGTGTAGGAGTAGTTCAAGTGAAAGTGTGCCTCGCAGTTGCAGAGTACTACGTACTATTATTAATCGAAATTATTAGGCGATCGTTAGAGAAACAGAGTACCTCAATAAGGGACGGCGACGCGACTATAGATCCGGCGAGACAAGGCAGACATATCGGATGGGCGGACGGCGGACCGGAGACCGAGTAGGAAGTAAGGACGAAAGGACGGGGAGGGCAGCGGCGTGCATCGTCCCGGCGTATAGGATGGGCGGCGCGTCGTCGAAGCGGCGCAAGCCCAAGCGCGCGCCTGGGTACGAGGACCCCGCCGTCCTCGCCGCCAGACCACCTTCACCGGCTCCAGCTCATGCTTCCTTTAATCTTGAACTCTTTATGCGGTACAAGTTTGCCTTTGCCTTTCCTTTGTGCCTGAACTGAAACTTGACGTGCATTGGTTGCAGTCACGGTGAACGAGGTGGAGGCGCTGTACGAGCTCTACAAGAAGCTCAGCTTATCCATCATCAAGGTCGGCCTCATCCACAAGGAGAAGTTCCAGCTCGCCCTCTTCAGGACCAGCAAAAGAGCGAATCTCTTCGCCGACAGGGTGTTCGACCTATTCGACCTCAAGCGGAACGGGGTGATCGACATCGGGGAGTTCGCTCACCATTTTCCACCACAAAGCATCCGAGTCGGCAAGTGTATGCTTTTCTGCTCTTCAGGTGTATGCTAGTCTGCTCTTCTGTTCATTCATCTTACTTGTCCTAAGAAATCAACCGGCAATTTCTGGTGCTTTTTTTTGCAGTTGCGTTCAAGTTGTATGATTTAAGGGGTACAGGCTACATCGAGAAAGAGGAGGTAAAACATTCTCTGGTTCATTCAACCTACAGGCTTTCGGCTCAAACTGTTGGTCGTGCTTCTCGACGAGTCCGACCTATGCCTTTCCGATGGCGCCGTCGAGGAGATTGTCGATAACGTAATTACAGCAACAAATACTTTCCGGGAGCTAGCTTTCGGAACTGTTTTCCTTCCTTTCTAACATGCCCTGTTCTGCTGCTCCTTTTGGACTGACAGACATTCAGTCAAGGAGACTCGAACGGCGATGGCAGGATAGACCCCAAGGAGTGGGAGGAGTTTGTCAACAAGAACCCTGCATCGCTGAGGAACATGTCACTGCCCTATCTCCAGTGAGTTGCTCATCTGCTGCTCTGTTTCTTCTACTAGCTTTAACCCGGAGAAGCTAGCATTGTTCTTTTCCCTTTTTAGCTTTATTATATACTTGGCGCTCTTTTTTTATCAAATACATTCACAAGGACGTACGGTTGCATGGAAATAAAGGCAACAGAGTTAAGATCACATGTTCTTGCCCTTCATACATTTCGAGTGACTTCTTTGTGGTTGATGTTGTTCAGGGACATTACCACTGCCTTTCCGAGGTTTGTAATGCATTCAGAATTCGAAGATTATTGCAAATGGAACTAATCACACTTACTAGCGCCATGTGGTCCGCTGTGAGCTAATTAATGCAGCCTTGCTGGAGATGACAATGCATTCACAAGTAAGCTGTAACTGGAACAAATCTGGAAACCAAAGATGTGATAGGCAACATATGACAGGACAGTGGCTTTCCTAAAGTATGGAGACATATGACAGGACAGTGGCCGTAGATAGTCTTTTTTTTACATGTAAAGTAGTAATTGCTTCGACAAGCCTTCTCTTTAGTTGAAGGTTATCTGAGTGGCACCATCGCTCCTTCTAAATATATATGGTTCTTGACAAAATACTAACTCACGGAACAACATGATTGAGGAAGAACATAGTAACTATCTTTGGATAAACCAGGTCGGGGACAACACTGAGTTCGTGTTCTTGAAGCTAGGTGGATTGATGCTCTATCTTGATATCAAGAGCACGACAGTAAAACTTTGGGGGGAGAATTTCACTTCCCCGGCCTCTGCACCAACTAGGGATGCACACAGCCATATATGCATGAGTACCAGGATTTTTATCTTGATTATAAATCAAGCCTACATATGAAAAACTAGATCGCGTATTAATGAGTACCGACTGGGAGGATAAGTTCCCTTTGGTAACGGTACGTGCTCTAGAACGTATTGAGTCTCTATCGGACCATGCCCCCCTACTTCTCTCAACTGGTACATCAATACCAAAAAGCAAGACACAGTTCAAATTTGTACTAGGATGGTTTTTGCGCGATGGTTTTGATGAACTAGTTAAGAAAGTATGGCTAACACCGGTCTTGGGGGATAACCCAATACGGAAATGGAATAATAAAATGCGCAATTTGCGTAGATATCTCCGTGGATGGGCGAGACACACGACCGGAATGCTTATGAAGGAGAAAGAGCGTCTCTGTTCCATTATCGATGAGTTAGACCGACTCGCTGAAACTAGGTTGTTATCTACGCAAGAGGTTGAACTTAAAAGTCAATCCAATGCGAAAATAGCACAAATGTTGCAAGAAGAGGAACTCAAATGGTATCAGAGATCGAAAGCTCAATTCATTCTTGAAGGAGACTCGAATACTCGGTATTTCCATAATGTTGCAAATGGCAGACATAGGAAAAAAAGGATTCAATGTCTCCAGCAGGATGAAGGTCTCATCGAGGGACAAGAGTGTCTCAAGGCCTATATCACAAAGTTCTATAAAGATATGTTTGCGGCTCCTAAAATGGGCAATATTACCATGGATGAGAGCCGCACAGATGATATTCCTCAAGTTTCCATGGAAGAAAACGCTTTTCTTAATGCTCCCTTCACTGAAGAGGACATAAAGAAGGCGATATTCCAAATGGAACATAATAAGGCACCTGGCCCAGATGGTTGTCCGGCGGAGTTCTATCAGCATTTCTGAGAGATTATTAAACATGATCTCATAGAAATGTTTGGTTGCTTACAGAGTGGACATCTGGAGCTGTACCGTTTTAATTTTGGGGAAATCGTTTTGTTACCTAAGGTTTTGAACGCAGAAAGGATACAACAGTATCGACCAATCTGCCTTCTTAATGTTAGTTTCAAAATCTTTGCAAAGGTTGCAACTATTAGGCTAAATTCAGTGACGGATCATATGGTAAAACCTAACCAGACTGCTTTTATGCAGGGTAGGAATATCCTCGATGGAGTCGTGACTTTACACGAAACCGTACATGAGTTGCGCACGAAAAACCTTGATGGGGTAATTCTTAAAATAGACTTTGAGAAGGCCTATGATAAGGTGAACTGGGAGTTTCTGCAACAGACTCTGAGAATGAAAGGATTTTCGGAGGAGTGGTGTACTCTCGTTCGCAGTTTCGTAGTTGGAGGTAGTGTGGCTATCAAAGTCAATGATGATGTTGGCCGATACTTCCAAACTAAGAAAGGCTTGAGACAAGGTGATCCGCTATCGCCCGTATTGTTTAATATTGGGGCAGATATGTTAGCAATCATGATTGATCGAGCCAAGGAAAATGGTCTTATCGAGGGAGTCATTCCGCATCTAGTCGATGGGGGATTGTCTATCCTTCAATATGCAAATGATACAATTCTCTTTATGGGACATGATTTGGAGAAAGCAACGAATCTGAAATTAATTCTTTCAGCGTTTGAGCGATTATCCGGATTAAAAATCAATTTCCACAAAAGTGAATTGTTCTGCTTTGGCGAGGCCCAATAAGCAGTTGCACAGTATGCCGAACTATTCGGTTGCGAGCAAGGTCAGTTTCCTATTAAGTATTTGGGAATACCAATACATTACAGGAGATTGACTAATGCAGAATGGGTTCAAGTTGAAGAGCGTCTGCAGAAAAGGCTAGCGAGTTGGAAAGGAAAATTATTGTCACTGGGTGGACGACTGGTACTCATCAATTCAGTCCTTACTAATATGGTACTGTATATGATATCATTCTTCCAATTACCGAAAGGAGTCTTAAAAAAATTGGATTATTTCCGATCAAGATTCTTTTGGCAGGGTGACAATGAGAAAAAGAAATATCGATTGGCCAGATGGGACGTAGTTTGTCGTCCAAGAGATCAGGGGGGGCTATACATTCATGACCTCCAAGTCAAGAATTCAGCCCTACTTGGTAAATGGATTTATAAACTACTGACCGAAGATGGCGTATGGCAGACCCTCCTCAAACGAAAATACATAGGCTCGAAAGCGATATCACAGGTTATGTGGAAACCTGGGCATTCACACTTTTGGGCTGGACTTATGGCGAACAAAACTAAGTTTTTTCGCTATGGGTATTTAAGATTAAGGATGGATCACAGATACGGTTCTGGGAAGACAAGTGGTTAGGTACTACCACACTCAGAGAACAGTATCCGGCTTTGTACACTATAGCGCGACATAAGGATGATACGCTGGCTACGGTCATGCAAAGATCACCTCCTAATGTTACGTTTAGACGAGATTTACTCGGGCCTCGACTTGCGTCTTCGCAAGATCTGGTTGGTAGATTAACTTTGGTTACTCTAACACCAGGCGTTGATGAATTTCGTTGGATGATCACTAAGAATGGTTTGTTCTCGGTGGATTCCATGTACAGGGCGATGATCTAATCGGACATGCCAGTCGATATCTTCCAAAATGTATGACGTATGAAGGTGCCACTGAAGATTAAGATCTTCGCGTGGTATCTTCGTAAGGGGGTCATACTTACCAAAGATAATCTTGTCAAACGTAATTGGCATGGGAGCTCTAAGTGTGTTTCTTGTTCTCAAGATGAGACAATAAAGCACTTATTCTTTGAGTGCACATTTGCGCGTTCTATATGGTCCGCTATCCAAATGGCTTCGAATCTATATCCACCTACTTCCGTTGCGAATATATTCGGCAACTGGTTAAATGGGGTAGATAAACGATTTAAGACTATTATTAGGGTAGGAGCGACTGCAGTTATTTGGTCGCTATGGCTATGTAGAAATGACAAGATTTTCAATGATAAAATTTTTCTCGTATACAGGTTCTATTCAGGAGCACATGTATTCTCCGTTCGTGGTCCACATTACAGCGCGGGGAGTTACGAGACGTTTTTATGGAGGCATGTGCACGACTGGAGCAGGTGGCGAGGAATATTTTTATCCCACATGGATGGCCGCTTGATCTACGGATTACGGCTCCATAGCTTCGACGGTCTACAGCGGATGTTTTGTAGTACTGTCGATTTGTGTATTTTCAGTTTCGGATTTCGGCTGTGTGCATTTTACGATTTAGAGGCCGGGTGTAATGCTTAAATCTTTTAAGTAATAAAGCTCTTTATAAAATAAATAAAAAGAGCACGACAGTATGTAAAGTGTATGAGTTGCCAAAAGTGGATCGATGTTTGGTTTATTATGTATATCCCTGTAAGATGATCTGGCCTTCCACTTTCGCTCCGCTCAAGGATGATCTCGCGAGCTTTGCCTTTCAAGCTCTAGGTGATCTGTATAGTGCTGTTTATTAGGTTACCAATATTTGCAATGTGGACTGTTTCTATCTCTTTCATAATCGGTTACTTGTGGAAAGAGTTATTTTATAAGCTGTATAATTCCCGAGGCACATTTGAGGTGAAAGACGCCTAGCCTTGTATTCTGCAGACTTGGATGGACTTTCCATTTTGCTGTATCACTGTTTTCTGAACTACAGATGAGCTTGCAAAAGTACAAAACATCATGCCAAAGAGCTGAAAGCCTAGCCTTGTTGTCCTGTCGACAGTATGTTTTCCTCTCCCGAAGTATTATCACAGACCCATCTAGCCTAAAATTTTGGCTTCCTTTTTTTCTTTTTGATAAAGGGAAGTATATTAATATCGCGGAGATATAAATTACACCCGGACTCTGCAACAACGCAATGGATGCACACAATAAAAAGAAGAAATAGAAAAAAAAAGTCCCGCTACAGAGTTACAGTCCTCGCGGTATCCACACAACCACCACCTAAACAACAGCTGATGTCCATCTCTTCGAAAAGAACGTCTCCAAGAAGAACGGTGCCAGGCACAACCAATTAAGGTCAGACCTTGGGTTTTCACCCTGAAGAAAATCCTCGCTCTCAAAACAACGGCTCGAAGAAGACCAGTGCCAGGCACAACCAATTAAGGCTAGACCTTGGGTTTTCACCCTGAAAGGTAGGACTTTGGACTTCACGCATGCTGTCGCCCACTCTTACATACGGCTGCCACGAATCTTGTAACTCCAAGCCAGTTCCCCATCGATGCAAAGACTCCGAACACCGTTGCTAGTTCTCCAATCTCACCTTCGATGACTGAGCATTGTGACCGAATTCCACCGATCCAGCAATCTCCAGGCGTCGCCCATGGGAGTTCGCCGGCGGAGCCTTTTGGGTCGACACCCCGGCTTGATCAAAGAGAACCTACATCAGGATCTTTATCTTCGCGCGATGGGAAAACCAAGGACCTCCTTCTTTATTCTGATGTCTCACAGCCCCGACGCCGCGAAACGACTCCCAGCAGGGAATTTGCGGGAGGGTTCCGCATCCGCCACCACCGGGAGCCCTGCCACCGACGGTCCCTAGAACCACCGCCTCCCGCCGCCAAAGACAGAGGAGGCCGCGCCGCCCGGGAGCCAAGCAAATGGCGCCGCCGCCGCACCATGGCCGAGCCACCCCAGATCCCATTGGCGGCGCCACCCCCCCGGCCAGCGCCGGCTGCCCACGCAGACCCAGCCACTAGCCGCCGCCAGAAGAACCAGAGCCGCCGCCCCGGCGTCCATGCTCCGCCGTCCGCACAAGCCGTCCAGGGCCGACCAACGCATCTGGCCGGAGACCTCCCGCCGCGTTTGTGCTGAGGAGGCGAGGACCCGCCGGCCGCCGTCCACCACGCGGAGGGTTGTGCCCCCAGTGGCTTCCTCCGGCGGCGACGGCTGGAAGGGAAGGAGGGGGTGTGGGGGCGGCGGCGGCTAGGGTTTCGCGCGTGCCGCCCCCTGGGAGCGACGCGTGCGAACCAAAAGTTTTCCAAATTATTCCGCCTATATAACCCCTATCAAAACAAATGTTTTCCTGGCGCCAATTGAAAAAAAAAACTTTGGCTTCCTATTTCTCTGAATAAATCTGCCGTTTTCATGGATCAGCTTCGTAACTATAAACTGTGAACCTTGAGCTATCAAGTCTGAGATGAGATTGTTTATACTTGGGTCTTTCCAAATACTGCTGCTCTGTTGAAGCAGTATTTAAATTGTTGGCAGATTGTATATTTTACACGGATAGGCTTAAGATTGCGAAGTTTTCTGATCGACATATCACAACGAAAATTTTCCTTTTGTGTGACACAAGTGATCAGTCCCCGGTAACATTTTTCTTAAATGGACTGTGAACTGTGTAACCAAAATATGCATGTCTGGTATGTTAGCCACATAATATTATCTATTCGATATCCTGACACTTAATCATTCCCATGCTGATCCTTGCTTGGTTTTTGGTTGAAACAGAAATGCCATCTGAAGAAGAAAGATATCATCAAGCTCTTTCTGGCTATGCACTAGCCAGGTACTCTAACAAGGAATGCAACTCATGTTCAAATCGAAATCACATCAGTGAGGGCATGAGGCATATATTGTAGGAGTATAAGCAGAGACGCTTAAAAGTTGACAGTTGCTGCTAAGGATAATTATAAGTTCTGAATAGTAAAAACTATTAAAAATTTCTCCAGCGCAAATATTGAGATTACAAATAAAAACTAACGAGTGTAGAAGGCTTCTACAATTAGGAAAAGGGGTGCCATAAACATTTTTTATAGAGTACCAAAACCTGAGAGGGACCAAAGAAGCTGCAAATCATCGAATTCAAAGTAGCAATGTCACCATAAAACATCTCCTAAGTCATATCCAAGTTGCAAAACTCAGTGCTCTTTATTGCATATGGAGATTCCAGAAGAAGCTTTGACTTGTAGATAGCCAAGCTGTAGTTGCGCGCGATGATCACCGGACGTCCGAGTAGAACATGCTCGGATACACCCAAAGGGATCGCATCTTGTGGCACCAGGTCCTAGTGTAGTACCTCAGGTCAGGATCATCAGATGGATGTGGCTCATTGCCCAGCCCACGTACGGTCCAAGGTGGAGAGGATAGTGGATGGTCATCAGCATAGTACAAACACTTGCTTCTCCCTCCCCAACGTTCTGGGCTCAAGCAAGAAAATGGCGGGTTCCTCAAATCTTCCCCAATGAAGACTGCCCAATCTTCCAGCTTTTCCACCCCCACCCATTTTGCTGGCTTGGTTGACATGTCGAAACGATGGAGTGTAGAAACTGTTGTCGGATCGTGCTGAAGACTCGTGCTAACTTGGACAATCATGAGAAGCATGTCTCCGCGAACCATTAGCCATGATGTTATAAACAAGCCATAGGTGTCCTCGATCAAATCGGTGGGGCGATTAATTGTTATTACCTTATGCAGCTCAAGCTGGGGCGAAAGATCCAAAGTGTAAATCCGCTGAACGAAATCCATGACAATAATCTGTCCATTGAATTCCACAATCTGTTCTATTCGTGAAACAGAAAGTCGGACTTGAGACCAAGAGTCACTTCCAACATGCCAATCGAATAGAGTGCGACAAATGCCAACAAGGAGATGAGAGTTGGGTGATGCAAGGGGAGCTGTTAGAATTGCACTATAGTAGTACTCAGCAAGAGAAAGTTGGAGTGGAATCATGGAACAACTCGTCTTTTCGTAGTCATCACTGTATGGGAGACGTGGAGGTGACACCTGTGCACCAGTGAAAGGATCAACAATAAGACAATGTCCACGGTTGAAGAAGATGAGTTGACCATAGGAAGGGCCAGCACAACGCATCTTCTGCAGAGTTTCTTCATCAATCTTGCAATGAAGGGTGGTGTTCTGGTGTGATGGATCAATAACCTTACATGAGCGTAAGTTGCGATGACTATTGTTTGACACAAGATGAGGTACATGGACACGAATATCGGGTTGGATGAGAAGAGGCGGGAATGAGGTGCGGAAGGTAGATTTGCTCGGGTATGAAGAGAATGCAGCCCGCCAAGAGCAGCATGTTGCAGCGAAGGCGAGAAGGTCAGGAAAGGAACCTAAACGAGAGACAATGGAGTGCAGAAGATCCTCTGGGATGTCTTCCCAACATTGGATTCCAGACACAACATGGACTGTGGAGAGACAGAGTTTGCTGTGACTTTGCATGATTGCAAACTTTCTGCAAAACATAATAAATTCAAGGTAAACAAATCAAAATGATGAGTCCCGTGATAAAATGAGAAGGAAATGAGACTATGGCATGCTTTAAACATGTCTAAGCATATTGCAAACTTCAAATCTGATGATGAAGATCTATATATAAAGAAAAAGTTGTTTTATAGGCTAGTACAAACAAGGAATTTGATATAATTTTCACTTTGGTGGATTCTAATTTTAATATAACATCATAGAGCATGTAGCTACAACAAAGATACTTCTTGGAAAATGTATCCCTCCAGTTAAAACATGAGATTTCGTTATGAATCCCACGTTTACATTAAGAACAAGAGACTAACCACGCTAGCCTTTTTTTCCTTGTAGTATACATTACAAAAATGTGGCAAGTTCAGTTCTTCTAGTTGCAGAGACGCCATATCCAACCAATATGGTAGTATGCTTTGAAATATTTTGTTGTGATTGGATGTCTCTCTTAATTCAAAAATAAATTCAAGGGTGTACACAGGCCCTGAAGTTTATGCTAAAAAATACCATCCAACTCAAATAAAAGACGATTTTCTTATGGTTACTGCACAAGCCGGGGAAAATACTTCAGATTTGCAGAACCTAGTGAATCAATGAACTCAATAAATAATAGAACATCTTTGTCAAATGTTGTATATGTAGAACCCTTGTTTGTCTTCGGAACAAGAGAAAAAGTGACAATAATGCACGATAGATATGGAAATACTACCAAAATACCGAGACAATAAAATATTTACTTGTGTTTTATGCTTCACTCTATTTGTAGATCATTTGTCAGTAAATATTATCCAAAAAAAACTTTATCATGTCCACTATTTTTTATGGGTGAGGGACCGTGGGGTTCACAAAACCTACTGGAGCAGTCCATACTAGATTTCTTCCGCATAAATTACGGAGGAACCGGAAAACCAAAGTTTAAACAATGCATACCAATTTGGAACAGACTCTATTGAATAGATGGCAACAAGTCAAATAATTTATGTTTAGCTAAGAATCAACTACCATATATTGCAATTGGATTACCTCAAAGACTAATCCATATGACCATCGCCAACTAGGTTTCCATTTCCTCAAGTTAGACAACTAGAGGTGGATAGGGGTAGAACTAAAATTCAATATGAACAATCTTACAAAAGTTCGGATGTACAAAATGATAGATCTATGGGAATTACAGGTGACAAAGAATGACATACTTACCACATATGCCCTAGAGATTGAGTAGGGGTCTATGGCGACACGAAATAGCTACAGAAGTGGGTAGGTGGGGCGGCGGCGGAGGATGGGGTTTGTGATTAGGGTTAAGAGAGGGGTGGAGAGGATTTTATATGGTGTGCTGGCATGGAACGAAAGGTCGGATGTGTTTCTTTTAGATCTAACGGTGTGTGTCTGTCATCATATATGTTATGAATTAAAAAGATATGTAGATCTAATTTAGGTGAAACGAAACGCTTCTTTAGGCCACAACCTATGTATTCTACATGTACGACTAAGGTAGACGATCTAGAATGCACTCCTTATGGTTTAGTGAGGATTTGGTACGAGTGAGCCTCCGTGTAGAGTGAAAAATGTATGTATGAGCAAGTGGCATTCAAGCTCTCGTAAATGTATAATCAAATATAGGAAAAATGCCATTGAGAATTCATTATGTCTGGACTAAACTAATATTGCCTTTTCTTCTTGAAAAAAATGCTTGAAAATCGTTCCAAAGCAAAAAGAAAAATGGCTAAGCAAGGAGATCTCAAAATGGAAGGTCTATATGTTACTCGGAAAACAGACTGGATAGTTACAACAAAATAATGCTATTTTTTTGTAATGATGCTTAACATAATGATGATGAAAACGGATGAGGCACATATACATTGATGGAGGTACAAACCCAAAAGGCTATTAACTCCACGGGTGATGGAAGAGTTAGCCTCTAGGGTGGCCCGATCTTCACGAATTGACTAAGAAGACGAAGAACAAGTGATGAATAAAAAGAACACAAAGAGGAACGAGGGGGGTCAAGGAGAGAAAATAACTAGCGAGAACTAAAAGACTCGATCTCCCATGAACTAACCCGCAATGGCCACCTACGGAACGAACAATCCAACCAAACTCGCCTTATCAGAAACCGCTTCAACACCATGTGGACGGTCCACCACGCCAATAGAACCTCAAGGGTCAGTTGAGATTGATTGGAAAGTCCTTAACTGGTTCCCAACGGGAAAGGATAGGTAACCCGGTGTAGTGTTGATACAATCCTATATACAAATCATAGGATTAGTCTTTATACGGTCCTAGATACAAATAATAGAAGTAGCCTCACAAGAGGGTTACAAGACCAAAGCTCAACTATCTAAATTCATCTCTCCCCTAGATCCAGTCCAAGGATCTCCTTATATAGCCAAGGGGGTAGGTGAGGGGAGAAAAGGGGTTTTTCCCCTCTTTTGTGTGATGGCAGGGAGGCCGGCCAGGGCGGGCTGGGAGGCCGGTGTGGGTGAGGGGAGGCCGGCCTGGCGCTGCAGGCGAGCCGTCCTGGGCCGGGGTGGAGGTCGGCTCTCTTTGTTGGGTGTCCGGCCTGGGGGCAGGCCTAGCCGGGCTGGGAGGCCGGCGTGGCCAAGGGGGATGCCGGTGTAGCGTTGTAGACGAGCCAGCCTAGGGCCGGGGTGGAGGTCGGGCCGTTCGGGTGGCCACCCGGCCTGAGGCGCAGGGGAGCTGTCCCTCTCCGTTGGGTCTCCGCCCTGGCCGGGAGGGAGGCCAGGATTCCTGCATCCCCTCTCCCTCTTCCTTCTCTTTTTCTCCTTCGGGGTCTTCTTCTCGGACTTCTTCCATGGCTTCCTGGGTACGTTCTTGAGCATCTAGGAAATCGTCTTAGGGCTCCATGGTAGGACCAAACCTGAGCACGCATAGGGTAATTCCATGAGGTAGCGCACCATTCGCCAAAACACTGAAGGACTATAGAGAGAGGAGTGAGTTCACCTTGTCTAGTATCGATGTAGGCTTGGCGGAATGGGGTGTGTTGCATCATCTCCCCCCCCCCCTTGGAAAAGATTCGGCCTCGACTCTTGATCCGTCATTTTGAGCGTGTAACCATGAGAGGGAGAAGGAATGTTGACGACAAAGATGTCGTTGAAGTTGATTCTCTTATCGAAAGCCATGCAAAGGTATGCTCGTAGTGGGGATAGTCCTATTGCGATGAAGATCTTGAAATAGTCATCTTTGGTTGCTTGATGAAGGGCTCGAGTGTCGTTGTAGTAGTCTTCGAAATGCTCAAAAGGCGGTTGCTCAATTGCTTGCAGAAACGCTTGTGTGAAGAAGAACTTGATGCATTGGTTGCACCCTAATCCATGGCTTGCATTGTCATTGATTCGCTTGTCAAAGTCCTTGTACATATTGACGTGTGGGATGTAGACGTGGCATGCATTGTCGTTGATGCGCTTGTAGAACTCCATGTAATTCTTGACATGTGGGATGTAGGCGGGGAATACATTAATTGTCGTTGATGCGCTTGTCGAACTCCATGTATATATTTACGTCTGGGATGTATACGAACAATGCGTTGTGGTTGATGCGCTTGTCGAACTCCATGTACATCTTGATGTGTGGGATGTAGACAGAGAATGCATTGTCGTTGATGCGCTTGGAAGACTCCATGTACATCTTGACGTGTGGGATGTATACGGAGCATGCATTGTCGTTGATGCGCTTGTCAAACTCTATTTACATCTTGACGTGCGGGATGTAGACGGAGAATGCATTGTCGTTGATGCGCTTGGAAAACTCCAAGTACATCTTGATGTGTGGGATGTACACGGGGAATGCGTTGCCTTTGATGCGCTTGTCGAACTCTGTGTATAGCTTGACGAGCGGAATGTACTCCTTCCAAGTATTCAAAGTCGGTGTTGAGATTAATGCGGTGTGGAGAGCCATGTATGGTGAATAGTCCTAAGGGCTAGCATGCTTGATAGGCTCATCAAATTTCTGCAAAAGAGACATAAAAGATGGAGATAGAGTTGGTAAGCCATTAGTGTCCTGATGCATGTAAAATGCATAGATGAATTTTGCATATTTTCACATGGTTTTCTATTACATATTGCATCATATAAGGGTATAATTCAATGTTTTATAGTATTTTGGGGTTAAATTACAAAGTCCCCCAACTTTTATGGAATTAACCCCGCCTGTCAGAAACCCCGTTTTCTATATTTTTGACGTTTCAGGGAGCAAACTTCCGCGAAATCACCTGAAAATCTACGGGGGTCATTTTCTTGGAAGGAGAATACTTGCGGGTGAAGGATCCACGAGAATAGGGAAAGGAGGCCCAAAAGAGGACCCTCCACGCGGCCAGATTCCTTGGCCGCGTGAGAGGCCCCCTTTTGGCCCCTGTGGCCCCAATTCCTTCCATCTTCGACTTACCGACTCCGTCTTGACCTCAAACCGACTATAAAAAGGGTCCCCCGTACCCTTACGGAGGAGAGCGCCGCCGAAACACCAAAACAGAGACCTGGAGTTCCAGATTGGAGGGGGAAAACTCCGGCGGGGCGCCGCCGGTGTGATCTCCTACCCCTCCAACGTCATCTCCATCGACATCTCCATGAAGAGGGAGTAGTTCACCCTAGGGCTATGGGTTTTTGGAAGTAGCACTTGTATCTCTCTCTCTATGTGCTTCACTAATTAGATCCGTATGAGCTGCCTCACATGATTACGGGCACCGTTGTAATTCCTATATGGTGGATCTTTTCAATGAGTTATTGAATCTGAGATTGCAATTGTTTCTCTTGAGTTATTTGAGTAGATGTATCTTATGTACCCCGTTCTTATTTGCTAGCTTTGATCAATCTAGTTCTTGAGAGCGTGTGTGGGGTTATGGGTGCATTAGTTGCAGTAACGGGGGGTGGCTAGTGCTGTGAAAGTGACAGAAGTTCAGCGATCCACTTAGGTTTTGCTAAACCTTTCTTAGTTACCTCACTAGGGATAAAAAGGAGTACCTTGTTACCGGGGATTTGAAGTGACACTAATCAATCTCCATGACTAGATCTAGAAAGTTCTTACTTCAACTTCATGTCACATTGCTTAAAGCTATACTCTGGTTTTTCCTTAATTATCGAGGTGTTATGATTTATTTCGCATCTTGGTGGAGTATAAGAGGGATTAATATGACCGTAGAGATCTCTATGCTAGGACGTGATGCCCATATGAAAGTATTCAATGTTAAACATGTTATTGTAATCTCACATGTAATTCTTTATGTCCACCGTCTACCACTTTATTTGAGAGAATGCAAGTGTGAAACCATGAACCCCGGTCCTATTTTAATTATAAGAAAACACTCTAGTTACTTTGCTGCAATTTACTTTACTTGCACTTTACTTTACTTGCATCTCCAATTCGAATTTACATTATCTCCATCACCACTTGCATCACAAAAATACAAAAACAATCCATTGCATATTTATTTTCTCATTTGCATTTAGTAGTAGATTTAATTATTGCACATTTACTTTCAGTTTTGCATTGCAATTTAGAAGTCTCACACCTTGTGTTTGACAACCACTTGGTGAGGTTCAGGGCACAAAATTCTCTACTTGTTTGCAGTATCCTGGAGGAAGCTTGGAAGACAACTGCTAAAATACTGGCTCCCCAAGAGTTCGATATAAACCCTCGAGTCACCCTCGTGGGGAAGAAGGCTTGCCACTAGCTACATACTCTGCACTTGGAGTCTCAACCTAGCCATCAACCGTTTTTTTGGCGCCGTTGCCGGGGAGCCATAGGTGAAGGAGTTGTCCAAGGGAGCTCACAAGAAGTCTTCATCACCAACAAGGTGTGAAAACACCTAAGCTTGGGGAGGTTGCACCTACGTGAGTACCGTCCTTTCTATCTCCACCTTCTTTCAAGTAGATTGTTTTGTTTCTTGTCTTGTTTTTGTTTTTGTTTTCTTTTTGTTCTTGTTTTTGTTTTGTCTTGCATATTTTATTTTAGTTTGCATTTTAGTTTTGCATTTAGTTATCTAGATTATTTTAGTATTTCGAATTTGCTTAGTTACTTTACTTTTGTTTTGCATAAAAAATTAAAAACTACATAAAAACTTGGAAAATGGAGCAGAGAACTTATTTGCCATTCAGTGTTAGGAATTTCCCTCAGGAGCTAAATATTCCCGTTGAAAAATTGGAGGTAGATCCTAGTGTTATTAAAATGATTTATGAATCTCGTTTCTATGGAAAGCCTAAAGAAGACCCTTTGTTCCATCTTAAGAAATTTGATGAAAGATGTAAAACTTTGAACTTGAATCATGCAAACATCAACACTACTAAAGTTAAACTCTTTCCCTACTCACTAGGAGGCAAAGCATTAGATTGGATATTAAGATGGCCTCCTAGCAATTTTACTACTTGGTTCAACTTTAGGGCTGCATTTATTTAAAGGTTTTTTCATGCTGAAAAGAATTACAATGTTAAAGAATTGCTCATTACCTTTAAACAAGAAAAAGATGAATCAATGATACAAGCATGTGAGAGATTTAGAAGTAGAGCATATGGAATAGGGCATGGCTTTAGAGATTGGATACTTATGCATATGTTTTATAAGGGACTTTCTGAAACTTCTAGAGCCTTTTTAGATAATGAATGTGGGGGATCTTTTACTAGTACTAATGCTGCAAATACCCATGTTTTGCTTGAAAGTTTGCTCTTAGAGGTTAAAATTAAAGAGAGCTTAAAAAAGGCTGAAGTACCCGAGGATATTTTTGATGATCGCTATGAGATTTTTAATATGCATAATAGAAAAGGAAAAGTAGAGGAAATTATGATGCTTACTGAAATTAAGGACCCATTGCTTGATTTAGAAAAAGTAGCTTGCAAGAACTTATTGCTACTCTACAAAAATTTGCTAGTGATCCCACTATAAATGTTAATCAACCTGGCTTTGGATCTTATATTGCTAATCATGTCTTGCAAGAAAAAATTGCTAGGTACAAGAATGAGTCCATGATACCTCCTAAGCTTGGAGATGCATGGATCCCCAAGGTTCTAGTTTCGATTGGAAAAGAAATTCACCATGCTATGTTAGATCTAGGTTCTAGTGTATCGGTACTCTCTAAAGAATTATATGAATTGCTAGAACTAGAAAATTTAGAAAAGTGCTCAAGTGAATTTGTCCTTGCTGATAACTCTACTAAACATGCTGTAGGACAAGTAAAAGATGTTATGATTGAATTGCACATGACTTTCGTACCCATTGATTTCATTATTATGGATATGGGGGATAAATCCCCTAGTCCTATTATTTTGGGTAGTCCTTTTCTTCGTACTACAGGTGCAATCATAGACTCCAAGAAAGGGAATGTCAAGTTTCAGTTCCCTCACAAGAAAATCATGGAGCACTTCCCAAGGAAGAGGGGCACGCTGAAGAACAAGCTCCCTCATGAACTTTATCCCTCTTGATTATCAAGTAAGTAAAGCCTATCTATATGGCTATAAAGAAAGCGCTTTACGGGAGGCAACCCGGTTGTTTTTGTTTGGATTTTACTAGTGTCCTCTTTCTGTCTCAAGAGATTATTTTTTTTGTTTTAATTCTGCAGTTTTCAATAAAGAGTCAAGTCAAACCCATTTGGACTTATAAGTTGCTATCCTAGTGCATGAAATTTCTGTTTCAGCACGAGTCTTCTCACCGTATGATTTTACGTTTTTTATTGGTATGTCGGATTGAGCTAAGTTTTTTGTATGTTCTTCAACTTTTCGTCCTCTGTAAGCACAAAAATTGGCTTAATTTTTTGACGAGTATAGCTTAGGGAAAAACGTTCGTTTTGCTGCTGCTGCTTTTCTGGACAGATTCTACCTTCTTTTGTTTTATGCACTCTTTGGGCTTGGGAATCGAATTTCCATGATTCTTTAAAGCAAGAGAGTGAACATACAACATAATGAACCTTATTGTCTATCTACTGGAGCATTTTATTTGGAATTTTGCACAACAAGCATGTGATTTGTTTGTCCTTGCTAATCTCACCCCACAGAAAAAGAATGGGAGAAACATGTTTTGTGAAGTTTTTTCACAGGGAATAGAGGAGCTGCGCCTCAAGACATACAAGAATGGTGAAAGCCATAAGCTTGGGTATGTGATGAACACCCCACTGGAGCTACACTCTTTTGTTTAGCACACGTCTACTTTCTGTTTTTCTAAGCAAAGCATTTATCGTAGAGACTTGAAGCGTCTAGTTTTTGTTTTTGTTTTTGTTTTGATAAGACCACCACCATCATTTTATATGAGATTGAGCTACTGGAGTTTGGGGTAAGAATGTATTGGATGCTACTATTATGACTTGGAATAGGTATGCCATGGTTGATTTGAAGAGCTATATATGTTTGCATGATTTATAGGCTTTTGATGTGTAGAAATTTGCAATAATGTTGTCTTGAGCTATCTCTTATTCATGTCCTTGATGTTAATTGCTGGTTTATTTAGTTTGTCATGAAATGAGTAGTTCTATGGACATATGCATGCATAGTAGCTGGTCAACTATCTCCCTCTTGCTAGCCAAAAATTTAAAAATTCCAACAAGTAAAAACTTGTTTCCAACACTCCTTAGCCAAGTATTTCCAGTGAGTCCACCATATCTTCCCATTAGCTTCATTGCTATTCCGAGTATGTTCACCATGTTATTCTGTTATTTATGTTCTAAATTAAGATATTGACTTTATTAATTGTCATGGGTTGAACTTGGGATAGGACTCTCACGAACTTTTGAAGGCACATTTTACTTTTTATGCATCTAATAAACATGACCCAATAATGGGAGCCACAAGTTTTGCGTTTGACAGGTGTGTGGTTGGGAGCTATCTATAAACGTGTATCACCGGAAAGCTTTCAACATTGCACAAAAAAAATTACATTTGGTTGATATCATGTACTTTTGTTTTTGGACTCCTGCCATGCCGAAATGAAATAGAGGAATAGTAAGTTTTGATGAGTAAGTATCTATATGACTAGAGAAACGCATTGGGCCGCTAACCCAAGCCATGCTTTATCATGGTGGAAATTTACTTACAGCTTGAGTGACTTTACAACACATCCTATAATAAAATAAGAAGCTATGCATAATAGTGAATGAAAATAAAAGGATGATGAGTCTACTCCGTTTGTTCATCTTGTCATTGTAACATGGGCTTGTTTCCATGTCATGGGGCAAGAGGTACCTCTTTGCGGTTCTCTATGATGTCATTAATACTTATTATGAATGTACAAAGCTTATTAGGAATCTTAAGTTGAGTAATCATGGAGTAGGTTTTCACACTCACGGGGCATGAGGCTTTCAACCACCTTGTCATTCTCATTACTTCAATACTCACAATTTTAAGATGCTAGTGATAAAGGGGCAATGAGAGTCCTAGATCAATGGATACCACATTTCAATTAGTAATTTTAGTTGAATAATTTAGAGGCTAAATAAGACTTGATCATGTTTTACCTCTACTCAGTTTTCTCCAAAGTGTCCACTATATTTTCTATTCTCCATTATGCTATTCTTTGACCAATATAGGATTTTATTTTTCATTTTGTGTATGCATTTGGTCCATAGTGCTTTTATTTCATTATACACTTTGTGAACTTTCATGAAGCATCTTTGCTTGCATATTTGATATTTCTTACAACATGAATTGTATATTGCTACTCATTTATACTATTAATCGTTTGATTATATGTAGCATGAATAATCCTCCTTGATATCCCATGATTGTTTCAATATGCAAAACCCATCTTAGTTTTATCACCTTCATACTCGAGGACGAGCATGGGTTAAGCTTGGGGATGTTGATGCATGTAAAATGCATAGATGAATTTTGCATATTTTCACATGGTTTTCTATTACATATTGCATCATATAAGGGTATAATTCAATGTTTTATAGTATTTTGGGGTTAAATTACAAAGTCCCCCAACTTTTATGGAATTAACCCTGCCTGTCAGAAACCCCGTTTTCTATATTTTTGACGTTTCAGGGGGCAAACTTCCGCGAAATCACCTGAAAATCTACGGGGGTCATTTTCTTGGAAGGAGAAGACTTGCGGGCGAAGGATCCACGAGAATAGGGAAAGGGAGCCCAAAATAGGACCCTCCACGCGGCCAGATTCCTTGGCCGCGTGAGAGGCCCCCTTTTGGCCCCTGTGGCCCCAATTCCTTCTATCTTCGACTTACCGACTCCGTCTTGACCTAAAACCGACTATAAAAAGGTTCCCCCGTACCCTTACGAAGGAGAGCGCCGCCGAAACACCGAAACAGAGACCTAGAGTTCCAGATTGGAGGGGGAAAACTCTGGCGGTGCGCCACCGGTGTGATCTCCTACCCCTCCAACGTCATCTCCATCGACATCTCCATGAAGAGAGAGTAGTCCACCCCAGGGCTATGGGTTTGTGGAAGTAGCACTTGTATCTCTCTCTCTCTATGTGCTTCACTAATTAGATCCGTATGAGCTGCCTCACATGATTACGGGCATCGTTGTAATTCCTATGTGCTGGATCTTTTCTATGAGTTATTGAATCTGAGATTGTAATTGTTTCTCTTGAGTTATTTGAGTAGATGTATCTTATGTACCCCGTTCTTATTTGCTAGCTTTGATCAATCTAGTTATTGAGAGCGTGTGTGGGGTGATGGGTGCATTAGTTGGAGTAACGGGGGGGTGGCTAGTGCTGTGAAAGTGACAGAAGTTCAGCGATCCACTTAGGTTTTGTTAAACATTTCTTAGTTACCTCACTAGGGATAAAAAGGAGTACCTTGTTACCGGGGATTTGAAGTGACACTAATCAATCTCCATGAATATATCTAGCAAGTTCTTACTTCAACTTCATGTCACATTGCTTAAAGCTATACTCTGGTTTTTCCTTAATTATCGAGGTGTTATGATTTATTTCGCATCTTGGTGGAGTATAAGAGGGATCAATATGACCGTAGAGATATCTATGCTAGGACGTGATGCCCATATGAAAGTAATCAATGTTAAACATGTTATTGTAATCTCGCATGTAATTCTTTATGTCCACCGTCTACCACTTTATTTGAGAGAATGCAAGTGTGAAACCATGAACCCCGGTCCTATTTTAATTATAAGAAAACACTCTAGTTACTTTGCTGCAATTTACTTTACTTGCACTTTACTTTACTTGCATCTCCAATTCGAATTTACATTATCTCCATCACCACTTGCATCACAAAAATACAAAAACAATTCATTGCATATTTATTTTTTCATTTGCATTTAGTAGTAGATTTAATTATTGCACATTTACTTTCAGTTTTGCATTGCAATTTAGAAGTCTCACACCTTGTGCTTGACAACCACTTGGTGAGGTTGAGGGCACAAAATTCTCTACTTGTTTGCAGGATCCTGGAGGAAGCTTGGAAGACAACTGCTGAAATACTGACTCCCCAAGAGTTCGATATAAACCCTCGAGTCACCCTCGCGGGGAAGAAGGCTTGCCACTAGCTACACACTCTGCACTTGGAGTCTCAACCTAGCCATCATGTCCATGAGCACAAATGGGATTTTCCTCTTAACTCTCATCTCACTTTTGGTGGCAATCAAGGCTATGCCTCTTGGAACACTCATGCTTTTTCCACTCATTATAGGCTTGTGGCTCTGACTCGCGGGATGGTGGATCTCTCTCTCACCACTTATGTCACTAGAAGCTTTAGAGGAAACATTAGATAGCTCCAAGTTCCTGGCACTTGAGGTGTGGGGGTTTGTCAAAGTTGTTGCATTGCTTGGAGGAGGCGGTAGTGCCATTGCTTGTGTCGAAGAAGGCTCAGTTATCTCCGTGGTGTGGTAGTGGAAGCCGTGTGTTGTATCATCCTCATGTAGTTGATGACAGTGAAGATGATATTTGTGGTGAGAATTGTGACAAGGACGTGGACTTGGAGAGATTGGAAAGAGATGAGCATCTTCCAGAAGGTCACATGAACCAAATTATTCATCATAGATTGGTGGAGCTTCATCATAGATTGGTGGAGTTGTATCCTCGCGCTCATGGTGATGTTGATCTTGTGGCATTGGAGGAGTAACTTTGCACCCATGATGTTTTTGTTGCGCTTGTGGTGATGAAGGATGCTCATTCTCTTGATCATGAAGTCCATAGTCTTTCCTCATAAGATATCGCACATGGAGGTTGTGGATCGTTTTTGGTGGTGAAGGGTATCTCTCTTCTTTCATTGATGAAGGAGTAGGATCAAGATGTCCATGGAGAGGTTTTCCTTGATCATGGTTGATGGCGGGGTCCGAAGGTATAGCGCATTCTTGGTGACGATGAGGTGGAGGCTCCCACTACTCATGTGGATGATGATGCTCATGGCCATTGAACCTAGGTACATTGAGGCAAAGGGAACTCAAAGTGTTGTCTTCATGTTGTTGATGGGGTCGCTCATGTGGTTCTTCATCCAAGATGGGAGGTTAAAGATCATGTGGAGCATCTTCATTTTCTTGTTGTTGATGGGGTCGCTCATGTGGGTCTTCATCAAAGATAGGGAGTGAAATTCCATGTGGAGCATCCTCAGTTGCTTGTTGTTGATAGGGTCGCTCCTGTGGGTCTTTGTCCAAGATAAAAGTTCAAAGGTCATGCGGAGCATACTCACTTGCTTGTTGTTTATGGGGTCGATCATGTGGGTCTTCATAAAAGAGAGGAGGTGGAAAATCATGTGGGTCATCCTCATTGGCTTGGCGTTGGCGGTCATGATGGGGAGGATGGCGCCGATGGTCATTGTGGTGAAGTTGGTGCAGGCGTGCTTCGTGGCGTTCACTAGCATCATTATCATGGTTACCTTCTTGAGAAGGGTATTGCTCTTGGCAGTCATTGTGGTGGTGACGCACATTGTGCCTTGGAAGACTTTGATATGGGAGAGCACTATCCATGAAGTCATGTAGACCATAGTAATTGGCGGAGTTTGGTAAAGGTGGGTGATGATGTTGGTGAAGATCCGACTGTAGAGGTGATATTGAAGAGGGTCACCGCGGCCTTGGCGGTGTCAAGGAGGTGGTGATGACGAGCTATCCTCATACCAATTTCGTCGAGGGGCTTGTGGAGGAGGAGGTGGATATGTGGTATCAGATCCAGGTTTCCCACCATCTTCCGTGTTAGGGTGATGATCATGGCAACGATCTTGGTGATGTGCTTTGGGTTGGTGGCTTGAACGTCTCGACTTTGAGGACGATGATGGTTCATTGCGGTTGTCAAGGTTGGCCAAGTTGATGTTGATACGTGCCATGTGATCATTCAATCGAGCATGTTGAGCTTGTAGTCGATGTTCCAAGCGCTCCGATCCGTCACGAACAAGTTGGCGAAGATGAAAATGTTTGCTGCGGTTGACGAAGTTGTGGTCGTTGTCGTTGAACATGTGGTTTCCTTCATCCTCCGAACTCGGGCTTGTGAACACTCCTTCCCTAACCATCTCAAAAGCACAAAAGTGTGATATGCAGAAAAGATGTCTCACTTACCCAACATTACCTTTTTTGGTCGTATTGAGGCTAGTGGACGAGCCTAGGTGTAGGGAGGTATGTCAAAATTGAGTCCAAAAGATCGAATGAAAACCACAAACGACAGCACACACGCTTTATGTGGATTTCAAATGGGTTAGGAAAGTGGCAAGGAAAAATCAACAAATCCGAAGAAAAGTTTGTTGTAAAAGGTAGAAAAGAACCAAAATTAAATGTTAGCAAAAGAACCAAAACCTAGTGGAGGATACAAAAATGGAACACACACACACACACACACACACACACACACATAGAGAGAAGTGATTAATGGGGTGAATGGGGACAAAGGATGTGCAGGGACGAAATGTTCCTATCGAAGACTAAGCTCAATGCCACACGAACACAAGAAGGATGCTAGCTCAAATCACAAACTATAAGAGGCAACAAGATTCGCACCGTGGCAACCGGTTACTCTCTTATTTTTTGCAACGCGGTGCTACACGTTCCTACAAGGGATAGCACTTGGCATCGATCTTTTTCTTCTTTTTCTCTTTTTTATTTTCTCTTTTCACTTTTTCCTAGATAGGGATACAAATGCCAAGCCTAATCAAACTATTCTCCCACAAGTGCAAAACACGCACTCTCGGTGCAACCAGTGAGATGCCAAGCAATATAAAAGAGCTAGTCTGGATGGGCAAGGTACACGAAGAATGGGTTAGTTAGAGCGGAAGCGAGTTATACCTCTTTGATGGATGATCATGGACTTGCGGCCGAGGGGTTATCAATGTAGTGTCAATATGTTTATGTAGTTGCATAGATTATGTTGTGGGCTTCGCGTGGAAACTTGAATCACTCAAATCGGACGAACAATGACAAAGAAAAACAAGTTCGAAAATCTGTCCAGGAATCGAAGAGCAGGATTTTTCTGGGATTTATGCCCAATTTCACAATTCCTTGAAATCCAAGAACTTTTTTGGACAAATTCGAGAAAGGTGACTGAATAGAAAGGTGTGGAATGGTCTCAAGAAACAAATCCACAGATCTAATCCACAAAAAACTCAACAAATCAACAGATCGGCCGAAATCCCTTTTGTGGCTAGTTTTGGTGAAAAAATTTAGTTAAGGGTTTGGGAAGAAAATATTGGTGGAAAGTGGGATTGTGGGGGTCGAATTAGTTTCAATCTAGATGATCATACGAGATGATGAAGGGTTATCCTCTAGGGTGGCCCGATCTTCACGAACTGACCAAGAACATGAAGAACAAGCGATGAACAGGAAGAACACTAAGGGGAACAAGGTGGGGTCGACAAGAGAAGATTACTAGCGAGAACTGAAAGACTCGATCTCCCGTCAACTAAGATGCAATGGTCGCCTACGGAACGATCAATCCAACTGAACTCACCTTACCGGAAACCGCTTCAACACCACGTGGCTGATCCACCATGCTAATAGAACCTTCAGGGCCAGTTAAGATAGATTGGAAAGTACCTAACTGATTCCCAAGGGGAAAGGATAGGTTGCCCAGTGTAGCCTTGATACGATCCTAGATAATAGGAGTAACCTTGATAAGGTCCTAGATACAAATCATAGGAGAAGCCGCACAAGAGGTGTACAAGAGCAAAGCTCAATTATCTAAATTCATCACTCCCCCTGGATCTAGTCCAAGGAGATCCTTATATATCCAAGGGGGTAGGTGTCGTGGTGGTGTCACGGCAGATGCCATAGGATGGCTAAAGATGTGGGGACGAAGGACGCTGGAGGCGCTCGGGGAGGGATCACGCGACGAGTAGCCGCGTGAGGTGAGAATCAAACACTGCAAACAACACGATCTACCCAGGTTCAGGGCCCTCGTGAGGAGGTAAAACCCCAACTCCTGCCTTTCTCTCTGTATTCTGGTGTCTGTCCGAGTAGCCACAGTACAAATGTTCTTGCTACCGAGTAGCCACTCTTCTCTCTACAGGATGAACTAGGTCAAGAATGTGTATCCGTTCCAGGATCTAGGTCAGCATCCCCCGCGCAGGAGGGGGCAGGGCACCTTATATACTCGGTGCCCAACCGGATACAGCCAAATACAAACAGATGTCGACATTGTGTGCACACCGTCCTTCTTCCGAGTTCCTGCTGACAGCTTTGGCTTCTAGATTTGTCCCGGTGCTGAAAGTCGTTGGGCAAAACCAAGTGTCCAGTCTGTTATCACTGTGGCGAACACAGAGTAGGTCCCCCCTATCCGACGACGCCCTGCTGACACACTGTCGCTGTCAGGCACGCCGTCCTCAGATGAACAGTGCTGTGAACAGTGCCAAGTACGGACCCGGGATACGCGGGATTCGGTGTCAGAACGGCTCCTTTGACTTCTGGCCCGAGTAGGTTCCCACCATTTCTACTCGGACCAGCTCTTCTATTCGGAGGAGCATACTCTCTTGATTCATCCTTCTGGCCGTCTAGGTGTAAGACCGGGTAGCAGTCGACCGGGTAGCGAGTACCAGGTAGCCGGCTACTCGGCCAAACATCCCTTCTGATCTTGCCTTTAGCACTTGCCTTTACCCTACTCGGGGGTAACCCCCCGACAGCAGTCCCCGAAGCTGGTAGAGTCCGGCGAATTCGTTCACTGGGCCCTGCCAGCTTAAAAACCAACCTTGACAGTCTTGCCCTTGAACCTTGGGATACCGAGTGAAAACCTCCGAGTAGCCCTTGATCTTGTTTCGTCTCTTCCGAATAGGGCCACTTTTCTTCTCTGTAGCCGAGTAAAATGACTTGGTGAAATCTTGAAACGGAATCTCTGCGTGACAGAGCACAATCCGGCTTTCCGCGCTGCAACTTGGCACGTGTCACGCGGACACGATTTCGACGCCTCGGTGCCTAGGAACCGACAGGCCACGCGCCCAGTTTTCACGGGGTGGGCCCACCAGCCCGTTACGTCCCATCACGCGCAGTAATTGCCCACGATCTCGTCGTGGGATCTAATGCGGCCGTTACACGCGCGTTCCGCGCTGTGTGTGTTTCTAACCGGCCCATAGACCCCACACCACACGATTACTGCCACGATCGATCCCACTTCCTCAACTCGTAACGGTAATCCGAGGAGCGGTATAAATACCCCCTCGGTAACTCCTTCTTCTCCTTCCGCTCACAATTTCCCCTCTGCCTTCTCGATTCTCCGCCGCCGCAGAGCTCCTCGCCGCTGCGCAACTCACTGTGCCGCCGCGAGCTTCTCCACACACCAAATCCTTCGATCCTTTCCCCAATTTCCTCCTCACCGCCATGGCTCGCGACGACAACGCTCGCGCCGGCTGGGCCGGATCCGAGGTCACCGCCGAGGACTGCCAATGGCTGGTGAACACCCGGCGAGTTCCTACCGGTGTTCGCTGTCGGCAACCTGACGGTGAGCTCGTCCCTGCCCCGCAGGAAGGTGAGCACGTCGTCTTCCTCGCACACTTCGCGCGAGGATTCGGGCTTCCAGCATCAAATTTCCTCCGGTCGTTCCTCGACCATTACGGCCTCCAGATGCACCATCTCCCTCCGAACGCCGTCGTCTTCCTCTCGTACCACGCCGTGGTATGCGAGGCCTTCCTGGGCGTTCTCCCCACAACAGAGACTTGGTCCAGGTATTTCTTCTTTCGCCAGCAGAGCAAAGGCAAGAAGGACGGCGCGGACACCAGCAGCCGGATAACAGAGACTGGCAGCGCCATGATGGTGCAGCGCCCTGGAACCAACCATCCGCGCATCAAGGGATTGGATTCTGTCCGCAAGTGGCAGAGGACGTTCCTGTACGTGCAGAATGTCCCCGCCACGAAGGGAGCCAAGGTGGAGGACCGAATCAACCTGCCCCGTTGGAGCAATCGAGCTCCCACCGGGCAGAACTGGCGGACCAAGCCGTCCATCGACAGCAACCTGAAGCAGATGGACGAGCGCCTCGCCTATCTGGCCGGAGAGGGGCTCAAGAGCGACGACCCAATCGCCTGCTGGATCTCCAAGCGGGTGCTGCCGCTCCAGCACCGCGTCCACCCCATGTGCTACATGGGCGGCCCCCGCGACTGTACTCGGACAACCACGTTCGAGCTCAGCAACTCGGATGTCGCCACTCATGCGCGGTCCATCATGACCACTGGCCTCAGGGACAATTGGCAGTATGGCTTCATCCCATACAGCCGTACGAAGCCAATCGAGCGGGTATGTATTTCTTATCCTGTTTCTTGTATGTATGTTCCGAGTAGATAGCCTTCTTATCTTGTAGCGACTAATATTTGCACTCTGCGTCGAGTAGGGCACTTAGCAGAACTGCTTAGGCTTAATGTGCTTTATGTTTGCACGCCTTGCCGAGTAGCACACGGAGTAGCACTGCTTAGGCTTAATGTGCTTTATGTTTGCACGCCTTGCCGAGTAGGATGCTTCTATGCTACTCGACTAACTTGTGATGTTTCTCTATTCTTCAGGTCCTTGCTCGCCAGCTCGCTGAGAGCAAGGAACGCTTCGAGGACAACTGGTCGGACGACCGAGAGGAAGACGACGAGGTCTCCTTCGAGACCGCGGACAAGCTCAACCTCCCTCATGCCGCTCAGACGGAGAAGCACCGCGTTGACGCGTCCGTCCGTGATTGGTCCGAGGATGACGACGAAGGTAATTGAGCTCTCCTTGTCTGGTTGCGAGCAGCGCAACCGAATTTCCTTCTGCTTCTGAACTGTTTTCTTCTTCTCAACCCCACAGAAAATGCCGACGCTGAAGAGGAGGGCAAAGACGAGGACGAGGACGAGGGCGCCCTTGAGGTCGATCCGCTCGCAGTCGCTGCTCCCGTCACTCGCAAGCGGACGGGTAGCGGTGCTCAGGAGCCCCCTGCCAAGAAAAAGAAGACGGTCGTGAAGAAGACCAAGGGCGCCGTGGCAAAAGGGCGACGGCTACCCCCTTCCCGCAAAGGGAAAACCACTTTCCCCTAAGCTATACACCTATGTGGCCGCAATTTCCCAATCCTCTTACTCCGCTGTTTCTTCTCGATTTCTTCTCTTCAGCGCCCCCTTGGACGCTAGTGCTGCCGTCGCATCCACCAAGCCCAATTAGAAGACCGCCATCGATGTTGACAAGCTCATCGAGATCTCCGAGGAGGACGAGGACGCCGCACGGGATGAGGCGCGTGCATCCTCTCCCGTGAAAGGAGACGACTCCGACGACGCTCGGTACATGGACATCGACGCCCACGACACCGAGCAGGAGCAGCAGGCCCGCGCAGAACAAGAAGCGCGGGACGCTGATCGCGACGCGAGGTTACCTTCTCCTCCGGCCACCACGGCCGAGGAGAACTTAGAACAAGATCTTGAGCAGCATGATGACGCCGCCCTTGAGCGGCGAGAAGAAGACCAAGAGCAGCCAGCGACAGGGGCTGCTGAGCATGACGACCCCGCGGCCCAGCCGCGGGTAGAAGGACAAGACGCCACACAGCAAGACCCCGCGGCCCAGCCGCGGGTTGAGACAATTGATGAGATGGAGCAATACCCTCTGAGCGACTCGCAACCAGACGCCGCGCAGGGTAGCGCTCAGCCGGATGCTACGCCTGGTAGCGCGCCCTTGGCGCCGTCTACCCAGCAGGGCACTTCCTCCACCGCGCCAAACTCCCCATCAATGAAGAAAACCAAGACAACATCCAGCCCTCCGGCCAAGCAGCCTATCAAGAAGATCAAAACAGGAAGCTGTTGAAAAGAAGGCCGCCGAGAAGAAGGCCACCGAGAAGCAAACTTCCGGGAATCAGACCGCCGAGAAGCCAGCTGGCCAGCCACAGGGCACTGTCCGCAGGAATCCCTCGCGTAGCGGTACGCGTGGTGCTGCCACGATGCCGCTGCCAAGACCAACTGCCAAGCCCGGCCAGCTCACCATCCGTGAACCTGACGCGGCTGCTGACACCGCCGCAGGATCCAGCTTCCCAGATCCACCCACCTTCCCACCTTACATGGTGAAGATGAGCCGGCAGCACAGCATCCCAATGACCCCAGCCGAGAAGAAACTTGCTATCAGGAGGGGCAAACAGGCCACGCCGGTGGACTCCAAGCCTCCAGCCAGGAATAAGGACCGATCCGTCTCGATCTACTCGCGCGAGGTTCAGGAAACCGAGGTAACGTCCACGGGCCTTGAGCAGATAGTCGACCGGGCTGGATTTATTGACGCTGAGTGGGACAGCGAAGTCCTTGGCAACAAGAACTGGCACGGCACGTCTTTGGGCGATTTGGATCACATGCGCATCGACTGGAACAAGGCGGCCATGGGTTATAAACCCATGACTATCTCGTCCAATACCATCACGCTCGCCGCCAAGCTGTTCGTCCATCGCAAGGCCGCGGAGGGTCTTGAACAGACTTACGCGGTAAGCTTTGCTCATCCGTCCCGAGTTGCATTTTCCTTCTCTCCTATTCTTCTCCTTCTTCTTATCCATCCCCCAGTCCCCGAGATTCTGGCCGAGTAGGCGGGTACTCAACCGAGTTGCCGCCTTCTCGGGTTGAATCTTCACGACTTTGTCTGATTCTTTTTCTTTCTTCCTCTCAGAATGGCCTTCTGAAAAGAACCAACCTGTACCGGCAGCTGCTATGGAACCACAGCATCGCTAGGAGGCGTCTTGAGGCCCTGGAATTGGAGCGCAAGTCCGATGAGGCGGCGGAGAAGGAGGTCATGGATAGCGCCCTTAAGATCTCCGGAGTCGAAAGTAAGCTTTTAGCTACGCGGTTCCTGCGTTTGGTGCTTACGCCCGCTTTTGCTTTCTGCTCTAATCGGCCATTCTCTGCAGGCAAATTTAAAACCTTGGAAGAGGAGCATGCGAACTGCCGTGCTTTTGTCGAGAGCGGACAAGCCACAATTAAGAAGCTGGAGGGTGAGTTGATGTCTTCTCGGCTTGTTTTCTTGCTTTAATCTTTGCTACTCTGCTGACTGTGCCTTGCTTTTCACAGAAGATCATAAGAAGTTTGTCGAGGAGCATCTCGACTGTCTGAAGCCTGCTGAGGTGCAGCAGCAGCTTGCAAGCCTTGAGGTGGAATTCAAGAAAAGGCACCTCTCCGAGATGGAACCATTGCAGGTCCAGCTGCGAACTGCTCTCCAGAAAGCCATTGATCTAGCTACCGAGAGAGATAAAGCAGTGGCTGATAAGAAGAAAACCGAAGCAGCAGCCGCGGCCAAGCGAAGGGCTCTCGAGATGGAATGCAAGACGCTGAAGGAGAGCAACTCGGATCTTATGCTCCAGCTGGCGCAGTTCCGGAAGGTAGAAGAAAAGCATGTTGCTGACGAAGAGTCATGGAAGAACAAGCTACAGGCGCTACTCTACAACCTGAATAGTAAGTGCCCACTTCTTTGCACTTCACTCTTCCCTTCTGCTTCTCTTCTACTCGACTCATTTCTCTATTCTGCCCCTGTCTCTAATCTCTTTGATAGCTCTTTCAGAAATCTTCCCCGACCTCGACTCGTCTTGCAAGCCTGCTCTGGCAAAGGCCCAAGCTATTCGCACCGAGAAGGGCGAGCCTATGGACGCCAAGGCTTCCATTGAAGACAGCATCACCACCATGCAGGTCCAGCTCCAGCGCCTAAGGGGCGTGGGCACCGATTTGGTGCGCACTGCCTTCCAACTTCATGACCTATTCTGGCCGCGGGAGACTGCGCCACCAACCATCCGCGGGCTTGCCGAGAAGCTAACTGGCGTGAAGGCCAAGCTGAAGAAATGGCGGGCATCTGGAGCTCGGGCTGGTGCTGACATGCTGCTGCTGTTCATCTGCATCTGGTATGAAAACCTCGATCTTAACGTCATTCTCGAGATTAGACAGAAGTCGAAGTGGGAGACGGATCCTGACTGCGTGGCGCGCCGCCAGTCGGTTGCGTACGAGATCGCCCAGTACGCGGACACCGCGCGCTTCATCGACAGCGTCACCGAGCCCGACACGGAGGTGGAGGACGATTATGACGACGATGATGAAGACGAGGACGCCACCGAGTCTGAAGGCCTGAGCAGCTTCGAGAGTGAGCGCTACAAGACCGGGAAGGGGAAGGCCGCGGTCGTTGCGGGCAGCGAGGAGGAGGCCGAGAGCGTGGAGATGACGATTGACACCGCGGCTCTCGACGACACGGCGCGACTCCACGCTCAGACTGCGGCCTCCACCTCGGCTACGGACGCCACCTCGGTGGCCACTGCCACCTCTGAACAAGCTGCTACTGAGCCAGATGCGGATGCCGCGAAGACCGACGCCGCCAACTCGGATGTTGATGCTGCTAAGGCCAGCGCTGAAGCTGAAGCCGCCAAGGCCAACGCTGACGCTGAAGCCACCAAGGCCAGCACCGAGAACACTGCTGCTTCTAGTTGATTACTTCCTGCAACTCTATCCTTCAAACTTTTATCAGATCCCCGGGATGCCGGGTGCAGATGTATCGAAACAATTAAGCTTGTCGTTCACTACTCAGTTTTATTCACGTTTGATATTTAACTTAGTCAATTTGAGCAACTTTGGCTCGAATGTCGGGTTGCGTTATCATGCAAGTCCCCGAGTTGCAGTTCTTATTCACTCTTCCTTTTCGTCTCTGCTCTTACCCGCAACTCGTTGCTTTTTTGGTATTCGAGTCACAAGAATTCAAAGTTGGAGTTGCAAATACTTAGCCACTTAGAAACACTCATAGTAACGCAGCCCACCACTTAGCCGAGAAGGAGTTAACAGAAAATAGTAACAAAAAACAGCCTACTCGGTTCCTGCACTTTTTCTTTCCTTAGTAATTTTTCTTGTGCTCATTGACCTTTTGCTTGTTCTCTTGCTTGCCATGAAGCCGGGTTTCGGACAACAGCAGAGTCGAAGAGTTGGCATGTAGGTTTAAACACAATACTAAATATACTTATGAAATCTCAAGCAGAGCAACCGAGTGGACAAAAACGAAGCCGAGTAGGAATACACAGAGCAACTTTGGACGAGGGCAGTCCCCGAGTTCAATTTCAGATTGCAGAATAGAATTTTAACTCGGTTAAGAGAGTACATACACATCTTTTCTTACGAATGAAAGCGACGAAGTAGTGCTACATTCCAGGGACGCTTGGATTCCTCGCCAGCTTTATCCGCCCTGTTCTCCTGTGATGGACGCACATCTACAAAACAAAAGGCATCATTGTGCAGCGCTTTGCTCACAATGAAAGGCCCTTCCCATGGAGGAGACAGCTTGTGCATCCCGGCTGTGCGTTGCACAAGCCTAAGGACCATGTCTCCTTCTCGGAAAACCCTTGGGTTCACCTTTCGGCTATGATAACGCCGCAGGTTTTGCTGGTAGATAGCCGAACGTGACAGAGTAAGCTCTCTTGCTTCTTCGAGCAGGTCAACGTCGTCTTCTCGAGCTTCTCTCGCCTCCACCTTAGTATAGAGGGTTACTCGGGGGGGGGGGGGGGGGGTCATGCTCTAAGTTTATTGGCAACACGGCCTCAGCCCCGTATACCAAGAAGAATGGCGTGTAGCCGGTTGACCGGTTAGGGGTAGTCCTTAGACTCAACAACACCGCTGGCAACTCGTCTAACCAACACCCAGGTGTTTTCAGCAACGGCTCAATCAGCCTCGGCTTTATGCCTGCTAGCACCATGCCGTTTGCTCTCTCCACTTGCCCATTGGAGGCGGGATGCGCAACGGATGCGACATCTAGTCGGATGTGCTTATCCCTGCAGAATCGCACCATTGCTCCCTCAGCAAAATTTGTACCGTTATCCGTGATGATGCTGTGCGGGTAGCCGTATCTCCGGATCACATCCTTCAAGAATTTCACAGCTGTGGCTCCATCGCACTTCCGAATAGGCTTCACTTCAATCCACTTGGTGAACCTGTCCACCATGACTAAGATATGTGTCATGTTTCCTCTAGCCGGCTTGAAGGGGCCAACCATATCCAAGCACCAAACAGCAAACAGCCAAGTGATAGGGATAGTTTTCAACTCGGAGGCGGGCATGTAGATCTTACTTGCGAACATCTGGCAGCCGTTGCACTTCCTCACAATATCTTCAGCTTGCTGCAGAGCTGTGAGCCAGTAGAAGCCATGCCGAAAAGCCTTCTTGACCAATGCCCGAGAAGAGGCGTGATGTCCGCATTCTCCTTGGTGTATCTCCAACAGAATTTCTCCTCCTTCTTCTGGGTCCACACAGCGTTGCAGCACGCCAGTGGCACTTCTCTTGTGCAGCACATCTCTGACCATGGTGTAGCCCTTGGATCTTCTCTGAATCTGCCTCGCGATTACCTCATCTGCGGGTAGAGTACCGTCCTTTAGAAAGGATAATATGGGCATTACCCAACTCGGTGTTTCCCGTGTAGGAAACACTGGTTCATCCACTTCCATCGGGACGGGCACCTCTGGTTGCTCCTTAGGGTTGGGAGCACTTCTCTGAAGCCCTGAGCGATTGGCAAGAACCTCCTCGATGAATGCGACCGTCTCCGGGTTGAGGACAGCAGTCCCCGAGTGTGGAGTGGCAGTCCCCGGGTATGGAGTGGCAGTCCCCGGGTACGGAGTGGCAGTCCCCGAGTAGGGAACGACAGTCCCCGAGTTCCCTGTTGCATTCTCCCAGTCAATCTCCATGGGAACGGATTCCTCGCTTGGCAGAGAAGGAACAAATATGGATTCCGAGTTGGGAGATGGCTTGATGGATGGCTTCCTCAAATGTTCCAAGGCAATTCCCGCCGGGATGGATTGCCGAGAAGATCCCAGCTTGGACAGCTCATCTGCTGCTTCATTCTCTGCTCGGTGAATATGCTGGAACTCGCAGCCTTCAAAGAATCCAGTCATAGACTGTACCAGGAATCGGTATGATGCCATGTTGGCATCCAGAGCATCCCAAGTGCCAGAGACTTACTGCACGACCAGATCTGAATCGCCATAGCATATAATGCGCTGCACGCCAACTTCCTTGGCTACTCGCAAGCCGTGCACCACGGCCTCGTATTCTGCAACATTGTTGGACGCCTTGAAATGAATCTGCAGCACGTACTTGAGTTGATCTCGCTTGGGTGACGTAAGCACTACGCCAGCACCGAGACCTTCCTTCACCTTCGAGCCATCAAAGTGCATCTTCCAGTAATTGGAAACTGGGGCGGGTGGTTCGTACTGCACCTCAGCCCAGTGCACCAGGAATTCTGCCAAGATTTGAGACTTGATGGCTTCTCTTCTTGCGTACGCGGGAGCATACGCGGCCAGCTCGATCGCCCACTTGGCTACTCTGCCACTCGCCTCCTTGTTGCCCATGATATCCGAGATGGGAGCGGAGCTCACAACAGTAATAGGATGCTCTTGGAAATAATGTTTCAGCTTCTTGGCGCCTAGGTACACGCCATAGGTCATCTTTTGGTAATGCGGGTAATTCTGCTTGGAGCTAGATAGCACCTCACTGAGGTAGTATACTGGGCGCTGCACACTTTTGCCTTCTTCTTCTCGTTCCACCACAATCACCACGCTGACCACTCGGTTGGTCGCAGCAATGTATAGCAGCATTGGCTCCTTGGGTAGCGGACTAGCCAAGATGGGAGCGCTACCCAGCATTGCCTTCAGCTCATTGAATGCCACATCCGCTTGCGGAGTCCAGACAAACTTGTCACTTTTCTTCATTAGCTGATAGAGAGGCAGGGCCTTCTCGCCCATTCGGCCCAGGAAACGGCTCAGAGATGCCAAGCAACCAGTGAATTTCTGCACATCCTTCAAGGATCTCGGCAAAGACATGCTCTCAATAACTTTTATCTTTGAAGGATTGGCTTCAATACCCCGACTAGACACCAAGAAGCCGAGTAGCTTGCCAGCCGGGACGCCGAATGTGCATTTACTCGGGTTCAGCTTCATTTTGTACTTGCGCAAGTTAGCGAAAGTTTCTTCCAGGTCGGCAAGCAGAGTATGTGTTTTATTCGTTTTGATGACAATGTCATCTACGTACACCTGCACATTCTTGCCGAGCTGGTCGTGCAAGCATTTCTGCATACATCTCTGATAAGTAGCACCCGCATTCCGCAACCCGAAACACATGACACGATAGCAATAAGCCCCGTACGGGGTAATGAAAGCAGTCTTTATTTGATCAGCGGGATTGAGTGCAATCTGGTGAAAACCAAAGTAGGCATCTATGAAAGACAGCAATTCACAACCAGCAGTGGAATCGATCACCTGATCGATGCGAGGTAGCGGGAAAGGATCCTTGGGGCATGCTTTGTTCAAGTCGGTGTAGTCGACACACATGCGCCATGCAGTAGCAGCCTTGGGATCCTCCTTCTTCTTCTCGACCATGACCGGGTTGGCTAGCAAATCCGGATGCAGCACCTCCAGGATGAAATTGCTTATCAGCAACTTGGTGATCTGGTCACCAATGGCCTTCCTTCTCTCATCTCCGAAGCGGCGCATAGCCTGCTTCACTGGTTTGGCGTCAGGACGCACATGTAACGAGTGCTCAACCAACTCCCTCGGGACTCCTAGTAAATCTTCATTGGACCAGGCGAATACGTCCCGATTCTCACGGAGGAAGTGGATGAGCTCGCTTTCCTATTTCTCCGCCAACCCGGAGCCAATGATGGCTACGCGGTCGGGGAACTCAGGGTCGACCTGGACCTTCTTGGTCTCTTGAGATGCCTGGAACGCGGTCCCGTGTTGGGTACTCGGCACGCCCGGCGCGCCAGCTTGCGCGGATTGTGCCATGGCCACCACCTCGTACATCTTCTTCTTCTCGGCAGCAATCACCATTGACTCCGCCAACTGGGAACCAGCAGAGGCACATTCCATGGACTTCTTGTAATCACCAGCGATGGTAATCACGCCATTGGGACCAGGGATCTTCATCTTCAGATACGCAGTGTGGGTAGAAGCCATGAACTTGCTCAGAGCAGGCCTGCCGAGTAGAGCATGGTAAGGGCTCTTGTGATCAACCACCTCGAACTGCAAGCTCTCTGTGCGGCAGTTCTCCCTGGTGCCGAATAGCACATCTATCCACACTCGGCCAATCGGATTGCAAGAGACCCCGGGCACAATGCCATGGAAAGTGGTCTTGCTGGGTAGCAGCATGTTCTCGGCCAGACCAAGCTTCTCGAGTGTGTCTCTGTACACGATGTTGATGCTGCTGCCGTTGTCGATTAGCACCTTGCTGAACCTTACATTCTTCTCGGGACCCAGGAAAGTAGGATCCAACACCAAGGCGTAGCTACCCGGGTTGGGCATCACCTTGGGATGATCTATTCGGGACCACCTGATCTCTTGGTCACACCAATACATGTAGTGAGGGACAGCAGGAATCACTGCATTGACCTCCATGGCACGCCTGTGCTGTGATTTCTTGTCGACAGGCTCAGAAGTGAAGATCATGTAGCTCTCGTGGTGCTCTTGGTACTGGTTGCGGCCTCCGCCCTCATTGTTGCCGTTGTTGTTGTTGCCTTGGTAGTTGTTGTTGCCTCTGTTGTTGTTGCGGTTGTAGTTGTTGTTGTTGTTGCGATAGCCCTCATTGTTGAAGTGACGGTTGGCTCCTAAAGCCACTTGGTTCACATTTTCTCTTCTCGGGAACACCGGAGGTCGAGCTGCGGGTGCGCGAGCCGGCTGCACATTGGCATTCACAGCTGGCAGGGGAGGAGGAGGAGGCAAGCCTTCGTTCCTGATTGGATCCCACCACTCGCACTGCCGAGTAGTATGATTAGCAGGCCTTGAGGGATGCTGAGTGTGAAAACTGCACGGACCATCTTTCATGTCGTCGAAGATGAACTTCTTGGCAGGTCCCGAGTTGCCGCTACCTGACTGAGGAGCACGGAATGGCTTCTTGTTGCCTTGGCCCTGGTTCTGGTTCTGCCCGTAGGCTCCAGCAGGTTTTTGCCCTTGGCTGCTCCCAGCTCCCACAGCCACTGCATTCACCTCCTCAGGGTCGTACCGAGTATCTATTCGGTCACCCCTGCGCTTGTTGCGGAACTCGTTGCGCTTGTTGTTGTTGAAGTTTCTTCTCGGATCGGAAGAATCCATCAGGGGCTGAGTAGGGTCGCCGAGTGCGTATTGATCCGCAATATTGATGGTCTCTGCCAAAGTGTTCGGCATCTCCCTCTGCAACCGTTGCCATAGCATACTGCCATGTCTGCAACCCTGCGAAAACCAAGTGATGGCTTGGGCTTCATTCACACCCTCACAGGTGTTCCGCAGTGTGCTCCACCGAGTAAGGTACTCGCGGTCCGTCTCGTCTTCTCGCTGCTTGCAGGCTGACAGTTGCTGCGGCCTGTTCGGCCTCTTGTACGTGCTGGTGAAGTTGCTGATGAAGGCCTCCGAGAAATCCAGCCATCAATTGATGCTGTTCTTGGGCAAGTTGTTGAGCCAGGTGCGAGCTGGACCCTCCAGCATTTGCGGAACTTACCGCACAGCCCATCTCCGGTTGCCATTCGCGAGATGAACCGCGGTGACATAGTCATTGAGCCAATCCTCCGGCTTGGTGCTGCCATTGTAGCTCTTGGTACCCCTTGCGAGCTGGAAGTTCTTCACGGAAGGCTCGTTCATGATGCGCGGGCCAAAGCACTCAGGACCGGGAGGCCCCGTGTTCTCGAGCCGCGCCGACAAGATGATCCGGTCCAGCTCGTGTCTTGCATCTCCAGGTGCCAGCACGCGCTCACCCACGCGATCCAGGATGTCATATCCGGCCAGTCCCATGGCCGAGTTGCCGTCATCATACCTGTCCACCTCCATGACCACAGGCTGCTCTACCGGGTTGGCGGCTGGCGCCACCGCACGCGGCTGCTGCCTCTGCAGAGTAGCCTGAGCGACAGGATGCTGAGAAGGGCCTGGGCGCTCTCCATCTCGGGCTTGGCTTTGAGCTTTATGGGCTTGACAGCCTGCTCCTGCAGCGTTGTGTTTCTGACCGGACTGTCGCGGCACAGCGAGCTGTTTCGCGGCGACAGCCGGGTCGTACACCTGCATTTGTCTATCTTTGCCAGAACGCCTGCTACGGCTCTTCTCGCGGCTGGGATGCGGAGATGAGGCCTGATCGTTAGATCTAGCCGCGTGCGAGTGCACCACCTGAGAAGCTCCAGCACCCGGGTTGGCTTTCCGGAACTCCTCGTTCTGCCTAGCAGCCTCAAGCACCAACTCGTTGAGCCTCTCCTGCTGCCTAACGCGCGCGTCGCCCTCTAGATGCGGCAACTCGGCAGCTACAGCCTCATCAGCTCTAAGTGTTTTGGCGGGGGTGCTATATCTGGGTCTGGTGGAGGTGTTTGCGGTGGCGGACTGACTGGGATCTTCTACTACTGTCGCCATCTCGGCGCCTAGGTTACGACGCGTAGCACCTACTTTGCTAGCTCTCCTGACAACAGGTGTAAAACCGTGAGCCTTGTTGTACTCAATCTGATCTAGGCTAAGCTCTAGCCTAATCTTCTCCAACTCTGCCTGCTCACCGAGCAGCTCCTGGCGCTGCCGGTCGAGCTGCGCCTTCATGGTCAGGAGCTCGAGGTCAGTGGGAGGCGGCATACCCGTCCGCGCAGCAGACGCAGGGATTGTCGGAGTAGTGGAGAGCGGAAGTTTGCATTCCTTCTCGTAAGGCTTGTGCGTCTTCCCGCCAGCACTCGAGCCAGCGAGATCCTCGACGACGACCGCAGCTCCAGCTGCGCCCTTGCCGGCGTTCAGCCAGGACAGCCACCATCACCTCCACACTATCCGCAGAACGGCCCACCGGCCTTCCGCGTGCAGCAATGACGGTAGGAGGATCCTCCGCGACATGCACCACCTCAGGGTACTCGCGGTCGATGACGGTGGCGACGTAGACGAGGTGCGCGCCGAAGGAAATCACCGAGCCGCCCTCCGGCATGGCCCTGCCGCCGAAATCGCCGGTGTTGTCGGTGACGAAATCGAAGGAGCCGAATCTGTGGACGAGGCCACAGACCACGCGCTCTCCGGTAGCAGAAATCGATCCCGTCCGAACGGAAACTCCAGCCAGCGCCGCTGGTTGCCCCACGGTGGGCGCCAACTGTCGTGGTGGTGTCACGGCAGATGCCATTGGATGGCTAAAGATGTGGGGACGAAGGACGCTGGAGGCGCTCGGGGAGGGATCACGCGACGAGTAGCCGCGTGAGGTGAGAATCAAACACTGCAAACAACACGATCTACCCAGGTTCAGGGCCCTCGTGAGGAGGTAAAACCCCTACTCCTGCCTTTCTCTCTGTATTCTGGTGTCTGTCCGAGTAGCCACAGTACAAATGTTCTTGCTACCGAGTAGCCACTCTTCTCTCTACAGGATGAATTAGGTCAAGAATGTGTATCCGTTCCAGGATCTAGGTCAGCATCCCCCGCGCAGGAGGGGGCAGGGCACCTTATATACTCGGTGCCCTGCCGGATACAGCCAAATACAAACAGATGTCGACATTGTGTGCACACCGTTTTTCTTCCGAGTTCCTGCTGACAGCTTTGGCTTCTAGATTTGTCCCGGTGCGGAAAGTCGTTGGGCAAAACCAAGTGTCCAGTCTGTTACCACTGTGGCGAACACAGAGTAGGTCCCCCCTATCCGACGACGCCCTGCTGACACACTGTCACTGTCAGGCACGCCGTCCTCAGATGAACAGTGCTGTGAACAGTGCCAAGTACGGACCCGGGATACGCGGGATTCGGTGTCAGAACGGCTCCTTTGACTTCTGGCCCGAGTAGGTTCCCGCCATTTCTACTCGGACAAGCTCTTCTATTCGGAGGATCATAACTCTCTTGATTCATCCTTCTGGCCGTCTAGGTGTAAGACCGGGTAGCAGTCGACCGGGTAGCGAGTACCAGGTAGCCGGCTACTCGGCCAAACATCCCTTCTGATCTTGCCTTTAGCACTTGCCTTTACCCTACTCGGGGGTAACCCCCCAACAGTAGGTGAGGGGAGAAAAGGGGGATTTCCCCTTCATTTGCGTGTTGCATGGGACACCGGGAGGGAGAGGGGAGGTCGGCCTAGCGCTGCAGGAGAGCCGAGCTGGGACGGAGTGGAGGCCGGCCCTCTCTATTGGGTGTCCGGTCCGGGGGCCATCCTGGCCGGGCTGGGAGGCCGGCGTGGCGCTGTAGGCGAGCCCTCCTAGGGCCGGGGTGGAGTCCGGGCAATTCGGGTGGCCACCCGGCCTAAGGCGCAGGGGAGCCGTCCTAGGGCCGGGGTGGAGGCCAGCCCTCTCTGTTGGGTGTCTGGCCTGGAGGCCGGCCTGGACAGAATTCCTGGAACCCCTCTTCCTCCTCCATCTCTTCTTCTCCCTCAGGGTCTTCTTCTCGGACTTCTTCCATGGACTCTTGGGCATCATCTTAGGCACGTTCTTGAGCATCTTGGCCATCGTCTTGGGGATCCATGGTAGGATCAAACCTGAGCACGCATAGGGTAATTCCATGAGTTAGTGGACCATTCACAAAGACACTGAAGGCATATAGAGAGAGGAGTGAGTTCACCTTGTCTAGTATGGATGTAGGACTTGGTGGAATGGGGTGTGCTGCATCAACGCTTGCATTCAGACTCAATTGTAGGATGTTCATCTCTCAAGAGACGTCAAGGACATGCTCCTATGGAAAGCAATGGTCATCTCAACCTTAATGAGGATGGCAAACCTGTATATCATAAACTATATCACTGAGTGATTAGTTCTTACTATACATTTTTTTCTCATCTAGGTCCGATATCATGTTAAGTGTTAGCATGTGTGCATGGTTTCAAGAAGCTACTAAATACCTTCATCTTACAAAAGTGTGAGATCATGTAGTTTAGAGACTTGAATGGTTCGAGTTAGAAATTTTCGTTTGCATAGCATGCAATCCTGGGAAATTAAAAACTTTTCGGCAAAGTCCTAGAGTGGTCGATCATTACTCAAATGGCTAGTCAAAACGAAGATCGGTAGCTGAGGAATTCAAAACTTTTAACCAAACTGGACAAAGGGGTCAAGGTTCCTCTTATGTTTATTACTAGAGTTAGATCATCAACAGGAGGGTGTCAAATTTGACATGACCTTTTCTTAATTCTCGATCTTTTATATCACGATTTAAAATATGATAAGTTCCTAGTTCAAATGGCGTACAAATTAGATAAATCTAACACACATCTCAGTATATCATCCACACATATATTAGTGCGTCGTGGGTCTTGGATGCCCAAGATTCCCTCTCTCACCGGCGTCGGATTCTCTCTCGCGGGTTCCAGGACTACTTAGAGCCCGAAACTCCGGAACTGACGGAACTCGGGGAATCTTGCCAAGAGGTGGGCCCTACCATTGTCTTGGATGTTCATTGGGCCTAAACTAACACAACCAAGCAGTTGGTTCCACTTTTCTACCCCCTTCCGGCTCACTTAGAGGGGCCAGAACGGCAATTCCGTCTTTTTCCCTAGCGGGGCTATGGTTCCGGATCGTCTGAATGCCACCAGGTCCCGTGGTATTACATACCATGTGTGTTAGAGTGTTTCATGGGTCTTGGATGCCCAACATTTCCTCACTCTGTGTGTTATGGCTTCACCGGCATCGGATTCTCTCTCGCGGGTTCAAGGACTACTCAGAGCCCAAAACTCTCGGATGTGACGAAAAAGGGTGAATCCTGCCAAGAGGTGGGCCCTACCATTATCTTGGGTGTTCATTGGGCCTAAACTAACACGACCTAGCAGTTGGTTCCACTTTTCTACCCCCTTCCGGCTCACGTAGAGGGGCCAGAACGACAGTTCCGTCTGTTTTCCCAGCGAGGCTAGGGTTTCTCCGGAGAGGGGCTCTAGATCGTCTGAATACCACCAAATCCCATGGTATTCCATACCAGGTGTGTTATAGTGTGTCATGGGTCTTTGATGCCCAAAATTCCCTCTCTTTGTGTGTAAGTCCTTCGCCGACGTCGGATTCTCTCTAGCGGGTTCCAAAACTATTTAGAGCCCGAAACTCCCGGATCTGACGGACCAGGGGAATCTTTCCAAGAGGTGGGTCCTACCATTTTGTTTGGTGTTACGTGTGCCTAAAATAACACAACCAAGCAATTAGTTCCACTTTGCTACCCCTTTCCGGCTCACGTAGAGGGGCCTGACCGGCAGTTTCTTCTTTTTCTCCAGCAGACCTAGGGTTTCTCCGGGGAGGGGCTCCGGAGCGTCTGAATTCCCACCCAATCCTAGGGTATGCCAAACCATATGTGTTATATTTTGGCATGGGTCTTGGATGCCCAAGATTCCCTCACTCTTTGTGTTATGGCTTCACCGGCGCCACATTCTCTTTCACGGGTTCCAGGACTACTCAGAGCCCGAAACTCCCAGATCTCACGGAATGGTGGGAATCTTGACAAGAGGTGGGACATACCCTTGTCTTGGTTGTTCCTTGGGCCTAACCTAATACAACCAAGCAGTTGGTTCCACTTTGCTACCCCCTTCCGCCTAACGTAGAGGGGCTAGAACGACAGTTCTGTATTTCCCCCCAGCGGGGCCATGGTTTCTCCGGAGAGGGGCCTCTAGATCGTATGAATGCCTACAAATCCCAAGGTACGCCATACCATGTGTGTTATATTGTGTCATGGGTATTGGATTCCCAAGATTCCCTCTCTCTCTCTGTTAAGGCTTCACCGACGTCGGATTCTCTCTAGCGGGCTCAAGGACTACTTAGAGCCTGAAACTCCCGAAACCGACGAAACTCGAGGAATATTGCCAACACGTGGGCCCAACATTGTCTTTCCTAACACAAAAAATAAATTGTTTCCACTTCTCTACCCCTTTCCGGCTCACGTAGAGTGGCCAGAACGGCAGTTCCGTCTTTTTCCACATCGAGGTTATGGTTTCTTTGGAGAGGGGGCTCCGGATCATCTGAATGCCACTATCCCATGTTATGTCATACCATGTGTTTTAGAGTGTTTCATATGTCTTTGATGTCCAACATTCCCTCGCTCTCTGTGTTAGGGCTCCACCGGCGTCATATTCTCTCTACCGGTTCCAGGATTAGCCTGAAACTCCCGGAACTGACGAAATTGGGGGAATCTTGCCAAACGGTGGGCCCAAACATTGTCTTTCGTGTTCCTTGGGCCTAACCTATCACAACCAAGCAATTGTTTCCACTTTTCTACGCCCTCTCGGCTCACGTAAAGGGGCCATAACGACAGTTCCGGCTTTTTCCTCATCGGGGCTATGGTTTCTCCGGAGAGGGGGCTCAAGATCGTTTGAATGCCACCAAATACCATGGTATGTCATACCATGTGTGTTATAGTGTGGCATGGGTCTTGGATGCCCAAGATTCCCTCGCTCCCAGTGTTAGGGATTCACCGGCGTCACATTCTCTCTGGCGAGTTCGAGGACTACTTAGAGCCCGAAACTCCCAGATCTGACGGAACTGGGGGAATCTTGCCAAGAGGTAGGACCTACAATTGTATTGGGTGTTCATTGGGACTAACCTAACACAACCAAGCAATTGGTTCCAATTTTCTATCCCCTTCCGTCTCACGTAGAGGGTCCAGAACGGCAATTTCGTCTTTTTTCACAACGGGACTATGGTTTCTTCGGGGAGGGGGATCCGGGTCATCCGAATGCCACCAAATCCCAGCGTATGCCATACCATGTGTGTTAGAGTGTGTAATGGGTCTTGGATGCGCAAGATTCCCTCGCTCTCTGTGTTAGGGCGCACTTCACCGGCATCGGATTCTCTCAGCATGTGCGAGGACTACTTAGATCCCTAAAGTCCCGGATCTGACGAAACTGGGGAAATCTTGCCAAGAGGTGGGTGCTACCATTGTCTTGGGTGTTCCTTGTGCCTAACCTAACAAAACCAAGAAATTGGTTCCAATTTTCAACCCCCTTCTGGCTCATGTAGAGGTGCCAGAATGGCAGTTCCGTCTTTTCCCCCATCATGGCTATGGTTTCTTAAGGCGAACTGGAGGGAATCTTATTACAAGTAGATCTAGATTTGGGTTATCCATGTAACTATGGCCTAACTTAACAGAACCAAGAAAAAAAGAACAGTGGTCTACCCACTTCCGACACCGGTGATAGGTGTAGACAAAAAAGTTGACTAGCATCCAACGGCTAGCAAAGTTCAAGCCACCAATCAACATGTAGTAGTATTCCACATAATTGACCCTTTCCAGGATTTTAGGTAAAATACTTTCGGAATTTTTTCACAATCTTTAGTACTAAATAATTGCATAAATGCTCAATTTTTGTAAGCCACCCATCAGCATCGGACGGCTAGCAAAGTTTCCCGCAGTTCCGCCAAAATTTCGTGTCGCTCCAAAAAATTCACGCCAGGAAAACCCACCCAAATTTTTTCGTGCAAGGATATTTTACTTCTCAGCCCTCCCGCACACAACTGGCAACCTTTAGCCTGGAGGGCATTTCTGTAATCGTTCTGAAACCCTGCCTTATCCCCTCGATCGGCCCTCTCTCGCTGAAAGAGAAAGTCACTATTTCGAAATATCCACTCTCCCTTGTCCTCCCAGAATAGATTCTCTATTTCCCCGGTCTCACACCTTGCCGTATAGCTCGCTTGCCAGAACTCCCTCGTCGCCGTCGAGATCACCCTCCAAATCTGCCACATCACCTGCGTTTTCGCCGTCCAGATCCGCCACCTTGCCGCTGTGCTCGCATGTCTGCCACATCGTCTCCAACCTCGCCGTACGTTATCTTCCACTTTGCGCCATGCTCGCCGGTCAGCCACCTCGACACCGTGTTGGCCGGTCAGCCACCTCGCCACCGACCTCGCCGTACATCCAGATCTGCCACCTCGTCTCCAACCTCGTCACAACATCACCGTCAATGTCTGCAAGCACGCTGAAACGAGTGAAGATTGAAGGCGAGAAACACGGCAAGACAGAAGACCCTAAAGATGCAGGAAACTATTCTCTCTAAATTGATTTTGTCTATTTAATTGTACGTTTGATGCTTCCTTATTATCCTGCTTATGTTCGATGCAGTTAATCTTTCTAAATTGGTTGTATGTTTAATCGTATGTTCGATGCTTCATTATTATCCTAATTATACTGCTAATGTTTGATGCAATAAATCTCTCTAAACGGTTTCTTGTAACAGAAATAGGAAGGGGGGCCTTCTTGCTTGGTAAAACTTTTCTCATTTGCTGTAATCTAGCTTGTATACTACGTATTAGGTTTAATGTCACTTTGCTTGTGATCCTATCAGTCTTAGTTAGGATCAGAATTTATATAACTTGCACTGGACTATTCTTACAAGATTAGTGCCTTAATTATTTATGTTGTATTAGGTTCTTATGAAGTGATATATTTGTACTTTACTTTTAGTTCTTTATTCATGTTAGGATCGCCACTACACCCTATTGAAGAAGAGGGTGCCAGAACTATCATGGCAAACAATGCAAAGATCCATGAACTGGGCGTAAAGCCAGCAGGTTTTCTTTCATGCCTACTGTACCCCCCAAAAAAGACCAAGAAGCAAGACTCTGGTTCTCAGTACATGCCTGTGTATGATGTTGAAGAGGAATCAGATGTCACTGAAGGAGTCGTGTCATATCAATCACAATCCAGTGTGGACAATGAGCTGCATGTTATTGCCTAACCCGGTAGCTCAGCATTCTTTCATGATATTGCAACAACTAGGGTGCAGGTTTCTTATCTTCTGTTGAACTGTTTGATCAATGTGGCGCCATATATTTTGTGCTACTTCCTCTATTTCATACTATAAGAAGTTTTGGCAAGCTAATTAAGGCCGTGAAACCCACTTATAGTAATTAAGGCTGTCGTTGTCATTTCAACATGGTTTCCATCTATCTTCCTCACATGCTTGACACCTGCTATTCCATCTATGCTTCGCAACTTCTAGTTCATTACACACACACACAGTTGGTTGATTATAATATGCTAGTTTTCATCAATTTTTTGTACATGTTTGTCATCTGCTATTTTCATCTATCTTCCTCACATGTTGACACCTGTTGTTTCATCTATGCTTCTCATCAGCTAGTTCATGACACACACCGTTCTTGAGTATAATCTGCTAGTTTTCATCAATTTTTTGCACATGCTTGTCATCTTCTATTTTCATCTATCTTCCTCACATGTTTGACACCTGCTGTTTCATCTATGCTTCTCATCTGCTAGTTCATGACACACACTGTTGTTTGACTATAATCTGCTAGTTTTCATCAATTTTTTGTACATGCTTGTCATCTGCTAGTTTCATCTATGTTATGTACATTCTTGTCATCTGTTATTTTCATCTATTTTCTTTGCATGCTTGATAGGCAAGCAAGAAAAGGGTGATGTCTCGATCTGCTTCAGAGGTTGAGGACGAGGATGATAGTGAAGTTGTCATGGCGAAGAGTGTAAAGCATACTTTCTCAAAGAAGGCCCGTGTGGAATCATGTCTTTCACAGTCTGAGCCTGAACCACAGCTTGATGTGAATATGTGCAGAACAATTGCTGATATGAGGGCGGCGAAAGCAGAATCCGAGCAACTGAGGCTGAAATTTGTAGTTGATATGGAAGACATTCAGAAGCAACAAGTTGCGCTAAAGAAATCTCAACTAGAAGGAGTTTCCCTACTTGAGATGATGGCTGAGCAGATGCGTGGTCCTTGAAACCGTGGTTCTGTGTGTTGGTTTGATATTCTTTGAGAAAGAACTAAGTATTTGATGTCTGTTATGTGGTTTTTTTCTGCATGTGTGCAATTGGCAATTATAAAGATGATGTAACCACCCAAATAGCACCAAAACCGACATCATAGTAACGTAATGTAAAAATCCGTCAAGGAAAATACTGACACGTGGCGATGTATGCCCAGCCCACGTGGCCTACTATGAGTGGGCGATTAGACGACGTAAAAATAACGTCCCCGGCACGTCTGATGACATCACCCAAATCCGAGACGGAAAAAAACGTAATGGAAAAGACGTTGTGTGGCACCATTTGGTTGGTGCACGTGCCACGAGTTTAGCACGAAAAAGGCGCTGGGTAGCCCGCGACGAGCAGATTTTGTCCCAGAAGATGGCGACGTGGCGCTATTTTGTTTCCATGTGGCGTATTTTGATTGGTCCACATGCTTTTGCCTTATTGGTTGAGACTCACGATGGAAAAAAACGTCGCTGGGTAGCCCGGGACGAACAAATTCCGTCCCAGAAGAAGGTAACGTGGCACCATTTTGATTCCATGTGGCGTATTTTGATTCGTCCACATGGTTTCGCCTCATTGGTCAAGACTGGTGACGTAAAAAAACGTTCCCACGTTTTGCCACGTCAGCTTATTACAATAACGGACGTTAGAAACTCGTTTGCCACATGTTGTCTCATAGCGACGAAATACAAACGTTAATGCTTATTGGGCCTAATCCGGACGGCCTAACAGGTGGCGACGATTTGCTGTACATTGCGGATAGCCTTAACGGTTTAGTGTTCATATAAACGTCGTGGAATTGTCCGTGACAGTCGATCTCATAAGTTTTCATTCAGTCGCGTAAACCGTCGCGGATTGCCCTTAGCGACGGTCTGGAGCCCATCCTCAACGTTATTGAAACGTCCTAGACCGTGCGGAATTGGTAGTGGGTTTCGGTTCAAATGATGGGTGTATGGTCAAATACATGCCATAGTTCGTTATAATGAGCCCATATAGCACACAAACATGCATCTTCGAAGCACGGACAATGTTGACGAAGGAATTTATTCTTTAACTGAATAAAAAATTCATTTTCCATTTTCGCAGTGTCGGAAATGGGTTTTTTTTTGTGAAGAACCTACCACAAAAATGTTGCAAAACTTGTGGGCTTAATTTTTTTAATATGCTAGGACATGTGATATACCCAAATAAATAATATGTTTTCTAAGAAAATATTTTCATCCAGCTCTTTTGAAAATCACAAGTTTCGGCCGATTCAGTTGGAAACGGGACAAATTTGAACTACAGGTGCCTCGTAATTTTCTCATAAATTTTGGCAAAAATCATTTTTAGCTACTCAACTACCTATTTCAATAGAGATCCACAGTGAGTTGCTGAATATAAAACCCCTAGCTACGAATGGTCATGCCTGCCGTCTTGACTTTCTCGTAAAACAGGCTAAGAAAATTCCGGTAAATTCAAAAAAAACCTAAATAATGCAAGACCTTCGCCTGGTGTCATTAGATATGTACAAGTATCCACAAAAAATAGTAAAATTGGAATACAACGGTTCTATTGAAAACGTGTTCACAAAAAAGGGCTATCTCCTCCTAACATTCTAGGGTTTCGGTTGAAATGACGGGTGTTATGGCCAAATACACGGAATAGTTTGTTATAATGAGCCCATATTGCACACAAATATGAATAATGAGAGCACGGACAATGTTGACGAAAGAATTTATTGTTTTATCTCAATAAAAAATCCATTATTCATTTTTGGAGTATCGGAAATGGTTTCTTTTGTGAAGGACCTACCACAAACATGTTGCAAAACTTATGGGCCAAATTTTTTGAATATTCTAGGACATGTGATACGCCCAAATAAACAATCTGTTTCTAAGAAAACATTTCCATCCAGCTCTTTTGAAAATCACAAGTTTCTGCCGATTCAGGTGGAAACGGGACAAATTTGAACAACATGTGTCTCGTAATTTGCTCATAAATTTTGGAAAAAAATCATTTTTAGCTACTCAACTACCTATTTCAATAGAGATCCACAGTGAGTTGCTGAATATAAAACTCCTGGCTACGAACGGTCATGCCCGTCGTCTTGACTTTCTCGTAAAACAGGCTGAGAAAAGTCTAGTAAATTCAAAAAAAAAACCCTAAATAACGCGAGAACTTCGCCTGGTGTCATTACATATGTACTATTATCCACAAAAAATAGTAAACTTGGAATACGACGGTTCTGTTGAAAAAATGTTCACAAGAAAGAGTTATCTCCTCCTAACATTTTAGGATTTTGGTTGAAATGACGGGTGTTATGCCAAATACATGGCATAGTTTGTTATAATGAGTCCATATTGCACACAAACATGCATCTTGGGAGCACAGACAATGTTTACGAAAGAATTTATTTTTTTAACTGAAAAATAAATCCATTTTCGGAGTGTCAGAAATGGTTTTTTTGTGAAGGACCTACCACAAACATGTTGCAAAACTTCTGGGCTTAATTTTTTTAACATGCTAGGACATGTGATATACCCAAATAAACAATATGTTTTCTAAGAAAAGATTTTCATCCAGCTCTTTTGAAAATCACAAGTTTCTGCCGATTCAGCTGGAAACGGGACAAATTTGAACTACAGGTGTCTCGTAATTTGCTCATAAATTTTGGCAAAAATCATTTTTAGCTACTCAACTACCTATTTCAATAGAGATCCACAGTGAGTTGCTGAATATACAAAACCTAGCTACGAACGGTCATGCCCGCCGTCTTGACTTTCTCGTCAAACAGGCTGAGAAAATTCCAGTAAATTTAAAAAAAAACCTAAATAACGCGAGACCTTCGCCTGGTGTCATTACATATGTACTAGTATCCACGAAAAATAGTAAACTTGGAATACGATAGTTTCTGTTGACAAAGTGTTCACAAAAAAGAGTTATCTCCTCCGACCATTCTAGGGTTTCGGTTGAAATGACGGGTGTTATGGACAAATACATGGCATGGTTTGTTATAATGAGCCCATATTGCATACAAACATGCATCTTAGAAGCACGGACAATGTTGACGAAGGAATTATGCCGCGTGGCGCGGGAGTTGTGCTGCGTGGACGCGTGGTTGTGACGCGTGGCGCGGGAGTTGTGCCGCTTGGCCACGAGCGCGCGGTATAAACTGTCGCGCCTCAAGCGTCTTCTCCTCTCCACGCACCGTCGCGCCGCCACCATGCCTCCAGGGAGGAACATTACCACCGACTTCCGCGGCGTCCGAGCACAGCAGAACAGAATGTTCACCGCGGGTATCCGCTACGGGGACGACCGCATCCCCCTCGGCTCCTTTGCGACGGCGGCGGAGGCCGTTCACGGTCGCTCATGAATTTCAACAACTTCCACACCCTCTAGGAAGCGGACGCCGCCGATCGTCACTGCCGCCGACCATCGCCACCTCCGCCACCGCGCGTTTCAGGGCCTAGTCGACGCCAGGGACGACCGCGTCGTCCGCGAGTATTACCAGTACTATCCGGGGGAGGAGAGCGTCGACGAGGAGCTCTGCGAGACCCGCGCGGCTGAGCGGGCGGAGCACCGCCTCAAACGCCACCTCACGTTAGATGCCGCTCGGGAGGCGAGAAAGAAGGCGATGCAAGGGCTCCGTGGGGCCGACCACGCCGGTGAAGTCTAGGCCTCCGATGTTCCGAGGTGGGGGCCTATCTCGGACATACCATCATGCACCTCCCACGACGACGAGGAGGTCACCGACGAGTTCGGCGACGATGATGCCCCGGAGGAGGTCACCGACGAGTTCCCCGACGACGACGACGAGGTTGAGTAGGGTTTGTCTGTTTTCTATTTTTAATAAAAGAATTTGTATTCCAGCGAACTGCGGAGCGCTAGCGCGTCTGTTTTCTGTTTTTAATAAAGTAATTTGTAGCACCCTATTTCTTTTTTATAGATCTTCTATATTTGCTGTCGCACCGCGCGCTCGCGCCCGAAAACTCCCAACTAGCTCCAAACTGGGGTTTCCATTTTCGACTTAATTATAGTTTGTACTACCTATTTAAATCCATTTTGAAATTTCAAAATTTGAAAATCTTACAAAACATCACAAAATTATTTTTAGTTGCTAGTTTTTAATTTTACAAAATTTTAGAAATTAGTTTCATATCATTTAGACTTTTCTTTCAAAAGTTATAGGTTTTTTAATAAAACGGGAAAATAAAAAGAGAAGAAAAGAAAAATAGAAAATACACTTTTAGTACCACCAACCGGTACTAAAGGTCCGCTGGTTCGCGCGCAGTTGGAGGGGGGCCGGGGGAAACCTTTAGTACCGGTTGGTGGCACCAACCGGTACCAAAGGGGTATTGGTACCGGTTGTTGCCACCAACCGTTACTAAAGGGGTAAATACGGGCGGGTATTTGGTCGTTTTTCTCCAAATTTTGCTCAAGTTCCCCGCAGATAGAACCGACGCGCCTCCGGCCTCCCTGATCGCCGCCGCCGACGAAGTGCTGACGGCCGTCCCCCTCCGCCCCTGCATCGCCTCCGGCCATCATGCACCGCCGCCTCCGTTCTCGTCGCTGTGCGCTGCATCTCCCTCTCGCCTCCCCGTGCCCGTTGTTGCCACAGCCGCGCTGCCCTCGAGCTCTTCGCCTCCCCGCGCCGTCGCCTCCTTGTTACCGCCCCACCACCGCGCCACCACCACCTTCCCCTGCCCTGCGCCACCACCGCGCCGCCCTTCCCCTGCGCCTCCCCCTGCGTACGTGAGGCAGAGAGAGCACTCATTGTGAGTGTTCTTCTTTGCTTTTTCTTCTTTGTTTCTTCTATTGTAAAATTTAGCACTTAGTGATTTTTAGAATTAGAATTAGCACTTGTAGAATTATAATTACAATTATACTTAGTGATTTTTAGAATTAGAAGTAGCACGTAGAATTAGAATAGCACAAAATTAATACTTAGAATTAGAATAGCACATTAGCTCTTAGAATTTTTTTTAGTACTTGCAATTTTTGGTAGCACTTAGAGAATTTTTAGTACATAGAATTTTTCGTAGCACTTGGAGAATTTTTAGTACTTAGAATTTTTACTTCTTAGACTTTTTAGTACTTAGCATTTTTTAGTACTTAGAAATTTGCTAAGTGAATAGAATACTTAGTACAATTATACTTAGTGATTTTTATTGCATTTAGAAATATTAGTTTTTTAGCACTTACAATATTTTAGGTTTTAATTTAGTTGATAATATCAAATATTGATTGCTATTTAAATTTAGTTGTGATATACATTTAAATTTGATTGTTATTAAATCACAAATTATACTTAGTGATTTTTACAATTACTAGAATTATTCTTAGTGTTTACAATACTTAGTGATTAGAATTAGAATTACAATTTAGTGATTTTTGTAGTGACATTGAGCTATGGATCCGTACGCCCCCTGTTCTTCCGAAATGAGGAGGAAGAAGATTTGGCGCAACAACTGATATATAACAGTGCCCGACCAGAAGCCGATGACGATGGTGATGACATTATGACACAATTTTTGAATGACTCCGGTGAAGGAATTGAGTGTGAAGAGAGAATGGATGACGAATTTCCCTTAACAAATTCCGGCAAGGTGTATATTATGGCAATGATATATCAGTAGATGCATTGATTTATTTGTATTGCACTTATTAACGAATCTTTTTTATTTTATCCTTCTAGATCATCGAGCAAATCTGCTTAAAAGCAAGATCCTCGAGGCCCGACGAAACCTCTATCGGACGAGGCTAAATTAGCCTTCAACATATTTAAGGCTACTAGCGAACCGGTGGAACCCGCAGATAACATCAAGAAAGTTGTTGTTAGGGAAATTGTACCGATCAGCATTGCAGATTGGCATAAGCCGAAGAAGGCGGCGGTTGACGAAGCTAGTTATGTCAGGGACACTACGAAAGACTTACTTTTTGAGAGTCTACTGACATACTTCAACCTACCGTTATAGTTCACGGAACCCCAGAAGGAGAAGCTCAAGGAATGGACTCTTAAGAAGATGTCCGTACAATTCCAGGGCTGGAAGAAAAATTATGGGTAGACTCTGGACCCGAAGGTCCAGAATTCCATGGGAGATATGAGAAGCTACAATCCCGATGGCCCGCATTTAAGGCGTATAGGACCTCTTCAGGATATAAGTCACGATCAACCACAAATGGAGATAATGCTAAGAATAAGAAATATTTCATAGATTGGGGTCAGGTGGCTACAAGACTGCCATTCCTATGTGGAAAGCATATGAAGCTAAACTGCTGGCAGCCGGGGTCACTCCACAGACATACGACTGGCCCGACCGGTCCAAGTTCTGGTTGTTCGCGCATGGGGCAGGGTTGGACCCAAAGACAGGGGAGATCGTTGCACAGGGAAATGGAAGGAGAAAATTAAAAAATCACCAAGGGGCTTGTAGATGCAATAGACAAGGTTAGAAGGGAAGTGTACATTCCCGATAGAGAGAATGACGTGTTGACACTCTGGGGAATCCCGAACACGTTGGACGAGTACGAACCCTCCTAGGTCTCACCATGAAGGATGTGTGGCCGGAGTGCGCTGAGAGTTATAGAAGCCGTTCGAGAACGAAGAAGAAGTGCGTTGATCGGTTATCGACATTGGAACATAGGGTGCAGCGGCTGGAGCAGAATCGGCAGAGGGCACCTGATCAGCCGCTTTTTATAGATAATCATCAACCTGATGCCACCCCATCTCAGCCGAAAAGCATCGTGGGTTCCTCGCATCTTGAAGGATGTGGAGAAAGCTACCCCGTGGATTATGTCACGGAGAAGACAGAGTGCGAGCTACATGTGCCAATGAGTACCATGTCCATTAAGGTGGCGGTCGGCTTGATTTACCCACAATAAGATGGAGCAGCGCACCATCATCAGCACGTTACAGCTGATTGTGCTCTTGTCGGGGTGGATGACATTGTGCCTGGTTATGAAACAATTGATCTTGATCATCCTGGAAGTGACGAGGAGAAGACACTGGGCGATGTCAAGCACGGTTTTGCCCTCTGGAAAAAAAATACATCGTCTTTTCAGGCATCGTGCCAAGGGCACCTGCTCCTCGTGGTAGCAGTCCACATGAGCAACATAGTCCACATGAGCAGCAAGGGCCATCGACTACTCCTGCTAATAGTCCACATGAGCGGCAAGGGCCATTGATCTCCCCTGCTGGCAGTCCACATGAGCAAGAAGGGCCACACCTACCTGAGGGGGGCATCGCGAGTCCAGCATCTCGATATCCTCCGCGTGAGGAGGCGCCCGTTAAGAGGAACCGTTCGCCGCCCAGGAAGAAACCAAGAATAGACAGAGCACCACCGCCTCTTCAGAAGTTACCTTGGGAAATACCTGACGAGGAAAACAGGTCCATCACTCGTTCTGAGGTGGCTGCCCATTTTGCTAAGAAAGTGTCAGAGATACCTTTTGAGAACATGCTAGATCCGGTAAAAGTTGTGTGTACCGTTGAGAACCTATATATCCCTCCACCATCGCCTCCATCGGACTATAGGCGTTCTCTATTGAAAAGTGATATGGCGAGATGCTCCAGGAGGGAAAAGGGAAGAAACCGGTGGTCCAGCAGGCACCAAAAAGGAAACAACGTCTCAAGGGGAAAAGGGGAAAAAAGTTCCCCAGCCCGGAGAACAAGCCAGTCAATAGGTTGCCCCTCTCAAGGTGTTTGACGAGAAGGCCGTACAAAGTACTTATCACACAACAGATATCGAGTACCCCATCCCTGAAGTAGCATACAAATATGAAAAAGGGAAAATTTGGTCGAGAATATCTCAATCCTACCAACAAAAATGCGCAATTTGCATAAGTGGTACTTGGGTAGGGCAAAGAAAGGGTACGCGGCTACGATGGTGGCAGTTAAGGAGGAGCACTACTTCCAAGATTACGCTGTAAGCATTGACTTCGTGGATCTTTTTGCGTTATACAATCTCCGGGAACTCGACAAATCGTTGCTCAGTTGCTATTGTCTGTAAGTGATTTATTTATTATGTATTTTCAGAAGGATTTAGCTGAGTTCATTCATTTTCTGTAATTATCCTCAATTTAATCTTGTTTGCGCTATATTATGCAGATTGAAGATGCTCGAATGCAAAACGAACGAAATCAACGAAATTGGATTCATTGACACGGATACAATGCATGAAGAAACCATAAAGAATCCCTTGTATAACAAGGATACACTAGAGACTTTGCTAAGGTTAAACCACAAGTGAGTGTTACTGTCTTCTAACACATTCTATTTTTCCTTATAACTGATGAGTTATATCTATGACACTGCATATTTAAACGTGCGCAGTTTCCACTTTATGCTTATCGTCATTAAAATGTGCGATGCACATATTGATGTTTACGACTCAATGACCAAACCGCCTATAGATTACAAGCACTGTTTTGATATGCTCACAGGGTAATTTTATTTAATTATTATCGGCGTTTTCGTTAATTTCCTGATATCAACAAATTAATAGCTCTTTTATTCAATTTTTTGTCGGGCATCGTATGCGAAACGTTCATCAAGGAAGATCCGGAAGGTGGATGCACTACAAGAAATATGTTGATACGTGACCCTCAATTTTTGTCACTAGAAGGTCACGTAGGTTGATTCATGACCCCTTTTTGACCAAAAATGGAAAGTCACATACCGAGCGTCTTATTTGATCGTCAATGACTAATTGAATGGAATTGTCATAGACTCTATGACCCAATCAGAGGGGTCATAACCCTATGACCAACTGATTTAGTCATGTGATATCCTGCCATAGCCACGTCACATCCTACGTGGCCAATCCTACGTGGCAAAATCATGACCAAATAAGAAAGTCATATATCAGATTCAGCCCAGTCCATATTGCTCCTCTACATGGGCTAAGCCCAACTATTCAGCCCATTTAATTTTTTTTCTCTGTCTGATTTTTCACTGAATGGGCCTCTGGGCCAAATATATTTTAGGCCTGGCCTCCTTACAATCCAGGTCATTTTTTGATTTTGGCCTTTCATAGATAAATTTCGATGGGGCCTTTTAGGGTCCATTACTGTTTGTGCCTGGCAACTTTTGAGTCCATTATAGTTTGGGTTGTGGCCTTTTGGTGTTTTCAAAATACAAACGTCAGCCATACAATTTGAACATCCAACAATCTGCTACACATAAACACAAAACAATTCATGACCAGGAGAACAAAAGCCATTGCAATTATCTCATTTCAGCAACATTTGACAAAAAAGTACAGTCTTACAAACAGTTTACACAAGAAACATGCAAGTCCTTGATGACAGCGCTACATCGTTTCAACAGCACGCAACAAACCGAAGCAGTCCAACAGAACTCCAGCCGCTCCAGCGCCTCGACGTTCTCCAGCTGCTACATCGCCTCGTCCACTGTCAGCGGCAAACACCTTGGTGCGCACAACCTGCAGGATCAACCAATGAAGCAATGCCATCCATCATCGACACACCGATCGATTAATCTCATCAACTTATACTAAAATATTTAGATAACTGAATGACAAATCACCACATAACTGATACACTGAAATTGGGTATTAATACACGTTCAACACAACAAATATTTATAGTAGAAACTAGTAAATTGGTTCACCAAACCAAACAGATCCTAGAACCTCGTACATGGTAACAGACCAACAATAGACAAATACTGAACAATCAGATAATTAAAGACAATACATAACCTACTATCAACATAATCAGACCAGGAACCTACTATCAGAGAATCATCATAATTCAGACCGGAAACCTACCATCACATCATGAGTAAAGCAGATCAACACAAGTAGTTCAATTGTTGTCTACATATTACAAACACAAGTACATAGGCCAAGCAAAAAATCACAGCCAGATAAAGAACACTACGGCTTGGATAATTTTACAGAGTCTATTAAAGGACGTAACTGACAGTTAATCATAGGCAATGATAGGCCACCAAGTGGGAATGCAGTAAACAATCAAACATGCTTGGCAAAAGTCTTAAATAGCACCTATGGACCATACAAACTATGATACTCAGGAAAGCATATGTCAAACAGATGATAAAGGCAGACTGGAGAGATTTATAGAACTTACTGCTGTTAACATCAAGAGGAGAAGGTAATTCGTTCCACTTGGGCCAGAGCAAAATAGCAGCCAGGAAATGTAAAGATTTCATTAGATTTTTCTTTTTCCTTGGTTTTACCACTTTACCATCAACACCATTTTGAATAGTGTTGTCTTTACTCTTGGTATGTCCATTCAGATCAGTAAAAGAATCTTTTTCTCGATGTCTCCTCGTTCGACTTGAGTGCGCATATGCTAAAGTTCCACCAGCAAGCAGTGCACCAGAAACAACTGCAAGTGATCTCCTGAATGTGTTTGGGAGGAAGAATCATTAGTACAGGAACTAAGAAATCGAGTAACCGAATCTATTGAATACGAGACGTGACAAGCACACCTTCTGGAAGACAAAAGGTTTCGCCCGTGCTCTGTTAGCTGCAGCAATTGAAGAGATGACATTGCTCGCCATGTCCCTGCGTAAACAACAGGGTCACGTAAGCTCTATGCCCTCAACCCTGAAGAATTTTTGTAAGGAGCTGCATTCTAGTGCCCATGCACATAGGTCCCTAACCTGAATTTCATATCCCACTATGCAAATAGCCACAGGACCTAACCTTAATTCCATATCCCACTATGCAAACAGCCACATGACCTAACCTGAATTCCACTATGCAAACAGAGTGTATCAACTGTTTGCAATTCCACTATGCAAACAGCCACATGACCTAACCTGAATTCCACTACACAAACAGATAGTAGTAGCAACTGAGCACCCTGCAAGTTCCACTGCTCTTTACTAGTAATACCAAGTACCATGCTGCAGTTAACATCAGCAGACTACAAGCCCACGATTATAGCATTGGTCGGAAACAGTAGGTGTGACATCCACCTCGCGCAACCCCCAAATCTGCAGACCACAAGACAAAAGGAAACAAGAAGAGCTAGCAGAGGATACCTTGACGGTGTGCTCGACATTATTTTCAAGAGATCTGCAGGATCTGTGCAGGGCTCCGCCTCCCGTCAGTTCCATCTACGCTCTAGTGAGGCTCCATCCTTGCGTCCAGGGGTGCCTGCAGAGAGAGAAGAAAGATTGACGGACAGGAACCAAGAACAGAGGGAGTGGGGAAGAAGGGAAGGAGATCCGGTGACACTGTGGGTAGATCCGGCGAGCCTATGGATTGCCTAGCGGGAGCTCCATGGCTCTGTCCCCATATCTCCGCGGCCCTACTTCAGCTGGTACAGGCGATGCGCCTCCCAAGTGGCGATTTGGTAGTAGGCGTCGAAGTCGGGGAGGAGCACCGGCCACCGCTCCTCTTATGCGTCCGGTCGCACCGCCTTGGGACGGAGAGGGAGGCGACGAGCTCCTCCTCTGCGCTGCAAGCCACGTCGAGAAAGAGAAGCCGCGTCCGGCCGCACAGCCAGTCGCGAGATGGACGGGAGGGTGGATAGGGTGCAGTGGTGCAGATCGATGGGATCTCGCGGATCGGTGGCAAGATGGAGAGAGGAGGGAGGAAGGCGGCGGCGCACGGAAATGTTGGGATGGGAGGGGAGGGGAGGGGGAGGGCAAGATTAGGGAAGGAGATTTGTTCGTTCCGTTCTTCGGATTGGCAGGCCACGCGCGCACCGCAGTCCGGCCAGCTCGACGGAGCGCCGCGCATCGAAGCACGCACGCGCGCGCCGGCGAGCAAGCCAGCCGCGACGGGGTGGAGGAGAAGTCGGCAGCAGCGGAGACGGCGCCGTCGATCTGAATCGGGAGGGAGGGGAGAGGAGTGAGAGAAGCTCGGCGGGCTATCTGCAGCTCGGCTGCGACACCACGGACCGGCTCAGTGAGGGAGGGAGGAGGAGGCTCTGGGGGCCGTGGTTGTGGTCTGCAGATGAGCTCTGGGGGCCGTGGAGGAGGAGGCTCGTGGTCGGAATCAACCTGAGGATAGGAGGGGATCGAATAGGAGGGGAGAGGTGGCGGCGGAAGAGCGAAACAGGGGGCAGATGAGCTAGGGTTTCGACTAGATAGGGTTTCAGGAGGCCTCGCGGGCTTTGTTCCGAAATTTTCGTCTTGGTACTCACTTTCCCACCTCATCTTACTCTAGCTGCAGCTGGGACCTGCTACTTGTTGACCCCACTTTATAGTCTCTAGGTAGCTAATTTAGCAGTAACACTAAACTAGTTTCAGTGATACTTTTATCTGCTAACAAATAGATTTTTTTCTTTATGTCAAATATAAAAACTTCAAGATCTATAACTAACAGTTTCAACTTAAAATATATTTTAAATTGTCACAAGCTTTCTAATACTACTATAAATTAAAGGTAGTACCAATAAATATGCATAATTATATTTTAAATTGTCACAAGCTTTCTAATACTACTATAAATTAAAATTCCAGTAAATTAAGAAAAAAACACGAAATGATTCAAGACCTTTGCGTGGTGTTATAATAAGTGATCTAGTATCCACCAAAAATATTAAACTTGGAATACAACAATTTGGTGGAAAATGTGTTTTGTGAAGCACATACACAAAATATGTTGCCAAAATGTACAAAGTAAAATTCTAAATATATTATGTCATATTTGATCTACAAATAACAAACTTACTACCTCTCAATATCTCAAAATACACCTCTTTTGAAAAAGACGAATTTCTGCCGATTCCGCTGAAACCGGGCCAAATTTGAACTACAGGTGCCTCGTAGTTTTCTCTTTATTTTTTGAAAAAAACATTTTTAGGTAGCCAAGTACCTATTTCAACAGAGATACACCAAGAGTTCATCAATATTCAACACCTAGGTACGAACGGTCATGTCCCCCGTTTTGACCGTTCTCCGAAACCGGCTTTGAAAATTGCAGAAAATTCAAAAAAAACTCGAAACGATGCAAGATCTTCGCGTGGTGTTGTTATATATGTCCTAGTATCCACCAAAAATAATAAACTTGGAATACGATAATTTGGTGGAAAATGTGTTCACGGAAATGACCTATCTCGTACGAAGATTCATGGCTTTCGGTCAAAATGACGGATGTTTTGGCCACATCCATGGCATAGTTTGTTTAAATGTGACCATATTCCACACGAAGATGCATATTGGAACAACTAACAATGTTCACGAAGAAAGTTTTATTTTTCGTTGAATAAAAATACCATTTTCCCTTCCCGGAGTGCCAAAACCGGCTTGTTTTGTGAAGCACATACACAAAATATGTTGCCAAAATGTACAAAGTAAAATTCTAAATATATTATGTCATATTTTATCTACAAATAACAAACTTACTACCTCTAAATATCTCAAAATACACCTCTTTTGAAAAAGACAAATTTCTGCCGATTCCGCTGAAACCGGGCCAAATTTGAACTACAGGTGCCTCGTATTTTGCTCATGATTTTTTGTAAAAATCATTTTTAGGTACCCAAGTACCTATTTCAACAGAGATACACCAAGAGTTCATCAAGATTCAACACCTAGGTACGAACGGTCATGTCCCCCGTTTTGACCGTTCTCCGAAACCGGCTTTGAAAATTGCAGAAAATTCAAAAAAACTCGAAACGATGCAAGATCTTCGCGTGGTGTTGTTATATATGTCCTAGTATCCACCAAAAATAATAAACTTGGAATACGATAATTTGGTGGAAAATGTGTTCACAGAAATGACCTATCTCGTACGAAGATTCATGGCTTTCGGTCAAAATGACGGATGTTTTGGCCACATCCATGGCATAGTTTGTTTAAATGTGACCATATTCCACACGAAGATGCATATTGGAACAACTAACAATGTTCACGAAGAAAGTTTTATTTTTCGTTGAATAAAAATACCATTTTCCCTTCCCGGAGTGCCAAAACCGGCTTGTTTTGTGAAGCACATACACAAAATATGTTGCCAAAATGTACAAAGTAAAATTCTAAATATATTATGTCATATTTGATCTACAAATAACAAACTTACTACCTCTAAATATCTCAAAATACACCTCTTTTGAAAAAGACAAATTTCTGCCGATTCCGTTGAAACCGGGCCAAATTTGAACTACAGGTGCCTCGTATTTTGCTCATGATTTTTTGTAAAAATCATTTTTAGATACCCAAGTACCTATTTCAACAGAGATACACCAAGAGTTCATCAAGATTCAACACCTAGGTACGAACGGTCATGTCCCCCGTTTTGACCGTTCTCCGAAACCGGCTTTGAAAATTGCAGAAAATTCAAAAAAACTCGAAACGATGCAAGATCTTCGCGTGGTGTTGTTATATATGTCCTAGTATCCACCAAAAATAATAAACTTGGAATACGATAATTTGGTGGAAAATGTGTTCACAGAAATGACCTATCTCGTACGAAGATTCATGGCTTTCGGTCAAAATGACGGATGTTTTGGCCACATCCATGGCATAGTTTGTTTAAATGTGACCATATTCCACACGAAGATGCATATTGGAACAACTAACAATGTTCACGAAGAAAGTTTTATTTTTCGTTGAATAAAAATACCATTTTCCCTTCCCGGAGTGCCAAAACCGGCTTGTTTTGTGAAGCACATACACAAAATATGTTGCCAAAATGTACAAAGTAAAATTCTAAATATATTATGTCATATTTGATCTACAAATAACAAACTTACTACCTCTAAATATCTCAAAATACACCTCTTTTGAAAAAGACAAATTTGTGCCGATTCCGTTGAAACCGGGCCAAATTTGAACTACAGGTGCCTCGTATTTTGCTCATGATTTTTTGTAAAAATCATTTTTAGGTACCCAAGTACCTATTTCAACAGAGATACACCAAGAGTTCATCAAGATTCAACACCTAGGTACGAACGGTCATGTCCCCCGTTTTGACCGTTCTCCGAAACCGGCTTTGAAAATTGCAGAAAATTCAAAAAAAACTCGAAACGATGCAAGATCTTCGCGTGGTGTTGTTATATATGTCCTAGTATCCACCAAAAATAATAAACTTGGAATACGATAATTTGGTGGAAAATGTGTTCACGGAAATGACCTATCTCGTACGAAGATTCATGGCTTTCGGTCAAAATGACGGATGTTTTGGCCACATCCATGGCATAGTTTGTTTAAATGTGACCATATTCCACACGAAGATGCATATTGGAACAACTAACAATGTTCACGAAGAAAGTTTTATTTTTCGTTGAATAAAAATACCATTTTCCCTTCCCGGAGTGCCAAAACCGGCTTGTTTTGTGAAGCACATACACAAAATATGTTGCCAAAATGTACAAAGTAAAATTCTAAATATATTATGTCATATTTGATCTACAAATAACAAACTTACTACCTCTAAATATCTCAAAATACACCTCTTTTGAAAAAGACAAATTTCTGCCGATTCCGCTGAAACCGGGCCAAATTTGAACTACAGGTGCCTCGTATTTTGCTCATGATTTTTTGTAAAAATCATTTTTAGGTACCCAAGTACCTATTTCAACAGAGATACACCAAGAGTTCATCAAGATTCAACACCTAGGTACGAACGGTCATGTCCCCCGTTTTGACCGTTCTCCGAAACCGGCTTTGAAAATTGCAGAAAATTCAAAAAAACTCGAAACGATGCAAGATCTTCGCGTGGTGTTGTTATATATGTCCTAGTATCCACCAAAAATAATAAACTTGGAATACGATAATTTGGTGGAAAATGTGTTCACAGAAATGACCTATCTCGTACGAAGATTCATGGCTTTCGGTCAAAATGACGGATGTTTTGGCCACATCCATGGCATAGTTTGTTTAAATGTGACCATATTCCACACGAAGATGCATATTGGAACAACTAACAATGTTCACGAAGAAAGTTTTATTTTTCGTTGAATAAAAATACCATTTTCCCTTCCCGGAGTGCCAAAACCGGCTTGTTTTGTGAAGCACATACACAAAATATGTTGCCAAAATGTACAAAGTAAAATTCTAAATATATTATGTCATATTTGATCTACAAATAACAAACTTACTACCTCTAAATATCTCAAAATACACCTCTTTTGAAAAAGACAAATTTCTGCCGATTCCGTTGAAACCGGGCCAAATTTGAACTACAGGTGCCTCGTATTTTGCTCATGATTTTTTGTAAAAATCATTTTTAGGTACCCAAGTACCTATTTCAACAGAGATACACCAAGAGTTCATCAAGATTCAACACCTAGGTACGAACGGTCATGTCCCCCGTTTTGACCGTTCTCCGAAACCGGCTTTGAAAATTGCAGAAAATTCAAAAAAACTCGAAACGATGCAAGATCTTCGCGTGGTGTTGTTATATATGTCCTAGTATCCACCAAAAATAATAAACTTGGAATACGATAATTTGGTGGAAAATGTGTTCACAGAAATGACCTATCTCGTACGAAGATTCATGGCTTTCGGTCAAAATGACGGATGTTTTGGCCACATCCATGGCATAGTTTGTTTAAATGTGACCATATTCCACACGAAGATGCATATTGGAACAACTAACAATGTTCACGAAGAAAGTTTTATTTTTCGTTGAATAAAAATACCATTTTCCCTTCCCGGAGTGCCAAAACCGGCTTGTTTTGTGAAGCACATACACAAAATATGTTGCCAAAATGTACAAAGTAAAATTCTAAATATATTATGTCATATTTGATCTACAAATAACAAACTTACTACCTCTAAATATCTCAAAATACACCTCTTTTGAAAAAGACAAATTTGTGCCGATTCCGTTGAAACCGGGCCAAATTTGAACTACAGGTGCCTCGTATTTTGCTCATGATTTTTTGTAAAAATCATTTTTAGGTACCCAAGTACCTATTTCAACAGAGATACACCAAGAGTTCATCAAGATTCAACACCTAGGTACGAACGGTCATGTCCCCCGTTTTGACCGTTCTCCGAAACCGGCTTTGAAAATTGCAGAAAATTCAAAAAAAACTCGAAACGATGCAAGATCTTCGCGTGGTGTTGTTATATATGTCCTAGTATCCACCAAAAATAATAAACTTGGAATACGATAATTTGGTGGAAAATGTGTTCACAGAAATGACCTATCTCGTACGAAGATTCATGGCTTTCGGTCAAAATGACGGATGTTTTGGCCACATCCATGGCATAGTTTGTTTAAATGTGACCATATTCCACACGAAGATGCATATTGGAACAACTAACAATGTTCACGAAGAAAGTTTTATTTTTCGTTGAATAAAAATACCATTTTCCCTTCCCGGAGTGCCAAAACCGGCTTGTTTTGTGAAGCACATACACAAAATATGTTGCCAAAATGTACAAAGTAAAATTCTAAATATATTATGTCATATTTGATCTACAAATAACAAACTTACTACCTCTCAATAGCTCAAAATACACCTCTTTCGAAAAAGACAAATTCCAGCCGATTCCATTGAAACCGAGTCAAATTTGAACTACAGGTGCCTCGTATTTTGCTCATGATTTTTTGTAAAAATCATTTTTAGGTACCCAAGTACCTATTTCAACAGAGATACACCAAGAGTTCATCAATATTCAACACCTAGGTACGAACGGTCATGTCCCCCGTTTTGACCGTTCTCCGAAACCGGCTTTGAAAATTGCAGAAAATTCAAAAAAACTCGAAACGATGCAAGATCTTCGCGTGGTGTTGTTATATATGTCCTAGTATCCACCAAAAATAATAAACTTGGAATACGATAATTTGGTGGAAAATGTGTTCACAGAAATGACCTATCTCGTACAAAGATTCATGGCTTTCGGTCAAAATGACGGATGTTTTGGCCACATCCATGGCATAGTTTGTTTAAATGTGACCATATTCCACACGAAGATGCATATTGGAACAACTAACAATGTTCACGAAGAAAGTTTTATTTTTCGTTGAATAAAAATACCATTTTCCCTTCCCGGAGTGCCAAAACCGGCTTGTTTTGTGAAGCACATACACAAAATATGTTGCCAAAATGTACAAAGTAAAATTCTAAATATATTATGTCATATTTGATCTACAAATAACAAACTTACTACCTCTAAATATCTCAAAATACACCTCTTTTGAAAAAGACAAATTTCTGCCGATTCCGCTGAAACCGGGCCAGATTTGAACTACAGGTGCCTCGTATTTTGCTCATGATTTTTTGTAAAAATCATTTTTAGGTACCCAAGTACCTATTTCAACAGAGATACACCAAGAGTTCATCAAGATTCAACACCTAGGTACGAACGGTCATGTCCCCCGTTTTGACCGTTCTCCGAAACCGGCTTTGAAAATTGCAGAAAATTCAAAAAAACTCGAAACGATGCAAGATCTTCGCGTGGTGTTGTTATATATGTCCTAGTATCCACCAAAAATAATAAACTTGGAATACGATAAATTGGTGCAAAATGTGTTCACAGAAATGACCTATCTCGTACGAAGATTCATGGCTTTCGGTCAAAATGACGGATGTTTTGGCCACATCCATGGCATAGTTCGTTTAAATGTGACCATATTCCACACGAAGATGCATATTGGAACAACTAACAATGTTCACGAAGAAAGTTTTATTTTTCGTTGAATAAAAATACCATTTTCCCTTCCCGGAGTGCCAAAACCGGCTTGTTTTGTGAAGCACATACACAAAATATGTTGCCAAAATGTACAAAGTAAAATTCTAAATATATTATGTCATATTTGATCTACAAATAACAAACTTACTACCTCTAAATATCTCAAAATACACCTCTTTTGAAAAAGACAAATTTCTGTCGATTCCGCTGAAACCGGGCCAAATTTGAACTACAGGTGCCTCGTAGTTTTCTCTTTATTTTTTGAAAAAATCATTTTTAGGTAGCCAAGTACCTATTTCAACATAGAAACACCAAGAGTTCATCAAGATTCAACACCTAGGTACGAACGGTCATGTCCCCCGTTTTGACCGTTTTCCGAAATCATTTTTGCAAAATATTGTCACCACATGATTTTTGCAAAAATAAATAGATCAAAAACCAAGTTTTAAAAGTGTATGTTTTAATTTAATCATGGCATAATTTGAAAACCCTACAATTTTTTTCTCGCATTTGAATTTAAAAGAGTAATCCAATAGTTTATTTAAGAATCTTCGCAACCCTATATGAAGCAATATATAAAGGTTAGGGGTATTTTGTATTTTTATTGACTAAATATTGTTCCTAATAGTCTACAATAGCAGAATACATATTTTGTTTTAAAAAATCAAAAGTTATTTGGTTGAAATTGGAGTAAAAAAAAAGTCATTAAAGAAGATAAAAAAAGAAAACAAACCTGCCAAGCCGGCCGGCCCAGCCCAGCTGCGCGCCCGGCCCAGCTGCGCGCCCGGCCCAAGCCATCAGCCTGGCTGGTCTCTCTTAGCGCAGCCCAGCAAGCTAGTGCGGATGGTTCGTATGTGGACAAATAGAGTAAGGCTCCTGCTTGTAACACGAGGATGGTTGTGTCCTACTTGTTTCGTCGATGGTTAGCTTGCGAGAGGTGGCCGGTTCGACCCCTCATGCGGACGCCCCTTTTGTTTCCTATTTTCTGTTAGGTGGGCGTGGTGCGTTTCTGTTAGGCGGTGCGGTGGTTCGGTGCGTGCGGTGCGCCAGGTGCGGTGCGGTGCGAGTGGTGAGGTGCTGCGTGCGTGTGGTGCGGTGCACAGGTGGGAACGGTGTCCTGTGAACAATTTCTTTGTACAATTTCTTTGTTTTCTGTGGATGATTAAAAATTGACACGTGGACATAACACATAGGCAAAAATTGACACGTGGACATGACACATAGGCAAAAATTGACACGTGGACATGATACATAGGCAAAAATTACTGCCAACAAACGCATGACCAATTAATTTGGTCTTAGTTAAGCAAAAAAAGGGTCACACACTAGGTATCATGTCCTATGACCATCTTGTTAAAGAAAATCATGACTTTTTTGGCAAAAAAGTCATGTGTTTAGTCCCTCCCAAACATGTCATGACCAACAGATTAAACATGGTCATGGATCTATGACAAATTCATCCATGGTCATTAAAAAAGGGTCATGTATCAACATATTTCTTGTAGTGATGGGCGGAGAAGCTGAAATGGAAAGGGAAAGTAAGTACTACTGCCTAGGTCCACACACACCGTTATCATACTTGGTTATTGTTTGATTGAATTATATTCTTGCACAACAATGCGATCAACAACCAAGTGGGACTAATCTATGTGCTTACTATGTTTGTGAGAACATTCACAAGATTGTCTCCGAAAGAATAAATAATAATAGAAATAAGGAGGTATGTCAACTATATTTACAAATTTACGTTGTTAACATCAGTTCTGCTGAGTTTCATAGCTCCTTTCGGAGAGTACCACCATGCATCATAGTGTGTATGAATGTCTCAATGTAATAGTGGAATAGCTACATGTAATATACAGTATGCCTCAGAGACTACCACTACTTAATTTGCGATCTCATGTAATTAATTGCATGTGTTATATGTATGCACCAAGTTGATATATAGGCATCAACTTGCCTTTCTGGCGCATCGACGCGATCCTCGTACAATATTTTGTATATACCCAAACGCGTTCCTGGCACATCGACGCATCCTCGTAGGATGAAAAGGTCCGATACGGCCCCTCCTAAACCCTAAACCTCTCCTCTCCTAAACCCTAAACCACTCCCAACACTTTGATACCGGTTCTTGTTACGAACCGGTACCAAATGTCTCCAGCCCCGCGGGCTCCCCTGAGGCCACGTGGAGGCACCTTCATTACCGGTTTGTAATGGAACCGGTACTAAGGGTGGACTACCTTTAGTGCCGATTAATTAGTACCGGTTGTCCAACCGGTACTAGAAGCCCTCTGGAACCGGTATTGATAGCCTATTTTCCACTGGTGATTGGGGCAAAAGATGTGCGGGCGAACACATGCCAAACCCAGCGCGCTGGGGAGCGTCTGGGGGCGTCGGGCGACAGAAATGCACGCGAAAAAATCTCGATTCTGCACCGGCCTGGCAGCGAGTGCGGGAGCTTCGTCCTCATCGCCTCGCCTCGTTACCTGTGAGAACCAATGAGCTGGCAGCCTTCCCTCGCCACGCGGAGGAGACCACAACCTTTTTTTCAGGCGATTCGCCCACGCGGCGGTGCACTGGCGAGCCACTGCAGCCCGTCTTCGATATTTCCCACCTCTTCCACACCGCTCCCGTCCTAGCCCATCTCTATAAAACGGCATTCAGTTCGTCGTCGATCACGCACATCTCCTCTGCTCGTCCACCTCCTTCGTCGAACTCGCCCCCTTCCCCAGCGACGGCGCAGCGTCGAATGGCTTCAGCCAGCTGGCATCACGAGGACGAAGCCTACCTCCTCATGGGCGCGGATTAGCCGTCTCCGCAGGACATGCGCGTGTCGTGTACGTGGCGCCTCAGCAACGGTGGCTTCCCTATTCCGACCTTTCCCACCGGCGAGCAGCGTCGGGCCGAGCGACATGCCATTAGCGCGGCCATGCCGATGGACGCGCAGCTCGGCCCACGCTGGGCGGCCAACAAAGCGGCCGTTTGGATGACGTATTTGGAGTAGTGCCACCACCAGCAAGTGGAGTCCACGAATGGCGCGGCAGTCGTCGCCGGTCGCCAGAACTCCGACGGCCGCCGAGTTTGGTTGGGTGTGCCCAGACGCACCCTCTCGGCCGTCCTCGACTACATCGAGACCGGCAACACCCCATGGATGAATTACCCGCCGTCGTCCGCTTCTCGCCCGCTGCAGGGCGTCCTGTTTGCCAAGGCGTAGCTTCTCGACATCATTTTTGTCCGCGGACACGTCTTCGCGGTCATCTGGCTCGGCACCACAAGCCCCTCTGTTCCCCGTGATGCCGGAGCACGAATCTGAGCTGAAGACGCCATCAGTGCGGAGCTCGCTCCGCCACGGAAGCCTCGTTATAAAACAATGGTGGCCGCCGCGATCCCTTGCCTCCCCGTCGTCGCCATAGTCTGGTGAAGCTGAAGGAGGAGCACGCATAGTGGGCGCCGGACGACATCGAGGCCAGCATCGCCTTGTCCCGCAATAAGTACGTTGCCGAGGAGATGGAGCGCCAACGCCGCGCTCTCGAGGACATTGCTGCACGCCGACATGTGTGCGTTCTCTTTGCCTGCTCCACTTGCCACCCTAAGATAAGCCATCCTTCCAGGCCCCACATGTCAAGGAGGCCGAACCAACGAGAGTGCCAGGACAGCCCGACCCCACATCGTAGCCCCTGCGTAGACCCGCAATCTCCACCTTCCATTTCATCCGCACGTGAAGAAAAATTCCCCAACCTATCGATCTCTCCACTTAACTCGCTCCCTCCGCAAATCCCACCTCCAACTATTGATTTTCTTGATAGGAGCCGAAGGATAATTCCGAGTAACTCATTTCTTGTTTGCAGATAATTTTTATATCTTTTTCCCGGCAGATACCACCATCAGTGACATGTACCGTTTATATTTGATAGAGCTCTGCTTGTTTCCTTCATGATCGAATAATACACAATACATTGGCAGTGCAACCGTCAGGTTTCCCAAAAAGGAACAAACTGGCACTTCATTTTTCAGAGAAACCAAAGTTTGGTTGGTCGCTCATTACTGTAAGGGAAATTAACTAGTCTTCCGTGTATCACGGTGGCATTCAATAGCTTGGTTGCTTAGCTAGCATAGCTTAGGGGCATCGATAGCTGGGCAAGCTTCACCTTGGAGACGCTCCGAAGCACCTCCGATGCCGCCGCATCCCCGTTCTTCCATTGTAGATCCACCTCAAACGACGTTACGCATGCAGTAGCAACAACAAAAACACAAATATAGTAACTCTTTGCATGCTGAATCTCGAAACAGGCCGAAACACCGCTATATTAATATAGCAACCATCTGATACAACCAACGAAAAATTCAAACCAAACAATGTTGGGGCAGCAGCAAACACACGCCCAAAAGAAGAACAGAAAAAGAAGAAACAAAATGAAGAGAGAGACTGATAGATTGAGCGAGGATGACTGGCAACCGCTGCGCCCTACGAAGAAGTACCACCATGCTTCTAGCATGCAATCGCTAAGTACCAAGCAGCACCTTCAAGATGCCCGGACCAGCGCAATGGACCTAGGGTTTCCCTCGGCACACAGAGGGAGAGTGGACGAACGGTAGCCACGACGCCCTTCAGGAAGGGAAAATTTCACTTGAAGGCGACACCGAGTTCGTGTCGGAGCCGAAAATGATTTCTCTCAAAAAACCCTCGACACCACCATACCCGCCGCCCGCCACTACGGTCACCGAGCCAACATTGTCATCTCACCGAAGCTACCCTCAAGAGGTCTTCCCAACGGAGGCGTGAAGTATTTTAAGTCAGGGTCAGCAGTACTACGACCATGCGGGAGGGAACTGTCTCCACCGTCGAGGGTGGTAGTCGACCAGATGCGGCTGCAGAGCACACCAGCCCCGTTAGGTCCGGCAGAACCCAGCGGGCCCATAAAGCCCCCATTGGGGCACACGAGTCCCAATAAGGTCGGGCTAGGCTCAGGGCCGGCCCGTAAAGCTTACCTGCACCATGCTCGAACTCTGCCACTATCATGTGCAGATCGCGCCGCGAGACATGCCCGCTCGCCCTGACCAAGATAGGGCCCAAAGGTCCAAGATCTAGGCCAAGAGGCAGAGCCGGCCAACCCGCTACATTGTTGTGCTGCCCTGCAGCATCATGCTAGCATCGCTGCCACGCCACCACCCTACAAACACCAGACCTCGGATGCCCTGGATGCACCGCCGCTAGCAAGGGAAGCCCCAACTTCCCTGCAATCGATGCGGTGAAAAGCAGGTCGCCTCCGCGGCCACCTCTGGGGCCTCGCCTGGCGATCCCTGATGGCGGCAGCGACTGGGAGAGAGTAGAGGGAGGGGGCGACCTGAGTAAGGAAGGGAGGGCGTGCCGCCGCCTTATGGGGCGACGGATGCACTAGGATGGAAGGGGCGACTCAACCCGACGGTTCACATGCTGAATCTCATGAGAAGCCAAAAAGGACAAACATGAAATGTGGCCAAAGTTTTGCATCAAGTTGTTGTACATTTTAGCTATACTTAATAAGATTTTAAATCACCCTTTATCTTAAAAAAAATTGTATGCAAAGAAGGAAACTTTTTTTTTCTTGCTGTTTTTCTCCTTTAAACAACATTTCTGAAGAGGAAATCAATGGTTGTTGAGACGAAAGGAAAGGAAAGAAACTGGACGTGTGAGACAAAATTTCCCGTGACAGAAGCTGTGCGGTATGTTGCTACTGTTTCTAGGTCAAAATGTTTGCTATTGCTAGAGTTTACAAAAGCTACCTATGTAGATGTACTAGTACTGCACCCTTTTTACACTGTGGATTGGAAATATGCATTCATCATCGCTGGAATAGGTTTGTTGGTTCGTTCACCACGTTTACACGTGCAGGCACGCTTGTGCCGACATCCAATTAGATTAGTAACATGGATCAAATAAATTGGAGATCCAGGTATAGATGAAAGTTACTTATTTGCAACGAACAATAACAGGTTTTTTTTCCTGGTAAAAGAAACACGAAAAATGAAAAAGGTACTGACCATGTATGGGCTCTCTTCAAATTTCTATAATTCAGTTACTGTCATTTATTTATTTTTTTGAGAAAGAAGTTACTGTAAGTTGAATGTGGAGGAGAACAATGCTTCTTACGAAAACAGGAAGTACATTCTAAAACGGTAAATTGATCGTCGGGTTTGTTTGGTATTTTATCATATGTAAATTGATTTCGCGTTGGGAGGCGGAGTACACATCTCTCCTCGCTCCGGCCACTTCGCTGGAGAAACTTCTGATGGGTACCCTCATCGTGCGCCACGGGGCTGAGAGGTTGGTCCTCATCGACGGCGCCGAGAGGGTGGTGGACAGGCGCTGCCTCCGGGAAGCGGAGCGCGTCGAGATCGGCGACGTGATCGAATTGCTGGCTCACAAGGCGACGCCGCTGGCGCTGCTTCCCCTGTCGGAGGCGATCATTTCGATCAGGACTGCGCCAGAGAATTGAGCGAGGCTTGTCTCGGGCCTACGGTTTCAACAGTGCTGGGTCATGGACCTTCCGACTCGAATGGCGACATCCCAAGCCCAAGTGCGACAGTTACAGGCCATGGGATTCGGAGTGGTGATAGTTATAAGGCTCGCGAAGCTTCCTGTGCTCCATTCCATCTCCCAAACATCATCTCCCACTTCTGGTGTGCGCCTAGGGTTTCGCAGGAGGCGATTCCCGGAGATTCATTCGGGTGGTGGAGAGGGAAGGCGGGGGGAGATTTGAGATCATTCGCTCAGGTCGCAGACTCACCTCCGTGCCAAGAGAAGTCACGGGCTCCACCTCCTTCGAGGCCGATGGGAGACTGCGGAGGTCGCTTCACGGGGCGACGAGGAGAGAGTGGTGGCGATGGCGGAGGAGGACGCAACGGAAACACCCAGGACTTCTCTCAGGGGCGCAACTTGGTTTGGCACCGGGATCCCCCTCCTGGATCCAGCGGTGGCCATGCTGGGTCCGGATCTGAGCGGCGGGAGGCGGCGGCGGCGAGGGAGATGCAGAGCAAGGACAAGGCCAAGCCGGCGACGAAGGTCCCTCCTCCACCTGCAAGAGCTACGGCTTCTCCACCTGCAAACAACACTCCATGCCACAACTGCAATGTAAGTGGTCATCTCGCTGCTCGATGCCCCACGATACGCTGTGAGAGATGCGGGAAACTAGGTCATATGGCGCAGTTATGTCAAGAAGTGCTCCCCTGGGATTGTGTTGCAGCGATGTGCGGGTTCCAGTCTCCTCGGCAGGGGTTTTTCTTTTTCCCTGATTCATCCTTTGCGAAACAAGAGAAGGAAATAACATCTAGCTTGGTCATTACAGTGGTGGAAGGAAATCCTACTACTAGAGAACTCGAACAGGAATTCACTGAATATTTGCGCTCTAGTTGGAGGTGTACAGCGAGGAGAATCAATAACACTCAAATTACTATGAGGTTTCCTAGTCCGAGAGAGGTGGAGAGAACATGCTAATTTGGTGGGCGTATGGAAACGAAGTTATGTGATGATGTGTTACATCTTGCCCCCTGGTCCGCTGTTGTAGGTGCGAAAGGGGTTTCGAATAAGGCTTGGGTCAGAATTCGTAACATATCAGTCGATAAGCGTTGTGATACAAATGTTGCATATGTTGGGTCTCTAGTTGGTGTGACTTTGGAGATCGATCAAGCAACGTTGCACAAATCTGAGTATTGTCGTATTCTCTTAGGCTGTAGAGATATTTCTAAGATTCCTTAATCGACTGAAGGTGTTCTTGGGACTATTTCTATGACTTTTTGTATGAAGTAGATAACATAGAAGAGCAAGGGCCCCCTGCTAGCCAAAAAATTATTCCCGTGGGGGGCTCTTGTTTGCATCCTTCTCCCAAAAAGGATAGGAATGAACAATATAGAGGTGATTCTGTTACATTTTCTGAAGGGCAGAACACTTCTGTGAGCTATACTGGTATAGGCTTTGGCAAATCCTATTGCAATACTCTTCCTGTGGTTTCTGAACATGAATCAGAAGATGAAAGTGAGGACGATGAAGGTCTCCTAATTAATGTGATAGCCAAGGAAAACAGAGACAAAGGAACTGATAAATCTGGCCTATTGAACAACCCCCTGGAGTGGTGATGGTATCTCCTTGTAAGAACATGGTGCAACAAAATGTAATTATGTCCCCTCGTAACAGTTCAGTTCGAGTCAAAAAAAATGGTGGGTGGCCTAGAACAGAAATTTGTGCAAGATCCTATTACTCATGTGATTGAAAAAGAGGCAAATCTGAGTGCGACTAATGGGCAAGATAAGGAGATCGTCCTGTCTTATGTAGCAGCAGTTGTTGGGGCTGTTTGGCCAGTGGAACATGTTGTCACGGAGGTCAAAAGTGACAGTCCAACTGGTACTCAGGCCGCAGATGCCTACTCTGTACAGTCCCCTTCATCCTATGGATCTGGGGCTGGAGAAACCATGGACATTCTTTGAGATGTTGTAGGTATTGCTGAGAGGCGGAACCAAGCGGAGAATATGGAGAATGTGATGGAGAAAGCTGATGCTGCATCGAAGAAGAGAAATATAGAATGTGAATACTCTTCATGTGCCCAGTCATCTAATTTGTTTCCTGTTTTATCAAATTTAGAGATCATGTCTCGTGCGGCTTTGATGGTGTGGATATTCCTTCTGATAATTTTGATAATATTGATTTACTTAGAGAACTAGAAAAGGCTAGGGATAACCTGGCGGAAAAATAACATTGATATTTCACAAGTACCTTTAGTCACTGTCCATGATCATGGTGTGAGGACACCTCTATGTCTAACTTGGTTGAGTGATGGGGAACTGGATGAATCATTTACTGTAGTTAAGTCAAGAAAGGAAAAAAAAAACAGGGAGAAACACAAATTTTACTGTGTCCAGACCTGTCACTAGAGGGCAAAAACAATGATGTGGCTACCATGGCTCCTGGTAGACCCATTAGGTAGAAAAAAATACCAGACAGATTAAAATGATTCGAGGTATATGGAATATTAGGGGTGTTGGTAAGAAAGGTGTGTCTACTTGTATTTTTGATACTATTGGAGAAAATAATTTGGACTTTATTGGTATTCTGGAAACAATGAAAAAAATATACTCCTAGTTTTTTTAAGAAGATTGATCCCTTTAACAAATATTTTTGGAAGTGGATTCCTTCGATTGGTAAGTCTGGGGCCATCCTATGTTGTTTGAAGTATGATACTCTGGAAGTGCAGAATGTGAAATTGGGAGAGCATGTGATCCTGGTCTATTTGTGGGACAAAGTTAAAAAAAATAGATGGGCTTGTGGAGTTGCTTATGGGCCAGCCCATCAAGATCTCAAAGCTAACTTCCTTACTGAGCTTGCTTCTTTCTGTAACATAATTGACTGCCCATTTATTGTTGGGGGAGACTTTAATATCCTTAGAGATGTTTCAGAAAAAACTAAACCTATTGTGCTTCCTCACTCGTCTCATGTGTTTAATGTTGTCATTAATTCCTATTGCTTGAGGGAAATTGATATGATTGGAGGAAAGTACACCTGGTCCAATAAGCAAAAAAAAAACCTACGCTGGAAAAACTTGATCGTGTGCTTATGTCTCCTGCTTGGGAATGCATGTACCCTTTGGTGTTTGTGAGAAAACTAGTTAAAGACTTATCTAACCATAACATGTTGTTGTTGGATTCTAGGGATATTCCTCATGCAAGTGGTAGGAGAGAGTTCAAGTTTGATACTGCTTGGCTATGTAATGAGGATTTTTTACCCAAAGTGGCAGAAATTTGGGCCAAACCTGTTAATAGCACTGACTCTATTGATATTATCAATATAAAGTTAAAAATATTCAAGAAGTAATTTAAACGGTGGGGTTCTAACGTTTTTGGAAATTTAAAGAAAAAGAAAAAAGAGTTGAAACAAGAACGGGAAGATATTGAAAAGCTTGAGGAAGATGGGGATTTTCCCCTGATGCATTATGTAGGAGATCTCATATTCAAGTGGAGATCCTTAATATGAATGTTGAGGAGGAATCTTACTGGTACCAAAGAGCCCATGCCAGATGGCTGTTACAGGGAGACCTGAATACTTATTTTCATAAAATAGCCAATGGTAGGAAGATAAAAAAAACCTAGTCCACTCCCTCGATGGTAATGGTGTGATTATTGAAGGAATTGATAACCTTTAGATCTTGCCACTTCTTATTATAAAAATTTGTTTGGACCTCCACTTGGGAACATGTTTTCCATCTCTTCCTCTTTATGGTCGGATGACGAAATTTTAACACAGTCTGATAATCAGGAACTTATCAAACCTTTTTCTGTGGAAGAAGTGAAAACTTCCTTATTCTCGATGGAGGCTAACAGGGACCCTGGTCCTGATAACATACCCTCGGAGTTTTATCAACATTGCTGGGATGTGGTAAAAGTGGATATTATGAGGTTGTTTGAGTATTTTCATCGTGGGCAATTGGATGTACAAAGATGTAATTATGGGGTTATTACCTTACTTCCTAAAGTTGTTGAGGCTAAAAAAAATACAACAATTTCGTCCCATCTGTCTACTTAGGTGTATTTACATGTTGATTACTAAGACTCTCACTATTAGACTAGAACCCTTGGCTCCTAAAATTTTTAGTATTCATCAGAGTGCCTTTATAAAAAAAATAGAAATATCATGGATGGAATTTTCTCCCTTCATGAAATTATGCATCATGCCCATATCAAAAAAAAACTGGTATTGTTTTGAAACTCGATTTCGAGAAGGCGTACGACAAGGTTAATTGGGATTTCTTGTTGTGTTGTCTTAATGCCAAAGGTTTTACTGAGGTTTGGTGTTATTGGATTCATCAGATTCTTCGCAATGGCACAGTGAGTGTGAAGATTAATAATCAAGTGAGGCCTTATTTTCATAGTGCCAAAGAGGTTAGGCAAGGAGACCCTCTGTCTCCTACTTTGTTTAACATGGTGGGAGAGGTTTTGACCAAAATGGTCTTACAAGCTCAAAGTAATGGGTTGTTTTGTGGGATGGCTCCTGATTTGATTCCTCATGGTATTGCAATTTTTCAATACGCCGATGAGACGGTGTTATGCCTGTCTCATGATGAGGAGAAGGCGGTGAATTTGAAACTCCTTTTGCATATGTTTGAGATGATGTCAGGACTGAAAATTAACTTTGACAAAAGCTAAGTCTATCTCATTGGAGGGGATAATGAGGTTGCTTCCTTTTATTGTAACATGTTTGGGTTAGAGTGGGTCAGCTACCTCTAAAGTATCTTGGTATACCTATCTCTTTCTCTAACCTGAAAATGATTGATTGGGAGTTCCTTGATGGTAAAATTGTGAAAAAAACTAGGTACCTGGATCAGTGACTCAATCTCCTCGGGGTGGGAGACTAACTTTGCTTGATTCTATCTAGACTGGGGTTCCCATGTACTATATGTCGATGTTTTTACTTAGCAAAACGCTCATTGATAAATTAGATAAACATAGGAGAAGATTTTTTTGGTCAGGTAAGAACAAGAAAAAGAAGTACTATATGGTTAAATGGACTAGGGTTTGTCGTTCTAAATCCAAAGGTGCCCTGGGTGTTAAGAATTTGCATCGGCAGAATGTTAGCTTTCTGTGCAAGTGGTGGTGGAAGTTAGATACGCAATTTGGTTTGTGGCAACAAATTGTTAAGGCTAAATACCTGAGAAACAAAAATGTTGCTTCTGTTAAGGGGAGAGTATCTGATTCCCCTTGCTGGAAGGCGTTGTTAAAAGTTAAAGACACCTATATGGATGGGAGAAAATTGATGTTGAGAAAAGGAAACCTTGTTCGTTTTTGGAAAGACCCCTGGCTTGATGGTCACTCCTTATGTGTATCGTATCCTAGTCTTTTTGACATATGTCAGACTCAAGATTGGACCGTGGAGAAAGTCTTATGTGCTGATTGCAATATTCCCTTTCGGCAACGTTTAACACCTGATCTAGCTGATCAATGGAATCATATTGTTGCCTGTGTTAGAGCAAGACCAGAGGTAGACCTTCATGATCAAGTGATTTGGTCGTTGAATGCCAATGGGAAGTTTTCGACGAAGTCGGTGTACTGTCTTCTTGAATCTTCCCTCTCAGGTTCCATTAACAAATGGATCTGGAAAGCAAAACTTCCGTTAAAATAAATATATTCCTTTGGCAACTGTTTCGGGATACTTTGCTCACAAGAGATAACCTGAAGAAAAGAAACTGGTTGGGGAATCCCACTTGTTCTTTTTGTGCTAACTTGGAATCTGCTACTCACTTGTTCTTTGCTTGTACCCATGCTAAATTGGTTTGGGGGACACTGGGGTCTGTTGTGGGATCTAATTCTTGTCCTAATACTCTTTGGCAAAGTGTAGCCTGGCTTCATATGTATTTTCTGATGGACAAAAAGTTTCATATGTTGTTGCTGGATGTTGTTTGTTGGTCCATTTGGACTATGAACAAGATAGTGAGATCTCCTATGGTAACTATATAAAATGTATGCTCTTTGATGTGTTATTGGGCAGGTTTATATGACGCTAGAGACTGTGAGAGGATCAAGGAGGGGGCAGCTCAGTTGATTCGCAAGGCAGCTACTGATACGTCTCCAACGTATCTATAATTTCTGATGTTCCATGATGATATTATGCAAATTGCTACATGTTTTCTTCCTTCTTTATGTCATTTTGATCGATTTTCCGGACTAACCTATTGACAAGATGCCATAGAGCCAAATTCCCTGTTTTCTGTTTTTTTTTCTTCAGAAAAATTGTTCTGGAAATATTCTCGGAATTGGAAAATTTGAAGCCCGGAAGTCTTAGAATTCCCAAAGGTTCCACAAAGTCCCGAAGAGACCCGGAGGGGGGAAAGGGGGCCCACACCACAGGGCGGCGCCCCCCTCCCCCTTGGCCGCGCCGGGGGGTGGTGTGGGGCCCCTAGGGCTCCATCGCCTTTTCCCTTTCGCCTATTTATTCCCCTCCGAAGGAAAACCCTAGGCACCTGATAAAAAAATCCCGGAAAGTTCCGCAGCCGCCGTCGTCGTCGACCCTAGATCAGGGGGGTTCTGAAGCTGTCTCTCGGCACCCTGCCTGAGAGGAGATCATCACCAGAGGCCTCTTCATCACCATGTCTGCCTCCGGAGTGATGCGTGAGTAGTTCATCCTTGGACTACGGGTCCATAACAGTAGCTAGATGGTTGTCTTCTCCTCCTATGCCTCAATGTTAGATCTCGTGAGCTACCTAACATGATCGATATTGTTCTTATGTAATTCTATGTGCTATGTTTGCTGGGATCCGATGAATATTGAACTCATGCCAAGTTGATTATAGTCTTTATTGCATATGTTATTTCTGATCTTGCATGCTTTCCGTTGCTAGTGGTTACTCTGGCCAAGTAGTTGCTAGTGACTCCAAGAGGGAGTATTTATGCTCGATAGTTGGGTTCATGCCTCCTTTTCGCCTGTGCTTGAGTGACAGAAACGTGACGGGGGGGGATGTATTGTTGCCACTAGGGAGAAAAAAGCGGTGTGAGTGCCCGCGTGTACAATCATTGCTTACATTACACACACTGCTTAATGCGATTATCTGTTGCTTGCAACTTAATACCTAAGGGGGTTCGGATGATAACCTGAGGGTAGATTATTAGTCATAGATGTAGTTGGATTACGGTCTATGTATATTGTTGTAATGCCCGCACTAAATATCATAGTAGTCATCATGTCATGAATATGCACTTCAGTGCAACCTCTATTTGTCAACTGCCCAGCTGTAATTTGTTCACCCAGCATGCTATATTTTATCGAGAGACACCACTAGTGAACCTATGAACCCCAGTCCATTTTCTTACACCGTTAAACAAACCACTACAATTCTCTGTTTTCTTTACTTACTACAAGTATACATCATTTTCCATACTATACGACTAATCTTTGTTTTCAGCAAGACCGATGAGATTGACAACCTATTTTGGTTGTGTTGTGTGCAGGTTCCGCGTTATTGCTGACACCGGTGAGGCGCCATCAGCACCGTCAGTGGCATCAACCTTCCGAAGATCATCTTTCTCCTACTGGATTGATAACATTGGTTCTTAACTGAGGGAAATTCTTGCCGCTGTACTCATCACACCCTCCTCTTTGGGTTCCCAACACGTCATCCATAGCCACAAGAATTCCTGGCACCATCGAGGCGTAGCAGCTACCTTGGCGGCTCATTGCACTACAAGGAGGTCCGGGCTGGTTGGCGATCAAGTGATGTTGAGGATCACTGTGTTGGGACGCGTAGAGATAAACAAAAACTTTTCCTACGCAATGCTCCCAAGATCTAGCCGAGGTAGAAGGCCACGAGTATTACCACTAGACGCGCAGGTGCGGATTATCGATGTAGCGCGTCGGGTCGGGGCAGTGCAGTCCCACGATCCTGTCCGGCCGATCCAATCCCTCGAACGTCGAAGTGCTGAACGTACAGCACCTCTGCCGGTATCCACACGTACGAGGAGGAGCTCCGACGGCGGACTGCTAGGTCCGGTGCGGCGGCTGGACTGAGTGGGGCTAGGGTTCCCAACGCATGGGAGAGTGGACTAACGTGCCCGCTGGGCAACCTGCGCCCCTCTTTATATAGCGTATGGTAATGGGCTGCACAACACTTGTGGCCCATTCCCTCTGTGAGTCCGACTCACTAACTCAGTCCATTTCCGGTTCGGGTCCAACCCAACCAATACTTGCTCCCGCTCTTAAGTGTGTGACCCTGCAGGCTCATGGCGACTTGGACACGATTGGAGTCCTACTCCCAATCGATCAATCGGTAGCGGCTCCTAGCAGAACGTGCCAACTCCCAAGTACCATTGAGTCATGACGACATACCTTTCAATGCGATATTCATCTTAGTCCCTTTTGCCTCACGATATACATTGTCGAGCTATAGGCGATTTATCGTCATTCCTTAAATAGCTCAACTCTCTCGATCCGTGATATGTGATTCATCTGACTAACTCTTAGTCAACCAACACAGTTAACACTTAACTGAGTCGCGCATGGCCATGCTTCCTGAATCATATCACTCGAGAGGGCCCAGAGAATATCTCTCCATTCGGAGGGGCAAAATCCCATCTTGATTATCCACATCACGCAGCTTGCTTCTCATTCGACCCGAACTCTGCCTTTATAGTTGCCTTGTCACAGAACAACGTTTGACAGAACCTAAGTCGGTGATCCACAACTCGGATTGTGCGATAACCTCAGGTCTAAGGATTACACTGATTGAGACATGCAAATGACGACTTGATCGTTGCATCTCAATGTGGGTCAGTCCGACTTGCTAAACTCTTTAGCCAAGTCCGTGAACGTTGGAATGGCATCACCATGCCCATGACAAGTGGAACCGTGTCATCAGCCAACACTCACATTAGTCTAGGATGTGTGTCCAGCACAACCTTAACGACCAAGGACAATTAGTATGAACAACATGAATATATAGTTCCACAATCGAATCACATATTCAATGACATATATCAGATGTTCAATACAAGGACAACTTAATAACTTTATGAATACAGTGGGAATAACATCATACATGATTGCCTCTAGGGCATATTCCCAACACACTGATGGATCGGAAGCCTGAGAAGTCTGCTTCCGTCTGAGCCAGTTACAAAGAGAAAGCAATGTGTGTTTGGTATCATTTTGTATGGAACTCCTGTCTACGTTTGTTTCCCTCTGTCGTTTTGCCGCGGTGTACTGGACTACTTTGTTTGTTTTGATAGTGTAGGTGGTAGGTTTTTTGCCCCGTAGTTTGTTTCTCGAGTCGAGATGTTACAACGGGTGTTCTTACCAGTGAACTACCCCTTTCCTTTTCTGTTTGTTTGGTGAGACTATTCCTTGTATTTCCGTTAAAGTGATTTAATGGAAAGGGGGTGACACCCAGTTGGAAGGTTTCAGCTCAAACAAACAAAGAATAGGTTCACTGACCGAGGAGGCATGGATGGGTTGAAAATATCTATCCTGCATGTGGTTCGAACAAAAAATATCCATGCCTATCTATTGTGATGGATTTTCTTTCATTACTCTACTCTGGAAAGTGTTTTTTCTTCCGGTCACAGGTGCTTTACTAATTTAAAAAAAAATGAAAAATATATTTACATAAAATCTGGATGTAGTAAACAGGGTATCCCAAAAACTTTCAAAATTTCAATTTGAAATACAAAATAGTATGGCGACAGAAAAATGATAAACCAATAAAATCTAGAGATTTGAAAATAGGCAATACCCAGATCCACACTTTTGTCATTTCTTTGTAGCCCGGAGTACAAAATATTTGAATTCAATCTTTTGGCACGTTAGTAGTACACACCATTGGCTACATATGGATTGTTTTTAGAATTTTTTGAAACTCATGAGTATATTTTTCGATATTTTAAGAAATATTTAGAACTCATAAATATATTTTTCGATTTTTTTAAATAGCACAACCGCCGAATCTCCCCTCTACTCTATTCCCTCTACATTAAGATTAAAAAAAGGTTCAAACCCTGAACAAACATAGAGATTTTTGTACCAGAACCAATGATACTCTTTCAGCTAGAAAAACAAACATAAATCGCTTTTGACCATCTCAAAAAATTGTAACTAGCAAAACCACGGCTATTAATGGTCTAGTACACAACAACTGACCTCATTATCACTAGCCGATGACCTACTTCTTTTTTTTTTTTTTTGAGAACTCCGATGACCTACTTTGAGCACAGTGCTGACACTGCAACGCACCTGCCCTTTCTTTGGATAGAGTGGGCCGCCCGCCAACGATATCGATGTGCAGGAGCAGTACAGTATCAAGATCCAAAGTACAGCAGTGGCAGCAATGCATGTGGAGTTAATGTTCAGTAACGTACTACCAAGAGTGTACTACTGTCTCTCTCTGTTGTCAAATTTTACAAGTTTTTGAAACTCTCACATAAAATGAACCCAAGTCAGAATTATTGCACGATGTCGTTTTCTTTCATCTGCACATGCATTTCCCAACGGTTTGAGAAGAGTACCACACAATGTAGCTTCACCCATTATGTGGCAAGTTAGCTCTGTTTTCGAAGGAGGCAAGTAGACAAACTCGTTTGCTAGTAGGAAAATAATGAATTCAAAGAGCATTCACGTCCCTAGCTATAAAAGTGAGAGGCACCCCCAAATACCTTCCGCTGGGGTGGTTGCGGTTTTCCTAACAGACTAAACCAGTGCTCGACTGTCTTTATCGAAATCCACCTCGGTAGAAATTTTCTAGGGAATTTATTTACTGCAGCCGATGAAAAAACATTGCTTTGAAGCGGAATGGATAACTTGAGGTGATCGGTCCACGAGATACCCTCACTGATCTTCCGTGGCCATACTAAAACTTTATTGATAGTAGCCCACATCACACAGATGTGGTGAATTAATAGTGAGTGGCCATATAGATAGTAAATTAATAATGCATTTTTTTCTTGTAAATTAGCAATTGCTTTGATGAAACCTCTTGTTTGTTGAAGGTTATATGAGTGAAAATGACACGATAATCTCTCCTTCCAAACATATATAGAACCTACAAAATACTGACACTTGGACCAACTAATTGTTGGTATTATAAACAACTAACACAAGGATAAGTTTCGCCCTTGCAGCCAGAGTAACTTATTTGCAGATGGTGTTAGAATTTTTCTTTCGGCAAATATCACTATCTCTGACATGCATAGTTTGAGTTTATATTTGATAGAGCTACTTGTTTACTTCATAATGGAATAACACACAATACATGGGCAGTGCTCCTGTCGGGCTTCCCAAAAGGGAACAAACTTGCACACGCTTTCCAGGAATGGGTTGGTCGGCGCACGGGCGCATCATCCGCCTCAGAGAAAAATGTTCTACGACGGTGCATATGTTCACATCGGTGATCAACTGTTTGGTTTGTCAGCGTAGCTGAGAGGGCATCCATAGTTGGGCGAGCTTCACCTTGGAGACGCTCTGCAACACCTCCAATGCAGTCACGTCCCCGGTCACCACCACCTTCTTCCGTTGCAGATCCACCTCGAACGATGTCACACCTGCAACAGCAGAATCATAATATAGTTACATTGGCTAGTATGTTGAATCTCGTGCAAAGACAAAGAGGACACCTTTCTTTTTTAAAGAAAGACAAAGAAGACATAACATTCATAAAATAAATACGAGAACCAAGCCCAACGCCAACAAGAAAAATGATCGAGGTTAACTGATTTCATATTTAGCAATTTTTTGCCGTGTGCATTCTCGAATTGATATCTATATCAAGTTGTCGTAGAAGCCGGGTGTACCTGATACCTTTATGAAAGTAATATGTTACCTTTTATAAATAAATAAAAAAGCTTGATTTCATTTTTGTATTTGAAGAGGAAACATTTTTAGCTCGTTCTAAAAGAGATATTAATGGTCGTGAGAGTAAAGTAAAGAAAGAAAGCTGGACGTGTGAGACAGATTTCCCGTGACAGAAGCTCTCCTGTACTATGTTGCTACTGTTTCTAGGTCAAAAATGTTTGATGTTGCTACCCATGCAGTTTACAAAAGCTACCTATGTAGATGTAGTACTCCACCTTTTATGCACTGTGGATTGGAAATATGCATCATTCATTCATCATCGCTGGAAAAGGTTTGTTGGTTGGTTCAACACGTTTACACGTGCGTGCACACGCTTTTGCCGACATCCAATTAGATCAGTAACATGTACAAAATAAATTCAAGATCCAGGCGTAGATGAAAATTACTCCCTCCGTTCCACAATGTAAAGGCTTACATTATAGAACGGAGGTAGTACTTATCTACAACAAACTGCAACGGATTTTTTCCTGGTAAAAGAAGCTCGACAAATGAAGGAGGTAATACGCGGGCAGAGCATGCACGGGCTCTCTTGAATTTCTATAATTCAGTTAACGGTGCATCTTAAGATGAAATGGTCGGGGCATGTTATCTCGTTACTGAAAAACAAAACAAAAATGTCTAAAACGGTGAATTAATCGCCAGGATTGTTAGTTATTTTATCAGCTGTAGGTTTCAGCTCACATAAAAAAAACTGCAGGATGCGAGGATGGATTAAAATGTGTGTCATCGTCCATGTGGTTCTAAAAATAAAATATCCATGGTGCACATGTGCAGCATGCGGGTAACAGGCTAACAACATACACAGAGCACGTGTCGCCCGTCGAGGACAGGTAGCCCAGTCCAAAAGACAGAATTGCACCCTGCAAAGAAAAGAAAAAAGTGGATGCAACATATATATGTGTTTGTTTGAATGGTGGAGTGTTAACCATTGCTCGTTTAAAAGTTCCCCACGCTAATCTAGTTTTAAATAAAGGCGTGGGTGAGATTCATGTTTTCTCTATGTACCTCTGCTAAAAAAATACTCCTAAGTTTTATATACTACTATTTGTTATTAAAGAGTATTTTTGGCTATATACCCAAAAGAAGAAACTAATAAGGATAAGAGAAAAATAATAATTGGTTTTACCAAGTGAGATATATTGCATACTATTATTCCATTTTAATTTGAAGGATTCAACACCAGGACTTCTTTGCCGAGGCAAAATAAAAGACAATTTTTCGTAGAATTTTGAGCCGCACTCATATTTTTACTGAGATGCATGCACATGTAAAATTCTGTTTCGAAATTTTTGAACATTTTAAACCGTATTTAAAATATATTTGCAAAACATACGGGACATATGCTCTTAGGTTCAGATCATGCCTTCTCGTGGCCCCATTATCATTTACTTGAGCGCATCGCTGCAGTCGGCTTATCGGACAGCGCCGTTGGAAACAATATCGATGTGCAGGAGCAGTATCGAGATCTAAAGTACATGGTTGTGGCAGGACACAGATGCACAAAGGCCGTGGAGTTAAAGCGTGTTAAGTCCCACTCTCTGCGTTTTTTTTGTTTTTTTGTCATTTGCACATGCATTTTCCCAACGGTTTGGGAAAGTTGTGTGCCAAGTTAGCTCTGTTTTCGAAGGGGGGGCAAGCAGGCAAAGCCTCTCTGGTAGTAGCAGGAGAATAACGGATTCAACACCACGACTTCCCAGCTGGGTCAGGAAAATAACGGAATGGAGAACATGTAAGGAACGTGTTCACCGTTATCAGCCAGGTAAGAGTTCTGTGTGTTGAATAGTTGAGTATATATTAAGCGACCATGAACTAGAAAGTAACCAAAAAATGACACTCTGTTGTTACAACTTATAAGAGTATTTCGCACTAGATGAAGCAGAAAGGATCATGCATGCATGTTGTGTTGTGCGTGTGTTACCTTCCATCTTTGCGATGTGCTTCTGGACTTTCCTGGCGCAGCCGTTGCAGTGCATCGACACCCTCAGCTCCACCGTCTACACAAATTAAGCAACGGAACAACGGAGCTTGATCTCACCTTCTCATGCAAAGGAAAAGAGATGGGTGGATGGATGGATCAATGAACACGTACACGAGCAATGCATACATACCTTGGGCTGTAGATGGAAGCCGAGCGTCCTGGACTTTGCGTCGACGACGAGGTCCCTGAGCCTCACCACCTGGCTGCTGCCGCTCACCAGGGCCTTCCTCTCCATGGCCACCCCCTCGTCATCGTCCATCCCGCGCGCACACAGGCACGCGCAGCCGCCGCCCGCGCACGCGGCGAAGCAGTCCAGGACCCTGCCGATGCTCCATAGCCGCCTCATCGCCGGCCGTTGTTTGCCGCTCGTTCTCACGGTCACTCACTAGGAGGGAGACAGAGGGAGGGGGCTCTTAAAAAAGACAGTGTGGAGGTGGCTTCTCTGACTGGCCGACTCTGTCGTCAAGATCGTCAACATCAGTCGATCTAGCTAGTAATGTCCATGATCTATGATAATGACGGTACAATTGTTCTTTATGGGAGTGATCCGCTGCGGCAAGAAATCGGCGACGAGGCTGGTACATGGGCAGGACCGTACCGCAGGGGGCAGGGCTAGTATTGGACCTGCCGTGCATGTACAGGCGATCTTGGACACGTTACGAGCGGAGGAGAGATCGCTACCTACCCGCCCGTCTCATGGTCTTAATCACCCAATAATATGTGGAGTGCGTGAAGAATGTTTTTTTTGGCTTGTATACAGCTAGGGGGACAAGTTGCCGGGCTCTCCATGTGGCAATGTGCACCTCTCACCAAGCGCTAGTGCCACCAATAGTCACCTAGCTACACTACTCACGGGATCATGGCCTCGATCTGGTGATGCACACTGGAAGATGCAGTACAGGACAATGCCATGAGAGGAGGCTGGAGGCCTGATCGAGAGTAATATAATCCAATCATGCTGCCAATGGATCGGTCGATCCATCGTCGTCCTAGAGCTACCTACCTAGCCTTACCGGCATGTATAAAAGATTCTCAGAGCCGAGCAAACACCGTGCATGTTGACGATCGAGTCGGTAGCTTCTTCTTTTATGTTTCTTCCACATGGATGATTAATTAAGACCCTTGTTCCGTCATATCTCGATGATTGCGGAATGGGGGCGAAGAAAGATGTTGATGATTAAAAAATGAAAGAGGAAATGCAAAGTTTTTCCTGCATGGGTAGGTGCGGGTGGCACTCACCGACTACTAGATCTGAACCAAATACTGCTGTGTTGGTGGTGATGATACGGCGGGCACGAAAAACAATGGGTGTTTGCGGTGTACTGTACTACCGGCATGCAGGGCTCTGCTTCTTCGTGATGCCGGGCTGTTTGCTTGGCGTTTGTAAATAAGTAGTAATTGTGCGAGGCAGGACTGGAAACTACTGCAGAAATTGATGCTTGCTTGGACCAAGTACTACAGTACTTGGATTTGAGCATCTGCGTCAGGCGTTGAGTTTTAATTAAGCCCGGTGATCTCGGCTAGATTTTGAGCAGCCCCTCCATCTCGATGGGCCTAGCCTGAAGCCTGCACAACGCTGGAGAGGTGGGACAGACAGTCCCCTGAAGAACAATCTCGCTTTCTGCTTCTACAAGTTAAGCTTAGATGATTCCCCAACAGACACGTGGGTAAAGTCATAGATAGACAAACCAACCAAGCATTTCTCATGCTCTTATGCTTCAACAAAAGCCTAAAAACACTTCGGACATACACCCTCCGTCTCACATTAATCGTCTCCAAGTTAGACAAAAAATAGATGTAACTAACACTAAAATATGTCTAGATACATCTAATTTTATCCAACTTTGAGTCAATTAATATGAGACGGAGGAGTATATTGTTACTACGTGGATCTTTACTGAATGTGTCCCTGTATATCTTCGTACACAATGTAGCACACAGCACGGACTTACAGAGAACTCACAAGCACACAAGCAAGATCAACACCTTCTATTCCTGATCATTGGTTCCAAATGGTAATATAATCCAATCATGCTGCCAATGGATCAGCCGATCCATCGTCGTCCTAAAGCTACCTACCTAGCCTTACCCTGGATTCTCAGAGCCGAGCAAACACCATTGCATGTTAAAGATCGAGTTTTGAAGTTTTTCTCGTTGAATCACTCAGGATCAACTAGCTCTAACCTGAGACACTGAAAGGTTGAGAAATAGATAATACCTTGCTCTGATGATCCATCCATAACTGCTTCTAGCTCCTTACCACTAGCAGTTTTGATCTGGTGGTGATGAGAATCGTTCCGAGTGCTCAAGCACGGGACTTGGTCAGTAGTTCTTCTAAGTGTTCTTAGGGATTTTATCCTTTTTTCAAATTCCAGTGGGAGTTCGAAAGAGGATGGATTTTTACCGTAGTAGGTTCCTCTGGCAAAGTGACCAGCAGAAGAAAAAATATAGATTGACGAAATGAAGTGTTATCTGTAGGCCGAAAGACCAAGGGGGGTTAGGTATCGAAATTTTAGATATTAAGAATAAATGTTTGTTGAGCAAATGGCTCTTCAAAATTCTGAAGGGGGAGGGGGTTTGGAAGGAACTACTGACGAACAAATACTTGGGAGACAAAACTTTAGCCCAGGTGAAACCGAAACCAACAGATTCACCCTTTTGGCGGGGACTTTTGTCGGTGAGGAAGGATTTCTTTTCTCGATGTTTTTTCATAGTGGGAAATGGAAAACAAAGTCGCTTTTAGGAAGATGTGTGGCTTGGAGACCAAGCTTTGGCTTACCAATATCCTGGGTTGTATCACATTGCTAGAAATAAGAATGTGCTTGTAGCAGATGTGTTATCGAATGTTCCCCCCATTACATTCAGTTTAGACGAAATTTACAAGGGAATAGTTAGACAACCTTGCAGCTTGTACAACAGCTTATGTCTATCTCTCTTTCTGAAGAGGAAGATTCATTCTCTTGGCGTCTAAATACAAATGGGGTTTTTTCTGTTAAGTCTATGTATATTTATTACATGAATGACCACCCTCCTTTTGAACACAAATATTTATGGAAGATGAAAATCCCCCTTAAGATTAAGATTTTTTTGTGGTTACTTATGTTGGAACGCGTAGAGATAAACGAAAACTTTTCATACGCGGTGCTTCCAAGATCTAGCCGAGGTAGAAGGCCACGAGTATTACCACTAGACGCGCAGGTACGGATTATCGATGCAGCGCGTCGGGGCAGTGTACTCCCACGATCCGATCCAGCCGATCCAATCCCGCGATCATCGAAGTGCCGAACGTACAGCACCTCTGCCGGTATCCACACGTACGAGGAGGAGCTCCGACGATGGACTGCTAGGTCCGGTGCGACGGCTGGACTGAGTGGGGCTAGAGTTCCCAACGCATGGGAGTGGTCTAACGTGCCCGCTGGGCAACCTGCGCCCTCTTTATATAGCGTATGGTAGTGGGCTTCACAACACTTGTGGCCCATTCCCTCTGTGAGTCCGACTCACAAACTCAGTCCAATTCCGGTTCGGGTCAAACCCGACCAATATATTTGCTCCCGCTCTTAAGTGTGCGATCCTGCAGGCTCATGGCGACTTGGACACGATTGGAGTCCGACTCTCAATCGATCAATCGGTAGCAGCTCCTAGCAGAACGTGTTGACTCTCAAGTCCCATTGAGTCATGACGACATACCTTCCAATGTGATTTACATCTTAGTCCCTTTTGCCTCACGATATACCTTGTCGAACTATAGGAGGTTTATCGTCATCCCTTAAATAGCTCAACTCTCTTCTCGGTCTGTGATATATGATTCATCTGACTAACTCTTTAGTCAATAGACACAGTTAACACTTAACTGAGTCGCACATGGACATGCTTCCTGAATCATATCACTCGAGAGGGCCCAGAGAATATCTCTCCATTCGGAGGGGCAAAATCCCATCTTGATTATCCACATCACGCAACTTGCTTCTCATTCGACCCGAACTCTGCCTTTATAGCTGCCTTGTCACAGAACAGCGTTTGACAGAACCTAAGTCGGTGATCCACAACTTGGATTGTGCGACAACCTCAGGTCTAAGGATTACATTGACTGAGACATGCAAATGACGACTTGCTTGTTGCATCTCAATATGGGTCAGTCCGGCTTGCTAAACTCTTTAGCCAAGTCTGTGAACATTGGAATGGCATCATCATGCCCATGACAAGTGGAACCGTGTCATCAGCCAACACTCACATTAGTCTAGGATGTGTGTCCAGCACAACCTTAACGACCAAGGACAATTAGTATGAACAACATGAATACATAGTTCCACAATTGTCGGATATATACCAACTAGGGGTATATCAGATGGTAGTCTAAAGTGCCGGATTACCAGGGTGGCCTAAATGGTAATGGGCCATGGTCCGTTAGGCGGCCCAGTAAGCTGACGCACAGAAGCCGGATTCTAGAAGAACCCGGATCACGGCCCACGTGATCTGGCTTGGAGTAGAAGGCGGATTCCTTACTTTCCAAGTTAAAGAGTTACCGTAGTCTTTTAGGTTTCCTACTCTGTATGCCCTAATCCGGCTATTATATAAATTCGTACGGGAGATATGATAGATAGACAAGAAGCTAAAGGCTAACTCGCTGAGAGGTTGATCCTTGACGAGCAGCCAATAGAACCTCACATTGTACTCTGTATTTCCAGGCTTTAGTCCTGAATAGTGAGATTGCAGGAGTAGAAACGTCGCATTATTGCGCCGTACCGAACCTGGGTAAAAACCATGTGTCATTTTTCTTCGCACAACCACGTCCCCCCACGTCTCTATCGGTAGTCTCATGGCACCCCCGTCTATGAAATCTACCACGATGTCTCGACAGTTGGCGCCCACCGTGGGGCTAGCGACGTCATGCGTTAAGTTTCGATCTGGGATACTCGGCGGGATCGGCAGTTCCATAACTGTTGGAAGCTTGGAGTTCGACAACGACGTTGGACGCTTTCTCGACAACGGATCTTACATACCGGCGCAAAATCATCTGGTAAGTGCCTGCGTGTTACCGATTGGATCTGCAAATATTTTTATCGGGTTAACTGCAGAGGCCATGGGGTTTTGCGGTGGAAGTAAATTTATCCCACCCGCCCTATACCCAGTCGAAGATGACTACGATACCGGGTTTTGCTCAGATCGTCGACATACAAGTGAATCACACTTTATCGGCATGGTGCAATCCGAGATCGCCGAAAACACGGATGAAAGTAATCCTGTGCAAGAGGCAGAAAACAACACTCCCACAACAGAGGTGGAAGATCCGACGTCCGTCAGCATCACGACGAACTCGGAAGCTGACTCTGTACTAGCCGCCATTGAGGCGAGATTAGAGTCGGAAACCGGATCGGATCACTTCTACACCGAAGACGAAGATGAAGACGCTTTCGAAAGAAAGGTCAAATCCTTCCAAGAGGGATTCCATGAAGTACTGATGGCAAAACCGGCTGAAAACACGGATGCCGACAGTCAGGAAAGGCCTAGAACTCCTCCGCCAGAGGAAGAGAGAGAAGAAGGAGAAACCTCTCCAAAATTCAACGATGTCAAAGAATTGACAGAGGAAGAACCAATCAAAAAACCTCCCTCTTCCAAGAAAAAGCACAAGGCCGCTAAAAAGCTCCAGTACAAACTCCGGAAGAAGAAATTGGTCGATCCAGCCGATGAAAGCCCGGAAGTAGGAGGCGCAAGCGGAATAAAGCCCGCGGAGAAGAAAACAAAAGAAATCCTTGTTCCGCCAATGACAGAACAAGAAGAACAGGAGTTACTGCAAACACCAGTGGGACTGCACGAACCCCCTGAAGTGCTAGAAGCCAGGAGACAAGCTCTCCAGAGGCAGCAGCAACATCTATTCAGAACTCGTGAACACCTCCAAAAGACCCAGGATGACATCAAGCTCATGAAGGAAGAAATCGAGGAGTACGAGAGAAAGAATAGATCTGGAATTAAACCTACAAGGTTATCCGGAATTATAAGACCGGAAGTACTGCCGCCAAAAGAAAGGTTTCACAACCCATCTTGGCAAAAGCAGGTAAACGGCAAAGATGCTAGAGGTGAACCAATATACAAAACTGCAGCAGAGAATGCGGAAGTAGCGTTCGCCATCCTCAACAATGATTTGTACTCCAATGGCGAAAAACTTCAAGGGGTGTATGCTTTCTTAGGAAAAGCATTGCAACAGCAACAGCGAGGGCAGCAGCGATCAGGGAAGTTGCATGACGACTCAGCCCTATGTAAAATAGCTACATGCGCCGCTGGAGCACCTGGACCGGAAGAGCCTGGAGATTCAAGCAATTCAAAAGAGAAGAAAGCAGATCTGAGAAAAGACAAGAAAAATCCCGAAAGCAAGGATGAAGCGTCTAGAACCGGATCCCATCTCCGGAAAGATGGACTTAATCCTCGCGATCGGGAAGAAAAACTCCGGAATGACGGAAAAGCAATGCCGCCTCCGAGACGCCCAGCTGAAAAATATGGAAGGCAGGATATACCTCACAGACGTGAGAGATCCCGGACACCCCCCAGAAATAATGAAAGAAACAGGAGTAGAACTCCACCTTATCCAAAGGGGCAAGATCTCGGAAGAAATAGAGAAAATCCCGGAAAAGCGCGTTCGCGCCACAATGGAAAAGAAATGAGCAGATCCCCTTCTGTCCATTCAGCCGGCAGGTACTCCGCACACATGGATAGAGCGGAAAGGGACGATTTATACTTTGGACCTAAGTGCTTCACAGATAGGATCCAAAGGATAACCCTTCATTCTGGCTTTGCCAAAGTTGGTCCAACATACCAAAAATATACCGGTAGTACAAACCCGGATACCTGGCTCTCAGACTACTATACAGCCGTCCAGATCAACAATGGGACAGACTTGGAAGCTGTAAAGTTTCTTCCCCTAATGTTGCTGGATGGAGCCAGAGATTGGATCAATGGATTACCCTCCAGAACCGTCGACAGCTAGGATGATATGGCTCGAGTATTCACTCAGCATTTCCGGGGAACGTATAAACGCCCGAATACCATCAACCAGCTAAACCGTTGCACCCAATTTGAGGACGAACCATACGTGGATTTCATCTCAAGATGGACCACAATGAAGAATAGTTGCTCTGGAGTAACTGACGTTCAAGCAATGCATGCTTTCGTCAATGGCCTAAAACCCGGACTTGTACCGTTCATGATTGGTTCCAAAAAGCACAAAGATCTCGGATCTATGCTTACAACTGCCAACGAACACGCTGCAGCCGAGGACGACATCAGGGCAAGAGGAGGTAGTATCGATACACTGATACAGGCCAAAAAGAACCCTCGCCCTGAGAAAAAAGGAACTCCAGATGCAGCACAAAAACCCAAAGAGGTAAACATAGCCTTTGGTAGGGAAATGGCAATAGGTGGAAAGGACGCAGTACCGAGCCGATAAACTACACCAAAGAAGAGTGGGAAAAAATCAAGTCGGAAAACTGTGTCCACCACTCACAATTTGGGAAGCCTACTCATACTAACGCACAATGCCGCTTGAACAAGCATATAAAAGGCAGTGCAGGATCCGGAACAAAGGGAAGAATTCCAAAAAGAGGAAGTTTTCCAAGCAAAAGCCAGAAGCTGAGAAAGAAGACAGTGAATCGTTCACTGACGAAAAAATCCATGAACAGCAGCGAAAAGGCGAGCCTAAGTTTCCGAGAGTTGATGGAGAATGCAACCTAACTTTCCTGGCAACTCCCTCAGCAAAGGTGGCAAAGAGAACGCTTCGAGAAATAAACGCGGTTGTCCCTGCAACCCCGAAATTCTTGAAGTACTCAAACACACCAATTACCTGGGATCAGTCTGATCATCCCGGGAATATCCCTGAACCCGGCACACAAGCTCTAATCGTAAGTCCTATTGTTCAAAAAATTAGGCTAAAAAGAGTGCTGATGGATGGAGGATTCAGCATTAACATAATGTACCTGGATACACTGAAGCATCTGAAAATTTCCGAGACCCAGCTCAACCACAGCAACATACGTTTTCACGGCATCGTCCCTGGCAGACAAGCACGACCCCTAGGAGAAATTTCCCTAGATATAACCTTTGGAGACAAAGATCACTTTCGGCAGGAAAAAGTATCCTTCGAGGTTGTGCCGTTCGAAAGCGTGTATCACGCGATACTCGGACGTCCAGCTTTCGCCAAATTCATGGCAAGGTCATGTTATATCTATAACAAGCTGAAGATGCCAGGACCCAAAGGAGGAGTAATCACCATATCTGGAGACTTCAAATTGGCAAACGAGCTAGAAAAAGAAAACTCCCTTTGCGCTGAGAAAGTCATAGCAAAGGAAGAGTTGAAAGAGCTGGCAAAAGAGGTATCGCCGACAGAAATGCCAGCAGGAAAAGAAAGCTGGAATCCAGCAGATAGCTTCAAGGCTTCCGAGAATACAAGACAGGTAATCCTAGATCCCAAAGATCCGACAAAATTTTTCGTAGTGGGAACTGGGATGACCGATAAATAGGAAAGCGAGCTCATCAGGTTCCTCCGTGAGAACTGGGATATTTTCGCTTGGTGTCCAGCGGACATGCCAGACGTACCCAGGGAACTTACTGAGCATCAACTCAAGGTGATTCCAGGATCGAAACCCGTCAAACAAGGTCTCCGTCGATTTGACGGAAGAAGACGGAAGGCTATTGGCAAGGAGATTATCCGGCTTCTGGCAACAGATTTTATCTGGGAAGTTATACATACTGAATGGTCTGCGAATCCAGTATTAGTCCCGAAGAAAGATACTACTGCCCTTAGAATGTGTATAGATTACACCGGCCTGAACAAACTATGTCCAAAAGATAGGTTTGCGTTACCGCGAATCGATCAAATAATAGATACCACTGCAGGCTCTGAGCTTTTATGCTTTTTGGATGCATATTCCGGGTATCATCAAATACGCATGAACAAGGAGGATCAAATCAAAACCTCGTTCATAACCCCTTATGGGACGTACTATTACATAACCATGTCATTTGGCCTGAAAAACGCAGGTGCAACCTACCAACGTTGCATGCAACGGTGTTTGCATAGTCAGATTGGCAAAAATGTCCACGTTTACGTGGACGACATTGCTGTCGTTACCAAGGAAAAAGAAACACTCCTTGAGGATTTGCGAGAAACTTTCGAAAATTTCGCACTTATAAAATGAAGTTAAATCCATTAAATTGCGTATTCGGGGTTCCCTCAGGAAAACTTCTGGGTTTTATCGTTTCTCACAAAGGAATAGAAGTAAACCCGGAAAAGATCAAAGCAATCTTAAACATCTCCAAGCCTACGTGCGTAAAAGATGTGCAAAGATTGACGAGTTCCGCTGCAGCCGTCAGCAGGTTTATTAGCCGGCTGGGGGATAAAGCCTTGCCATTATACAAATTGTTGAAGAAATCCGACAAATTTGAGTGGACAGAGGAAGCAGATGCAGCGCTAACTCAGTTGAAGGAAACTTTGATGAAAGCTCCGATTTTGGCATCCCCAAAAGACGAAGAACGTATGTTATTGTACCTTACGGCTACAAATCGAATTATTAGTGCAGTAATTGTTGTGGAAAGGAAGAAAGACGAACAAAGCATACCAGACCAGCATCCGGTATATTACATAAGTGAAGTTTTCTCCGAGTCCAAACAAAGGTATCCACACTACCAAAAACTAGCATATGGCGTATTTTTCCCATCTAGAAAACTTCGCCATTACTTCCAAGGACATTCCATAACAGTGGTATGCAAAGCGCCACTAGGTGATATAATCAACAATGCGGAGGCAACTGGCCGAGTAGCCAAATGGGGCATCGAGCTAGCAGCATTCGACATTAAGTACCAGCCTAGGACAGTAATAATCCCAGGTTCTGGCAGATTTTGTCGCCGACTGGACAGAAGCAATGGAAAAAACACCAATGCTAGAGTCCGAGTGCTGGGTCATGCACTTTGACGGATCCAAGATGAATGAGGGCGCTGGAGCTGGTGTAGTTCTAAAATCCCCTAAAGGAGATACAATGGAGCATGTATTACAAAATACACTTCAACGCCAGTAATAACGTGGCAGAATACAAAGCTCTGCTTCATGGCTTGCATATCGCAAAGGAAATAGGTGTCAAGCACATCCTATGCTATGGCGACTCAGATTTGGTAGAGCACCAGCTCAACCAAACTTGGGACGTCAAAAGCCCTATAATGGCCGAATACCGGAGAACGGTTGACGAATTTGCCATCTATTTTTTCGGATTCGAAGTACTCCATGTTAAAAGGGAGGAAAATTGGAACGCGGATGCATTAGCCTGCATGGGATCAGAAAGAGTAAAAATCCTACCTCCAGGTGTATTCGTCCAACATTTGTACGAACCATCGATAAAAGGTGGAGATGTTGATTATCCTTTGACTTCCGAGTCAATTGAAGTCATGCTCGTTAACCCGGATTGGACAATCCCATATTTAAACTTCTTAGTTGATCAGAAGTACCCGGAAGGAGGAGACGAAGTCTTGCAAAGACATATTCAACGTCGATGCAAAGGATACACGGTAATTAATAATTGCCTGTATAAACGCAGCACTACCGGAATTTTTCTGCGATGTATTTCACCAGAGGAAGGACGAGAAATCCTGCAAGAAATCCATGCCGGAGATTGCGGACATCATGCTCAATCAAAAAACATAGTCAAAGAAGCATTCCGCGCCGGGTTTTTCTGGCTAACAGCCAAGACAGACGCTGAGCACATAGTAAACACATGTGAGGGTGTCAATATTACGCCAAGCAGACAAATATGCCGGCCCAAGCACTCAAAACTATCCCCATTACATGGCCGTTTGCGGTCTGGGGGCTAGATATGATGGGACCATTCAAAACTGCCAGAGGTGGACTTACGCATCTACTCGTTGCAGTGGATAAATATACCAAGTGGGTGGAGGCCAAACCCATCAAAAAACTTGACGGTGTAACTGCCAGAAATTTCATCATTGATGTAGTCATGAGATACGGCGTTCCACACAGCATAATAACCGACAACGGGACAAATTTCTTTATTGGAGAGTTGGCAAAATATTGCCGACAAACGGGAATTTGCCTAGATCTCGCATCTGTGGCACACCCGCAATCCAATGGTCAGGTTGAAAGAATGAATAGCTCAATCTTACAAGGAATACGCCCAAGACTCGAATCTCCTCTTTATAGAGCAGCTGGAGCATGGGTAGAAGAGTTACCTTCCATGCTTTGGAGTATCCGAACAACACCAAATAGCTCAACTGGGCAAACCCCGTTTTTCCTAGTTTATGGTGCGGAAGCAATTCTCCCAACGGACATGCTCCATGACAGCCCAAGAGTGCAGGATTTCGATGAATCAGATGCCGAAAATGCACGACAGGATACCGTCGATCTCTTAGAAGAAGAACGAGAACTTGTGCTTCAAAGATCCGCCATCTATCAGCAAGGTTTACGACGTTATCATAGTCGGAAAATCAGGCATCGTTCTTATAAAGAAGGTGACCTAGTGCTAAGATTGGTGCAGCAAAGAAAGCACAAACTGGCCCCAGTATGGGAAGGACCATTTGTCATCAGTAAAGCCATGAAGAATGGATCATATTATCTTGTAGACATTCGCGATACGGAAGATGATCCCGAGAAGCCGAATCGCAAAAGAAAGAGAAAGATAGATGATGAACTAGGAGAGACAAAGAGGCACTCGAGTATCCAGCAGTTACGTCCCTTCTATACTTAGTTCAATTTCTATGTAAACATCTTTGAGATCATGAAATAAAGTTGTCGGAATTCTTAAATCCATGTTTTTACAAGTTTATTATAGTACAAAGCATGATTCCGTCTCATCTATTTCCCAATGATCTTACAAAATACTCAATGTTAACCCGAATTGTGCCTGCGTGCTCGGCGTTTAAAAACTGAATGATTTTCAGCCTACTAAAGGTTAAAGGAAACTCGGATTGTGCCTGCGTGCCCGAGTTTCATTCAAAAAATTCCTTACTTTTCTCTAAGCATTATCTGATTGTTTATGTGCTGGGTCACTGGAGCTAGTAAGTAAAAATGCCTTTAGTATGATCCATGTTTCCAAGTTTAAACTGGTCGGTTCTACCCAGTAACTTGGCGTGAAGATTACAGTACTACTGAGCCATTTCAAATGCTAAGGACAGTTAAAGCACACAAACCAGAGAACTTGGAAGATAAAGGAATATAAAACCCGGAAAACTTGCAAAGGATTTCATATAAGTTAAACTGCAAAAGGCGGAGTACTTGTTTATACAAAAGAATAGAAACATTATGATATAAATTACATTGTAAAGTGCAGTAATGCTCCTATTTCCTATTTCCACCATCCAGGACAAGGAGAATTTCTTCAAGCATCCGAGTCTTCCTCACTCCTGTCATCCTCGGGGGCTTCTGGAATTTCTTCTTCCGGATAGGTGATGGAGATGTTCACAATAGAGGCGATCTTGGTGGCGTGACCCTTGATCTCATCAAAGATAGTGGTCCGCTGGGTCTCCGTATATCCAACAGGGATACCGGACGCCACGCGCCAAGATTTGGCACTGGGATAATGCATACGCATAAGGCCTAAGGCCATGCGTGCACCACCCCGTGCTGCGGAGCGCAAGGTGGATTCCTTGAATTCCGCCACCTCCAGGATAGCTTCCGGAAGTTTCTCAACTTCCGAGAACTCCCCAGTTCTTGCGGGAAGGTACTTGTTGACCAGTTGCATGCCTGCAGATCGGATCGCAGTGAACACCTTCCGGAAAGCTCGGATTTTCTCAATCCGAGTAAGATCTGGGTCATCTCCTGTTTTTTCAAGGAAAAATAACCAAAGAGTTAGCGGAAAAGCAGAGAAAAAAGTTAAGACATGGAAAATCCGGTAAAAGTTGACACCTTACCGAGAATCTTGTCCATCTCGGAGCCTTCCTCCAGGCGCAGGTTCAAGGCGTTCTCCAAATCCTGGATAGTGGCCTTGTCTTTGTCCGCCTGTTGGGAGGCCTTGGATTGAGCAATTCCAAGAGCCATATTGCTGGCCTCCACATCTTTTTGAGCCTTCACAAGTTCTTTGTGAAGGTCCAAGTTCTCCCGGCGGAGATTCTCGGCATTGCTGGCATCTTCAGCTATTTGCTTGGCTTTAGCCAAGGCAGCTGAAAAGCAAGGAAAAAATTCTGGGTTAAGAAAACTCGGAAAAAAGTACTTAGAAAAATTATGGACAAGGAACTACAGAGAACTAAAAGTATATCTGTTGTTTCCTCCAGGTTTAGCTGAGATGATGCCAGCTCTGTTTCTTTCTCATCAAGAATAGATAGGAGGGTTTTAACCTCCTTACTTTTGATGTTAAGCTTGTTAAAAACTTCCAAGTTGATTGTATCAACGGTTTGCTGAAACACGGAAATGAAAGCAAGATAAGAAGCATTAAGTTGATAGCATGCATTCCACTTATTGCTTGGGGGCTAGAGATAGTACCTGCCTCATTTGCTGCAAACCTGACAAGTTTTAGTTGAATTCCCTTAAATATTCAGAAAAGATAATTCCAACATGATGCATGCCGTCTTGCATGACCTGACGAGGTGAGAATACGAAGTTATTTCAGACAACTAGCCCGCCTTGTGGCCAAGGACGGATCAAAGGAGCAGGAGCGAAGAACTTCTTAGCTTCCGGACGAATATATCCGAGATCGTCAAATGGTTCTTCCTTTACCTGGAAGTTCCTGTCGAAAGCGGGAATAGGTTCATCCTCCCTAGTTCGAGAATGTCTACCCCTTTCTGGTCCTGCCCTTTCCCTCGCATCCATGTTAGATGCAACAGGCTGGCTGGATTGCTGGAATTGTATGTCCGGGTTCGTGGTCCTCTCCCCCTACCAAGAGTAGTTGGAACGGGAGAAGCTGCAGCAGAAAACGGCTCTCCTTGGCTAGTAGAAGCTTTATGTCGTGGTGGTGTCACGGCAGATGCCATAGGATGGCTAAAGATGTGGGGACGATGGACGTTGGAGGTGTCCGGGGAGGGATCACGCGACGAGTTGCCGCGTGAGATAAGATCCACACAACACAAACAACACGATGTACCCAGGTTCAGGGCCCTCGTGAGGAGGTAAAACCCCTACTCCTGCCTTTCTCTATGTATTATGATGTCTCTCCGAGTAGCCACAGTACAAATGATATCGCTACCGAGTAGCTTCCCTCTTCCCTCCGGGTAGAACTAGGTCAAGGACTTAGGGTTTCTAGGGTTCACTGTGAGCATGAAGCAAGATCCCTCGCGCAGGAGGCGGCGGGGCACCTTATATACGCGGTGCCCAGCCGGATACGTCCAAATCTAGACAAGTGTCGACATAGTGTGCACACCGTCCTTCTTCCGGGTACCCGCTGACAGCTTTGGTTCCTAATCTTGGCTGCTTCCGTAAAGTCGTTGGGCAAAACTAGGGGACAGACTGGTATCACTGTACCTAGGCACAGAGTAGGCCCCCCTTATCCTGCCACGGCCTGCTTCCATGCTGTCACTGTCAGGGCGACCGGCCCCAGATGAACAGTAGTTCGAATGCTGCCAAGTACGGACCCAGGATACGCGGGATCCTGTGTCAGAACGGCTCCTTTGACTTTCTGGCCCGAGTAGGTTCCCGCCAATTGTTCCCGCCAATTGTACTCGGGCCAATCCTTCTACTCGAAAGGATAGAACCTGATTGATATCTCCTTCTGGTCATCTTGAGGTGAGACCGAGTAGCAGTCGACCGGGTACCGAGTACCAGGTAGTCGGCTACTCGACCAAACCTCTCTTCTGTAAGCTGCCTTTACCACCTGTCTTTACCCTACTCGGGGGTAACCCCCCGACAGCAGTCCCCGAAGCTGGTTGAGTCTTGCGAACTTGTTCACTAGGCTCTGCCAGCTTAAAACCAGCCTTTGCATCTCAGCCCTTGAACCTCAAGATGCCGAGTAGAACCTCCGAGTAGCTATCTGGAAAGTACCTTGAGTTTCCTCTCTTCCGAGTAGCACTCGCTTTCTACTCTGTAACCGAGTAAAAAGACTTAGAGAAATTTCTCAGATTGAGCCTCTGCAGCACAGAGCACAATCCAGCCCTTCGCGCAGCAACTGCACACATGTCAAGCATCCACGACCTTGTCGTTTCGTTGCCCAGGACACGACCTGCCACGCGTCCAGTTTTCACGCAGTGGGCCCACCGGCCGTCATGTCCCATCAAGTGTAGTTATAGGCCACGATTCGGTGGTGGGATCAACTGTGGCCATTACGCGCGCAACCGGCGCTTGTGTGCGTTTCTAGCCGGCCACAGGATCCACCACACGCCACAATCGATCCCACTCCCAAGACGGTAACGGTAAACTCGCGGGGGAGATATAAATACCCCCGCCGGTAACTTCCTTTTCCCCTTCCCTCGCACTATTCCCTCTTCGTCTCCTGCTCTTCTCCGCCACCGAGCTCTCCGCCGCCGCGCAAGCTCTCGCGCCGCCGCGGGCTCAACCCCCAACCAACTCCTTCGAAATCTTCCACCTTCCCTACTCGCAACAATGGCCAAATCTGGCTGAGCCGGCTCCTCCGTCACCGCGGAAGATTGCGCCTGGCTCGTCAATACCAGGCGAGTCCCTCCCGGCGTGGAGTGCCGGGCGCCGGACGGTGAAATCGTGCCGTCCCCGCGGGAGGGAGAGCGCGTCGTCTTCCTGGCGCATTTCGAGCGCGGGTTCGGATTGCCCGCCTCCGATTTCCTGCGGAAGTTCCTCAACCACTTCGGCATCCAGATGCACCATCTGCCCCCCAATGCCGTCGTCTTCCTCGCCTACCACGCCGTGGTCTGCGAGGCCTTCCTCGGCATCCGGCCCACGTGGGAGACGTGGCTCAGGTACTTCCACCTGCGCCAGCAATCCACCGGGAAGAAGGACTCCGCGGGCGTCGCCCGCGCCACCGACACCGGCTGCGCCATGATGGTGCAGCGGTCCGGGACGAACCACCCCCGCATCAAGGGGCTGGACTCCGTCAAGCTGTGGCAGAAGACGTTCCTCTACGTCAGGAACGTTGCCGCCGCGGAAGGAGCCCCGGTGAACGATCGAATCAACTTGCCCGTTTGGAGCAATCGCGCTCCAATCGGGATGTACTGGAAGGACAAGCCCGTCAATGACGATGACGCCATCGAGATGGAGAACAGACTCGGCTGGCTGAAGGCGCAGGGCCTCAAGAACGACGACCCGGTGGCCTGCTGGATCCAGCGCCGAGTGCTGCCCTTGCAGGAGCGGTGCCATCTCATGTGTTACATGGGAGGCCCCCGCGACTGCACCAGGACCACCACCATCGAGATCGACAACATCGACGTTCCCTGGCACGCAAGGAACATCTTGACGACGAATCTTGGCGACCACTGGCAATACGGGTTCGTCCCGTATAGCCGTACAAAGCCGATTGAGCGGGTACGCCTTTCTTACTTTGCTCTCTGCATACTCTTTCCGAGTAGATAGCTTCTCCTTCTTGCATCATCTAGCAATTGCCTTGCGTTCCGAGTAGGACATCTAGCCGAATCGACTTAGGCTTAGTATGCTTTGTGTTTGCACGCCTTGCCGGATAGCCTACTCGAGAACGATTCTTAGGCTCGATGTACTTTATACCTGCACGCCCTTCCGAGTAATACCTTTCGGCAAACATGCTTAGGCTTAGTATGCTTTGTGTTTGCACGCCCATCCGGGTAGAATGCTTAGCAAACTGCCTAGGCTTTGTGTGCTTTGTACCTGCACGCCTATCCGAGTAGAATTCCTTCCTGGTACTCGGCTAGTCTGTGATCCTTCTCTGTTTTTCAGGTCCTCACTCGCCAGATAATCGAGAGCTGCGAGGTTTTCGAGGGCAACTGGTCTCCTGATCGCGAGGAGGACGATGTGCCTTCTTTCGATGCTGCGGAGCAGCCCAACCTTTCTCGCTCCCCCACTACCGACAAGCGCGATGCTCTCCGCACCTGGTCTGATGAAGACTTTGACGGTAACTACACTTTCACTTTGTTTGCTTCCGAGAAGCACCAGTCCCTCGTTTGCTGTTTCTGATTCTTTTCTCTTTTCTCTTGGATTCTCAGATGAAGTTGCCGCGGACAAGGACGACGAGGACGAAGACGAGAACGAGGGCGATGCGCCCCTAGTCGTCAAGCCCCTGTCCGTCGCCGCTCCTGAGACCCGCAAACGGGCTGGTAGCGGAGCACCAGCGCCCCCTGCCAAGAAGAAGAAGCCCGCCGAGAAGAAGGTGGTCGTGAAGAGGTCCAGACGAGAGCTCAAGTGCACCACCGCGTAAGCCCTCTTCTCGGTCGCCTCCCTTCTCGCGCTGTGCTATTTTCCCCAATCTTCTTCTAATTTGTGATTTCCTTTTCTCTGCAGACCTCCTATGGACGCGAACGCAGCTCTCGCGTCTGACCACACTAAGGAAAAACCAGTACCTCTGGTCAATCTGGATGATGATGAGGACGACACCGCCAACGCTGCTGCTGCCAATCCACAGACCGCCAATGCACAAGGAGCAGCGTCTGAACCAGCAGCACAGGACACTACCGTCCACGATGAGAGACCCCCTTCTCCTCCGGCTAGCAATGCCGAGGAGAACCAAGATCAAGAGATGCAAGACAACACCGCCGCCGAGCGGCCTGAAGCAGAGCAAGAGCAGCCCGCCACAGGGGCTGCTGCACAAGAGAGCCTCGCTGCCGAGCGGCGAGTAGAAGACACCACCGCCGCGGATGCTACCATAACTGACGCTTACCCATTGAGCAGCGTGCAACCGGGCGTGACACCGAGTAGCGCCCAGCCAGGAGCTGCACAAGGCGACGGATCTGCGGCACCACCAACTGCGCAAGGCCCTACACCACCAACTGCGCAAGGCCCTACACCACCAACTGCGCAAGGCCCTACACCGCCAACTTCCTCCTCGTCGCCGCAGAGTAAGGACGCATCCAGCCCTCCTGCCGGGCGAGTAACCAGGCAGCGAGCCTTGGATGCTCTGAAGGATGAGGTTGTCAGAAGGGCAGCCGAGAAGGAAGCTGCTGAGAAGGCCAAGGCCGAGAAGGAAACTGCTGATAAGGAAGCTGCTGAGAAGGCCAAGGCTGAGCAGAAGAAAGCCAGGGCTGAGCAGAAGAAGGCCGAGAAGCAAGCTGCCGAGAAGGCAGTCGCCGAGAAGGCGAAGGCCAAGACTGACGGGAAGACGACTGAGGATCCCGAGAAGCAGAGGGTTGAGAAGGAGCAAACGAAGAAGCGGGCCAGAGACCAGAGTGCATCCTCAGGCGGAGCGCTCGTGATCCACGAGTCCGGCCCGATTCCTGCTGCGCTCTCTGCAGACGCTCGCGCTGCTGGCCAGCCTTGCTACCCGGAGTACATGATTGAGGTTAGCCATCAGCACTCAATCGGCTTCCCTCCCAAGGACAAAGCTTTAGCTATCCAGAGGGGAAGGAAAGTTGTAGCCATGAACTCCCCTCCTCCAGATCCAAGCCAACACCAGTCTGTCAACATCGCTTCTCGCGGAGTCCAAGACAAACCAATAACTTCCAAGGGTCTTGAACAGGTATTGGACACCGTTGGCCACATCAACGCCAGGTGGGACAGCAGGGTTCTCGGGGAGGAGAAATGGCACGGCCTGACCCTTGGCGGCATCGACCACATGCGCGTGGATTGGAACAAGGTCGATCTGGGACACAAGCCCATGTCCGTCTCCACCGAGACCGCAACCCTCGCAGCCAAGATGTTCCTGCACCGCAAGAACGCTGAAGACATCGAGCAGTCCTATGCAGTAAGTCCTTCTTGCCTTTTCCGAGTTGAAATTTCTTCTCTTCTATTCGCCTTCTTTCTTCCTTACCATCACCCCCAGTCCCCGAGATTCAGGTCGAGTAGACGGATACTCTCCGAGTAGCCTCCTACTCGGGCTGAATCTTCTCTGCTTTGCCTAACTCATTTTCTTCTCGTTTCTCAGGATAGCGTTCTTAAGCGGACCCACTTATACCGCATTCTTCTCTGGAACCATTCCATCGCCAGGAGGCGAATTGCTGCATTAGAGAAGGAAAAGGCAGTTGCTGAGGCAGCCAGCAAGAACGCCAACGACAGCACCCAGCAGCTGGCTGAAGTACAAGGTACGCTTTTAGCTACGCGGTTTCTGCGTTTTATGTTTACGCCCGCTTCTGCTTTCTTATGCGCTAACCTTTCCTTCTCTGCAGAAAAACTGAAGGCCTTAGCAGACGAACATGAGAAGTGCCGCAGCTTCGTGGAGAACTCCGAGGCCACCATCAAGAGGCTAGAAGGTAAGTTTGTTGTTTACTCGGTTTGATTTTGAATTTGTTTCTTCTCTGCTCCTCTGCTAACCTCATCTATCCCTTCGCAGAAGATCACAAGTTGTTTGCTGAGGCACACCAAGATTGTGTCAAGCCAGCAGAGGTGCAGAAGCAGCTGTCCGACCAGGCCGTTGAGCTGTTGAAGGACCACACCACGGAGACCGAGAAGCTGCAACTCCAGTTGCAAAAGGCACTCCAGGATGCCGTCAAGATTGGCGCCGAGAGGGACAGAGCCATTGCCGAGAAGGCCAAGGCCGAGACAACTTTCCGAGCCAAGGAGAGGGCCCTTGAGCAGGAATGCGAAACCTTAAAGAAGACCAACGCTGATCTCTTCGCTCAGATGGATAGCTTGCGTCTGATCCAAGAAAAGCACATTTCTAACGAGGAGTCCTGGAGGACCCAGCTGCAGCGGCTGCGCAACGAACTGTCCGGTGAGTCTTTTCTTCGCTGCTTCTTTTCTTCTCGGTCGTATTTCTTCTCGGTTTTCTTCTACTCGGTTCTGAAGTTACCACATGCTATTTCAGAGATCTGGCCTCATCTTGATTCCCCTTCTGTGCCTATGGTGGCCAAGGCCAAAGCAGCTCGCCTTGCGAAAGGTGAGGCAGCAGATACCAGAGCCGAGATCGAGGACAGCTTGCTGGTGCTCAACAACTATTTCGAACAGCTGGCTGGCGTCGGAACTGACCTGGTGCACGAGGGCTTTGAGCTCCACAGGCTGTTTTGGCCTCATGATGATCGGCCAACCACCATGAAGGGCCTAGCCTTCAAGCTGAAGAATGTGAAGAAAGAGTTGAAGAAGTGGCGTGCCTCGGGCGCCCGTGCTGGTGCAGACGTGATGCTTCTCTGCATAGCATCCTGGTATGAAAACCTCAACATGCAGCTCATCCGCGGGAAGCGCAACAATTCCAAGTGGGAGGTAGATCCCGACTGCGTGGCCACACGCAAGCAGATCGCCTACGAGGTCGCGGAGTGCGCCGAGACGGAGACCTTCATCGAGGGCCTCCCCGAGCCCGACACCGAGTACGAAGAGGAAGAGGAGGAGGACGACGAAGTGGAATCCGACTTGGAAGGCCTCTTCGAATCTCCTGAGGGCAAGGCCGGGAAGGGGAAGAACGTCGCCGTCGCGAGTAGCGATGAGGACGAGTACGCCCACATCGACACCGCCGCACTCGACTTTGGCACCTCCTCAGGTGCTGCTCTCGACGACACGGTGCCCCCTCCTGGCCAAGCTTCAGGCTCCTCTTCGGCTCCAAGACCCGTCTCGGTGGCCACGGCCACTTCCGAGCAGGCGGCCACCCAGGATGATGCCGAGATGAAGGAATCCGCCACCGTCCAGACGGGAGCGGATGCCACCCATGCCAGCACCGAAGGAACAGCCGCCACGACCGTCACTGAAGAAGCCGCTGCCAAGACCGCCGCCGAAGAAACAGCAGCCAAGGCCAGCGCCGAGAACACTGCCTCCTCATCTTGAAGCAACCTGCAATCTCTTTCAACTCGAACACTTATCAGATCCCCGGGATGCCGGGAGCAGATGTAATAGACTATCTTTGTTTTGCTTGCTACTCAGTTTTTATGCCCACTCTGTTTATTTCGACATTAATCAATTTGAACGACGCTGGCTTAATGCCGAGTTGCGTTTCCATGCGAGTCCCCGAGTTGCATTTCTTATTCACCCTATCTTTTCATCTCTGCTCTACCCGCGACTTGTCGCTTTTTTGGTATTCGAGTCACAAGAATCAAGTAGTAGGGCTGCAAATACTTAGTCGCTAGAAACAAGCATGGTGACGCAGCCCACCACTTAGCCGAGAAGACGAAAACAGGGAACAAAAGTAACAAACAATCTACTCGGTTCCTGCACTCTTTCTTCCTTAGCGATTTTCGTGTGCTCATTGACCTTTTGCTTGTTCTCTTGCTTGCCATGAAGCCGGGTTTCGGACAGCAGCAGAGTCGAAGAGTTGGCATATAGGTTTAAACACAGTACTCAATGCACTTATGAGTTCTGAAGTGGAGCAACCGAATAGACAAAGGAACAAGCCGAGTAAAAACACTTAGAACAAATTTGGACGAGGGCAGTCCCCGAGAACAATTTCAGATTGCAGAGTAGAATTTCAACTCGGATAAGAGGGTACATACACATCTTTGCTTACGAATGAAAACGACGAAGTAGAGCTACATTCCAAGGGCGCTTGGTTTCCTCTCCAGCTTTATCTGCCCTGTTCGCCTGCGATGGGCGCACATCTACAAGATAGTACGCGTCATTGTGCAGCGCTTTGCTCACAATGAAAGGCCCTTCCCAAGGAGGAGACAACTTGTGCATCCCGGCTGTGCGCTGCACCAGCCTAAGGACCATGTCTCCTTCTCGGAAAACCCTTGGGTTCACCTTTCGGCTATGATAACGCCGCAGGTTTTGCTGGTAGATAGCCGAACGTGACAGAGTCAGCTCTCTTGCTTCTTCAAGCAGGTCAACGTCGTCTTCTCGAGCTTCTCTCGCCTCCACCTCAGTATAGAGGGCTACTCGGGGGGAGTCATGCTCTAAGTCTATTGGCAACACGGCCTCAGCCCCGTATACCAAGAAGAATGGCGTGTAGCCGGTTGACCGGTTAGGGGTAGTCCTTAGACTCCACAACACCGCTGGCAACTCTTCTAGCCAACATCCAGGTGTTTTCAGCAATGGCTCAATCAGCCTTGGCTTTATGCCTGCCAGTACCATTCCATTTGCTCTCTCAACTTGCCCATTGGAGGCAGGGTGCGCGACTGACGCAACGTCTAGTCGGATATGCTTATCTCTGCAGAATCGCACCATTGCCCCCTCTGCAAAGTTGGTGCCGTTGTCGGTGATGATACTGTGCGGGTAGCCATATCTCATGATCACATCCTTCACGAACTTCACAGCTGTGACCCCATCGCACTTCCAAATAGGCTTCACCTCAATCCACTTGGTGAACTTGTCCACCATGACCAAGATATGTGTCATATTGCCTTTAGCCGGCTTGAAAGGACCAACCATATCCAAGCACCAAACAGCAAATGGCCATGTGATAGGAATTGTTTTCAACTCGGAAGCTGGCATGTGAATCTTACTTGCGAACATCTGGCAGCCGGTGCACTTCCTCACAATATCTTCAGCTTGCTGCAGTGCAGTGAGCCAGTAGAAGCCATGCCGAAAAGCTTTCTTGACCAAAGCCCGAGATGAGGCGTGGTGCCCACATTCCCCTTGATGTATCTCCACCAGGATTTCTTCTCCCTCTTCTGGGCTCACACAACGTTGCAGCACACCAGTGGCACTTCTCTTGTGCAGCACATCTCGGACTATAGTGTAGCCCTTGGATCTTCTCTGAATCTGCCTCGCAGTCACCTCATCTTCAGGTAAAGTACCGTCCCTTAGAAAGGATAATATGGGCATTGCCCAACTCGGTGTCTCCCGCATGGGAAACACTGGTTCGTCCATTTCCATTGGGGCAGGCTCTTGTGGTTGCACAGGAGGAGTAGGAGCGCTTCTTTGCAGCCCCGACCGATTGGCGAGAACTTCTTCAATGAATGCGACAGCTTCTGGGTTGAGGGCGGCAGTCCCCGAGTACGGAGTGGCAGTCCCCGAGTAAGGAATGGCAGTCCCCGAGTAAGGAGTGGCAGTCCCCGAGTAAGGAGTGGCAGTCCCCGAGTAGGGAATGGCAGTCCCCGAGTAGGGAACGGCAGTCCCCGAGTAGGGAACGGCAGTCCCCGAGTAGGGAACGGCAGTCCCCGAGTAGGGAATGGCAGTCCCCGAGTAGAGGACGGCAGTCCCCGGGTTCCCTGCAGCACTCTCCCAGTCAATCTCCATTGGGTCAGATTCTTCACTTGGCAGAGAAGGAACAAAGATAGATTCCGAGTTGGGGGAAGGCTTGATGGATGGCTTCCTCAAATGCTCCAAGGCAATCCCTGCCGGGATGGACTGCCGAGAAGATCCCAACTTGGATAGCTCGTCTGCTGCTTCGTTCTCTGCTCGGTGAATGTGCTGGAACTCACAGCCTTCGAAAAACCCAGTCATAGACTGCACCAGGAAGCGATACGATGCCATGTTGGCATCCAACGCATCCCAGGTACCCGAGACTTGCTGCACCACCAGATCCGAATCGCCATAGCATATAATGCGCTGCACACCAACCTCCTTTGCTACTCGCAAACCATGCACCACTGCCTCGTACTCGGCTACATTGTTGGATGCCTTGAAATGAATCTGCAGCACGTACTTGAGTTGATCCCGCTTGGGTGATGTAAGCACAACGCCAGCACCAAGGCCTTCTTTCACCTTTGAGCCATCAAAGTGCATTTTCCAATAGTTGGAAACTGGAGCAGGAGGTTCATACTGCATCTCGGCCCAGTCCACAAGAAATTCCGCCAGGACCTGAGACTTGATTGCTTCTCTTCTCGCATACGCCGGAGCGTACGCGGCTAGCTCAATCGCCCACTTGGCTACTCTGCCACTCGCCTCCTTGTTTCCCATGATATCCGAGATGGGAGCAGAACTCACAACAGTGATGGGGTGCTCCTGGAAGTAATGTTTCAGCTTCCTGGCGCCCAGGTACACACCATATGTCATCTTCTGGTAGTGGGGATAGTTTTGCTTGGAACTGGACAGCACTTCACTGAGATAATAGACTGGGCGCTGCACACTCTTGCCTTCTTCTTCTCGCTCCACCACTATCACCACGCTGACTACTCGGTTAGTCGCAGCAATGTACAACAGCATAGGCTCCTTGGGTAGCGGACTAGCCAAGACGGGAGCGCTAGCCAGCATTGCTTTCAGCTCATTGAATGCCACGTCCGCTTGCGGAGTCCAGACAAACTTGTCACTTTTCTTCATCAGCTGATACAGAGGCAGAGCCTTCTCGCCCATTCGGCCCAGAAAGCGGCTCAGAGATGCCAGACAACCCGTGAACTTTTGCACATCTTTCAGTGATCTCGGCAAAGACATGCTTTCAATAGCTTTTATCTTAGAAGGATTGGCTTCAATGCCCCAACTAGAAACCAGAAAACCGAGTAGCTTTCCAGCTGGTACACCAAAGGTGCACTTACTCGGATTCAGTTTCATTTTGTACCTCCGTAGGTTAGCAAAGGTTTCCTCCAGGTCGGCAAGCAGAGTATGTGTTTTATTCGTTTTGATGACAATGTCATCTACGTACACCTGCACATTCTTGCCGAGCTGGTCATGCAAGCATTTCTGCATGCATCTCTGATAGGTTGCACCCGCATTCCTCAGGCCAAAACACATGACACGATAGCAATAAGCCCCGTACGGGGTAATGAAAGCAGTCTTTATTTGATCAGCAGGGTTGAGTGCAATCTGGTGGAAACCAGAGTAGGCATCTATGAAAGACAACAGTTCACAACCGGCAGTGGAATCGATCACCTGATCGATGCGAGGTAGCGGGAAAGGATCCTTGGGGCATGCCTTGTTCAAGTCGGTGTAGTCGACACACATGCGCCATGCAGTGGCAGCCTTGGGATCTTCCTTTTTCTTCTCGACCATGACCGGGTTGGCTAACCAATCCGGATGCAGCACTTCCATGATGAAGTTACTTATCAGCAGCTTGGTGATCTGATCACCGATGGCCTTCCTTCTCTCATCTCCGAAACGGCGCAAAGCCTGCTTCACGGGCTTGGCGTCAGGACGCACATGCAAAGAGTGCTCAACCAACTCCCTCGGGACTCCTGGTAGATCTTCATTTGTCCAGGCGAACACATCTCGATTCTCACGGAGGAAGTGGATGAGCGCGCTTTCCTATTTCTCCGCCAACCCGGAACCAATGATGGCCACGCGCTCCGGGAACTCGGGGTCAACCTGGACTGTCTTGGTCTCCTTGGCAGCTTGGAAAGCAGTACCATGCTGGGTACTCGGCACGCCTTGTGCGCCTGCTTGTGCGGACTGAGCCATGGCCACCACCTCGTACATCTTCTTCTTCTCGGCAGCAATCACCATTGATTCCGCCAGCTGGGAGCTAGCAGAGGCACACTCCATGGACTTCTTGTAATCTCCCGAGATGGTGATGATGCCATTGGGACCAGGGATCTTCATCTTCAGATAAGCCACATGAGTAGAGGCCATAAACTTGCTCAGAGCAGGCCTGCCGAGTAGAGCATGATAGGGGCTCTGATGATCCACCACTTCGAACTGCAAGCGCTCTGTGCGGCAGTTCTCCCGGGTACCGAATAGCACATCAATCCACACTCGGCCAATCGGGTTGCACGAGATCCCGGGCACAATGCCATGGAAAGTGGTCTTGCTAGGCAGCATCATGTTCTCGGCCAGGCCAAGCTTCTCGAGTGTGTCCTTGTACACAATGTTGATGCTGCTGCCGTTGTCGATTAGCACCTTGCTGAACCTCACATTCTTCTCGGGGCCCAGGAAGGTAGGATCCAGCACCAAGGCATAGGTACCCGGATTGGGCATCACTTTGGGGTGATCTGCCCGAGTCCACCTGATCTCCTGGTCACACCAATACATGTAGTGAGGGACAGCCGGAATCACTGCATTGACCTCCATGGCCCGCCTGTGCTGTGACTGCTTGTCGACTGCCTCAGAAGTGAAGATCATATAGCTCTCATGGTGCTCTTGGTACTGGTTGGAGCCATTGCCCCCATTGTTGCCGTTGTTGCCATTGTTGTTGCCCTGATAGTTGTTGTTGCCTCTGCTGTTGTTGTTGCGGTTCTAGTTGTTGTTGTTGTTGCGGTATCTCTCATTGTTGAAGTTCCGGTTGGCTCCTAAAGCCACCTGGTTGACATTCTCTCTTCTCGGGTACACTGGCGGCCGAGCTGCGGGTGCGCGAGTAGGCTGAACAGTAGCATTGGCGGCTGGCAGAGGAGGAGGAGGAGGCAAGCCATCACTCTTGATCACATCCCACCACTCGCACTGCCGAGTAGTGTGGTTAGCGGGCCTCGAGGGATGATGAGTGTGAAAGCTGCATGGGCCATCCTTCATGTCGTCAAAGACAAACTTCTTCGGCTGCTCGGAGTTCCCGCTACCCGACTGCGCAGTGCGGAACGGTTTCTTGTTGCCCTGGCCCTGGTTCTGGTTCTGCCCGTAGGCTCCAGCAGGTTTCTGCCTTTGGCCACCACCGCCTCCAACATTCACTGCATTCACCTCTTCAGGATCATACCGAGTATCTACTCGGCGCTTGTTGCGGAACTCGTTGCGCTTGTTACTGTTGAAGTTTCTTCTCGGCTCAGAGGAGTCCATCAGTGGCTGAGTAGGATCACCGAGTGCGTACTGATCCGCAATCTTGATGGTCTCGGCCAGGGTGTTCGGCATCTCCCTCTGCAATCTCTGCCAAAGCATGCTGCCATGTCGGCAACCCTGCGCAAACCAAGTGATGGCCTGTGCTTCATTCACACCCTCACAAGTGTTCCTCAAGGTGCTCCACCGAGTAAGGTACTCGCGGTCCGTCTCGTCTTCTCGCTGCCTGCAAGCCGAGAGCTGCTGTGGCCTATTCGGCCTCTTGTATGTACTCGTGAAGTTGCTGATGAAGGCATCCGAGAAGTCCAGCCAGCAGTTAATGCTGTTCTTGGGCAAGTTATTGAGCCAAGTGCGAGCTGGACCCTCTAGCATCTGCGGCACATAGCGCACCGCCCATCTCCTGTTGCCATTCGCGATATGAACCGCGGTGACATAGTCATTGAGCCAATCTTCAGGCTTGGTGCTACCATTGTAGCTCTTGGTGCCTCTTGCGAGCTGGAAGCCCTTCACGGAAGGCTCGTTCATGATGCGCGGGCCAAAGCACTCGGGGCCAGGAGGACCCGTGCTCTCAAGCCGCGCCGACAAGCTGATACGGTCCAGCTGGTGCCTTGCATCTCCAGGCGCCAACACACGCTCACCGACACGGTCATGGATGTCATAACCAGCCATCTCCATAGCCGAGTAGCCATCATCATACCTATCCACCTGCATAGCTGCGGGCTGCTCCACCGGGTTGGCGACTGGTGCCACTGGGCGCGGCTGCTGCCTCTGCCGAGTAGGCTGAGCTGCGGGTTGCCGAGAAGTACCCGGACGCGCGGCTTCTCGGGCACGGCTTTGAGATTGATGGGCTTGAGAGCCTGCTCTTGCAGCGTTGTGTTCCTGCCCGGGCTGCTGCGGCACAGCAACCTGTTTCGCGGCAGCAGCCGGGTCATACACCTGCATTTGCCTGTCTCTACCCGAACGCCCGCTGCGGCTCTTCTCGCGGCTAGGATGTGGAGACGAGGCCTGATCGTTAGATCTAGCCGCGTGTGAGTGAACCACCTGCGAAGCTCCAGCTCCCGGGTTGGCCTTCCGGAACTCCTCGTTCTGCCTAGCGGCCTCCAACACCAACTCGTTGAGCCTCTCCTGCTGCCTGAGACGCGCCTCTCCATCTAGGCGCGGCAACTCGGCAGCCACGGCCTGTGCAGCTCTGAGCGTCTTGGCGGGTGTGCTGTACCTCGGCCTTGTGAAGGTGTTCGCAGTGGCGGACTGCGCGGGCACCTCCGCAACCGTCGCCATCTCGGCACCCAGGTTGCGCCGAGTAGCGCCTACTCTGCTGGGCCTCCTGGCGACCGGCGTGAAGCCGTGAGCCTTGTTGTACTCGAGCTGGTCTAGACTCAGCTCAAGCCTGATCTTCTCCAACTCCGCCTGCTCGGCAAGCAGCTCCTGGCGTTGCCGCTCAAGCTGCTCCCTCGCGGCTAGGAGCTCGATGTCGGTGGGAGTGGGCATACCGGTTCGCGCAGCAGACGCGGGGATGACCGTAGACGTGGAAGGCGGCAAGTTGCTCTCCTTCTCGTAGGGCCGGTGATTCCTGCCACCAGCAGGCGGGTCGTCAACCTCCTCGACGACGGCCGCAGCGCCAGTAGCAGCTGCGCCAGTGTTTGCCGCCAAACCCGTCACCATCACCTCAGCGCAGCATGCAGAGCTGCATGCAGGCCTTCCGCGAGCAGCAATCACCGCAGGAGGATCCTCCGCGTCATGCACTAGCTCGGGGTAGGCGCTGTTGGCGACGGTGGCGACGTAGACGAGGTGAGAGCCGAAGGAGATCACCGAGCCGCCCTCGGGCATGGCCAGGCCGCCGAAACAGCCAGCGTTGTCGGTGACGAAGTCGAAGGAGCCGAATCTGTGGACAAGGCCACAAACAACGCGCTCCGCCGAAGAAGATCCCGTCCGAACTGAAACTCCAACCAGCGCCGCTGGTTGCCCCACGGTGGGCGCCAACTGTCGTGGTGGTGTCACGGCAGATGCCATAGGATGGCTAAAGATGTGGGGACGATGGACGCTGGAGGTGTCCGGGGAGGGATCACGCGACGAGTTGCCGCGTGAGATAAGATCCACACAACACAAACAACACGATGTACCCAGGTTCAGGGCCCTCGTGAGGAGGTAAAACCCCTACTCCTGCCTTTCTCTATGTATTATGATGTCTCTCCGAGTAGCCACAGTACAAATGATATCGCTACCGAGTAGCTTCCCTCTTCCCTCCGGGTAGAACTAGGTCAAGGACTTAGGGTTTCTAGGGTTCACTGTGAGCATGAAGCAAGATCCCTCGCGCAGGAGGCGGCGGGGCACCTTATATACGCGGTGCCCAGCCGGATACGTCCAAATCTAGACAAGTGTCGACATAGTGTGCACACCGTCCTTCTTCTGGGTACCCGCTGACAGCTTTGGTTCCTAATCTTGGCTGCTTCCGTAAAGTCGTTGGGCAAAACTAGGGGACAGACTGGTATCACTGTACCTAGGCACAGAGTAGGTCCCCCTTATCCTGCCACGGCCTGCTTCCATGCTGTCACTGTCAGGGCGACCGGCCCCAGATGAACAGTAGTTCGAATGCTGCCAAGTACGGACCCAGGATACGCGGGATCCTGTGTCAGAACGGCTCCTTTGACTTTCTGGCCCGAGTAGGTTCCCGCCAATTGTTCCCGCCAATTGTACTCGGGCCAATCCTTCTACTCGAAAGGATAGAACCTGATTGATATCTCCTTCTGGTCATCTTGAGGTGAGACCGAGTAGCAGTCGACCGGGTACCGAGTACCAGGTAGTCGGCTACTCGACCAAACCTCTCTTCTGTAAGCTGCCTTTACCACCTGTCTTTACCCTACTCGGGGGTAACCCCCCGACACTTTATGTTTCTTCAATTTATTTGATTTCAAAGGAACTGGAGTAAGGCTGAAAAGGAAAAATCCGAGAAGTAAATACCTCGAAGAACCGGAAGGGAATGATAAGTAAGAAAGTTCCAGTAAAATACCTGGATGCGGCGATGGGGATTCCGTCAAGATTTATTACTTCCTCGAGGATCACTTGCCTCTTGCGTTTCCGACCGCCGTAAAAGTTGGCATGTAATTCGTCAAGTTCGGCGTCGGATCCAAGATCAGCTTCCTTAAGTTCGTCGAACTATGGAGAAGGCAAAGTACTCGATTAAGTCAGGAAAAAGAAGCAATCCGAGAGAAGTCCAAATCAAGGAAAATAAAAATACCTTAGGGACCGGGTTTTCCTCGTGATACATTTCAAAACTTTCTACGTATTGATCGCGAGTAGCGACCAATTGGTTGACTCGTTTTTTGATGTCCCTTTTGGAGAAGGCTTTGTCCGTCCCTGTCATTTCGTCTTTTGTCCCTTTGTATTCACAAAGAAGTCGGGAGCGGAAAGCGAGAGGTTGAATACGGCGGCCGAACCAGCACAGAACAGTATCAGTTCCGGTTAAGGGAGGCTTAGAAGAAGTAAGTTTGGCGATACGCTGCTTTATCTTCATCAAATCCTCCGGCAAAGTTTGCACCGCCTCCACTGCCCAACTCTCTTGCGGGATAATGGCGGAGTTGGCGAAAGGTGGAACCCTGTTCTCTTTCCCGGGAAACGGGACGTCAGGATGATAAAAGAAAAAGTTCCCGTCCAAAATTTGACGGATTCTGACGTTTTTATCTTGGGGTACCAATCTTACCTAAACCTCCTAAGAGTGAAAGAAATGGTTGCACAGATGGGAAGAACACCCTCTGTGGGGTTACGCTTCACTCCAAAGCAGTATTGCCAAAAATCTAGTCTTGGAGCTATTCCTAAATACCCTTCAAAAAGGGCTTGGAAGCCGGCTAGATAAAGAATGGAATTTGGGGGAAGGTTGTGAGGCTGGACACCATAGTGGTGTAGAACTTCTAAGAAGAAGGCGGAAGGCGGCAAACCCATACCTCTCGCCATATGAGAGGTAAGAAGGACACGTTCTCCGTCCTTCGGCATGGGCTCGGTCTCGTCCTCCGGGAGCCGCCATTTTCCCTTCAGCACGAGTCCCTCCTTCTCCATTGTCGGAAGGAGGGATGGCGGAATACTGCTGGCACTCCAGTTGCCGGCAGTTTCCGCCTCTTCTTCGGCTCCGGCGGCGGCGGACGCTGCGGCTTCCGTGGCCGCGAGCTCATCTCCGCGGAGGCGAGAGGGATTTCCTCGCCCTCCGCGCCTCCTGTGGCCTTCACCGGCTCGTCGCCGGAGGCTTGCACTGGCGAGTCCAGCTGCGGGTCCATCGTGGCGATTATCTCGTCTATGTCCTTAGCGACGGTGCGGGCCGGAGAAGATGACGGAGATGCCATCGAGGGGCGGCGCTCGGTCGCTCCGGTGAGATCCTGGGTGCTTCGTGCGCTCGGGAAGGGCTCTGCGAGAACTTGAGCGCTGGAGTGGTGCTGGGAAGTGAGAGCGGAAGGTTTCCGAGGAGGACGAAGACGGCTATTTATAGCCAGAATCTCGTCACGATGCGTGCTAACGGCTCTTTTGACCGTTGGATGATCAACGCGTGTCACTCGCCGGAAATTCCGGGAAATGAAACGACGGGTGATTATTACTATCGCCTCGTTTCCCGCAAGAATCTGTCAGAGATATGTTTCTGGGTTTCCCACCTGTAACCCAAACGTCCCTTACGTCAACAAGGTTAAAGCGCTGACGTAGGAAGTTCCTTCTCCGCGAAGATTCGTGGAAGAAAAGCCGGATTTTCTGGATTCCGAGTTTTGCGGTGTAACATCCTTTGAGGAGAAAAAGAAGAATCAAGACTGCAGGCCGATATTTCCTGGAAAATATGCATTCGACAGAAGACGGCGAATCCGAGTCTTAATCCTTCTTGGGGGCTACTGTCGGATATATACCAACTAGGGGTATATCAGATGGTAGTCTAAAGTGCCGGATTACCAGGGTGGCCTAAATGGTAATGGGCCATGGTCCGTTAGGCGGCCCAGTAAGCTGACGCACAGAAGCCGGATTCTAGAAGAACCCGGATCACGGCCCACGTGATTTGGCTTGGAGTAGAAGACGGATTCCTTACTTTCCAAGTTAAAGAGTTACCGTAGTCTTCTAGGTTTCCTACTCTATATGCCCTAATCCGGCTATTATATAAAGCCGGACGGGAGATATGATAGATAGACAAGAAGCTAAAGGCTAACTCGCTGAGAGGTTGATCCTTGACGAGCAGCCAATAGAACCTCACATTGTACTCTATATTTCCAGGCTTTAGTCCTGAATAGTGAGATTGCAGGAGTAGGAACGTCGCATTATTGCGTCGTACCGAACCTGGGTAAAAACCCTGTGTCATTGTTCTTCGCACAACCACGTCCCCCCACGTCTCTATCGGTAGTCTCATGGCACCCCCTTCTATGAAATCTACCACGATGTCTCGACAACAATCGAATCACATATTCAATGACATATGATGTCAAACCAAGGACAACTTAATAACTTTATGAATACATTGGGAATAACATCATACATGATTGCCTCTATGGCATATTCCCAACAACTTAATAGACGAGTAATTTTTACAAAAGATAATCTTATCAAACGCAATTGGCAAGGTTGTAAAAAGTGTGCTTTCTGCAATCATGATGAATCTATTGAACACTTATTTATCAGTTGTCCCTTTGTTATTAAAATATGGAGACTGCTCCATTTTACTTTTAATGTCTCACCTCCTATGAGTTTGGATCATATGTTTGGTGGGTGGCTTCATGGAACTCCTAAACATGATAAACACCGTCTGCGTATTGGTGTGTGTGCCTTTCTATGGGCAGTTTGGAATTATCGCAATTATGCGATTTTTAACAGGATCCAAAATATACATTTCTTGCAGGTTGTTCACAAGGCTATCTATTGGATTACTTTGTGGTCTCTCCTCCTGCCGCAGGACCAGCGCCATTTTATGGAGGCTGGATGCAACCGGTTATTGGCTATAGTTCGGGCCATCCTGTTCTCCAACACGTGGCAGCATGATAGTAGGATTTGTGCTTCATAGTGGAAGTCGGTCCTAAGTGTTCCGTTGTTTCCTTTTTCTTGTAATCTCGGAGAAGTGTGTGTTGTAATACTTTGACTACCCTTTTATTTAAATAAAAAGCGGTGTGCATCAATCCGATGCAGAGGCTGGGGCAACCGCTCCCTTTTCTAAAAAAAAAGTGTTCTTAGGGAGAGAGAGAGAGAGAATGAGCTGCGAGAGCAGTAACCAGAACTGGTTAAGTTACCTCCCTTCTCTTCTCCCATTTTAATTATATATTGCACTATGCCCTGGTGGGGGGGGGGAGAGCATGCTAGATCACTCGGCATGTCCAACATTCTCCCCCTTAATTGTAAAGCCGATCTTGAGTTCATTCTTCAACAAAGCACTAAGACGAAAATATTGTTGTGGCTAAAGAGATATCACTGCACCTAATAACTATAATACATCACTTCATATCCAAATAAAACTCCTTAAACTTATGAGCTCCAAAAACTTAATTTACATAACTCATTAACTTAATGTACATAAACATTACAAAATCATCTTTTGATAAAATGGCAAACTAAGACAATAGATTATAATCAAATAAGTATTGCAGAACCAAGTGCTATGGTTTCCATCCGATCTCGGAATGAGTCTGTTGGGGAGATTGTGTCATAATGGTCCCAACTTCTCCAGAATAAAAAACTTCCAACCAAACCCATTTTGGAAACATGCTTTCTAAAAACACTTGGTGGTAAACCTTCCGTGAGAAGATCCGCTAACATCAACTTAGTACTCATGTACTTCAAATCGATTCTCTAATCCTGGATTATATATTTCGCAACATGATACTTAATGACAATGTGTTCGGAAACACGAGCTGATTTTTTGTTACTCGAATAGATCATTGCGGTCTGATTATTGCAGTAGAGAGTGGGTGGGTAGGAAATTCTATCTATCGCTCTCAGTCCCGGGATAAAATTCTTCAGCCATGTTGTCTGTCCGGTAACCTCATAACATGCCACAGCTTCTGCCTAGTGTCGACGTTGCAGACTTGCAGTGACCGTTTGTTTATAGCTTTCCATAATATATCTCTTTTTGCGAGGGCGAAAATATATCTTGATGTGGATTTCTTAGTGCCAACGACGCCACAAAATCAGTATCTAAATAACTCACCACTTCAAGGTTATCAGATTTCTTCTAAGTAAGCATGAGATTTTTAGTACCTTGCAAATAGCGCAAGACTTCCAGTGATCCAAACCTGGATTAGACTGATATCTACCAAGCATCCCGGTCACGCATGCCAAATCAGGACGAGTGCATAGTTATGCATACATAATGCTTCCAACAATTGGGGAATACGGGATTGACTTCATCTGCGGAGATTCATAATCATTTCTTACTTCTTAGACATTGAAAAGTCCCAAATTCATCACCCATAACAATAGGAGCATGTTTTTTTTTCAGTACCTTCTCAATATATGCTCTCTAAGATAGCCCCAAGATCCCTATGAATCAATCCCGGTGAATTTCAATTCCTCACTCTCTCAAAGGTGTTTATATGGGTAAAGTGTGCACTATGCGTTCATAGGGATGAGTGTTTACGCGTGTATGTAAACGCTTGTGTTTGTACCGCATGTGTTTCTCAAAGAAACACATGCATACATACTCTAGCCTTGGTCACCGAATAATGTGGTGGTGTGCGTGAATAATGTTTTTTTATTGGTTTTGGCTTGTATACAGCTAGGACGACAGGTTGCCGGGCTCTCCATGTGGCAATGTGCACCGCTCGATCGTGAAGCGCTAGTGCCACCAATAGTCACCTAGCTACGGAGAGTAGCATGAGAGGATCATGGCCTCTGGTGATGCACACTGGAAGATGCATGCACGGATGCAGTACAAGACAATGGCATGGGAGGAACCCTGATCATTGGTTTCATACAGTAATATAATCCAATCATGCTGCCAATGGATCGATCCATCGATGTCCTACATCTAGCTACCTAGCCTTAGGGCATCTCCAGTCGCCTACCAGAGCCCTTCAGGCGGATTTTTTAGCGTTGAAAGCGGCGAATAGCGCCATTTTCGCACCAGTCGGCCCCTCCCCCAGAAGTCCAAATAGCGTCGAAACAGCACTAATTCGCGCCGCGGCACCCAGGCGAAACTCAGCCCGTTGGGTTCGGCTGGGGGGGGGGGGCGAAAAGACGATGCAGCCCACGCGGGCCAGCTCTATCAGTGACGCGTCAGAAAACCGCGGAAAGAAACCCCCGCCTGTGATTTTCTTCTCAGCGCCCGCGCCGGTCAAAGGCTGCCGAAGTAATGGCGTTGGCCGCAGCGGAGGCACGCGCGGCGCAGTAAATGCCCCGTCAGGCTACAAAAAGGCCCCCTCGCCGCTCGCCGCTCTCCCATTCTCGACGTCCACCTCCTCGCCCTCACCGCGCTCGCTCTCGCCACCCTCGCCGCACCCCACCTAGACACGATGACTCGCCGGTTCCGTGCCTGCCGCAACTCGCCGTTGTACTGCCGGCCCGCAGCCGCGACGCGTGGCCACAGCGACGGTGACAGCGACAGCGAGTTCCACTACGAGGAGAACGATCAGCCGGCGCAGGAGGAGGCGGCGCCCGAGCAGCAACCGGCGCAGGAGGCGGCGCCCGAGCAGCAGCCGGCACAGGAAGAGCTGGCGCCCGAGTAGCAGCCGACGCAGGAAGAAGCACGGCGCAGGAGGAGGCAGCCAATCTGGCCCGAGCAGCACGCGGCGTGCCACTCGTTTGAAACCTGGCGAAACGAGGAGGCGTTCCACCGGGTCCGCGCTGGAGCAGGCGGTGGCGGTGGCCGAGGCTGCCGCCGTTCGGGCATCCCTGGAGACCCACCAGAGGGAGGAGGCGGAGCGCCAGGCCTACCGACAGCTCACCGCAAACGCGGCGTCAGGCGAGCAGCAGGCGCTCGTCGCGCGGTACGAGTGCGACCAGCGCAAGGTGATGCTGCAGAGCGAGCGGCGCAACCGCCATCCCTCCGAGCAGGCGCAGCTGCACCGGCTGCGGATGCAAGGTAGAGCGGAGCGGCGCTGGCTCGCCACGGTGGCGAACCCGTCGACGAGCGCCCCACCGCCCTTCGCCGAGAACGACCACGAGGCTGGCGCCTCCAACCGGTCGGCCTACGACGACTGCGAGGAGTACGACGAGGAAGAGGACGACGCCTAGGAGGCTCGGCCTGCCGTAGTTTTTAAGTTGTTTTGCCAATGTTTTTAAATTTCTGTCGAAATCTATGAAAATTGCGTCGAATGAATCAAATTGCGTCGAATTTTGGGCCGAGTGTTGGGCTGGGGGGCGACTGGGAACCTGTCCCCAGGTTCCAGATTAGTGTTGTTTGGCGCCGCGGCGGCCCCAAAACAGCGATGTTTTGGTCCCTTGGAGGCCGGAGATGCCCTTACCCTGGATGTATGAAAGATTCTGAGAGCCGAGCAAACACCATGCATATTGACGGCCGGGTCTGTAGTTTCTTCTTTGATGTTTCTTGCACATGGATGATTAAGACCCTCGTTCCGTCATATCTCGATGATAGCGGAATTAATGGGGGGAAACGAAGGTTAAGACTCTCTCTTTTTTCAAATAAAAAACAAGTTTCTTTCTTTTTTGTTGTTAAAAAAGGAAGAGGAAAGGCAAAGCCATCTTGCATGGGTAAGGGTAGGTGCGGATCAGATGGCACTCGCCCGACTGGATCAGAAGCTCAGAACCAAACATTGGTGTGTCACGTTGGTGATGATGATCCGGCACGCAAACCAATCTATTACCCGGCATCGGCATGGCTCTGCTTCTTCCTGATGCCTGGCCTGTCGTAGCCTCTCTCAACGTCAACGAAAAGGGGATCGTACTGAACACACTACAGTGTTTGGTTGTCGTTTGTCCCACGTGCCAGTTCAGTAAGTAAATGTGCGAGGCAGGACTGGAAACTACTGCAGAAATTGATGCTTTGCTTGGACCAAGTACTACGGTACTTAGATTTGAGCATCTGCATCAGGCGTCGAGGTTTTAATCCCGGTGATCTCGGCTAGATTTTGAGCGGTCCTTCCATGGGCCTGAACTGGATGCCTGCACAACCCTCAAGATGTGGGACACTACCCTGATAAACAATCTCGCTTTCTGCTACTAGTACAAGTTAGTATATTTGCAGGTTTCTAAAAAATTCAAAAAAAAACAGTATTAAAGATTATATTTGCTACACAATTTCAAAGAATTTCTCATTGTGATTTTGCATGTCTGTGGGATGCATCAACGGCTCCACCCAGAGATTTGTTTCAGATTCTTTTTATAAATATGGTTTTAATTTTCTTTTTTCCAAATAACGGGATCTCCCGTGGCCAGGAGCCAAAGTGATTTTTTCGCATATATTACTGGATCTTTACTGAGTTTGTCACAATATCTTCACACAATGCAGCTCGTAGCAAGTCAAAGAGCTCACTTACAGAGAACAGGCAAGCCATAGCCCAAGTACCACAGAGACAAGCACACAGGCAAACCAACAACTTATAAATTTTCCTTCTACAACGCCGTGGAAAGAGCTTGCGGAGCGGAGGCCAGTTGTATTTCTTCATCACATCCTTCACATTCACTCATCTATGTATGCCAGTCAATGGGGATTGCTCAATAACAGCACATCTTCATCAAGTATCAATCGGCGTGGAGGTACCACCTGAAAATGCAGAAAATAAACAGTCAACCTCCGCTGCTGCGAGAGCACAAATTTGAGCACCTGTCAATGATCTTACCTAGTAAAGCAATGGCACCACCGCAGCAGCAGCCCCTCGGAATACTCACTGCAAGTGATTTGTAGCGAGGATTCCAACACCTTCAACTGTCAGACCTGCAAAGGGGAAGTAGTGACTGATTGTCATGAACATGGCTCGTCATGAAAGGAAACTAAGCCAACTGAGAACCACATAGCACTTGATTCTGTCATTTTTATGGGCGCACGGTAGGAGCTTATACACGGTAATACATGATAACTGCCTCTATGCTACAAGAAGCATACTAACATCCAGCCACTCTCAAGGCACATAGGAATCACGTGATGTACTCCCTCCGTCTCAAAATAATTGTCTCAACTTTGTTCAAATATGGATGCATGTAGACATGTTTTAGTGTATACATACATTCATATTTGGACAAACATGAGACAATTATTTTGAGACGGGAGGGAGTACCAAAATATCATTATGGGTGAACCGTTTGAAACAATCACACATGAACTGGATGCCACAAGGTTCGTTTATAAATAATGAATAAATAAAAATTAAACGCAAATTTGGGTGTACATCACAGGATTTCCCTAGATTTAGAAAAATATTAAAGATTCAAATGCTCCCAGTTGTTAAGTTTTACTACTCTAAAGATTCAACTACACATTTTTTTTATTAACTGAATTCGATGCAAAACATTATTTTTGTTTTTAAAGAAACAAGAACTACTGTATAGGAGATCTCTACAGCATATTGAAAACCAAGAAAGCGAGAAAAAAACAGGGTAATCACTGGAATAAATTGTCAACAAGCTTCTCAAGTCTAAACTACAAAAGCCTCCACCAATAAAACCTACAACAGTGAAGACCCAATGGGTTAACCTAGTGGAATCTGTGGGCCGGTGGTAGACCTGTAATGTCTACTGAGATGAATATTTTCATAATATCAAGGCTCAAGTGTAAGGGCGGGACTACATGTCACCAACAGCTGATACAAATTAACTGAAAATGAAATGGAACATAGATGATCAGCATGAATAAGGTGTACCTGGCCTTTTTCGGATACTAAATAGCCCGAAGTGCTACAGATCAGACACTGAAGTGTTTCAGGGATGCAGGAAGACCTTGTTGAGATAATACGGCTTGCACAAATCTTGCAAAGACCCAAAACTGGCAAATGAGTGTTCATTGATTATCCTTGTATGTTCATTGTCCAAAGTTCATCTCCGAGTACCTGCAACAAGATGTAAAATGGTATCAGCACATTGTGCTTTATCAGAAAGCATGCACCAAACAGAGTAGATGATATTCCTGAACATACCGGCGAGGTTTACTTTGGCGACGACTAGACTCATCATTTACAACCTCTGCAGAAAGGGCAAATGACTCAAAAATTATCAAAAAAATCTACAACTAAAAGAGGGAGAAAAGAACTGCTAGTATATCCGAAATTGCTTACCTGTTATGTCTGAGGACTTCAACTGAGAAGGGGCATTACTTGCACTAGGTTCTCTGTGTAAACAGAAGCAACAAGATGAAAAAGCCAGAACTATTCGCCCTTGTTTCATATAAAATGAACTTTGCAATGCGATGTGCGACAAAGCAAAAAGGACAATATATAATGAATTCAGATTGGTCAGTCAGCTCTATTGAAAAACAACAAGAAAATAAACTGGGAGGTGAGATGAGAAATCCAAGCAAATACACTGGTAGGGTGAGATGGCAAAATATAAGTCATAGGACTAAGGCTAACTATGTGGCTTAACAATTAAATCATAGTATGTAATTATTCTGAATATATTGGGAGACCCTCACATCTTAGCTTTCAAAGTTTGAACCCTATCTCAAAATAAGGACAGGTGTTCTACGCAAGAAGATGAACTAAACAATCAAATCGATGTAATATATCTCTATATATAAGCTACAATGAGAAATCCAAAGCCTGCATCACAGCATAGTATTGGACTGGCATACCTAGGAGAAACTGAAGAAGATGACTGCTCTGAAGGTCGAGAATAATAGCTGCCATCCTTAGCAATATAAGGTGACCCATAAGTTGGTCCTAGACCTCCAGCAGAACCAGCCAATATTGGTAGCCTAATTTCATTCAGAAGTAGCACCAAAATATTTAAGTCAGTGTGATTATTTTCAACTGAATCGCTATGACATTACACCAGTTTGTGCAAGCAGTATAAAACCATGTAATACCAAAAAAAAATCTTAAACTCACTATGGTAAATACAGTCATAATAAACTGAAGCAGTTAATAACAATGCAAATTCCCACATCATCAAACCAATAGATAACAGTAGTGCACCAAATCATGCTAAACTAAGGTCCAGAGAAACAGAAGTTAGCAAGATAAGTAACTCCTTACCAAGCCATCTCAGAATTGCTGAGACCATGTTGTTGCTGAGACACAAATCCTGGTAGAGCCATACCAATCGAAGGAACACCAGGTCCACCTGGATGCTGGCCTCCAAACTGCATGACTGTACGAAATATAACAGTTCCTTGTATTAGTTAGGTTGATAAAATTTGTGTACGATTAAGAAGACACTAAGAGCAGATATAAAAAGAGGGATGACATATGACGGTACATGCACCTTTCCTCAGTTACTATACATTTACAAAAAACCGATAACCCTGTCAGCATCATAATTACGTGCCTATGGAGTACGGAGTATGGAAACTGGAACCCAATGAAAATATATCAAGTAACAACTTTAAATTTACTGCGAAGGCACCCCGCGGCATGCCTCTATATTGAAACTTAGTAGAGCACTAATCTTTATATTTAGCAAAAAAAAAAAATACAACATGTTTAAAGTAGTTTGTTTCATGCTTGACAAACACAAAAAATCTCACAGAATCCTTCTTTTCAGATTGGTTTCATGATTTTCATCTAAATGCATGGCAGCATGTAGTCTCTATCTCTAGAATGGATTGAGATCCTCTACATGGTTGACAACTTCTTTCTTTTTCACGCACAAGTCAGCAGGTTATTATGTTGGTATTTCAGAGTAACAATACAGACCTGGAAATAGTGCTGGGGTGCCATGGAAACCCTGGTCACCTCCTGTAACCCCGGGAACTTGACCTCTGCCATAGAAAAAGGGAGCATGCTCTTCTCCCTGGTCACCATGTTGTCCCTTTACCGTCCATCGAGTAATAGCCTTGTTTGATCCACGAGGTGAAGAAATTCCAGTGTCTTCAGTCAAAACTGCAGACGTGGGTTGTGTTGAAGATGGCATTTCACCAGTACTACCGAATCGTGCACCCAACATCTGGGTTGACACTCTTGGTGTGGATTGGTTATTAGACGATGATGTGGATGCATGCAATGCAGGGTTATCCACACCCTTCATAGCGCCTTCAACAGGCAACTTGCTATACCCAGCAGATGGCACAAAAGCTTTCCCTCTCAACAAGGGGCCATACTGTGGGTTTTGCTCCATCGGATTGGGCAGTGAGAATGGTCTACTAGTAGTACTGAGTTGTGCATTCCCTGTCTGACCAAATGGTAGCACGGGGTGGAATGGCCTAGAAGGGTAAAAGGGCGGCGAAGCTGAATTCAAGTTTGATGCAGAGGATTGCTTATTTAGAGAAGCTTGCTCAGGCTGAGAATTTGAACTTTGAGGCTGGTATCTACCCAGCTTTGCATTTGATGGAGCGTTTTCAGGATTCTGTGATCTGAAATAAGATTACCAAACAAACATACTGATGTTAGTTCTATATTTAAGAAAAATAAATGTGCTAAGACTGCATAAAAGGAAACCTTCCACATACTTATTATTTTGCTCTGAAGATATCTCAGTGGTATTCCTCGAACGTGGTTGGTAACGCCTAGAGCCTCTGCCTCGAGTAACTCTTGGTGTGTCCTTCTGACTTCTGGAATTGGCATTGTATGTGCGAGATTCTTTTGGAACCACGTTCGAATTATCAACACCATCATTATGAGCATGAGACGGTTTGGAAGCTCTATTCTTACCATACTCATGCGGATCCGGTCTAGCATTCTTCATATTATCACTAGAAACATGCGATCCCTTTGGAACATAACTGTAGTTCTGGTTACCATCCTGAGGATGTGTCTGAGACCTGTTGCCTCTGAAATTACCACGGCTAACACCCCGAGTCCTACCGCCAGATCCGTTAGCACGCCCTCTAGCGCGGCCTCTCGGATTTCTTATCTGGAAGCGTGATCGATAAAACAACATCTCTGTAAGAAAACATGCATAGAAGATAAGAAAAGCATGGTACTCAGGTACTTACATTGCCATTATGATAACCTCGTGGATGTGTCTCATCATATCTGTCATGGACCCACGCTTGCTCCTCTTTAGGACTCCACAAATTTCTATTACCCAGCATTTTCCTTAATTAAAAATATGGATAGGTTAGGAAGCAGTTGAAATCTGGATCATGGTTCATCATGAATATCGAAAAATGAAATTAAGCATCATATCAATGATTCTGATACAAAATTAAACAACATATCAGCAATTATTGCATTGGGATAAAACACTCATGCAAACATAACAAAAGTTCTGTAGCGCAGTGGAGTTTCAGATCACTGGGTGGATGTTGGGTCTAGGATTCCACAACTTCCTTTTACTCGTTCACCTGAATTGACAGTATGGATTGGAAACAATCGAAACCTGGATCATTGGTTCATCTTACAGAATGAAATCAGGCATCATATCAACATTAATGATGTGGAGAAACAATATTCATGTAAACATAACGAAATTTCTTTTTCTGCGAGGAAAGTTCTCTGACCCACTTGAGTTTAGCACCCATATAAATGGCTGTACATCTCATTCGTCAATTATACTCCCTCTGTCTCATTGAGTATAACTGCACTAGTCATTTCATGTTTTTTATTTTGTTTCAAACTGAAGTAAATCAGCTCTTTTGCAGAAAGAAAATATGCAACAGATTCAGTCCGATACACTCACATCATTGCATCATCCTACACATAATAACTGCTGTCTTTTAAGAACAGTTCGTACGCCGTTCTCACCACACATTCTGATTCATTTGCTAAGAGCCAAAGTGGCATATATCTAACTAATATAAAAAAAAATGAGTTTAGTTTTGATCTACACATGGAAAGATCCAGAGCATACTGACTGTACATCCATCGGAACTGAAGGCTATACTCCCAATTCAGTAAGGCACTACTTTGAACTGTCTAGACTGAATGTGTTCAACCAATAGTGCACAAAATCAGTTTCATCCAAGCCGGTTATGGCAGCCTTCCCCTCTACTTATCAGATTTAATTTCAACTATGCTTACACCAAACTGTTATTTCTAAATATTTTGTGCATTTACACCTTATGTTTTAGGCTGGTGCTTTCGTGCTATTGTCTATCTGCAGTGTTGTATCTGCCAGTGTTTCCGGTATGTACTAAATCAAGTTATCAGGATATCCATGCTGAACAGTACTGGTGGCATCAATGGAGGAGGGAGGTTAAATGTTCTAACAGTTAGGACCTGTGAGGTTCAAGTCCCAAGACTCGCGTGTTCAATTCCAAATATACTTAAAAGAAGACATAATATCACTCTTCCATGTGACACCTTTATACTCCAGTTTTGCTCCACATGCGTCAGACTTTCGTGTCTCAGTACTCAGTATTTAGGTCGATAGAAGATTCAAATACTAAAGTGCACTGATATCAGCGTTTGGTCTCTTGTAACATGTTTAAAACACTACTAATCAACACGACAAGGTTTTAATGGGAACTTAGGTGAGACTAACCAAATATGAAACCCCTCGAGCTGAAATTCAGATGCAATTAAGGCTCTGTTTAGCATTGCTGTGGACTCAAATAATTCCATTTATCTAACCAGACTTTTCCTAATGGTTATTTTACTGTCTTTTACCACGACTTTTTGCTACTTCCATGGCTATTTTTCTACAACGGATTATAGATAAAGCCTAGCACAACAGTGTTCAACAACTGCAAACCGAGCCTAAGTGAACCAGTAACTAGCACGATCTTATTTTCTATGTTGCCATGGAACAAACTACTATCAATTGCCTACACCCTATTCAAGTTATATAATCAGTCACGCGGATACAAGCAGATAGCAGGGAAATTGAGCACTTAATTTGAGATGCAACTAATTAACTAGCAATTGGCTACATCCTATTGATCAAGGTATAATCAGTGACGGAGATAGTAGCGAAATTGAGCAGTTAACTGAAGATAGAAAAAAGCAGAACCTGCCACGCCCACGGCCGCGGGCCTCCTGGAAGCGGTCGTCGTGCATGTAGAAGGCGCCCGCCGTCGGCACGGCAAATGGCTCGCTCTCCTTCTTCCCCTCCTCCTCCTCTCCCTCGGCCGCACCCGCATCCTCCCCAGCTTCCGCTTCCCCGTTGACCCCATCCGCCCCCCTGGGCGCCGCGGCAACCGCCTTGGGGGCCGCTCCGCCGCGCCCTTGCTCGAAGTCCTCGTACAACTCCTCGTACTCCTCATACTCCCCGTACTCCTCGGCGGCGCCCTGCCCGTCGGAGTCCGCGTCGGATCCGGTCTTCCTCCGCGGCAGGGGCACCTCCGCATCCTCGTCGTCATCCTCCTCTTCCTCGTCGCTCGCCTCGGCGCGGCGCCTCACCGCCGGGAGGGGCGCGTCGTCGAGGTCGCTACTCTCGTAATCTTCCTCCAACTGCTCCTGCTCCTGCTCCTCCGGCTCCGTCCCCGGCTTCTCCTCCTCCTTGTCGGCCATTGGCGGCGCGAGCGGCGAGATCCCGAGACGGCTCGGCGGAATTGGGCGAGGGAACTAGGGCTGGGTCGGCGGAGGATTCGACGGAATCTGGAAGCTTCGACTTCCTCTGTGCCTCTCGTGTGGACGGGTGGGACGAGGAGGAGGGTGGATGAGATTAAGAACAGAACGGGGAGGAGAAAAACCTGTCACCGTTTCGTGACGACATCGGACACGGCCGGCCTGTCCAAAATCCTGGAGGAGCAGTTGTTGTTGGATCGGGAGTCTGATCCGTTCGTGGCACTGACACGGCTGGCCCGCTCGCCGGTCTTGCGCGTTCGGACCGATGATGACATAGGCAGTGCGCTGTCAAAAAGCCGGATCCAAAGGAAAGGGTTTTTTCCTAGTAGTAGTACAATAAAGCTTTGGTCCAAACCACAAGTTAACCAGATGGATGGATGACATCTGAGGCTAACATTTTTCATCATTTTCAGCCGGAGAAAGAGGACAAGGGAGCTAAAATATATTGTTGCGAGGTCAACTGCATCAAACTTTATTCAAGATCGTCCATGGACATTCAAGTTTGTCATTGTGGTTAGAGTTAGAAGGGCAAGGGCGGAGGCAGAATTCAACCAAACCCCAGACCAACTTTGAATTTAGTGTTGTAATTATCTAAGTGTTAGGCTAAGCAAAATATTCCGCTAATATATAGGTTTAAAAAAAAAACTGCACTCGAGGCCATGACCCATGTTGTCAAGGGTGCGGCTCCGCCAATGGTATTAGAGAAGGCCAATGAAGCATGTAAGGGGCAGGGGCAGGGGCGGAGAAAGGGCCCGAGCAAACTCGGCCATGGCCCGGGAGTTGTGACGCAATTTTCATATTGTTTAGTACTGTTTGACAAGGTTTAGCATTGTTTGACACTGTAAGTTAGTTGTTGGCACATGACGTTGCGTCGCGCTAGCTTCGCCTCTGTGTGTCATGATGCGCAATAATCGACAATGGATACGATTGCCGGTTAGAACGTAGGAGAAAAATAACAATAGATGGAACGAGATAGCTACTAGATAGCTATCTCATAAATCTCATAAATCTACTTGCAACCGTGGACTAAAGTTTCTGGCCCCGGCCTCTTGTATCGTTTGCTATTGACATATGTTTTTTTCTTTTCTTTGTCAAACAAATCAAGAGTGCATTTCCCCGGAGCATCTCGGTCTTTTGGTTTATTCTGAGAAATAGTTCTTGCATACTCATTTCGGGATGCTATGTTACCATTACGACACTACCCAAGTTTGATGTTTCGATTCACTATATGAACAACTAGATTGGCGGGCATTCACTTCTATTGATTTTCCGAGTTTCTGAACCAGCTATAAAATCATGCTTATGCCGCCCCAATCCAAACATGGAATAAGTCGTGCACGTTTAGCTAATTCAAGCGCCTTGATTGGAAAAATCATCCACGGGTAATAATTATGAAATATAGATGATCTTACAAGTGTCAATAAAAAAATTATAGGTGGATCTTCCCCATTACTATCAATGCAACATGCCAGAATGATACTTGGAAGTAGCAGTCCAGTTCTACAAATATATTGCATCATGTACAATTCATGATTTAAAAAATCTTAATTTATAGATAAATATTCGTCGACTTTACCCAAGATGAAAGAGGTGCTTGAAAAAGATATGCAACCTATCTTCGACTCCTCTCCAAATCTTTCTAGTGCTTTTTCTTTTAGTGTAGGTAATTGAGGTTACATTAGATGTTGTGCCAGGGTCAATTGACACCGACATCTCTGGCCCAAAACTTCTATACAAGCATCCCAGCAAGAAAATTACACCAATGAAAACAGGCTACTGACCGCAGCCCATGAACCGCACATTTAGTACAAACTGCCACAACCCACTTGCACGCTTTGCCTAGGCCCAACGAGGCAGCAGAGAAAAAACAACGCTCATGCTAAGAGCAGCTCTAGCAGAACTCGTATCATTCTGACCTGAAAACGGCATATACAAGTCGGGTTTTCATGGTTTTGCCGATGAAAAAGGTAGGCGTAGAATAGACCCATATACTCAATCCCTAAAATATAGAAAACTGCCATGTTCATCTTCGCGCTTGAATTCAGAGAACAAAAAGCGACGCAGTAGCAGTTCAGTGCAGCAAACTAGACATAATTTTACATATAGAAGATCCAAAAGGGGCGCCGGGAAAATGTCATCGGGCATGCATCGTAGGCGTCGCCTCGTTGTCTTCAGACTTCAGAGGCAGAGGAGGCAGAGGAGGCCTGGCCGACGTAGTCCAGCTGTGCGGTGGCGATGATGGCCCACTTCTGGCGCTTCTGCTGAAACTCAGTGTGGGCGCGGAGGCCGCGCTCGAGCTGATCCTTGTTATAGGCCGTCAGTGCCTCCTCATGGCAACGACGACGCTTGGACTCTCGAGGCTCACCGCGCTTCGACTAATCGGCCACAAGCTTGACGTCGCTCTCCTCCTCCTTCAAGGCCGGCAGAATGGTCGAAGGCGACCGCGGACCGCACGACACCACGCGAGCCCCCTGCCTCGGTGTCATAGGTGCCGCGAACGACCCAGTCACGGGACAGGAGCCCATTGTCGGGGCCCTGGTCGGAGCGTGAGGGTGTGGCGAGCGCCGCCGGGGGAGCGTCGTCATTCGGCGATGGCTGCGACCGAGCGTAGGCCCTAGCGGCGTCTGATGACCCATAAGTATAGGGGATCGCAACTGTCTTCGAGTGAAGTAAAACCCAAATTTATTGATTCAACAGAAGGGGAGTCAAAGAATATTTATAAGACTTAACAAATGAGTTCTCAATTCAACTGCACCTGAAAGTAGACTTGGTCGCAACAGTTTATCAGTATTAACAGTTTTATAGCAGCAGTAGTAGTAAAATAACAGGAAGAGTAAAATAGTAACAACAGTAGCAATTGCGGAAAACAGCATGATGAAAATATTGTAGGCATAGGGATGGATGAACATGCGTTTCATGGATAAGATAGTTCATATAATAATCAAAACATGGGAATTGCAGATAGATAATAATAAAACATCCAAGTTCTAGACAAACCATAAGCATGTGTTCCAAATTAGTCGTACGTGCTCGCAATGAGAAACTTGCATAACATCTTTTGTCCTACCAGCCCATTTTCAGCGGGACCTCAAGGGAAACTACTGGTAATTAAGGTGCTCATTTTAACAAAGCACCGAGCAAAGCATTAACACTCTGTGAACAATGTGATCCTCACATCACAGCCATCCTCTTCGGTTGTCCCAATTTTTGTGACATTGGGGCCTCGGGTTCCGGACAATAATGTGTGTAAATAACTTACAGGTTTGATCAAGAAACATAATTATGCTCATGAGCAATAACATGTTTAGATCTGAGATCATGGCACTTGGACCCTAGTGACAAGCATTAAGCATAACAAGTTGCAACAACGGTAAAAAGCACTAACAACGGATACTAGGCACTATGCCCTAATAATCTGGCATTATTACATGAACGATATCATCCAATCTCCTCCATCCCTCTCAGCTTACAGCGGGATTACTCACACATGTATAGGGAAATCATGGATGGTTGATGGAGAAATGGTGGTGGTGACGATGGCGATGATCTCCTCCGAATTCCTGTCCCGACAGGGCGCCAGAACATGAATTTCTGATCCTCAAATTGAGTTTCGAGGTGGCGGCGGCGCTCTATTGTGTTTCTCTAGAATATGATGAACCACCTATTGTTTTAGGGTTACGGGGCATAAATAGTCGAAAGGGGAGCCCGAAGGGGTGGCTGGGGCCACTACACCACATGTAGGCGCGGCCTAGGGGGGCGCGCCCAGGCATGGTTTGGGCCCCTCCTTGCCCCCTCTCTAGCTCTTCTTCTGACTCCGGGGGTCTTCGGGTAAAATAAGGACTTCGAGATCTTTTCTGAGCAATTTCCTGAAAGTTGATTTTCTGCACAAAACGAGACACCAAGCTAATTCTGCTGAAAACAGCGTTAGCCCGTGTTAGTTGTATCTAAAACTAGTTTATAGGTAAACAATAGCAAAAGTGTTCGGAAAAGGAGATACGTTTTGGACGTATCAACTCCCCCCAAGCTTAGCTTATTGCTTGTCCTCAAGCAATTCAGTTGACAACTGAGTGCGATAAAAGAATTTATACGAACACATTTGTTTCAAATGATGTAAATATACTCACTATATGATCAAGTGCTTAGGCAATTCATAATAAGAATTATGAAAATAAGGTCACCTAATAGTTATGCAAACCATGAAGAGATACCAACACATTAATAATAAACAACATGAAATATATCAATCTGCATGATTGCAATGTTCATAATAAGATATGATAAAGTGGTATCTCGCTTGCCCTTAATAATGGAGCAAAATATAAATGCCAGGGCACCTCTGAGGTTCAAGTGAAGACTAGAAGTAAATATATCAAAGATACAAGCATCAAAGTTATACCACAATCAACCGTGTTCTGGGACAAGCACATTAAACTGAGAATGATAGCCATGCTCTCAAGAAAGTGCATAAAGTGAGAAGGTGAAAACTCAGCATAAAAGTAAAAGGAATGCCCTTCGCAGAGGGAAGCAGAGATTAACTCATGTGCTAGAGCTTTTTATTTATAAACAGAGGTATTGAAAACAATTTTTAAGAGAGGTGTATGCTTATGTCAACGAATGGTAAACAGATAATACAGTACGTCACAAGCCAACTAGACCTTGCAAGAGCGGCTCCCATTGAAGGACGCAACTGATATAGAAGGTCATCCCTCTTCTCTTTTGTTTACACAATTATGCTTTGACTGATAAATCAGGGGCAAAATAGTGAAGAGAATTTATAGTAACCAATTTTGGGGCTGGGCACCCCTTTGTCAGCTCTTCTATCATTTGGATAAGAGGATGAAGCCACTAGTCCAGGGTGTGCAAAGTCCAATCAACAAGTGAGATAAAGATTCTCTTTTTACGTCCTCATGAGCTAAAATAGGGGCACAAAACAGGCATAATTTTTGAAGATTTTAAAGGTAGCACATGAGAAATTTACTTGGTGTGGCGGTGAAATATCACATATAAGTAGGTATGGACGTATGGTGGACACATTTGGAAACTTTGGTTTTGGGAGTTGGATGCACGAGTAGAGCTCATACTCAGTACAGGTGAAGGCTAGCAATAGACTGGGAGCGACAATCAAGAGAGCAACAACTGTCATAATCATGCTTGCGACAAAGCAAAATTAATAGGGGCATAAAAGTAATACAAATACTCTGAGGCAAAATAAATCATCGAGACTTAATTGAGTTTTTATTTTCAGTCTTATGCATGCATGAGCATGTGCCAAGTCGATTCAAGCGAAACATTCAAAGGGGGATACCACAATTTCATACCCTTCTATGAATAAAATAATGCAAGCAAACATTTATACAACATGCCATCTAATATTAATAAGCTGGAACTAATCATGAGAAAGCACGAACTACTAAGCATCGATTAAATAACATACACCTTACACGAACAAACTAAGCATGTCCACATGGATGAGTATATGTATAAAAAGAAAACAAATAGAGTTCGTACCAGCCTCTCACCACAACTTGAATTGTCGTAAATCCTCATCATTGCTCTTCACTCGTGTGGATTGAATAATATAGAATGATAACCAATCTCCAATGGACTCACGGAGGACTACTGAAGTCTGCAGAAAACTTTACAAAACCAAAGAAGAACAACAAATATTTTTGGGTTTTCGAATTTTAAAACAAGAACAAAAGGAAACAAGCAAACAAAGCAAAATCTTTTTGGATTTTTGAATATTAAACCGAAATGAGAAAGTAAAGCAGACCAAAAGAAGAAACAAAAGAAACAAATAAAGAGAAACAATAGAAATATTTTTGATGTTTTTGTGTTTTGGAAAACAAGAACAAAAACAAAACAAAGGAAGCGAAGCGAAAGAAATGAAAACATGGATATACAAAGAACCGACAGAAACATGATATATAGATGAGTGTGATGTAGGCATACCTCCCCCCCCAAGCTTAGACTTTTGGCCTGAGTAGAGATCAATCACGGCGCGGGAAGTATCCCCGCGCTGTTGGGTCGTCTCTAGCATGGTCGTACTCAAGCGCCCATGAAGAAGATGAAGCAGAAGGCGCATAATCATGACCGGGGTGATGGTATGGAAACCCCTCAGTGTCGGAGGGATGGACGAAATCATTTTCGTCCCCCTCTCCAGCATCCTCTACATGTTGGGGATGCTGCTCAATGTATGCATCCAGCTCACTCTTTGAGAGTGACCATCCTTCCCTACCATTCAGGTTAAACAAAAGAGGTGCAGGCAAAAGTACTACTCCATCAGATTTATTCACTCTCCACCTTGATTGCTTGGAGAAAGTTATTTCATAAGATAAATTGTTCAGGTTAGCATAGGTGGAAACAAGCTTATGTTGTATCATGGAAATAAGATCCAGCCTCTCTACAGGAAAATAAAGGTCTAAATGTTGTGGCTCCACACCATGCAAACCTAGCAAACGAGAGACAATGAGACCTCCACAAATTCCGCCCTTCTCACGATTAAGTGCGAGACGGAAAGCAATTAAAGCGCCAAAATTATAAGACCTATCACGCCTCAAGCAGCTGAGATAAAAGCTAGATCATACATAGATAAGTTGTTGGCAGTTTTTTCTAGCAAGCACACACTTGGCAATAAAATAGGCAAAATATCGAATAGATGGGAGTTGAATGCCTCGAATTTTACCACTCTCTCATGTGAAGCTTCTACCTTGGCAAATCTCTTCATATAGATCCATCAATGGTTTGGGCTTCCCTCTTATCTTTCCACATGATCCCCATTGTGGCACTTTGATAGATGCACAAAAATCATCGAAAGGCGAATCGACATCTTTATTATAAATTTTATAATGGACCATTGGGTTAGGCAAGGACCATCTAAAGCGAAAATCCGGCACCAAAAATATAGTTAGTTTAATACGTTGGTTAGGTTCATCCTCAATAAAAATGTTCCAATCATGCATTAGCCACAAGAGTATGGAAATCCTGCAGAATTCCCGTAGCGTGCATGAATTCCAGGCATGGATAAATTGATGGAAATATTCTTTCTTCACGGTGTACTGGCATGATCTCATGCAATTCCAACTCATGTTGGTTAAGTTGATACACATTGTACTCCATTTCTGAAATTTTTAAACAAGCACTACAAAAATTAATTTCAAGCAACTATATGATAGAAACTACTATAGAGACTTGTAGGAAGGCTAAACATGCATCAAAACTAAATTACTTCACACAAATCAAGCATACTAACTCACACAACCTGTCACCTACAGTACCAAAATACTCAAGAAATACTCCACCAAATAAAATTCTACTTGGATAATCAGGGGAGTCACATACCGAAGAGCAAATGCACCAAATTTCAGTAATGATGATGGGCTGAGCAAAGAGATCGAAAAATTCACGAAGAAGAATAGCAAGAGCTCGGGTTCCAGAATATTTTCGAGTTTGGGAGAGAGAGTGGAGTTTTTATCAGGGAGGAGACCTAGTGGAGGGCCAAGGGGGACCACACCATGTGCAGGCGCCACCATGGGCCAGACCGCGCCCAGGCATGGTGGGTCTACCAGGTGCCTCTCTGCCTCATTTTTGACGTAGAAATTTAATATAATTTTTCTGGAATTTTTAGAGAAACTTCATTTTCGAGCAATTTCCAGAATTTAATAAATAATTAAAACCGGGAAAAAAATATAGAAAGGTGGAAAACAAAACCAAAACCAGAACTACATAGGTTCTAAGACACTTCAATAGGAAAATAACCAGTGAAAACAAAGGTGGAAGGGGTGAAAACAAAAATATGGGTGATGAAAACATGTGTAACCACGGTAATCAAGATGAAAACATGACTATGGATGGTGGAAACATAATTATACTCAAGTAGCACGATGAGAATAGGGTGAGAACAAGTAATAGTGGGAATACCAGGATCTCCAAGCTTCTATGGAACCTTGCCATTGAAAGGGTAATTAGCAAGCATAGTGGAAATTTCCTTATTAGGAATCTTCCTTTTGTTAGAGACAACATCCTTCATATACTTTTAATAAGGAGGAAATTTAATAGCATCGTTCAAAGGAATTTGCAAAAACAAAGGTTTCATCCACTCACATAATTTATTATAATGTTCTTCTTCCTTTGATATATGTTTCTTTTTATGAAAAGGCATTGCTTTTTGTACCCAACGTTCTCTCCCATTACCATGTTTATCAGCAATAAAATCCTCCTTAGTATACTTTGCAGTTCTAGTTTGATTTTCAAGTTCAACTTCAGTTTCTTCTTTATCAGAAGCATCACTTTTATCATTACCACTTTCAGTTTCAGCATCAGAGATAGATATACTATTAGGATCTTTAGCAGGTTCAGAAGATTCTACAACAATTTTATGTCTCTTGTTCTTTGTCTTAGAAGGACACCTATTGTTTTTAGGTTGTTGAGAATCTTGTTCAATTCTTTTAGGATGTCCCTCAGGATACAAGGGATCCTGAATAGAAACACCACTTCTAGGAATTATTTCACAGACATGTTTTTCTCTAGAAGCATTAACTAGCAAATCTTTTTGCACTTTAGTGAGTTGATCAATTTGAGTTTGAACCATATGAAAATGTTTAATAAGCATTTTAACATCATTAGAGGTTCTCTCAATAATACCATGCAAATTATCAATAGCTCTAGAGTTTTCCATTAGATGATTTTGTATCCTTATATTAAAATTATCTTGCTGATCAGGTGGTTTAGAATAGGGAATATCTCTATTATCAAAATATTGGAGAGAGTGTACCTCAACTGTTGATGGATGAGGAATCGCCTTACATAATTCTTCTATAGGTCATAGATTCTTCACATCTTTAGATTTAATACCCCTCTCTTTAAGAGATCTCTTGGCTTCCTGAAACGTCATAAACGTATCCATAATTTATGATGTTCCATGTTGTTTTCATGGAATATGCTACATGTTTCTTTTACACTTTATGCCATTTTTTATCGATTTCCTGGGACTAACCTATCGGCAAGATGCCATAGAGACAGTTCCTGTTTTCTGCTGTTTTTAGTTTCAGATAAGTTATTCTAGAAATATTCTCGGAATTGGACGATTCGAAGCCCGGGAGTCTTAGAAAGTTGTCACGCACATGGAATCCGGAGGAGACCCGGAGGGGGGCCACAGGGGCCCACACCATGGGTGGGCGCGCCCCTGGCCGCGCCCATGGGTGGTGTGGCCCCACTGCCCGCCCACCGATGTTGCCCTCTCGCCTATATATTTTCCTCGAAGGGTTAACCCTAGATACAGAAGCCTTTTTCACAAAAAACACCAGCAGCCGCCATCATCATCAACCCTAGTTTGGGAGGATTCTGGAGCTCTCCCCGGCACCCTGCCAAGAGGGGGAATCATCACCGGAGGGCTCTACACCACCATGCGCGTCTGCGGAATGATGCGTGAGTAGTTCATCCTTGGACTACGGGTCCATAGCAGTAGCTAGATGGTTGTTATCTCCTCTTTATGCCTCATGTTTAGATCTTGTGAGCTTCCCTACATGATCAAGATCATCTTATTGTAATGCTACATGTTGTGTTTGCTGGGATCCGATGAATATTGAATGCTATGTCTCATGATTATCAATCTAGCATGTTCTTTTCATGTGTATGTTATTTATGATCTGTCATGCTCTCCGTTGTTAGTAGATGCTCTGTCAAAGTAGATGCTAGTAACTCCAAGAGGGAGTATTTATGCTCGATAGTGGGTTCATGCCTCCCTTTCACTCACGCTCGAGTGACAGAAACGTAAACGGGTGGGGGATGTGTTGTTGCCATTAGGGAGAAAACAACGATGTTTAGCTTGTTTACATTACACATTTTGCTTACTGTGATTATCTGTTGCTTGCAACTTAATACCCAAGGTTTGCTCGGATGACATTCTGAGGGTGGATTATTAGTCATAGATGCAGTTGGATGACGGTCTATGTATCTTGTTGTAATGCTCGCATGAATAACATAGTAATCATCATGTCATGCATATGCACTACAGTGCAGCCTTTATATCTGTCAATTGCCCAGCTGTAATTTGTTTACCACGCATGCTATCTGATGACCCACAAGTATAGGGGGTGTATCGTAGTACTTTCGATAAATAAGAGTGTCGAACCCAACAAGGAGCAGAAGGTGTTGACAAGCAGGTTGGATAGAGGATTCACTGTAAACACTAGCAAACAAGTTTTTGGTGGTTTTTGATATAGCAGATAAATAAAGTGCGAGTAAATAAAAGACAGTAAATATAGTTGCAGCGAGTGGCCCAATCCTTTTGAGAGCAAAGGACAAGCCGGTTGGTCTACTTATCATTACCAAACGTTCTAGAGGAGACATGGGAATTTCGTCAAGCGCTTTCGTTTCATACGGTTGATTAATATTTATTGTTTTGATAGGTGTTATGTGGGTGAACCTATGATAATGCACCACCCAACTAGGAATAATACATACTTGTGATTATACCCCTCGTAAGCATCCGGAAATACAAGAAAGTAGTTAAGATAAATCTAACCAAAGCTTTAAAACTCTAGATCCTACACTCCATCGTACATCAGTTTCCTAATGAGGGTTTAGGTTTCTGTCACTCCGGCAACCCCACAATTAGTAGCCAAATACACAATGCATCCTCCTAGGCCCATAAAGGTGAAGTTTCATGTATTCGACATTCACATGACACTGATACGTCTCCAACGTATCTATAATTTCTGATGTTCCATGTTGATATTATGCTAATTGCTACATGTTTTGTCCCTTCTTTATGTCATTTTTATTGATTTTCCGGGACTAACCTATTAACAAGATGCCAAGTGCCAGTCCCCTGTTTTCTGCAGTTTTTAGTTTCAGAAAAGTTGCTCTGGAAATATTCTCGGAATTGGACGATTCGAAAACCAGAAGTCTTAGAAGTCCCGGAAGCTTCCAGGAGTCCCGAAGAGCCCCGGAGGGGGGCACGCCATGGGTTGGCGCAGGTCCCCCCTGGCCGCACCACCTAGGGGTGTGGCCCCCCTGGCCACCTCCCGTCATCGCCCTTTCGCCCATATATACTCCCTGAGGCATAAACCCTAAGAGAATCGACCTTTTCCACAAAATACATCTGTAGCTCCGCCGCCGACAAGTTTTGGGGGACTGATCTCTGTTCTGGCACCCTGCCGGGACGGGGAAGTTCCCCCAGAACAATTTCCATCGACTCCACTGCCATCTCTATCGCCGTTGTTGTCTCCTATGATGAGGAGGGAGTAGTTCTCCATATTACTTGCATTTTACTATCTCTTTGCTGAACTAGTGCACCTATATACCTGACAAGTATAATGGGTGTGTTGGGGACACAAGAGACTTCTTGTATCTTGATTGCAGAGTTGCTTGAGAGGGATATCTTTGACCTCTACCTCCCTGAGTTCGATAAACCTTGGGTGATCCACTTCAGGGAAACTTGTTTATGTTCTACAAACCTCTGCACTTGGAGGCCCAACACTATCTACAAGAATATAAGCGTGCGTAGACATCAAGCTCTTTTCTGGCGCCGTTGCCGGGGAGGTAAGGTAAAAGGTACTCACATCCTCGGGTGTGAGTGCTCGAAGTTATTTCCTTTAGATTCTGCAATTAAATCTTTTTGTTTCTTGTTTTCACTAGTTAGGCTTAATGGAAAACAACAAAAATATGAGAGAGCTTTATAATCTTTATCTTGAGTTAGGACATGAAGTGTTTGAAGAGAAAATTAAAAAACCTATGGAACTTTATTTGCATGCTAGTGGCAATGTTATTAGTTTGAACTCTTTAAACACCATTATTGCTAATGCTATAGAAGAGTCTAAGCTTGGGGAAGCTAGTTTTGATGAATATGATATTTTTAGTCCCCCAAGTTTTGAGGAGGAAATTTTCTTTGATGATACTTTGCCTCCAATATATGATGATTATAATGATTGTGGTATTCTAGTTCCACCTATTTACAATGATAAATATGATATTTTCAGTCCACCTACTATTGAGGAGAAAATTAATTATGATTGCAAAATGCCTCCTATATTTAATGATTACGGTGATGAGAATAATAATGATAGCTATTTTGTTGAATTTTCTCCCACTACTATTAATAAGAATGACTATGCTTATGTGGAGAGTATTAATTCTTTTATGCATGTGGCTCATGATAAGAATGTTTCTTGTGATAGTTATGTTGTTAATTTTATTCATGATGCCACTGAAAGTTATTACGATAGAGGGAAACATAATTTTGTGCATCTTAAGAATATCAAGTTTCCCCTCTTTATGTCGAAATTTCTGAAGTTGCACTTGTTTTGCTTTCCTATGCTTGTTGCTTTGTGCTTTCATGACTTGTTTTTCTACAAGATTATTTTTCATAGGAAGTGGGTTAGACTTAAATGTGTTTTATATTTTCTTATTGATGCTCTCTTATTGTGCTTCAACTCTTATTCTTATGTGACCATCTTTAAAAATCATTATGCCTAGCTGAAAGGCATTAAATAAACGCGCTACCGGGAGACAACCCGTTTTATTTCTCCGGTTTCAACCCGTTTTCCTTCGTTTTTTATTGTTTTCTTTGCACCTGGGTGTTGTCTATTTCCTTAGCAACCCCTCTGTATCTTTTCTTTTGTGTTTTTGTTGAGCCAAGTAAAGCCTCTAGTGGAAAGTTGGAGTTGATTTTCGGATTTCTGCGCAGAAAACAGATTTCTGCTGTCCACCGTAAAATATCGTATAAAATCCTGGAAGACCAGAATGATCTGGAAAAAATTTGTGCTTATTCCTCAGCTAATTCCGCAACTTTTCTTAGTTGAGCACTTTTTGATTTGAGTAACAGAAGATTTAAGAAAAAAATCATCTTTACCTGCTGTCCTGTTTTGATAGATTTCTGCCAATAATTGCATTTGCATCTTAATCTCTTTCTTTTGGTGTTCTTTTGAGAAAAAGAGTTTTCAAATAAGTTGTGGCAGTAGATAATGTGTTTTTTAGTGTTAGAAATGTTTTGAAACTGAACCATGTGAGATTATTATTTCGATTGCACTAACGTTGCTAATGAAGATTGTGAGAAGTTTGGTGTGAAGGAAGTTTTCAAGGGTCAAGAGAAGAGGATGATATGATGTGATCAAGAAGAGTGAAAAGCCTAAGCTTGGGGATGCCCCGGTGGTACATCCCAGAAAATTCCAAGAAGACTCAAGCGTCTAAGTTTGGGGATGCCCAAGGCATCCCCTTCTTCATCAACAAATTATCAGGTCACTTCTAGTGAAACTATATTTTTATTTGGTCACATCTTATGTGCTTTACTTGGAGCGTATTTTATTTTTGTTTTTAGTTTGCTTAGTTTTCTTTTCTGTAATAAATGTTTGGATCTTATCATACTTGTGTGGGAGAGATACACGCTCCGTTTTTATTGCTTAGAACACTCTAGTTTTCATTCTTATTGTTCTGTGAGTGTTCACTTTTTGCTAGTACTGCGTTTAACCTTTGTTTTCATGCATCCTTTGTTTAGAGCTGTTAGCTTTTGTAGTTAGGTGGTTCTCATATGTGTGTTTTCTTGAAAATAGGAATGCTATTGTGGTAGTTGGTATAGTGGAAAAATTCGCATGGTCTTGTAGATGACTAAACTGCTTCACTTGAATCATTGATGTTGTTTTGAGATATTAACTTGCTTAATGGATAAACGGGAAGGACTAGTAAGTATAAACTTTTAATGGTTGATCTAAGAAACTTGAAACTGTGCCACCCTTAAATTACCAGCTGATAGAAACATTGGTATATGATTGCTACGAGTGATACATTTCTGATCGGCCTTTTGTTACGCGCTACGGTCGGGGTAGCCAGACAGTGACTTGTCACTGCCATGAACCCTCTTGGAGTGATTTGTATTGTGCCTTGTAAGATGATTTGCTTGGTGTAATCTTTTAACTCGTGAGTCTATGTTGCGGTTCCTCGCACTTCCACCATCCATATTTGCTAGCCTCTTCGGTACTGTGCATTGCCCTTTCTCACATTAAGAGTTGGTGCAAACTTCGCCAGTGCATCCAAATCCCGTGGGAGGACTTTGTTCTCCTACACATAAGCCCATATATTATTCCTCAAAACATCCACCATACCTACCTATCATGGCATTTCCATATCCATTCCGAGATATATTGCTGCACAACATCCACCTCCATTATGTTACTTGATGATGAGCTTCACGGTTATTTATGCATACTGCTACACTGGCAGGAGCATGCAGTTGGATACATCATAGATATTCCATTATGAGTTATGAGTCCTAAAAGTGTGATGATTCATTCTAATATAGGATGTTGCCCCTACCGGTGAGGATATTTAAAAAAAATGAAAAAGCCCAAAAAGAAAAAAAAGGCCAAAGAGAGAGGGGGCGCATCAGTATCCTTTATACCACACTTGTGGTTCATGTTTAGCACCAATACTTTAGTTTGGAGAGAGTTTTCATATTATCATTCATTTATAACTATGTGGGGAACTTTACATTATAGAACTTGGCTTGTATATTCCAATGATGAGCCTCCTCAAATGAGCTCTAGGTCTTCGTGAGCAAGCAAGTTGGATGCACCCCCACTAGTTCCATTGGAGAGCTTTCATACACTTATAGCTCTATGTGCATGTTGTGTGGCAATCCCTACTCCTTGCATAGCTTCGGTTGTAAGACTTTCACTTGTCTAAGGACCACTTTCTCCTTTGTGAGCCTTTCTTCCATTGACCTTCCAACCCCCCCATAATGTTCTCTTAGCCATAACATCCCGATGCCAGGGACCAACACAGAACACTTGCTTGTTTTTAGTGCGCAAATAGTTTAAGATTCAAGCATTGCATCGTGTGGAAAGCTTGACTTGATCCTAACAGGGGTTGTGAAGATCATTTGACATGCATGATACTGTTGCTCTTGAAAGCTTAAATCATTTCTAATAAACTTTGCATGGTTGATAGTCTTTTATTATTGATTCATTAAAAGTTTTACTTCTTTCTTCTTTGTTTATGCATTACTTGTTGATATCAAATATAGATCACAACTTTAGTTTATTTGATCCTAGTTTACATGATCTAATTTACATATTATGATCAAGATTGTGTGGTAGCATGTCACCTTAGAAATTATTTTGTTTTATCGTTTACCTGCTCTAGAACGAGTAGGAACTAAGCTTGGGGATGCTTGATACGTCTCCAACGTATCTATAATTTCTGATGTTCCATGTTGATATTATGCCAATTGCTACATGTCTTCTCCCTTCTTTATGTCATTTGTATCGATTTTCCGGGACTAACCTATTAACAAGATGCCAAGTGCCAGTTCCCTGTTTTCTTCTGTTTTTAGTTTCAGAAATGTTGTTCTGGAAATATTCTCAGAATTGGACGATTCGAAAACCAGAAGTCTTAGAAGTCCCAGAAGCTTCCAGAAGTTTCGAAGAGCCCCGGAGGGGGGCCACTGGGTGGCCACACCATGGGGTGGCGCGGGTCGCCACCTAGGGGTGTGGGCCCCCTGGCCACCTCCCGGTATCGCCCTTTCGCCCATATATACTCCCCGAGGCATAAACCCTAAGATAATTGACCTTTTCCACAAAATACATCTGTAGCTCCGCCGCCACCGCCGACAAGTTTCGGGGGACATATCTCTGTTCTGGCAGCCTGCCGGGACGGGGAAGTGCCCCCAGAACCATCTGCATCGACTCCACCGCCATCTCCATCTCCGTTGATGTCTCCTATGATGAGGAGGAAGTAGTTCTCCCCCGGGGCTGAGGGCTCTACTGGTAGCTATGTGGTTCATCTCTCTCTCCCATGGTGTGATCTATATGTGATCATGAGCTTTGTAATCTATTTGAATTCGTAGATTTTACTCTTCATCTTTTGCTACTCAAGTGCTTTATTAATATTAACTTTGGACTCACCTTGTATCGCGGTGTGAAGGTGACAGTGTGCACGCCGTGTGTGTCTCTTCTATGAAATTGTGGAGTTTTCTTAGTACCTTCTAGGGCGCTCATAGTGACAGCGTGGGGTTAACTAGACATGGGAATACAAACTTGAGGACTGCTGTTACAACCCTACGCAATAATTAGTGTTCGTTATCCAACCGGAGAGGGTGAAGAGTAGCATAGTGAGAGAAGCTATCTAGTTATTCATTTATGTGATCATTGTTGAGAGTGCCCACTAGTGAAAGTAGGAGCCCTAGGCCTTATTTCCAAGCATTTAAACACTGTTTTCTGCCTGTTCTGCTACATGTTTGCTTGCTGCCATTTTTATTTCAGTTTTTTATTATCACTTATTATCATCCATATTACTTGCATTTTACTATCTCTTCGGCGAACTAGTCCACCTATATACCTGACAAGTATATTGGGTGTGTTGGGGACACTAGAGACTTCTTTTATCTTGATTGCAGGGTTGCCTGAGAGGGATATCTTTGACCTCTACCTCCCTGAGTTCGATAAACCTTGGGTGATCCACTTAAGGGAAACTTGCTCCTGTTCTACAAACCTCTGCACTTGGAGGCCCAACACTGTCTACAAGAATAGAAGCGTGCGTAGACATAAGACACCACTAGAAGAATAACACCACAACTTAAATATCAAACCACTAGATATTACTTCAACATAATTCCACTACTAACATCATGACTTCTCCCATGTCCTCAAGAACTAAACGAACTACTCACAAGACATCATATGGATCATAATCAGAGGTGATATAATGGTGAATAAAATCTGGTCATAAAGTGTAAACACCGATAAATCTCACAAGCATCAACTACTAACAAGTAAGCCACACCGGGAGAGAGATCAAGTGGGAAACAATGATAAATACCCCTAATTGTTACAACGGGATGAAGGTGGACGGTGAGGGTGCTGGTGCTGGTGGTGAGGATGATGACGATGACGATCTTGATGATGCCCAGAGCGATGAAGGTGACGATGGCGATGATTTCCCCTCTCCGGGGAGGAATTTCCCCGACAGATTTCTTCCTATCGGAGAGCTTTTATCTCTCTGTTGTTTTCCGCCTCGAGAAGGCGGCGGAATATTTCCTCGATGATGTTCTAGGGATTAGGGTTCCCTGGGGTCAAGTACGCGAAAGGGGGCGACCAGAGGTGGGCCAGGGTGGCCACACCACCTAGCTGAGCGGCAAAGGGGGCGCGCCACCCCATGGTGTGGGCCCCTGTGGCCCCTCTCCGGGTCTCCTCGTGGCTAGCTCCCTCTTCTGAACTTCTAAGACATCCCCGATGCCCCCCTTCTTCTTCTGATCTTCTGAAATAGGGTATCCTGACGGTGCTTTTTTCCATCAGATTTCTCGCTCGATGTTTATTCTCCAAACATTATGAAATATGAAAAATAAGATGAAATAATATAAGTAATGCATTATAACATGAAACATATCGATGAATAACAAAAAAAAAAAAATATATAATAGTGATGCAAAATGGACGTATCAACTCCCCCCAAGCGTAGACCTCGCTTGCCCCCAAGAGAAACTGAACTCAGTGAAAATGACCACATGTTTATGGAGTGAGGCATCGATAAATAAAATACGGACAAGAAGCATCACATCTATCAAAGCACAAGTCATTTTAGACAACAACTTCCTCTCATATAATTAAACTTTAAACAAGTAGAGGAAATCACAATAAAGGTGCAAAAAGGAAATCATAATTGGTCAGGGCAAACTTCGTTCTTGGTCAGAGAACAATTAACAGTGTACTTATCTTTCGATCGGAGTCTTTATATTAGAGCTTATATTGCATAGTTTATCATGCTCAATCATAACAGTTTCTTTGCAATCACTGGTAACTTTCAAAGTTGTATTCAATCAAATAAAAGCATTTGTACTAAATAAGGAAGAATAAAGGACATGATTGAGTAGATCATCATATAGATGGATGGATCACAACAACTCAAATGCTTGCTTAAGACAGAAGGGAGTAGGTTTACTGACTCAACATAAATGTAAAAGATAGGCCCTTCCCAGAGGGAAGCAGGGATTAACTCATGTGCTAGAGCTTTTTATTTGATAAACAGAGTCATTGAAAACAATTTTAAGAGTGGTGTATGTTTATGTCAACGAATGGCAAACACAAAATACAGTACGCCACAAGACAACTAGACTCCACAAGAGCGGCTCCCATTGAAGGATGCAACTAGTATAGAAGGTCATCCCTCTTTCTCTTTTGTTTACACAATTATGCTTTGACTGATAAATCAGGACCAAAAATAGTGAAGAGAATTTGTATTATTAAGTTTGGGGCTAGGCACCCCGCTGCCAGCTCTTCTATCATTTGGATAAGCGGATGAAGCCACTAGTCCAGGTGTGTAAAGTCCAATCAACAAGTGAGATAAAGATTCTCTATTTGCGTGCTCATGAGCTAAAACAGAGGCACAAAACAGGTGTAATTTTGAAGGGTTTAAAGGTAGCACACAAGCAATTTACTTGGAGTGGCGGTTAAATACCACATATAGGTAGGTATGGTGGAGACAAATGGCAAGGTTTGGGGGCTCATGTTTTGGATGCACGAGAAGCATTCCCTCTCAGTACAGGTTTTTGGCTAGCAAGGTTGGGTAGCAAGCATAAGCGTTGAGGGAAAACAAACAAATATACATATGATAAAACCAGTCATGCAATCTTCCTTGAAGGTACAAACAATCTTACTTTAGAATACTAAGCTTATGAGCCAACAAGAAAGAAAGATCATGGAATAATATATCTACATGCAACTCCCTCTTTTCTACTTAAGTCTCAACGTATTGTTGCTACTGACCAATGTTAAGTTTGCCAAAACCAACTAGATTGACTTGATGCTCCAATATTGATACCAATACGAACAACAAGATCGACCATATAACAAAAATTGCAGACTAAAATAAAGTGTAGAAAGTAAATGATGAAACTTCTCATTAATATTCCATTACGGCAACTCAAACCAAGGGATACAACGATAACCAACTAAAGGAGAGATACTTCCATACTACAAACCATCCTATATGATATTTTCTCTACTCATGATATGACTCTACTAAAAGGTAAAAAGGTGAAAGATAAAGGTGTGATACTGCGGCACTCCCCCAAGCTTGGAACAAGGCAAGGGAATGCCAATATCAATGATGAATTAATTCTTTAGTGGTGGTGGTGAATCCTTCTCAATAAGCTTATCAAATGATTTCTTCAAATCTTCAATTGCGGAAATAAGCATACGCATCATCTCTATATTGTGCTCAATACGGTTCGCGTCCTTGTTAAACGGTGAATCCCAACCATCAAGATTTCCCCCCCCACACTTCCTTAGATCGAGAGCTTTTTTTCATTTGCACGGTTAGAACGATCCATATCCCAGCAAGAAGGCAACTTGGCCTTGGGTACCATCATAGATTGATTCTCATGTATTAAGGTATGGAAAGGTTTCTTAATGCCTGAAAGTGGTGTCCTTGAAGCTAAGTAGTCATGTGGGGCCTTCCCTCGAGTACTCATCCTCGCCGTTTGCTTGGAAGGTTTTACAACAACTCCAATGATTCCGATGGTGGCGCGTGGGTGCACTCGCGGGTTTTCTTCTACATCTCCTTCAGCTCCACTCTTGATCTCCTCCTCCTGCTTCTGGTCTTGGAGATCATCTTTCATCGGTCCCTTTCCCTTGTTGTTGTTGGCGGAGACCATGGTGCTTCTAAAACTGAAATAGATCCTGGCAGAAACAGGTCAAAACAGAAACACAATGATAAAACGATATACGGACCTAGGGGGTCCGATGGGTTATATAGCAAAAACATATGTATCGAAAGGAAAGCGCAAGGCGAAAACGAGTTGGAGAGGGGCTCCAGGGCGCCCACACCATAGGGTGGCGCGGCCAGGGGTGGGACCGCACCACCAGGAGGTGTGGTTCTCTCGGGCACCATCTCCTACCCTTCTTCGGCTCGATTTTTTTTTTATGTTTTCCATGTATGAATAAAATAAAAGTTGGAAAGTAATCCACGAACTTTTTCTTAACATAACCGTTACCTATTCAAAAATGGACTCTACAGATACTGGAATCTTCCCTCTAATAAACTTCTCCGGAGTCATTACTTGAATAATATCAACATCTTCATCATAAGAATCCTCGGAAATATAATGTTTTGAGTCTTTTCCCATTTACCACTTGTGTAGTGTTATCTTTGAGGGAAGCAATTTTGATTGCACCCGAACGATACACTTCTTCAATAACATAAGGTCCTTCCCATCTCGAGAGTAATTTTCCTGCAAAAAATCTAAGACGAGACCTATACAATAGAACTTTCTCACCAACATGAAACTCTCTTTTAATAATTATCCTATCATGCCATTGTTTAACTTTCTTTTTAAAGAATCTAGCATTTTCATAAGCTTCACATCTCCATTCATCTAGAGAACTCAAATCAAGCACTCTTTTCTTACCAGCAAGTTTAAAATCTTTATTAAGTTCTTTCACTATCTAATAAGCTTTGTGTTCTAACTCTAAAGGCAAGTGACAAGATTTTCCATAAACCATTTTACAAGGAGACATACCCATAGTATTTTTATAAGCAGTTCTATAAGCCCATAAAGCATCATTCAACTTATCACACCAATTCTTCCTAGATTTATTAACAGTCTTTTACAAGGTAGATTTAATTTCTCTATTTGATAATTCTACTTGCGCACTAGTTTGAGGATGATAAGCTGAAGCAATTCTATGATTAACATCATATTTAGCAAGGGTTTTTCTAAAACCACCATGAATAAAGTGAGAACCTTTCTCAGTCATAAGATATCTAGGCACACCAACCAAGGGAAAAGAACATCTTTAAGCATTTTTAAAGAGGTCTCACCATCAGCACTTTTTGTAGGTGTAGCTTCTACCCACTTAGTAACATAATCAACAGCAACAATAGTATGAGTGTAACCTTTCGAAGGAGGAAACGGACCCATAAAGTCAAATTCCCAACAATCAAAAGGTTCAATAACAAGAGAATAACTCATAGTCATTTCATTACGTCTAGAAATATTATCAATTCTTTGACAGTCATCAGAAGATAAAATAAATTTACGTGCATCTTTAAAGAGAGTAGGCCAATAGAAACCTGATTGTAGAACCTTTTGTGTGGTTCTATCTCTAGCGTGATGTCCTCCATAAGCACTACCATGGCACTTTCTCAATATTTCACGTTGTTCATGATCTGGAACACATCTTCTCATAATACCATCTACTCCTTCTTTATATAGGTGTGGGTCATCCCAAAAATAATGCCTCAAATCATAAAAGAACTTCCTTCTTTGTTGAGCTGTAAATGTTGGAGGCAAATACTTGGAAACAATAAAGTTAGCATAATCTGCATAACATAGACTATCCTGGGAGTTTACTTTTATTGCAGCCAAATGTTCATTTGGAAAACTATCATTAACAGGAATAGGGTCATAAGCAATGTTTTCCAATCTAGACAAGTTATCAGCAACATGATTTTCAACACCCTTCCTATCCACAATATGCAAATCAAACTCTTGTAAAAGCAGCACCCATCTAATAAGCCTAGGCTTAGCATCTTTCTTTTCCATAAGTTATCTAATAGCAACATGATCAGTATGAATAGTAACTTTTGAATCAACAATATAAGGTCTAAACTTATCACATGCAAAAACTACAGCTAAGAACTCTTTTTCAGTAGTAGCATAATTCTTTTGAGCAGCATCAAGAGTCTTACTAGCATAATGAATAACATTCAATTTCTTATCTACTCGTTGTCCAAGAACAACACCCACAGAAAAAATCACTAGCATCACGCATAATTTCAAAAGGTTAATTCCAATCAGGTGGTTGAACAATAGGAGCAGCAGTTAAAGCCTTCTTTAAAGTTTTAAAAGATTCCTTACAATCATCATAAAAACAAAAGGTACATCTTTTTGAAGAAGATTAGTAAGAGGCTTTGATATTAGAGAAATCTTTAATAAACTTCCTATAAAAACCGGCATGACCAAGAACACTACGAATACCTTTAACATCAATGGGACATGGAATTTTCTCTATTGTTTCCACTTTAGCTCTCTCAACTTCAATACCTCTTTCAGAAATTTTATGCCCAAGAACAATTCCTTCATTCACCATAAAGTGGCATTTCTCGCAATTAAGAACAAGATTAGTTTCCTCAAATCTCTGCAAAACGTTATCAAGGTTGTGCAAGCAGTTGTCAAAAGAAGTTCCATAGACTGAGAAATCGTCCATGAATACTTCCACAATTTCATCACGAAAACCATGAAAAACAGCAGAGGAAATAAAAACATCACTCACAGTAAAAGTTTCTCTTACCAATTTCACTTACCAATAGCGCCTCACTCCCCGCAACGGCGCCAGAAAATAGTCTTGATGACCCACAAGTATAGGGGGGTGTCGTAGTACTTTCGATAAATAATATTGTCGAACCCAACAAGGAGCAGAAGGTGTTGACAAGCAGGTTGGATAGAGGATTCACTGTAAAGACTAGCAAACGGGGTTTTGGTGGTTTTTATATAGCAGATAAATAAAGTGCGAGTAAATAGAAGACAGTAAATATAATTTGAACGAGTGGCCCAATCCTTTTGAGACCAAAGGACAAGCTGTTGGTCTACTTATGATTACCAAACGTTCTCGAGGACACATGGGAATTTCGTAAAGCACGTTATTTTCATACGATTGATTAATATTTATTGTTTTGATAGGTGTTGTGTGGGTGAACCTATGCTAATGCACTGCCCAACTAGGACTAATTCATACTTGTGATTATACCCCTCGTAAGCATCCGCAAATACAAGAAGGTAATTAAGATAAATATAACCACAACTTTAAAACTCTGGATCCTACACTCCCTCGTGCATCGGTTTCCTAACGGGGTTTTAGCTTTCTGTCACTCCGGCAACCGCACAATTAGTAGCCAAATACACAATGCATCCTCCTAGGCCCAGAAAGGTGAAGTGTCATGCAGTCGATGTTCACATGACACCACTAGAAGAATAACACCACAACTTAAATATCAAACCCCTAGATATTACTTCAACATAATTCCACTACTAGCATCATGACTTCTCCCATGTCCTCAAGAACTAAACGAACTACTCACAAGACATCATATGGATCATAATCAGAGGTGATATAATGGTGAATAACAATCTGGTCATAAAGTGTAAACACCAATAAATCTCTCGAGCATCAACTACTAACAAGTAATCCACACCGGGAGAGAGATCTAGTGGGAAACAACGACAAAGACACTAATTGTTACAGTAGGATGAACGTGGATGGTGAGGGTGATGGTGCTGGTGGTGAGGATGATTACGATGACGATCTTGATGATGCCCGGAGCGATGAAGGTGACGATGGCGATGATTTCCCCTCCCCAGGGAGGAATTTCCCCGGCAGATTTCTCCCTGTCAGAGAGATTTTCTCTCTGTCGTTTTCCGCATCGAGGCGGCGGCAGACTATTTCCTCGATGATGTTCTGGGGCTTAGGGTTCCCTAGGGGTCAAGTACACGAAAGGGGCGACCAGAGGTGGGCCAGGGTGGCCACACCACCTAGCGGCACGGCCAAGGGGCGCGCCACCCTATGGTGTGGGCCCCCTGCGGGTCTCCTAGTGGCTAGCTCCCTCTTCTGGAGTTCTAAGACATCCCTGATGCCCCTCTTCTTCTTTTGGTCTTCTGAAATAGGGTATCCTAAAGGTGCTTTTTCCATCAGATTTCTTATCCCGGTGTTTATTCTCCAAAAATTATGAAAGATGCAAAATAAGATGAAATAACATAAGTAATGCATCATAACATGAAATATATCGATGAATAAAAGAAAATAACAATATAAAATAGTGATGCAAAATGAACGTATCACTATCTATCTGTCTTGGGAGAGACACCTCTAGTGAACTGTGGACCCTGGTCCATTTTCCTCATACTGATAATACATCGACTTCAATCTCTGTTTTCATACTACTGCTACTGTTATACTACTGCCATCACTGTTCTCTTTCATCTACTGCAAACAAATATTATTTTCCACATGGTACGTTTAACCTCTTTGTGTTCAGCAAAATCGGTGAGATTGACAACCTCACTGCTTCGTTGGGGCAAAGTTATTTGATTGTGTTGTGTAGGTTCCACGTTGCTTCTGAACCAGTAGTGCGCCCTGCCACCTCAGCTGCATCAACCTTCAGAAGTGATTTATTTCTCCTACTGGTCGATTCAACCTTGGTTTTTCTTTCTGAGGGAAAACTTGCTGCTATGCTCTTCATACCTTCCTCTTGGGGTCTCCCAACGAGTGCAAGATCTGCACCATCAAGCATATTTTCTGGCGCCGTTGCCGGGGAGAAAGAGGATTTCTACAAGGGGAGTCTCTCACTTCCAATCTCTTTACTTTGTTTTAGTTTTGCTTAGTTTATTTTATTTTATCTTGTTTGCTATCTTTATCAAAAACATAAAAAATAGTTCTTATTCTAGTTGTTATTTTTATCCAGTTTTTAATCTTGCTAAAATGAGTGTTCCTTAAGTTGAGGTTCGTTATTTTAAACAACAAGGGGTAGAAAGTTTGAAAGATCCTTTGTATAAAATAAGTGATGCTCATCATGGACGCACTAAGAAATATTCCACTTTAATCCTTCTTAGGAATTTTTATGTTGGCATTACTAGCTGGTATAGGTATGTTCTAACAGTCTTACATGTGGTAATTTTCTGTGAACTCCTGCTTTGGAAGCCTGTAATTTAATCGAAAGTTTAGTTGGAACACCACCTACTAAGGTTGTTAAAACTGAGATCACTTTAGATGATGTTATTAAAAAGCTAAACCCTATGGAGAAAAATTTGCCAAATTTCTTTGACAATGCTAGTAAAGGTAATGAATCAATAGTAAGTATCAATAATAGAATTACTGTTTTAGAGGCTAGCAATATCCATGATAGTCAAAACATGAGGATTGGTAAATTAGAGGAGGCTATGGAAACATTAAGTTCAACTTATTCTTCTCTTAAGTTTGATAGGGAGAAAACTTTTATGGGAAAAGAGTAAAAAATTATGTATGTCCCCAAGGTGCCTAAACCAAAACCCCCTAATGTGCTTAAAATTGATAAAACTTTTAGTGAAACTAAAAGTGATTTGCATGTTGAAACATCTTCAGGGGTACCTAAAGTACCAATTTATACAAGTGGTGTTTTGGAAGATATATTGATTTGGATGCTTCTTCACTTGAAATACCTTGATTCTATTTTTCTGGGCCTAGCTACAAGGCGTTAAAGAAAAACACTTCTTGGGAGATAACCCATGGTTTTATTTTTTGCTTTGTTTTTCTCTGTTTTCTTTGAGTCAAGGTGTTTTATACTTCTGTATCAACTATTTTGTCTATTTATTTTCATGTATTAGTTGTGCCAAAAAAAAATTCTAGCGAAAGTTGGAGTTGGTTTTGGATTTCTGCGCAGGAAACAGATTTCTGCTGTCCACCTAAAATATCGCATAATTCACAGAATTATCACAATGACCTGAAAATTTTATTCTTATTCCTCATCTAATTCCGAAACTTTTTAATTCTTTACGTTTTTCGATTTGAGCAACTTAAGTGCCCCCAAAAAAATTGTGTTTACAGACAGTTCTAGTTTTGACAGATTCTGCCTTTTTGCTTGCATTTTCTCTTTTACTATGCCAGCTGGATTTCTTTGCTCCACAAAATATCAGTGGTTGTAGATAATGTTTAAAAATTATCATTAATGGCTGTTTCTATGCAGAACATGTGAATTTTTAATTGTGCACTAACCCTCTAATGCGAATTACATTGAGTGTAGTGTGAAGGAAGTTTTCAAGGGTCAAGAGAAGAGGGTGATATAATGTGATCAAGAAGAGTGCAAAGCCAGAGCTTGGGGATGCCCCCGTGGTTCATCCCAGCCAATTCTAAGGAGACTCAATCGTCTAAGCTTAGGGATGTCAAGGCATCCCCTTCTTCAACAACAATTTATCAGGTCACTTCTAGTGAATCTATATTTTTATTCGGTCACATAATATGAATTTTGCTTAGAGCGTCTATTTATTTTTATTTTGTTTTCTCTTGTTTTTCTTGCTGCAATAATATTGTTCGAACCTAGCATTCTTTGCGTGGGAGAGAGACAAGCTCCGATTTTGCATATGAATACTCGTTATGCTTGTATTCTTAGTTTTTATTGTAGTTGCTGCAAAATTCCCTTTTAGCTCCTGTTTTTCATGCATCTCTTATTCAGAGCTATTAGTTTTAGTAGATTTGTATTAGTACTCTCTTGTTTCATTGCTATATCTCTTGGAGATTTTTTGTTTAGTATAAAATGCTTGGTGTTGGAAAGTAGTAGCACAGTTTTCGTGCTTATAACGGTGCAAATAGAAGCTTGTATAGACTGTGGCTAGACCTTTTCATGTCATGATAGATGTTATTTTAATTCTATTCTTAGTAGTTGTTATTGTAGAATGAATTGTCTCAATTAGCTGAAAGTGTTTAACGTGTCATTGAAAGAATCATTAGTTGTTTTTTTCATATTGAAGCATGAATTTGTGGTGTTCTCTTTCGGATGCTTTATTTGGTTGACTTGGCGCATGCTTACACCATGTTTATGACTACAAACCAGTCAATTATAGCCTCCATGATCATTTAGTTTTTGACTTGTAGTACCCTTTATGCTTTGATTAATAATGTTTTTGTCGCTATTCATGATTATGGCCATTATTGCTCTCTTGATTTGTCGCTCGCAGTCTTTTGCTAGCCTCCACCTGTACTGAGTATGAGCTCTACTCGTGCATCCAACTCCCAAAAACCAAAAGTTTGCGAAATATGTCCACCATACCTACCTAAATGTGGTATTTAACCTCCACTCCAAGTAAATTTCTCATGTGCTTCCTTTAAAACTTTCAAAATTACTCTTGTTTTGTGCTCTGTTTTAGCTCATGAGGACGTAAATAGAGAATCTTTATCTCACTTGTTGATTGGAATTTACACACCTGGACTAGTGGCTTGATCCGATTATCCAAATGATAGAAGAGCTGGCAGCGGGGGCCCAGCCCCAAAATTGGTTACTATTAAATTCTCTTTACTTTTTTTGCCCCTGATTTATCAGTCAAAGCACAATTGTGTAAACAAAAGAGAAACAGGGATGGCCTTCTATACCAGATGCGTCCTTCAATGGGAGACGCTCTTGTGAAGTCTAGTTGGCTTGTGACGTACTGTATTTTCTGTTTACCATTCGTTGACATAAGCATACACCTCTCTAAAAAATGTTTTCAATACCTTTGTTTAATAAAATAAAAAGCTCTAGCACTTGAGTTAATCCATGCTTCCCTCTGCGAAGGGCTTTTTTTTTACTTTTATGTTGAGTCTCCACCTTGTAACTTTATGCACAGTTGAGAGAGCATAGTTGCCATTCTGAGTTTAATGTGCATTTGTCCCAGAAACATTATTAATTGATTCATGATGTGTTATTATTTGCTCTCAAATTATTTGTTCTAGTCATCCACATGAACTTTGAAGGTTTCCTGACATTTATGTTTTGCCCCACTCTTACGGACAAGCGAAATATCACTTTGCTATGTTTTCTCTATGCTCGAAACAAATGTATAACTTTCAAGTGCATTATTATTCATGATCTTTTATTTGTGTTACTTTTCATGATGCAAGGTGATTGCTCAGTTTCATTGTTAAAATTATATCTATCATACTTGTGTTTAAAATACCATGATCTCAACGTACATATGATTTTACAATTTAGATGATCAAGTTTATGTTGGTAGCATGTCACCTTAGAAATTATTTGTTTTTATCGTTTACCTACTCGAGGACGAGTAGGAACTAAGCTTGGGGATGTTGATACGTCATAAACGTATCCATAATTTTTGATGTTCCATGTTGTTTTTATGCCATATACTACATGTTTCCTTTACACTTTATGTCATTTTTTATCGATTTCCTCGGACTAACCTATTGACAAGATGCCACAGAGCCAGTTCTTGTTTTCTGCTGTTTTTAGTTGCAGAAAAGTTCTTCTGGAAATATTCTCGGAATTGGATGATTCGAAGCTCGAAAGTCTTAGAAAGTTCTCGCGCACACGGATTCCAGAGGAGACCCGAAGGGGAGCCACAGGATCCCAACACCTTGGGTGGGTGTGCCCCCCCCCCCCGGTGCGCCGAGGGGTGGGGTGGCCCCACTGCTCGCCCACCGACGCTGCCCTCTCGCCTATATATTGTCCTCGAAGGGTTAACTCTAGATATAGAAGCCTTTTCCACAAAAAACACCCGCAACTGCCGTCATCATCAACCCTAGTTCGGGAGGGTTTTGGATCTCTCCCCGACACCCTGCCGGGGGGGGGGGGGGAATCATCACCGGAGGACTCTACACCACCATGCTCGCCTTCGGAATGATGCGTGAGTAGTTCATCCTTGGACTACGGGTCCATAGTAGTAGCTAGATGGTTGTTCTCTGCTCTTTATGCCTCATGTTTAGATCTTGTGAGCTACCCTACATGATCAAGATCATCTTATTGTAATGCTACATGTTGTGTTTGCTGGGATCCGATGAATATTGAATTCTATGTCTCATGATTATCAATCTATCATGTTCTTTTCATGTGTATGTTATTTATGATCTCGCATGCTCTCCGTTGTTAGTAGATGCTCTGGCCAAGTAGATGCTAGTAACTCCAAGAGGGAGTATTTATGCTCGATAGTGGGTTCATGCCTCCCTTTCACTCACGCTCGAGTGACAGAAACGTAAACGGGTGGGGGATGTGTTGTTACCATTAGGGAGAAAACAACGATGTTTACCTTGTTTACATTACACACTTTGCTTAGTGCGATTATCTGTTGCTTGCAACTTAATACCCAAGGTTTGCTCGGATGACATTCTAAGGGTCGATTATTAGTCATAGATACAGTTGGATGACATTCTATGTATCTTGTCGTAATGCCCGCATGAATCACATAGTAATTATCATGTCATCAATGTGCACTACGGTGCAACCTCTATATCTGTCAATTTCCCAGCTGTAATTTGTTTACCACACATGTTATCTGATGACCCACAATTATAGGGGGTGTATCGTAGTACTTTCGTTAAATAAGAGTGTCGAACCCAACAAGCAGCAGAAGGTGTTGACAAGCAGGTTGGATAGAGGATTCACTGTAAACACTAGCAAACGAGTTTTTGTGGTTTTTGATATAGCAGATAAATAAAGTGCGAGTAAATAGAAGACAGTGTCCCAATCCTTTTGAGAGCAAAGGACAAGCCGGTTGGTCTACTTATGATTACCAAACGTTCTCGAGGACCCATTGGAATTTCGTCAAGCGCTTTCGTTTCATACGGTTGATTAATATTTATTGTTTTGATAGGTGTTGTGTGGGTAAACCTATGCTAATGCACCGCCCAAGTAGGACTAATACATACGTGTGATTATACCCCTCTTAAGCATCCACAAATACAAGAAGGTAATTAAGATAAATCTAACCACATGTTTAAAACTCTGGGATCCTACACTCCCTCGTGCATAGGTTTCCTAAAGGGGGTTTAGGTTTCTGTCACTCCGGCAACCCCACGATTAGTAGCCAAATACACAATGCATCCTCTTAGGCCCATAAAGGTGTAGTCTCATGTAGTCTACATTCACATGACACCACTAGAAGAATAACACCACAACTTAAATATCAAACCACTAGATATTACTTCAACATAATTCCACTACTAACATCATGACTTCTCCCATGTACTCAAGAACTGAACGAACTACTCACAAGATATCATATGGATCATAATCAGAGGTGATAAAATGGTGAATAACAATCTGATCATAAAGTGTAAACACCGATAAATCTCACAAACATCAACTACTAACAAGTAATCCACACCGGGAGAGAGATCTATTGGGAAACAACGATAAAGACCCCTACTTGTTACAGCGGGATGAAGGTAGACGGTGAGGATTATGGTGGTGAGGATGATGACGATCTTGATGATGCCCGGAGCGATGACGGTGACGATGGTGATGATTTCCCCTCTCCGGGGAGGAATTTCCCCAGGAGATTTCTCCATGCGGGAGAGATTTTTTCTCTCTGTTATTTTCCGCCCCGAGGCGGCGGCGGAATATTTCCTCGATGATGTTCTGGGGCTTAGGGTTCCGTGGGAGTCAAGTACGCGAAAGGGGGCGACCAGAGGCGCGCCACCCCATGGTGTGCCCCCCCTCCGAGTCTCCTCGTGGCTAGCTCCCTCTTTTGGACTTCTAAGACATCCCCGATGCCCCCTTCTTCTTCTGATCTTCTGAAATAGGGTATCCTGACGGTGCTTTTTCCATCAGATTTCTGGTCCCGGTGTTTATTCTCCAAAAATTATGAAACATGCAAAATAAGATCAAATAACATAAGTAATGCATCATAACATGAAATATATCGATGAATGACAAAAAATAACAATATAAAATTATGATGCAAAATGGACGTATCAACTTCCTCCAAGCTTAGACCTCGCTTGTTCCCAAGCGAAACAGAACTCAGTAAACATGACCAAAGGTTTATGGAGTGAGGTGTTGCTAAATAAAATACGGACAAGAAGCATCACATCTATCAAAGCACAAGTAATTTTAGACAACAACTTCCTCTCATATAATAAAACTTGAAACAAGTCATTGCAAGAAGGCTCTTAAGAGCACTTGCACTAGTAGTAGCTTGAACTTCTTCAATAAAGTCATCATTAAGTTCAATGTAGGTTTCCTCATGATCATCACTAGGAATTTCTCTAGACTCAGGTGAATTAACAGGTGTATCAACATTTTCAACGGGAATTTCAGTGTTTTCAATTTGTTTAGCTCTAGCAATTGTAGCATCTAGGGAAGGACCTAGTGAACCAGTATCATCAAGCACAATAGAAGTATCATCAAAAGTATCAGAAGCATTTTCAGACTCAGCAGAAGTAGCAGTGTGTGTAGCATGTGGTGGTGTAAGAAGCTTACTCACTACAGATGGTGAATCAAGGGCAATAGAGGTGTTCAGAGTTGTACCTCTCCTTGTAGTGGATGGTAATACCGAGACTTTTCCATCACGAGTTTTACCCATGATGAAAGGCTTGCAGCAAACAATATCACGTTCAAGTGAGCAAATAAATAAATCTCTGCTCCCCAGCAACGTCGCCAGAAAATAGTCTTTATGACCCACAAGTATAGGGGATCGCAATGGTCTTCGAGTGAAGTAAAACCAAAATTTATTGATTCGACACAAGGGGAGCCAAAGAATATTTAGAGGGGCCTTGATGCACGTGTAACACACGTTCGTTGGGAGACCCCAAGAGGAAGGTTTGATGAGCACATCAACAAGTTTCCCTAAGAAAGAAACCAAGGTTGAATCGACCAGTAGGAGGAAGGAGTAACTTCAGAAGGTTGATGCAGTTGAGATGGTAGGGCGCACTACCGGTTCAACAACAACGTGGAACCTACACAACACAATCAAATCACTTTTCCCCAACGAAGTAGTGAGGTTGTCAATCTCACCGGTTTTGCTGAACACAAAGAGGTTAAAATTATGGTGTGGAAAACAGTATGAGAACAATATGAAAACAGTAGCAGCAGTGTGAAAACAGCAGTATGAAAACAGTAAATGCAGTGGTTGTATTATCAATACGAGAAAATAGACTGGGGTCCACGGTTCACTAGAGGTGTATCTCCATAAAAGATAGCTAATATGCGTGGTAAAAAATTACAGCTGGGCAATTGACAGATAAATAAACATGCATGACATAAATATTACTATGAGATTCATGCGAGTATTACAACAAAATACATAGATCGTCATCCAACTGCATCTATGACTAATAATCCACCCTTCGAATATCATCCAAACAAACGTTGGGTATGTAAGGACCCCAGACCGGCAGTCTGAAACCCTACGTATGCATACATTCACGATCCCAGAAAGATCAGTCGTGAACAACATACACAGTTGGCACACAGAAATACATCATCCATTACACGAATACATAAAGGTATTACACAAATGATCACATGATCAAGTTTAACGCAACTGCCACACGGGGCAGGCAACTTATCAAACACAGCGGAAGACAAATAAAACACAACGTAGTTGAGCCCAAGTCACGCCTTAACCTACAGGCTGCTGACCCAGAGACGATCCTAGTTCGCAAAGCCGTCAACTCCGTACTTCTCTTCATAGATATCCTTCGGAGGCTCCTTCTCCAAATCTGATAAGTAAATACCAGGGGCGAAACCATAATGAGTACATTTGAATGTACTCAGCAAGACATCCATCATGTCACTTACCAAACATGCAAATATGCTTATATGGTGGAATAGGTAGGCTATAAATAGGGTTCACTATCAATGGTGTTCATATATGACGATACCACAGTTGCAGTCAAGTTTATCTGTATCTTCGTTGAAGAAGATACTTCAGAGGAAAATAATATAGCTTTATTTCTCTTGTCGATATCACATGTACAAGAGGTTTAGTAAAACTTTGTTAAAGACTATTTTCTCTTTGCAAAACTTCTTGGAATCAGTTTCCAGAATTCTTGCTTAGAGTAGAAAAGGTTTTGTTTGCAAAACATTTTGTTTTGTATAACATCATCTGGCTTTTCATCATCGACGATACCTCCACGGTATAAGTTTCCATTCCTTTCCGAACTTCACAAGTTCAACACTTCCTTTCCAAAATTCCCTTTTCAAAAACGTCCTTTTTGAAAACATTGACACAATGCTAGCTACATGGCCATTCAACTGTCCATATCCGAGGACGCGGCTTCTTCGAAAAAGTTATACTCTGCAGAGGTGTACACATCCACCAGATCCAGTACACCTCCCGTGAACAATCACGGACTGTAACAACAGTATGTAAACATCAGGTATCTGATCATAACCATCCACTATGTTCAAGCTAGAATGTGTCTATCTCTCAGTTGAGTTTTACCACATCCCCGGCACCGAGCTAATCCCCGCCAAGCCAGGATGCCTCAACTGATGCATCCGGAGGGAAAATTAATCCCACACTTTATATGTCTCCACGACATTCGGTTCAGAGGATCGCATCCCCTATAGCACATTGAGATAGCACACACTAATAAGAACAAACTTCAAGTTAAGCCCCTTGCCCATGTTGGGGTAGGGTGGCAGTACGGTAAAGGTTGTCCGGCGAAGACTAGGTTATGTGTCATTTTTTAAAACACCACTTTCTCAAAAATGACCACTTCCACATTCCTCTGGAGAACAAGGATCCGCCTTTTCTCCGGGGTTTTTCCGTAAAGCCTTTGTTTTGTAGAATTACAATTTTAGGGTGTCCACTTAGGGACTAGTATATTTGATGGTAATAAATACCATAGGGTGGCTTATGGGCTTGGTATTACCAAGTTTAACTATTGGCATGATAGTAACCTATAATATAGTATAGTAGTAAATTCCACATCAAAAATAGTTTTGATAATCAAGCTTTTGTAAAACTTCAGAGGTAAAACATGCATGATAGATAATGATAAGTATTGTATCAGCAAGCATCAGGATGGCTTGCCTGGTATCTCCTTGTGTCCCTGGTTTTGGAGTGACTGGAACTTGAAACAGATCTTCACGACACTTCCTTCCTCTTCGTTTTCTAACGTCGTAAAAGGAATAAAGGACACACATTCAGAACCAATCAAGGCAAGCAACCATGCATAAAAATACATACAGCAAGGAAATCTAATAATAACTAATCACACAATTATTAATTTAGGCAAACAATCAAACAAACACACTTGGCAGAAATGCCATTTAATAAGGCAACTCAAGGTTGGAGGAACATAACTCACAACCTTAATATCATGGATTCAGTGGGTGTGCCACTCTCATACCAAGATATTAATAAACCCAAAATATACTTAGTTTCACAAGGGTGAGACTACTAAAAGTATATAAAACATGCACAATAATAATCATGGCAATGGGTCTATCAACCACACCACAAAAAGAAAAAAAGTAGCCATTCTACTGAGTCTAAATTCACAACAAGAATAAATAATACACATGATTTGCAAAAGTTACTTTTACAAACCAGTGAGCCTACATAAGTGTAACAAGGTAATAGACTCATCACAAAACACACAATTTCTCATAGTGAGAACAATAGAAACAATGACTAAAAAGGAGGAATCCTAGTGACATGTTTCTACTAAAACTTTGCTATGCAAGCATGCATAATAAGTAAAGTACTAAAATGCAAACAAGGAACCATGTTATCATAATGGGAATGAAAACATGTCCTCATGCAAGGATACACAAATATCTACCAAACACAAGTTGGCAGGAAAAACAATTCAATACAAAAATGCTAAGGAAAACTAGTACTACTCACACATGAAGAATCAATGGATGTATTTTAATCAAGTAATTGAAATACAACCAGAGGGTCCATGTCATAAAAATAGGAGTGAAAATCATCTATACTTGCTATAACAAAAATATCCCATTTAATAAAACAATGCATCAATTTGCAGGGCAACTCCTACATACTAGTAGTAATAAAAAGGGGCATTACTCGAGGAATCAAACAACACTCCAAGAATGTATTTTTCCTAGCAAGCCACTCATGATTATAACCACTTACAAACAGAAGCATACACATTTTTGTTTAGCACAAAAATTCCCAAAGCAAAAATACTAAGCACTCATTAGTTATGAAACTATATAAAAGAAATACATCTAGTTTGGGGAAATAATGTTTCCACCAAAAATGCAATGAAACCAGTGGGTGTTCCACTATCATAACAAAGCATTAAGAGGTCACAAGGCCTCTGGTCACACTTGATAAAAATTAACAAAATACTAAACTAGCATCTAGTGCATTAACCATAGTAGTAGAAAATAATAGGATGCTAAAATAACAAGGTAATGCTACTCATGCTATTATTTCCACACAAGTGAAAACACTAGGGTTCAAGTACTCATAAAAACATCATCAAAATGCTACTGGTCCTATGAATACAACACAAAAATATGTGGCTACATAACCACAAATTCTTATGTCAAAAATTCCCACATGAGGGAATTTTTCCATAACATTTTCATAGTCATGACAAAGCTACTCATGCTTTTCTACCAAATCAAATGCAAGCTAGTAGAGGTGATACTAACAAAATATAAGTACCAACATGGTACTGAATCTAATATCTCAACACAACAATTCAATCACTTGCACACAATTTAATCAATCAAAAATTCTATGCAAGTAATAACTAGAGGTAAAACATATTCTATTCCCATAAATCATATTTCTTCTCAACTCAAGTCCACACAATATAACATGCTAAAATAGCTAAGTAACACTTAGAAAACAAGTTCACACAACTTATACATGCTAGAAAACAACATTGCAACACAAAAATATATTCAAACAATTTAAATAGCTAAAATGCCAAAATGGCAGAAACATGCAAATCAAAGATCTGTCCACCAAATTTTCTAGGATGCTCTAAAAATTAAACCCTTCTAGGTTTGGATAGCCCTAAACATATACAAGACCATCCAGTTGAGTTTGCATCAAAAATCATTTTTAATTATTTTATAAAAATCACCAAAGAGCTCACTGGTGTTTTACCAAATTGCATGCCATTTCAAAAATACTATGAATTTGGAATCAAGGTTAATTACTCCTGTTAGGTAATTTCAAGGGCTTTCCAATGCAATTGGCCTCACTTCATTTTCAGTTGTGAAATTAAAATGGTGCTCATTTTGGTGTTTCTGGTACCTGTTGCCAAATCATTTTTCATTACAAATCTATTCATCCAAATGCAGATCTACAAGTTGGAGGTGGTTTAGATTTAGTTGCTTTACATCTGTTAATTTTGGTTTGGCCAAATTCATCCTATTGGTTGCCTTTTAATCCCTAAAGCAAACATACAAGTTTCTGTAAAAAAATAAAAGGAAAAATGACTCCTATGGGCCAGATCCAACTGCTACCGCGGGGGAAGCTAGCCCGAGTCGCTGACTCATGGGCCTGCCGGCCACGCGGGCAGCCACGCGGCAACGCCGGGCCCCACGGGGCAGTTTGACTAGTACCAGCGCGCGGTCAAGGCGCTGACGCGAGCGCGACGTCGGCACTGCGTCATCGCCGGCGAAATTTGCTCCGGCGAGGCCACATCCGGCGATAGCGGCCACCGTTTTACGAATTAAACACATCTACGCGCAGCCCACGTTGCGGGGAACCAACTAAGGGGAGGCTCGCTTCCAGGGAACCCACCGGAGACCGGCGGCAACGGCGCGTGGCGGCGGCCGGACGGCCACCACGGCGCGGCCACGCTCCAGAGGGAGAGGGAGGGGGAAAAGGCATGGGGAGGACCACATCCTCACCGTGAACGCACTGGACCAAACGGAGACGGCGGAGGAGACTCGTGGCGGCGGGAATGGCTCGCCGGAGTGCGCCGTGCCCGAAAAGGGAATCGGACGGCGCGGGCACCAGGCGACCTTCCGCCTCGATTCCGTCCTCAGGGAGGGTCAGTACGACGAGGCTAAGAGGGTAGGCTACCCTGTGGCCGGCGGCGAGCTTTCTTTTGGCCCAATCGCCGGCGAGCTCAAAGCCTAGGGTTTCGGGTTTGGGGATTTGCACAGTGAGAGAGAGGGAGAGCTCGTGGGGGGGGGAGAGAGGGGGCATGTGGGAGACAGACCACATGGGGGCCTCTTTATCCTCCTCAATTCCTTCTCATCGAAGCAATGGCCTAGGCCCTCTGTATCTACAGCATGGCTAGAGGTAGGAGAAGGTGACTCGGATATCAATTTGGTCCCTGGAATTTACAAATAGGTCCCTGTCATCTCTGTAAAATGTGATTTTCACCAAGCAAACAAAGTCAAAATGTAATTTCCTTTTGCCCAAAATTCTCATTAGTTGAGATGTACAACATAAGTGAAAATTGGCTCAATTAGATAAACTTTATAATTCAAAGTTGTTCAAATTTGAATTCTTACACAAATGGACATTGAATTTATTAACCTACTTAGGAGCTTCCAAAAATGATAATTTTTGGCACACATTCCTTATTTGATGTGTTCTTTATGTGGTAGAAAATTCAAGTCATTTTGAGTTACTTCATAGAACAAACTGGTTCAAATTTCAAAAAGGTGCTGTCAAGAAAACAGGGGTTTTTGGCAACTTAAATTATTCAAAAACTTGTGCCCTTTTGTTTTTCATCCTTATTTATGATATAGAGCATGTGGTATTTATTTCATGGCATTTGGCAAAAGTTTGTAGAACAAACTTGTTCAAAATACCAATTGTTGCTGTGGAGAAAAACCATGTTTTCAGGACTTTAATGGATTCAATTTTTGGTCTCCTCTTGTGTGTGTTCCTTATTTGATATAAGGAAGAAATGGTATGAATTTCAAATCATTTTAAGAAAGTTTCCAATAGTAACTTGTTTTAGTTTTGTGTTTCTGGAAATATTGGAATTTCTATTTAATAAAGCACTTGGCTTTTCTTTAGCAAATGATTTGCCAAAATATTTATGTGACTAGAGATAGCAAGTAAATGCTCTCTAATACTTTTGTTTTTAAGCTTGCAAGGTTGGAAAAACATTTGATAAGATTTTGGTGAAGCATTTAAGAATGCCTCTTTTTCTGATAATCTTTTAGAGAAACTTATTAAGTGTTTCCTCTTTCTTAAATTTAGAACTTGGAATAATATTCAACAAGTATTGGATTCATAACATGTTTTTGGAAAACTCTTTGATCAATATTTACTTTAGAAAATATTGTCGAAGTCATTGGAACAATATGTTGAATATTTTGTTTTCAATTTCTTAGCCATGTAAGTTTATATAATTAGTTTGTTTAGTTGCACTCAAACAAATACAATCAAAGTTTAATTGTCACAATCAAAGTTTAATTGTCAAGCAATTAGCAAAACAACTGTGTTAACAGGTATTCCAAAATTGGGATGTGACAGGTCTTCCCCCCTTAAAAATAATCTCGTCCCCGAGATTCGCAAGCGAGGACTAAGGGAGAGCCAACAAACACAATGTTAGTGTTGGAGTGCAGGTGCTTCCCCCCTTTGACTTTTCTTGGGAGGAGGGGTACTTCGCTAAATTAGCAAATTCTTCAAAAATTTCTTTAGCTATCAATTTACTCAACCGCCAATTTTTAGAAATTTCTGATAACGTCACTACTGCCAACTAGTTCCTTTTAGTGCAGAACTACCTGGAAAAGTACCGTCAATAATTACATGAGTTCTTAGCTATATCCCACATCTTACATAACACATATGGAGTGGTGTACCACTCTCATAATAAGGTATATAATAAGCTAAAAGTATAGCTTGTGGGTGCAGAAAGGTTAGGTTGCTAAGGTAAAACAAACAGACAGAACAAATACCCATGGCAGTGGTTATTACTCACCACAAGCAACTATCACTTAATATGTTCATGATTTTAGTTGGATGTTTTTAGTTTAATAAGATACTCTTAAGCACAATCATAACACAAGTATTAACTCATGCTAAGGTAAAACATTTAAACAAAATCCAACGAGCAAGCAAACAACACCACAAATGAATAGACTATTTATTCACTAGGTTATTGTTTATTAGAGGTTTTGGAATCCATCAATCATGAACAATTAGCAAACAACCAGTAGCTAAAAACCAATGAATTCAATCATAAAGATGCTCTAAAACACCATCTTTACACAAGATAAAACTCCTATTACACAGGCATAAAAATCAGGACTGCACAAATAACACACTAGTTATGAAAAATCTACACCAGCATGCTATAAGAGATAATCATATCCTATAACCATAGAACATGAAACTAAATAATTCATGGCATGATAACAGAAGTAATAACTTCCTAAACATGCTATATCAACACATATACTTATAAAAATAAAAAGGGTACTACTAGCGCAAAAATCACCATTTTCTAGTGGTGAAACTAGTTTTCGCGCTAGAGAAGCAAATAATGCTATTATGATGTTTAAATCTAAACAATCCAGACATGAACTTAAATGTACCTAATAACAGTACACAAAACTTACTCATGCTAGTAAGCACAAACATCAAAGCAATCCCATGAAACAACTATTAAACATGCATAAATTAATTCTAGCAATTTATGTTTTTCTTAAACAATTACTAGCAAACAAGCAAGGTATAACTCACAAAACCAGTAGCTATGTAATTAATGAAAAGTTATCTAAACCTTTTTTTAAAAATCCATACACTCAATTTAAAATCATTCACAAACAATCTACCAATCAAGAGGAATTTATTTTATTTGCGAACAATTTAATTTCAGCACACGATAGTGAAACATTTCTTAACATGATACCCCTAAGGAATATTATGCTAACAAAAGGATCACACCTAAACATATTAGTATTTACTAATAAGAAATAAACTTCTCACTTGCATAAGTGAAAACAAACAATTATATTTTCCATGGTGGAAAATAGAAATCAATCACATAGTGAAACATGCTATTTTCACACATGTGTATGGTTGGGGATTTTCATCCTCAAGCCAAAATGCAATAGGACCAGTGGGCTATGGCCTACTAATACCAAGGCAAAAATAGGTACTAAGCCTCTGGTTACTCATGAAAAACTTTGCATACCAGATAAAAATATAAGGCTATTTAATCTGGTGAAGCAATACTAGTGCATACTAATAGCAATTCTTACATATGCTTTACTATTAAGAGACATGTAAGCTAACATAGGTACAAGCATCAAAATAACAGTACCTAAATGGTACTGGCTCAAAGATACATAGCACAAAAATTTATCAAAGCATTCACACAAAGATCTAGTTCTCACAATAATCCCAAATAATAAACTAGAAGGTAACAAATGCTATTTCATTTTTTTTTATTCGAGTTTCCAATCATGCACACACTTTCTAGGGTAGATTTATTGTAAGAAAACAACATAATAACAAGTCCTAACAACTCCATATAAGTTAGGAAGCAAGATTGAATAAAACACAAATTTATTTCAATCAAGAGCACACAAAGAGACTAAAACAGGAAAACTGTTGTTTTCTAGATCTATCATAACCATTCCATCGTTCACTTAATTTCTAAACCCCGAATTTCATAGTACCTACAATGTCTACTAATATTTGGTTTCCAAAGTAGATACACATGATATCCTATTGACTAGTAAACGAATAGGTCATCATCTTATTTTCTCGTGACTTCTCCTTTTTACCAACTAGATTAAAAAGTGTCGTAAGTCACTTAATTCTTTGGTTTAGAAAGAGTTGTCAGTAGTTCGCATGCTTTGGTTAGGTGTCAACCTAAGATTAGACCAAGCATGTTAGTCTTGTTAGCTTTCTAATTAATAATGTTTGTCCGGCAAGATACGGCTAGCGTCATACGTCGAATATTGGATTGTGCTCTTCGGATTGGCTTTTGAGGGGGTTGCGCATCATGGCATGTGAAGACTTATTTTGCACCTTTCTCCAGAGGAGGGAGGTATATAACTTTTAAAAAGGGGATCTCTCTTGTTTGGTCTTTTAAAAGGGGACATAAAAAAGTGCGGCATTTAGCCAACATGGTAAAAGAGTCTTTTGCAAACAGATAAAACACAGAGGTTTTGGTCAGTAGTGGTTGGTGCATTCACGCCATTTCTTCTTTGAGGGTTGTCGTTGTTGGAGCTTTATCTGTTGGAGTGCATCACTGGTAGCAATGCTATCAGCTCGTGTGGCTTGATGGTCCTCTATATAGGCCCAATGGTGCTTTCATTGATTGTGGGGGAGATGGTGGTGGTTCACGACGGGTCGCATTATGAAGCGAAAACAAGTATAAGTCTAAGCAACAAATTCTTGTTTTTGAATGCTATACAAACATTTTTTTCTTGCAAAAATTTAACAGGAGGCGATTCAAAAACAAGAGCGGGGCAAGCACAAATCTGCAAATTTTGAGCACTCCGCAAACATATAGAAGCCTAGATGAACCAAATTCTACACCACACAATAGCACAAAGTCCTACGGACACACATAAGCAAGCCAAAACACACAAGCAAGGCTCCATGGGAGCTACGTCGGGGGATGATCCAAAATCCTAGAAGTGGCTGAAGAACTATATCTACTTCTGACCATCATCACTGTAGAGCTAGGCAATTATTTTGGTCTTCTCGGGACATCGGCAAGTATAAAAGTTTTTGTATGAAAACAAGATAAATAGAAGTAAAGTTTTGATAAAACTTTTAACTGAGAGAGGTAATAATATGCAACAATCTGTTTTTGAAACCCCAACTATTTTCTGGACAGAAAACTTCAAAAACGAGAGATGTTTCGAAAACAGAGCGGAGCAGTTGCAAACAAGTAAGAAATAAACTCTTAACCGAGAGAGATACCAACTCGGTAAGGCCCGCCCTTTGAACCACTGTTCAAGGACGCCCTTGATATGCATTTAGAATCTTTTGAAAAGATCAGAAGGAGGGAAAATATACTAAAATTCCCTTGGATAAAAATAATGTAGATAGTAAATGGGTTTTTACTCAAAAATACTTTTCTTTCCTATCTGACGTCCATGCTAACTAAGGTCTCCTAAGGTCAGGATGGCTCTGATACCAACTCTGTAAGGACCCCAGACCGGCAGTCTGAAACCCTACGTATGCATACATTCACGATCCCAGAAAGATCAGTCGTGAACAACATACACAGTTGGCACACAGAAATACATCATCCATTACACGAATACATAAAGGTATTACACAAATGATCACATGATCAAGTTTAACGCAACTGCCACACGGGGCAGGCAACTTATCAAACACAGCGGAAGACAAATAAAACACAACGTAGTTGAGCCCAAGTCACGCCTTAACCTACAGGCTGCTGACCCAGAGACGATCCTAGTTCGCAAAGCCGTCAACTCCGTACTTCTCTTCATAGATATCCTTCGGAGGCTCCTTCTCCAAATCTGATAAGTAAATACCAGGGGCGAAACCATAATGAGTACATTTGAATGTACTCAGCAAGACATCCATCATGTCACTTACCAAACATGCAAATATGCTTATATGGTGGAATAGGTAGGCTATAAATAGGGTTCACTATCAATGGTGTTCATATATGACGATACCACAGTTGCAGTCAAGTTTATCTGTATCTTCGTTGAAGAAGATACTTCAGAGGAAAATAATATAGCTTTATTTCTCTTGTCGATATCACATGTACAAGAGGTTTAGTAAAACTTTGTTAAAGACTATTTTCTCTTTGCAAAACTTCTTGGAATCAGTTTCCAGAATTCTTGCTTAGAGTAGAAAAGGTTTTGTTTGCAAAACATTTTGTTTTGTATAACATCATCTGGCTTTTCATCATCGACGATACCTCCACGGTATAAGTTTCCATTCCTTTCCGAACTTCACAAGTTCAACACTTCCTTTCCAAAATTCCCTTTTCAAAAACGTCCTTTTTGAAAACATTGACACAATGCTAGCTACATGGTCATTCAACTGTCCATATCCGAGGACGCGGCTTCTTCGAAAAAGTTATACTCTGCAGAGGTGTACACATCCACCAGATCCAGTACACCTCCCGTGAACAATCACGGACTGTAACAACAGTATGTAAACATCAGGTATCTGATCATAACCATCCACTATGTTCAAGCTAGAATGTGTCTATCTCTCAGTTGAGTTTTACCACATCCCCGGCACCGAGCTAATCCCCGCCAAGCCAGGATGCCTCAACTGATGCATCCGGAGGGAAAATTAATCCCACACTTTATATGTCTCCACGACATTCGGTTCAGAGGATCGCATCCCCTATAGCACATTGAGATAGCACACACTAATAAGAACAAACTTCAAGTTAAGCCCCTTGCCCATGTTGGGGTAGGGTGGCAGTACGGTAAAGGTTGTCCGGCGAAGACTAGGTTATGTGTCATTTTTGAAAACACCACTTTCTCAAAAATGACCACTTCCACATTCCTCCGGAGAACAAGGATCCGCCTTTTCTCCGGGGTTTTTCCGTAAAGCCTTTGTTTTGTAGAATTACAATTTTAGGGTGTCCACTTAGGGACTAGTATATTTGATGGTAATAAATACCATAGGGTGGCTTATGGGCTTGGTATTACCAAGTTTAACTATTGGCATGATAGTAACCTATAATATAGTATAGTAGTAAATTCCACATCAAAAATAGTTTTGATAATCAAGATTTTGTAAAACTTCAGAGGTAAAACATGCATGATAGATAATGATAAGTATTGTATCAGCAAGCATCAGGATGGCTTGCCTGGTATCTCCTTGTGTCCCTGGTTTTGGAGTGACTGGAACTTGAAACAGATCTTCACGACACTTCCTTCCTCTTCGTTTTCTAACGTCGTAAAAGGAATAAAGGACACACATTCAGAACCAATCAAGGCAAGCAACCATGCATAAAAATACATACAGCAAGGAAATCTAATAATAACTAATCACACAATTATTAATTTAGGCAAACAATCAAACAAACACACTTGGCAGAAATGCCATTTAATAAGGCAACTCAAGGTTGGAGGAACATAACTCACAACCTTAATATCATGGATTCAGTGGCTGTGCCACTCTCATACCAAGATATTAATAAACCCAAAATATACTTAGTTTCACAAGGGTGAGACTACTAAAAGTATATAAAACATGCACAATAATAATCATGGCAATGGGTCTATCAACCACACCACAAAAAGAAAAAAAGTAGCCATTCTACTGAGTCTAAATTCACAACAAGAATAAATAATACACATGATTTGCAAAAGTTACTTTTACAAACCAGTGAGCCTACATAAGTGTAACAAGGTAATAGACTCATCACAAAACACACAATTTCTCATAGTGAGAACAATAGAAACAATGACTAAAAAGGAGGAATCCTAGTGACATGTTTCTACTAAAACTTTGCTATGCAAGCATGCATAATAAGTAAAGTACTAAAATGCAAACAAGGAACCATGTTATCATAATGGGAATGAAAACATGTCCTCATGCAAGGATACACAAATATCTACCAAACACAAGTTGGCAGGAAAAACAATTCAATACAAAAATGCTAAGGAAAACTAGTACTACTCACACATGAAGAATCAATGGATGTATTTTAATCAAGTAATTGAAATACAACCAGAGGGTCCATGTCATAAAAATAGGAGTGAAAATCATCTATACTTGCTATAACAAAAATATCCCATTTAATAAAACAATGCATCAATTTGCAGGGCAACTCCTACATACTAGTAGTAATAAAAAGGGGCATTACTCGAGGAATCAAACAACACTCCAAGAATGTATTTTTCCTAGCAAGCCACTCATGATTATAACCACTTACAAACAGAAGCATACACATTTTTGTTTAGCACAAAAATTCCCAAAGAAAAAATACTAAGCACTCATTAGTTATGAAACTATATAAAAGAAATACATCTAGTTTGGGGAAATAATGTTTCCACCAAAAATGCAATGAAACCAGTGGGTGTTCCACTATCATAACAAAGCATTAAGAGGTCACAAGGCCTCTGGTCACACTTGATAAAAATTAACAAAATACTAAACTAGCATCTAGTGCATTAACCATACTAGTAGAAAATAATAGGATGCTAAAATAACAAGGTAATGCTACTCATGCTATTATTTCCACACAAGTGAAAACACTAGGGTTCAAGTACTCATAAAAACATCATCAAAATGCTACTGGTCCTATGAATACAACACAAAAATATGTGGCTACATAACCACAAATGCTTATGTCAAAAATTCCCACATGAGGGAATTTTTCCATAACATTTTCATAGTCATGACAAAGCTACTCATGCTTTTCTACCAAATCAAATGCAAGCTAGTAGAGGTGATACTAACAAAATATAAGTACCAACATGGTACTGAATCTAATATCTCAACACAACAATTCAATCACTTGCACACAATTTAATCAATCAAAAATTCTATGCAAGTAATAACTAGAGGTAAAACATATTCTATTCCCATAAATCATATTTATTCTCAACTCAAGTCCACACAATATAACATGCTAAAATAGCTAAGTAACACTTAGAAAACAAGTTCACACAACTTATACATGCTAGAAAACAACATTGCAACACAAAAATATATTCAAACAATTTAAATAGCTAAAATGCCAAAATGGCAGAAACATGCAAATCAAAGATCTGTCCACCAAATTTTCTAGGATGCTCTAAAAATTAAACCCTTCTAGGTTTGGATGTCCCTAAACATATACAAGACCATCCAGTTGAGTTTGCATCAAAAATCATTTTTAATTATTTTATAAAAATCACCAAAGAGCTCACTGGTGTTTTACCAAATTGCATGTCATTTCAAAAATACTAGGAATTTGGAAGCAAGGTTAATTACTCCTGTTAGGTAATTTCAAGGGATTTCCAATGCAATTTTCCTCACTTCATTTTGAGTTGTGAAATTAAAATGGTGCTCATTTTGGTGTTTCTGGTACCTGTTGCCAAATCATTTTTCATTTCAAATCTATTCATCCAAATGCAGATCTACAAGTTGGAGGTGGTTTAGATTTAGTTTCTTTACATCTGTGAATTTTGGTTTGGCCAAATTCATCCTATTGGTTGCCTTTTAAGCCCTAAAGCAAACATACAAGTTTCTGTAAAAAAATAAAAGGAAAAATGACTCCTATGGGCCAGATCTGGATCTGGGCCGGCCAGATCCAACTGCTACCGCGGGGGAAGCTAGCCCGAGTCGCTGACTCGTGGGCCTGCCGGCCACGCGGGCAGCCACGCGGCAAGGCCGGGCCCCACGGGGCAGTTTGACTAGTACCAGCGCGCGGTCAAGGCGCTGACGCGAGCGCGACGTCGGCACTGCGTCATCGCCGGCGAAATTTGCTCCGGCGAGGCCACATCCGGCGATAGCGGCCACCGTTTTACGAATTAAACACATCTACGCGCAGCCCACGTTGCGGGGAACCAACTAAGGGGAGGCTCGCTTCCAGGGAACCCACCGGAGACCGGCGGCAACGGCGCGTGGCGGCGGCCGGACGGCCACCACGGCGCGGCCACGCTCCAGAGGGAGAGGGAGGGGAAAAAGGCATGGGGAGGACCACATCCTCACCGTGAACGCACTGGACCAAACGGAGACGGCGGAGGAGACTCGTGGCGGCGGGAATGGCTCGCCGGAGTGCGCCGTGCCCGAAAAGGGAATCGGACGGCGCGGGCACCAGGCGACCTTCCGCCTCGATTCCTTCCTCAGGGAGGGTCAGTACGACGAGGCTAAGAGGGTAGGCTACCCTGTGGCCGGCGGCGAGCTTTCTTTTGGCCCAATCGCCGGCGAGCTCAAAGCCTAGGGTTTCGGGTTTGGGGATTTGCACAGTGAGAGAGAGGGAGAGCTCGTGGGGGGGGGGGGAGAGAGAGAGGGGGCATGTGGGAGACAGACCACATGGGGGCCTCTTTATCCTCCTCAATTCCTTCTCATCGAAGCAATGGCCTAGGCCCTCTGTATCTACAACATGGCTAGAGGTAGGAGAAGGTGACTCGGATATCAATTTGGTCCCTGGAATTTACAAATAGGTCCCTGTCATCTCTGTAAAATGTGATTTTCACCAAGCAAACAAAGTCAAAATGTAATTTCCTTTTGCCCAAAATTCTCATTAGTTGAGATGTACAACATAAGTGAAAATTGGCTCAATTAGATAAACTTTATAATTCAAAGTTGTTCAAATTTGAATTCTTACACAAATGGACATTGAATTTATTAACCTACTTAGGAGCTTCCAAAAATGATAATTTTTGGCACACATTCCTTATTTGATGTGCTCTTTATGTGGTAGAAAATTCAAGTCATTTTGAGTTACTTCATAGAACAAACTTGTTCAAATTTCAAAAAGGTGCTGTCAAGAAAACAGGGGTTTTTGGCAACTTAAATTATTCAAAAACTTGTGCCCTTTTGGTTTTCATCCTTATTTATGATATAGAGAATGTGGTATTTATTTCATGGCATTTGGAAAAAGTTTGTAGAACAAACTTGTTCAAAATACCAATTGTTGCTGTGGAGAAAAACCATGTTTTCAGGACTTTAATGGATTCAATTTTTGGTCTCCTCTTGTGTGTGTTCCTTATTTGATATAAGGAAGAAATGGTATGAATTTCAAATCATTTTAAGAAAGTTTCCAATAGTAACTTGTTTTAGTTTTGTGTTTCTGGAAATATTGGAATTTCTATTTAATAAAGCACTTGGCTTTTCTTTAGCAAATGATTTGCCAAAATATTTATGTGACTAGAGATAGCAAGTAAATGCTCTCTAATACTTTTGTTTTTAAGCTTGCAAGGTTGGAAAAACATTTGATAAGATTTTGGTGAAGCATTTAAGAATGCCTCTTTTTCTGATAATCTTTTAGAGAAACTTATTAAGTGTTTCCTCTTTCTTAAATTTAGAACTTGGAATAATATTCAACAAGTATTGGATTCATAACATGTTTTTGGAAAACTCTTTGATCAATATTTACTTTAGAAAATATTGTCGAAGTCATTGGAACAATATGTTGAATATTTTGTTTTCAATTTCTTAGCCATGTAAGTTTATATAATTAGTTTGTTTAGTTGCACTCAAACAAATACAATCAAAGTTTAATTGTCACAATCAAAGTTTAATTGTCAAGCAATTAGCAAAACAACTGTGTTAACAGGTATTCCAAAATTGGGATGTGACAGGTCTTCCCCCCTTAAAAATAATCTCGTCCCCGAGATTCGCAAGCGAGGACTAAGGGAGGGCCAACAAACACAATGTTAGTGTTGGAGTGCAGGTGCTTCCCCCCTTTGACTTTTCTTGGGAGGAGGGGTACTTCGCTAAATTAGCAAATTCTTCAAAAATTTCTTTAGCTATCAATTTACTCAACCGCCAATTTTTAGAAATTTCTGATAACGTCACTACTGCCAACTAGTTCCTTTTAGCGCAGAACTACCTGGAAAAGTACCGTCAATAATTACATGAGTTCTTAGCTATATCCCACATCTTACATAACACATATGGAGTGGTGTACCACTCTCATAATAAGGTATATAATAAGCTAAAAGTATAGCTTGTGGGTGCAGAAAGGTTAGGTTGCTAAGGTAAAACAAACAGACAGAACAAATACCCATGGCAGTGGTTATTACTCACCACAAGCAACTATCACTTAATATGTTCATGATTTTAGTTGGATGTTTTTAGTTTAATAAGATAATCTTAAGCACAATCATAACACAAGTATTAACTCATGCTAAGGTAAAACATTTAAACAAAATCCAACGAGCAAGCAAACAACACCACAAATGAATAGACTATTTATTCACTAGGTTATTGTTTATTAGAGGTTTTGGAATCCATCAATCATGAACAATTAGCAAACAACCAGTAGCTAAAAACCAATGAATTCAATCATAAAGATGCTCTAAAACACCATCTTTACACAAGATAAAACTCCTATTACACAGGCATAAAAATCAGGACTGCACAAATAACACACTAGTTATGAAAAATCTACACCAGCATGCTATAAGAGATAATCATATCCTATAACCATAGAACATGAAACTAAATAATTCATGGCATGATAACAGAAGTAATAACTTCCTAAACATGCTATATCAACACATATACTTATAAAAATAAAAAGGGTACTACTAGCGCAAAAATCACCATTTTCTAGTGGTGAAACTAGTTTTCGCGCTAGAGAAGCAAATAATGCTATTATGATGTTTAAATCTAAACAATCCAGACATGAACTTAAATGTACCTAATAACAGTACACAAAACTTACTCATGCTAGTAAGCACAAACATCAAAGCAATCCCATGAAACAACTATTAAACATGCATAAATTAATTCTAGCAATTTATGTTTTTCTTAAACAATTACTAGCAAACAAGCAAGGTATAACTCACAAAACCAGTAGCTATGTAATTAATGAAAAGTTATCTAAACCTTTTTTTAAAAATCCATACACTCAATTTAAAATCATTCACAAACAATCTACCAATCAAGAGGAATTTATTTTATTTGCGAACAATTTAATTTCAGCACACGATAGTGAAACATTTCTTAACATGATACCCCTAAGGAATATTATGCTAACAAAAGGATCACACCTAAACATATTAGTATTTACTAATAAGAAATAAACTTCTCACTTGCATAAGTGAAAACAAACAATTATATTTTCCATGGTGGAAAATAGAAATCAATCACATAGTGAAACATGCTATTTTCACACATGTGTATGGTTGGGGATTTTCATCCTCAAGCCAAAATGCAATAGGACCAGTGGGCTATGGCCTACTAATACCAAGGCAAAAATAGGTACTAAGCCTCTGGTTACTCATGAAAAACTTTGCATACCAGATAAAAATATAAGGCTATTTAATCTGGTGAAGCAATACTAGTGCATACTGATAGCAATTCTTACATATGCTTTACTATTAAGAGACATGTAAGCTAACATAGGTACAAGCATCAAAATAACAGTACCTAAATGGTACTGGCTCAAAGATACATAGCACAAAAATTTATCAAAGCATTCACACAAAGATCTAGTTCTCACAATAATCCCAAATAATAAACTAGAAGGTAACAAATGCTATTTCATTTTTTTTATTCGAGTTTCCAATCATGCACACACTTTCTAGGGTAGATTTATTGTAAGAAAACAACATAATAACAAGTCCTAACAACTCCATATAAGTTAGGAAGCAAGATTGAATAAAACACAAATTTATTTCAATCAAGAGCACACAAAGAGACTAAAACAGGAAAACTGTTGTTTTCTAGATCTATCATAACCATTCCATCGTTCACTTAATTTCTAAACCCCGAATTTCATAGTACCTACAATGTCTACTAATATTTGGTTTCCAAAGTAGATACACATGATATCCTATTGACTAGTAAACGAATAGGTCATCATCTTATTTTCTCGTGACTTCTCCTTTTTACCAACTAGATTAAAAAGTGTCGTAAGTCACTTAATTCTTTGGTTTAGAAAGAGTTGTCAGTAGTTCGCATGCTTTGGTTAGGTGTCAACCTAAGATTAGACCAAGCATGTTAGTCTTGTTAGCTTTCTAATTAATAATGTTTGTCCGGCAAGATACGGCTAGCGTCATACGTCGAATATTGGATTGTGCTCTTCGGATTGGCTTTTGAGGGGGTTGCGCATCATGGCATGTGAAGACTTATTTTGCACCTTTCTCCAGAGGAGGGAGGTATATAACTTTTAAAAAGGGGATCTCTCTTGTTTGGTCTTTTAAAAGGGGACATAAAAAAGTGCGGCATTTAGCCAACATGGTAAAAGAGTCTTTTGCAAACAGACAAAACACAGAGGTTTTGGTCAGTAGTGGTTGGTGCATTCACGCCATTTCTTCTTTGAGGGTTGTCGTTGTTGGAGCTTTATCTGTTGGAGTGCATCACTGGTAGCAATGCTATCAGCTCGTGTGGCTTGATGGTCCTCTATATAGGCCCAATGGTGCTTTCATTGATTGTGGGGGAGATGGTGGTGGTTCACGACGGGTCACATTATGAAGCGAAAACAAGTATAAGTCTAAGCAACAAATTCTTGTTTTTGAATGCTATACAAACATTTTTTTTCTTGCAAAAATTTAACAGGAGGCGATTCAAAAACAAGAGCGGGGCAAGCACAAATCTGCAAATTTTGAGCACTCCGCAAACATATAGAAGCCTAGATGAACCAAATTCTACACCACACAATAGCACAAAGTCCTACGGACACACATAAGCAAGCCAAAACACACAAGCAAGGCTCCATGGGAGCTACGTCGGGGGATGATCCAAAATCCTAGAAGTGGCTGAAGAACTATATCTACTTCTGACCATCATCACTGTAGAGCTAGGCAATTATTTTGGTCTTCTCGGGACATCGGCAAGTATAAAAGTTTTTGTATGAAAACAAGATAAATAGAAGTAAAGTTTTGATAAAACTTTTAACTGAGAGAGGTAATAATATGCAACAATCTGTTTTTGAAACCCCAACTATTTTCTGGACAGAAAACTTCAAAAACGAGAGATGTTTCGAAAACAGAGCGGAGCAGTTGCAAACAAGTAAGAAATAAACTCTTAACCGAGAGAGATACCAACTCGGTAAGGCCCGCCCTTTGAACCACTGTTCAAGGACGCCCTTGATATGCATTTAGAATCTTTTGAAAAGATCAGAAGGAGGGAAAATATACTAAAATTCCCTTGGATAAAAATAATGTAGATAGTAAATGGGTTTTTACTCAAAAATACTTTTCTTTCCTATCTGACGTCCATGCTAACTAAGGTCTCCTAAGGTCAGGATGGCTCTGATACCAACTCTGTAAGGACCCCAGACCGGCAGTCTGAAACCCTACGTATGCATACATTCACGATCCCAGAAAGATCAGTCGTGAACAACATACACAGTTGGCACACAGAAATACATCATCCATTACACGAATACATAAAGGTATTACACAAATGATCACATGATCAAGTTTAACGCAACTGCCACACGGGGCAGGCAACTTATCAAACACAGCGGAAGACAAATAAAACACAACGTAGTTGAGCCCAAGTCACGCCTTAACCTACAGGCTGCTGACCCGGAGACGATCCTAGTTCGCAAAGCCGTCAACTCCGAACTTCTCTTCATAGATATCCTTCGGAGGCTCCTTCTCCAAATCTGATAAGTAAATACCAGGGGCGAAACCATAATGAGTACATTTGAATGTACTCAGCAAGACATCCATCATGTCACTTACCAAACATGCAAATATGCTTATATGGTGGAATAGGTAGGCTATAAATAGGGTTCACTATCAATGGTGTTCATATATGATGATACCACAGTTGCAGTCAAGTTTATCTGTATCTTCGTTGAAGAAGATACTTCAGAGGAAAATAATATAGCTTTATTTCTCTTGTCGATATCACATGTACAAGAGGTTTAGTAAAACTTTGTTAAAGACTATTTTCTCTTTGCAAAACTTCTTGGAATCAGTTTCCAGAATTCTTGCTTAGAGTAGAAAAGGTTTTGTTTGCAAAACATTTTGTTTTGTATAACATCATCTGGCTTTTCATCATCGACGATACCTCCACGGTATAAGTTTCCATTCCTTTCCGAACTTCACAAGTTCAACACTTCCTTTCCAAAATTCCCTTTTCAAAAACGTCCTTTTTGAAAACATTGACACAATGCTAGCTACATGGCCATTCAACTGTCCATATCCGAGGACGCGGCTTCTTCGAAAAAGTTATACTCTGCAGAGGTGTACACATCCACCAGATCCAGTACACCTCCCGTGAACAATCACGGACTGTAACAACAGTATGTAAACATCAGGTATCTGATCATAACCATCCACTATGTTCAAGCTAGAATGTGTCTATCTCTCAGTTGAGTTTTACCACATCCCCGGCACCGAGCTAATCCCCGCCAAGCCAGGATGCCTCAACTGATGCATCCGGAGGGAAAATTAATCCCACACTTTATATGTCTCCACGACATTCGGTTCAGAGGATCGCATCCCCTATAGCACATTGAGATAGCACACACTAATAAGAACAAACTTCAAGTTAAGCCCCTTGCCCATGTTGGGGTAGGGTGGCAGTACGGTAAAGGTTGTCCGGCGAAGACTAGGTTATGTGTCATTTTTGAAAACACCACTTTCTCAAAAATGACCACTTCCACATTCCTCCGGAGAACAAGGATCCGCCTTTTCTCCGGGGTTTTTCCGTAAAGCCTTTGTTTTGTAGAATTACAATTTTAGGGTGTCCACTTAGGGACTAGTATATTTGATGGTAATAAATACCATAGGGTGGCTTATGGGCTTGGTATTACCAAGTTTAACTATTGGCATGATAGTAACCTATAATATAGTATAGTAGTAAATTCCACATCAAAAATAGTTTTGATAATCAAGCTTTTGTAAAACTTCAGAGGTAAAACATGCATGATAGATAATGATAAGTATTGTATCAGCAAGCATCAGGATGGCTTGCCTGGTATCTCCTTGTGTCCCTGGTTTTGGAGTGACTGGAACTTGAAACAGATCTTCACGACACTTCCTTCCTCTTCGTTTTCTAACGTCGTAAAAGGAATAAAGGACACACATTCAGAACCAATCAAGGCAAGCAACCATGCATAAAAATACATACAGCAAGGAAATCTAATAATAACTAATCACACAATTATTAATTTAGGCAAACAATCAAACAAACACACTTGGCAGAAATGCCATTTAATAAGGCAACTCAAGGTTGGAGGAACATAACTCACAACCTTAATATCATGGATTCAGTGGCTGTGCCACTCTCATACCAAGATATTAATAAACCCAAAATATACTTAGTTTCACAAGGGTGAGACTACTAAAAGTATATAAAACATGCACAATAATAATCATGGCAATGGGTCTATCAACCACACCACAAAAAGAAAAAAAGTAGCCATTCTACTGAGTCTAAATTCACAACAAGAATAAATAATACACATGATTTGCAAAAGTTACTTTTACAAACCAGTGAGCCTACATAAGTGTAACAAGGTAATAGACTCATCACAAAACACACAATTTCTCATAGTGAGAACAATAGAAACAATGACTAAAAAGGAGGAATCCTAGTGACATGTTTCTACTAAAACTTTGCTATGCAAGCATGCATAATAAGTAAAGTACTAAAATGCAAACAAGGAACCATGTTATCATAATGGGAATGAAAACATGTCCTCATGCAAGGATACACAAATATCTACCAAACACAAGTTGGCAGGAAAAACAATTCAATACAAAAATGCTAAGGAAAACTAGTACTACTCACACATGAAGAATCAATGGATGTATTTTAATCAAGTAATTGAAATACAACCAGAGGGTCCATGTCATAAAAATAGGAGTGAAAATCATCTATACTTGCTATAACAAAAATATCCCATTTAATAAAACAATGCATCAATTTGCAGGGCAACTCCTACATACTAGTAGTAATAAAAAGGGGCATTACTCGAGGAATCAAACAACACTCCAAGAATGTATTTTTCCTAGCAAGCCACTCATGATTATAACCACTTACAAACAGAAGCATACACATTTTTGTTTAGCACAAAAATTCCCAAAGAAAAAATACTAAGCACTCATTAGTTATGAAACTATATAAAAGAAATACATCTAGTTTGGGGAAATAATGTTTCCACCAAAAATGCAATGAAACCAGTGGGTGTTCCACTATCATAACAAAGCATTAAGAGGTCACAAGGCCTCTGGTCACACTTGATAAAAATTAACAAAATACTAAACTAGCATCTAGTGCATTAACCATACTAGTAGAAAATAATAGGATGCTAAAATAACAAGGTAATGCTACTCATGCTATTATTTCCACACAAGTGAAAACACTAGGGTTCAAGTACTCATAAAAACATCATCAAAATGCTACTGGTCCTATGAATACAACACAAAAATATGTGGCTACATAACCACAAATGCTTATGTCAAAAATTCCCACATGAGGGAATTTTTCCATAACATTTTCATAGTCATGACAAAGCTACTCATGCTTTTCTACCAAATCAAATGCAAGCTAGTAGAGGTGATACTAACAAAATATAAGTACCAACATGGTACTGAATCTAATATCTCAACACAACAATTCAATCACTTGCACACAATTTAATCAATCAAAAATTCTATGCAAGTAATAACTAGAGGTAAAACATATTCTATTCCCATAAATCATATTTATTCTCAACTCAAGTCCACACAATATAACATGCTAAAATAGCTAAGTAACACTTAGAAAACAAGTTCACACAACTTATACATGCTAGAAAACAACATTGCAACACAAAAATATATTCAAACAATTTAAATAGCTAAAATGCCAAAATGGCAGAAACATGCAAATCAAAGATCTGTCCACCAAATTTTCTAGGATGCTCTAAAAATTAAACCCTTCTAGGTTTGGATGTCCCTAAACATATACAAGACCATCCAGTTGAGTTTGCATCAAAAATCATTTTTAATTAAGTTATAAAAATCACCAAAGAGCTCACTGGTGTTTTACCAAATTGCATGTCATTTCAAAAATACTAGGAATTTGGAAGCAAGGTTAATTACTCCTGTTAGGTAATTTCAAGGGATTTCCAATGCAATTTGCCTCACTTCATTTTGAGTTGTGAAATTAAAATGGTGCTCATTTTGGTGTTTCTGGTACCTGTTGCCAAATCATTTTTCATTTCAAATCTATTCATCCAAATGCAGATCTACAAGTTGGAGGTGGTTTAGATTTAGTTTCTTTACATCTGTGAATTTTGGTTTGGCCAAATTCATCCTATTGGTTGCCTTTTAAGCCCTAAAGCAAACATACAAGTTTCTGTAAAAAAATAAAAGGAAAAATGACTCCTATGGGCCAGATCTGGATCTGGGCCGGCCAGATCCAACTGCTACCGCGGGGGAAGCTAGCCCGAGTCGCTGACTCGTGGGCCTGCCGGCCACGCGGGCAGCCACGCGGCAAGGCCGGGCCCCACGGGGCAGTTTGACTAGTACCAGCGCGCGGTCAAGGCGCTGACGCGAGCGCGACGTCGGCACTGCGTCATCGCCGGCGAAATTTGCTCCGGCGAGGCCACATCCGGCGATAGCGGCCACCGTTTTACGAATTAAACACATCTACGCGCAGCCCACGTTGCGGGGAACCAACTAAGGGGAGGCTCGCTTCCAGGGAACCCACCGGAGACCGGCGGCAACGGCGCGTGGCGGCGGCCGGACGGCCACCACGGCGCGGCCACGCTCCAGAGGGAGAGGGAGGGAAAAAAGGCATGGGGAGGAACACATCCTCACCGTGAACGCACTGGACCAAACGGAGACGGCGGAGGAGACTCGTGGCGGCGGGAATGGCTCGCCGGAGTGCGCCGTGCCCGAAAAGGGAATCGGACGGCGCGGGCACCAGGCGACCTTCCGCCTCGATTCCTTCCTCAGGGAGGGTCAGTACGACGAGGCTAAGAGGGTAGGCTACCCTGTGGCCGGCGGCGAGCTTTCTTTTGGCCCAATCGCCGGCGAGCTCAAAGCCTAGGGTTTCGGGTTTGGGGATTTGCACAGTGAGAGAGAGGGAGAGCTCGTGGGGGGGGGGGGGAGAGAGAGAGGGGGCATGTGGGAGACAGACCACATGGGGGCCTCTTTATCCTCCTCAATTCCTTCTCATCGAAGCAATGGCCTAGGCCCTCTGTATCTACAACATGGCTAGAGGTAGGAGAAGGTGACTCGGATATCAATTTGGTCCCTGGAATTTACAAATAGGTCCCTGTCATCTCTGTAAAATGTGATTTTCACCAAGCAAACAAAGTCAAAACGTAATTTCCTTTTGCCCAAAATTCTCATTAGTTGAGATGTACAACATAAGTGAAAATTGGCTCAATTAGATAAACTTTATAATTCAAAGTTGTTCAAATTTGAATTCTTACACAAATGGACATTGAATTTATTAACCTACTTAGGAGCTTCCAAAAATGATAATTTTTGGCACACATTCCTTATTTGATGTGCTCTTTATGTGGTAGAAAATTCAAGTCATTTTGAGTTACTTCATAGAACAAACTTGTTCAAATTTCAAAAAGGTGCTTTCAAGAAAACAGGGGTTTTTGGCAACTTAAATTATTCAAAAACTTGTGCCCTTTTGGTTTTCATCCTTATTTATGATATAGAGAATGTGGTATTTATTTCATGTCATTTGGAAAAAGTTTGTAGAACAAACTTGTTCAAAATACCAATTGTTGCTGTGGAGAAAAACCATGTTTTCAGGACTTTAATGGATTCAATTTTTGGTCTCCTCTTGTGTGTGTTCCTTATTTGATATAAGTAAGAAATGGTATGAATTTCAAATCATTTTAAGAAAGTTTACAATAGTAACTTGTTTTAGTTTTGTGTTTCTGGAAATATTGGAATTTCTATTTAATAAAGCACTTGGCTTTTCTTTAGCAAATGATTTGCCAAAATATTTATGTGACTAGAGATAGCAAGTAAATGCTCTCTAATACTTTTGTTTTTAAGCTTGCAAGGTTGGAAAAACATTTGATAAGATTTTGGTGAAGCATTTAAGAATGCCTCTTTTTCTGATAATCTTTTAGAGAAACTTATTAAGTGTTTCCTCTTTCTTAAATTTAGAACTTGGAATAATATTCAACAAGTATTGGATTCATAACATGTTTTTGGAAAACTCTTTGATCAATATTTACTTTAGAAAATATTGTCGAAGTCATTGGAACAATATGTTGAATATTTTGTTTTCAATTTCTTAGCCATGTAAGTTTATATAATTAGTTTGTTTAGTTGCACTCAAACAAATACAATCAAAGTTTAATTGTCACAATCAAAGTTTAATTGTCAAGCAATTAGCAAAACAACTGTGTTAACAGGTATTCCAAAATTGGGATGTGACAGGTCTTCCCCCCTTAAAAATAATCTCGTCCCCGAGATTCGCAAGCGAGGACTAAGGGAGGGCCAACAAACACAATGTTAGTGTTGGAGTGCAGGTGCTTCCCCCCTTTGACTTTTCTTGGGAGGAGGGGTACTTCGCTAAATTAGCAAATTCTTCAAAAATTTCTTTAGCTATCAATTTACTCAACCGCCAATTTTTAGAAATTTCTGATAACGTCACTACTGCCAACTAGTTCCTTTTAGTGCAGAACTACCTGGAAAAGTACCGTCAATAATTACATGAGTTCTTAGCTATATCCCACATCTTACATAACACATATGGAGTGGTGTACCACTCTCATAATAAGGTATATAATAAGCTAAAAGTATAGCTTGTGGGTGCAGAAAGGTTAGGTTCCTAAGGTAAAACAAACAGACAGAACAAATACCCATGGCAGTGGTTATTACTCACCACAAGCAACTATCTCTTAATATGTTCATGATTTTAGTTGGATGTTTTTAGTTTAATAAGATACTCTTAAGCACAATCATAACACAAGTATTAACTCATGCTAAGGTAAAACATTTAAACAAAATCCAACGAGCAAGCAAACAACACCACAAATGAATAGACTATTTATTCACTAGGTTATTGTTTATTAGAGGTTTTGGAATCCATCAATCATGAACAATTAGCAAACAACCAGTAGCTAAAAACCAATGAATTCAATCATAAAGATGCTCTAAAACACCATCTTTACACAAGATAAAACTCCTATTACACAGGCATAAAAATCAGGACTGCACAAATAACACACTAGTTATGAAAAATCTACACCAGCATGCTATAAGAGATAATCATATCCTATAACCATAGAACATGAAACTAAATAATTCATGGCATGATAACAGAAGTAATAACTTCCTAAACATGCTATATCAACACATATACTTATAAAAATAAAAAGGGTACTACTAGCGCAAAAATCACCATTTTCTAGTGGTGAAACTAGTTTTCGCGCTAGAGAAGCAAATAATGCTATTATGATGTTTAAATCTAAACAATCCAGACATGAACTTAAATGTACCTAATAACAGTACACAAAACTTACTCATGCTAGTAAGCACAAACATCAAAGCAATCCCATGAAACAACTATTAAACATGCATAAATTAATTCTAGCAATTTATGTTTTTCTTAAACAATTACTAGCAAACAAGCAAGGTATAACTCACAAAACCAGTAGCTATGTAATTAATGAAAAGTTATCTAAACCTTTTTTTAAAAATCCATACACTCAATTTAAAATCATTCACAAACAATCTACCAATCAAGAGGAATTTATTTTATTTGCGAACAATTTAATTTCAGCACACGATAGTGAAACATTTCTTAACATGATACCCCTAAGGAATATTATGCTAACAAAAGGATCACACCTAAACATATTAGTATTTACTAATAAGAAATAAACTTCTCACTTGCATAAGTGAAAACAAACAATTATATTTTCCATGGTGGAAAATAGAAATCAATCACATAGTGAAACATGCTATTTTCACACATGTGTATGGTTGGGGATTTTCATCCTCAAGCCAAAATGCAATAGGACCAGTGGGCTATGGCCTACTAATACCAAGGCAAAAATAGGTACTAAGCCTCTGGTTACTCATGAAAAACTTTGCATACCAGATAAAAATATAAGGCTATTTAATCTGGTGAAGCAATACTAGTGCATACTGATAGCAATTCTTACATATGCTTTACTATTAAGAGACATGTAAGCTAACATAGGTACAAGCATCAAAATAACAGTACCTAAATGGTACTGGCTCAAAGATACATAGCACAAAAATTTATCAAAGCATTCACACAAAGATCTAGTTCTCACAATAATCCCAAATAATAAACTAGAAGGTAACAAATGCTATTTCATTTTTTTTTATTCGAGTTTCCAATCATGCACACACTTTCTAGGGTAGATTTATTGTAAGAAAACAACATAATAACAAGTCCTAACAACTCCATATAAGTTAGGAAGCAAGATTGAATAAAACACAAATTTATTTCAATCAAGAGCACACAAAGAGACTAAAACAGGAAAACTGTTGTTTTCTAGATCTATCATAACCATTCCATCGTTCACTTAATTTCTAAACCCCGAATTTCATAGTACCTACAATGTCTACTAATATTTGGTTTCCAAAGTAGATACACATGATATCCTATTGACTAGTAAACGAATAGGTCATCATCTTATTTTCTCGTGACTTCTCCTTTTTACCAACTAGATTAAAAAGTGTCGTAAGTCACTTAATTCTTTGGTTTAGAAAGAGTTGTCAGTAGTTCGCATGCTTTGGTTAGGTGTCAACCTAAGATTAGACCAAGCATGTTAGTCTTGTTAGCTTTCTAATTAATAATGTTTGTCCGGCAAGATACGGCTAGCGTCATACGTCGAATATTGGATTGTGCTCTTCGGATTGGCTTTTGAGGGGGTTGCGCATCATGGCATGTGAAGACTTATTTTGCACCTTTCTCCAGAGGAGGGAGGTATATAACTTTTAAAAAGGGGATCTCTCTTGTTTGGTCTTTTAAAAGGGGACATAAAAAAGTGCGGCATTTAGCCAACATGGTAAAAGAGTCTTTTGCAAACAGACAAAACACAGAGGTTTTGGTCAGTAGTGGTTGGTGCATTCACGCCATTTCTTCTTTGAGGGTTGTCGTTGTTGGAGCTTTATCTGTTGGAGTGCATCACTGGTAGCAATGCTATCAGCTCGTGTGGCTTGATGGTCCTCTATATAGGCCCAATGGTGCTTTCATTGATTGTGGGGGAGATGGTGGTGGTTCACGATGGGTCACATTATGAAGCGAAAACAAGTATAAGTCTAAGCAACAAATTCTTGTTTTTGAATGCTATACAAACATTTTTTTCTTGCAAAAATTTAACAGGAGGCGATTCAAAAACAAGAGCGGGGCAAGCACAAATCTGCAAATTTTGAGCACTCCGCAAACATATAGAAGCCTAGATGAACCAAATTCTACAGCACACAATAGCACAAAGTCCTACGGACACACATAAGCAAGCCAAAACACACAAGCAAGGCTCCATGGGAGCTACGTCGGGGGATGATCCAAAATCCTAGAAGTGGCTGAAGAACTATATCTACTTCTGACCATCATCACTGTAGAGCTAGGCAATTATTTTGGTCTTCTCGGGACATCGGCAAGTATAAAAGTTTTTGTATGAAAACAAGATAAATAGAAGTAAAGTTTTGATAAAACTTTTAACTGAGAGAGGTAATAATATGCAACAATCTGTTTTTGAAACCCCAACTATTTTCTGGACAGAAAACTTCAAAAACGAGAGATGTTTCGAAAACAGAGCGGAGCAGTTGCAAACAAGTAAGAAATAAACTCTTAACCGAGAGAGATACCAACTCGGTAAGGCCCGCCCTTTGAACCACTGTTCAAGGACGCCCTTGATATGCATTTAGAATCTTTTGAAAAGATCAGAAGGAGGGAAAATATACTAAAATTCCCTTGGATAAAAATAATGTAGATAGTAAATGGGTTTTTACTCAAAAATACTTTTCTTTCCTATCTGACGTCCATGCTAACTAAGGTCTCCTAAGGTCAGGATGGCTCTGATACCAACTCTGTAAGGACCCCAGACCGGCAGTCTGAAACCCTACGTATGCATACATTCACGATCCCAGAAAGATCAGTCGTGAACAACATACACAGTTGGCACACAGAAATACATCATCCATTACACGAATACATAAAGGTATTACAGAAATGATCACATGATCAAGTTTAACGCAACTGCCACACGGGGCAGGCAACTTATCAAACACAGCGGAAGACAAATAAAACACAACGTAGTTGAGCCCAAGTCACGCCTTAACCTACAGGCTGCTGACCCGGAGACGATCCTAGTTCGCAAAGCCGTCAACTCCGTACTTCTCTTCATAGATATCCTTTGGAGGCTCCTTCTCCAAATCTGATAAGTAAATACCAGGGGCGAAACCATAATGAGTACATTTGAATGTACTCAGCAAGACATCCATCATGTCACTTACCAAACATGCAAATATGCTTATATGGTGGAATAGGTAGGCTATAAATAGGGTTCACTATCAATGGTGTTCATATATGACGATACCACAGTTGCAGTCAAGTATATCTGTATCTTCGTTGAAGAAGATACTTCAGAGGAAAATAATATAGCTTTATTTCTCTTGTCGATATCACATGTACAAGAGGTTTAGTAAAACTTTGTTAAAGACTATTTTCTCTTTGCAAAACTTCTTGGAATCAGTTTCCAGAATTCTTGCTTAGAGTAGAAAAGGTTTTGTTTGCAAAACATTTTGTTTTGTATAACATCATCTGGCTTTTCATCATCGACGATACCTCCACGGTATAAGTTTCCATTCCTTTCCGAACTTCACAAGTTCAACACTTCCTTTCCAAAATTCCCTTTTCAAAAACTTCCTTTTTGAAAACATTGACACAATGCTAGCTACATGGCCATTCAACTGTCCATATCCGAGGACGCGGCTTCTTCGAAAAAGTTATACTCTGCAGAGGTGTACACATCCACCAGATCCAGTACACCTCCCGTGAACAATCACGGACTGTAACAACAGTATGTAAACATCAGGTATCTGATCATAACCATCCACTATGTTCAAGCTAGAATGTGTCTATCTCTCAGTTGAGTTTTACCACATCCCCGGCACCGAGCTAATCCCCGCCAAGCCAGGATGCCTCAACTGATGCATCCGGAGGGAAAATTAATCCCACACTTTATATGTCTCCACGACATTCGGTTCAGAGGATCGCATCCCCTATAGCACATTGAGATAGCACACACTAATAAGAACAAACTTCAAGTTAAGCCCCTTGCCCATGTTGGGGTAGGGTGGCAGTACGGTAAAGGTTGTCCGGCGAAGACTAGGTTATGTGTCATTTTTGAAAACACCACTTTCTCAAAAATGACCACTTCCACATTCCTCCGGAGAACAAGGATCCGCCTTTTCTCCGGGGTTTTTCCGTAAAGCCTTTGTTTTGTAGAATTACAATTTTAGGGTGTCCACTTAGGGACTAGTATATTTGATGGTAATAAATACCATAGGGTGGCTTATGGGCTTGGTATTACCAAGTTTAACTATTGGCATGATAGTAACCTATAATATAGTATAGTAGTAAATTCCACATCAAAAATAGTTTTGATAATCAAGATTTTGTAAAACTTCAGAGGTAAAACATGCATGATAGATAATGATAAGTATTGTATCAGCAAGCATCAGGATGGCTTGCCTGGTATCTCCTTGTGTCCCTGGTTTTGGAGTGACTGGAACTTGAAACAGATCTTCACGACACTTCCTTCCTCTTCGTTTTCTAACGTCGTAAAAGGAATAAAGGACACACATTCAGAACCAATCAAGGCAAGCAACCATGCATAAAAATACATACAGCAAGGAAATCTAATAATAACTAATCACACAATTATTAATTTAGGCAAACAATCAAACAAACACACTTGGCAGAAATGCCATTTAATAAGGCAACTCAAGGTTGGAGGAACATAACTCACAACCTTAATATCATGGATTCAGTGGCTGTGCCACTCTCATACCAAGATATTAATAAACCCAAAATATACTTAGTTTCACAAGGGTGAGACTACTAAAAGTATATAAAACATGCACAATAATAATCATGGCAATGGGTCTATCAACCACACCACAAAAAGAAAAAAAGTAGCCATTCTACTGAGTCTAAATTCACAACAAGAATAAATAATACACATGATTTGCAAAAGTTACTTTTACAAACCAGTGAGCCTACATAAGTGTAACAAGGTAATAGACTCATCACAAAACACACAATTTCTCATAGTGAGAACAATAGAAACAATGACTAAAAAGGAGGAATCCTAGTGACATGTTTCTACTAAAACTTTGCTATGCAAGCATGCATAATAAGTAAAGTACTAAAATGCAAACAAGGAACCATGTTATCATAATGGGAATGAAAACATGTCCTCATGCAAGGATACACAAATATCTACCAAACACAAGTTGGCAGGAAAAACAATTCAATACAAAAATGCTAAGGAAAACTAGTACTACTCACACATGAAGAATCAATGGATGTATTTTAATCAAGTAATTGAAATACAACCAGAGGGTCCATGTCATAAAAATAGGAGTGAAAATCATCTATACTTGCTATAACAAAAATATCCCATTTAATAAAACAATGCATCAATTTGCAGGGCAACTCCTACATACTAGTAGTAATAAAAAGGGGCATTACTCGAGGAATCAAACAACACTCCAAGAATGTATTTTTCCTAGCAAGCCACTCATGATTATAACCACTTACAAACAGAAGCATACACATTTTTGTTTAGCACAAAAATTCCCAAAGAAAAAATACTAAGCACTCATTAGTTATGAAACTATATAAAAGAAATACATCTAGTTTGGGGAAATAATGTTTCCACCAAAAATGCAATGAAACCAGTGGGTGTTCCACTATCATAACAAAGCATTAAGAGGTCACAAGGCCTCTGGTCACACTTGATAAAAATTAACAAAATACTAAACTAGCATCTAGTGCATTAACCATACTAGTAGAAAATAATAGGATGCTAAAATAACAAGGTAATGCTACTCATGCTATTATTTCCACACAAGTGAAAACACTAGGGTTCAAGTACTCATAAAAACATCATCAAAATGCTACTGGTCCTATGAATACAACACAAAAATATGTGGCTACATAACCACAAATGCTTATGTCAAAAATTCCCACATGAGGGAATTTTTCCATAACATTTTCATAGTCATGACAAAGCTACTCATGCTTTTCTACCAAATCAAATGCAAGCTAGTAGAGGTGATACTAACAAAATATAAGTACCAACATGGTACTGAATCTAATATCTCAACACAACAATTCAATCACTTGCACACAATTTAATCAATCAAAAATTCTATGCAAGTAATAACTAGAGGTAAAACATATTCTATTCCCATAAATCATATTTATTCTCAACTCAAGTCCACACAATATAACATGCTAAAATAGCTAAGTAACACTTAGAAAACAAGTTCACACAACTTATACATGCTAGAAAACAACATTGCAACACAAAAATATATTCAAACAATTTAAATAGCTAAAATGCCAAAATGGCAGAAACATGCAAATCAAAGATCTGTCCACCAAATTTTCTAGGATGCTCTAAAAATTAAACCCTTCTAGGTTTGGATGTCCCTAAACATATACAAGACCATCCAGTTGAGTTTGCATCAAAACTCATTTTTAATTATTTTATAAAAATCACCAAAGAGCTCACTGGTGTTTTACCAAATTGCATGCCATTTCAAAAATACTAGGAATTTGGAAGCAAGGTTAATTACTCCTGTTAGGTAATTTCAAGGGATTTCCAATGCAATTGGCCTCACTTCATTTTGAGTTGTGAAATTAAAATGGTGCTCATTTTGGTGTTTCTGGTACCTGTTGCCAAATCATTTTTCATTTCAAATCTATTCATCCAAATGCAGATCTACAAGTTGGAGGTGGTTTAGATTTAGTTGCTTTACATCTGTGAATTTTGGTTTGGCCAAATTCATCCTATTGGTTGCCTTTTAAGCCCTAAAGCAAACATACAAGTTTCTGTAAAAAAATAAAAGGAAAAATGACTCCTATGGGCCAGATCTGGATCTGGGCCGGCCAGATCCAACTGCTACCGCGGGGGAAGCTAGCCCGAGTCGCTGACTCGTGGGCCTGCCGGCCACGCGGGCAGCCACGCGGCAAGGCCGGGCCCCACGGGGCAGTTTGACTAGTACCAGCGCGCGGTCAAGGCGCTGACGCGAGCGCGACGTCGGCACTGCGTCATCGCCGGCGAAATTTGCTCCGGCGAGGCCACATCCGGCGATAGCGGCCACCGTTTTACGAATTAAACACATCTACGCGCAGCCCACGTTGCGGGGAACCAACTAAGGGGAGGCTCGCTTCCAGGGAACCCACCGGAGACCGGCGGCAACGGCGCGTGGCGGCGGCCGGACGGCCACCACGGCGCGGCCACGCTCCAGAGGGAGAGGGAGGGGAAAAAGGCATGGGGAGGACCACATCCTCACCGTGAACGCACTGGACCAAACGGAGACGGCGGAGGAGACTCGTGGCGGCGGGAATGGCTCGCCGGAGTGCGCCGTGCCCGAAAAGGGAATCGGACGGCGCGGGCACCAGGCGACCTTCCGCCTCGATTCCTTCCTCAGGGAGGGTCAGTACGACGAGGCTAAGAGGGTAGGCTACCCTGTGGCCGGCGGCGAGCTTTCTTTTGGCCCAATCGCCGGCGAGCTCAAAGCCTAGGGTTTCGGGTTTGGGGATTTGCACAGTGAGAGAGAGGGAGAGCTCGTGGGGGGGGGGAGAGAGAGAGGGGGCATGTGGGAGACAGACCACATGGGGGCCTCTTTATCCTCCTCAATTCCTTCTCATCGAAGCAATGGCCTAGGCCCTCTGTATCTACAGCATGGCTAGAGGTAGGAGAAGGTGACTCGGATATCAATTTGGTCCCTGGAATTTACAAATAGGTCCCTGTCATCTCTGTAAAATGTGATTTTCACCAAGCAAACAAAGTCAAAATGTAATTTCCTTTTGCCCAAAATTCTCATTAGTTGAGATGTACAACATAAGTGAAAATTGGCTCAATTAGATAAACTTTATAATTCAAAGTTGTTCAAATTTGAATTCTTACACAAATGGACATTGAATTTATTAACCTACTTAGGAGCTTCCAAAAATGATAATTTTTGGCACACATTCCTTATTTGATGTGATCTTTATGTGGTAGAAAATTCAAGTCATTTTGAGTTACTTCATAGAACAAACTTGTTCAAATTTCAAAAAGGTGCTGTCAAGAAAACAGGGGTTTTTGGCAACTTAAATTATTCAAAAACTTGTGCCCTTTTGGTTTTCATCCTTATTTATGATATAGAGAATGTGGTATTTATTTCATGGCATTTGGAAAAAGTTTGTAGAACAAACTTGTTCAAAATACCAATTGTTGCTGTGGAGAAAAACCATGTTTTCAGGACTTTAATGGATTCAATTTTTGGTCTCCTCTTGTGTGTGTTCCTTATTTGATATAAGGAAGAAATGGTATGAATTTCAAATCATTTTAAGAAAGTTTCCAATAGTAACTTGTTTTAGTTTTGTGTTTCTGGAAATATTGGAATTTCTATTTAATAAAGCACTTGGCTTTTCTTTAGCAAATGATTTGCCAAAATATTTATGTGACTAGAGATAGCAAGTAAATGCTCTCTAATACTTTTTTTTTTAAGCTTGCAAGGTTGGAAAAACATTTGATAAGATTTTGGTGAAGCATTTAAGAATGCCTCTTTTTCTGATAATCTTTTAGAGAAACTTATTAAGTGTTTCCTCTTTCTTAAATTTAGAACTTGGAATAATATTCAACAAGTATTGGATTCATAACATGTTTTTGGAAAACTCTTTGATCAATATTTACTTTAGAAAATATTGTCGAAGTCATTGGAACAATATGTTGAATATTTTGTTTTCAATTTCTTAGCCATGTAAGTTTATATAATTAGTTTGTTTAGTTGCACTCAACCAAATACAATCAAAGTTTAATTGTCACAATCAAAGTTTAATTGTCAAGCAATTAGCAAAACAACTGTGTTAACAGGTATTCCAAAATTGGGATGTGACAGGGTATTAAGTTGCAAGCAACAGATTATCGCAGTAAGCAAAGTGTGTAATGTAAACAATGTAAACGAAGTAAACAACGTTCTTTTCTCCCTAATGGCAACAACACATACTCCATCCATCACGTTTCTGTCACTCGATCACATATGCAAAGGAGGCATGAACCCACTATCGAGCATAAATACTCCCTCTTGGAGTCACTAGCATCTACTTGGCCAGAGAATCTACTAACAACAGAGAGCATGCAAGATCATAAATAACATACACATGAAGATAATATGATAGATTGATAATCAAAAGACATATCATTCAATAATCATCGGATCCCAGCAAACATAACATGTAGCATTACAGATAGAAGATCTCAATCATGTGAGGCAGCTCACGATATCTAAACATGAGGCATAAAGTGGAGAGGACAACCATATAGCTACTGCTATGGACCCGTAGTCCAGGGATGAACTACTCACGCATCACTCCGGAGGCGGGCATGGTGGTGTAGACCCCTTCGGTGATGAATTTCCCTCCCGACAGGGTGCCGGGGAGAGCTCCAGAACCCTCCCGATCTCGGATTGACGATGATGGCAGCCTCGGGTGTTTCTCGGGAAGAAGTGGTATCTTTTTAGGGTTGACGTATCGGGGCGAATAAATAGGCGAAAGGGACATGGCGGTGGACGCCCGAGGGGCCCACACCACCCCTAGTCGCGGCCAGGGGGCGCTACCCTATGGTGTGCCCCCTGTGGCCCCCCTCCGGGCCTCTTGGGGACTCCGTGGAACCTTCGAGAATTCTAAGACTTCCGGGCTTCGGATTTTCCAATTCCAAGAATATTTACAGAACAACTTTTCTGAAACTAAAAACATCAGAAAATAGGGAACTGGCTCTGTGGCATCTTATCAATAGGTTAGTTCCGGGAAATCGATAAAATGACATAAAGTGTAAGGAAAAAATGTAGCATAAGGCATGAAAACAACATGGAACATAAGGAATTATAGATATGTTTATGACATATCATGCCTCAAGGGAAACTACTGGTAATTAAGGTGCTTCTTTTAATAAAGCAATGGAGCAAAGCATTAACACTCCATGAACACATGTGATCCTCACATCACAGCCATCCCCTCCGGTTGTCCCAATTTCTATCACTTTGGGGCCTCGGGTTCTGGACAATAATGTGTGTAAACAACTTGCAGGTATGATCAATAAACATAATTATACTCATGAAAAAAATAACATGTTCAGATCTGAGATCATGGCACTCGGTCCCTAGTGACAAGCATTAAGCATAAGAAGTTGCAACAACGAATACTAGGCACTATGCCCTAACAATTTGGCATTATTACATGAATGATATCATCTGACCCCTTCCATCCCTCTAAGCCTACATAGGGGATTACTCACACATGGATGGGGGGAACCATGGATGGTTGGTGAAGTGGTGGCGGTGACGATGGCGATGATCTCCTTCGAATCCCCGTCCCGACAGGGCGCCATAACAGGAACTTCTAATCCCCGAATTGAGTTTCGAGGTAGCGGCGGCGCTCTGTTGTGTTTCTATGGAATATGACGAACCCCCTGATGTTTTAGGGTTACGGGGCATAAGTATTCGAAAGGGGAGCCCGAGGGGGTGCCTGGGGCCACCACACCACCTGTAGGCGCGGCATAGTGAACGGATAGTAAGGGCACCTAGAGGGGGGTGAATAGGTGCCACGACCAATTTTAATTTTTCTACAAGATTAGGCTTGATATAAAGGTAAATTCTCTAGATAATGCAACTACGGTGAATTTACCTATATGACACAAACAAGCACAAACAAAATACAAGCACAAGTAAAGGGGAAGGGAACGAGGTAAGCGATACGAAGCACGCGGAGACATGATGTAATCCCGAGTTCCTCCTTGTTAAGGGAGTACGTCTTGTTGGAGGGGTGTGAGCTTCGCCACAAAGGCCTACTCAATGCCACAATGGCCTCACCCTATTCTCCGATGAACCCCGCCACAAAGGCCTAGTCCACCTTCCACTATTTATGCCCTTTGAGGCGGGAATCGAATCCTTTACAAAGAAGCTTGGGGCACACACCCACAACCAAATTGGGGGATCCCAACACCAAGAATCACCAAGTGTAGCATGAGGTCTAGGTTCTCCACAAATGGAAACCCTATACTCAAATACCTCAAGATAATGAGGGGGAAATGAAGAACGGTTCGGTGAAGATGTAGATCGGGGCCTTCTCCTTCAATCCTCCAAAGATCAACAAGTTTGGTGGGAGGGATTGGGAGTAATTCAGGATTTAGTAAGCTCAATAAATGCTATTCAATGAAGTGGACGAACTAAAGCTCAAGGAGGAAGAGGAGGGGTATTTATACCCCCTCCTCAAATCTAGTCGTTTGAGCAGGAAAACGTGTACCGGAATATCCGGTCCAAGTTTGGACCGGAATATCCGGTTGGCTTCTTTTTCCAGATCTGAATCAAACTTGCTGACTTCAACCGGATAAGCTAACTGGGAGTGAATAATCCGGTACCAATAATCTGGCTGGCTTCTATCCCGCTTTGACACCTGAGCCGGATATTCCGGTTGATACGGAATAATCCGGTTGGATTCTGTGACTATAAGCTTGAGTCCTTAGTCGATTTTGAGAAAAACTACCTCAATCGGAATATCCGGTTCCTTCTGAATAATCCGGTTCAAATATTCCGACTCATCTCTGTCCCAAACTGGACAGAGACCACCCTAATCGGAATATCCGGTTGCCTCACTGTCCCAAATCGCAATGGCCAATCTTCACCGATCTTTTTGGTGATCGATGCGGATGTTAAGTATAACACCTGCACACTAAACACCTCGATAAATAATGTACTTAGTATTGTTAACTAACACACAAAACAACGGGAAAACGAAATGCACTTTCAATCTCCCCTTCATGTGTTAGATGACAATACTAAGATTTGCAATAAAACCTTGACGAGTACATGTTTGAAATAACATGGAAATTGCTCCCCCTACACATATGCATATCTTTTGTTTGCCTCAAATGCAAAATGTGCAATATCCATACGGAGAGTAATTTCTAACAAGTAAAACAAACATGCCAACAATACTATAACCAATATGTTGAGGAAGTTGAAAGAGATACCTTGTGCGTAGAGATAATGTCAAGTATACCGAAGCACAATAATAGATAATATCCTCAACATAGATAATCATAGATAACCAAATAACCATATTCTCACAACACATAATAGCACATAGTTTTTAACGAGACAACAAATAGCAAATAGTTCACGAAATAAGACTAAATGGAAACAAGCTCTCAAGAAATGATAAAATCATATGCTTGTGCCTGAAACCCATGCAAATCTCGTAGGCCTAAGACTACTTCTCCCACTTTGGCATCGAGACACCAAAAGGGAGATAGGTAGTGGTGCTAGCGTCCCATCGACAAGCTAAGCATCTGAGTGCTCAGACGACTCTCCAGTTGACGTCTCGGAAGCACCCTCAGCAGCCCTCTCCTGGTCTTCGTCCACATCCTCATCTTCCTCATCAAAATCATCACTAGCATGGGCACTAGAAGAAGCAAGCAGTGGCACGAAGAGCCTCCTCAATCCGCTCCCAAGGGGTACAGTCACAGGAAGCTCACTAAGAATAAGACTCTGGAACAAGGGCAGCAGGAAGATCACCAGTAGCACCACTCACACGGTGAAGAATCTGACACTGAGTAGTGGAGGAGTCAGTCATGCGAGCACTAGAAGGGGCAACACCTCCCATAGAGGAACCACCCAGGAAAGCTTCCTGGCATTGCACATAGTAGTGGAGGAGTCAGTCATGCGAGCACTAGAAGGGGCAACACCTCCCATAGAGGAACCACCCTCGGGAGGAGGAGCAGGAGAAGCAGGTACAACCTTCTTCCTCTTGACATACAACTTCTTGAAGGCATGGTCTTGCAAGGGCAACTCATTGAAGTTCCTCTACATGGTATCCTTGATCAAAATCATAATATAAGGTCCATATGGGATGGTGTTCCGACCAATCATAGCATTGCGAAGCTCATTGAAGATGATATCCATAACATCCACAGTGTAAGAAGCAGTAGGGTCCTCATCCTCCATACATTGCTTTGCCATAATCAAAAGGTTGCAAAGCGGACTGGTGAGAGCATCATTATTACCTCCACTAGGAACCAAGAAGGAGCAGAAGAGGCACACGAGCTGATCATAGAATGGGAGAAGCCCTTCCAACTTGCCAACAGTGTATCTAGGCGCATACATATTAGGCATAGTCCTCTCTCGCTGGGGTCTCTCCACATCATGCATACGGTGACCAAGTGGAGGATGAGAGCGGTGCTTATAGCCAAGCAAATGGCCCAGCCTATGAAATGGAGCCTCACAAGGAGTGGACTGGGTCATCCACTTCAAACTGCATGGGACACTAGAGTCAAAAGCCAAAGTGGTCATGAACTGAACCACGAGATCGGTGTGGAAGGGTCAACGAGTCTCCAAGAGCTTCACAAGACCAAACCTCTCAATGATACTAGCAACATCAGCAAATTCCTCCTGACAGATGAATTGGAACCTTGATGAATTGGAACCTAGTGGGATGCATCTGACGGATTGGGAACTTGTAATCAGAATAGATGTCAGCAAAGATGTAGGACTGCTCCTTGCACCAGAACCGAGCATCCTCAAACTCCATATCTCTGGGAGTGTTGTACCAATCCCGCTGACAAATCTGCGCAAATTCCTCAGTGGTCACATCATACTTGTAATTCTTCCTGACTTCTCTGCCCCTTTTCTTCCTTGTGGATGGCTTAGTGGCAACAGACTTGGCCTTCCCCTTGGCAACAACTTTCCTTGGAGGACAAGGGTCACTGGGATCCTCATCACTAGTGTCCTTGTACAAAGGACGCTTGCGAGGACCCAACTTATCAGCACGAAAACTACCTGTGAAAGAATAACATAGGAGGAATCAATGGGGGTAAGTGCACACAAGTCAACAATAGGGGAATCATACTGTTAAAACAATAGGAAAGAATCCACAAAACGATCAAGTATCAATTCTAGATAGGAGCAAATCAGTACTAAAAATATTTGGGACAGAACTCAACCGGATATTCTGGTTTAGTATTGAACCAGATATTCCGGGTGCACGATTCCAGCACTGATTTGATCCTCTCCTAGATTCAAAAAACTAGATCGGTGGTACGGGTTGCTAACATATTGTCTCTAGCATGCATAAGATACCATAGGGAACATCCACTACCAAGCATTGACAAGAAAAACAAGCATCCATATATGGGTAGGGTTAGGGAACCAAGATCCAAAGAGATTGAACATTACCCGCGTCCATGGATGAAAATGCTTGGATGGGATTGATCCCAAGGTGATGGAGAATAAGATCCGGCCTAGAACTCGCAGATCCCGTGGAGGAAGTGGCCCGGGAGGCCAAGAATCAAGAGGGCGGCATTTTTGGAGGAGGAGGAGTTTGGGGATGAATGGAAAGAACTGCCAATCCATCCCGTTATCCTCAGATTTGAGGGAGATTCGCCGGATCAGATATTCCGGTTCAAGTATGAACCGGATATTCCAATACCACCCGAATATTCTGGTTCAGAACTGAACCAGAAAATCCGGCTGCTTTCTGATTTGAAACTTCGAGTTTCAAAGGACTAACTTGTGTGCTAGATAGAGTTTGGTTTTTGGGTAGAAGTCTTAGGATAGAAACACCAAACTGGAAGTAATACTTATCTCGCTCATTTGCAAGAATCAAACAACAAAGACCAAGTGAGTGAGATTTTCCTATCAAAACACTTAGCGAGGGAAAAACATGAGAAATGCAATGAAAATCAAATAAACCCCAACTAAGATCCAACTCTTCACAACGAAGAGGTTGGTGGCCTAAGCCACCATGTAAGAGATCATGCTATGACACCGCGAAGATATATCTTGGGTGCATGGCCAATACTCGACACTGAAGCTCACAATTCAACATTAGAAAAAGAGAGATAACAATGAATTTTTTTCTTTGGGCATAATGGGGGGAGGGAGAACCCAGTGTGTTAGGATAACACTCCCCCTATGTCCATGCCTACACCTAAACCCAAACACGTATCAACTATAGGGGTGTGTGCAAGATCTTCAAGTCAAACTCCTAGAGTCAATGATATTTAGCCAATTCCTCAAGAACATGAATATAACATCATCAAGAGGCTTCGTGAAGATGTCCGCGAGACTATCCTTGGCCAGGAGATATGCTAGCTCAATATCACCTCTTCCCACATGATCCCGGATGAAATGACGACGAATCTCAATATGCTTTGTATTTGTGTGTTGCACGGGGTTGTAGGCGATCTTGATGGCACTTTCATTGTCACACATGAGAGGCACCTTATCCAAGTGAACATCATACTCTTTGAGGGTTTGCCTCATCCATAGAAATTGGGTGCAAGTACTAGCGACGGCCACATACTCGGCTTCGACAGTGGAGAGAGATATATGATGTCTACGCACGCTTCTATTCTTGTAGACAGTGTTGGGCCTCCAAGTGCATAGGTTTGTAGAACAACATCAAGTTTCCCTTAAGTGGATCACCCAAGGTTTATCGAACTCAGGGAGGTAGAGGTCAAAGATATCCCTCTCAAGCAATCCTGCAATTAAGATACAAGAAGTCTCTTGTGTCCCCAACACACCCAATATACTTGTCAGGTATATATATGCACTAGTTCGGCGAAGACATAGTGAAATGCGAGTAATATGGATGGTTATAAATAATAATAGCAATATGAAATAAATATGACACCAAGCAAACATGTAGCAGAATAGGCGGAAAATGGTGTTTCAATGCTTGGAAACAAGGCCTAGGGATCCTACTTTCACTAGTGGACACTCTCAACAATGGTCACATAATTGAATAACTAAATATCTTATCTTCACTATGATACTCTTAACCCTCTACGGTTGGATAACAAACACTAATCATTGCGTAGGGCTGCAAAAAGCATTCCTTAAAGTAAGCATTCCCATGTCTAGTTAAACCCACGCTGTCACTACGAGCGCCCTAGAAGGTACTAGAAAAACACCACAATTCATAGAGGAGACACACACGATGTGCACACTGTCACCTTCACACCGCAGGACAATGTGACTCCAAAGTTCATATTACTAAAACACTTGAGTAGCACAAGATGAAGAGTAACATCTACTTATTAAAGTTTATTACAAAGCTCACGATCACATATAGATCACACCATGGGAGAGAGAGATGAACCACATAACTACCGGTAGAGCCCTCAGCCTCGGGGGAGAACTACTCCCTCCTCATCATAGGAGACAGCAACGGCGATGGAGATGTCGGTGGAGTCGATGCAGATGGCTTCCGGGGGTACTTCCCCATCCCGGCAGGGTGCCAGAACAGAGATCTGTCCCCCGAAACATGGATTGACGATGACGGCGGCTGCGGAAGGTTTCGTGGAATTTCGCCGATTCCCCTAGGGTTTTTGCATCGGGGGGATTATATAGGCGAAAGGGAAACATCGGTGGGCCAACAGGGTGGCCTCACCACCCCAGGTGCGGCCAAGGGGGGTCGCGCCTGGCTATGGTGAGGGCCCCTTAGTACCCGTCTTTGACTCCTCTTCGGACTTCTGGATGCTTCCGGGGAAAATAGGAACTTCGGGAGTCGTGGGGTCCAATTCCGAGAATATTTCCAGAACAACTTTTCTAAATAAAAAAAAGCAGAAAATAGGGAACTGGCACTTGGCATCTTGTTAATAGGTTAGTCCCGGAAAACGTGTTAAAATGCTATAAAGAAGGGATAAAACATGTATCAATTGGCATAATATCAACATGGAACATCAGAAATTATAGATACGTTGGAGACGTATCAAGCATCCCCAAGCTTAGTTCCTACTCGTCCTCGAGTAGGTAAACGATAAAACAAAATAATTTCTGAGGAGACATGCTACCACACAATCTTGATCATAATATGTAAAGTAGAGCATGTAAACTAGGATCAAATGAACTAAAGTTGCGATCTATATTTGATATCAACAAGTAGTGCATAAACAAAGAAGAAATAAGTAAATTTTTAATGAATGAATACTAAAAGACTATCAACCGTGCAAAGTTTATTAGAGATGATTTAAGCTTTCAAGAACAACAATATCATGCACGTCAAGCGATCTTCACAACCCCTGTTAGGATCAAGTCAAGCTTTCCACACGATGCAATGATTGAATCTTAAACTATTTGCGCACCATAAACAAGCAAGTGTTCTGCGTTGGTCCCTGGCACCGGGATGTTATGGCAAAGAGAACATTATGGGGTGTTTGGAAGGTCAATGGAAGAAAGGCTCACAAAGCTGAAAGTGGTCATTAGACAAGAGAAAGTCTTACAACTGAAGCTATGAAAGGAGTAGGGATTGCCACACAACGGATGCACATAGAGCTATAAGTGTATGAAAGCTCTCCAATGGAACTAGTGGGGGTGCATCCAACTTGCTTTCTCATGAAGACCCAGAGCTCATTTGAGGAAGCTCATAATTGGAATATACAAGCCAAGTTCTATAATTTAAAGTTCCCCACATAGTTATGAATGAATGATAATATGAAAACTTTCTCCAAACTGAAGTATTGGTGCTAAACATGAAGCACAAGTGTGCTATATAAAGGATAGTGATGTGCCCCCTCTCTTTATTCTCTCTTTGGCCCTTATTTTTTCTTGGGCTTTTTCATTTTTTTATATATCCTCACCGGTAGGGGCAACATCCTATATTACGATGAATCTTCACACTTTTAGTACTCATAACTCATAATGGAATATCTCTGATGTATCCAACTGCATGCTCCTGCCAGTGTAGCAGTATGCATAAATAACCATGGAGCTCATCATCAAGTAACATAATGGAGGTGGATGTTGTGCAACAATATATCTCGGAATGGCTATGGAAATGCCATGATAGGTAGGTATTAAAGGGAATATGCCCGAGAGGCAATAATAAAGTGATTATTATCTTATTCCTTGTTTATGATAAATGTTTATTTCTCACGCTAGAATTGTATTAACCGGAAACGTTGATACATGTGCGTTTAATAAACAAACAATGGTTCCTAGTAAAGCCTCTCTTTTAACTAGCTCGTTGATTAATAGATGATCAAGGTTTCCTGATCATGAACATTGGATGTTGTTAATAACGGGGTCATGTCATTAGAAGAATGATGTGATGAACATATACCCAAAGTGAATATAGCAATGCGATCAAGTCATTAAGTTTACATTGTTATATCAAACATACGAAGTAAATTATTCCTTAGACCATGAGATCATGTCAATCACTGATACCGGAAGGGTGCTTTGATGTCATCAAACGTCACACCATAACAGGGTGACTATAAAGGTGTCGTTAGGTATTCGGAAAATATTAGTTGAGGATCATGGATCAAGAGTGGGATTTGTCCATCCAAAATGATAGAGAGATATACTCTGGGCCCTCTCGGTGATATCACATCGACACCGCTTGCAAGCACGTGATATGATCACGAGGATGTTATATCATGTGAACAAGAAAAGAGTACTTGTCGGTAACGAGATTGAACAAGGTATGATTGATACCAATGATCGAATCTCGGACAAGTAAAATATCGCGAGACAAAGGGAATTAGTCACGACGTTGATGGTTCACACGATCACGAGAGTCATCGTTGAATATATAGGAGTCATCACGGATCTCCAAATCCCGTTGTTGATTATTGATCGGAGAGGAGTCTCGATCATTTCTATCTTATTCGCGAACCGTAGGGTGACACACTTAAGGTTCGATGACGTGTTTGTGAGGATACGGAATATCGAAGAATATTTTGAGCAGCACCGAAATTGTTTCGGGGAAAATTGAAATAGTTCAAGGGGTTTTGTCGAATGGTTGTTAATAGAATTAACAAATGATTTGAGGTGCTATATGCAAATGTTTGTTAATGGAATTAACAAATATAAATAAAGAAATAAAAATGTTTTATTTATTTATTAAAAGAAAACCTTTGGATTTTCCAATTGGGAAATAATGGGAGCATGAGTGGGTGTGAGTGGAGCTTCCACTCACATGAAGAGAGAAGAGGTGGGGGCACGACCATGGCTAGCCGCACCACCTCTTGGGATGCCTCCCCCTCCACTATAAAAGGAGGGTGAGAGCTCCTCTTCTCCACACACTTGTCCCACCTCCCTTCCACTTCACCCGCTGCTCAATTCCATGGTTTCCAGCTTGGCGAAGCCCTGACCGTGGGATTCTTCAACACCACTATGTCGTCGTGCTGCTGGAGTTCTGAGGGATCCTCTACTTCCGCGCCCCGCTGGATCGAGGGAACGGAGGTCATCATCAACCGTACATATGACCGATCACGGAGGCACCGCCGGATTTCGGTGCGCATATTCTCGCTATCGGGATCGGTGTGAGTACGACTATGCCAACAATGAGATTTGATCTCGTAACGCTTTGTGTCTTCGAGGGTATGTGTTCTCCTTAACCCTCTCTTTGCCCGTTGCACTTCGTCTCCTAGATTAGATCTTGGACTTTCGGGTGTCTCTCGCGTAGGAATTTTTTTGTTTTCTATGCAACGACCCCTTCAGGTATGGTGGCTGTTTTGAGGAAGAATAAATGATCTTATGTGTAGGAGAACAAAGTCCTCCCATGGGATTTGGATGCACAGGCGAAGTATGCACCAACTCTCAATGTGAGAAAGGGCAATGCACAATACCGAAGAGGCTAGCAAATATGGATGGTGGAAGTGCCAGGAACCGCAACATAGACTCACAAGTTAAAAGATTGCAGCAAGCAAATCATCTTACAAGGCAAAGTGCAAATCACTCCAAGAGGGCCCGTGGAAGTGGCAAGTCACTGTTAGCTACCCCGACCGTAGCGCGTAACAAAAGGCCGGTCAGAAATGTATCACTCGTAGCAATCATATACCATTGTTTCTATCAGCTGGTAATTTAAGTGTGGCATAGCTTCAAGTTTCTTAGACCAACCATTCAAAGTATCTACTTACTGGTCCTTCCCGTATATCCATTAAGAAAATTAATATCTCAAAACAACATCAATGATTCAAGTGAAGCAGTTTAGTGATCTACAAGACCATGCAATATTTTCCACTATACCAACTGTCACAATAGCATTCCTATTTCCAAGAAAACACACATATGAGAACCACCTAACTACAAAAGGTAACAACTCTGAACAAAGGATGCATGCAAAACAAGATTTGGAAGCACTAAAATATCTAAGCATGAATACTCAACAAATATAAGTGAAGCACAAGAGTATTCTAACGAAAAAGCGGAGCGTGTCTCTCTCCCAAACAAATATGCTAGGATCCAAATATTTATTACAGCAGAAATCTAAACAAAATGAAAGCAAGAATTAAAGACGCTTCAAGTAAAACACATAAGAAGTGACCGAATAAAAATATAGGTTCACTAAAAGTGACCTGATAATTTGTCGATGAAGAAGGAGAGGCCTTGGGCATCCCCAAGCTTAGACGCTTGAGTCTTCTTGGAATTTGCTGGGATGTACCACCGGGGCAACCAAATCTTAGGATTTTCAATCTTCTTGATCACATCATATCATCATCTTCTCTTGACCCTTGAAAATTTCCTTCACACCAAACTTCTCACAATCTTCATTAGCAACGTTAGTGCAAATCGAAATAATTAATTCACATGGTTCAGTATTAACACAATACTAACACTCATAAACACATTAGCTACTGTCACAACTTCTTTTAAAACTCTTTTTCTCAAAAGAACACCAAAAGAAAGAGATTAAGAGGCAAATGCAATTATTAGCAGAAATCTGTCAAAATAGAACAGCAGGTAAAGATGATTTTTTTCGAAAATCCTCTGTTTCTCAAATCAAAAATTGGTCAACTACGAAAAGTTGCGTATATATACCAGGATGACACACAAAAAAATTCAGGTCATTTGAATTTTCTGTGATTTTATACGAATTTAACAGTAGACAGCAGAAATCTGTTTCTGCGCAGAAATCCGAAATATAGTCTCAACTTTCCACTAGAGGCTTTACATGGCTTAATAAAAGCACAAAACAAATATACGGAGGGGTTTCTAAGAAAATAGACAACACCCAGGTGCAAAGAAAACAAAAATAAACGACGTTAAACAGAGAAATAAAACGGGTTGTCTCCCGGAAGCGCTTTTCTTTTAATTCCTTTCAGCTAGGAATAGTGATTTTTAGAAAATGCTCACATAAGAATAAGAGTTGAAGCACAATAAGAGAGCATCAAAAAGAAAATATAAAACACATTTAAGTCTAAACCACTTCCTATGAAAAATAATCTTGTAGAGAACAAGTCAACAAAGCACAAAGTGACTAGCATAGGAAGACAAAATAAGTACAACTTCAAAAAATTTAACATAAAGAGGGGAAACTTAATATTGTTTAGATGCATAAAAACATGTTTCCCTCTCTCATAATAACTTTCAGTAGCATCATGAATAAAATTAAGAATATAGCTATCACATAAAACATTCTTATCATGAGCCACATGCATAAAAGAATTAATACTCCCCCACATAAGCATAGCCATTCTTATTAATAGTAGTGGGAGCAAATTGAACAAAATAGCTATCATTATTATTCTCATCACCATAATCATCAAATATAGGAGGCATAGTATCATCAAAATAAATTTTCTCCTTAATAGTAGGTGTAAGGACCCCAGACCGGCAGTCTGAAACCCTACGTATGCATACATTCACGATCCCAGAAAGATCAGTCGTGAACAACATACACAGTTGGCACACAGAAATACATCATCCATTACACGAATACATAAAGGTATTACAAAAAGATCACATGATCAAGTTTAACGCAACTGCCACCAAGGGCAGGCAACTTAACAAACACAGCGGAAGACAAATAAAAACACAACGTAGTTGAGCCCAAGTCACGCCTTAACCTACAGGCTGCTGACCCGGAGACGATCCTAGTTCGCAAAGCCGTCAACTCCGTACTTCTCTTCATAGATATCCTTCGGAGGCTCCTTCTCAAAGTCTGGCAAGTAGATACCAGGGGCGAAACCATAATGAGTACATTTGAATGTACTCAGCAAGACATCCATCATGTGACTTACCAAACATGCAAATATGCTTATATGGTGGAATAGGTAGGCTATAAATAGGGTTCACTACCAATGGTGTTCATATATGATGACACCACAGTTGTAGTCAGGTTAATCTGTATCTTCGTTGAAGAAGATACTTCAGAAGAAAATAAAATAATATAGTTTTATTTCTCCTGTAGATATCACATATACAAGAGGTTTTGTAAAGCTTTGTTAAAGAATATTTTCTCTTTGCAAAACTTCTTGGAATCAGTTTCCAGAATTCTTGCTTAGAGTAGAAAAGGTTTTCTTTGCAAAACATTTTGTTTTGTATAACAACATCTGGCTTTTCATCATCGACGATACCTCCACGGTATAAGTTTCCATTCCTTTCCGAACTTCACAAGTTCAACACTTCCTTTCCAAAATTCCTTTTCAAAAACTCCTTTTTGAAAACATTGACACAATGCTAGCTACATGGCCATTCAACTGTCCATATCCGAGGACGCGGCTTCTTCGAAAAAGTTGTACTCTGCAGAGGTGTACACATCCACCAGATCCAGTACACCTCCCGTGAAACACCACAGACTGTAACAACAACATGAAAACATCAGGTATATGATCATAACCATCCACTATGTTCAAGCTAGTATATGTCTATCTCTCGATTGAGTTTTGTTCTCCCCGGCACCAAGTCCCACCCTGCCTAGCCGGGAGCCTCAATGAATGCATCCGGAGGGAAAATTAATCCCACACTTTATATGCCTCAACATTGGGAGTTTTGACGTCATTCGGTTCGAGGGTACGACGCCCCTTATAGCAAGTGAGATAGCACACACTAATAAGAACAAACTTCAAGTTAAGCCCCGTGCCCATGTTGGGGTAGGGTGGCAGTACGGTAAAGGTTGTCCGGTGAAGACTAGGTTATGTGTCATTTTTGAAAACACCACTTTCTCAAAAATGACCACTTCCACATTCCTCCGGAGAACAAGGATCCGCCTTTTCTCCGGGTTTTTCCGTAAAGCCTTGGTTTTGTAGAATCACAATTTTAGGGTGTCCACTTAGGGACTAGTATATTTGATGGTAATAAATACCATATGGTGGCTTATGGGCTTGGTATTACCAAGTTTAACTACTGGCATGATAGTAACCTATAATATAGTATAGTAGTAAATTCCACATCAAAAATAGTTTTTGATAATCAAGTTTTTGTAAAACTTCAGAGGTAAAACATGCATGATAGATAATGATAAGTATTGTATCAGCAAGCATCAGGATGGCTTGCCTGGTATCTCCTTGTGTCCCTGGTTTTGGAGTGACTGGAACTTGAAACAGAGCTTCACGACACTTCCTTCCTCTTCGTTTTCTAACGTCGTAAAAGGAATAAAGGACACACATTCAGAACCAATCAAGGCAAGCAACCATGCATAACCATACATACAACAAGGAAATCTAATAATAACCAATCACACAATTATTAATGGAGACAAACAATCAAACAAACCTACTTGGCAGAAATGCCATTTAATAAGACAACTTAAGGTTGGAGGAAAATAACTCACAACCTTAATATCATGGATTCAGTGGGTGTGCCACTCTCATACCAAGATATTAATAGACCCAAAATACCCTTAGGTTCACAAGGTTGAGCCTACTAAAAGTATATAAAACATGCACAAAAATAATTATGGCAATGTGTCTATCAACCACACCACAAAAAGAAAAAGGTAGCTAATCTGCTAAGCCTAAATTCACATCAAGAATAACTAAGACACATGATTTGCAAAAGTTACTTTTGCAAATCAGTGAGCCTACACAAGTGTAACAAGGTAATAGACTCATCACAAAACACACAATTTCTCATAGTGAGAACAATAGAAACAATGGCTAAAAAGGAGGAATCCTATAGACATGCTTCTACTAAAGGTTTGCTATGCAAGCAAGCATAATAAGTAAAGTTTTAAAATGCAAACAAGGAACCATGTTATCATAATGGAAAATGAAAACATGTCCTCATGCAAGGATACACACATATCTACCAAACACAAGTTGGCAGGAAAAATAATTCCATACAAAAACTGCTAAGGAAACTGGTACTACTTAAACATGAAGGATCAATGGATGAATTTCAATCAAGTAATTGAAATGAAACCAGAGGGTCCATGTTAACAAAACAGTAGTGAAAAACATCTATACTTGCTATAACAAAAATATCCCATTTGATAAAACAATGCGTCATTTTGCAGGGCAACTCCTACATACTAGTAGTAATAAAAAGGGCATTACTAGAGGAATCAATCAACACTCCAAAGATGGATTTTTCCTAGCAAGCCACACATGATTACAACCACTTACAAACAGAAGCATACACATTTCCATTTAGCACAAAAATTCCCAAAGCAAAAAATACTAGGCACTCATTAGTTATGAAACTACATAAGAGAAATGCATCTAGTTTGGGGAAATAATGTTTCCACCAAAAATGCAATGAAACCAGTGGGTGTTCCACTAGCATAACAAAGAATTAAGAGGTCACAAAGCCTCTGGTCACACTTGAAAACAATTAGCAAAAACCTCAACTAGCACCTAGTGCAATAACAATACTAGCAGAAAATAATAGGGTGCTTAAATAAGCAAGGCAATGCTACTCATGCTATTATTTTCACACAAGTGAAAACTTTAGGGGTCAAGTACTCATAACAACCTTATCAAAATGCTACTGGTCCTATGAATACAACACAAAAATATGTGGTTTTACAACCACAAATTCTTATGTCAAAAATTCCACACATGAGGGAATTTTTCCATAACATTCTCATAGTGGTGTCTAAGCTACTCATGCTTTTCTACCAATTCAAAAGCAAGATATCATAGGTGATACTAACAAAATATAAGTACCAACATGGTACTGAATCTAATATCTCAACACAACAATTCAATCACTTGCACACAAATTAATCATTCAAAAATTATATGCAAGTAATAAACTAGAGATAAACATATGATATTAATATAAATCCTATTTCTTCTCAACTCAAGTCCACACATTCTAACATGATAAAATAGCTAAGTAATACTTAGAAAGCAAGTTCACACAACTTATACATGCTAGAAAACAATATTGCAACACAAAAATATCATCACACAAATTAATTAACTAAAATGCCAAAATGGCAGAAATATGCAAAACAAGGATCTGTCCACACAATTTTCTAGGATGCTCTAAAACTTAAACCCTTCTAGTTTTGGATAGTCCTAAAGATATAAAAGACCATCCAATTTGGTTTGCATCAAAATTCATCTTTAATTAATTTATAAAAATCACCAAAGTTCTCTCTGGTGTTTTACCAAATTGCATGCCATTTCAAAAATACTAGGAATTTGGAAGCAAGGTTAATCGCTCCTGTTAGGAAATTTCAATGGCTTTCCAATGCAATTGGCCTCACTTCATTCTGAGTTGTGAAATAAAAATGGTGCTCATTTTGGTGTTTCTGGTACCTGTTGCCAAACCATTTTTCATTTCCAAACTATTCACCCGAAAGTAGATCTACAAGTTGGAGGTGGTTTATATTTTGTTGGTGTACCACTGTGAATTTTAGTTTGGTCAAATTCATATTTTAGGTTGCCTTTTAGAGCCAAAAGTAACCAGGCAACAATCTGTAAAATAAAATTGGAAAAAGAAACTGTTATGGGCCAGATCCAGTAACTTGGGCCGGCCAGAACGATTTCTACCGCGGCAGAATCCAGCCATAGCCGCTGACCAGCGGGCCAGCGGTCCACGCGGGCAGCCACGCGGCAGAGGCGAGGCCCACGCGCCAGTTTGACCTGCTAGCGCGCGGTCAAGGGGGCTGCGTCATCACGACGTCATAGCGACGTCATCCGCCGGAGGGAACTGCTCCGGCGAGCTCGAATCGAGCGATTCCGGCCACCGTTTTGCACAATAAACGCACCTACGCGTTGCCTACGACTCGGGGAAGCAAACGGACGCACCCCCGTTTCCGGGGAGTGGCCGGAGAGCGGCGGCGACAGCGACTACGCGGCGGCCGGACGGTGAAGACGGCGCGGCGTCGTTCTAGCGCGAGAGGGAGAGGGGAAATGGGTCCGGGAGGACCGCTTGCTCACCACGACTGCAACGGGAGGCTCGGTGAGGTCGGAGGAGGGTCGTGGACGGAGGAATCCCTCGCCGGAGCTCCGTCGAGCTCGGGGAAGAACGAGGATGGCGCGGCGTCCTCGAGTCGCCTAGGCTCGATTCCTTCTGCAGCTAGGGCCTACTCGACGAGGTGGAGCGAATGAGCCCACCGGCGACCGGCGGCGAGGTCCTCTGTGGACGAATCGACGACGACCATGTACGGGCTAGGGTTTGCAAAATATCTTGAGAGAGAGAGAGAAGTGCTTCGAGGGGGAAGAGAGAGAGGGCAGGTAAGAGGTGCACACGGGGGCTTTAAACACCTAGATGTCTTCTATTCGAAGCAATGGAGCATGGGCTTCCATGCCTCAACTTGCAGCTACAGGATGAAGAAGAAGATGGGTGACTAGGATTGCAAAAAGGCCCCTGCTATTTACAATTAGGTCCTTTTCCTCTCTGAAAATGGATGTTTTCACTAGGCAAACAAGGTTATAATTTGAACTCCTTTTGCCCAAAATTCTTATTAGTTAAGATGTACAACATATATGAAAATTGGCTCAATTAGATAAACTTGATAATTCAAAGTTGTTCAAATTTGAATTCTTACATAAATGGACATTGAATTTATTAACCTACTTAGAAGCTTCCCAAAATGCTAATTTTTGGCACACATTCCTTATTTGATGTGTTCCTTATGTGGTAGAAAATTCAAGTCATTTTGAGTTACTTCATAGAACAAACTTGTTCAAATTTCAAAAAGGTGCTGTCAAGAAAATAGGGGTTTTTGGCAACTTAAGTTATTCAAAAACTTGTGGCCTTTTGGTTTTCATCCTTATTTATGATATAGAGCATGTGGTATTTATTTCATGGCATTTGGAGAAAGTTTGTAGAACAAACTTGTTCAAAATCCCAAATGTTCCTGTGGAGAAAAACCATGTTTTCAGGACTTTAATGGATTCAATTTTTGGTCTCCTCTTGTGTGTGTTCCTTATTTGATATAGGGAAACAATGGTATTAATTTCAGCTCATTTGATGAAAGTTTCCAAAAGTAACTTGTTTGAGTTTTCTGCTTCTGGAAATATTGGAATTTCTATTTAATAAAGCACTTGGCTTTTCTTTAGCAATGCTTTGCCAAAATATTTATATGACTAGAGATAACAAGTCAATGCTCTCCAATACTTTTGTTTTTAAGCTTGCAAGGTTGGAAAAACATTTGATAAGATTTTGGTGAAGCATTTAAGAATGCCTCTTTTTCTGATAATCTTTTAGGGAAATTTATTAAGTGTTTCCTCTTTCTTAATTTAGGTCTTGGGATAATATTCAACAAGTATGAGATTCATAAGATGTTTTTGGAAAACTCTTTGATCAATATTTACTTTAGAAAATATTGCCAAGGTCATTGGAACAATATGTTGAATATTTTGTTTTCAATTTCTTAGCCATGTAAGTTTATATAATTAGTTTGTTTAGTTGCACTCAAACAAATACAATCAAAGTTTAATTGTCACAATCAAAGTTTAATTGTCAAGCCATTAGCAAAACAACTGTGTTAACAGGTGTTCCAAAATTGGGATGTGACAGTAGGTGGACTGAAAATATCATATTCATCATTGTAATCATCATATATAGGAAGAATAATATCATCATAAGCAATAGAATAGTTATCCTCCAAAATGTGTTCATTTGTATATCATGATTTTTACTAGGAGGAGATGTATCAAGCATATAATAATCAGTAGCAAAAGGATTTTCAAACACATCATCCACAAGTTTAGAGCTTTCTATATCATCATTTTCAACATCAAAAGTAGTGTGCTTTTCCCAATCATGATCACTACTATATGTAACAGGCATAGGCTCATCATCAAAGCAAATTTTCTCCTCCTGCTTGGGGGACTAAAAACATCATTTTCATATAAACCAGCTTTCCCAAGATTAGACTTTTCCATAGCATTAGCAATAATGGTGTTCAAGGAATTCATACTAATAACATTGCTATTAGCATGCAAATAAAGCTCCATAGGTTTTTAAATTTTCTCTTCAAACACTTCATGTCCTAACGCAAGATAAATACTATAAATCTCTCTCATTTTTTTGTTGCTTTCCATTAAGACTACTAGTAAATAATAAAAAGAAGAAGCGAGTAAAAATAAGCCTAACTAGTGAAAACAAGAAACAAAAAGATAAAATCGCATAATCTAAAGGAAATAACTCCGAGCACTCTGATGACTCCCAAGTGCAGGAGATCAATTGTAGTACCTTTCGATAAGTATTTGAGTCTCGAATCCACGAGGAGCTAAAGGTAAGCTATCTATTCTAAAATCCCTATAACCCTCTTATATGGCTGTTTATGCAAAGCAATAAGTTTGACTAAAAGGAACTAACTAATTAAAAGCAAGTGACGTGGAGTGTGGTTTGTCTAGTAACTAGTGAAGCAAGTTTAAAATGCAAGTTTCTAAGCAAGTTTCACAAGTAGCAAGCAACAAATATCTCAAGTATCTCAAGGGAGCAAGTGTTCTAGCAATAGGTGTTTCGTTCGTGTGGTTGTCACAATTAGTAAAGCACATGTTTTAGTCTTAGTTGTTTCTTCTAGGAAGGAGCCATGAATAGGTATAGTCAAGTAAATGATCTACAACCCCTTATGATGGATCATGTGGCCAAGTAAATGACTGCACAAGATTGATTAAGACATAAAGTCCCACCATAGCCTTACGTTCTAAGGTCCCCTATATATATCCCCCAATAACTTAACTTTGTGGCTCGGTCTCAGGTTACTGTCACTCCCAAGTCACCACCAGTCTATTATGCTACCGGTGATCACCTTACATGCATTCCCCAACATATGCGTGCACTCATATATTGTACATAAAGACAATCATAGAAGATAACAAACTTGTATGCAACCAATCAACGAACTATTTCACCATTGCCAAGAACAATTCACTACTCAAACATAGACGGGGAGACACAATACATCAAGGGAATATAGTATTGCATCATACATCGTGTTTTCCAAGAGATTACAGTGGAGAGATGGAGCTGATCTTGCTGTAGATGTTGATGATGAACACGCCGGAGGGGGGTGGAGCCCTCCGGGGGTGATCCCGACGGCGTTTCCCCCCTCCGATCTTCTCCGGTGGCAGCCTTCTGTCTCTCTGTTTCGTGGTTTTGTCTCTCGGCGCCGCCTCCTCCTCGAAAAGGCCAGGGGACCCTTTATATAGTCGTTTTTAGGTCACGAGACACTCGGGAGAAGAAAGATCGACGACATCGGAGCCACGGGGGAAAAAAGGGGGCCTCTCACGCGGCCAAGGAATCTGGCCGCATGGAGGGTCCTCTTTGCCACCTGGTTGGCCTTTTGGTCCTCTACTTTGGCCCATGGTCTTCGTCTCGAAAATTCTGAACCGTGGTCTTTGGCCTTGCCCTTTTTGGAGTCCCGAAGCTCCCGGAAAGTCTGAAAGACTAAAAAGTACGTTTTCTGGAAAAACAGGGTTAGAACCAAAAGAAGGGGGATTCTTTAGAAAATCCCCCAAATCATTATAAAACATGAATATAAGTTGCTAATATGTAGGAAAAACAAGTAATAACATGCAAAGTTCATGTATGCATTTTACATGCATCAACATCCCCAAGCTTAACCCATGCTCGTCCTTGAGTATGAAGGTGATAAAACTAACATGGACTTTGCATATTGAAACAATCATGGGATATCAAGGAGGATTATTCATGCTACATATAATCAAATGATTAATACTAGAAATGAGTAGCAATATACAATTCATGTTGTAAGAAATATCAAATATGCAAGCAAAGATGCTTCATGAAAGTTCACAAAGTGTATAATGAAATAAAAGCACTATTGTCGGATATATACTGAATAGGGGTATAGAAGATGGTAGACAAAAGAGCCGGACTACCAGGGTGGCCTACATGGTAATGGGCTTAGGTCCATTGGGCGGCCCAGTAGTCCGACGCGCAGAAGCCGGATTCTAGAAGAACCCGGATCACGGCCCACGTGATCTGGCTTGGAGGAGAAGACGGATTCCTTACTTTCCAAGTTACAAGTTAAACGTAGTCTTCTAGGTTTCTTGTTCTGTAAGCCCTAATCCGGCTATTATATAAAGCCGGACGGGAGATAGATTACATAAGTTCCAAGTGCTCTAGGTTCTAAGTTAAGTTAGACACAAGCTAAAGCTCTACGCAACTCGCCGGGAAGTTCATCCTCGTCGAGTAGCTAGATCTATTCTCTCACATTGTAACCCTGTTATACGGGCTTTAGTCCCAATTAGTGAGAAGTGCAGGAGTAGGTACGCCGTACTGTCGCGACGTACCGAACCTGGGTAAAATCCCGTGTTCTGTGTTACTACGCTATCCCGTTACCCCACGTCTCTACCGTAGTCTCATGGCACCCCAGTCTATGAAAACTACTACGATGTCTCGACAGTTGGCGCCCACCGTGGGGCAAACGACGTCAGGCGTGAAATTCCGATCTGGGATACTCGGCGGAATCGGAAGATCGATCACTGTCGGAAGCCTGGAATTCGACGACGACGTCGGGCGCTTCCTCGACAACGGATCCTACATACCGCCGCAAAACCACCTGGTAAGTGCCTGCGTTTTACCGATTGGATCTGCTAACATCTTTATCGGATTAACTGCGGAGGCAATGAGGTTTTGCGGTGGAAGCAAATTTATCCCACCCGCCCTATACCCAGTCGAAGACGACTATGATGCCGGATTTTGCTCAGATCGCCGACAAAACAGTCAAACGCACTTTATCGGCATGGTGCAATCCGAGATCGCTGAAAACACGGATGACGGAAATCCCGTGCAAGAGGCAGAAAACAATACACCCGTCACAGAGACGGAAGAACCAACACCCGTCACAGAAACGGAAGATCCGACATCCGTCAACCAGACGATGAACTCGGAAACAGAGTCCGTGCTTGCCGCCATAGAGGCGAGATTGGAGTCGGAAACCGGATCGGATAACTTCGACTCCGAAGACGAAGACGATGATGCCTTCGTAAGAAAAGTTAAGTCCTTTCAAGAGGGATTCCATGAAGTGCTAATGGCAAAACGAGCTGATACAACGGGTGCCGACAGCCAGGAAAGCCCTAAAACCCCTCCGCCAGTGGAAGAGAGGGAAGACGGTGAAACTTCTCCGATATTCCCTAATGTCAAGGAGATGACAGAGGATGAACCTGTCAAAAAACCTCCGTCTTCCAAGAAAAAGCACCGTGCTTCTAAAAAACTCCAGTACAAACTCCGGAAGAAAAAGTCAGCTGATCTCGCTGATGAAAACCTGGAAGTTGGAGATATTAGTGGCACAAAGCCCGCGGAAAAGAAATCTAAGGAAATCACCGCTCCGCCAATGACAGAACTGGAAGAGCAAGAACTATTACAAACTCCAGTGGGACCCAATGAACCCCCTGAGATGCTGGAAGCCAGGAGACAAGCTTTCCAACGGCAACAGCAACATCTGCTTAGATCTCGGCAACATCTCCAACAAACCCATAATGACATCAAAGTCATGAAGGAAGAAATAGAGGAGTACGAGAGAAAGCATAGATCTGCCCTAAAACCTACTAGGTTACCCGGAATCGCAAAACCGGAAGAACTGCCGCCAAAAGAAAGGTTTTATAACCCATCTTGGCAAAAGCAGTTAAACGGCAAAGATGCCAAGGGCGAACCAATATACAAAACCGCAGCAGAAAACGCGGAAGCAGCGTTCGCCATCCTAAACAACGATCTGTACTCCAACGGGGAAAAACTCCAAGGGGTGTATGCTTTCCTAGGAAAAGCATTACAGCAGCAACAGCGAGGACAAGAGCGATCAGGGAGGCTGCATGATAATTCCGCCCTCTGCAAAACTGTTACTTGCGCTGCTGGAGCACCTGGACCGGAAGAACCCGGAGATTCGGATAAAAAAGAGGATCCGAGAAAAGACAAGAAAAACCCCGACAACCGGGACGCGGCGTCTAGAACCGGACCTCATCTCCCGAAAGATGGATATAAACCACACGATCGGGAAGACAAACACCAGAATGACGGCAAAATAATGCCACCTCCGAGAAACCCAGCTGAAAAAGCTGGAAGATACGATACACCTCACAGACGTGAAAGATCTCGGACACCGCCTAAAGATAAGGAAAGGTACAGGAGCAGGACTCCACCTAATCCCAGAGGGCGTGACAACGGAAGAGATAGAGATAACCTCGGAAAAACGCGTCCGCGCAACAATGGAAAAGAAAGGAGCAGATCCCCTTCTATCCATTCAGCCGGGAGATATTCTGCACATATTGATAGAGCAGAAAAGGATGATCTATACTTTGGTCCTAAGTGTTTTACTGACAGGATCCGAAGGATAACCCTGCATTCTGGCTTCGCCAAAGTTGGTCCAACCTACCAAAAGTATACCGGTAGTACAAACCCGGATACCTGGCTTTCAGATTATTACACAGCCGTCCAAATCAACAACGGGACAGACCTGGAAGCTGTCAAGTTTCTTCCCCTAATGTTGCTAGACGGAGCCAGAGATTGGATCAATGGTTTACCATCAAGAACTGTCGACAGTTGGGATGATATGGCGAGAGTATTTACTCAGCATTTTCGAGGAACATACAAACGCCCAAATAGCATCAACCAGCTGAACCGTTGCACCCAATTTGAAGACGAACCATACGTGGATTTCATCTCCAGATGGACTGCAATGAAGAATAGTTGCTCTGGAGTAACTGACGTACAAGCAATGCATGCTTTCGTTAATGGCCTAAAACCCGGACTTGTACCGTTCATGGTTGGTTCTAAAAAGCACAAAGATCTCGGATCTATGCTTACAACTGCTAATGAGCATGCTGCAGCCGAAGACAATATCAGAGCAAGAGGAGGCAATATTGAGTCACTGATACTGGCCAAGAAAACCCCTCGTTCTGACAAAAAAGGAACTCCAGAGTCAACAACAAAGCCCAAGGAGGTCAACATAGCCTTTGGAGGAGAAAAGGTGAATAAGTGGAAAGGCCGCAGTCCAGATCCAATCAATTACACTCCCGAAGAATGGGAGAGAATTAAGTCGGAACCCTGCGTCCACCACTCCCAATTTGGCAAACCTACCCATACAAATGCGCAATGCCGGCTAAACAAGCATATGAAAGGCAATGCAGGATCCGGAAATAAAGGGAAGGGTTCCAAGAGGAAACCTGCCAAACAAAAGCCAGAAGCTGAAAAAGAAGACAGTGAATCGGACACTGATGACAAAATCCAGGAACAGCAGCGAAAAGGCGAACCTAAATTTCCGAGAGTTGACGGAGAAGCAATGTTAACTTTCCTAGCAACCCCATCAGCAAAGGTGGCCAAAAGGACACTTCGAGAAATAAACGCGGTTGTTCCTGCAACCCCAAAATTCTTGAAGTACTCCAACACACCGATAATCTGGGATCAGTCAGATCATCCCGGAAATATCCCGGAACCCGGCACACAAGCTCTTGTTGTAAGCCCTATTGTTCAAAACACTAGGCTAAGAAGAGTGCTGATGGACGGAGGATCCAGCATCAACATAATGTACCTGGATACACTGAAACACTTGAAGATATCCGAGTCCCAGCTCAACTACAGCAATATACGCTTCCATGGCATTGTTCCTGGCAGGCAAGCACGATCCCTAGGAGAAATTTCCCTAAATGTCACCTTCGGAGATAAAGATCACTTCCGGCAGGAAAAAATATCCTTCGAAGTAGTGCCGTTCGAAAGCGTGTATCACGCAATACTCGGACGTCCGGCTTTCGCCAAATTTATGGCAAGATCTTGCTATATCTACAACAAGCTGAAGATGCCAGGACCCAAAGGAGGAGTAATCACCATTGCCGGTGATTTCAAGCTGGCAAACGAGTTGGAGAAGCAAAACGCCCTTTGCGCTCAAAGAGTTATAGCTCAGGAAGAACTGAAGGAGTTAGCCAAGGAGGTATCGCCGAAAGAAATGCCGGCAGGAAAAGAAACTCGGAAGCCAACAGATAGCTTCAAGGCGTCCGAGAATACAAGACAGGTAATCCTAGATCCCAAAGATCCGACAAAATTCGTCGTTGTAGGGACTGGGATGACCGACAAATAGGAAGGCGAGCTCATCAAGTTCCTCCGTGAGAACTGGGATATTTTCGCCTGGTGTCCAGCTGACATGCCAGGCGTACCCAGGGAACTTGCTGAGCACCAACTCAAGGTTATTCCCGGATCAAAACCCGTCAAACAAGGTCTCCGTCGATTTGACGGAAGAAGACGGAAGGCTATTGGCAAGGAAATTATCCGGCTTTTAGCAGCGGATTTTATCAAGGAAGTAATCCATACTGACTGGTCCGCAAATCCGGTATTAATACCGAAGAAAGACACAACTGCCCTCAGAATGTGTATAGATTACACAGGATTGAACAAGTTATGTCCGAAAGATAGGTTCGCACTGCCGCGAATCGATCAAATAATAGATGCCACTGCAGGCTCCGAGCTTTTATGCTTTTTGGATGCATACTCCGGGTACCACCAAATACGCATGAAAAAGGAAGATCAAATCAAGACTTCTTTTATAACCCCGTACGGGACGTATTACTACGTAACCATGCCTTTTGGCCTGAAGAACGCAGGTGCAACCTACCAGCGTTGCATGCAATGCTGATTGCATAGTCATATTGGAAAAAATGTCCATGTTTACGTGGACGATATTGCCGTCGTAACCAAGGAAAAAGATACACTCCTTGAGGATTTGCGAGAAACTTTCGAGAACTTACGCACCTACCAGATGAAGTTGAATCCATCTAAGTGCGTATTCGGGGTTCCCTCAAGTGAACTTCTGGGTTTCATCGTTTCTCATAGAGGAATAGAAGTTAACCCGGAAAAGATTAAGGCAATCTCGAACATCTCAGAACTTACGTGTGAAAAAGATGTCCCAGAATTGCCGGGTTCCGCCACAGCCATAAAAAGATTTCTTAGTTGGCTGGGGGCTAAAACCTTACCATTTCACAAATTGCTGGAGAAGTTCGACAAGGTCAAGTGGATTGCGGAAGCCCGGGAACACCTAGCAAGTTATGTCCCCTTCTGTACTTAGTTCAAATCTATGTAAACATCTTTTGAGATCATGAAATAAAGTTGTCGGAATGCTGTCATCCATATTTCTTATAAGTGCAAAGTGTTTCCGCCTCATCTATTTCCCAATGATCTTACAAATTTCTCAACGTTAACCCGAATTGTGCTTGCGTACTCGGCGTTACATAACTGAATGATTTTTCAGCCTTTTAACGGCTAAAGGAAACATGAATTGCCTGTGTGCCCAAGTTTCACTTAAAACTTTCCTTGTTTCTCTAAGTCTTATCTGATTGTGCGTATGCTGGGTTACTGGAACTAGTCAGTAAAAATGCCTTTAGCATGATTCATGTTTCCGAGTTTCAAAACTGATTGGTTCGTCCCCAGTTACTCGGCATAACGATTCATAATGCTATTTGAGCCATTTCAAACACTAAGGACAGTTAAAGCATATACACCAGAGAACTTAGAAGATAAAGGAATGGTAAAGTCCAAACAACTTGCAAAGTAATTTCATAGGTTAAACTGCAAAAGGCGGAATTCTCATTAATATAAAAGAAGCATTACATTTCAGATTACATTAAGAGGACAGTAATGCTCCTATTGTCTATTTTTTCTATCCAGGTTCCAGGTAACCTTTCAAGAATCTGATTCCTCCTCGCTGCTTTCTTCGTCGGGGATTGGAGGAGCTTCCTCTTCTGGATAGTTGACGGCGACATTTACCATGGCGGCAATCTGGGTGGCGTGGCCCTTAACTTCACCAAAGATGGTGGTTCGTTGCGCATCCGTGTATCCCTGAGGGACACCGGTGGCCACACGCCAGGATTTGGCACTAGGATAGTGCATGCGCATAAGGCCTAAGGCCATGCGCGCACCACCCCGTGCAGCGGAGCGGAGAATAGACTCCTTGGACTCTGCCACCTCCATGATGATACCCGGAAGTTTTTCAACCTCCGAGCATTCCCCAGATTTATCGGGAAGAAACTTGCCTACTAGCTGCGTTGCAGCAGCCTTCATCAAATTCCATGTCTCCCCGAAAGCTCGGATGCCTGCAGCCCGAGTGCCATCTGGGGTGTCTCCTGTTTGATCCAATAAAACATACAAAAGGGTTAAGCAGACAAACAGAGAAAGCAAAACATGGAAATATGAGGAAAAGGGTAAGAAATTTACCGATGAGCTTGTCGATCTCGGAAACTTCCTCCAGGCGAAGGTTCAGAGCTTCAGTCAAATCCTGAATGGTGGATTTGTCTTTCTCCGCCTGTTCGGAAGCCTTGGAATTAGCCATTCCAAGAGCCAGGTTGCTGGCTTCCAGGTCTTGTTGAGCTTTCACAAGATTCTTGTGAAGCTCAATGTTCTCATTACGGAGAATTTCGGCGTTGCCAGAATCTTCCGCTGCTTGCTTAGCCTGAGCTAAGGCAGCTGAAAAGCAAGGGAAAATCCGAGTTGATCAATTTCCTCGGGAAAAAACTTAGACAAAGTCTTAAATCGGAAATTTCAAAACGAAAAAGCTTACCTTTCGTTTCCGTCAAAGCGAGCTGAGATGATTCTAGCTCCGCCTCCTTCTCCTCAAGAATAGAAAGAAGACTTCGAACTTCTTTATTCTTGATGGTGAGCTTCCTGAAAACTTCCAGGTTTATGGCCTCGGAGGTTTGCTGAAACACAGCAAGGAAAAGTATGGTTAACAAAAAACATCAAAGCAAAAAAGCATGCATTTTGTTTAATGCTTGGGGGCTAGAGTTACATACCTGGCTCATGCGCTGCAAACCTGCCAAGTTTTCTTGGAATTCTTTCGCGTATTCCGCGAAGTGATTTCCGGCTGCGTCCAAGCCGTCATTGATAGCCTTAAAATCCTTGTCAAAGGTGGGGATTTCCTCGTCGAAAGTCCGAGAAGATTTCCCCACCTCTGGAGCCGCCCTTTCCCTCGTGTCCGACTCGGACACAACGGGCTGGCTGGGCTCTGGGGGCTTGGTGGTGGTGGCTGCAGTAGGCTCTTCCGCCATTGTCTGCGGCGTGTCCGGGGCGACGGCGGGAGATGGTTGGCTGCCTCGGTTGGAAGAAACTCTGAGTTTCTTCAGCTTTCTCGGCTTCAGGTTGGAGGGGGGTAGGCTAAAAACCAAAAACCCAGAAAAGGTTAAAACACCGAAGATGGACGAAAAAGATCCCATAAAAGAAAAACCCAGAAGAAAATAACCTGGAAGTGGCGACGGGGATTCCGTCAAGGTCGATAATCTCATCCGAAGAAATTATCTTCTTGCGCTTGCGCCCACCCGTAGCGGCGGTGCGCAGCGCATCCAGCTCGGCCTCGGAGGCTAACTCCGAGTCTGGAAGATCCACAAGCTGTCGGAAGAACCAATCAGAGTCAAAAGGTAGATTATCCAGGAATTGAGATTATACCCAAATGACGGAGAATTTACCTTGGGAGCTGGGTTGTCGGCCGTGTACATTGGTCGACTCTCCGTGTATTGGTCGCGCGATGCGACCAACTGATTGATGCGCCGCCTAAGTTCCTTTGCGGGCCAATCCTTGTCGGTTGTCCGCATTGGATCCTTGGCTCCCGTGTATTCGCACAGGAGACGGCCTCCGTGGTTTGCTAATGGCTGAATCCGCCTATTCAGCCAGCAAAAGACCGTATCCATACCGGTCAAAGGAGGTTTGGAGGAGGTGAGCTTGGCGATGCGCCTTTTGTTCCTTAGCAGATCTGGAGGCAGATCTTGGACGGCCTCTGTTACCCAGTTATCCTGGGGAACGGCGGCGGAGTTCACAAAAGGTGGAACCCCGACGGCCTTTTTAGGAAAAGGCACGTCGGGATGATAGAAAAAAGAACCCGTCCAAAATTTGACGGATTCTGAGGTTTTGATTTTGGGGAACCAATCCTCTCGGAATCTCCGAAGAGTAAAGGAAATGGTCCCGCAATTTGGGAGTGCGCCCTCCGAAGAGTTACGCTTCACCCAAAAGCAATACAGCCAAAAATCTAACCTAGGCTCTATTCCTAGGTAACCTTCGAACAAGGCCTGGAAGCCGGCCATGTATAGAATAGAATTGGGAGGAAGGTTATGAGGTTGGATGCTGTAGTGTGACAGAACCTGGAGGAAGAAAGAGGAAGGTGGCAGCCCCATACCTCGTAGAAGGTGGGAGGTAAGAAGCACCCTTTCGCCCTCTTGTGGCATGGGTTCGGTCTCCTCTTCCGGGAGCCGCCACTTCTTTTTAAGAACCAAGCCCTCCTTCTCCAAGTTTGGAAGGAGAGCCGAGGGAATACTGCAGGCACTCCAGTTGCCTGCAGTTTCCTCTTCCTCATCCGCTCCGGCGGCGGCGGCGGCGGCCTTCGCGGCGGCGAGTTTCTCGCCAAGGAGCTCGATTTTCTCCTCCGCCGTTTCAGGTGCGAACGGCGGAGTTGTTGTGGCGCTTGGGCCCGCGATGTCCGCGGCGGCGGAAGCGTTTCCTCCGCCCGCCGCGGATGCAGTGGTCTTTTCCGGCTCGCCGCCGGCATGCTTGGGCGACCCTAGCTGTGGATCTAGGTCGCCCAAAAGCTCGTCGATGGAGGCGCGAGCCGGTGAGGACGACGGAGAGGCCACCTTTTTCGGTGGCGAGTGAGCGCTCCGGCGTGCAAAGAGTTCGTCGGGGCAAGGTCTTGCTCTCGTGCTCGCGTTTGCGTCAATGGCGTGGGCAGTGTGGAGTGAGGAAAGATTTCCGATGACGACGAGGACGGCTATTTATAGTCTGAAAACCTCTAGATACGCGCCAACGGCTCTTTTGACCGTTGGATGTTCGACGCGTGTCGCTCGCCGGAAAATCCGGGAAACGGAACGACAGAGGAATGATGGCTATCTCCTCGTTTCTCGTGAGAATCTGTCAGAGATACGTTGCAGGGTTTCCCGCGTGAAACCAAGCGGCGCTTGCGTCAGCATGATTGAGGCGCTGATGTCATAAGTTCCTTTTTCGCGAAGGATCGCGAGGAGAAAAGCCGGATTTTCATAGTTCCGAGTTTTATGTTACCATCTCCTTCAAAAGGAAAGAAGAAAGAATCAAGACTGCTGAATCAAGTTTTCCTGGACAAAATGTATTTGACGAAAGGCGGAGTTTCAGAGTTTTGATCCTTCCTGGGGGCTACTGTCGGATATATACTGAATAGGGGTATAGAAGATGGTAGACAAAAGAGCCGGACTACCAGGGTGGCCTACATGGTAATGGGCTTAGGTCCATTGGGCGGCCCAGTAGTCCGACGCGCAGAAGCCGGATTGTAGAAGAACCCGGATCACGGCCCACGTGATCTGGCTTGGAGGAGAAGACGGATTCCTTACTTTCCAAGTTACAAGTTAAACGTAGTCTTCTAGGTTTCTTGTTCTGTAAGCCCTAATCCGGCTATTATATAAAGCCGGACGGGAGATAGATTACATAAGTTCCAAGTGCTCTAGGTTCTAAGTTAAGTTAGACACAAGCTAAAGCTCTACGCAACTCGCCGGGAAGTTCATCCTCGTCGAGTAGCTAGATCTATTCTCTCACATTGTAACCCTGTTATACGGGCTTTAGTCCCAATTAGTGAGAAGTGCAGGAGTAGGTACGCCGTACTGTCGCGACGTACCGAACCTGGGTAAAATCCCGTGTTCTGTGTTACTACGCTATCTCGTTACCCCACGTCTCTACCGTAGTCTCATGGCACCCCAGTCTATGAAAACTACTACGATGTCTCGACAACTATGGACCAAATGCATACACAAAATGAAAAATAAAATCCTATATTGGTCAAAGAATAGCATAATGGAAAATATAAAATATGGTGGACACTTTGGAGAAAATTGAGTAGAGGTAAAACATGATCAAGTCTTATTTATCCTCTAAATTATTCAACTAAAATTACTAATTGAAATGTGGTATCCATTGATCTAGGACTCTCATTGCCCCTTTATCACTAGCATCTTAAATGGTGAATGTTGAAGTAATGTGAATGACAAGGTGGTTGAAAGCCTCATGCCCCGTGAGTGTGAAAACCTACTCCATGATTACTCAACTTAAGATTCCTAATAAGCTTTGTACAATCATAATAAGTATTAATGACATCATAGAGAACCGCAAAGAGGTACCTCTTGCCCCATGACATGGAAACAAGCCCATGTCACAATGACAAGACAAACAAACGAAGTAGACTCATCATCCTTTTTATTTTCATTCACTATTATGCATAGCTTCTTATTTTATTGTAGGATGTGTTGTAGAGTCACTCAAGCTGTAAGTAAATTTCCACCATGATAAAGCATGGCTTGGGTTAGCGGCCCAATGCGTTTCTCTAGTCATATAGATACTTACTCATCAAAACTTACTATTCCTCTATTTCATTTCGGCATGGCAGGAGTCCAAAAACAAAAGTACATGATATCAACCAAATGTAAATTTTTGTGCAATGTTGAAAGCTTTCCGGTGATACACGTTTATAGCTACCTCCCAACCAAACACTTGTCAAACGCAAAACTTGTGGCTCCCATTATTGGGTCATGTTTATTAGATGCATAAAAATTAAAGTGTGCCTTCAAAAGTTCGTGAGAGTCCTATCCCAAGTTCAACCCATGACAATTAATAAAGTGAATATCTTAATTTAGAACATAAATGACACAATAACATGGTAAACATACTCGGAATAGCAATGAAGCTAATGGGAAGATATGATGGACTAACTGGAAATACTTGGCTAAGGAGTGTTGGAAACAAGTTTTTACTTGTTGGAATTTTTAAATTTTTGGCTAGCAAGAGGGAGATAGTTGACCAGCTACTATGCATGTATATGTCCATAGAACTACTAATTTCATGACAAACTAAATAAACCAGCAATTAACATCAAGGACATGAATAAGAGATAGCTCAAGACAACATTATTGCAAATTTCTACACATAAAAAGCCTATAAATCATGCAAACATATGTAGCTCTTCAAATCAATCATGGCATCCCTATTCCAAGTCATAATACTAGCATAAAATACATTCCAACCCCAAACTCCAGTAGCTCAATCTCATATAAAATGATGGGTGTGGTCTTATCAAAACAAAAATAAAAATAAAATCTAGACGCTTCAAGTCTCTACGATAAATGCTTTGCTTAGAAAAACAGAAAGTAGACGTGTGCTAACCAAAAGAGTGTAGCTCCAGTGGGGTGTTCATCACATCCCTAAGCTTATGGCTTTCACCATTCTTGGATGTCTTGAGGCGCAGCTCCTCTATTCCCTGTGAAAAAACTTCACAAAACATGTTTCTCCCATTCTTTTTCTGTGGGGTGAGATTAGCAAGGACAAAAAAATCACATGCTTGCTGTGCAAAATTCCAAATAAAATGCTCCAGTAGATATATAATAAGGTTCATTATGTTTTATGTTCACTCTCTTTCTTTAAAGAATCATGGAAATTCGATTACCAAGCCCAAAGAGTGCATAAAACAAAAGAAGGCAGAATCTGTCCAGAAAAGCAACAGCAGCAAAACGAACGTTTTTCCCTAAGCTAGAATATTCAAAACATTAAGCCAATTTTTGTGCTTACAGAGGACGAAAAGTTGCAGAACATACTAAAAAAATAGCTCAATCCTACATACCAATAAAAAACGGAAAATCATACGGTGAGAAGACTCGTGCTGAAACAGAAATTTCATGCACTAGGATAGCAACTTATAAGTCCAAATGGGTTTGACTTGAGTCTTTATTGAAAACTCCAGAATTAAAACAAAAAAAACTAATATCTTGAGACAGCAAGAGGACACTAGGAAAATCCAAACAAAAACAACCGGGTTGCCTCCCGTAAAGTGCTTTCTTTATAGCCATATAGCTAGGCTTTACTTACTTAACATCATGATGGTTGGAGTGAGGTGGCTCGGCATCCCCAAGCTTGGATTCTTGCACTTATTTGATACATGTAGGGTGAGCCCAGGGGTACATCCCCAAGCTTTATTGGTTGTCCCTCTTGATCTTTGTTCATCTCACTCAACTCTTCCTCGTGAAAAATTCTTCTTACACAAATCTCAACATAAAACTTGATTAGAGGGGTTAGTGCCTCCATGAATAAAATCCACATAGGTACAGAAAAGACACATCATGAGTTGATTCTAAATATTAACTACTTTTTGTGCATTGCTCCTTGATCAAAAGAACCACACAAAACACAAGTAATGAGAGCAATGCAAAATAAAGACATAATCTGCCAAAAACTGAACAGCCCGTAAAGAGTGAATTTTTAGAGGCACTTATGTTGCTCAAATAAGAAAACTTAAAACTAATGAAATATGTAGTGATAACTAAATATTGCTGTCGTAAATTACCAGGTCAAAATTCCACTTCTGTGATTTTAAACATTTTTCGCAGTGAAGTTCAGGAATCTATTTTCTTGACAGCTAATTACTATTGTTTAATGAGAGAATTCCTTATTTGGCGCTTAGTTAAAATCTTGTTCCCTATTTGGCCCTAAAAAAGAATTTATTTCCTATTTGACATCTTAACTTCATTTTCTTCCTAACATGGCCCTATAGTATATTCTAAACACAAATGGGGATGTAAAAAGACCCTTTTGCCCCTGATGACTGTGTGTAAAAAATTACTCTACTTTATTAAGATAATAGACGTTGGCATTTAGTTATGAAAAAGATGTATTTTATTAGCTTACTAGCAACTCTACTTTATTAAGATATATTTTATATTGATATATATGGATATACAGAAGGTATATGTATGCACTTGAAAAAAGCGCATGCATCAGTTAGTATACTAACTTATGGGCAAATTAATTAAGTAGCTATGTAATTAACTTCTTGTCCACGGAAAAATTTACTTTTATTTGCCCGGCCGTAACTTGGTTAGCTATAGTACCTCCACGGCTCCACATGCATGGCCTAATGCGCACTTCAACGTTTAGCAGCTCCACATGCATGGCCTAATGCGCACTTCAACGTTTAGCAGCAGAGCGAGCCTACCAGCTGACGATATCAGACGCTAAAAAAGCTGGTGCAGCATCTGCGTGCTAGCTAGGCTGATGCATACGGTCGTGCGTGCATCGGCTGCAATGCATGTGTGTGCGCGGCCAGCTCGGAGGACGCGAACTGAAATGGCACACAACGCGGCGACCGTGCGTGTGGAGTCCCTGCTGGCCAGCAATGGCAGTTACCACATCCTAATTAATTGTCATTAATCCAAACACGCCTAATTAACCTCCGCTCGTAGAAATGCATGAAATCCGAAGCACGTCATGTAAACTGTGACGGAGGGAGTACGTACCTTGTCCTCTGCGATTATTGAAGTTGGTAACATAGGTGTTTCTCCCGAAGACATTAGAGAGTATTTTTTTTATCACATAGCTCATCGGGGGCAAACGAGTCTTTTTACATCCCCATTTGTGTTTAGAATGCACTATAGGGCCATGTTAGGAAGAAAATGAAGTTAAGGTGCCAAATAGGGAAGAATTTTTTTTAGGGCCAAATAGGGAACAAGACTTTAAATAAGGGCCAAATAAGGAATTCTCTCTTGTTTAATCCTATCTCTCATATAAGATTATTCTTGCCATTTAAGATGAGAAATAAGACATAAATGTGATGTTACAGTAGTGAACTAATATTTTTATTGTTTTTAGCTTTGGAAAAAGTTTTAATGATAGAGACTTTGCAATGGTTTCATTGGCATGAACAACACATGTTCAAGGTCGACCCAAACTTCTCCATTACTCATCCTTCTCATTTACTTTCCCAATTTTTTTATAAAATGAAAATCTTAAACTAAATGATACATAACAGTAGGTAAAGGCATTTTACATGTTGTAAAGACATAAATGTGTGCTCAAACCGAATAGGAAATTAAAGCATAAGGAACACACCAAAAAAATATTAAACAATTTATTTTTAAGCCTAACCCATTTCCTATGCATTGGCATTTTGTAATGAAACAAATAAAAGAAGCACATAATAGTAAGCATAGAAAGGTAGATCAAATGCAACTTCAATACTTTCAGCATAAAGAGGGGAAACTTAATATTGTTGAAATATGTGTAACCATGTTTCCCTCTCTCATAATAATTTTCAGTGGCATCATGAATAGATTCAACAATATGAATATCACATAAAACATTCTTACATGAGCCACATGCATAAAAGAATCACTACTCTCCACATAAGTAAAATCCTCATTAGTGATAGTGGGAGTTAAACATTCATAATTTTCATTGCAATCATCATATATAGGAGGCATAGTATCATCAAAGTGAATTTTCTCCTCCAAGCTTGGGGAACTAGAAATATCATGCTCATCAAAACCAACTTCCCCAAGCTTAAAACTTTCCATAGAATCAGCAAGTATATCATTTTTATCCTCAATAGTAGGAGGACTAAAAATATCATATTCATCAAGACAAACTTCCCCAAGCTCAAGATTTTCCTTAGCAATAAAGGTGTTCAAAGAATTAGTACTGCCAAAAATATGATTGTTGTGCAAATAATTTTTCAATTTCTCCTCAAACACTTCATGTCCTAATTCAAGGTAGATATTATACAGTTCTAAAATTGTTTGGTTGTTTTCCATTTTATAATTTTTTTTGTGTTTTAGGTTTATATGTTAGTATGCAATGCAAACAAGAATAAAAGCTTAGCACAACGCTCCCCGGCAACGGCGTCAGAAAAGTGCTTGATGACTCCCAAGTGCAGGAGATCAATTGTAGTACCTTTCGATAAGTATTTGAGTGTCGAACCCACGAGGAGCTGAAGGTAAGCTATCTATTCTAAAATCCCTATAACCCTCTTATATGGCTGTTTATGCAAAGCAATAAGTTTGACTAAAAGGAACTAACTAATTAAAAGCAAGTGACGTGGAGTGTGGTTTGTCTAGTAACTAGTGAAGCAAGTTTAAAATGCAAGTTTCTAAGCAAGTTTCACAAGTAGCAAGCAGCAAATATCTCAAGTATCTCAAGGGAGCAAGTTGTCGAGACATCGTAGTAGTTTTCATAGACTGGGTGCCATGAGACTACGGTAGAGACGTGGGGTAACGGGATAGCGTAGTAACACAGAACACGGGATTTTACCCAGGTTCGGTACGTCGCGACAGTACGGCGTACCTACTCCTGCACTTCTCACTAATTGGGACTAAAGCCCGTATAACAGGGTTACAGTGTGAGGGAATAGATCTAGCTACTCGACGAGGATGAACTTCCCGGCGAGTTGCGTAGAGCTTTAGCTTGAACCTAGAACCTAGAGAACTTGGAACTTATGTAATCTATCTCCCGTCCAGCTTTATATAATAGCCGGATTAGGGCTTACAGAACCAGAAACCTAGAAAACTACGTTTAACTTGTAACTTGGAAAGTAAGGAATCCGTCTTCTTCTCCAAGCCAGATCACGTGGGCCGCGATCCGGGTTCTTCTAGAATCCGGCTTCTGCGCGTCGGACTACTGGGCCGCCCAATGGACCTAAGACCATTACCTTGTAGGCCACCCTGGTAGTCCGACCCTTTTGTCTACCATCTTCTATACCCCTATTCAGTATATATCCGACAGTAGCCCCCAGGAAGGATCAAAACTCTGAAACTCCGCCTTTCGTCAAATACATTTTGTCCGGGAAAACTTGATTCAGCAGTCTTGATTCTTTCTTCTTTCCTTTTGAAGGAGATGGTAACACAAAACTCGGAACTATGAAAATCCGGCTTTTCTTCTCGCGATCCTTCGCGGAAAAGGAACTCGTGACATCAGCGCTTTAATCATGCTGACGCAAGCGCCGCTTGGTTTCACGCGGGAAACCCTGCAACGTATCTCTGACAGATTCTCACGAGAAACGAGGAGATAGCCATCATTCCTCTGTCGTTCCGTTTCCCGGATTTTCCGGCGAGCGACACGCGTCGAACATCCAACGGTCAAAAGAGCCGTTGGCGCGTATCTAGAGGTTTTCAGGCTATAAATAGCCGTCCTCGTCGTCATCGGAAATCTTTCCTCACTCCACACTGCCCACGCCATTGACGCAAACGCGAGCACGAGAGCAAGACCTTGCCCCGACGAACTCTTTGCACGCCGGAGCGCTCACTCACCACCGAAAAAGATGGCCTCTCCGTCGTCCTCACCGGCTCGCGCCTCCATCGACGAGCTTTTGGGCGACCTAGATCCACAGCTAGGGTCGCCCAAGCATTCCGGCGGCGAGCCGGAAAAAGCCACTGCATCCGCGGCGGGCGGAGGAAACGCTTCCGCCGCCGCGGACATCGCGGGCCCAAGCGCCACAACAACTCCGCCGTTCGCACCTGAAACGGCGGAGGAGAAAATCGAGCTCCTTGGCGAGAAACTCGCCGCCGCGAAGGCCGCCGCCGCCGCCGCCGGAGCGGATGAGGAAGAGGAAACTGCAGGCAACTGGAGTGCCTGCAGTATTCCCCCGGCTCTCCTTCCAAACTTGGAGAAGGAGGGCTTGGTTCTTAAAAAGAAGTGGCGGCTCCCGGAAGAGGAGACCGAACCCATGCCACAAGAGGGCGAAAGGGTGCTTCTTACCTCCCACCTTCTACGAGGTATGGGACTGCCACCTTCCTCTTTCTTCCTCCAGGTTCTGTCACACTACAACATCCAACCTCATAACCTTCCCCCCAATTCTATTCTGTACATGGCCGGCTTCCAGGCCTTGTTCGAAGGTTACCTAGGAATAGAGCCTAGGTTAGATTTTTGGCTGTATTGCTTTGGGGTGAAGCGTAACTCTTCGGAGGGCGCACTCCCAAATTGCGGGACCATTTCCTTTACTCTTCGGAGATTCCGAGAGGATTGGTTCCCCAAAATCAAAACCTCAGAATCCGTCAAATTTTGGACGGGTTCTTTTTTCTATCATCCCGACGTGCCTTTTCCTAAAAAGGCCGTCGGGGTTCCACCTTTTGTGAACTCCGCCGCCGTTCCCCAGGATAACTGGGTAACAGAGGCCGTCCAAGTTCTGCCTCCAGATCTGCTAAGGATCAAGAGGCGCATCGCCAAGCTCACCTCCTCCAAACCTCCTTTGACCGGTATGGATACGGTCTTTTGCTGGCTGAATAGGCGGATTCAGCCATTAGCAAACCACGGAGGCCGTCTCCTGTGCGAATACACGGGAGCCAAGGATCCAATGCGGACAACCGACAAGGATTGGCCCGCAAAGGAACTTAGGCGGCGCATCAATCAGTTGGTCGCATCGCGCGACCAATACACGGAGAGTCGGCCAATGTACACGGCCGACAACCCAGCTCCCAAGGTAAATTTTCCGTCATTTGGGTATAATCTCAATTCCTGGACAATCTACCTTTTGACTCTGATTGGTTTTTCCGACAGCTTGTGGATCTTCCAGACTCGGAATTAGCCTCTGAGGCCGAGCTGGATGCGCTGCGCACCGCCGCTACAGGTGGGCGCAAGCGCAAGAAGATAATTTCTTCGGATGAGATTATCGACCTTGACAGAATCCCCGTCGCCACTTCCAGGTTATTTTCTTCTGGGTTTTTTCTTTTATGGAATCTTTTTCGTCCATCTTCGGTGTTTTAACCTTTTCCGGGTTTTTGGTTTTTAGCCTACCTCCCTCCAACCTGAAGCCGAGAAAGCTGAAGAAACTCAGAGCTTCTTCCAACCGAGGCAGCCAACCATCTCCCGCCGTCGCCCCGGACAGGCCGCAGACAATGGCGGAAGAGCCTACTGCCGCCACCACCACCAAGCCCCAGAGCCCAGCCAGCCCGTTGTGTCCGAGTCGGACACGAGGGAAAGGGCGGCTCCAGAGGTGGGGAAATCTTCTCGGACTTTCGAAGAGGAAATCCCCACCTTTGACAAGGATTTTAAGGCTATCAATGACGGCTTGGACGCAACCGGAAATCACTTCGCGGAATACGCGAAAGAATTCCAAGAAAACTTAGCAGGTTTGCAGCGCATGAGCCAGGTATGTAACTCTAGCCCCCAAGCATTAAACAAAATGCATGCTTTTTTTTGCTTTGATGTTTTTTGTTAACCATACTTTTCCTTGCTGTGTTTCAGCAAACCTCCGAGGCCATAAACCTGGAAGTTTTCAGGAAGCTCACCATCAAGAATAAAGAAGTTCGAAATCTTCTTTCTATTCTTGAGGAGAAGGAGGCGGAGATGGAATCATCTCAGCTCGCTTTGACGGAAACGAAAGGTAAGCTTTTTTCGTTTTGAAATTTCCGATTTAAGACTTTGTCTAAGTTTTTTCCCGGGGAAATTGATCAACTCGGATTTTCCCTTGCTTTTCAGCTGCCTTAGCTCAGGCTAAGCAAGCAGCGGAAGATTCTGGCAACGCCGAAATTCTCCGCAATGAGAACATTGAGCTTCACAAGAATCTTGTGAAAGCTCAACAAGACCTGGAAGCCAGCAACCTGGCTCTTGGAATGGCTAATTCCAAGGCTTCCGAACAGGCGGAGAAAGACAAATCCACCATTCAGGATTTGACTGAAGCTCTGAACCTTCGCCTGGAGGAAGTTTCCGAGATCGACAAGCTCATCGGTAAATTTCTTACCCTTTTCCTCATCTTTCCATGTTTTGCTTTCTCTGTTTGTCTGCTTAACCCTTTTGTATGTTTTATTGGATCAAACAGGAGACACCCCAGATGGCACTCGGGCTGCAGGCATCCGAGCTTTCGGGGAGACATGGAATTTGATGAAGGCTGCTGCAACGCAGCTAGTAGGCAAGTTTCTTCCCGATAAATCTGGGGAATGCTCGGAGGTTGAAAAACTTCCGGGTATCATCATGGAGGTGGCGGAGTCCAAGGAGTCTCTTCTCCGCTCCGCTGCACGGGGTGGTGCGCGCATGGCCTTAGGCCTTATGCGCATGCACTATCCTAGTGCCAAATCCTGGCGTGTGGCCACCGGTGTCCCTCAGGGATACACGGATGCGCAACGATCCACCATCTTTGGTGAAGTTAAGGGCCACGCCACCCAGATTGCCGCCATGGTAAATGTCGCCGTCAACTATCCAGAAGAGGAAGCTCCTCCAATCCCCGATGAAGAAAGCAGCGAGGAGGAGTCGGATTCTTGAATGGTTACCTGGAACCTGGATAGAAAAAGTAGACAATAGGAGCATTACTGTTCTTTCATTTGTAATCCGAAATGTAATGCTTCTTATGTATTAATGAAAATTTCGCCTTTTAGAGTTTAAACTATGAAATTACTTTGCAAGTTGTTTGAATTTTACCATTCCTTTATCTTCTAAGTTCTCTGGTGTATATGCTTTAACTGTCCTTAGTGTTTGAAATGGCTCAAATAGCATTATGAATCGTTATGCCGAGTAACTGGGGACGAACCAATCAGTTTTGAAACTCGAAAACATGAAACATGCTAAAGGCATTTTTACTAACTAGCTCCAGTAACCCAGCATACGCACAATCAGATAAGACTTAGAGAAACAAGGAAAGTTTTAAATGAAACTTGGGCACGCAGGCAATTCAAGTTTCCTTTAGCCGTTAAAAGGCTGAAAAATCATTCAGTTATGTAACGCCGAGTACGCAAGCACAATTCGGGTTAACGTTGAGAAATTTGTAAGATCATTGGGAAATAGATGAGGCGGAAACACTTTGCACTTATAAGAAATATGGATGACAGCATTCCGACAACTTTATTTCATGATCTCAAAAGATGTTTACATAGATTTGAACTAAGTACAGAAGGGGACATAACTTGCTAGGTGTTCCCAGGCTTCCGCAATCCACTTGACCTTGTCGAACTTCTCCAGCAGTTTGTGAAATGGTAAGGTTTTAGCCCCCAGCCAACTAAGAAATCTTTTTATGGCTGTGGCGGAACCCGGCAATTCTGGGACATCTTTTTCACACGTAAGTTCTGAGATGTTCGAGATTGCCTTAATCTTTTCCGGGTTAACTTCTATTCCTCTATGAGAAACGATGAAACCCAGAAGTTCACTTGAGGGAACCCCGAATACGCACTTAGATGGATTCAACTTCATCTGGTAGGTGCGTAAGTTCTCGAAAGTTTCTCGCAAATCCTCAAGGAGTGTATCTTTTTCCTTGGTTACGACGGCAATATCGTCCACGTAAACATGGACATTTTTTCCAATTTGACTATGCAAACAACGTTGCATGCAACGCTGGTAGGTTGCACCTGTGTTCTTCAGGCCAAAAGGCATGGTTACGTAGTAATACGTCCCGTATGGGGTTATAAAAGAAGTCTTGATTTGATCTTCCTTTTTCATGCGTATTTGGTGGTGCCCGGAGTATGCATCCAAAAAGCATAAAAGCTCGGAGCCTGCAGTGGCATCTATTATTTGATCGATTCGCGGTAGTGCGAACCTATCTTTCGGACATAACTTGTTCAATCCTGTGTAATCTATACACATTCTGAGGGCAGTTGTGTCTTTCTTCGGTACTAATACCGGATTTGCGGACCAGTCAGTATGGATTACTTCCTTGATGAAATCCGCTGCTAAAAGCCGGATAATCTCCTTGCCAATAGCCTTCCGTCTTCTTCCGTCAAATCGACGGAGACCTTGTTTGACGGGTTTTGATCCGGGAATAACCTTGAGTTGGTGCTCAGCAAGTTCCCTGGGTACGCCTGGCATGTCAGCTGGACACCAGGCGAAAATATCCCAGTTCTCACGGAGGAACTTGATGAGCTCGCCTTCCTATTTGTCGGTCATCCCAGTCCCTACTACGACAAATTTTGTCGGATCTTTGGGATCTAAGATTACCTGTCTTGTATTCTCGGACGCCTTGAAGCTATCTGTTGGCTTCCGAGTTTCTTTTCCTGCCGGCATTTCTTTCGGCGATACCTCCTTGGCTAACTCTTTCAGTTCTTCCTGAGCTATAACTCTTTGAGCACAAAGGGCGTTTTGCTTCTCCAACTCGTTTGCCAGCTTGAAATCACCGGCAATGGTGATTACTCCTCCTTTGGGTCCTGGCATCTTCAGCTTGTTGTAGATATAGCAAGATCTTGCCATAAACTTGGCGAAAGCCGGACGTCCGAGTATTGCGTGATACACGCTCTCGAACGGCACAACTTCGAAGGATACTTTTTCCTGCCGGAAGTGATCTTTATCTCCGAAGGTGACATCTAGGGAAATTTCTCCTAGGGATCGTGCTTGCCTGCCAGGAACAATGCCATGGAAGCGTATATTGCTGTAGTTGAGCTGGGACTCGGATATCTTCAAGTGCTTCAGTGTATCCAGGTACATTATATTGATGCTGGATCCTCCGTCCATCAGCACTCTTCTTAGCCTAGTGTTTTGAACAATAGGGCTTACAACAAGAGCTTGTGTGCCGGGTTCAGGGATATTTCCGGGATGATCTGACTGATCCCAGATTATCGGTGTGTTGGAGTACTTCAAGAATTTCGGGGTCGCAGGAACAACCGCGTTTATTTCTCGAAGTGTCCTTTTGGCCACCTTTGCTGATGGTGTTGCTAGGAAAGTTAACATTGCTTCTCCGTCGACTCTCGGAAATTTGGGTTCGCCTTTTCGCTGTTGTTCCTGGATTTTGTCATCAGTGTCCGATTCACTGTCTTCTTTTTCAGCTTCTGGCTTTTGTTTGGCAGGTTTCCTCTTGGAACCCTTCCCTTTATTTCCGGATCCTGCATTGCCTTTCATATGCTTGTTTAGCCGGCATTGCGCGTTTGTGTGGGTTGGTTTCCCAAATTGGGAGTGGTGGACGCAGGGTTCCGACTTAATTCTCTCCCATTCTTCGGGAGTATAATTGATTGGATCTGGACTGCGACCTTTCCACTTATTCCCTTTTTCTCCTCCAAAGGCTAAGTTAACCTCCTTGGGCTTTGTTGTTGACTCCGGAGTTCCTTTTTTATCAGAACGAGGTGTTTTCTTGGCCAGTATCAGTGACTCAATATTGCCTCCTCTTGCTCTGATATCGTCTTCGGCTGCAGCATGCTCATTAGCGGTTGTAAGCATAGATCCGAGATCTTTGTGCTTTTTAGAACCAACCATGAACGGTACAAGTCCGGGTTTTAGGCCATTGACGAAAGCATGCATTGCTTGTACGTCAGTTACTCCAGAGCAACTATTCTTCATTGCAGTCCATCTGGAGATGAAATCCACGTATGGTTCGTCTTCAAATTGGGTGCAACGGTTCAGCTGGTTGATGCTATTTGGGCGTTTGTATGTTCCCCGAAAATGCTGAGTAAATACTCTCGCCATATCATCCCAACTGTCGACAGTTCTTGATGGTAAACCATTGATCCAATCTCTGGCTCCGTCTAGCAACATTAGGGGAAGAAACTTGACAGCTTCCAGGTCTGTCCCGTTGTTGATTTGGACGGCTGTGTAATAGTCTGAAAGCCAGGTATCCGGGTTTGTACTGCCGGTATATTTTTGGTAGGTTGGACCAACTTTGGCGAAGCCAGAATGCAGGGTTATCCTTCGGATCCTGTCAGTAAAACACTTAGGACCAAAGTATAGATCATCTTTTTCTGCTCTATCAATATGTGCAGAATATCTCCCGGCTGAATGGACAGAAGGGGATCTGCTCCTTTCTTTTCCATTGTTGCGCGGACGCGTTTTTCCGAGGTTATCTCTATCTCTTCCGTTGTCACGCCCTCTGGGATTAGGTGGAGTCCTGCTCCTGTACCTTTCCTTTTCTTTAGGCGGTGTCCGAGATCTTTCACGTCTGTGAGGTGTATCGTATCTTCCAGCTTTTTCAGCTGGGTTTCTCGGAGGTGGCATTATTTTGCCGTCGTTCCGGTTTTTGTCTTCCCGATCGTGTGGTTTATATCCATCTTTCGGGAGATGAGGTCCGGTTCTAGACGCTGCGTCCCGGTTGTCGGGGTTTTTCTTGTCTTTTCTCGGATCCTCTTTTTTATCTGAATCTCCGGGTTCTTCCGGTCCAGGTGCTCCAGCAGCGCAAGTAACCGTTTTGCAGAGGGCGGAATTATCATGCAGCCTCCCTGATCGCTCTTGTCCTCGCTGTTGCTGCTGTAATGCTTTTCCTAGGAAAGCATACACCCCTTGGAGTTTTTCCCCGTTGGAGTACAGATCATTGTTTAGGATGGCGAACGCTGCTTCCGCGTTTTCTGCTGCGGTTTTGTATATTGGCTCGCCCTTGGCATCTTTGCCGTTTAACTGCTTTTGCCAAGATGGGTTATAGAACCTTTCTTTCGGCGGCAGTTCTTCCGGTTTTGCAATTCCGGGTAACCTAGTAGGTTTTAAGGCAGATCTATGCTTTCTCTCGTACTCCTCTATTTCTTCCTTCATGATTTTGATGTCATTATGGGTTTGTTGGAGATGTTGCCGAGATCTAAGCAGATGTTGCTGTTGCCGTTGGAAAGCTTGTCTCCTGGCTTCCAGCATCTCAGGGGGTTCATTGGGTCCCACTGGAGTTTGTAATAGTTCCTGCTCTTCCAGTTCTGTCATTGGCGGAGCAGTGATTTCCTTAGATTTCTTTTCCGCGGGCTTTGTGCCACTAATATCTCCAACTTCCAGGTTTTCATCAGCGAGATCAGCTGACTTTTTCTTCCGGAGTTTGTACTGGAGTTTTTTAGAGGCACGGTGCTTTTTCTTGGAAGACGGAGGTTTTTTGACAATTTCATCCTCTGTCATCTCCTTGACATTAGGGAATATCGGAGAAGTTTCTCCGTCTTCCCTCTCTTCCGCTGGCGGAGGGGTTTTAGGGCTTTCCTGGCTGTCGGCACCTGTTGTATCGGCTGGTTTTGCCATTAGCACTTCATGGAATCCCTCTTGAAAGGACTTAACTTTTCTTACGAAGGCATCATCGTCCTCGTCTTCGGAGTCGAAGTTATCCGATCCGGTTTCCGACTCCAATCTCGCCTCTATGGCGGCAAGCACGGACTCTGTTTCCGAGTTCATCGTCTGGTTGACGGATGTCGGATCTTCCGTCTCTGTGACGGGTATTGGTTCTTCCGTCTCTGTGACGGGTGTATTGTTGTCTGCCTCTTGCACGGGATTTCCGTCATCCGTGTTTTCGGCGATCTCGGATTGCACCATGCCGATAAAGTGCCTATCACTGTTTTGTCGGCGATCTGAGCAAAATCCGGCATCATAGTCGTCTTCGAGTGGGTATAGGGCGGGTGGGATAAATTTGCTTCCACCGCAAAACCCCATTGCCTCCGCGGTTAATCCGATAAAGATGTTAGCAGATCCAATCGGTAAAACGCAGGCACTTACCAGGTGGTTTTGCGCCGGTATGTAGGATCCGTTGTCGAGGAAGCGCCCGACGTCGTCGTCGAATTCCAGGCTTCCGACAGTGATCGATCTTCCAATTCCGCCGAGTATCCCAGATCGGAATTTCACGCCTGACGTCGTTTGCCCCACGGTGGGCGCCAACTGTCGAGACATCGTAGTAGTTTTCATAGACTGGGGTGCCATGAGACTACGGTAGAGACGTGGGGTAACGGGATAGCGTAGTAACACAGAACACGGGATTTTACCCAGGTTCGGTACGTCGCGACAGTACGGCGTACCTACTCCTGCACTTCTCACTAATTGGGACTAAAGCCCATATAACAGGGTTACAGTGTGAGGGAATAGATCTAGCTACTCGACGAGGATGAACTTCCCGGCGAGTTGCGTAGAGCTTTAGCTTGAACCTAGAACCTAGAGAACTTGGAACTTATGTAATCTATCTCCCGTCCGGCTTTATATAATAGCCGGATTAGGGCTTACAGAACCAGAAACCTAGAAAACTACGTTTAACTTGTAACTTGGAAAGTAAGGAATCCGTCTTCTTCTCCAAGCCAGATCACGTGGGCCGCGATCCGGGTTCTTCTAGAATCCGGCTTCTGCGCGTCGGACTACTGGGCCGCCCAATGGACCTAAGCCCATTACCTTGTAGGCCACCCTGGTAGTCCGGCCCTTTTGTCTACCATCTTCTATACCCCTATTCAGTATATATCCGACACAAGTGTTCTAGCAATAGGTGTTTCGTTCGTGTGGTTGTCACAATTAGTGAAGCACATGTTTTAGTCTTAGTTGTTTCTTCTAGGAGGGAGCCATGAATAGGTATAGTCAAGTAAATGATCTACAACCCCTTATGATGGATCATGTGGCCAAGTAAATGACTGCACAAGATTGATTAAGACATAAAGTCCCACCATAGCCTTACGTTCTAAGGTCCCCTATATATATCCCCCAATAACTTAACTTTGTGGTTCGGTCTTAGGTTACTGTCACTCCTAAGTCATCACCAATCCATTATGCTACCGGTGATCACCTTACATGCATTCCCCAACATATGCGTGCACTCATATATTGTACATAAAGACAATCATAGAAGATAACAAACTTGTATGCAACCAACCAACGAACAATTTCACCATTGCCAAGAACAATTCACTACTCAAACATAGACGGGGAGACACAATACATCAAGGGAATATAGTATTGCATCATACATCGTGTTTGCCAAGAGATTACAGTAGAGAGATGGAGCTGATCTTGCTGTAGATGTTGATGATGAACACGCCGGAGGGGGGTGGAGCCCTCCGGGGGTGATCCCGGCGGCGTTTCCCCCTCCGATATTCTCCGGCGGCAGCCTTCTGTCTCTTTGTTTCGTGGTTTTGTCTCTCGGCGCCGCCTCCTCCTCGAAAAGGCCAGGGGACCCTTTATATAGTCGTTTTTAGGTCACTATACACTCGGGAGAAGAAAGATCGACGGCATCGGAGCCACGGGGGCAAAAAGGGAGCCTCTCACGCGGCCAAGGAATCTAGCCGCGTGGAGGGTCCTCTTTGCCACCTGCTTGGCCTTTTGGCCCTCTACTTTGGCCCATGGTCTTCGTCTCGGAAATTCTGAACCGTGCTCTTTGGCCTTGCCCTTTTTGGAGTCCCAAAGCTCCCGGAAAGTCTGAAACACAAAAAAGTACGTTTTCTGGAAAAACAGGGTTAGAACCAAAAGAAGGGGGATTCTTTAGAAAATCCCCCAAATCATTATAAAACATGAATATAAGTTGCTAATATGTAGGAAAAACAAGTAATAACATGCAAAGTTCATGTATGCATTTTACATGCATCACACTCACACCCGAGGATGTGAGTACCTTTTACCTCACCTCCCCGGCAACGGCGCCAGAAAAGAGCTTGATGTCTACGCACGCTTCTATTGTTGTAGACAGTGTTGGGCCTTCAAGTGGAGAGGTTTGTAGAACAGCAGCAAGGTTCCCTTAAGTGTATATCCCAAGGTTTATCAAACTCAGGGAGATAGAGGTCAAAGAGACCCCTATCAAGAAACCCTGCAATTAAGATACAATAAGTCTATTGTGTCCCAATACACCCAATATACTTGTCAGGTATATAGGTGCACTAGTTCGGCGAAGAGATAGTGAAATGCGAGTAATATGGATGGTTATAAGTAATAATAGCATAACAGACGGAAAATGGTGTTTCAATGCTTGGAAACAAGGCCTAGGGATCCTATTTTCACTAGTGGACACTCTCAACAATGATCGCATAATTGAATAACTAAATATCTTCTCTTCACTATGCTACTCTTAACCCTCTCCGGTTGGATAACGAACACTAATCATTGCGTAGGGATGCAAAAAGCATTCCTTAAATTAAGCATTCCCATGTCTATTTAACCCCACGCTATCACTATGAGCACCCTAGAAGGTACTAGACAAACACCACAATTCATAGAGGAGACACACACGATGTGCACACTGTCACCTTCACACCGCGGGACAAGGTGACTCCAAAGTTCATATTAATAAAACACTTGAGTAGCACAAGATGAAGAGTAACATCTACTTATTCAACTTGATTACAAAGCTCACGATCACATATAGATCACACCATGGGAGAGAGAGATGAACCACATAGCTACCGGTAGAGCCCTTAGCCTCGGGGGAGAACTACTCCCTCCTTATTATAGGAGACAACAACGGCAATAGAGATGTCTGTGGAGTCGATGGAGATGGCTTCCGGGGGCACTTCCCCGTCCCGGCAGAGTGCCAGAACATAGATATGTCCCCCGAAACTTGGGTTGACGATGACAGCAATGCGGAAGGTTTCGTGAAATTTCGCTGATTCCCCTAGGGTTTTTGCATCGGGGGGATTATATAGGCGAAAGGGAAACGTCGGTGGCCACCAGGGTGGCCTCACCACCGCCAGGCGCGGCCAAGGGGGGTCGCGCCTAGCTATGGTGAGGGCCCCCTGGTGCCCGTCTTCGACTCCTCTTCGGACTTCTGGATGCTTCCGGGGAAAATAGGAACTTCAGGATTCGTGGGGTCCAATTCCGAGAATATTTCCAGAACAACTTTTCTGAAATAAAAAACAGCAGAAAACAGGGAACTGGCACTTGGCATCTTGTTAATAGGTTAGTCCCGAAAAACGTGTAAAAATTCTATAAAGAAGGGAGAAATCATGTATCAATTGGCATAATATCAACATGGGACATCAGAAATTATAGATACGTTGGAGACGTATCAATATACAATTTTGCTTCTTGGAAGACCAACTCGCCAAGGACCTACCAAGAAATTGGTAAGCCCCGGAAGTAGACTTACTATCATCTTGATCACCGGCCCAGTCCGAGTCTGTGTAGCCCTTGAGAGAAAATTATGCCCCCTTTGGGTACCACAAACCAAACCTTGAGGTATAAACCAAATACCGAAAGATCCTATGGACCGCCACTAAGTGGCTTTCCTTAGGAGCCGCTTGATACCTTTCACACACACCTACACTCAAAATGATATCGGGACTAGATGCACAAAGATAAAGCAAAGAACCAATCATAGAACGATACAACTTTTGTTCCACATATTTACCATCCGGATTGCGCTTGAGGTAGAATTTGACTTCCACAGGAGATGGCTTATCTTTTGCACCTTGGAAATTAAACCTCTTGAGCATGTCTTGGGTGTACTTGGCTTGAGAAATGAAAGTCCGACAAGCCAACTGAAGGGAATATGCTCGAGAGGCAATAATAAAGTGGTTATTATCTTATTCATTGTTTATGATTAATATTTCTCATGCTAGAATTGTATTAACCGGAAACGTTGATACATGTGTGTTAAATATACAAACAAAGGTTCCTAGTAAAGCCTCTGTTTTAACTAGCTCGTTGATTAATAGATGATCAAGGTTTCCTGGTCATGAAAATTGGATGTTGTTGATAACAAGGTCATGTCATTAGAAGAATGATGTGATGAACACATACCCAATAGAAAGATAACAATACGATCAAGTCATTTAGTTTATATTGTTATATCTTCCGTACGAAGTAACTTATTCCTTAGACCATGAGATCATGCCAATCACTGGTACCGGAAGGGTGCTTTGATGTCATCAAACGTCACACCGTAACAGGGTGACTATAAAGGTGGCGTTAGGTATTCGGAAAGTATTAGTTGAGGATCATGGATCAAGAGTGGGATTTGTCCATCCAAAATGATGGAGATATATACTCTGGGCCCTCTCGGTGATATCACATTAACACCGCTTGCAAGCACGTGAATAGGTCACAAGGATGTCATATCACGGAAACGTACTTGTTGGTAACGAGATTGAACAAGGTATGGTTGATAACAATGATCAAATCCCGGACAAGTAAAATATCGCGAGACAAAGGGAATAGTTCACGATGTTGATGGTTCACACGATCACAAGAGTCATCGTTGAATATATAGGAGTCATCACGGATCTCCAGATCCCGTTGTTGATTATTGATCGGAGAGGAGTCTCGATCATGTCTATTTTATTCGCGAACCGTAGGGTGACACACTTAAGTTTCGATGACGCATTCGAGAGGATACGGATTAACGAAGAATGTTTTGAGCAGCACCGAAATTGTTTCGGGGAAAATTAAAATAGTTCAAGGGGTTTTTCATCGAATGGTTGTTAATAGAATTAACAAATGATTCGAGGTGCTATATGCAAAAGTTTGTTAATAGAATTAACAAATGCTGAAATAAAGAAAAAAACTATTTTATTTATTTATTAAAGAAAAACTCTTGGATTTTCTAAGTGGAGTTTTAAGGGAAAATGAGTGGGTGTGAGTGGAGTGTCCACTCACATGATGAGGGAAGAGGTGGGGCACACCCATGGTCTGGCCGCACCCCCCTTGGGATGCCTCCCCCTCTCCTATAAATAGAGGCCACGAGCTCCCTCTCTCACACACACTTGCCCACCTCATTTCCTCTCCACCCGCTGCTCCATTCCATGGTCTCTGGCTTGGCGAAGCCCTGACCGTGGGATTCTTCACCACCACCACGTCGTCGTGCTGCTGGAGTTCCGAGGGATCCTCTACTTCCGCGCCCTGCTGGATCGAGGGAACGGAGGTCGTCATCTACCGTATGTGTGACCGATCACGGAGGCACCGCGGGATTGCGGTGCACATCTTCTCGCTATCGGGATCGGTGTGAGGACGACTACGCCAACAACGAGATTTGATCTCGTAACGCTTTGTGTCTTCGAGGGTATGTGTTCTCCTTAACCCTTTCTTTGCACGTTGCACTTCGTCTCCTAGATTAGATCTTGGCCTTTTGGGCGTCTCTCGCGTAGGAAATTTTTTGTTTTCTATGCAACGACCCCTTCAGTGGTATCAGAGCCGGATCTATGCGTAGATGTTTTGTACGGGTAGAACACATAGGTGTATGTGGACGTTGATGATCATGTTATTGCCTCTTTGGGTATTTTATGATTTTAGTGGCATAGTAGGATGAAGCTTCCCCAGACTAAGTTTACGTGTATTATGTACGCGAGAATTGTCTCACTTGTGGCTAAGGGGGTGTCCGTTTCTGCTACTATAATTAAGATGTAATCTACGAAGGGTTGTTAAAAATGTGTTTATCAAAGTTGTGGTTGATGTTCGTAGATATGAACGGTTCTATCCTCGAAAGCCCTAAGCCACGTAAAATATGCAAAATAAATAAATTAGAGGCGTCTAACTAGTTTTTGCTGGGCATGTGATGTGATATGGTCAATGTTACAAATTTGATTATGAGATTATCTATTTTGTAAATTATTGATATGCCGAAAGGTATCCATATGGTTGTCTTATTATTGATGGACAATCAAGATTGGGGTGCCATGGTACTTGGTACCATGCCGGTGGAATGATGGAGATCATACCATAATGCACATGATGGAGATCAAGTGCAAGTAGGACCATATAATATCACGTTATCCTTACATGTGATGTTTGTGATGTTAATCCTTTTATGCATCTTGTTTTGCTTAGATAGCGACAGTAGCATTATAAGATGATCCCTCTCATTTAATATCAAGATAATAATGTGTTCTTCCTTAAGTATGCACCGTTAAGAAAGTTCGTCGTTTCGAGACACCACGTGATGATCGGGTGTGGCAGACTTAACGTTCGCATACAGCGGGTGTTTTCAAGCCTAGCATGTACAGACATGGCCATGAAACACACGCAATACTACAGTTCTACTTGGCGAGCCTAGCATGTACAGACATGGCCTCGGAACACATAACCTAAAGGTAAAGCATGAGTCATATGGATGATATGATGAACACGTCGATGTTCGCCTTTGAAGCTACATCATCTCACGTGATGATCGGTTTTGGTGTAGTGAATTTGGTTCGTGTAATCACTAAAGACGACTAAAGGGGGATGTTGTTTTTGAGTGGGAGTTCATGGCATAATTTTGAATTAACTTGAACTTATTTATCATGAACAACCAATCAAAGTGAATTTGCACAAATTGTAGTATTAATTGGCATCCACAAAACTACCTTACACTTAGATTGTTAATTGAGATATAACTGTTATGATCTGGTAAAAATCATTTAAGATTGGTACCATATTAGTGAAATTTAAAATTGAGTCCTATTTCATATTTTTAGTATTTCCTACCTAGATCCATATGATTAATGATTGATTGATCTAGAAAGCAACCAATTCCTACTTATAATCCACAGTCATGGTTGCTTCCATATTACTTTATGTTCAAAAGAATTTTTTGTTGATCAAGGTGATTTAGTAACTGAAAAGAGTTGTTTTCAGAAACAATCAAGTGAAAGATATATTGATATCTAGAAACTTATTTGTGGCAACATGACTGAGTATAATTCAATGTGACAATGTTTGCTTATATTATCTGAATATATACAATGATTGAAGATGCTAGGCGTTTGAATATTCCAAGAAGTTGGGCGCTAAAAAATTATCCTCTAAATTTCTTCCTTCGAGCTATAGTAGCTTAATCATAAAATTGTTATGATGGGATGGATTAAAAGTATAGGTAAAGTCGTTTACCTTACTTGGAGATTGCTAAGAGTGGAATCTAGAAGAATACTATTAATATGGTGATATTAGTAGAACAATCAAACTCAAAGTATGACTCAATGGGTGATAGTATATGACTAACACGCCAAAGAAAATGAGTTAGTACGACTAGCATTGTTTGATGTTGAATGATTCTTCTATAAAGGAAAGAGAATATTGAAAATAGAATTACAGAAAGATATATGGCAGAAAAAGAAGATAACTGGAAAAGTCCAGCTCAGGAGTATATGCTTGATATACAAGTTATAGATGTATTACTATTTAACAAAGTATTTTTTGGGTATTTTGATACCACATTGGTTGGTATGAGTTGTCATACAAAGCAACGCAATGCAAGAAATACAAGGGCCTAAAAGGAACTAGTAATAGATGTGGAATCGATTATGACAAGAACGGAAATAAAGTGTTATTGTGTTCATTGTCGTATCAAACCAAACATTGAAGATTTATTTTAATAACTTAATAAGTTGTTATTTTGTTCTGGTCTTTTGTGAGAACAAATGAGATTGTTCAAACTATGACCATATTCCATAATTGATGGATATGTTAATATAAATCATGTTGGTAAAGTAAACATCTATAAAACTAAATGCTAAACGTTGCAAGACGTAAAAGAGTTTCACTTAAATTGTGACACCACCATTTTAGTTCATATCGGAAAGGAAAACATGAAGGAACTCCATATTGATGGACTTCCGGAGTCATTTTGTTTTGAATAAATTGACGCTTGTGAGACCTCTTCCAAAAGATGACTACACTGGTAGAAAATAGGCCTTCGGTACGCCCCCATTAGTCCCCAAAATAATGGACCCGCGACCATAGGGGTCTTTAGTCACGGTTCGGGACGAGACCCGCGACCAATAGTCTGGGCCCAGCGCGCTCGGCCCACAGCTGGCGGAGGGGAGGGGATTTAGTCCCGGTTGGCCAGACCAACGGGGACTAATAGGTCCTCGGGCCGGCCCCACGGCCTTTAGCCGCGGTTGTCCAGGTGAACCGGGACTAAAGGCCCATCCCTATATATAGGACTCACCTCGCTGCACTTGGCCACATTTGCTCACAATATTCACAAGGGGGTGGTGGGTATGCTTTTGGTTCCTACTATGCACACAAGGTGTTCGATGAAATGCCCCATAGCATGAAACACACTTGAGAGTTTTCATTTATTTTACCTCCGTGATCGCGGTTAGCAACTTGAACCTTTCATGATTTGTATTATTTCCAGCTAGCTAGTTAGTTTAACAGATGCATGATGGTTAATTATATACTTTATATAATAATAATGCAGATGAATCGGCAATGGATGTACGGTAACCGACTCTCCGGTGAGTTCACTACGGGTTTGAAAGATTTCCTCGTAGTGGCAAATGCGAACAAACAGCGAGGTTTTATTATGTGTCCATGTGCTGAATGTAAGAATGAGAAGGGTCACTCCTCCTCAAGAGTCGTTCACATGCACCTGCTTCGGCACGGTTTCATGCCAAGCTATAATTGTTGGACCAAGCATGGAGAAAGAGGGGTTAGAATGGAGATATTTGATATGGTCAAGGATTTGAATGTCATCTTTGGAAAGGGTCCTGGCGGACAATCAGTTCCGCAGGGAGTTGACGGGCACGTACCCATGTGGAAAAAGAAATCGATATTTTGGGAGCTACAGTATTGGAAAGTCCTAGATGTCCGCTCTGCAATCGACGTGATGCATGTTACGAAGAATGTTTGCGTGAACCTGCTAAGCTTCTTGGGCGTGTATGGGAAGACAAAGGATACAAAGGAAGCACGGCGGGATCAACAACTTTTGAAAGACCCAGATGACCGGCATCCGGAATGGTTTCAAGGTCGTGCCAGCTACGCTCTTACGAAAGAAGAGAAGGTCATTTTTTTTGAATGCCTGAGCAGTATGAAGGTCCCGTCTGGCTTCTCGTCGAATATAAAGGGAATAATAAACATGGCGGAGAAAAAGTTCCAAAACCTGAAGTCTCACGACTGCCACGTGATTATGACGCAATTGCTTCCGATTGCTTTGAGGGGCCTCCTACAGGAAAATGTTCGAGTAGCCATTGTGAAGCTGTGTGCATTCCTCAATGCAATCTCTCAGAAGGTAATCAGTCCAGAAGATCTACCACGGTTACAGAACGATGTGGTCCAATGTCTTGTCAGTTTTGAGTTGCTGTTTCCACCATCCTTCTTCGATATTATGACGCACCTCCTGGTCCACCTAGTCGAAGAGATTTCCATTCTCGGTCCTGTATTTCTACACAATATGTTCCCCTTCGAGAGGTTTATGGGAGTATTAAAGAAATATGTTCGTAATCGTGCTAGGCCAGAAGGAAGCATCGTAAAGGGCTATGGAAATGAGGAGGTAATTGAGTTCTGTATTGACTATGTTCCTGACCTTAAGCCGATTGGTATTCCTCAATCGCGGCACGAGGGGAGACTAAGTGGAAGAGGCACGATCGGAAGGAAATCAACGATATGTATGGACGGTCATTCTATGACTGAAGCACACTACACAGTTCTGCAAAATTCGAGCTTGGTGGCTCCGTACTTCGAGCAACACAAGAATATTTTACGCTCGAACAACCCGGGGAAGCCTGAATCATGGATTAGAAAGGCCCACATGGAGACTTTCGGCAGTTGGTTGCGAAAACATTTAATGAATGACAATGATGTTGAAGATCAGCTGTACATGTTGGCCAAGACACCATCTTCGACTATCACGACTTTCCAAGGGTACGAGATTAATGGGAATACATTTTACACGATCTCCCAAGATAAAAAGAGCACCAACCAAAACAGTGGTGTCCGCTTTGATGCAGCAACCGAGATTGGGCAAAAGGTCACATATTATGGTTACATAGAGGAGATATGGGAACTTGACTACGGACCCTATTTTAAGGTCCCTTTGTTCCGGTGCAAATGGTTCAAGCTAACAGGAGGTGGGGTAAAGGTGGACGAGCAATACGGAATGACAATGGTGGATTTCGACAATCTTGGTTACCTTGACGAACCATTCGTCCTAGCCAAAGATGTCGCTCAGGTTTTCTATTTGAAGGACATGAGTAGCAAACCGAGGAAACGGAAAGATAAGAAAACGATCAGTGCATCATGCGATGATCCAAAGCGTCACATTGTTCTTTCAGGGAAAAGAAACATCGTGGGAGTGGAGGACAAGACAGACATGTCAGAAGATTATAATATGTTTGGTGAAATTCCGCCCTTCAAAGTGAACTCTGACCCAAGCATTAAGTTAAATGATGAGGATGCTCCATGGATACGTCCAAATCGTAAGAAAGCGGGGACACAAGGAAAGAATTGATGTGTAATAATTTATTGTACCAAACTTTGTTGAATGGATCATGTTTAATGGATCATTTTGAATTATATTATCTCTAATTAATTTATTGTACCAAACTTTTACTAAAAACAGAAAACAGACGCGCTAGCGCGCCGCAGTGTCGCCGGAATGCAAATTCTTTTATTAAAAAGAGAGCGTCATGGACTACATCAGGGCCGGCGATATCCCCCGCCTGCGCTACCCTAAGGCCCGGTCCTGGAGTCGTGATCTTCCGAGGGAGTGCAGAGCACCGTCAGACGATAGTGACGACGACGGCGGCGGCGACTACGACGACTACGAGTACATGTACTATAGGCCTAGGCAGGAGTATGACTAGTAGATCGATGCACTTTCGCCATTATGTACTGCTTTGTTTATTTAGATCTATGCTCTCCGTCTGCGCTACCCTCAGGCCCAGTCCTGGGCTCTGAATTTTCTCATGTCGTAGGCCTAGGCAGGAGTATGACTAGCAGCAGATATCAGATCATGCATGCATCTATGCTCTCCGTTTAGGTTTGCCATTATGTACTGCCTTTTTTATCTATGGGAATTTTTAAGATTGGAAAAAGAATTAGTTCTATTTTTCTGAATTTTCTGATATATTATTTGTATTTTTAAGATTGGAAAAAGAATTAGTTTTATTTTTCTGAATTTTCTGATATATTATTTGTATTGTTAAGGTTGCACGCATCTATTATTTCTATTCGAATAACCACCTTTAGTCGCCGTTCGTGTCACGAACCGGGACTAAAGGCTCGTTCTGCGCGGGAACGAGAAATCCGCGAAAATTTTCACCATTAGTCCCGGTTCGTGACACCACCCGGGACTAAAGGCCCGCGGAGGGTACCCCAGGGGACCTTTAGTCCCGGTTCGTGACACCACCCGGGACTAAAGGCTGGAACTATATATGTGGATGCCTTCCTGCCCCAAAATTTTCTAAGTCACAAACCCTCTTCTTCCCTCGCGCCGGCGCCTGCTCGTCTTTCTGCCCCGTCGCCGTCGCCCGCGCAGAGGACCGCGCCGTCTCCATCGCCGTCGCCGTCGCCGTCGTCGAGCCCTTCTCTCCACCGCCTCCACCCTGCTCCGCCCCCGTCCCGTCGCCGTCTCTCCGGTAGGTTCCCCGCGGGCCGTCGCCGTCGCCCTAGATCCAACGCGCGAACGCCATCGAACGGATCGAGAACACGAATCACGCGCGAACGCGCCGCCCTCGAACGGCGACCACGAACTGAGAACGCGCCGCCCTCGCGCTCGCTACCGCGGCCAGATTCGCCGCCGGCGAGACAACAGTGGCCGTGTGGCCTCGTCCCCATCTCCGTCCCCTCCCCCGTGGCGAGCACCACAGTGGCCTCCTCCCCATCTCCGTTCCCTCCCCCGTGGCCGGAATCGTCGGAATCGCCGGAGACCCGAGAGCCTGAACTGCCACCGCCGGCCACCGTGTGACGCCAGGGGTGACGTCATCATGACGTCACCTGGCCACGTGTTGACGAGTTTTTTTAATGACGTCATCATGACACGTGGGGCCCACTGTATATGGAATTACAGAACATAATTAAATCTTCTAAATTAAATAACTTTTAATTTATAATTCCAAAAAATATGGAAAAATATGCAAAATGTTCACAAAAATGTAAGCTATCTGTTTATATCATTATCATTCATGTTTGACAAAGTTTAAAATGAGACCATATTTGAATTTGAGTTAAATTCATTAAAATAATGAAAGTAAGTTTTAATTCAATAAATTCAGAATATTAAGTATAATATACCAAAATGACCAGAAAAGCAAATGCAACCTAGCTTTGGGGTTCTCCAAGTCATTTGAGAGACCCTACCAATCTGTTTTCCCTCTTTCTACGACAATATTTGCTAAGTCTCCTATATACTTAATTAATTTTTACTACATGCATGTCTGCAGGAGTGACATATGGCAGACAATAGAGACCTGACGGCGGAACAGGAGGCTGAAGGTTATATATTAGATATCATAGCCGGAGGAGGAACAGACATTGACGATGATGTAATCTCTTCTTATCTGAACCTTGAGGATCAAGAAGGTGAAGGAGGAACAGACATTGTCGATGATCAAGGAGGTGAAGAAGGAACAGACATTGTCGATGATCAAGGAGGTGAAGGAATGGACATTGATGACGGAGGTCAACCGTCGACAAACGACGATCTCCAATTGCAAAGAACAACCACCTCCGGCGAGGTATATATTTTAGCCCTCGGTCTTATTTTAGCCCTCGGTCCAATTGCAAAGACTAACGCGCGCGACTCTCTTTCTTATTTTAGCCCTCGGTCGGATCTAGTATGACAAAGCATGGCAAATCCAAGGAGATGAAAGATTCCGAAATATATACCATCGAATCAGTCAGTCAAATCGGCAAGCCCCTATAGCACACCACAAAGTTTATCAACCAATGCGGAGTCATTGTTAGAGACGTCGTCCCGATCACCGTCCAGGAATGGAAGGAGCCAAAGAAAGCACGTGTTGGTTTCACTTATGTCGACAAGAGAACGAAAAAGATTATGTTTAGAAAGCTTATTGCACATTTCATTCTACCTCCGGAATACAACAAAAAAGATGAATTCGGTCAGGACGTTCCGGGTGGACGTGAGAGGAGGAGGATAGTCAAAGAGTTCGCTCTTCAGAAGATGGCCGAAGCATTCCGGAACTTCAAGAAAAAATTGTTCCGTGAATATGTCAGCCAGGGCAAGACTCCGAATTTCACTGGACAATATGAGAAACTGAGAGATGATTGGACAGAATTTGTGACGCAACATAAATCGGAGCATTTCAAGGTAATGTCGGCAAAAAATAAGGCTAATGCGAAAAAGAAACAGTACCATCATGTTATGGGGCCAGGAGGATACCGCGTTTCGGCGCCTAAGTGGCAGGCAATGGAGGACGGCCTAAGGGCAAGAGGAATCCGTCTAGGTACAGAGGGATGGGACGAAAGAGCCAAAATGTGGTGGTACGGGCATGGGGGATCGCTAGACCCGGAGACAGGGGAGTGTGTTCACCGGCAGAAAAAGTTTGCTCCCACAAAAGAACTTGTTGACGCAATGACCAAAGCTCAACAGGGCAAGATCAAGTTCAACAGAGAGAGAGACCAACTGACAGTTGCCCTCGGAAATCCTGAACACGGAGGACATATACGAGGCAAAGGCAGAATGCCGTGGAAAGTAGGGTTTTCCCAGGAGGGTGACCCGTACTGTTACAGAAGCCGTAGGAGAGGTACGGACCGGGCTGCAGATGAACTGGCGAATCTTGCAATGGAAGTTTCTGACCTGAAGAAGGTCGTGGCGGGAATACTTGAGAAAGAAAAAGCGTCGGCTGCAGGGCCGCATCAAGAACATGCAACGGATCTCGGAAGCCAGCAGCGGAGAAGCAGCGTGGCTTCCACGGAGGCCCCGACTGCAGGTGCTAATGCACCGATGATCGAGAGTCGTGCACCGGAGCCTCACTACCCCGTGGATGACGTAAAGGAGATGAAAGAATGTGATCTGCATTATCCCGTGGGGAACATTTCCATGAAGGTGGCTACCGGCAGTGCTTTACCCTATACACCTGGAGCACTCCATCACAACAACCCCATTCCATATGGCTATGCTCGTGTCACGGTGGAAGACATAGTCCAAGCGTTTGAGGACCTGGAGATTGACATAGCTACACCCGAAGGGGAGAGAAGACTTGGAGATGTCAAGCGCCAGTTCATTCTATGGAAAAAGAAGTACATAGTGTTTCCAGGCGAGACGCCAAGGCTAACAAGTCCACCCCCCTACGATGGTGCAGGTGCTGGTGGTGGTGGTGGTGCTAGTGCTGGTTCACCTACGCCTCCTTCACGCCATTCGACGCCGTCCCCCGATCTTCCTCCTCCGGTGGTTAAGCAGCCGTCGCCCACGATTCCTCCTCCGGAGGAAAAGCAGACGTCTCCCACTATTCCTCCTCCGGAGGAAAAGCAGACGTCGTCGCCCCCCATTCCTCCTCCGGAGGATAAGCGGACGTCGCCCCCCATTCCTCCTCCGGAGGATAAGCAGACGTCGCCCCCCATTCCTCCTCCAGCGAAGAAACAGAAGCAGGCGGGCAGCAAGGGAACACGCTCTTGGTCTATTAACCCGGACCCTTATGTACCTAAGACCACACGGGTACCGGAGCCATCACTGAAGCCTCTCACCCCAAGGCCTTGGGAACTTAGTGATGCTGAAACCAAATTGGTCGTGAAGGCTGACGTTGAGAAATGGAAGGGCAAACTGAAGGCGCTAAAGGAGCCTGAGCCCAAGGAAGTATTCCCTCCGATTGTAGACTATTGGGCTACGGATTTTTTATCGACAGTGTCCCAATCCGTGAAGAATTTGCCTAAAGACTATGATATTGAACTTCGTAAGCAAGCAGGAATATTGGAGGAGGAGAAAAAAAAAGCAAAAATGATACAAAGCGGGAAACAAGTTGCCCAGCTCGGGATGCAGAGTAAACAATCGATATCCCCCCTCATAGTGAAAGCCGCTCCGGAACATGACCCCGAGGTCATAAATGCTGTGACAGCAATGGGATTGACTGTAGCTACTGCCATGCAAAATGCGTCCGAGGCCGGTATGTCTCTCCGTGCCTTTTTAGACATGGACGATATGCCAGTGGCTGATGTAGCATTAAAATATGTGAAGAAAGGGCCTCTCGTCGAGCCTGCGAAGGAAAAGGATCTACCACCACTAATGCAAAGTCTTCTACGTTGGTACAAAGATTTCATAACTTTTACCGACAAAGAATATGTGTATGTGGATTATACAGAGGAGCATCACACCAAAAAGTACTCTGTAACAGTTGAGTTGAGTGAATTGTTCCAACTGTTCAATATGCGTGAGCTCGACAAATCTATCCTGAGTTGCTACGTTCTGTAAGTGATTTATTTCTACCTCATCTCGTTCTTCATTTGCCTACACTATATATATATATATATTGTCCTAACTATATTGTTCCGTACGCTATTATGCAGATTGAAGATTTGGGAATGCAAAGTAAGACTCATCCATGATATTGGGTTCATTGACCCACAAATCATTAATGGAACTATGTTAGAACGTCACCCCATAGACGTGGAGAAAGACTTGTACAATTTTTTTAAAAAGCATGAATCCAAAAGATATATTCTATTTCCTTACCATTTTGGGTGAGTGTTTCTCTCATGTTCCCATTCTCTTTTGTTTACTCCATGCATGGTATGTCCAATCGATAAATTATGCATGACTCTGCATCTAATGTGTCCGCAGGTACCACTGGATTCTGCTAAAAATTGATCTTCACCAGGCCATAGTTTTCATCATTGACTCTATGAATTCAAATACAGATCTTTGGGTCGACATGAGAAAAATGATGCAAAAGTAATTATTTTTCAATCATTTGCGCTCTATATCGATCGGTCTCTTTTGTTCATTTTCTAAGCTAATAACTCCCTTGTTCATTTAATTTTATTTGCATTGTAGAGTTTGGAGACGGCTCTCACATCAACATGTCGGTGAATTCAAAGATGCGCTAAAATTTAAAAATGTGTTCAAAGGTGTGGATAAGCAGCCACCGGGGACCGGTCTATGTGGATACTATGTCTGTGAGAACATACGGAAAGAAATATCTGAGAGGAAGAAGGACGAGCAAACGCGGAACGGTCTCAATAACTTGCGGAGGGCGCTTACTCCAGAAGCTCGCTTCCGACCAATTCAAGAGGAAATAGCAGGATTTTTCCTTAGGCATGTCATCCAGAAGAAAGGAGAGTTCCATGCGTCCACCGACGATGACTTTTATAAGCATGTATAAGCCCTAAGTACTTTGAAACTTGTGCGAATTTGTGTATGCTCGTCCATCTTAATTGTGTAATATGGAAACTTGTTCGAGGTTGTATATATGGTCACCCGATATTGAATATATATTATATATTCCTATTGAATTCTCCTCGTTTGATATTTCATATATATATATATGCATGAATATGTGTACTGAAATTAAAACAAAACAAATTAAAAAGGAAACAGGTTTAGGGGGCCTAAAACCCTAAACCTGCGCAGGTTTTCAGTCCCGGTTAACCACAAGACCCGGGACTAAAGGTCCTCCGCCGCAACGGACCCCTAGCGCCCACGTGGACGGGCTTTTAGTCCCGGTCCGTAAGTGGCGGGACTATAGGGGGGGGCATTTAGTCGCGCATAGCTAGTCCCGGTTGCCCGGACGGGATTAATAGTCCTGGTGAACCGGGACTGTAGGCCTATTTTCTACCAGTGCTAGAATTCCGTTCATAGGCCAAAGTAGAATGGACGACGAATTTAATGGAGATTATACATATTGATGTATATAGTCCATTATGTTTAGTCATGTATGGTGGATTAATTTTTCCTTCATAAAATTTTGTCGATGATTTGAGTAGATATGTGAGTATATCTATTTAAAGAGAACGAAATTTGACATTTTGAATTGGTTCAAATGGTTGTTAATATGAAGTAAAAATCATTGTAACAAGATAATCAAGTATTTATGATTGGATCATAAAGGATAAAGTTTGAATTACAAGTTTAGTAAAACATCTGAGAAGTTGCAGAATTGTTCTACAACTTATATTACTCGAATTAACCCGCATTAGTTCGGAGTGTTCGAGAGACAAAATCAAACCTTGTTGACATGGTAGGATAAATAAAAATGCCATTATAATTTTGTAGTTTATACATTAGTGACAACCGCTTTTACACTGAAAAGAGCGCCATCATGATCCATTGAAATTGACACCATATAAGATATGGTTTGGGTAACCCAAATTGTCTTTTTCTTAAGTTTTGGTATGCATAGCATGTGTAAAATGTTTACAACCAAAATGTGATACACTTATGTTTATAAGGTTATCCCAACGAATCCATTGGGTATTTCTCCTATCACCGAGCAAAGACAAATGTTGTTATAAGAAAGGGTTGATTTCTCGAGAAAGTAGTTCTTGCGAAATAAGTGAGTGGGAGGACAGTACAAACTCAACCAGATTAGAGAATCTTTGTTAGCATGTCAAGAGTAGCGCATCATTGGAAGTTGTTCCAGGGTTTCCTATTTTGACTAAGTAGAAGACGCTACATGTGATTGTAGATATTTCGAATGAGTTTGCGAACTGAACCACAAAAGTCATAAAACTTTGTACTTAGACCAACTTGTGGTTTAAGAGTAAAGTGTTGTTTTTACAACAAAAGGACCTGGACCATATAAAGGAAGCAAATGATGGGCCCTGACTTCGTAAAATTGACTATGAGTCATTATATCCGTCATAGTATCCTTGTATGTATATCAAGTATGTGACTTGGTAGTCCTTTCGATAGGCATGATGCCTAACAATAGCAAAAGGGTCTATATAGCGACAAAGACATGGATTTTTACATCCTTTGAAAGTTGTACTTATCGAAAAGTTGTTTTCAACGAAGTTCAAAGAGTTGACTACTACAAGATTTTGATCTTCTGTAGTGATGCTTTAGTCTTTGCGGATAGTTCTAGCAAAAGTTACATATTATGATATGCAGTTGAATAACAAAACCAACTTTCCTTTCAAGGAAGTTTGATCGAGGATGTGTCCTTGACACAGTCTGAGAGTTTTGTAAAATTCAAAAGGTTGCCGGAAAGGTATGCACGCTTCAATTGTTGAAGTGAGCATAACGAAGTTGGAATCTTTACCTTAATGAAGTTATCAAAAGAGTTTGATTTCATCATGAACGATAAAGATGCTTGTAGAGTTACAAGAAATTAAGTGGGAGCGCTAAGACATATTTCCAATGCTTTATGTAGATGACATATGGTTGATTGGAAGATATGTATTTTAAACCAACACGGTTAAGATTTTCATGTTGATGAAAGGCTTAGAAGATATCGAGCATCGATATCTATAAGAGATGGATTGAAACGCCTGATATGATTGAAGCCAAATTACATAGATGAAATATTGAAATAAGTCAATATCGAAATGACAAGAAAGAGTTCTTGTCACATGGAAAACAATTGAGCAATATTCAAGTGTTTAGACACATGATGAGCATAATGAAATTGAGATTTCTAAGTCACATGTTCCATGCTATGTACACAACCAGATGAGTATTGTGCTATAAAAGGTTATAGCAGGATAATTCATACGATGATTAGACAACAGTGGGAGAGATCCTTATGCCATTTTAGAAATGCTAAGGATGTGTTTTCCTATGTAGTAATGACAAACTATTTGTTGTAATATGTTACACTAATATTCTTGTCATATATTCAAATAATTTTATCTCAACTAAATATGTGATGAAGGGTAGCACAATAGGCTGGAAGAAATTTCCATGCTGGATTTGAAAGAGTTTCAAAATTAAAGTATTGTGAGAGATACTACAACAAAGGCTAAGTATATCGTTGTGTTGACAACAAAATAATAAGAGTATTTTGTGTCAAGGAGTTCTTTATTGAACTTGGTGAATTTCCAAGAATGCTGACAGTATGAAGCTACATTTTCACAATCTTAGTGACATTAGTTTAAGCTGAGGAATTAAGGTTTCACCGATTGACCAAATATATACAAAGCCATCTCATTAGAGAATGAGTGATGCGTGTAGACGCAAAGAGCATGCAAATACAATAGGACCTGAACAATTCAGATCTTTTTGATGATGTTTACCACATGCGAAGGATGGTAATAACACTGGAATGCCATATGTGTTAAGTGCTTACAGACTAGATTATTGACTCTAGTGCAAGTGGGAGACTGAAGGGAATATGCCCGAGAGGCAATAATAAAGTGTTTATTATCTTATTCCTTGTTTATGATAAATGTTTATTTCTCATTCTAGAATTGTATTAACCGGAAACATTGATACATGTGTGTTTAATAAACAAACAATGGTTCCTAGTAAAGCCTCTCTTTTAACTAGCTCGTTGATTAATAGATGATCAAGGTTTCCTGATCATGAACATTGGATGTTGTTGATAACGAGGTCATGTCTTTAGAAGAATGATGTGATGAACACATACCCAATAGCAAGATAACAATACGATCAAGTCATTTAGTTTATATTGTTATATCTTGCGTACGAAGTAACTTATTCATTAGACCATGAGATCATGCCAATCACTGGTACCAGAAGGGTGCTTTGATGTCATCAAACGTCACACCGTAACAGGGTGACTATAAAGGTGCCGTTAGGTATTCGGAAAGTATTATTTGAGGATCATGGATCAAGAGTGGGATTTTTCCATCCAAAATGACGGAGAGATATACTTGGGCCCTCTCGGTGATATCACATCGACACCGCTTGCAAGCACGTTACTAGGTCACAAGGATGTCATATCACGGAAACGAGAAAAGAGTACTTGTTGGTAACGAGATTTAACAAGGTATGGTTGATAGCAATGATCGAATCTCAGACAAGTAAAATATCGCGAGACAAAGGGAATAGTTCACGACGCTGATGGTTCACACGATCACAAGAGTCATCGTTGAATATATAGGAGTCATCACGGATCTCCAGATCCCGCTGTTGACTATTGATCGAAGAGGAGTCTCGATCATTTCTATTTTATTCGCGAACCATAGGGTGACACACTTAAGGTTCGATGATGCATTTGAGAGGATACGGAATAACGAAGAATGTTTTGAGCAGCACCGAAATTGTTTTGGGGAAAATTGAAATAGTTCAAGGGGTTTTTCATCGAATGGTTGTTAATAGAATTAACAAATGACTCGAGGTTATATATGCAAAATTTTGTTAATAGAATTAACAAATCTGAAATAAAGAAATAAAAATGTTTTATTTATTTATTAAAGAAAACCTCTTGGATTTTCTAAGTGGAGTTTTAAGGGAAAATGAGTGGGTGTGAGTGGAGTGTCCACTCACATGATGAGGTAAGAGGTGGGGGCACACCCATGGGCTGGCCGCACCCCCTTGGGCTGCCTCCTCCTCTCCTATAAATAGAGGGCATGACATCCCTCTCTCACACACACTTGCCCACCTCATTTCCTCTCCACCCGCTGCTCCATTCCATGGTCTCTGGCTTGGCGAAGCTCTGACCGTGGGATTCTTCACCACCACCACGCCGTCGTGCTGCTGGAGTTCCGAGGGATCCTCTACTTCCACACCCCGCTGGATCGAGGGAACAGAGGTCGTCATCAACTATAAGTGTGACCGGTCACGGAGGCACCGCCATATTGTGGTGCACATCTTCTCGCTATCGGGATTGGAGTGAGTACGACTACGCCAACAACGAGATTTGATATCGTAATGCTTTGTGTCTTCAAGGGTATGTGTTCTCCTTAACCCTCTCTTTGCCCGTTGCACTTCGTATCCTAGATTAGATCTTGCCCTTTTGGGTGTCTCTCGCGTAGGAATTTTTTTGTTTTCTATGCAACGACCCCTTCACCAATTGCTTGATCTCAAATACAAGGAAGAATTTAAGCTCTCCCATCATGGACATCTCAAACCTGTTAGTCATAAGCTTTGAGAACTCATTATTAAAATCTTGGTTAGTTGATCCAAAGATAATATCGTCCACATAGAGTTGGCATATGAAAAGCTCTCCATTTACCCTCTTTGCGAAAAGGGTGGGGTCGATCTTCCCAACTTCAAAACCACGTTCTTCCAATAACTCTCTAAGGTGCTCATACCACGCACGTGGTTCTTGTTTAAGTCCATAGAGCGCCTTATCAAGCTTGTAGACATGGTTAGGAAAGTTGAGGTTCTCGAACCCCGGAGGTTGCTTAACATATACCTCCTCTTTTAGTGGACCATTCAAGAAAGCACTTTTGACATCCATTTTTTGCAACTTAAAATTATACGAAGATGCATATGCAAGAAGGATATAGATGGATTCAAGGCGAGCCAAGTGAGAATAGGTCTCATCAAAGTCAATGCCTTCCACTTGAGTGTAGCCTTGAGCCACCAATCTTGCCTTGTTCCTTATGACAATACCATTCTCATCTTGCTTGTTCTTGAAAATCCACTTAGTGCCAATAACATTGTGGAAATCTTTGTGCTTCTCAACAAGCATCCAACCTTTATTGCTGAAAGTTGTTGAGGTCATCATGCATAGCTTCAATCCAACCAGAGTCCTCTAGAGCTTCAAACACTTTCTTTGGTTCCACCATAGATATGTGAGCTTGATGGTCACTAAAATGAGCCAATTGCCTTCTTGTGGATCTTCTAGCTTGAACATCTTCCAACACTTTGTTATCTTGAGCATCAATATTCTTCAAAGCTCTTTTTATTCTTCTAGCACGACGGGCTTTCGCTCTCCTCATTATTGCAAGGAGGGATCACTTGATCATCTTGATCATTTGGGTCCCCGTCTTGACCAACTTGGACTTGATCATCATCATCATCAACAACAACATATTCAACACTGTCTTCAACTTGAGGATAGAAGGATGAGGAAGTTTGATCTTATCCTTGAACTTGACTAGCTTGAATGATAGGAGTGGTTGCATCTTGTGTAGTAACTTGGTCAATGAGAGGAGGTTCTTCAACATGTTCTTGGTTAGGTACATCACTTGGCTCCTTGGCTAGTTCTTCTATTGTAGAGGAGGGATCCACTTGAGTAGACCATAGTCCTTCTCAGGTCTCCATAAGGTGTCCCTCAATGGGGCGGAAAAATCCCACACCCATCCTTCCTATGGCTTCTTGAGGCATTTCAACATCTACATTAGAAACATGAAATTGCGCCACTTGTCAAGATTCTATGGCAATCCGTGAGGCTTTGTCAAAGACTCTATAAGTGTGGGATTCAGCACCGTAACCAACAAATATACCCTCAATAGTTTTGGATTGAAATTTAGACAACCTAACACCCTTGATCAAATAGAAACACTTACAATCGAATACACGGAAGTAGGATACGTCGGGTTTGTTGCCGGTGAGGATCTCATATGGAGTCTTGTCCAAGCCCTTGCAGATGCAGAGGCGGTTGGAGGAGTGGCATACGGTGGAAATGGCCTCGACCCATAGATATTGGGGAGAAGAATACTCCGCCAACATGGCCCTTGCCATATCCATTAGAGTTTTGTTCTTCCGCTCGGATACACCATTTTGTTGAGGGGTGTAGGTAGCAGAATATTGATGACGAATACCCTCATCACAAAGGAATTCATTCAAAGTGTAGTTCTTGAACTCGGAGCCATTGTCACTCCTAATAGCCATGATTTGGACACTGTGTTGACGTTGCACTTGGTTGGTGAAGTCGATGATAGTTTGTTGGGTCTCACTCTTGCACTTGAAGAAATAAACCCAAGTGTATCTTGAATAGTCATCGACAATCACCAAGCAATACTTCTTGCCTCTGGCACGACACCAAAGAGATCAACATGGAGGAGCTCCAAGATCCTCTTCGATGAGATAATAGTCTTGGCCTTATGAGCGGCATCATGGATCTTTCCTTCAACACACAACCTACAAACGCGATCTTTGGAAAAGGAAACATTTTCTTTTAGTCCGAGGATAAGGCCACCTTTGTGAAGACTCTGCAAAGTTCTCATGTTGACATGGGATAAGCTCCGCCTTTCCGAAAAGACACATTGTTTGAGAGTTGGAAGACTTTGAAAAGTCCACCACGAACAACTCATTTTCAACATGTCTCACGTATGCGACGTCAAGAGTCTTGCTCCTCAAAAGGACCACAATATCAGGATCAAAGAATACGGAGAAACCCATCCTCCCTAGAGCATGAACTGAAAGTAAATTGTAACCAAGGGATTCAACAAGAATGACGTCCACGATAGTGATATCATGAGCAATCACAACCTTGCAAAACCCCGATACCTTAGACTTGGACTTGTCTCCATAGGTGACGGTTGCATCAATATCATTTGGGTGCAACTCCGTCACAAGTTCTTTGCTTCCGGTCATATGACTAGTGCAGCCACTATCAATTATCCATTTAGACCCACCGGAAGCATAGTCCTGCAAGAGATCATTGACTAGAGTTATGATCCGAGGAGGGTCCCTTCATGTTAGAAACAAGGGTCTTTGGGACCCAAATGGTATAGTCAATGTAACCTTCAATAGGACCAACATATTTAGCTTGCACAACACCATAATAATCAACATATATGAAATGTGTGGATTGTTAGTTCCCGCGGAAATGCTACGAGTGCTGTTGTCCCTCATGACACCACCACTAGGAGCAACATTGTTTGCTCTTGCGGGAATTCTACGAGTAGTTTTGTCCCTAATGAAAATACCACCCTAAGCAACATGTTTGGCTTTCTTCTTGTTGTTCTTTTTCTCGGAAACATAGCCAAGACCTTGATTGACAACTTGTGGCCTAGGAGCACTCACTTGTGGTATAGAAGCAATCACTTGTGGACTTGAGGCCACAACCTTCTCAACTTGAGGTCCCTTTCCCTTGAGCCTTGCTAGCTCATCCTTCAACCTAGCATTTTCCTCAATAATATTAGCATGATCACAATAAGAAGTAGAGGTGATAGGGGTGTTGCATTGATTAAGTTGAGTTTGAAGTTGTTCATATAACTCTATGAGGGTAGAGTGTTGACTCTCCAAGGTCTTGTGAGCCTTGGTGAGCTTTTCAAACTCCTCGGTTAGTTTATCATGACCAACCCCAAAAGTCAACCTTATCCTTTTTAGCCTTTTTATATTTAACAATTGCAAGGTAACGTTCCTTAGTGATATTAGAAACAAGTTCATAATGTGACTCTTCCATAGATTCAAGTTCCTCCTCAAGAGAAACTCTACCATCATGCTCTTCCTTAAGAGTCATGGGGAGAGATGCTATCTCATCCGCATCCCTTCTTTCAATCTCACCTTTCTTCTCAAGAGCTTCATGGGTCCTCTCCCAATTGGCTCATGAGATGATCAAAGTACTTCTTGGTCTCCCCTTGCACGTTAGACATAAAACGTTCCAAAGAGATAATTTCATCTTCTACTCTAAGACTAGCATGGTTTTCCAATTCATTTGGGGTCCTAGAGCTGGGAGAAGGTGATACCTCCGAGGCCTTAGCCATGAAGCACTTGGAATTTGGGTGAGGATGATTCTCATTGGGGGATTCAAAGAGAGATGAAGATGATGGAGTTGAAGAAATGACAAGATCGACCACTTCACTTGTGGTTTGTTCTTCTTCATCACTTCCGGAATCATACTCCTCTTGAGTCACTAGCATAAAACTTGGTGGGAGACTTCTTGTTGAAAGGTTTCTTCTTGAAGTAAGGTTTCTTGTAAGCAACCTTGAACTTGTCCTTGCGAATGAGATTGCCACCATGGACTTCTCTATTTTCATAGGGACACTCCACAATGAAATGGTGCTTATCTTGACAATTGAAGCAAGACCTCACTCTTTGAGTCCCTTCGTTACCATAGCAAGACTTGGTCTTCTCCTCAACATATGCCTTGGCCTTGGGTGGATTCTTCCAAAACTTTTGCACGGTAAGAGCAATGACATCTTTGAGCACGGGGTCATATTCTTGATCCTTCAATGGAGCCAAGTCCTCAAAGCAAATCTTCTTCATACTCAACCTCTCTTGACACAACCTTGGCCTTCAAAGAAACCGATGCCCCTTTGTGCATTCCTAGGGATCTAGCACGGTTGTCAAGAGCATTCTTGGTTTTCACTTGATAGGAGGACACCTCTTGCATCACTTGAGTTGAGGTCAGAGAAGCAAAGTCATGTCTTCCTTGAATGCTCTTCAAGTCTGTGGGCTCGAAAGGCATGAGAGCAATCATGTACTTCCTTTTGATCCAAGCATCATCAATATACTTGGCACCAACATTGTGGAATGCGGTGGCAAGCGTCTTGAGCCTTCGGTAAATGTCTTCATGGATCTCACCATCATGCATATAGAACCCTTCGGCCTCATTGCTTAAGGCATCATACATATTCCTTTGCATGCTCTCATTGCCCACAAACATGACGACAAGAGCGTCCCATGTTTCCTTGGCGGTGGAGTAATATTGAAGATGAGGCATGTGGTTAGGACCCACACCTTGTTGGAGAATAGACAAGGCGGTGTAGTTGAGTTGACAATCAACGACTTCTCTTCTTGTCAAGTTCTTGGGGTCATGTGGCTTGTATCCATCTCGAGTGACCCTCCAAAGTTCTATATAAGAAGAGTTCAAGTGAGTTTCCATATAATATTGCCATTCACCAAAAGAGTGTGCATCAATTTTAGGAGGATATCCTCTAGGAATTATATGAGGATGTGGGACGGGAGGGTCGGGAGAATAGTGTCCTTCGATGGAGTCGTATTCTCCTTTTCCCTCCTTACCCTTATCGGTGGAGTATTTAGCGGAAGCATCTTTAGATGGATCACCATTATCCCCTTTCTCGGCGCCCTCCGGATCTTTGTCCGGAGGAGATGAAGTGGCGGTCTCCGATTCCTTGGCTTTCATGAATTGCAACATGAGTGTTCGCAATTCATCGATTTTTCTCTCCATGGATGAGGTCAATGAATTTTTCAACTCATTGAGATCATCCATAGAGACATGCACCACGGAATGGGCGACCTCTGTATCATCGACCATACTAAACTCTTAGGCAGGTTAAGCCTGATAAAAGAGCCGAGACTCTGATACCAATTGAACGGATAGTAAGGCCACCTAGAGGGGGGGGTGAATAGGTGCTATGACCAATTTTATTTTTTCTACAAGATTAGGCTTGACATGAAGGTAAATTCTCTAGATAATGCAACTACGGTGAATTTACCTATATGAAAAGAACAAGCACAAACACAATACAAGCACAAGTAAAGGGGAAGGGAACGAGGTAACCGATATGAAGCACGCGGAGACACGGTGTAATCCCGAGTTCCTCCTTCTTAAGGGAGTGCGTCTCGTTGGAGGGGTGTGAGCTTCGCCACAAAGTCCTACTCAACGCCACAAAGGCCTCACCCTATTCTCCGATGAATCCCGCCACAAAGGCCTAGTCCACCTTCCACTATTGATTCCCTTTGATGCGGGAATCGAATCCTTTACAAACAATCTTGGGGCACACACCCACAACCAAATTGGGGGCTCCCAACACCAAGAATCACCAATTGTAGTAAGAGGTCCAGGTTCTCCACAAATGGAAACCCTAGACTCAAATCCTTCAAGAGAATGAGGGGGAAATGAAGAACGGCTCGGTGAAGATGTAGATCGGGGCCTTCTCCTTCAATCCTCCAAAGATCAACAAGTTTGGTGGGAGGGATTGAGAGTAATTCAGGATTTCGTGAGCTCAATAAATGCTATTCAATAAAGTGGACGAACTAGAGCTCAAGGAGGAAGAGGAGGGGTATTTATACCCCCTCCTCAAATCTAGCCGTTTGAGCAGGAAAACGTGTACCGGAATATCCGGTCCAAGTTTGGACCAGAATATCCGGTTGGCTTCTTTCTCCATATATGAATCAAACTCATTGACTTCAACCGGATAATCCGACTAGGAGTGAACAATCCGGTACCAATAATCCGGCTGGCTTCTGTCCCGCTTTGACACCTGAACCGGATATTCCGATTGATACGGAATAATCCGGTTCAAATAATCCGGTTGGATTATGTGACTAGAAGCTTGAGTCCTTAGTCGATTTTGAGCAAAACTACCTCAATCGGAATATCCGGTTCCTTCTGAATAATCCGGTTCAAATATTCCGGCTCATCTCTGTCCCGAACTGGACATAGACCACCCTAACCGGAATATCCGGTTGCCCGGAATAATCCGGTTAGAATAATCCGGCTCCTCACTGTCCCAAATCTCAATGGCCAATCTTCACCGATCTTTTTGGTGATCGATACGGATGTTAAGTATAACACATGCACACTAAACACCTCGATAAATAATATACCTAGTATTGTTAACTAACACACAAAAACAACGGGAAAACTAAATGCACTTTCACCTAGGGGGCGGGGGCGGGGGCGCGCCCAGGCATGGTGTGGGCCTCTCCTTGCCCCCTCCGGCTCTTCTTCTGGCTCCGGGGGTCTTCGGGTAAAATAAGGATTTCGGGATCTTTTCCGGGCAATTTTCTGAAAGTTGATTTTTGTGCACAAAACGAGACACCAAGTTAATTTGCTGAAAACAACGTTAGTTCGTGTTAGTTGTATCCAAAACTCACAAGTTTAGAGGTAAACAATAACAAAAGTCGTGCAGGTTGCTGACGCGGCCACATGGTTGCGGGGGGCGTGGTCGATGGCAGGAAAAAGGCTTGGATCTGCATGGATTCCTCGTCGAAGTTTTTGCTCACAGGAGGCGGCGACGAGAAATTGCGGTGGGAGCGGCGACCGAGAAATAGGGTTTGGAACTGGAAATCCCCTCCACACAACTCCATATAATGTTTCGACGCGGGTTTAATCGGCCCCCAAAAACGATTTACGGGCCAATACGATATACATGCTCTGCTCCACGCGAAATACCAGCCCAAACCCGTGAAATCACCGGGCTTTCCCAGTTTCGCGCAGTTTCCATGTTTTGATAGAGTTGCTCTAAGATTGCTCGACCTTTCTAGAGTGTTGTTTAGGACGGCGTCCCGGTGACTAAACCTAACTAGCTGCTTCCAAAAATGCAAGTGTCACACAAGCCGTTCCATCCAAACTATCAATGAACAAGAAATTTTATGTCCCAAGTCTTCTGTTATTATTTCTTAGGGTTTCTTACTTTCCTAGATGTCTTGATTTTTTATGACTAGATGCAGGTTCCGTGGGTGGTCACTGGTCACATGGATTTTATTTTTTCCACGATGCAATGTCAAGTAAGTTAATTAGTATTGTATGTAATTCGCCTTGTATATTTTATATGTTTTCAATATTGAATAATTTCTTTTTAATTTTATAATGACCAAAAATATAATTAACCATCTTTTAAATTGCAAAGAAATTTACCGACAACGATATTATAATTCAATAAACGGATCTTGCCCGTGAGTTTTTTTTTTTTACATTGATAATGTGTAAGCTGGCAATGATTTTGACCGATGAATATGACATTTCCTTGTGAAATCGAACCGTAATAAGAATAGGCTTGAACATTTGTTAGCCAGGCTATTCAGAAGTGAGCGTCTAATCAAATAATGGTTACATCACGCTCTAGTAAGTACTGAAGACCTCCTGCTTGCTGATTGTAATCCTATTATTTAAGTAGTACTATTTTTAGTTTCGTAGCAAAATGAAGGTTTGACTATCAAATATTATTTGTTAAGGACGCAAGGAAACATGGTTTTTGACTATTACATACATTTGCCATAATTTAACTTGTTCACTATTTTAATAGCAGATACCTATAGCGATGAAACTTACTTGCTACGAACCATAGTTAGTGCCGCAGACTCATCTTGAGTCTTGACACTGACGACCATTTTTTCTAGCTTCGCCCCGCTTACATATTACTATTAATACAAAATCTCGACTTTTAGAAGTTGACAGATAATCGTAGGAACCATGCATGCCTAAGAGTTTCGACGGTCCAATGAAAGAGGTCTTTTTTTTTTGGAAATGATAAAGATCCATGTGCTTATTTACTTATGCTATTACTTTTCATTGTATGCCATCACCACTCTATGGGAAAACATGAATGCATAAATAAAATTAAGAATTCCAGAGGAAATTGGTAAGGGCATCTCCAGCCGCCCCCCCCCCCCCCCCAGCCCCCAAGCGGCCTTTTTAGCGCCGGCGGAACCAAAAAGCGCCGTTTTTGCACCACTCTGCCGGAGTAATGGCGTGGCGGGCGGCCAGTGCATGCGCCCCAGTCAAAGGCTGCCGAAATAATGGCGTGGCGAGCGGCCGGACTGGCACGCGGCGCAGTAAATGGCTCCGCCAGAGCTACAAAAGGCGCCCCCGCCGGCCCACTCTCACCCATTCTCGACGTTCATCCCCTCGCCGCTCCCCTCGCCCTCACCGCACTCCAACTAGACACCCCGAGATGATGCCGCGTCGGCTCCGGGTCTGCCGCAACTCGCCTTTGTACTGCCGCGACGCGTGGCCACGATGATGACGATAGCGACAACGAGTTCCACTACGAGGAGGACGAGCAGCCGGCGCAGGAGGAGGCGGAGCCCGAACAGCAGCCGGCGCAGGAGGAGCCACTGCCGCCTCCAATCTGGCCCCGAACAGGTCGCGGCATGCAACTCGTTCACCACATGGCGCAACAAGGAGGCGTTCCACCGGGTCCGCGCTGGCCTCGAGGAGGCGGCGACAGTGGCCGAGGCTGCCGCTGTTCGGGCATCCTTGGAGACCCATCAGAGGGAGCAGGCGGAGCGCCAGGTCTACCAGCAGCTCACCGCGAACGCGGCGTCGGATGAGCAGCAGGCCCTCGTCGCGCGGTACGAGAGCGAGCGGCGCAACGTTTACCTGCAGAGCGAGAGGCGCAATCGCCATCCCTCCGAGCAGGCGCAGTTGCACCGGATGCGGATGCAAGGCAGAGCGGAGCGGCGCTGGCTCGCTACGGTGGCGAGCCCATCGCACTTCGCCGAGAACGACCACGAGGCTGGCCCCTCCAACATGCCGGTCTACGACGACTGCGAGGAGGACGACGAGGAAGAGGACGACGTCTAGGAGGAGGGCGACGACTAGGCCAGACGATCGCGGCGAGCCTCGGCCTGCCGTAGACGTAGTTGTTTATTTTTTTAATGTTTTTAGTTAAATTATGCCGTCTTTTTGTAAAAATATCGTCGAATCTATGAATTTGCGCCTATTTCAACGAATTCGCCGTTTTTGAATTAATTTGGGCCAAGACTTGGGCTGGCGGGCGACTGGAAACCGCGCCCCCAGGTTCCAGATTAGCGTCGTTTGGCGCCGCGGCGCCACCAAAACAACGGCGTTTTGGCCCCTGAGGGACCGACACAGCTGGAGATGCCCTAAGAATCGATATTTCCCTTAAAAAATTGCTTGTTGCATCAATTTACGCAAAAGGGGATGGGAGCGCGCCCAATTTTGGAATAAAAAGAAGGATGGCCCATAGTTGATTGCCTTTGTACGTGGCAGAGTAGATCTTAGCTTGTTTATTTAGGGATGCATTAGTTCTTTACGTCCTTGCATATTAAAGTATCAGAACAATAGAGTAACAGCTACAGATTCATGCTGAAAACATGTGCCATGTCTAGCTCCTTTCAGACTATTCTTTTCTAGTGATGAGTCTGACCCTACCTTGTTTGTGCCTTTGCCGAGGACTGATAAGAAAGCCCAGCTATTAATGTTTAATGAAGAATTTCCCTGTAGCCTCTAGCTATTTCCTTCTGCATTTTTTCTTTCCTTGGAAAGTGATATCAAGGAGCAAGCTGGATGCAATGTTTTACCCTCTTCAGTATTTGTTTTTAGTTTTTTAATCTTCTTATTACTGCCAATGTACGAGTACAAAATAAATATACGGACAAACCTATAACACAACTTTGTTTGCTTCAGTTATGTTCTATGGCTTCGTTATCTGAATCCACGCTGAATGATTCTACCCATGTAGCTGAAGATTTCTCTTGATGGTCCCATCAGGAACACTGAACTATGTACATCTGCAGTTGTATTTTCATATACTCCCTCCGTCTTAAATTAATTGTCTTAAACTTGGACAAAAATGGATGTATCTAATACTAAAATATGTCTAGATGCATCCACTTTTGTCCAACTTTGAGACAATTAATATGAGACGGAGGGAGTACAAGTGGTTCGGTTCATATTCCACTCTGTTTGTTTTGTATGAACGATCAGAGATCTGAAGATTTGTAGCAGGTTCTGTCTACAAGCATTCATAGATCAGGGAGCCTTTTGACCAGTCCAACTGCAAGTTGCTGTTAATGGTATTGCTCAACTTTTCCCAAGTAGCCAGAAGTGGAATTTCGGCTACCAATACTCAACAATGTATTACATGAGAGTTCTGTGTGCTTCTTTAAAAGGAAAAAAAAGGTTATTGTTCAATAATATTCAGTGAAACTGCAGGTTACATTATGTAAGTATGAATTCGTCGGTACGAGCTATCCTTATAAATTTAGGAGTGGTGTTTTTGCTTTTACTTTAGGAGTGGTGTTTTTGCTCCTTAAATTTTAAACGGATGCATATGCACCCTTTACCCGGATGCATATCTTTTTAGCATAAGTTAAATTGTGAATATGTGACCATATAGATTGTGAATATGTATCCGTGAATATATGCGCCCTTTAAAGTTTAAAGGAAACCACTTTGTGACCATATAGATTGTGAATATGTATCCGTGAAATTTTATTTCAATTTTTTTTACTTTTTGAAATATAATTTTTAAATACCGAGTGCATAGCATCCGGGTGCCAAAGTGAATTTTCCATGAATTTTTCACTATAGTGATGATACTATAGTCTAAATCTGTTACATTAATCTACGAAATTTAAGGCTGGCATCTAATGTCAGGAGGTGGGTCAAAAGTAATGGTAATAGAAGGAAGAAAAAAATCGATGAGATAATCTACTCCATGAAAAATATGCATATCCTAATCATGGGTGGTTTGTTCATACTGTCGATTAGTTAAATCAGATAATTGCTTATATTATCATGGCGATCATATATTTTTACTTAATGCATCGGCTAAAAAGATATTCATTCTCAGTGAGTAAACTTATGTTATGTAGCTCCAGCAATCCCGATTGTTGAAGTTTACAATTAATTGCAAATGCCTAATCATGGGTAAATACACTACAATGGCGATATTGTAGTTTCCACCGGCTACTTTAATTAATGAGTGAATCCCATCCTCTATTCGTATTTTAAGACACTAGTTACCCCCACTAATTTTTGGTGCCACTTTTTACCCCATATTTATTGAGGGTGCCTATTTACCCTATTTAACCACTTCGTCTCATGCTTGGCACACCTTGGGCCATTAATGAGCGATGAATCCCAACCTCTATTAATATATTAAAATGATAATAGTTAGTACCTCATTATTTTTTGTCACTTTTACCTCATGTTTTTGGAGGTGCGTTAATATTTACCATATTTAACCATTTTGCCTCATTATTGGCACACTGGACCATTATTAGGACGACGTAGACGCTGAATCAGCAGCTAGCTCGGAGGCGTATTCCAATTTTCCGTTTTTCCCGAACCTCTAAACTTAATATGCATCTTTGGGATGCCCTAGCCGCACCCCTACCTGTGACCCCACCTAGCGGCATGGCCCACGCCAATTTGATTGAGTCCCCACTCCTTTATCTTCTAGGGTTAGACAACTGCAATGAGCGGTGATGAGTTGGATGCCGACTCGACGTTCACGTTTGTGTGCTAGTGGACTCGGACTTTCATAAACGGGGCAAATTGGCTAAATGGAGCGAATATTGACACACCGTCATCAATCTAAGGTAAAGAGTGGCACACGAAGTTGAACGGGGATACATATAGTGTCATAGAAACAAGAGTAAAATGTGAAATCCACTGTTAATTATAAGAAATTCATTGTACACACAGCTACATCCAGAGCGAGGTTTATCGATGGTATGGCTTCCCTCTCCATAAGCTTGTTTCATTTCATTCAAGTATATATATTTTCATCGATTTAGTTACATGTGACAAATTGGCTAAAGCGCAGGACCGGGAGAATGCGGGAGCCCATGACCTCCGCCTACTTCTCCCCTCGAGTAGGAGTTGTATAGCATGGTGTTGGTCCTCTTTTGAATTTGTAAATATAATTCTTTTTCTATCAATGCATCCAAGCCTTTTGCGTTTTCGCCAAAAAAATAACAAAAGGTGCCAATGTCTTCAAGACTATTAAGTTAGATTAGGTGGTTCACATTATTACAGAACAATGAAAAACTCGCAGGTTTCAAAGCAAGAACTGATGAAAAAACAGGGCATGCTATTATTCCTGAATTCTATCAGTGTTAAGCATTGTGAGAAAATATGCCAGCTCTCAAGGAACTTGTTCGTACACAAATACACTCCAAAGTGTTTTACTTTATAAATTCGTTTCCACGTACAGGACCACAACAAAGCAGTTAGCTAGCTAGAAAGAAAGAAAGAAAAAGGAGGAAGAAATGCAAACGCGGGACGCTATGCTTTGCTTCGTTCCGGCAGCAGAGTTGGATGCAGCGTGGCAATGGGGTCAACCAAATCTAGCCTAGCCAGCCAGTCATGGAAGCTCACAACCCTGAACTACCTACACACTTTCAGTTAGCCCACCACCAAACCTAGCTAGCAGCAATTGTTGATTTTTGTACGACTTTTGGCAAAAGGAGTCTGGTACTATTTTATTTTGGTAGCAAAAAATCACCATGTACTGTTGCTGTTGTCGCTGCACTTCTGAAGTGGCAGCATTGGCTGAAATTGTGTAGGTTTCCTGCAAGTAATTAGATTGCACTACAAGATGGTGCAAACGATTTTGAGAATCCAAAAAATCTGTCTTTTTTGAATTTTTTGAATTTCCAAAAGTTCTCATTTTGATGTTTGTCCTATTTCATTACTGTTCTCCAATTTATGTTCATCAGTCACCTAAGATGTGTATGCATTATTGTACCAAAAGATGACATTCTTTTCTGAATATTACGGTGAGAGTTTCTGGGTTTTTCTTTTTTCTTTTTGGGGAAACCTTTACGAACGTAACTAACTGTGTTAAACTGTTCTGGTGAGCGGTTGTGCCATGAGGGTTTGCGTGCAAGGGAAAATGAACCATCGTGGAAGATCTAATAATGAACCATGAGCGTGCCTTCACGTTGCCCACATGCATGAGCTAGAAAGTTGATGATGGCAATTTGTTCTTCGTGTCTCCGTGAAGCGTGGGGGAAAGTAAAAGGTTGGCGGTAACGGTAGCCATTATTGGAAAGAGCAAGGGGAAAAAAGGTTGACTTTTACAAAATTCCATTTTGGCTCCCGCATACTTATGCACCTGGTTTTCAAAAAAGACATTTTAAAATGTCAAAATTGAAAAAAATATGTACGCATATATCTAAATATAATATATGTGCATAAAGTCATTTCACGGGAAAAGGCTTATTGTAGCACCAATTTTTTTTTACACATGCCACAAAAAAATATCAGTTTTTGGTTAAAACGACTTTATGAATACAAAGAATGTTAAGATCTTTGTGCAAATAAATGCAATTCTTTTATATATCAAAATACATTTTAAATATAGGGTGCATATACACCCGGCAGCCAAAACACCTCCCCGACTTTTTACATTTAACTTTATATACGCTAGAGCAGAATCCTAACCCCTTGACTGGCGGAAAAACGACAAAGGCGCACCGACCCTAATCCCGAACCCTAAGTCTCCTTATATCAAAAGCAAGCATGACAATGGAACCACACTCCATAAACCATCTCATGAATAAGGATCTACCATCAAAGATATAAATATATGACGACTATCATGTATGGTAGCTCATACGATCTAAACTAAAGAAATTACATAGATATTCGATCAATGTACTTCCCTAAGCCCACAATTGGGGGGGGGGGGGCATTACTTCCTATTCATCATGGAGACAACGAAGGAGCTGATCATGGCGGTTGAGTTGTGACCGGAGGGGATTTCTACTGTCTTTCCCCATGCAATTAGTTCCGGGCGTAGTGCTCATTGTATCTTTATACCTGATCTGAACTCCTTCCATAATATCTATTTTCCACTTTGGGAAGGTTTTTGAAATAAAATATTACACGGAAGTAGTTAGTGCCTTCCTTGAATTTGGCGAAAATGCTCCATAAAATTTGGTAAATAACAATGGGAACATTATAGTAACTTCAAAGGGCACATATACATTATAGACGTATCGGGAATCTAATGATAGGTACTTCACGCGGCGGAGAAATGCATCCAACAAGATTAGGTTTAGTGCTTCCCGGAAGGTATGAGCCATAATGCGAGTGACTATGTGTGGTATCCATGTTGATTACACCGATGAGTATATTCGCATTGGAAAAGACACATTTCTGAAGTCTACAGGAAGTTCACAGCTACCGTGACAGGGTCTCCGTGGATGAGTACCCGAGGGCACCCGATGCCGAGGACACAATTAGAATTTTGGCGATGAGTGGAGAAAATAGGTGGCTAGATATGCCTTGAGGCAATGTAAGAACCGCCCTACATCATGGCATGAGAAATACACTCGGCACGTCCATGATCTAACTGTCATAGTTGAAACGGTTTCTACTGAGGACTTGTGGTTTTGACACTGCTACTTTGGGATGCTTAGCTCTCCCGGTGGTATCAAAATCGTGCAGAATTATCCTCTTTTGGTAGGCTAGTAAATGCTAATGCTCCGACTTGCAAGCTCACAACATGTATCCGCGTGATCAACATTTGTGAAGACAAGTACAAACCCTCAAGGTAAAAAATAACTCCACATTGACAAGGCTAAAGAATTTGGTTGGGAAAACAAAGAACAAGATTTTTGTTTGCAACTGTCCTATGTTCTGCTCGCTTCAAGGACAAGAAGACCTTGGAAACATCATTATGGCTTGTGCGGCCCTTCACACTATGATCATAGAGAATGAGAGGGCTAGGAGGTGTACTACGAGTATGGCTATGTTAGCACACCCACTGATACCTCGTAGAAATGTGGATCGGTTCAAAATAGTTCTAGAGTTGTACCACAAGAATGAAGACATGGGTCAGATGAACAACTCCATGACGATCTTGTTAAGCAGTAGTAGCGACTAGTAGTTGTCCGGTGCTTGTTCAGGTTTATTTGAACTATTTGTTTCCATTGTATCTTTTTTTTAATCATATTGTTTTAAATGACGGTTCCGAATTGTTGTTTAGTTGTGCAATGTTGAAACATGAAAGGTTTGAACTATACGGATGCTGAATTTGGACCGGAGTAGAGTATGAGACGAGAATATGTATGCATGTTGTGGTTTTAGGGAATCTAAAAAATGCACAACCCTCTTACACTCTAAAATAAAATTTAGAGGATGAACTTTTAAGGGCCCGGTTAGAGTTTCTCTAAATAGGTAGTGATCGCGCAAAGTAGTAATCGCATCGATCGTCCTGTTTGGCGTCGGTCAGATCCCCGCCGCTCTCCTCCCTAGACGGGGAGAATGTGTTGCTCTGTTCGAGAGGTCCTGCGTACATTGGGGTAGGTTCTCCTAGTACAGTTGTTAGGGTTTCTCGGGTGTCTGACGACGCCGTTATGTCGGTGGAGTCGACGCGGCTGAATAGAAGGGCTATAGATTCTCCGCCGACACCGAATCTGGGATCAAGGTGTCTCGTGGCTTGGCTGGCACGACAAGAGCGAGATCTCCGTATCTCTGGATTTTCCAACGTGGCGGTTCTTCTCCATGCCACGCCGCCGCCGACGGGGTTAGGCGGCGAGGTGGTTCACACACGGGGACCGTTTTGCCATTTCCACCATTCCAGAGGTTGTTGGCATAAACTCCCGGCACAGCTGTGGGCTGTGTGGCTCCGGAGCCTTCGCCGACACCCCAGCCGCGTGTGCCCGCGTGGTTGTGCTCTGTATTCCATTTCAGAGGAAATGATGACGAGACACATGCACCCCGTTCCTCAATCTCATCTCGTCTGAAAAGAGAAAAAAATAAAAGCCACCGGCACCCGGCCGAACCACAGGACAAAGCACCGCAAGAAACGGAACAGGAAAGCTGACGACGAGAAGAGGCAGGCAGGCATCCGTCCACACCCCCAGCGGCCTAACTCTCTCCTCGCTTCCCCACCGCCGCTCGCACGCACACTCTCCTCCTCGGCCTCAAATCTCCATTCCCCCCCTCCGTTCTCTTTCCTAAACTGCACATGGAGTAGCATCCCTCCTCCTCATCCTGCTCGTGCCGCTGCTTCGACGGATCTGGACTCTGATCCAGCTCTAGTGCTAGTGCCAGTTCCCCTGCCTCTGATCCGGAACTACTGCAGTAGCTAGCTTGCTAGGCGCGAGCTTTCTTGGTCCAGGAGGAGGAGCAGGCGGGAGGCGGAGATCGATGAAGGCCGTGGAGCGCGCGAAGCTGGTCCGCAGCCTCCGGCAGGAGTCCGCGCGCCTGCGCCTGCTCGTCCTCGTCATCGGCTTCTTCCTCGTCACCCTCACCTTCGTCGTCGTCTCCAAGCCCGACGCCCTCCTCTTCAACCGTACGTACGCCCGTCACTTCATTTCACTTGCTTCCTCCCTCTCTCTCCCCCTGGATTCTTTCTCTTGGGAAGTGGGAACGAATAATTGTTGGTAGCACTAAAACCAAGCTCGATTCTTGCGTGCGCAGTGAACGGCCGGCTGTCGGTGGACCAGGCGCCGCGCTCGCTCCTGATCCGCCAGACCGTGGACGACGACGCCCGGGCCCAGAGATCCGCCGCCCAGGACCCCAAGGTGGTCGACGACGAGGAAGAAGGTGAAATCTTGCGGCCTACCCTCTGTTACTCTCCCGACTGATGCATTCATTCATCTCGGAATTTCTCGACCAAGATGTGTCATATGGTGCTCACTGGCCCCTTCTATCTGTGACAGGGACCAGTGAGGCGGAGGAGGAGAAGCGGGTGCTCACCAGCGATCCTAAACAGGCCAAAAACGAGGAAAAAACCACCGCTGCATCTCAGCTGTTAGGTGAGCCGTCCCCTCAATAATTTCCTTGTCTAGCTCTAGCACCATCTTTCAGTGCCCACCGAACTTTGTTCCACTCGGATTCCGGCCACTGAGTCCGAAAACCAAGATCACAACAGAATTGGCCTCTCTCAGACTGATGCTGACTCTGCTTTATGTCTGAATCTGACCATATTGTAGGTAGTGGAGGCGGAGAGGGGAAGAAAGGCAAGGAGGAGGGGCACCATGGCCATCACAAGATGACCCTGCCGACCGTTTCTAATTACACGATCCGTGACGCCGAGGACAGCGACAATGCCAAGCAAGAAGGTAGCAAAAGCTGTTAATACTTTTCATGTTTGTTGGTCTAGCTATCGGTAATTCGGTAGGTAGCTGTTTATATTATTTATTGACTTTCATGGTACTTAATTGCTATTGGTGGCTGTGGTGGCTCTACTCATGTGTCTGCAGATAGCAAACTAGAAGCAGAAACTAAGCTTCAAACGGTCACCGGCAAAAGTGATGGCAGCGATGAATCTAAAAAACAAGGTTAGTATGGTACAATAAAATAATTATGCCATGAGACCAATTCATCATTTGATCATGTGAATCTGGTGGTTTTATTCCTAATTCAGCGAATCATTGTATTAACAATTTAAGTCAGTGTCTATTAATTCATTCTTAAATTGACGGACACATCGCACATTCGCATTGAAATATTGACATACATGTTACTATGTACAACTCTTTCTATTTCTTCTCTTCTAATAATTACCCCATCTTGCAGCTTGGAATAATGCGGAGTGGGAGAGGAAACCACTTTGTGATTTCTCAAACTTCAGAGCTAATGTCTGTGAGATGCGGGGCAATATTAAGATCCACCCAAATGCAAGTTCAGTTATGTACATGGAACCTGCCAGCTCAAAGAGAAACGAGATATGGAAAATTAAGCCATACCCTCGTAAAGGTGACGAGCTGTGCCTGGGCTCTCTTAGAGAGCTGACAGTGAAATCAAGCAAAGTGGCGCCTGAGTGTACCAAGTACCACAATGTGCCTGCTGTAGTCTTTGCTCTGACCGGATACACTGGAAATCTGTTCCACGACTTCACGGATGTGCTTGTCCCCCTCTTCACGACCGCAAGCGAGTTCAATGGGGAGGTTCAGTTCCTAATCACAGACATGGCCGTTTGGTGGACAAACAAGTACCATGTGGTGTTTGAGAAGCTATCCAAGTACCCCCTGATTGATTTTAACAGAGACAGTGAAGTGCATTGCTTCAAGCATGCCATCGTCGGTCTTCACGCTTACATGGAGTTCACGATTGACTCCTCGAAGGCTCCCCACAACTACTCCATGGTGGATTTCAACAGGTTCATGCGCAGGACGTATTCGTTACCTCGCGACACCGTGTCCGCGCTCGGTGAGATCCCCAAGGCCAAACCGAGACTGCTCATCATCTCGAGGCAGAGGACAAGAATGTTCCTCAATCTCCCGGAGATCATCAAGATGGCCGAGGAGTTGGGGTTCGAGGTGGTGGTTGAGGAAGCCAACGTGAGCTCCGACCTCTCCCATTTCTCCAAGGTGGTCAACTCTGTCGACGTGATGATGGGCGTCCACGGTGCCGGGGCTCACGAACTGCGTGTTCTTGCCGGACAAGGCCACCTTGATTCAGATCGTGCCATGGGGTGGCATCGAAGGCGTGTGCCGGATCGACTTCGGCAACCCGTCGGAGCAGATGGGCCTGCGGTACAAGCAGTACAGCATCGCGGTGCACGAGAGCAGCCTCACCGACCAGTACCCGCTTGACCACGAGATCTTCAAGAACCCGCTCGCCTTCCACAAGGGGTTCGAGTTCATCAGGCAGACCTTCATGGACAAGCAGAACGTGAGGCTCGACTGCAACCGGTTCAGGCCCGTGCTGCTGGAGACCCTTGACCAACTAAACCAATAGAAGCCACTGATTCGTCGTCGGACAGGCACTGTATTAGATGGTTCTCCATACATTTTTTTTTCCTTTTCGTTTCACCATTCATCTCGTCTCTAGTAAATTTGTTGATCGTCTTGTGATTACATGAGCAAGGAACAGAATTATCTGTGTAGATCGTATATGGCACCACATGGATGAAGCTGGGACGTCCATGATTTGTCATCTATAGCATGTTCATTGTCTGGAAATAGAAACAATACAATTTTGTTTTTGTAAATTGATGTACACCTGTCGCTGTATTGGCAAATGGAGATATCAGTGCATGAATGCTATGGAAATATCAGTGCATGAGTTGTTGTGATCTGGTGGCACAACTCCATGGGTGAGGAAGAATGTTCCAGGCCTCCTGACACGGAGCAGAGCACCAATGGGAGTGGAATAAGTGGAGAGCACCATTTTTGTGCTATGTGAATCATTCTATTTTCTTCACTTTTAGCTGGTGCACAAGAAGAAAAGTTGGTGCGCAAGAGGAAAGCCTAAGGTTATCTACAAGTTTAGCTGACCACGCTCTTTTTTCCCCTTCATGTCAACGTCACGGAATCTGTTTCGTAGAGGAAAGCCTATCAAAAGTCCAGGGAGCTTCCCTTGGCGGCGCGTGCACCCAACGACGTCCCAAAACGGACATGGACATGGACATGTTCGGTTTGGATTTTTCTTTTTTTCTTATAAAAAGAACACCCAATTCAAATTATTTTAAAATGACATGTTTCGCCGAGTTCAAACAACAAGTCAATTTAATTTAACTTTTCCAACAATCCTAAGAAATATAAACCGTGCATAAATCATCTAGCAGAGCACACTTTTTTCTAGACCCCGCGTATCGCAGACCATAAAAACAATTTTATCTCCGGTTTTAATGTGAATATGCATGTATATTCAAATTGATCTAGTTTGTACTACTCACAGTAGACAATATTTATCAAATGATAAACATTCAAATTTTAAACTTAGACATAGTTTTTGATCCAGTAGTGTAGGGCATCATAGAACATGTAGCAACTGAAAATAACCAAAAGTATGATCTCCTCCCTCCGAATCAACTGCCCATGAATCAAAAAACGTTGTCATTGCTCAGTGGCGGAGCTTAGTGTAGTTTAGAGGGGGCCACCCCCCCTCCCCTCAGGTTTGGACCAAATGCTTAAGATTTTTTTTTTGGGAGGGCTGAACCGGGAAGAAAAATAGTATTTGCCCCCCTCCCCTCAGGTTTGGACCAAATGCTTAAGATTTTTTTTTTGGGAGGGCTGAACCGGGAAGAAAAATAGTATTTGCCCCCCCCCCCCCCAAATATTGATATTTTGCATTTCGCCCCCCTACAATCTCTGTCAAGCTCTGCCACTGTCGTTGCTATATCCTCCATTGCCTCCACTACTAGCCGAAGCCATCCTCGAATGCAAGATTTGCTCCCTACAAGTATTTTTATAGACACTTGCATTCTCGTCCATTCCATTTGGATCCATCACCATCATCATGATCTTGTTTTCCTTAGCAATCACCTCTTATCCCATCTTGTTCTCCTCGAAAAGGAATAGACGCTCCTCAAAGATCGCTTTACGCCTCTCCTCAGTCTTTTTCTTCTCCTCGTCTTCTCTAATTTGTTTCCACCTTGTTATCTTATCGCATTGCTTCATCTCGCTTAACTCCTTCAATTACAAAGTTTGATCCTCAACTTCTTTGTTTCTTTGAATTCATCCACTCATCCATCTTAATCATGTTCTTGCCTTCGGTCTTCCTCTTCTTGAAGTCCTTCTCCTTCCTCCTTCCATTCGACCTTCCAATGTTTCTTCCTAATGGTGGTATTCCGTCACCATCATCATCTTCTTCATCATTAACATTGTTAGAACGAAGAATGCTTCGGTTCAAGATGTTATGTCAAATGCACATCCTATTAACATGAGTTTTAGGAGGAATCTTATTGGTCATTTATTGGATTCAAGGTCTCACTTGTGCCAAAGACTGATGGAGGTTAATTTAACACAAGATGCAGATTCTTTTGTTTGGAAATTAATCACTAATGGTGTATTCACTTTAAAGTCTATGTATGAATATTTAATGAATGTTCATATTAGATACCTTCGTAAATATCTTTGGAAGCTGAAAATTCCAGTCAAATAAAGTGTTCATGTGGTTCCTAAATAACAAAGTCTTGCTCACTAAGGATAATACTAAGTGTTCTTTTTGTGACTCAGAGGAGACTATAGAGCATTTGTTTATTCCTTGTCCTTTTGCTAAACTTGTTTGGAGAGTTGTTTTTAGCACTTATAACATCACATCACCTACTAATATAGCACATATGTTTGGCAATTGTTTGAATGATATTGATAGAAAGACAAAAACTAGAATCCAAAATGGAGTTCCAGCGTTGTTTTGGTCAATCTGGAACCGTCAGAACAATATTGTCTTTAATTGGTCCAAAAATATTCATATTTTGCAGGCTATCTCTATGCGGTGCATTGGATACAGTAGTGAGATTTTGCTCCTCCCGGTGGTCCAGCGAGGACTTATGGTTACCGGATGCTCACGGCTCCTAAAGGTCGCTCATGATTTTTTCAGCCGGGCTTTATGGCAGCATATCAGTCGATTATGAGATGCGTCGTTCGAGTTTGTTGCTAGTGTTTCAATGGTTGATTAGTGAATCAACCTTGATTGATCATTTACTGTAATGAATTGATACTTTTTTAAAGATTACAATAAAAAGTGTGTTTGCATCAATCGATGCAGAAATTGTTGTTTTCACCCCCATTTCAAAAAAACAAGTAAAACTGGATTTACAGTAGTGAATAATGTATGAAAATAATCCTGATTTAAATACCATGAACACGAAATTATTGATATCACATATGACCAGAAGATTCCCGACCTGGTGTCAGATGGGTGAAATTCCACACTTTTACTCTTAAGAGGATTATCGACATCGACAATATTAACTAGAACCACATGCGCTAGAGCAACATTCTTTTACCCACTACGACGCAAACACCCTAACTTACAAACGTCGGTCGCTGCTACTGATCTTTATCGTCACTTTCGGAAACAAGGCCGTCGAGAACCCAAACAGTCTCATACCTGAACTGTGACTGGTACAATATACTTATGGTCGTGACACCAATACGGAATATCACGAGATATATGGACACATGGAAAATAAAGAGGGGAGAGATATGAATCCAAAATATCAAATTCGTACATCTCCGTGTAAGGCAAACTAATTTATGATGATTTCTTACTTAACATCACAGCTGACCTAACTCTTGTAGCACCAAGGACAACAAAGGATATATTTTTTCCGAAATGGGGGTAAAACCCCATCTTCTGCATCGATTGATGCACACAGCTATAAACAACAACAATGGATATCTACTGAAAAAAAATATTCATTCATGATACTAAGAGCAAGTAAGTGATAGGATCAACAAATATCTCTTCAACAATATTAGGATCAACCATGATATGGACACGAATATAGTACAAGTAGCAGTACAAGCACCGCAATAACCAACAACAACAAGAAGATATAAGTTAAGAGTAGCAAAGCTATCACCTATAAGATTTAAACATGATTAGTAGAGCCTCTAATTGCCTCAGTAAAATAGATCTTTTCTTGAATACCCAAAGTTTCATATCTGAAGCAAATTTTCAAGAAACTACTCGAGTTTTAGCAAAAGTTGCCCTACGAGGTCGCATTGATTGGTTGAAAGGGTTCAAAGAAAACGTAGTTCTAGGGGATTATACATGTTGGTACCGGATTCCAAAAATTTGTGCATCGTTCCCCACAAGAGAAGAACCTTTATTTCGAAATTCAGAAACAAAATTTATTCGCATAGAAAATGAGGGATTTTTTGTTTCTCCATACAGAGTTAGTTTCTTCAGATTCTGATGTAAAAAACAATTTCTAGGAGACATCGGAATCCCCATTTACCCTATTTATACGATTTAACGATACATAAAGAAGATTTTTTTTACTTCACTACGCTTTTGAACTTAGAACACTAACACTTTACTAGACTTTTAAACTTAGAACACTAACAGGTCAAATTTGATATTATATTTTTTATTTTAATAAGTAAAAGAAATCAGTTAATTCATTAAGGTTATGTTTATATAATGTATCAATGGCCAACTCTCGGTAGAAGGTTCCTTCGAAACAATTATTATTTATTTCAAGCTATTTCGGATCTTTCTTAATCTTCAAAAAAAAAAATCCGTCATGGAATGGTAGGATGGAAAAAAAAATCAAAAGGAAGTGTGGAATAAATGACAAGAAGATATTGGAACATCAATTTGAAAGAGATGATAGAAGCCGGAGTTTATTTTGGTCATGCTATTAAGAAATGGAATCCGAAAAACCACACTGCCGTCATACATATATCTTGTGTAAATATACGATCGTGTTTCTTACGCGTCGAGTCGGTATCTCTCCGTCGGCACAACCCTCCATCGACCTCTCCTTTTCCCTGTCGTTCACAAGAGCGTCCATTCTCTCTCTCCCTCTCGCTGGCCTCTCTCTGCTTGGCCCTCGCTCTCGATCTATCGTACTCTCGGTTTTGGAAATAGACCAGCAGCTATTTATAGGCGGTGACCAAGGTGTGAACACCAGCTATTTGTGTTTGAAGAAAAAGATCACCTGGGCTCGACCTATTACGTGGCAAACAGGCATTGGTCTAGGGGGCAGCTAGCCTCTCCTGAGCTGCCAGCACTACATGCATGTAGCATGGCCACGTAGGGAATTTTTTTGCCGACTACCATTTCTAATTTGGCCAACACCGCTATCATCAAGCCATGGCAGTCTTCATTCCTTCATCGTTAAGTTTGCACTCTGGTTCAATTTGCCTTGTAGTGTACTCCTTCTAGTTAGCTCCATTGATTACACTTGTACTATTACAGGTCATGAATTCATGATGCACAAGTAAGTCACGTTTTAACTCCATTTGATTAACTCATCTATTTTTTTTTCTTTCATGCACATATATATTGATCTCCAATTTATTAGTGACGATAGCAAGATTTAAAAATAGAAATTAATTATTATATAACTCAAATTAATTAATAACCAAAACCCCTGGTACCTAGACTCACATAGAGAAAATTGCAAAAAAAAAACACCACAATTGGAAACATGATTTAAAGAAACCACCGACTTTCATTTTTTTCGTAAAAAACCACCGATCTTGGGCCTAATAGTTTAAAAAAAACACTGATTGTTTTGTTGCGCGCATTAAACACGATTCTGACCGGTATGGCCCACGGGCAGGACGTGACGTGGCGCAGGGTGACGCCCGGCCGTCAACGACAATTGGGAACATGACTTTCAAAAACCACCGAATTTTATTTTTTCGCAAATAACCACCAGTCTTGGGACGAAACGTGACAAATACCACTGATTTTTCACATTAGTCACTCAAATGTACTTTCTGACAAGCATGCACCACTTACAGGCGTGACGTGGTGCAAGTTGACTATTTTTTTCATTCTTCTATTTTCTCCCATGAGCTCCTCCGACGCCCGCGTGCACCTCCCGCCGCGCGCCGGCCACACCTGCCTCTCCTACGCCCGCGCCCGGGCCCGAGATCCTCCGCCGCCTAGGTGCACCTTCGGCCGTCGCTATCGCCCTGGAGCCAGCCGCCACTGTCGACCGCGTGCCCCTACGTCCCGGCCACCGCTAGTTGTCCTCGCTTCCGGCCCCACCTGCCTGTCCATCGCCTGCGCGCCCGCGTCGAGCGACCTCTGCACCAGCCTCTAAGTCTGCCTCGCCTCTGCACTGGCAGTCTCCTCCTCTCCCGTGCCCGCCTCGCCTCGCCCGAGCTCCTCCGCTCGTGTGTCGGCCTTCTCCGCCGCCGCTGATGGCCTGCTCGCTTGGCCGTCGACCTCTCCCGCACACCTCCACGCGAGTTCCTCCACCCGCCATTGTCTGGCGCCATCTTCATCGATGTGCAGGTGCACTGTCAATGCAGAGAAGGTGTTTGATACAATGTCTAGGAGAAACAGTGTGGTGAAGATGATGACATGTGGGTCCCATGTCTATTTTAACTCATAGTCAAATAGTCTGTGCCGCACACCTGCAAGTGGGTCATGCATGTCAAAAAGATCATTTGAGTGACTAATCTGAAGAATCAGTGCTATCTGTCACGTTTGTTTCAAGACCGGTGGTTATTTGCGAAAAAATGGAAGTCGATGGTTTTTTCAAGTCATGGTCCCAATTGTGGTGGCTTTTTGCATTTTTCAGGCAAACATTATACTCACATTTAAAAGGAATGTGTTTATACCTCCTAAAGCAACAAGATTTAGCAAACAATAAGTAACATTATAAGTAGAGCACAAGTTTTTAGCATAGTTATGAAATTTATTAATTTGCTCCGTAAGTGTATCCCTTTTTATGACAAGCGGTGTTCCTTATAATATTTTTGTTGTTCTTCCGTGAACCCACATCGCCAATAAGATCTAGTTTCAAAGACATTAACCATTGATAGCAAACATGATAAAGAAAGATTAAAACATCATAACAAAAATAAAACTGGAATAAGAACTAAATTTATTGTGTTTTTGATATAGAGAAGCAAACAAGATAAAATAAAATAAACCAAGCAAAACAAAAACAAAGTAAAGAGATTGGAAGTGAGAGACCCCCTCGCAGAAATCCTCTTTCTCCCCGGCAACAACGCCTGAAAACTTGTGATGGCTGTGTGTTGACACTCGTTGGTAAACCCCGAGAAAAAGGTTGTGAAGAGTGCAGCGGCAAGTTTTCTCTCAGAAAGGAATCAAGGTTGAATCGACCAGTAGGAGAAAGAAATCACTTCCAAATGTTGATGCAGCTGATGTTGGCAGGACGCACTGCCGGTTCCGCAGCAACATGGAATCTACACAACACAATCAAATTACTTGCCCCAACAAAGCAGTGAGGCTGTTGATGTCTACGCACGCTTCTATTCTTGTAGACAGTGTTGGGCCTCCAAGTGTAGAGGTTTGTAGAACAGTAGCAAGTTTCCCTTAAGTAGATTACCCAAGGTTTATCGAACTCAGGGAGGAAGAGGTCAAAGGTATCCCTCTCAAGCAACGCTGCAATCACGATACACAAAGTCTCTTGTGTCCCCAACACACCTAATACAATTGACAGTTGTATAGGTGCACTAGTTAGGCAAAGAGAGAGTGAAATACAAGTAATATGGATGTGTATAAGTGATAATAGCAATCTGAAATAAAAATGGCAGCAAGCAAACATGTAGCAGAACTGATTGTAAACGGTGTGTCAATGCTTAGAAACAAGGCCCAGGGATCATACTTACACTAGTGAACACTCTCAACAATAATAACATAATTGAATGCATAAATATCTCTCTTCACTATGCTACTCCGAAGCACTCTCCGGTCGAATAACAAACACCAATCCATTGTGTAGGGCTGTAACATCACTCCTCAAGTTTGTATTTCCATGTCTAGTTAACCCACACTGTCACTATGAGCGCCCTAGAAGGTACTAAACAAATGCCACAATTTCATAGGGTCATCCAACACAAGATATAAATATCATGCTAAACCACACGGTGCACACACTGTCACCTTTACACCATGATCAAAGTGTCTATGGAGATCTCATAACAAAACCACTCGAGTAGCATAACAGATGAAGAGTACATCTACATATTAAACTAGATTACAAAGCACATGATCACATAAAGATCACACCATGGGAGAGAGAGATGAAACACATAGCTACGGGTAGAGCCCTCAGCCCCGGGGGAGAACTACTCACTCCTCATCATAGGAAACAACAACGACGATGAAGATGGCGGTGGATTCAATGGAGATGGCTCCGGGGGCACTTCCCCGCCCAGCAGGGTGCCGGAACAGAGACTTCTGTCCCACAAAACTTGTCGGCAGCAGCGGCGGAGCTACATATGTTTTTGGTGGAAAAGGCCGATATATTTAGGGTTGATGCATCGAGGAGTATATATGGGCGAAAGGGCGATGCCGGGGGGTGTCCAGGGGCCCACACCCCCCGGCGCGTCCAGAGGCTAGCCCGCGTGGAGGCATGGTGTGGGGCCTCCAGGGCCCCCCTCCAGGTCTTCTTTCGAATTTCGGGACGCGTCGGGAATTCTAAGACTTCCAGCTTTTGAATCATCCGATTACAAGAATATTTCCAGAACAACTTTTCTGAAACTAAAAACAGCAGAAAACATGAACTGGCTCTGTGGCATCTTGTCAATAGGTTAGTCCCGGGAAATCGATAAAAATGACATAAAGTATAAGGAGAACATGTGGGAAACAACATGGAACATCATAAATTCATTTATGACGTATCAACATCCCCAAGCTTAGTTCCTAGTCGTCCTCGAGTAGGTAAAGAATAAAACAAATAATTTCCGAGGTGACATGCTACCAACATAAACGTGATCATCATAGTAATGCAAAGCATGTAAACTAGAATCAAATGAATAAAGGCTATGGTTTATAGTTTATATCAAAGAGTAATGTATAAACCATTAGGAATAACAAAGTAAAACCTTTCAATGAATCAATACTTAAAGACAATCCACTGTGCAAAGTATATTAGAGATGTTTTAAGCTTCAAGAGCAAAAATATAATAATCCAAGACATCAAACTCTCACAACAACCCCTGTTAGGATCAAGTCAAGTGACAACAATATGCACATATGAAAATCATTCAAATAATTGTGCACTTAAAACAAGCAAGCGTTTTGTATTGGTCCCTAGCACCAGGATGTTATGGCTAAAAGAAAATTATGGGGGGTTTGGATGGTCAATGGAAGAAAGTATCACACAACTGAAAGTGATCATTATACAAGAGGAAGTCTTATAAAAGAAGTTATGCAAGGAGTACTGATTTCCACACAACGGATGCACATAGATCTATAAGTGTATGAAAGCTCTCCAATGGAACTAGTTGGGGTGCATCCAACTTGCTTGCTCACGAAGACCTAGAGCTCTTGTGAGGAGGCCCAAGATTGGAATATACAAGCCAAGTTCTATAATGTAAGTTCCCCACATAGTTATGTAAGTCATAATATGAAAACTCTCTCCAAACTGAAGTAATGATGCCAACCAAGCACAAGTGTGGAATAAATGATAGTAGTGCTACCCCTCTCTCTTTTGCCTTTTTTTTATTTATAACCTCACTGGTAGGGGCAACACTCTATTTTACAATGAATCATCACATTTTTAGTACTCATAAATCAAACTGAAATATATCTGATGTAAATAAAACTAAATGATCCTGCCAGTGTAGCAGTATGCAAAATAACAATGAAGCATGACAAGTAACATAATGATGATGGATGTTGTATGGCAATATATCTTGGAATGGCTATGGAAATGCCATGGTAGGTAGGTATGGTGGCTGTTTTGAGGAAGATAAATTTTGTCTTATGTGTAGAAGAACAAACTTCTCCCACGGGGTTTGGATGCACTGCCGAAGTTTGCACCAACTCTCAATGTGAGAATGAGGAATGCACACTACGAAAGAGGCTAGCTAATATGGATGGTGGAAGTGCCAGAAAACCGCAATAAAGAACTCACAAGTTAAAAGATTCCAAATAAAATCATGATATCATAAGGCATAATGAAAATCACTCCAAGAGGGTCCCTGGCAGTGAGAAGTCACTGTTGGCTACCCCGACTGTAGCGCGTAAAAAAAAGCTACCACGATTGCTATCAGCAAAGGAATTCATATACCATTATCCTATCAACTGGTTATTTGAGTGTGGCACAGTTTCAAGCTTCTAGACCAACCATTAATTGTTTTTACTTTACTAAACCAGCAAGTTTACCATTAAGCATATTAATATCTCAAAAAAAACAAATAATAAAGTGAAACAGTTTAGTGATCTACAAGAATATGCGAGCTTTTTTGGTTATACCATCTACCACACGTAGCAGTTTCTTTTCCCAACAAGCACCATACAGAATATGTTTTAACAAAAAATCTCTAAATGATACATCAAGCAAGCATGAGAGTACTAACATAACACTACTAAAACTAACATCTCTGAATAAGACAGAAAAACAAGGGCTAAACACAGTACTAACAAAAAGTGAACACTCACAGAACAATAAGAATGAAAACTAGAGTGTTCTAAGCAATGAAAACAGAGTGTGTCTCTCTCCCACACAAGTATAAGTTCCAGTGATATTAATGCAGCAAGGAAAACAAAACAAAACAAAAGAAAACTGGACGAAAAATAAATGACGCTCCAAGTCAATTTCATATGATGTGACCAAATAAAAATATAGTTTCACGAGAAGTGACCTGATAGATAGTTGATGAAGAAGGGGATGCCTTGGGCATCCCCAAGCTTAGATGCTTGAGTTTTCTAAAAATATGCTTGGATGAACCACGGGGGCATCCCCAAGCTTTGACCTTGCACTCTTCTTGATCATATATATCACCTCTTCTCTTGACACTTGAAAACTTTCTTCACACCATACTCAAACAGTAATTCGCATTAGAGGGTTAGGGCAACAATTAAAAATCCATGGGTTCTGTATGGAACAGCCACTGATGTTTCTTGAAGCAAAGAAATCCACTTGACATCGTAAAAGAGTAAATGCAAGAAAAATGGCGGAATCTATCAAAATCAGAACAGTCTGTAAAAACGAATTTTTTCAAGGCAGTTACCTTGCTCAAATCAAAAAACTTAAAGAACAAAAAAAGTTGCGGAATTATTTGCGGGATAAGCACAAAATATTTCAGGTCATTCTGATTTTTCAGTGAATTATAAGATTTTTTTACCATGGACAGAAAAATTTGTTTCCTGCGCAGAAATCCGAAAACCAACTCCAACTCTCGTCAAAAACCTTACTTGGCACTAATAAAACATGAAAAGAAAGATACAAAGGAGTTACTACAGAAGTATGCAACCCCTTGACTCAAAGAAAACAGAGAAAAACAAAACAAAAATAAAACCATGGGTTATCTCCCAAGAAGTGCTTTTCTTTAACACCTTTTAGCTAGGCATTATAATTTGAGAAGATGCTCACATGAGAAATGTTATTTGAAGCAATAGAGAGAATAAACAAGCAAATGTAAAACAAATTTAAGTCTAACTCACTTACTATGAAAAATAATCTTGTAAAAAAACACGTCATGAAAGCACAAAGCAAAAAGCATAGGAAAGCAAAACAAGTGCAACTTCAAAATTTTCAACATAAAGAGGGGAAACTTGATATTTTTTAGATGCATAAGACTATGTTTCCCTCTCTCATAATAACATTCAGTAGCATCATGAATAAAATTAACAGTATAACTATCACATATTACATTCTTATCATGATCCACATGCATAGAAGAATTAATACTCTCCACATAAGCATAGTCATTCTTATTAATAGAAGTGGGAGAAAATTGAACAAAATATCTATCATTATCATTATCATCACCATAATCATAAAATATGGGGGGCCTATTATAATCGTAATTAACTTTCTCCTCAATAGTAGGTGGACTTAACATAACATATTCATCATTGTAATCATCATATATTGGAGGAAAAGTATCATCAAAGAAAATTTCCTCCTCAAAACTTGGGGGGACTAAAAACATCATATTCATAAAAACTAGCTTCCCCAAGCTTAGACTTTTCCAAGGCATTAGAAATAATGGTATCCAAAGAATTAGTGCTAATAACATTTCTACCACTATTATGCAAACAAAATTCCATAGGTTTTTTAATTTTCTCTTCAAAAGCATCATGTCCTAATTCAAAATAAAGATTATAAAGTTCTCTCATATTTTTGTTGTTTTCCATTAAGCCTAACTAGTGAAAATAAAAACAAGAAATAAAAAGATATAATTGCATAATCTAAAGGAAATAAATTTGAGCACTCATACCCGGGGATGTGATTACCTTTTATCTTATCTCCCCGGCAACGGCGCCAGAAAAGAGTTTGATGTCTACGCACGCTTCTATTCTTGTAGATAGTGTTGGGCCTCCAAGTGTAGAGGTTTGTAGAACAGTAGCAAGTTCCCCTTAAGTGGATTACCCAAGGTTTATTGAACTCAGGGAGGAATAGGTCAAAGGTATCCCTCTCAAGCAACCCTGCAATCACGATACAAGAAGTCTCTTGTGTCCCTAACACACCTAATACAATTGTCAGTTGTATAGTTGCACTAGTTCGGCGAAGAGAGAGTGAAATACAAGTAATATGGATGTGTATAAGTGATAATAGCAATCTGAAATAAAAATGTCAGTAAGCAAACATGTAGCAGAACTGATTGTAAACGGTGTATCAATGCTTAGAAACAAGGCCTAGGGATCATACTTTCACTAGTGAACACTATCAACAATAATAACATAATTGAATGCATAAATATATCTCTTCACTATGCTACTCCGAACCACTCTCCGGTCGAATAACAAACACCAATCCATTGCGTAGGGCTGTAACAGCACTCCTCAAGTTTGTATTCCCATATCTAGTTAACCCCACACTGTCACTATGAGCGCCCTAGAAGGTACTAAAAAAACGCCACAATTTCATAGGGTCATCCAACACAAGATATAAATATCATGCTAAACCACACGATGCACACACTGTCACCTTTACAAAGTGATCAAAGTGTCTACGGAGATCTCATAGAAAAACCACTCGAGTAGCATAACAGATGAAGAGTACATCTACATATTCAACTAGATTACAAAGATCATGATCACATAAAGATCACACCATGGGAGAGAGAGATGAAACACATAGCTAACGGTAGAGCCCTCATCCCCGGAGGAGAACTACTCCCTCCTCATCATAGGAAACGGCAACAACGATGAAGATGGTAGTGGAGTCGATGGAGATGGCTCCGGGGGCACTTCCCCGTCCGGCAGGGTGCCGGAACAGAGATTTCTGTCCCTCAAAACTTGTCGGCGGCGGAGGCGGAGCTACGGATTTTTTTGGTGGAAAAGGCCGATATATTTAGGGTTGATACATCAGGGAGTATATATGGGCGAAAGGGCGATGCCAGGGGGTGGCCAGGGGGCCCACACCCCCCGGCGCGGCTAGGGGCTACCCCGCGCGGAGTCACGGTGTGGGGGCTCCATGGCCCCCCTCCAGGTCTTCTTTGGACTTCCAGGACGTGTCGGGAATTCTAAGACTTCTGGCTTTTGAATCATCCAATTCCGAGAATATTTTCAGAACAACTTTTCTGAAACTAAAAACAGCAGAAAACATGAACTGGCTCTGTGGCATCTTGTCAATAGGTTAGTCCTCGGAAATCGATAAAAATGACATAAAGTGTAAGGAAAACATGTGGGAAACAACATGGAACATCAAAAATTAAGGATACATTTATGACGTATCAGCTGTCAATCTCACCAGTTTTGCTGAAACAAAGGATTACACATATAGTGTGCAAACTGGTATTTTTTGCAGTAGATGAAAGAGAACAATGATGGCAGTAAGAAAACATTAATTGCAGTAGTAAAACAGCAGATGCAGTGGTTGTATATGAGTATAAATAAATGCACTGGGTCCACAGTTCACTAGAGGTGTCTCTCCAAAATAGATAGATAACATGCTGGGTAAACAAATTACAGCTGGGCAATTGACAAATATATATGCTGCACCGTAGTGCATATGCATGACATGATGATTACTATGTGATTCATGCGGGCATTACAACAAGATACATAGATCATTATCCAAGTGCATCTATGACTAACAATCCACCCTCAGAGTGTCATCCGAGCAAACCTTGGGTATTAAGTTGCAAGCAACAGATAATTGCATTAAGAAAAGTGTGTAATTTAAACAATAAAATTATCCTATACAAAACATTGTTGTTTTCTCCCTAATGGAAACGACACATCCCCCACCCGTTACGTTTATGTCACTCAAGCGTGATTGAAATGGAGGCATGAACCCACTATCGAGCATAAATACTCCCTCTTGGAGTTACAAGCATCAACTTGGCCAGATCATCTGCTAGTAAAGGAGAGCATGCAAGATCATAAATAAAATACACATGAAAAGAACATGATAGATTGATAATCATTGGACATAGCATTCAATATTCATCGGATCCCAACAAACACAACATGTAGCATTACAATAACATAATCTTGATCATGTGACATGAGGCATAAAGAGGAGAGAACAACCTTCTAGCTACTGATATGGACCCATAGTCTAGGGATGAACTACTCACGCATCACTCCGGTGGCAGACATGGTGATGAATATCCCTCCGGTGATGATTCCCCCTCCCGGCAGGGTGCCGGGGAGAGCTACAGAACACTCCTAAAGTAGGGTTGATGATGACGGCGGTTGCGGATGTTTTTGGTGGAAAAGGCTCTGGTCTTTAGGGTTAACCCGTGAAGAGGTATAAATAGGCGTGAAGGAATAGTTGGTGGGCAGCCAGGGGGCCCACACCACCCCTGGGCGCGACCAGAGGGGGGCGGGTGCGCCGCCTTATGGTGTGGGCCCCTAAGCCCCTCCCCCCCCCCCCCCCCCCCCCGGACTCCGTGTACGTGATGACTTTCTAAGACTCTGGGATTTCATTTCGTCCAATTCTGAGAATATTTCCAGAACAACTTTTATGAAACCAAAAACAGCAGAAAACAAGAACTGGCTCTATGGCATCTTGTCTATAGGTTAGTCCCGGAAAATCCATAAAAATGACATAAAGTGTATAAGAAACATCTAGCATAAGGCAAGAAAACAACATGGAACATCAGAAATTATGGATACGTTTGAGACGTATCAAGCATCCCCAAGCTTGGTTCCTACTCGTCCTCGAGTAGGTAAACGATAAAAACAAATAATTTATGAGGTGGCCTTGTACCAACATGAACCTGGTCATGATAATGTAAAGCATGCAAACTAAGATCAAATGAATAAAGGTTGTGGTTTATAGTTGATATCAAAATAGAGAAATGTATAAACCATTAGGAAAACAAAGTAAAATTGTTCAACGAATCAATACTAAAAGACAATCCATTGTGCAAAGTATATTAAAGATGATTTAAGCTTCAAGAACAACAATATAATCATCCTAAGCATCCAACGCACACAACAACTCCTGTTAGGATCAAGTCAAGTGACAAGAATATGCACGTGGAAAAATCATCAAACTATTTGGGGACTCAAAACAAGCAAGCATTCTGTATTGGTTCCTGCTACCAGGATGTTATGGCTAAAAGAACATTATGGGGGGTTTGGAAGGTCAATGGAAGAAAGTCCCACACAACTGAAAGTGATCATTAGACAAGAGGAAGTCTTATAATTGAAGCTATGCAAGTAGTAGTGATTGCCACACAACAGATGCACATAGAGCTATAAGTGTATGAAAGATCTCGAATGGAACTAGTGTGGGTGCATCCAACTTGCTTGTTCACGAAAACCTAGAGCACTTTTGAGGAGGCTCATCGTAGAAATATACAATCCAAGTTCTATAATGTAAGTTCCCACATAGTTATGCAAGTCATAAAATGAAAAGTCTCTCCAAACTAAAGTATTGGTGCTTACCGAGTACAAGTGTGGAATAAATGATATTAGTGCTACCCTCTCTCTCTTTATTATCTCTCTTTTGCCCTCTTTCTCGTTTTTTTTTCTTTGGGCTTTTTGTATTTTTTTTAGATATATCCTCACTGGTAGGGGCAACACTCTATTTTACAATGAATCATCACAGTTTTAGTACTCATAACGAAATAACTCGGATGCATAAAACTAAATGATCCTTCTAGTGTCGCAGTATGCAAAGTAACAATGGGACATGTAACATAATGATGATGGATGTTGTATCGCAATATATCTCGGAATGACTATGGAAATGCCATGATAGGTAGGTATGGTGGCTGTTTTGAGGAAGATATTTTGGGCTTATGCGTAGAAGAACAAGGTCCTCCCACGGTATTTGGATGCACTGGCAAAGTTTGCACCAACTCACAATGTGAGAATGGGCAATGCACAGTACCGAAGAGGCTAGCAAATATGGATGGTGGAAGTGAGAGAAAACCGCAACTTAAAACGCACAAGTCAAAAGATTACATCTAGAAATTTGATCATACAAGGCATAATGAAAATCAGTCCAAGAGGGTCTGTGGCAGTGACAAGTCACTGTCGGCTACCCCGACTGTAGCGCGTAACAAAAAGCCATTACGATTGTTAACAGAGGAAGTCATATACTATCAACTGGTTTTCGAGTGTGGCACGGTTTCAAGCTCTTAGACCAACCATTAACTGTTTTTACTTTATTTGACCAACACATTTACCACTAAGCATATCTAAAAACAACAACAAATAATCAAGTGAAACAGTTTAATGATCTACAAGAGTATGCAAGTCTTTTCCAACATACCACCTACCACACGTAGCATTTTCTATTTCCATAAAGCACCAAACTATATATATCAACAAAAACTATCCAACTAATATAGCAATGAAACAAGAGAGTACTAACATAACTCTACTAGAACTAACAGCTCTGAAAAAGAGATGCATGAAAAACAGAAGCTAAAAGGATTTGCACCATCTAGAAGAAAAACAAAGAATACGAGCAAGTATTCATATGAAAGAGCAGAGCGTGTCTCTATCCCACACAAGAACTCTTGGTTCCAACTATATTTATTGAAGCAAGCTAAATAAAATAAAAAATAAACAGACGCTCCAAGTAAAGTGCATATGATGTGATTGAATAAAAATATGGTTTCACTATAATTGACCAGATAAATTGTTGCTGAAGATGGGGAAGCCTTGGGCATCCCCAAGCTTAGACACTTGAGTCTTCTTAAAATTTACTGGGATGAACCACGGGGGCATCCCCAAGATTTGGCTTTGCACTCTTTTTTATCACATTATATCACCCTCTTATCTTGACCCTTGAAAACTTCCTTCACACCATTCTCATTAGAGGGTTAGTGCACAATTAAAAAAAATCACATGTTGTTCGTGGACACAAGAATTGTTAGTACTTTTTAAACATTAGCTACAGCCACTAATATTTTGTGGAGCAAAGAAATCCATTCAACATAGTAAAAGAGAGAATGCAAGTAAAAAGGCAGAATCTGTCAAAACTAGAACAGTCTATAAAGACGAATTTGTTTGCGACACTTACGTTTCTCAAGTCGAAAAGCGCAAAGCTATAAAAAGTTTCAGAATCAGCTGAAGAATAAGCACAAAAATTTCCAGATCATTTTGATCTTTCTGTGAATTTACATGAATTAAACAGTGTACGGCAGAAATCTGTTCCCTTCGCAGAAATCCAAATCTAACCTCAACTTTCACCAGAGACTTTGTACATGCAGCTTGAGTTCTATGACCTCGAAATCTGACTCTCCTCGGTTCCAGCTTCACTGATGTAGGTAGGGCTGGGCGAGAAAGGGTCTCGCTTGGAAGGATAGAGCGCCGCAAGACAAGATGGCATATTGAAGGGAAGGAGTGTAGTCTGCGCATCTAAGCTTGTTTCCTAGGATTTCTGTTTCCAGGTGGATTGATCGAGGTTGTTCCTAGCTTGATTGGTTCTCCTTGACTTGAGCAACAAATGCTAGAAAATAAAGATAAAAAGGAGTTGCTACAGAAGTAAACAACACCTTGACTCAAAGAAAACAGAGAAAAACAAAACAAAAATAAAACCATGGGTTATCCCCCAAGAAGTGTTTTTCTTTAACGCCTTTGAGCTAGGCATGATAATTTGAGAAGATGCTCACATGAGAAATATGAATTAAGCAAAAGAGAGGATCAAGAAGCAAGTTTAAAACAAATTTAAGTCTAACCCACTTCCTATGCGTAGGAATCTTGTAAAGAAATAAATTAAATAAGCTCAAACTAGAAATCTTGTGAAGGTAGAACAAGAGCAATTGCAAAACTTTCAACCAAAAGAGAGGTGTTTTAGTAACATGAAAATTCCTACAACCATATTTTCCTCTCTCATAATAATTTTCAGTAGCATCATGAACAAACTCAACAACATAATTATCACATAAATCATGTTTGTCATGGTCTAAAAGCACACAATTCATACCAAGCTCAAAAATAGTGGGATCAAAATTAAAAATAAAGACCTCTTCTTTCTCACTTTTGGCAATAGAAAAACGAGATGATTGGTCACTCTTAAAAGGTATGAGACACATTATAGCAATCATATTTTCAGTAGCATTGTAATTTATAACATCAAGTAACATATGACCATCATCTAGACCATTGTCACATAAATTTTCTAAACAAACTTCCTCATTATCATGCATATCAACAGTTGGAATAAATAGAGGATTTTCATAAGATTTATCAAAGTAGCATGGATCGCAATAAAACAAGGTATGAGTTAAAGAGTTACTATCATTGAGACGTAGACATGGGTAGCTCCATTCTTCCTCCTCTTGATCATCAATCTCCTCCTCTTTTTCATCCAATGAGCTTCTAGATTCAGCGAAGCTATAAAAAGTTTCAGAATCACCTGAAGAATAAGCACAAAAATTTCCAGATCATTTTGATCTTTCTGTGAATTTACATGAATTAAACAGTGGACGGCAGAAATCTGTTCCCTTCGCAGAAATCCAAATCTAACCTCAACTTTCACCAGAGACTTTACTTGGCACAGCAAATGCTAGAAACTAAAGATAAAAAGGAGTTGCTACAGAAGTAAACAACACCTTGACTCAAAGAAAACAGAGAAAAACAAAACAAAAATAAAACCATGGGTTATCCCCCAAGAAGTGCTTTTCTTTAACGCCTTTGAGCTAGGCATGATAATTTGAGAAGATGCTCACATGAGAAATATGAATTAAGAAAAATAGAGGATCAAGAAGCAAGTATAAAACAAATTTAAGTCTAACCCACTTCCTATGCGTAGAAATCTTGTAAATTAATAAATTAAATAATCTCAAACTAGAAATCATGTGAAGGTAGAACAAGAGCAATTTCAAAACTTTCAACCAAAAGAGAGGTGTTTTAGTAACATGAAAATTCCTACAACCATATTTTTCTCTCTCATAATAATTTTCAGTAGCATCATGAACAAACTCAACAACATAATTATCACATAAAGCATGTTTGTCATGGTCTAAAAGCACACAATTCATACCAAGCTCAAAAATAGTGGGATCAAAATTAAAAATAAAGACCTCTTCTTTCTCACTTTTAGCAATAGAAAAACGAGATGATTGGTCACTCTTAAAAGGTATGAGACACATTATAGCAATCATATTTTCAGTAGCATTATAATTTATAACATCAAGTAACATAGGACCATCATCTATACCATTGTCATATAAATTTTCTAAACAAACTTCCTCATTATCATGCATATCAACAGTTGGAATAAATAGAGGATTATCATAAGATTTATCAAAGTAGCATGGATCGCAATAAAACAAGGTATGAGTTAAAGAGTTACTATCATTGAGACGTAGACATGGGTAGCTCCATTCTTCCTCCTCTTGATCATCAATCTCCTCCTCTTTTTCATCCAATGAGCTTCTAGATTCAGCAATTTCTTCTTCCATAGGCTTCTGCAAGGCATTAGTCTCTTCCTTAGGTGGAGAGAATTTATAATGATATTTAAGAATATAGCCATTTCCTTCCTTGTAATTATCAAATAAAAACTCAACTATATCATAAATCACATATTTATAAGGTGCATCATCAATATTTTCAAGCAAATAAGCAATTTTGAATGCACCCTTGCAAGCAATAAATTCTTCAATTTGTTCCACATCATAAAATTCATAATTTCCCTTAACATAAGAAGATATGTGAAAGATCGAGAGGTTAACTAGAGGGGGGTGAATAGGTTAAATACAAATTTTAACTTCTTTTTCGACTAAACAAGATAGTGCTCAAATATAGATTGTCTAGATTATGCAACTAGGTGAACAATCCTATATGTTGAGCAAATAAAACTAGCACAAGGTATATATATGACTAAGCTAGTTGCAACAAGTAAAGGTAAGTTGAGGCATAACCGAACACAATGACGCGGAGATGTATCCCGAAGTTCACTTCCCAATGGAAGCTACTCTCCGTTGGAGCGGTGTCGTGCCACCAAAGTGGAACACCGAGTAGCCCTCAAATGGAACATCGTATCTCCTTCGAGTCCTTCCACCGATGTGGAGAGGCTCAAATCACTATGTTTCCATTGAGGTTGACAACTAGAACCTTTACAAGGATGAGGCACACTCCACAACTTTGGGGTCCTTACCAAATCCCGAGAGCCACCAAGACTCCGGGAAACAAGATCCACGAGCACAAGAGCTTCGGGGATACCAACAAGGCTCCAAGCTCCGATGAGCTCAAAGCAACAAGGTTCTTGGCTTTGATGAACTAAGAACAATAAGATCCCTAAAGGATGCGTGGGGTGATTTCGAATCGGCTTTGGTGGAGTTGTAGATCTAGGGTGTCTCCTCCAAATCCCAAAGAATCAGGAGCTTTGGTTGGGTATTTGGGAAGATGCTTGAGCTTGGATGTGGTCAACAATGGTGGAGAGAGAAAGCATAATTGACACCTTCTAAAGGTAGGGGATGAGTGCTTTTTATACCCCGAGTCTAAAAGTGGCCGTTGGGGGGGTTATACCGTTCACTACAGAGCTCCCGGCCTAGGGGGCCGGCCAGGCCGGCCAGGAGGGCTCGGAAACCTGTAGCCCACCTCGGCATGGATATCACTTGGGTTCGGCTGGAACCCGGCCTGGGGCCGACGCACCCTACCCACCTCGGCCTGGAAACGCCGTGAGGCCGGCTGGACCTGGCTTGGGCCGGCTCGTCCCACCCCGGCCTGGAGCCCGGCCTGGGGCCAACGTGGAAGCAGATTTGGGCCGGGGCAGCGTCTGAAGTGCCCGACCTGGGGCCAGCGTGGGGGGAGTTTTGGGCGGGGTACTGCCTGAGCCTCCCGACCTCAGAGCCCGGCCAGGCCGGTCGGCTTCCCTGTTTTCCTATTCTTTTCTTCCTGTTTCTTTTATCCCTTTTGCACTAACTTTAATATTGATTGGTCAATCAAATGGATGTCCTAGGGAGCTTGTGTTTGCATTTCTCCATGATAAATCCTAAACTCACTTAGGGAAAAGATTAGATCGTCCATATGTTGTGATCAAACACCAATACAAGATTAGGAACACAATGTCCTTTCAATCTCCCCCTTTTTTATGTTTGATGACAACACACGGATTTGCATTAAAGATCGTTATGATAGCTATTTGCAAGAAGATAAAAATTATAGAGGGGATCCCCCTATTTGTGTGCCCAATCATAAGATATATATTTGATAAACAAATGGGATGCAACGATTATAATTGTAAGGTCCCCCAGAACCACTGTTCAAGGACACCACCGATATGCATACATTCACGATCCCAGATCACACCAGTCATGAACAACATATCAAGTTGGTACACAGATACAATCTCCATTACACGATTACATAAAACACTTACAAAAGGGACATGGTCGCATGACCAAGTCTAACACGATTGCCACGCAGGGCAAACACACAACACACACACAACGGAAGACTAACACACACAACCATAGTAGAGCCCAAGTCACGCCTTAACCTACAGGCTGCTGACCGGGAGATGATCCTAGTTCGCAAAGCCATCAGCGCAGTACTCCTGTTCGTAGATCTCCTCCTTAGACTCCTTCTTGATGTCTGGCAAGTAAATACCAGAGACGAAACCAATATGAGTACATTTGAATGTACTCAGCAAGACATCCATCATGTAGCTTACCAAAATGCAAAGCATGCTTATATAGTGGAGTAGGTAGGATAGACATAGGGTTCACTATCCATGATATATGAAAGACATATCATAGTTGATTTTGAAAATCTCTGTATCTTTGTTGAAGAAGATACTTCAAAAGAAAATAATATAGTTTTCTTTCTCTTGTAGATATTGCATGTCCAAGAGGTTTTGTGAAAGTATAGTATGGGCACCTAGAGGGGATGAATAGGTGCTACGACCAATTTTAATTTTTCTCGTAGTTTAGGCTTGACACAAAGGTAAATTCTCTAGATAGAGCAACTAAAGGTGAATTTACATATATGACAAGACTAGCAATTAATGCAACTAGTACAACAATAAATGCACCAAGTAAGTAAAATATAAGGGAACGAGATAACCGATAGGAAGCACGCGGAGACATGATGTATTCCCGAGTTCCTCCTTGTGAAGGGAGTACGTATCGTTGGAGGGGTGTGAGATCGCCACGAAGGCCTACTCAACGCCACAAAGGCCTCACCCTATTCTCCAATCAACTCCATGACAAAGGACTAATTCACCTTCCACTATTAACCCCCTTTGAGGCGGGAATCGAGTCCTTTACAAATAAGTTTGGGCCACACACGCACAACCAAATTGGGGGCTCCCAACACTCACAAAACACCAAGAGTATCAAGAATCCTAGGTTCTCCACAAGAGGAAACCATAGGCAAAGATCCCTCAAGCAAATGAGAGGGGAAATGAAATCCAGTTGGTGAAGACGTAGATCAGGGCCTTCTCCTTCAATCCTCCAAAGATCAAGGCTTTTGGCTGGACGGATTGGGAGATCTAGCAAGGTGGATGAGCTCTAGCAATGGGGACTTCAATTCTGGACGAGATAGCTGGAGTTAGGTGGAGGGGAGGGGGTATTTATACCTCTCATAAAGTCTTGGAGCCGTTGCAGATATTTCTGTGAAACTCACATCGGAGACTCCGGTGTAAAGGCCGGAGACTCCGGTATGAGCTTTTCGCAGAGTCACCAGTCCGGAGACTCCGGACACATTCCGGTAAGTCTCCGGAGTAGCACCAGGGGTTGAAACCACTTGCTTCAGCTCTTGATTCTTCAGCACGAGTACCAGTTCGGAGACTCCGTGGTGCAGGGCCGGAGACTCCGGTGTAAAACATCGAAAGGGCCTTCGTCTTCACGCAGAGACTGTCTGGGGGTCAGCGAGGCACACAAACAAGAGCCACTCGAGAGACTCCGGACAGTCTCCGGTAATACTCCAGAGTGGCACCAGGAGGTGACACCGTGCACGCAACTTCGCAGGACTCGCAGATAAGTGCCAGATCGGAGACTTCGGACACATTCCGGTAAATCTCCGGTGTGGCACCAGGAGGTGACACCACTTGCGCCACACGGCTGATTACACTAACAATCCCTAGACCGGAGACTCCGGTGTGTCTCCGGTTTGTCTCCGGTTAGAGACCAGTGAGTGACACCAGAAACTCCAGCACACCAAACCCTTTGCCATTTTTTGTATCTCACTTCCACCACTGTAAATATGAATTATAAGCCTTGAAAAACACCAACACACTTAAGGATATACATGTTGTTAACAAACACCAAAACAAGATGATTTAAGCGCGTTTGCACTTTTAGTCTCCCCCTTTTTGGTGTTTGATGAAAACACACATATTTGCAATAAAATCAAAGTTAGGCTATGTTTGTAAAAGGTAGACGGGATTTCGAACACTTAAGTCGTGAGCTCCCCCTATATTTTACAAACAATGCCCTCTAGATCAACTACTAGTGAACAAAATACATAGATGTATAGAGACAATAGATAAAGCAATATTAAGCATAATAGGATAGATAGCTTCACCACGTAGTCTCACCACACACACATAATATCCAGTTTACTAGGAAATCAAATCAACTAAGATAAAGGGAACACAAGTCATAAAAGCAAATGAAGTTCAAAGACTTGCGTTCCGAAGCAAATCAAATCAAAGCAACTACGACAATGGGAAGACATATTTTTCTCCCCCTTTGGCATCGAGACACCAAAAAGGGCAAAGAGCTAGCACGAATCCAGGGCATTAGTCATCCTCCTCATAGTCATCATCGTCCTCGTCATCAACACAGTCCGTCTCTTCTCCATCATCATCATCTTCAATTTACTCTTCCTTTTCATCATCATCATTAAAGAAATCCAGATCCTCATCATCATCTTCCACAGGTTGCTCCTCCACATTCTCCTCTTCCTCAGTCTTATGGGCCTTGCCCCGGTTGGTCGAAGAGGAAGGAGCTGAGGTAACCTCCTCGAAGTCACCCCATGGAAAGAGATCAGTGTTCCAGTTCTCATAGGACTGAGTCACGGATGCGGTGGGAGGAGTAGGAGCTGTAGTGGGAGGAGTACCAATAGGAGGAGTAGATCCAAGCCCAACATGGTTCTGCAGCTTGGAGATCATCTTCTTCAGCTCACGTCTCTCCTTATAGGCCACATGGTTCTCCTTATGCACTGCAACCATCATGAACAGAATGTTGCACTGAAACCATGACAACTTCTTCATCTCATCCCGTGTCTCCTCCTTGCTAGAACGGCGAGAGGGAGGATCGGCATTCTTCCTCCTGGACCTAGGAGCAACCTCAGCATCACCCATGGGGGTGTCAGTGTCATCACGGCGAGAAGTGAGCACTCAAAGAGAACCAGCTGTGTGCACAGTCTCACACTCCAAGCCCTGAACCTCATCAAGAGTGAGCTTCATCACATAAGGAGCATATAGTGGAACCTTCTTGATCTCAATCATAGCAGAGTACATTTCCTCCTTGAGGAAATGCATGACGTCAATTTCAAACCCCTCACAATCTGGACCTGCTGAGTGATACTTGAATGCCTGGTAGAGTAAGTTGACAACACCACTGCGAATAGCATCCACATTGCCAGCCTTGGGAGAAATGTTGTTGCGGAAGAGGCGGAGAAGGATGTTGTACACTCTCCTGAGATTCCTAGCGGTGCCAGTACTCGAGATCTTCTCGTACATAGGAGCCATCCTCTTCTTGTTGTAGGCCACACCATGGATATGCATACGTTTTGCCGCAATCGTCACCCCAAGGGTACTCGAGCAGCTCAGCCATCCTTCTCATGGAGGACTCACACTCAACAGACCCGGTCATCCACCTCAAAGTAACATCATCATCTTCACCAAAGGTGACAGTGGCAAAGAACCGCTGAACTGCTGCGATGTTGTAGTTTTGCTGAATGCCAACCAGATGCTCAAGTCCTAGCTTCCTTGTGATCCACACGGCCTCCTCAAAGTACTCGGAACTGCTGAGAGCATCCAAGTCAAGAGCTTTCTGGGGACACACAGGCTGCCTGAATTTGGAGTAAATTTCCCTCTGGATTAGCTCAGACTCCCTCCTCCAATAGTAAGAACTCTCAGCAGTGCGTGCCATAGTGAAGAATGGCTTGGCCCTCATGATCATGTACTCCCTATTTCTCATGGAAGAAACATATGTGATCATGTCATACCTGTCCTTCTTCGCTAGTTCACGTCTTTGTTCCCTGTGAAGAGCTTCCTCTTGGCGACGCTCACCAGCCAAAGTACTCCTCTGAGCAACCCTCCCAGTTTCAGGATCGGTGATGAGGTAACCACGAGACTGACCGCGTGACTTCCTAGGCTTGACATTCGGATTTGACGAGGATGCCTTGGACCTCTTCCCTGAAAACACAAGCAACCAAACACAAAAACCAGAGAGCAAAGAAACAGTGAGCATACATGTCCAAATGGAGGCAGAAATCAACTAGATGCAGTAAAATAGGTTCTGGAGAATTCACACCGGAGTCTCCGGTCTGGCAGACCGGAGTCTCCGGACCGACACGGGAGTCTCCGTACAGATTCCAGATCTGAGACATGAATTCAACATAACCTACTCTAACTGGTTTCTTAATGATTTCTACAGGTGCAAAACATCCTAGGGTGGATCTAACAACAATTAGAAGGTACCATTCTCCCAAAACCAATATCTAGAATAAAATCTAGAGAAAAAGAAGAAAACAAGAGGGGGAGAGGGTACCCTTGCCACCCAAGTCTGCCATGGAGGCTCCCATGGAGGGGAGGAGCGAGGGGGAGTCGAGGGAGACGAATTCCAGCGGTGGAAACCGGCCGGAGGGGAGTCCTTGGCGTCGGCGGCGGCGCAGCAGCGGTTTGGGGGCGGGGGGAAGTGTGGGATGAAAACCCTAACTTCCCCGAGCCCCCACTTTTTATACTGCCACACCCTACACAGGAGTCTCCGGTCTAAACACCGGAGTCTCCGGACAGGCCGGAGATTCCGGTGTGGTAGACCGAAGTCTCCGGACCACACGCCAGAAAACCTAAGGAATGGACAGAACATGTATGAGGCAAATAAAAACTTGTTTGAATGGAAGTTTTTGGCTTGGGAAAGAAAGAACAACAGCAGGGAGGGAATCTTATACTCAAGGAAAGCGAGAAATCATTTGAACATCAAATTTTTGTGTATATCATCCCAAATGGTCAAAAACACTCAAATAAGTCAAAATAAACCCAAATAAGAACCAACTCTTCAAATAAAAGGTTGGTGGCCTAAGCCACCATATAAGAGATCATGGTATGTCACCGCAAAGATATATCTTGGGTACATTGCCAATTATCGACATTGAAGCTCACAATTCAACATTAGAAAAAGAGAGATCACAATGAATTTTTACTATGGGCATAATGGGGGGAGGGAGAATCCAATGTGTTAGGATAACACTCCCCCTATGTCCATGCCTACACCTAAACCCAAACACGTTTCATCTATAGGGGTGTGTGCAAGATCCTTAAGTCAAAGTCCTAGAATCAATGACATTTAGTTCATTCCTCAAGAACATGAATCTTGCATCGTCGAGTGGCTTTGTGAAGATATCCGCAAAATTGTCCTTGGTGGGCACATAAGATAGAGCAATATCCCCTCTTGCTACATGGTCTCAGATGAAATGATGACGAATCTCAATATGCTTTGTTCTTGTATGTTGCACGGGGTTGTAGGCGATCTTGATGGCACTTTCATTATCACACAAAAGAGGCACCTTATCCAAATGAACGTCATATTCCTTGAGAGTTTGCCTCATCCATAGCAATTTGGTGCAAGCACTTGCGGCGGCTACATACTCGGCTTCAGTGGTGGAGAGATATATGCAATTTTGCTTCTTGGAAGACCAACTCACCAAAGACCTACCAAGAAATTGGCAAGCCCCAGAGGTGGACTTCCTATCATCTTGATCACCCGCCTAATCGGAATCCGTCTAGCCCTTGAGATAAAATTGTGCCCCCTTTGGGTACCACAAACCAAACCTTGGGGTATGAACCAAATACCGAAATATCCTATGGACCGCCATCAAATGGCTTTCCTTAGGAGCCGCTTGATACCTTGCACACACACCTACACTCAAAACGATATCGGGCCTAGATGCACAAAGGTAAAGCAAAGAACCAATCATAGAATGATACAACTTTTGGTCCACATCTTTACCCTTCGGGTTACGTGATAGGTGGCACTTGACTTGCATAGGAGATGGCTTGATCTTTGCATTTTTGAAGTTAAACCTCTTGATCATGTCTTCGGTATACTTGGCTTGAGAAGTGAAAGTCCCACGAGCCAATTGCTTGATCTCAAAGCCAAGGGAGAATTTAAGCTCTCACATCATAGACATCTCGAAACTGTCAGTCATAAGCTTAGATAACTCATTATTGAAAGCTTGGTTAGTTGAGCCAAAGATAATATCGTCCACATAGAGTTGGCATATGAAGAGCTCTCCCCTTACTCTCTTTGTGAAGAGAGTGGGGTCGATCTTCCCAAATTCAAAACCACGGTCATCCAACAACTCTCTAAGGTGCTCATACCACGCACGTGGTGCTTGTTTAAGTCCATAGAGTGCCTTATCGAGCTTGTAGACATGGTTAGGGAAGTTGAGGTTCTCGAACCCCGGGGGTTGCTTAACATATACCTCCTATTTTAGTGGACCATTTAAGAAAGCACTTTTGACATCCATTTGTTGCAATTTGAAATTATGCAAAGATGCATATGCAAGAAGGATACGGATGGACTCAAGGCGGGCAACATGAGCATAGGTTTCATCAAAGTCAATGCCTTCTACTTGAGCGTAACCTTGAGATACCAATCTTGCATTGTTCCTTATAACAATGCCATGCTCATCTTGCTTGTTCTTGAATATCCACTTAGTGCCAATAACATTGTGGCAATCTTTTGGCTTCCCAACTAATCTCCAAACCTTGTTGCGCTCAAAGTTATTGAGCTCATCATGCATAGCTTCAACCCAATCGGAGTCCTCAAGAGCTTCAAACACTTTCTTTGGTTCCACCATAGATATGTGAGTTTGATTCTTACTAAAATGTGCCAATTGCCTTATTGTGTATCTTATAGCTTGAATATCTTCCAAGACCTTGTTGTCTTGGGCATCAATATGATTTAAAGCTCTTCTTATCCTTCTAGCACGACGGGCTTTGATCTCCTCATTATTGCGAGGAGGGATCACTTGATCATCTTGATCATTTGGGTCCCCGTCTTGACCAACTTGGCCTTGATCATCATCATCATCCATAATATCTTCAACACTTGCTTCAACTTGAGGAGAGGATGAGGAGGATGGTTGATCTTGGCCTTGACCTTGACTAGCATGAATGATAGGAGTGGTTGCATCTTGCGTAGTAACTTGGTCAATAAGAGGAGGGTCTTCAAAATGTTCTTGGTTAGGTGCAACACTTGGCTCCTTGGCTTGTTCTTCTATTGTAGAGGAGGCCTCCACTTGAATAAAGCATAGTCCTTCTCGAGTCGCCATAAGGTGTCCCTCAATGGGGCGGAAAAATCCCACACCCATCCTTCCTATGGCTTCTTGAGGATTTTCAACATCTACATTAGAAACATGAAATTGCGCAACTTGGGAGCCATCATTTTCCTCGAAAACCACACTACAAGATTCTATGATAATCCGTGAGGCTTTGTCAAAGACTCTATAAGTGTGGGATTCGGCACCGTAACCAACAAAAATACCCTCAATAGTTTTGGATTGAAATTTAGACAACCTAACACCCTTGATCAAATAAAAGCACTTACAACCAAATACACGGAAGTAGGAGACGTTGGGCTTGTTGCCGGTGAGGATCTCATATGGAGTCTTGTCCAAGCCCTTGCGGATGTAGAGGCGGTTGGAGAAGTGGCATGCGGTGGATATGGCCTCAGCCCATAAATGTTGGGGAGAAGTATACTCCGCCAACATGGTCCTTGCCATATCCAAGAGAGTGTGATTCTTCCTTTCGGCAACACCATTTTGTTGAGGAGTGTAAGTGGCAGAGTATTGATGACGAATGCCTTCTTCACTAAGGAATTAATTCAAAGTGTAGTTCTTGAACTTCGAGCCATTATCACTCCTAATAGCCATGATTTGCACATTGTGTTGACGTTGCACTTGGTTGGAGAAGTCGATGATGGTTTGTTGAGTCTCACTCTTGCACTTGAAGAAATAAACTGAAGTGTATCTTGAATAATCATCGACAATCACCAAGCAATACTTCTTGCCTCCAAGACTTGCCTCGAGCACGGCACCAAAGAGATCAACATGGAGAAGCTCCAAGATTCTTTTTGATGAAATAATAGTCTTGGCCTTGTGCGCCATATCATGCATCTTCCATGCAACACATGACCTACAAATGAGATCCTTTGAAAAAGAAACATTTTCTTTTAGTCCGACAATAAGGCCACCTTTGTGAAGACTTTGCAAAGTTCTCATGTTGACATGGGATAAGAGGCGATGCCACAACCATCCCACGTCCGCCTTTCCGAAAAGACACATTGTTTGAGAGTTGGTAGACTTCGAAAAGTCCACCACGAACAACTCATTTTCAACATGTCCCACGTATGCGACGTCAAGAGTCTTGCTCCTCAAAAGGACCACAATATCTTCATCAAAAAATACGGAGAAACCCATCTTTCCAAGAGAGCGGACGGAAAGTAAATTGAAACCAAGGATTCGACAAGAATGACGTTCACGATAGTGATATCGGGAGCAATCACAACCTTGCCGAACCCGGATACCTTGGACGAGGACGAGTATCCATAAGTGACGGTTGCTTGAATGTCATTTGGGCGCAACTCCGTCACAAGTTCTTTGATTCCGTTCATATGGCTAGTGCATCCACTATAAATTATCCATTTAGTCCCACCGGAAGCATAGTCCTGCAAGAGATCATTGACTAGAGTTAGGACCCGAGGAGGGTACCTTCATGTTAACAACAAGGGTCTTTGGAACCCAAATGGTATAGTCAATGTAACCCTCAATAGGACCAACATATTTAGCTTGCACAACACCATAATAATCAACATATAAGAAATGTTGTGGATTGTTAGTTCCCGCGGAGGTGCTACGAGTAGTGTTGTCCCTCATGACACTACTACTCGAGGCAACATTGCTTGCTTGTGCGGGTGTGCTACGAGTAGTGTTGTCCCTAATGACAATACCACCCGAAGCACCATTGTTGGCCTTCTTGTTGTTCTTCTTCTTCTTGTTCTTTTTCTTGGCAACATAGCCAAGACCTTGCTTTCCCACTTGTGGCCTTGGAGCACTCAATTGTGGTCTAGCAACAACCACATTAGATCTAGGGGCAACCACTTGTGGGATAGAGATCACAACCTTCTCAACTTGAGGGCCTTTGCCCTTGAGCCTTGCTAGCTCATCCTTCAACCTAGCATTTTCCTCAATAATATTTGCATGATCACAAGAAGAAGTAGAGGTTCTAGGGTTGTTAAGTTGATTAAGTTGAGTTTGAAGTTGTTCATGCAACTCTTTGAGGGATGAGTGTTGGCTCTCCAAAGCTTTGTGAGCCTTGGTTAGCGTTTCAAACTCATCGGTTAGTTTACCATGACCAACACCAAACTCAACCTTATCCTTTTTAGCCTTTTTGTATTTAGCAATTTAAAGGTCACGTTCCTTAGTTATGTTAGAGACAAGTTCATTATGAGTTAATTCAATAGATTCAAGTTCCTCCTCTAGAGGAACTCTACCATCATGCTCTTCCTCAAGAGTCATAGAGAGGGATGCAATTTCATCCGCATCCCTTCTTTCAGCCTCACCTTTCTTCTCAAGAGATTCTTGGGCCTCTCCCAATTGGCTCATGAGATGTTCAAAGTACTTCTTGGTCTCCCCTTGCATGTTAGACATAAAACTTTCGAAAGAGAGTATTTAATCTTCTACTCTAAGACTAGCAAAATGTTCTAGTTCACTTGGGGTCTTAGAGTAAGGTGATACCTCTGAGGCCTTAGCCATTAAGCACTTGGAATTTTGGTGAGGATTATTTTCATTGGGGGATTCAAAGAGAGATGAAGACGATGGAGTAGAAGAAATAGCTAGAGCGGCCACTTCACTTGTGGTTTCTTCTTCTTCTTCACTCCCGGAATCATACTCCTCTTGAGTCACTAGCGCAAACTTGGTCGGAGACTTATTGTTGAATGGTTTCTTCTTGAAATGAGGTTTATTGTACTCGACCTTGGACATGTCCTTGCGAATGAGCTTGCCACTATGGAGTTCTCTATTTTCATAGGGACACTCCGCAATGAACTGGTGCTTATCTTGACAATTTAAGCAAGACCTCACTTTTTGAGCCCCATCATTGCCATAGAAAGACTTGGTCTTCTCCTCAACAAATTTCTTGGCCTTAGGAGGATTCCTCCAAAACTTTTGCACATTGAGAGCAATGATATCCTTTAGCACGGGATCATACTCTTGTTCCTTCAAGGGAGGCAACACCTCATCGCCTTCTTCTGCATACTCAACCTATCTTGACACAACCTTGGCCTTCAAAGCAACCGATGCCCCTTTGTGCATTCCTATGGCCCTAGCACGGTTTTCAAGAGCATTCTTTGTTTTGCACTTGATAGGAGCACATTTCTTGCATAACTTGAGTTGAGGGCATGGAAGAGAAATAATATCTTCCTTGAATGATCTTCATGTCCGTGCCCTCAAATGGCATTAGGGCAATCATGTACTTCCTCTTGATCCAAGCATCATCAATGTACTTGGCACCAACATTTGAGAAGGCGGTGGCAAGATTCTTGAGTCTTCGGTACATGTCTTCATGGTTCTATCCATCATGCATATAGAACCCCTCGACCTCATTTGTCAAGGCATCATATCTATTCCTTTGCATGATCTCGTTGCCCACAAACATGACGACAAGAGCGTACCATGTTTCCTTGGCGATGGAATGTGGTTAGGATCCACGGCTTGTTGAAGAATTGACAAGGCGGTGTAGTTGAGTTGACAATCTACGGCTTCTCTTCTTGTTAGGTTCTTGGGGTCATGAGGCTTGTATCCATCACGAGTGACCCTCCAAAGCTCTATACAAGAAGAGTTCAAGTGAGTCTCCATGTAATATTGCCATTCACGAAAAGAAAAAGCATCAATTTTAGGTGGATCTCCCCTAGGGATTATATGAGGATGTGGGACGGGAGGATCGGGAGAATAACTTCCGAGGACGGAGTGAAATTCTCCTTCTCCTTCCGTACCTTTCTTAGTGGAGTTTTCGGCGGAAGCATTTTTAGATGGATCACCGTCTACCCCTTTCTTGGCGCCCTCTGGAGGTACTTCCATAGGAGATGAGTCAGTGACCTCCGGTCCTTTGGCTTTCAAGAGTTCCATCAAGACTTGACGCAACTCATCTATTTTGGTGTCTATGGATGAGGTCAATGAATTTTTTAACTCATTGAGATCATTCATGGATACCCTCGCCACGGAACCTTCGGTATCTGAATCTTCACCCACACTAAAACTCTTAGGCGGTTAAGCCCGATAAAAGAGCCAAGGATCTGATACAATTGAAAATATAGTATGGGCACCTAGAGGGGGGTGAATAGGTGCTACGACCAATTTTAATTTTTCTCGTAGTTTAGGCTTGACACAAAGGTAAATTATCTAGATAGAGAAACTAAAGGTGAATTTACCTATATGACAAGACTAGCAATTAATGCAACTAGTACAACAATAAATGCAACAAGTAAGTAAAAGATAAGGGAACCAGATAACCGATAGGAAGCACGCGGAGACACGATGTATTCCCGAGTTCCTCCTTGTGAAGGGAGTACGTCTCGTTGAAGGCCTCACCCTATTCTCCGACTAACTCCGCCACAAAGGCCTGGTTAGCCTTCCACTATTGATCCCCTTTAAGGCGGGAATCGAGTCCTTTACCAACAAGTTTGGGGCACACACCCGCAACCAAATTGGGGGCTCCCAACACTCACAAATCACCAAGAGTAGCAAGAAGCCTAGGTTCTCCACAAGAGGAAACCTTAGGCAAAGATCTCTCAAGAAAATGAGAGGGGAAATGAAATCCGGTTGGTGAAGACGTAGATCGGGGCCTTCTCCTTCAATCCTCCAAAGATCAAGGCTTTTGGGTGGAGGGATTGGGAGATCTAGCAAGGTGGGTGAGCTCTAGCAATGGGGACTTCAATTCTGGACGAGCTAGCTGGAGGTAGGTGGATGGGAGGGGGTATTTATACCCCTCATAAAGTCTTGGAGCCGTTGGAGATATTTCTGTCAAACTCACACCGGAGACTCCGGTGTAAAGGCCAGAGACTCTGGTCTGAGCTTTTCGCAGAGTCACCAGTCCGGAGACTCCGGTAAGTCTCCGGAGTAGCACCAGGGGGTGACACCACTTGCTCCAGCTCTTGATTCTTCAGCACGAGTACCAGTTTGAAGACTCCGGGGTGCAGGGCCAAAGACTCTGGTGTAAAACACCGAAAGGGCCTTCGTCTTCACGGAGAGACTGTCTGGGGGTCAGCGAGGCACGCAAACAAGAGCCACTCCGGAGACTCCGGACAGCCTCCGGTAATACTCCATAGTGGCATTAAGAGGTGACACCGTGCGCGCAACTTTGCAGGACTCGCAGATAAGTGCCAGACCGGATACTCCAGACACATTCCGGTAAGTCTCCGGTGTGGCACCAGGAGGTGACACCACTTGTGCCACACGGCTGATTACACTAACAATTCCCAGACCGGAGACTCCGGTGTGTCTCCGATTTGTCTCCGGTCAGAGACCAGTGAGTGACACCAGAAACTCCAGCGCACCAAACCCTTTGCCATTTTGTGTATCTCACTTCCACCACTATAAATAGGAATTATAAGCCCTGAAAAACATTAACACACTTAAGGATATACATGTTGTTAAAAAACACCAAAACAAGATGATTTAAGCGCGTTTGCACTTTCATTTTGTAAAACTTGTTTTATAAAAGAAAGATTTTTCTTTGTAAAACTTCTTGTAAAACAACTTCTGGCTTTTCATCAACGGTACCTCCACGGTAAAAGGTTCCTTCGTTCAGCACATCATAAGTTCAACATCTTTTTGAAACTCCTTTTTTGGAAACATTGACACAATGTAGCTACATGGCCATTCAACTGTCCATACCCGAGGACGCGGCTATTCCGAATAGTTTTACTCTGCAGAGGTGCACACATTCACCAGATCCAGTACATCCGCCGTGAAAAACCACGGACTGTAACAACAGTATGTGAACATCAGATAACTGATCCTAACCATCCACTATGTTCAAGCTAGAATATGACTATCTCTTCAGTTGAGTGTGTGCTCCCCGGCATCAGGTCCCACCTCGCCAAGAGAGGAGCCCCAACTGATGCACCCGGAGGAGAACTTAATCTCTCATTGTGTATGTCACACGTTTCATGACTTGGCGACAATTCGGTTCGAGGGAGTCCGTCCCCTTATAGCAAATTGAGATAGAACACACGCTAACAACAACAAACTTCAAGTTAAGCCCCATGCCCATCTTGGGGTAGAGTGGCAGTACGGTAAAGGTTGTCCGGCGAAGACTAGGTTATGTGTCATTTTTTAAAACATCTTTTTCTAAAAAATGACCACTTCAACATTCCTCCGGTGGATAAGGTTTCACCTTTCCATCGGGTTTTCCATAAAGCTTTCTTTTGCAAAAACATCTATTTAGGGTGTCCACGTAGGGACTTATGTCTTTGGTGGTAATAAATACCATATGGTGGCTATTGGCTTGGTAACACCAAGTATCAACTACTTGCATAGTAATAGTATATATAATATTGATAGTAGTAATAGCCACTAAAAAATAGTTCTTGGTAATCAAAATTTTGTAAAACTTTTCAGAAGTAAAACATGCATGATAGATAATGATAAGTGTAGTAGCAAGCATCAGGATGGCTTGCCTTAAAACCCTTAATGTCCCTGGCCTTGAAGTAGCTTGAACTTGATGCACATCTCCACAACTGCTTCTTCTTCGTTTTCTAACGTCATAAAAGAAATAAAAGACACACACTCAGAACTAAAAGAGAATCAACTAAACAAAGCAACACATACCGCAAGCAAACTTATACTAGCGCAATCACTCAAAAGTTATCGAGAAAACTATCTCACAAACTCTCAGGGTACAAAACTATCGTTAGCTAAAGATATGATTGAGAAACCATATTCCACATATTAAATATCCTATATGGAGTGGGTGTACCAATCTCATATCAAGATACATAAGAAGATAAAAACATAGCTTGCGGTCACAAAGGTGAGACTACTAAAATAATAACAATCAATCAAAGCAATACCCATGGTAGTGGGTATTAACAACAACACAAGCAATCATCACCAAAATACTTTACCACTAACACAAGATACTACTAAACACAATAATAACATAAGTATAATACTCATGCTAAGGTAAACACTCAGATAATTCCAAAACAACAAGCAAACGTACCACAGATGAATAAGCTAGTTACTGACTATGCTTATGTCTACCCAAAAGCTAAGGAATCCATCAATCGTGAAAATAACCAAACAAACCAGTGGCTCAACCAATGGTAAAAAAACATAACACACTCTAAACCACAATACTCACAAGAGATGACAAAGCTAGAACATAACATAATGACAGGAGTCCACCAATAACATACTATTAGGAAAAACTTCTACACAAGCATGCTATAAGATAAATAAAGTATTCCACACTTAAAGCAACTAGCAACCACGATATCTATGCCTCAATAACAGAAGTGGAATCATCCTAAACATGCTAGGATAAAATCATACAGTTATAAAGTAGAAAGGAAATAGTATTAGAGCAACCCACAATATCTAGTGGTGGCACTAATTCATCACTAGAGAAGCAAACAATGCTACTAGGATTCATTTTCCTAAACAAGAAATATATGAACACAAATGCCTACTAATAGAACATACACCTTACACATGCTAGTACGCAAATATACTAAAATAATATATTGAAAACATCTTCTTAGCAAGAATAAACCAAGTCTAATAAATCATGTTTTTCTACAATCAATTTTCAAGAAATCCAAGTATAAACTAGACAACCAGTAGCTATGCACTCAATACAAGCTCAACTAAACACGTTCAAAAATCCAAACACTCAATGGAATTTATATCCTCACAACTTACCAAACACTAGGATAATAATCCTATTTGCAAACAATAATCAATTTTAACAGCACAAGAGTGAAACACTACTTAACATGATATTCTTAAGGGAACATTATGTTAACAATTGCACCACATATAAACATACTATCATTCACAAAGTATACCTAAACACTTCAATCAAACAAGTAAAACAAACAACCACTTTCCTTGGTGGAAAATATTAAACACACATTTAGAAATACATGCTACTAACACACAAGTGTATGGTAGGGGATTGGCATCCCCTAACAAAAATACAATGGGACCAGTGGGTTATGGGCCCACTAATACCAAGGCATTTAGAGGTAACAAAACCTCTGGTCACTCTTGCCAAACATAATCTATCAAAGCAACAATACATGGCTATTCATACTAGTGAAAACAATACTAGTGAAAGCAAACAACAAATATTACACATGTTTTGCTATAAAATAATGTGCAAGATAACAGAGATGATAACATCAAAATAACAGTACCAAAATGGTACTGGACTCAGCTCAACAACATAAAAAACTTAGGTGCACAATCATACAAAGATTTGCTCACACAATCTAGTCAAAAATAATTACTAGGAAACAATACATGGCTATCTCTATTTCTATTTAATTTCCAAACATGCACACACTTCCTAAGGTAGTTGTATTGCAATAAAACAACCTAATAACAAGTAGCAACACATTTATACATGCTAGGAAACAAGTTTCAAACAATCAAACATTTAATCTCAAACATGTGCACACATCATAAAGAAAACTAAAAAGGTGATGTTTCTATAAATGATCACCAAAAATAATCTATAGCTCTAAAATTAATCCAAGCTAGGGTTAGATAGATCTAGTCATATGCAAACTCATCCAATTGATTCACCTCAAAAGTCATTTTTAAACTCCTTCTAAAAATCATAGAAATGCCTACTGGTCATTTACCAAAATAGATGGCATTTCCATTTGGTAACTCATCTTGATGTGAGGCCAAGTACTAATGATAGATCTACTGACTATATACTCAAAACATTTTGGTTTGCAAGTTTTGGATACAGATCCAAAAAGTTATGCACAAAAAGATTAAACAGACACTCTGTGGTATTTTAATTATTATGACAAAATAAAGTGCAAACATGGATCCACCAACTGGACATGGTTAAGAAAACATATATCCTCTGCTAGGAATTTTTGTAAAATTTTATTTGCTCAACACCTATTTTTAGCAGAGCCAAAGTGATCAAGCAAATTTCTGTAAATTTTTTAAAAAGATAAACTAAACCGAGAGTGGGCTGGGATCCTCACTGGCGCGGCCCAGCGCACGCCCGTGCGCACGCATCACGCGGGAACCTGCGAGTTCAACGGGAGCCGTCGATCTCCGGACGTTCTCTTCCTCCTCTCCTATCCTCTATCTCTCCATGGGAAAACACGGAGGCGCGGGGACGGCCGGTGGCTCACCGTGGGGCTGCAGCGAGGGGCGGCGCGGGCTCGGGGGAGGTGCAGGGGTGCAGGGGAGTGGAGGGGCGCAGGGTTGGCGTCCGGTGGCGGCTGCACACGGCGGAGGATGGTGGTGCGGCCGCGGCGGCGAATCGTACGGCGACGGCGTTCCTGTACATAAGAGGACACGAGGGCGGGTCAAGGCACGTCCACACATCACGGGGAGTCCAACGAAGGTGAGTATGAGCGGTGGGAGGGGCGGGATCGAGGTGCTCCACCTCGGGCACACGCACGGTGGCCGGCGGCGGTTTTTGGCTCGAGCACACTCGTGGAGGATCCTGGGCTCCTCTGGCTGCTCGAGGTGGCTGTGGGGAAGGGTGGGAGTGCACTAGCGCAAGGGACATGAGTGTGGAGGCTTTAAGCCACAGGGGTGAGCTCGGGTTGTTGCCAGGAGCGGCATGGGGGTGTCCTCGACAATGCATGGCATGGCATGTTGCTAAGGGGCAAGGAGGGTCACGGGGCAAGTCCTAGGAGGCCTTTGGAGTGGAGGAAAAGGCAAGGGGTGGCCACTAGGGTCAAGGCATGGGTGCCCATATGTCGCACCCGGACTTCTAAAGGATACTCGCCGTTCCGTTGAACAGTAGTAGATTGGATTACGGGGCTTACCAGCACCCGCGTCCTCTTACGAGTAGGCCAACACACGTATGTGTGACAACCAACCCCTATCTGTTCAGCGTCGACGTAAACTATCCCATAGAAATCAGGATACTTCCGTTGACGTACTTCAAAACATACACACATGGTACGTCAACGGCGTTTGAACAAGTGATATCACAACAGATCTCTACGACACAAAAGATTGAAATAAGTTGCAAATAGCTCTCATTAGAGTAGAGATAGCAAATACAATCATTCAGAGGACACATGTCCCAACAACACATCATTACATCACAGCGGAAGCATTCAACATGTCTGAGTACAGACCAGAACCAAATAGGCCTAAGAGGCCGGAAACGAAAAGACGGAGCCCATCCACGAAGTCTCGGATCCTGCCCGGGTCCGCTATCTACTCGTCAGCAGTCTCGTCATACTCCACGTAGTTGCCACCATGTAGATCCTCGAAAACGTAGGTCTGCGGAAACCACAGCCCCAAAGGGGTCAGTACATAAACGTACTGGCAAGCAAGACTCATAGTTCACCAAAGTGTAACCCGTCAACACCAAGCACAGATGCTTTGGGTTCAACGGAAGGAAGGGGATAAAAGGATGCTGCAACTGGCTGCTCTAACCAACTACAGAAACATACTACAACTTCCAGCTAACAGAAAGGAGATAAGATCGCGGATAGTAACCAACCTATCAACTAACATCAAACAAACCCATCCTGGATCTCGCCCCTTATCCAAAGAAGCAATCCGAGGATAACTCACACAGTTGAATTAATGATGGTTCATATTATTGTGTCAATAAGCCTATTACTAGTCAAGTTGTTAACCATTGGGTGTAAGGTTGTTAATCATTAGGTTTAAGTTGTCCTGAGTACTTGTTAGCCAGTACTTTCACCAAGTAATCCATAACCGCGGAAAACACGGCTTCTCGAGAAGATTATCCCTGCAGGGTTGCACCAATTTGGCCGTACACGCATGAATAACCCGCCAGATGGAAAGGCCCTTCCACCAAGCGGGGCACTCAACACAACTCAACTCTTCTCCGCATCAAGCCCAAAGAACCTTGGGCGCACGGCTAATCGAGCCCAGAAGAAAATGGACCCTCATAGCACTCTAAGAACGTGTCCCCCTATATGCCGACTACAAAAGTTCCACCCTGGCCTGGCCTCGCAAGAACATGCATGCGGCAAATGGAAAACACGAACTAAATGAGGCGATTTGGACGAGATGCGAATCGAATCAAATTGAGGGGGGCGCCCATACTCGCTTCCCACATGCGGTTAGTGCGCTCATCATGGATCAGTAGACAAGACCCTTTTCCTATTAGGGTCGACACTAGCAGGCCTCAAAACCACCCTGGGCCTCCTGCCGGTGCCTTATCATCAAATTATTATTTAACAATAAAATTAGCATGATTGATTGATTAAACATCGAGCCCCAGAACGTAATAGAAATAGTAGCAGAAAGTAACGGGTAACAGACTCGAGCAAAACAACCTAAGAATGCTAGTAAGACACGGGCAACAAGCAATGGTTATAGGTATGGAGGTGAGGCAATATCAGGGCTAAAGGATACATGTGATAGGTTCGTAACAGAAGCAACTAATCATAGGGCTAGCAGAATAGACAACGGGAAGTATCGGTAACCAATGTTGAAAGGAACACGATGGTTCATGTGAGTGATAACTTGCCTGCAAAACCCAGTAGCCTGGTACTGAGCTAGATCCTTAGAGGGGTGTCGTAAGTATCGTCGGTATCAACGTCGTCGTGTATCCGAGAAGAAGCAAACAAACAATGCAGAAAGATAAACAATCAATATCATGGCATAGTGCACAAACATGGGATGATGCATGACCATTTAATTGATGCATCAAAATAAACTAGTTGACAAGATAACAACATGATTAAATGGACCCACATGCAATTTGGATTGCATATGGAAAGCCCATGAATTATGGTTGAATTAATTGTTTTACAACTAAGAAACATGTGAAAGTGGATTAGCATGATGCATGGATGAGGAAAACAGCAAAATAACAACAATAGAACCAAATGGAAATAAGGTTTACCAAGTTTGGAAATTCATTTATCAAGTTATGGAATTTTGGTTACTTAAAGGTGTCACTCAAGCATTTGTTGTTTTCACCAATTTTAATTGTTCAAAATAGATAACAAAGTTTATATTTGAAAAGAAAACAAGATTTTAGTTGGAATACATGTTTCACTTATTGAAAAAGGATTTCAAATAAATTATTTATGAATTAAACAAGTTTAAGCAAGAATTAAATGAATTTAATTCAAACATGAACTTATTTGAATTTTTATTTGTTCCAAACATTAAGTGAGATTCATATTTGAAAAGCTTATACTTTTATGGTTTGAAAACATATTTTATATGTCCCAAAAGAATTTGTTTTGATTAAGTTATGAATTTAGCAATATTAAATGATTTAAACAAGGTTTAAATCATTTAACCAATTTTAATTATTCAAAACATGAAAAAAAATTTATATTTGGAAAGGTGGTTTGATTTTGCATGGAAAACATATTTCATTTATTGAAATTGGATTTAAAATGAGCAAGTTATTATTTTGGCAATTTTAAATGCAATAAACAAGAAACAGTTGTTTTCAGCAATTTAAACTATTCAAAACAGCAAACAAAATTTATATTTGGAAAGTACATGAAAAGTTGATTGGAAAACACATTTAGTTTGTGGAATTTGGAATTTTTATGCCCAAGTTATGAATTTTGCAAAATTAAGGGATTTAAACAAGAATTCAAATGTTTCACCAATTTAAAATATTCAAAACAGCAACAAATTGCATGGAAAAGGTTGAAAACATGTAGCAAATGTTTCATTGAACATTTAGAGCTATCAAACATAATTTTAGGGTAATTATTGAATTTATTATGCAATTTTCCATAATCATTCTTATTCTGCCCTTTTTAGTAAACAGAGGAAAACATGCTCAAAATTAATTCAATTGTGCCCAAATAAAATACCAATGTGTAGAGTTTGTTAAGACAAATTTTTAGAGTCCAAGTTTGTTAAAATTGGATGAGTAGAATTAAAGTTATGAAATTCCAAAGTTTCCAAATTTTATTGCATTTTCAGTAATTAATTATTTAGTGCAAAAAATGTTACAGAAACATATTGCAAATTTGACATTACTGGAAGGAGCACAAAATTATGAAACAACAGGATTTTGAATCATTCAAATTGGAGTGATATTCAATTTTATATGGAATTTAGAAGTAATTGATCAGATCTGTCTTTCTGAACTGCGGGCAGAAAAAGAAAAAAACAGAGAATAAAAGGTGTGGGGAGGGGGAATCGAACCCAGCACCTGTGGGTTAGGCGCAAGGGGTGTTGACCAGTGGGGCTGTGCTGCTGTGTTGACAGTAGAGGGGCGTCGGGGTGGATAAGGTGTGGTTTGCGGGTTTCTGAATTTTTGGCACGTAACTGAACCTGTTCAGTTAGCGATCGAGAAAGAGGCAGCGATGGCTGCTGCTGCGCTCGCGCCTGAGGGGCGCCGTGCGCTGGGGTGCCTGGGGCGTGGGGGAGCTGCGAGGGGAGGGAGATAGAGGGAGTAGAGGGAGGCGAGCGAGGGGGGAGAGAGAGGAGGTACCTCGAGCGGGCGGACAGGAACATGTCGGGGTGGAGTTGGGGCGGAACAGGGCAGCAGCAGGGAGCGACGGCCGGCGAATTGGGGACGGCGGCGGAGCTGTGGAGCCTCCCGGCCGCTGCCGCGAGGTGGAGGAGGAAGAGGGCGGCCGGGGGGTTCCATTCCCGCACCTAGCCACGCCGGAGGGGGTCCGTAGCCCCGGTGATCGCCGGAGGAACAGAGGAGGAAACTTCGGTTCAGGTTGGGTTCAGTACAGAGAAGGGATGCAGAGAAGGAAGAGAGGGATAAAAGAGAGAGTGGAGGCGGGGAAGAGGAAGGAAGAGGGAGTAGCTAGGGTTAGGGAACCCTAGGGCAGAGGGGTGGAGTTATAGGGAGGGGAGAGGAGCTCCACCGTTGGCTATTTCTCTGAACCACGTGGTGTGCCTGGATGTGCAGCCGTACGAGGAAGACGACCGGGGGGAAGGGGTATGGGCCAAAAGAAAGTGGGCTGGGGGAAAAGATGGGCTGAGGAAAAGGGAAAAAGGTCTGCTGGTTGCTCTCTCTCTCCCTCTAGCTTTTATTTTTTTGTTCTAGTTATTTTTTTTTGCAGGAATAGAAATAGGAAGAAAGGAAGGAGTTTTAGGGTTAGGAATTTTAGGGCAAAAATTTGATAATGCTTATTTAAGTGATAGCAACAAATTTCAAGGTTTTGTTTTTCAAAAGTCAAAAATTAAATTGCTGTTATTGGTTTGATTCAAATTTGAATGCATTTGAGTTTAAGGGATTTATTGAAAACAATAATTTAAATAGGGTGAACAAATGATTTTATTTGGAAACAAATGATTAATAATTGTGTTGCAATTTTTATAAGATCAACATGGTTGCTGTTTTGGACAATGTGATTTAGATTTGAATGTGAATTGATTCAAATGAGTTATTAAATAGAAATAACAAGTTAATGGTTCTATTTTAAAGAGAAACAACTAATTGTTTTAATTGAAACTTTTATTTGGAAATTGGTAACATAACAAGTATGAAACAAGGCATTTGGAAATTGGTTTGGAGTTTCAAATGGATAACAAATTGAATTTGAAAAGGGTTTGATTAATGGATGCATTTTTATAGAAACAGAACAACAGTTTTGAAATCACACTTTAATGGAAACAATTGATTATTTTGATTTGAAATATCATTTTGGAAATTGTAACATCACAAGGATGAAACAAAAGGTTTGAATTTTGGTTTGAAATTCAAATAGAAAACAAAGGAAAACAAAGGAAAACAGTTGGAAAACAAATGAAAACAGAGGAAAACAAAAGGAAAACAAGCAAAACAATTGCAATCAACATGATGTCATGATGCAAAACATAAAATAACAGAGAGCAAACATTCTAATGGCTATTTTTCAGACTTGGGATGTTACAAAACGCCCCCCTTGAAGGAATCGCGCCCCGAGATTCCTACTGAGAAAAGAAAAGGTCCGGATACTTCTTGGGAAGATCCTCTTGAGCTGTGACACGTGAAACACATCGTGCACCTTTGATAGTTTTTCTGGAATTTCAAAACGATAGGAATTTCTGGCAACTCTTCTGGAAAGACGTCAGGGAATTTGGAAACCACCGGAACATTTTCAAGTAAAGGTAGAGGTTTTGTATCGAGGGTGTAAAGCTGGATAGAATTTGATTCATTTGAAGAATAGACTATCTGGAATGTGGTGATTCAGGAATGCTTCCTCGAAACAACCCCAGGTGATAGGAATGCCAGCTCTCATAGCCTGGTAGTTTTCGAAACAACAACAACCTTTCTGGCCAGATAGACTTGATATTTGGGAAGTTTTGATTAGACGCCGGTAGAAGAACTGAAATGGAAAACAACAACAAGATTTCAACGGACGAAAAGGATGTTGAGAAGAACAGGATATTGAAGCAACACCGAGAAAACGAGATCAAAACACTCCTGAGGTACTACGGAAAACCCATCCAGGCTTCTAAAGGATCAATATCTACTGCTTAAGGAATAGAGGATTTGCTTCCGGGGCTTACACGCCTCCGTTCTCAATCATGAGTAGGCAACATGATAAATCACGTCACAACCACCTCCATTCCTATGGTCTAGTAGATATAACCATCCTAGAGAAACCAGAATACGTGAAATCCTAACTTGAAAGTTTAGATGAGAAGGGAAACAACGTTGCACTTCCTTACCAGAAAAAGGGAGGGTGGGTGGGGAAAGAAATAAAAGAACAGAATTCCTACTCTCACGTTTCATTTTTTTCCTATATAGCTACAAAATAGTTTCTAGACTCAACTGCGACCAGTAAAAAGGGATCCTACAGGCAGACAGGCTCTGATACCATTTGTCGCACCCGGACTTCTAAAGGATACTCGCCGTTCCGTTGAACAGTAGTAGATTGGATTACGGGGCTTACCAGCACCCGCGTCCTCTTACGAGTAGGCCAACACACGTATGTGTGACAACCAACCCCTATCTGTTCAGCGTCGACGTAAACTATCCCATAGAAATCAGGATACTTCCGTTGACGTACTTCAAAACATACACACATGGTACGTCAACGGCGTTTGAACAAGTGATATCACAACAGATCTCTACGACACAAAAGATTGAAATAAGTTGCAAATAGCTCTCATTAGAGCAGAGATAGCAAATACAATCATTCAGAGGACACATGTCCCAACAACACATCATTACATCACAGCGGAAGCATTCAACATGTCTGAGTACAGACCAGAACCAAATAGGCCTAAGAGGCCGGGAACGAAAAGACGGAGCCCATCTACGAAGTCTCGGATCCTGCCCGGGTCCGCTATCTACTCGTCAGCAGTCTCGTCATACTCCACGTAGTTTCCACCATGTAGATCCTCGGAAACGTAGGTCTGCGGAAACCACAACCCCAAAGGGGTCAGTACATAAACGTACTGGCAAGCAAGACTCACAGTTCACCAAAGTGTAACCCGTCAACACCAAGCACAGATGCTTTGGGTTCAACGGAAGGAAGGGGATAAAAGGATGCTGCAACTGGCTGCTCTAACCAACTACAGAAACATACTACAACTTCCAGCTAACAGAAAGGAGATAAGATCGCGGATAGTAACCAACCTATCAACTAACATCAAACAAACCCATCCTGGATCTCGCCCCTTATCCAAAGAAGCAATCCGAGGATAACTCACACAGTTGAATTAATGATGGTTCATATTATTGTGTCAATAAGCCTATTACTAGTCAAGTTGTTAACCATTGGGTGTAAGGTTGTTAATCATTAGGTTTAAGTTGTCCTGAGTACTTGTTAGCCAGTACTTTCACCAAGTAATCCATAACCGCGGAAAACACGGCTTCTCGAGAAGATTATCCCTGCAGGGTTGCACCAATTTGGCCGTACACGCATGAATAACCCGCCAGATGGAAAGGCCCTTCCACCAAGCGGGGCACTCAACACAACTCAACTCTTCTCCGCATCAAGCCCAAAGAACCTTGGGCGCACGGCTAATCGAGCCCAGAAGAAAATGGACCCTCATAGCACTCTAAGAACGTGTCCCCCTATATGCCGACTACGAAAGTTCCACCCTGGCCTGGGCTCGCAAGAACATGCATGCGGCAAATGGAAAACACGAACTAAATGAGGCGATTTTGACGAGATGCGAATCGAATCAAATTGAGGGGGGCGCCCATACTCGCTTCCCACATGCGGTTAGTGCGCTCATCATGGATCAGTAGACAAGACCCTTTTCCTATTAGGGTCGACACTAGCAGGCCTCAAAACCACCCTGGGCCTCCTGCCGGTGCCTTATCATCAAATTATTATTTAACAATAACATTAGCATGATTGATTGATTAAACATCGAGCCCCAGAACGTAATAGAAATAGTAGCAGAAAGTAACGGGTAACAGACTCGAGCAAAACAACCTAAGCATGCTAGTAAGACACGGGCAACAAGCAATGGTTATAGGTATGGAGGTGAGGCAATATCAGGGCTAAAGGATACATGTGATAGGTTCGTAACAGAAGCAACTAATCATAGGGCTAGCAGAATAGACAACGGGAAGTATCGGTAACCAATGTTGAAAGGAACACGATGGTTCATGTGAGTGATAACTTGCCTGCAAAACCCAGTAGCCTGGTACTGAGCTAGATCCTTAGAGGGTTTCGTAAGTATCGTCGGTCTCAACGTCGTCGTGTATCCGAGAAGAAGCAAACAAACAATGCAGAAAGATAAACAATCAATATCATGGCATAGTGCACAAACATGGGATGATGCATGACCATTTAATTGATGCATCAAAATAAACTAGTTGACAAGATAACAACATGATTAAATGGACCCACATGCAATTTGGATTGCATATGGAAAGCCCATGAATTATGGTTGAATTAATTGTTTTACAACTAAGAAACATGTGAAAGTGGATTAGCATGATGCATGGATGAGGAAAACAGAAAAATAACAACAATAGAACCAAATGGAAATAAGGTTTACCAAGTTTGGAAATTCATTTATCAAGTTATGGAATTTTGGTTACTTAAAGGTGTCACTCAAGCATTTGTTGTTTTCACCAATTTTAATTGTTCAAAATAGATAACAAAGTTTATATTTGAAAAGAAAACAAGATTTTAGTTGGAATACATGTTTCACTTATTGAAAAAGGATTTCAAATAAATTATTTATGAATTAAACAAGTTTAAGCAAGAATTAAATGAATTTAATTCAAACATGAACTTATTTGAATTTTTATTTATTCCAAACATTAAGTGAGATTCATATTTGAAAAGCTTATACTTTTATGGTTTGAAAACATATTTTATATGTCCCAAAAGAATTTGTTTTGCTTAAGTTATGAATTTAGCAATATTAAATGATTTAAACAAGGTTTAAATCATTTAACCAATTTTAATTATTCAAAACATGAAACAAATTTTATATTTGGAAAGGTGGTTTAATTTTGCATGGAAAACATATTTTATTTATTGAAATTGGATTTAAAATGAGCAAGTTATTATTTTGGCAATTTTAAATGCAATAAACAAGAAACAGTTGTTTTCAGCAATTTAAATTATTCAAAACAGCAAACAAAATTTATATTTGGAAAGTACATGAAAAGTTGATTGGAAAACAGATTTAGTTTGTGGAATTTGGAATTTTTATGCCCATGTTATGGATTTTGCAAAATTAAGGGATTTAAACAAGAATTCAAATGTTTCACCAATTTAAAATATTCAAAACAGCAAAAATTGCATGGAAAAGGTTGAAAACATGTAGCAAATGTTTCATTGAACATTTAGAGCTATCAAACATAATTTTAGGGTGATTATTGAATTTATTATGCAATTTTCCATAATCATTCTTATTCTGCCCTTTTTTAGTAAACAGAGGAAAACATGCCCAAAATTAATTCAATTGTGCCCAAATAAAATACCAATGTGTAGAGTTTGTTAAGACAAATTTTTAGAGTCCAAGTTTGTTAAAATTGGATGAGTAGAATTAAAGTTATGAAATTCCAAAGTTTCCAAATTTTATTGCATTTTCAGTAATTAATTATTTAGTGCAAAAAATGTTACAGAAACATATTGCAAATTTGACATTACTGGAAGGAGCACAAAATTATGAAACAACAGGATTTTGAATCATTCAAATTGGAGTGATATTCAATTTTATATGGAATTTAGAAGTAATTGATCAGATCTGTCTTTCTGAACTGCGGGCAGAAAAAGAAAAAAACAGAGAATAAAAGGTGTGGGGAGGGGGAATCGAACCCAGCACCTGTGGGTTAGGCGCAAGGGGTGTTGACCAGTGGGGCTGTGCTGCTGTGTTGACAGTAGAGGGGCATCGGGGTGGATAAGGTGTGGTTTGCGGGTTTCTGAATTTTTGGCACGTAACTGAACCTGTTGAGTTAGCGATCGAGAAAGAGGCAGCGATGGCTGCTGCTGCGCTCGCTCCTGAGGGGCGCCGTGCGCTGGGGTGCCTGGGGCGTGGGGGAGCTGCGAGGGGAGGGAGATAGAGGGAGTAGAGGGAGGCGAGCGAGGGGGGAGAGAGAGGAGGTACCTCGAGCGGGCGGACAGGAACATGTCGGGGTGGAGTTGGGGCGGAACAGGGCAGCAGCAGGGAGCGACGGCCGGCGAATTGGGGACGGCGGCGGAGCTGTGGAGCCTCCCGGTCGCTGCCGCGAGGTGGAGGAGGAAGAGGGCGGCCGGGGGGTTCCATTCCCGCACCTAGCCATGCCGGTGGGGGTCCGTAGCCCCGGTGATCGCCGGAGGAACAGAGGAGGAAAATTCGGTTCAGGTTGGGTTCAGTACAGAGAAGGGATGCAGAGAAGGAAGAGAGGGAGAAAAGAGAGAGTGGAGGCGGGGAAGAGGAAGGAAGAGGGAGTAGCTAGGGTTAGGGAACCCTAGGGCAGAGGGGTGGAGTTATAGGGAGGGGGAGAGGAGCTCCACCGTTGGCTGTTTCTCTGAACCACGTGTTGTGCCTGGATGTGCAGCCGTACGAGGAAGACGACCGGGGGGAAGGGGTATGGGCCAAAAGAAAGTGGGCTGGGGGAAAAGATGGGCTGAGGAAAAGGGAAAAAGGCCTGCTGGTTGCTCTCTCTCTCCCTCTAGCTTTTATTTTTTTGTTCTAGTTATTATTATTTTTTGCAGGAATAGAAATAGGAAGAAAGGAAGGAGTTTTAGGGTTAGGAATTTTAGGGCAAAAATTTGATAATGCTTATTTAAGTGATAGCAACAAATTGCAAGGTTTTGTTTTTTAAAAGTCAAAAATTAAATTGCTGTTATTGGTTTGATTCAAATTTGAATGCATTTGAGTTTAAGGGATTTATTGAAAACAATAATTTAAATAGGGTGAACAAATGATTTTATTTGGAAACAAATGATTAATAATTGTGTTGCAATTTTTATAAGATCAACATGGTTGCTGTTTTGGACAATGTGATTTAGATTTGAATGTGAATTGATTCAAATGAGTTATTAAATAGAAATAACAAGTTAATGGTTCTATTTTAAAGAGAAACAACTAGTTGTTTTAATTGAAACTTTTATTTGGAAATTGGTAACATAACAAGTATGAAACAAGGCATTTGGAAATTGGTTTGGAGTTTCAAATGGATAACAAATTGAATTTGAAAAGGGTTTGATTAATGGATGCATTTTTATAGAAACAGAACAACAGTTTTGAAATCACACTTTAATGGAAACAATTGATTGTTTTGATTTGAAATATCATTTTGGAAATTGTAACATCACAAGGATGAAACAAAAGGTTTGAATTTTGGTTTGAAATTCAAATAGAAAACAAAGGAAAACAGTTGGAAAACAAATGAAAACAGAGGAAAACAAAAGGAAAACAAGCAAAAAAATTGCAATCAACATGATGTCATGATGCAAAACATAAAATAACAGAGAGCAAACATTGTAATGGCTATTTTTCAGACTTGGGATGTTACACCATACCATGCCACATCGGCTCTGTCCCCTCTTCTTCTCACACTCCAAAACCCTCTCTCCAAGACTTCTAGAAGCACCACAAGGGATCCTAGGTCGAGTATAAACTATGGTCAACACTCAAGACAAGGTCTCACTTCCAAACTTGCAAGAAAATGCAATGAAAACATATGTCAAATATTGTATCTACCACTGTTCCAAAAGTTTAGAAAATTCAGTTAATACTTAGCAATTGTTTTCTAAGTGTTGGAAAACAGATAAAATCATCAGAAAGTTCACACTGTTTTCAAGGGTCAAATAAATTCCAATTTTTGTTTTCAAAGTTGGAGATTGTTAAACATGTTTTAAACTTCCAGAAACATCTTTTGGAACAGTAGAAGGCCATGAAAACAAAGTGGGAAGAGGGCTACTTTCTGTTTTTCTCTGTTTTCTGAAAATGCAATTTTCTGCCTTATTTTTCCTCCACAAAAACAACAAGCAAAAGATCATTTTTATTATTTCAAAATTCAAACCATGCTTATGGATTTGTAGTCAATATCTCAAGGAACAAATAAAAGTCAAGAAAACACAAAATAACATATTATAGCCTAGTGAAAATAAGTGTGGAAAACAGGTACTTGGCTATATTTTCAGGGATTAGTTTCAATAGAAAACTTAAAAGAAATCTTCCATCAATCATTTTGAAATTTTGTTTTCTTGGATCCAACAAAGCTAAAAGTTTATTTAAAGATGCAAGCAAGCATGATCCCAGTCTTGGAATAAAAATCACTCAAGTAACCTCAGGGAAAACATCAGGAAAATTAATAGAAGTGTTTTCAGGAAAAAAGTTTGTGATGGTTTTCTAAATGAAATAAACCTTGCATTGCATATATGATTAAGATCATACACACATGTTGGTTCAAACAATCGTGTTGTTAGAAAAAAAATTGTTGGCCCTAATTTTTGTCTTCTTGAACCACAGTACAAGAATCCAAAAATTGGGGTGTGACAATAATTCCTATCTCCCTTTATGTTTTATAGGTCAATAACATATGTGATGGTGAGAAAGTAGTAGTGGTAACATGATATTCATATGTAATTGTGAGTTTTATTAGTGAATGGTTTAGCACTAGAGATGAATATGTATAAGCTATGAGTTTTTAGAATCAACTTGAACCAAGTTTCCAAAACACATGTATAGGCATGATGAGATCTTATATAAGTGGTTGTCAAGAAAACAAAAAAATCTCAGCATAGCCTTCATCTCATAGTAGATAGATAGAAGAAAACATAACCTCACAATGATCTTCATCACATAAAATAGTAGATAGATAGATAGATAGAATGTAAGATAGTAGATACATAGTCTTACAATAATAACGAAGTTCAACGAAACACACAAATAGTAAGTTCAACTAAGATAGAAGAAAGAAATACCGATGATAAGATGCAAACGGATGCATGATATGCAATGGCCCTAATGCAAACATCTCCTCATCTTGCGAAGTAGCTTCCTCAGGAGCATTGGGAGGTTCCTGACTGGAGCTGGCCGCAGCTGCAAATGATGCCCCAAATGGTCCGAGAGAACTAGCATTATCACCAAGCCAGAAAGTGTGCGCGGACTTCCATGCGTCCTCAGTGAGCTCCTCCGAGCTAGGAGAGCCGAGTGGAATCTGAAGAGCTGTCATGATGGCCCTCTGGTTGCTACGAGAAGCCTTTCCTTTTCTATAGGATTGATTATCTCGGTGCTGTTTGTCAATGAAGAAGCAATTTATCTTGTGAAGAGCCTTCTTGATGTTGAATGTGCTAGAAGATGGGACAGTACGTCCTGAAGAAGGAGAGCGAGTGATGCCATGAGATGTACTGTGCCTGTGGAAAATGTGCGAGTACGCTTGGAGCATTGGGCAGCTGCCACTTCAACCTCAGCAGCCGTGAGAAGAGCACACTATTTGGGAGTCACCTTGGAGTAGTTGTTGATGAGACCCATTGGGATCCTTTGCTCAAAGAGTGTCTGAAGGTATGGGCCATAGATGGGAACCCTCTTATCCCGAACCACATTCCTCATCTCATGCCACATGTAATCCAGAATATCCAAAGGCTTTTTGTGTTGTATAGCAGGCCCAATATGATAGAGGGGATTCACCAGCCACTTGCGAACCTCGCCTTTCTCACCACACTTTACATTGATAGTGTTCCGGAGAATGGTGTGAATAATGTACCAGAAACTAGTGAAATATTTGACCTTGGGAATACGCTGAGTTCCAGTACCCTGCAGATAGCAGTGACGTAGACCATCCTGAGCCTTGAGAAGTTGCTTCGGATTACCATGGATTCTAGTGTGGGACATGGCATGATAGATAACCGGAAGAAGACCCGTAATGGAGCCAAACTCATCCATGGTGGCGGTACATTTGACACCACCACTCATCCAAGTCAATGTGCGAGGTCCCTTAGTGGAGAAGTGAACATTAGCATAGAATTCCTTAGGCAGTTCAGGGACAAAGGGGCGAGAGTTAGAGTTCCCCATGAGAGCAGTGATGCCATGAAAATCCATAAGCTCCCTAATCCTAGGCCAATGCTTGCGGGCAGATTCCACATCAAAGAAATACCGATCCACATGAGTGTTTTGAGGTTTACCAAGGACAAACTCAGTAGAACCGGGGATCTACATAGGTACGCTGCCCAAAAGCATAAGGATTGAACTTCAGACGAGCAGTCCCAAAGTCGTCTGCGCTCAGACCGCCCCAATTATTAAACACGGGCTCTTGTGGATTAACAGGAAGTGGAGCACCCTGTCCCTGAGAGGGAGTAGAGCCAGCAACCTCAGCAGCATTTTTCTTGTGGGTACGAGGAGCATGCTTTCCCTTGTCTTGTGGTGCATCGGCATTGCCTGAGAAGAATGATGCACATATATGGATAATAATAGTAAGTGCACACTGTCATTTTTGTTTTTATAAAAAAATTGTTCCATTGAGATGAGTTATAATGATAATAGCAAGAACAAACACATCTAGGGAACAATAATAAAAAATGAATAATTATGGGCATGGCAAGATTCGAATGGCATGTATAAGGTTGGACTACATCGGAATTACCACAACTAGATGAAATTGGTAAGCGTAGGTGATGGTGAGTAAGACATGTGAACTAGAGGATGAACCCTAGGTGAGATGTAGCATAAAACCTAGATGTGATTTGAGCCACCAAAAAAAATGAACCGAGCCATCATAACGATATAAAGAGAGCAAAGAAAACATTGTATCGAAGATGAGCCCTAGAAATTACCCGAGTTGGAGGCCATCTAGAAAATAACCCCACAATTTCAAAGGAGAGGATCTCTCACAAGAAGGCACCAAAGAGGATTCCACGTGGAGGAGAGTGTGGAGAAGAGCGGGGGCTTTTAGATCTATGGATTAGGGGTGGTAGGGACGGGCTAGGTTGTGAGGGAGGAGGAGAGCTTGAAGGGGGGCTCTCCAATGGTGGTTGTGTGGGGGAGAGGGGAGGAAGAAGGGGGTTAGGGGAGGAAATCGTGCCCCCTCCTTTGTTATGTGTTGTTCGGAGCACCCGGCCTGGGGAGTCGGCTAGGCCGGCGTGGGCGAGGGCGAGGCCGGGCGCGTGGCCGAACGAACCGGCCCGAGGCCGGCGTGGCCGAGCGACCCGGCGTGGGTTCCGGACTGAGGCCGACATGGGCAGGAGGAGAGGCCGGGCGCGTGTCCGAGGAAGCCGACCTAATGATCCGGCCAAGCCGGCTGTCCAGGCCGGTTTTTGAAAAAAAAACGTTTTAAGCGTAATTTCTTCCCGTAATTTTTTTTAAAAAAACTTTGGAAGGGTAAACTTTATTTTAGCAAGTGTTGCAAGTATAAATTCTATTTAAGCAAGTTTTACTTCATTGTTTTGAAATTGTTTTACTTGACCATGTGCACATGTTTGATGAGATGAGATGATCATAATGGTTTCCGTATGCATCCAATGGAAAAAATGAAAAAAAAATTCAACAAACAACATTGGATGCAATATGGAATAAGAAGAACGAACATGCATATGAGTTGAACACCAAATGCCTTGTCAATATAAACCTCAAACAACACTCGAATATTTGATTTGGGCAGTGGCCTTAGCCACCATGTATGAGTATGCTCGATATGACACAGCGAAGATCTATCTTGGGTGCATTGTCGAAACTCATCATTGAAGCACATTATGTCATTTTAAATGACCATTATGCATGATTTGTTTACTTATGCATTATAGGAGTAGTGTTGACTCATTGATTGAGCTACACTCCCCCTATGTCTATGCGTACATCTAAGAACCAAATAAGTGTCTAATAGAGGTGTGTATGCAAGATTTTCAATCAACTAAAATTGGTTGCACATACGATATTGAGCTCACTCCTTAATTGCTTGAATCTCTTCTCATCTAGAGGCTTTGTGAGGATGTCGGCGAGTTGATATTTGGTGTTGACATAGGAAAGTGAGATATCTCTACTGGCCACATGATCTTGAATGAAATGATACTGAATCTCAATATGCTTGGTCTTACCATGAAGTAAAGGACTGTGACCAATATTAATAGCACTCTCATTGTGACATAAAACAGGCATTGTCTTAATCTCAATTACAAAATCCTTAAGACATTGTCTCATCCATAAGAGTTGAGAGCAACAATTAGCAGCGGAAATATACTCCGCTTCCGTGGAGGAGGTGGAAATACAATTTTGCTTATTGGAAAACCAACACACAAGTGACCTACCAAGAAATTGGCAAGCACCCTAAGTTGATTTTCTATCCACCTTGTCACCTCCCCAATCCGCATTCGAATATCCCACAAGATCAAAAGTTGTGTTTGATGTATACCAAAGACCATGTTTGGGAGTGTCAACCAAATATCTAAGATCCCTTTTGGCCACAATCATATGGATTTGCTTGGGGTTAGATTTAAATCTTGCACACAAACCCACACTAAGCATAATATCCGGTCTATATGAGCAAAGATAAAGCAAAGATCCAATGATAGAGCGATAAAGTTTTGGATCAACCGGTATACCTTCATGATCCATAGTAAGATTCACGGTTGTTGACATTGGATAAGCTAGTGTCTTGGCATTGTTCATATCAAATTTCTTGAGCATGTCTTGAATGTATTTTTCTTGACAAATAAAATTCCTTCATAATATTGCTTGATCTCAAAACCGAGAAAGAATTTCAATTCGCCCATCATAGACATCCCAAACTGACTTGTCATTAGTTTGGCAAATTGGTCTACAAAACTCACATTAGATGACCCAAATATAATATCATCAACATATACTTGGCATACGAAGAAATGTCCATCTACACTTTTGGTAAAGAGTGGGGGGTCAATTACCCCAAGTACGAAACTACGATCTACTAAGAACTCCTTTAAATGATCATACCAAGCACGTGGGGCTTGTTTGAGGCCATACAAAGTCTTATGGAGAAGATAGACATGGTTAGGATACTTGGGATCCTTGAACCCCGGGGGTTGTTTAACATATGCCAATTCATGTAGAAGTCCATTTAGAAAGGCACTTTTAACATCCATTTGATGCAAGATGAAATTATGACTAGTGACAAATGCAAGTAGTATACGAATGGACTCAAATCTAGCTACAGGAGCAAAAGTTTCACCGTAGTCAAGTCCTTCGACTTCAGAGTAGCCTTGAGCAACCAATCGAGCCTTGTCGCGAATCACTTGCCCATGAGTATCTTTCTTGTTCTTGTATACCCATATTGTTCCAATGACATTATGATCCTTGGGTCTTTCCATTAGAGACCATACTTTGTTCCTCTCAAAATTATGGAGCTCTTCATCCATAGCTTGAACCCAATCTTCATCTCCAAGAGCAGCATACACTTTGATAGGTTCAACACGAGAGACATATGAGTGAAAACCACAAAACTTGATAAGATGACCACGTGTGGACACACTTCTTCCTAAGCCAACAATAACATTCTTTTGGTGATGAGAACCTGGACTTAATTTTGTGGATTGACGAGTGATACGAATTAGTGCATCATCGGGATTCTCATTTCGAGGAACATCCTCATCATTTCCATCATCAATACCATGATCTATCCGGAGTGGAGTTCTTGGTGAGGAGTCACCATCATCATTTACACCATTATCATTGGGTGGATATCGATCACTTTGTTGATGAGTGGTATCAATTTGAAGGCCTTGTTCTTGTTCTTGGTCTACCATTTGATTGATGGTTGATGTAGAGGGCTCCACTTGCGTAGAGCATGTACCATCCTCCTTCGTCACAAGGTATCCCTCAACGGGTATAAGCGGGCTTATACCCATTCTTCCTATGGCTATGGAGGGAGGTTCATCACCTAGATAATTACAATATATTTTCTCCACTTGGGATCCATTATATATCCTCATGAAAATCCACATTCATAGATTCTTCAACACACCCGGTGGATATGTTATAGACTCTATAAGTATGAGAGTTTGTGGCATAACCAACAAATATGCCTTCAAAATTTCTAGGATCAATTTTAGACAATCTAGTGCCCTTAATGTAAACTTGACATTTGCACCCAAACACTCAAAGATACTTGAGGTTGGGTTTGTTACCGGTTAGGAGTTCATATGGAGTCATACCAATCATCGGACGAAGGAAGATTCAGTTAGATAGATGACAAGCGGTGTTGATAGCTTCGGACCAAAAGTTATATGGGGATTTGAACTCGGCCATCGTAGTTCTTGCCATATCAACAAGTGTGTGATTCTTCCTCTCCGCTACAACATTTTGTTGAGGGGTGTACGCAGCGGATTATTGATGTCTTATCCCCTCTTCACTCCAGAATTCATCCATTGTGTAGTTCTTGAACTCGGACCCATTGTCACTCCTAATTGACAAGATCTTGGTGTCATATTGGCGTTGCACTTTCGTGGCCCAAGATATGAACCTTTCTTGAGTCGCACTCTTCTTCTCGATATAGAATACTCAAGTGTATCTTGTAGAATCATCACCAAGCACCAAACAATACTTTTTGCCACCAAGACTATCATATGCGGGAGGCCCAAATAGGTCCAAGTGAATACGCTCAAAGGGCCTTGTTGTGGAGATGATTCATGTCTTGGGATGGTTCTTCTCATGCATCTTTCCGGGAATACAAGATACAAGGACGATCTTTGAAAAAATTCACACTTGTTAGTCCTACCACGTGCTCACCCTTCACAAGGGTTTGTAGATTTCTCATACCGACGTGGCTTAAGCGGCGATGCCAAAGACATCGTACCCCATGTCGGATTTAGCCATTAGACAAGTGGCGAAATGTGTAGTTTCTTTCGAGAAATCCACTATATACATACCATTTTCCACAAATCCAACAGAGGCTACTTTAAAAGAAATTGTGTGAAGAACAAGCACGTGATGATGCCCAAATACACATGTAAAATTGCATTCACAAAGTTGAAATATGGAAAGGATATTATAGCCAAGGGACTCAACAAGGAGGACTTTCCCAATGGATGAATCCGGAGAAATGACCACCTTACCATGTCCTAATACATTAAGTTGTGAACCATCACCAATAGTTACATGAGCAAACTTGAGAAGTTGGAGCTGTAAGTCATCTAACACTTCCTTGCTTCCGGTCATGTGTGCGGAACAACCACTACCAATCATCCACGATGTTCCTCCGGAGGAACAACCCTACAATGAATCAACTTTTTTGTCTTAGGTACCCATTTTTGAATGGGTCCTTTATTGTTAGTCACAAGGGTCTTAGGAACCCAAATAGCATACTTGTAATCATATCCATATGAGGTGCCAAAATATTTTGCATATACATGCCCATCAATATATTTAAGAAGCACGTAAGATGGTTTGTATTTTCCCGCAAAGTTGTTCTGAGTAGTAGTTTTCCTAGGAACAATACTCTTATATCTAATATCAAACTCATCTTCATCATTAGCCAACTCCCCCTCCTTCACAAAAACAATAGAGTTAGTGGAGGGAGTGACTTCATTCCGAACCAAATCCAAGCACTTCCTTGCCAAGAACTGTCTTTTGAATACTCAAAAGATCTTTAAGGTTATTTTGACCTTGGTTGCACGTGGCAAGAACTTTGTTGAGTTGGGACTTCAACCTATTGTTCTCCTCAATGAGAGTTGCCTTGACACGCAAAGGGTTAGTAGCACAAGAGTTTGCATTTACATCTTTTAACCCTTTTAAGGTCTTTAGCTCATTTGAAAGTGTTCGATGATCACTTTTAAGCTTATCAAAATCCTTAATGAGCTAATTGTTACCTTGGTTAGTTGCATCATTTAAGGCCATGAATTCTGTTACCTTAGCAAAAGCATGCTCACGATCAAGTTTTACTTTAGCTATGTCAATTGCAAAGGTATCCTCTATACTTTCTATAAAGAATTGTGATTCATCTAAATCTTTCTCAAGCTCCTCAATTTTACTAGCATCATCACGAGAAAACTTTTCAAGTAATGTTATTCTCTCCTAATTTTCATTAATGGGGCCATGTGCCTCACTTAATTGATCCATGAGAGCGACAAAGATAGATTTAGTTTCTCCTTCTAGTTTCTCCGCAAAGTTTGTAAAGGGGTTTTCCTCAACAAAATTGAATAGTGAAGGAGTAGAATAGTTTGCAAGTCTGAGTGTAGGAGTCACCTTTGGGATATACCCTTGGCCATGAAGCACTTGTGACTCGAGGGGCCCTTGTTGTCATTGGGGTTGGAGAAGAGAGAGCTTAAGTTAGGAGGAACGTCGCCCTTAGCCATGGCCGTCATGCCTACTTGTTCACCATCACCATCACTCTCTTCACCACCGGACGTATACTCAACTTCTTTTGCAACCAATGCTTTAGGAGGGCCTCTCTTGATGAAGTTATTGGAGTTGGGAATGAAAGTGGATTTCTTGATAAGTCTTCCACCATTTTCAATCCTACTCTTGAAGGGGCACTCGGCAACAATGTGCTCACTATCTCCACAATTCAAGCAAGTACTTGCCTTCTTCATGCTTGAGAATTCCTTTCCCTTGTTTTTGGTGGCATTTGATCTAAAATCTCCCTTCTTCCACCACTTGTGTTGAGCAAGGGCCAAGCATTCTTCATGTGACGTCTTCATCTCTTTCTCGGAGACAACATGTGTGGAACCACCATCATAACTTGAGTCATTTTTTTCATGGGGAGTGGCCTTGGCCTTCAAGGCAAGAGAGGTTCTCTTTATTCCATTTACACGGGCCATGACATCATCGGAAGTTTGTTTCATGACCATTAGAGTGATGAAGAGAGCCAAAACATCATTTGGGGATAGATCCAAGTAATCGTCCCTTGATTGCACATTCATCACCATGTGTTCATTGTGTGGAATCAAGGTGAGTAGAAATTTCTCCTTGACCCAATCCTCATTACAATCCTTGAATCCAGAATCTCTCATGTCATTTACGAGAGCCTTGAGTCTTCTAAACATGTCCTCGATGTTCTCTCCATGATTGTCTTTAGATGATTGACTTCTTGGATCACTGAAGGTTGATGTTGCCGTCATACATATCAGCAAGGCAATCCCAAGATTTTCTTGCACTTGAGAAGTCCCGGATGTGCTCGACTCTTTCTTTCTCCATCGCCTTCTCCAACATGTGCATGACATGAGAATTGAGTTGCTCATCTATGATGTCACTTGAGCTTAAACTCTTGGGGTTCTTTGGCTCATACCCTTTATCAACAATTCTCCATATTTGCATTGAAAAGCTACACATGTATGACTTCATGGAAGCTTTCCAATCAGTAAAATGATTCCTATCTACCATAGGGTGTGCACCAAGATGATTAGCATGTGGATGTTGAACATTAGGAGCATTGTTATAAGCAAAGCCAAAGGAATTTCCATTACTACCCGTTATAGGTGTCGAAGTCTTGGATGCTTCCTTAGACGCAAGGGATTTCCATTGTCATCTAAGACAACATTCTCTATAGATTGATTAGATGAAGATGCAAATTCTTTTATTAGTCCCTCCATCTTCTTCTCGGAGCTATCAATCACAGCTTGAATTAGCTTCTGGATACCGTCCATGGTGACGGGATCATTAGCCATCCTCCTATTTAGGCGGTAAAGACCTTAATAAAGAGACGAGGCTCTGATACCAATTGAAAGATCGATAGGTTAACTAGAGGGGGGTTGAATAGGTTAACTACAAATTTTAACTTCTTTTTCGATTAAATAAGATAATGCTCAAATATAGATTGTCTAGATTATGCAACTAGGTGAACAATCCTATATGTTGAGCAAATACATCTTGCACAAGGTATATATGACTAATCTAGTTGAAACAAGTAAAGGTAAGTTGAGGGATAACCGAACACAATGAGGCGGAGATGTATCCCGAAGTTCACTTCCCAATGGAAGCTAATCTCCGTTGGAGCGGTGCGGTGCCACCAAAGTGGAACACCGAGTAGCCCACAAATGGCCCACCGTATCTCCTTCGAGTCCTTCCACCGATGTGGATAGGCTCGAATCACTATGTTATCGTTGAGGTTGACAACTAGAACTGTCGTGGGATAATCACGGCAGACGTTACCGGGGGTAACTTGTCTTGGGGCAAATCGACTCGAGTGTTTGGGAGAGGGTTTAGCTCAAAGGAAACCATGGTGATATGCGATCTGGTAGCCGGCAATCAAGTCGCCGAGTCTACGATCTAAATATATTAGCTCGATACTGGTGTTACAAGGGATACTCGGAACCTCTCGATCTGGCGATCGTGCTCTTGCTCACCTAAAAGCTTGTCTAACCCTAACCTAGGGACCGGCTTATATAACATCCGGACCCCCTGGCTTACTCTCCAAGGCGCACTCTTAATCCTACCCGGACACTGCTTACAAACCCTAAACTTCCTTACCGGAACCCACAATCCGGGTTACGAGGCCTTCGTTCCTGGGCCTTCTAGAAGCTTCTTTATCCTAAGCCGGGTCTTGCGCAGCGTCCTTTGGGCCGAGTTACTCCTTGGCGTTAGCCTACCGGGTTATCATCCCTCCATCAGTAGTCCCCAGAATAGCTTGGGCTTCACGGGATCCTCCTTGAAGCGTACGCTATTCCCTGCAAAAATAATAAACATACGAATTTATAGAGGCCGGATTAGATTGCTTTGATAAACAGCTAGGCCTAACTCCATGGTGGCCATATAGTAACCCGGCTTTCTCTAAGTCCATTGTTTACTCTTCCGGGTCAATGCCCCGATGAGAATGTCAAAGATCCGGTTTACTCCACTTGATAATTGACCCTGATATCGCGGAAAGATTTCCTTCTCATCTTGTCCGGATATCGCTCTCGGGCACTTAACGCATATCCCCAAAATATTGGACGGGTATCCCTTATCCCGAAAATTTTGGTTCCCGCCCGTTGGCCTAGGTTTTCCCACCTGTACCTATAAATAGGTACCCTAGGGGGTAACCTAACCCCAACGGTCATTCCTTCCATCTTCTCCCTCCTCACCAACGCTCTCTCACTCGCGCCGGAGCAAAGCCGCCGCCGGTTGCGTTCGTCCGCGATCCGCTCCGCGCCGCCGCCAAGCTCCGCCGCCGCGCCCCCGATCTGTCCGCCGGGAATCGCAAAGGGGCATCAGGACTGCGCCATTTGCCGCCGTCGCGCTCTGCTTCAATCCGCTCCGGTAAGCTTCTTGCTCCATTGATTCAATCTTGCAATTTCTCTACTTGATCCAGATTAGATCTAGGTCAACCGCGGGCCACTTCTTGCCCCGCACCGGATTAAGTTGCATAGATACATGCTAGCTCGTCCAATAGCTTAATAGACGGTCACACATCACTCCCCTATCACCTTTAATCATCAATTTCTCCCCAGAATCGCCCGCAAATTTTCCAATCTAGATTCCTTTCACCCAAATTTTCCGCGGCTGTCATTGATACCCGGAAAATCCACTTCTTCCGGTTCTTTTGCCTGCACTAGACACATGGGCAATCAACCTTCTTCCACAAATGCTTGCCAATACGTAAGTACCCCATAGTTTCTGTACTGATACTCGATACCCGGATAGTTCATAGTTCTCATACTGCTTATCAATTCCCGGTAAATCCATGATTTCCGAGTCTCATACTTTGTGTCCTTTTGTCTTGTGTTTCGCAGACTGAACCCATGGCTCCCAAGAAGCAAGGGAAGCAGCCGGCTAAAACTAGGATGACCCAATCGATATCCGCCAACTGGGCGCGATCCACCGTCACCAAGGCCAAGCTGGAGGAGCTGGCCGAGTTAGGGGTCCTCCCCCCTCAGGAAGATATCCACTGGAGAGTGCCGGGTGATGAGACCCGGCCCACGCCAAATGCCGACGAGGTAATCTGCTTCGTTGAGCACGTGACCCGGGGGTTTCGCCCTCCGGGTCACCCTTTTTTCCGCGAGGTCTTGAACCATTATGGCCTCCGGGTGTTCGACATAGGGCCTAACTCTATGTTGAACATTACCCATTTTATTGTTATTTGTGCATTCCGCCAAATCTGGCTCTTTTCATTGAACTCTTCCAATGCAAATCGTGCCGCGAAAGCGGTGACGGGGCGCTCTTAGCTTGCGGCGGGGTCTCTATCCAGCGCCGCAAGAATTCACCTATGCCGACTCTTAATTTGAACTCCCACGTTAAGCATTGGCAACTTTCCTTTTTCTATTGCCGAGACACCTCCCCACCCGGCGAGAGGAAGTTACCGGGTTATCCGGAAGGTCTCTTAGATCTCTCTGATACCTTCAACTCTTTCCCCTCTGAGTCGGATAGGGAAGCAATACAGCCCCTCCTCTCGAAAATAGCCGTCCTTTTCGCCCACGGTCTCACTGGGTTCAACCTAGTCAAGACTTGGGTAGAATTCCGCATCCAGCCCAATTCTATTCGCCCACAACTGATGTGCGAATATTCGGGGCACGTTACGGACGCGCTTCGTTACTCCTCGAAGAACTATCCGGCGGGTGATACCAATAAAACCATCAAGAGCTTCCTGACCGAGAAGCTGGAGGTGATAAAGAGCATAGCCGGGTTAGCGCCGTTTACCCGGGATAACCCGGCTCCAGCGGTAAAATCCGACACTTATACACTTTCTCATACTTTGACTTGATACAAACACTAACTCCCATTTTCATGCTTTTTTCTCAGGCCGATAACGTTTTCTGGAGTATCGAGACCCCTCCCAACTCAAGTAACCCGGAGGAAGAAGAGGAGGAACCGGTCGATACAGACGAAGGTACCACCCGGATTCCAATCACCCCAACCCCTATCACTTTGCTTTCTTTTTCCAATTATACGCATACGCCTTTCAGGGATGGATGACAAGGGTGACAACAACGACCAGAGGGACTCGGAAGAAACCGAGAGCGACAAAGGCGAAATCGAGCCCGAAGCCGAAGCCGGGACCAAGAGGAAAGCCCGTGGGGTCGTCTTCAAGGTTCCATACCGCTCCCTTGCTTCTAAACCATACTCCTTTGCTAACATGTGCGAGCTAAACCGAGAATTATCCGACTGGCCGTATTTGAAGGATCTACCCGCGACCAAGCGCAGAGTGACCCGGAACTTCCCGGGTGAATCCACACTTAACCTGGGTATTCCGTCATCCCCGGCTCGACGCGCTGGTATTTTTCAATCACTTCCCGGATATCAAGGTTTTCCTTTTCCGAGTCACCCCCTAGCAGGGCAATTCCATATCTTACTTTCTCAATGTTTGTCAGCTTCGTCCGGGTCTAGCAGCGAGTTCCCCTCGGACTTCATGGTGAACCCCGGGTACGGCTCTTCTCCTGATGTTCTAATGCTTTTCCATAATTTTCTCCAGTTACATGCTAACTGCTTATCTATACCATCCACAGGGCCACGGTCACTATCAGTGACCAAGAAAACATGGAAACCGAAGATCCGGGTAAGGAGAACCCGACTGATAATATGACTGCCGCGGCTGGCGGCGAGGAAGGGCGGCAAGCGCCACCGAAGGATCCGGCTGATCAAGAAGCCGAATATCCTATAGCCTCGCACGCCCGCGAGGAGGAAGAGGCCACAGTCCTTGGTAGGGGGGAGGCGAGCCAAACTCCGATACTCGTACGACTCGGATGTCTTCCCCTGCCAAGGAAAAGACTGCGACACCGGGCTGCCAAGATCCCGGGTCTTCCAACTCGGACAATCACTCCTTCGACCAAATGATGAGCACCCTCCTTGCCATGAAGGCCACGGAGAACACTATACTAGAGCGCATGGCCGCTGAACACCGGGTAATACTAATTGATATCTCATGTTATCCATCTAGTCCCCAAGTTCCGAGTATAACTTTGTCGGAGTTACACTCGGTACTCCGTTTAATACTCAGCTGATTATGATATCCGACTGACGTCTAACTTTCCATTCCTTTTAGGCGCAGGAGAGCCGGTCCGAGGAAATTTTGGCCAAGACCAATCAACTCCTGGACGCCGAGGTAAAGCTGAGAAAAGCACTTGAGGCTGAGGTGGAAAACTTGGAAAAAGATGTCACGAAATACAAAGAGAAATACACCACTGCTCAAGCTGCGCTGAAGAAACTATCGGCTCAAGTTGCCGACGCTTATCGTGCCCTCCTTGGTGAGATTTTGTTGCTGACTGGTTCGTGTCTTGATTTTTTGTTTTCTTGATCCATGATACCCGTGATACTTTGATATAACCCATGTTATTTATATTGTAGGTGCTAACCTTGCGCCCTCAGAAGAGGATGACATCCAGAAGGTAAAAAACTTGAAGAATGTGCTCCGGAGATTCTGCGCCGGCACTAAATGGATCCTGGACACCATACAGTGGCCAACCGATGGCTATCCGGGTATGGAAACTTTGATCCATGCGTGTTCCACTGTACCCGCATGGATTGAGCTCTGGAAACGCTCGGCATGCCGAGTTGGGATGGCTTGGGGGCTAATGCTGGCTAAAGCCTACTTTCCAAAGCTTGATCCGGCAAAGTTGGTGGCCGGGTTTCCAGAATTCAAAGCTGATGGTTCTAGATTCGGCATTAAGGATTTCAAGGCTGTGCAGAGCGAAGTGCGTCACTCAGCGACTACAATTGCCGATTCTCTGGATCTAAGTAACTTCGTGACTTCATACGACACCAAGGGTAAACCTGTGAAGGAAGATATGCCTTTACCCTTCGATATTCTGGAGAAGTGGAATGCTGACTTAGCCAGGAAGAGGGAGGAAGCTGCAAAGAGGGAAGCCGACTTTAAGTCGACGCCCTCCTCCTCTACACCGGCTAGCCGCCCTCCTCTTCGTCCTGATGCTGCTCATCCGGGTAACGATGTTGGGAAGGCTACTGGCCAGGACCCGGCTGGCAAGGGCAAGGACAAGATGGATGCCTCGACCCAAGATGCTGAGTGATCTTTTCTGTCCGCTGTCATTTCCTATGCGTCAGTCGGCCAATGGGCCCTTTGAACAATTATTTTTGACGGTGCGCCTGTGCACCTTTGATACTAGTATCGAGACTTGTAATGCACTTTAATGTCTTGATATATCTCGTGGCTCTTCTGGCCTTTGGATGATTTTGATATTTATCTGCCTTTGAGCTCATTTATTCTTCATATTCCGACTTACTTTATGGTTCCTTTTGTGAGACTCGGTTTCCGGGTTTCGCGGGTTTTGATAGGTGGACTTTTCTCCAAGTCCCCAAGTCCCCAAGACTCGGATTTTTGGGTTTTTGAGCTTAATATCTAGATAATTTGTTTCTTTTTTCAAAATCCCCAGTCCCCAAGGCCCGAACTTCCGAGTCTAGGGTGTTAGGTCTTCCAAATAGAACAAATTGTCTTTGCCAAAGCCCAAAACCTAGAGCCGTTTCACATAGGTTTTGAAGTTATGCTTAATAAACAGTGAGTTTCCGGTTATTAACCCTGTACTCTGAATAACTTGTGGTTTAGATGACCCTTTTGGCTCTCTTGTACTGTAAGCCGGCTTTCGCGTGGATAATCATGTTGCTACATCTATACGAAGACAGGGTCAGGCAAGTCCCATTGGGTATCATGACTGATTGTGATCATATGCGAGCAAATCATGCCACTTTAGTGCGAGTCACATCGAGCTTAAGTAAGAAAAGTCAAGAAAGTTTGGCTCCTTTGTCCGGTTATAAGCTTGCAGCCGTACTCGTTTGCGAGTAATCGGCCCTTATAACTCATAGGCATCATGGCCGGGTCTTTGAGTTTGTAACTGTGCTATTCAAGCAATCAGCCCCCAAGACCTAAATATACGCAAACTGCTAAAGAAGCTAATGTACTAAAAAACAATAAACAATACTTACCTGGAAGGAAGATAAAAAGTATAACAGAAATAAACATTGATAAAAACACATGCAAAGGAAATAATATATTGTTCAACCATCTTTTTATTGATATGAGAAAAGTTAGGTCAGCAAGCCGCCTCATTAAAAACCCTCCAGTCCCCTTAGGTACCCTGGATAGGAAAAGAGTGCGTCTGAAACCTGCTGCCTGTTACATCGTGCAATTCCACTTTATGAATCTAGGCTATACTAAGTATAGTAGGGACGTAGCTGAGCCACGTTCCATGGTCTTTCTTTCTCTTACATAGATGAAGTGGTATGAGCGGTGTCATTAACCGTTGCCGACTCTTCCCTTGCATCTATCAAGTAGTATGATCCATTGTGCAGATTCCGGCTTATGATGAACGGTCCTTCCCATGGCGGTGATAACTTGTGTTTTCCTTCCTTTGATTGCACCAGGCGCAGAACCAGATCTCCTTCTTGGAAGACCCGGGTTTTCACGCGCCGGCTATGATACCTTCGCAGATCCTGCTGATATATGGCTGATCTCTCCAAAGCTTGTTCCCTGTGTTCCTCTAGCATATCCACGGCGTCTTGCCGGTTCTTCTCGTTCTCCACCTCAACATAAGCCGATACTCGAGGCGAATCATGGATAATGTCACTCGGCAACACCGCTTCTGCGCCGTAAACCATGAAGAACGATGTCATCTGAGTAGATCTGTTAGGTGTGGTATTGATACCCCAAACTACTGAAGGTAACTCCTCTACCCATGCACCAGCGGCTCTGATACACGGGACTCGCAACCGTGGTTTTAATCCACGAAGCAATTCCTGATTCGCTCTTTCCACTTGTCCATTAGCCTGTGGGAGGGCCACTGAGGCTATGTCCAAACGGATGCCATTGTTTCCACAAAATTTTTCCATCTCGCCAAGGGACATGTTGGTTCCATTGTCGGTAATTATGCTGTGGGGGTATCCGAACCGATAGATAATCCTTTTCAGGAACTTGACTGCTGTAATTGCTTCACAATTGGTAACTGGCATTACCTCGACCCACTTGGTAAACTTATCAACTGCCACTAAGAGATGTGTCTTTTTGCAAGGTGACATGTGGAAGGGGCCAACCATATCCATACCCCAAACAGCGAACGGCCAGGTTAAAGGGATAGTCCGCAGTTCCATAGCCGGCACATGGCGCGTACTGTGGCCACGAGCTCCAAATCCGGGTCTTGATTTGCCAGTTCTTCCTCAGACTCGGTTTTAACTGATGGTCGCCATAGCTCATCCAGGAAAACATTAGGTGGAACCGGCTCTCTGCAAGAGCCGAGCCTGGCGAGTGCGTCTGCTGCCTCGTTTTTCTTCTGTCTATGTGCTCCACCTCATACCCGGAAAAACATCCGGCAACCCTGTCCACCTCTCTGCGGTATGCTGCCATAGTTGCGTCTTTTCTATCCCAAGTGCCTGAGACCTGTTGTACCACAAGGTCCGAATCTCCAAAGCATCGTATCCTCTTAATGTTCATCTCCTTGGCTACCTTTAAGCCGTGCAATAGGGCCTCATACTCGGCCACGTTATTGGAACAATCAAAATGAATCTGCAACACGTAACTTAACTTGTCTCCTTTGGGTGATGTTAGCACCACTCCAGCCCCTGATCCCTCGTACTGCTTGGAACCATCGAAGTGCATTATCCAAGACACAAAATTTGGAGCCATGGTGGGCATGCCTGTGTGAGTCCAATCGTTAATAAAATCGACTAGAGCTTGAGATTTGATTGCTGACCTGGGCTCGTAGTTGATGTGATAATCTCCCATCTCGATCGCCCACTTGGCTATTCTACCCGTAGCATCCGAGTTTCTGATGATATCCGACATTGGTATAGAACTAACCACTGTTATGGGGTGTTCCTGAAAATATGGCTTCAATTTCCGGCTGGCCATGAAGACCCCGAAAACCAGCTTTTGCCAATGTGGGTAGCGCTGTTTTGCCTCTGATAATACCTCGCTGACATAATAAACCGGCCTCTGGACCGGGTGATCTTTCCCATCCTCCTTACGCTCGACGACAACCACTGCACTAACCGCCCGGGGCCCGGCTGCAACGTATAATAGCATGGGCTCTTTAGGACCCGGGGCTGCTAGGACTGGTGCCTCGGATAACTGCTTCTTTAGTGCTTCGAACGCCTCGTCCGCCTCTTGATCCCATACGAATTTATCCGATTTCTTCAAGAGTCGGTACAAGGGTATTGCCTTTTCTCCGAGTCTGGATATAAACCGGCTGAGCGCTGCTACGCACCCTGTGAGCTTCTGAACATGCTTCAAATTTTCCGGCTTTTTCAGACTTTGGATAGCTTTGATTTTATCCGGATTTGCCTCAATTCCTCTCTCAGAAACGATAAAGCCAAGTAATTTCCCGGCTGGGACTCCAAAGACACACTTTGTTGGGTTAAGTTTCATCTGGTACTTTCTCAGATTCTTGAACGTTTCCTTTAGATCATCAATAAATGTCTCCGCTTTCCTGGTCTTGATCACCACATCATCCACGTATGCGTGAACGTTGCGTCCAATTTGGTCCTCAAAGCACTTCTGAATACACCGTTGATAGGTTGCGCCAGCGTTCTTCAATCCAAACGTCATGGTCTTGTAACAGAAGGCCCCAAAAGGGGTTATGAACGATGTTTTCTCCCAATCTTCCTTCTTGAGCTTGATCTGATGATACCCGGAATATGCGTCCAGGAAACATAATAGGTCACTTCCAGCTACTGCGTCAATGATCTGATCTATCCTTGGTAGTGCAAACGGATCCTTTGGGCAATGCTTGTTGAGACTTGTATAATCGATGCACATTCTCCACTCATTGGTCTTTTTCATCACGAGAACCGAGTTTGCTAACCAGTCCGGGTGAAATACTTCCATGATAAAGCCGGCTGTAAGCAGCCGTGCGATTTCTTCTCCTATAGCCTTCCTTCTTTCTTCATTCATTTTTCTCAGGCCCTGCTTCACAGGCCTGGACTTGGGATCAACGTGCAAACTGTGCTCTGCCAGTTCTGTAGGGATACCCGGCATGTCGCTGGGCGTCCAGGCGAACACATCCTGATTCGAACGAATGAACTCCACAAGTGCTTTCTCCTGCTCGCTGTCCAAGTTAGATCCTATAGTAAATTGCTTGGAGGGATCACCTTCGACAAAAGCCACCATCTTGGTGTCCTGCGCTGCCTTGAACTTTGCTCTCTCATCTTCGGTATTCGGCCTTTTTAACGTTGTTCTGTCATCCGGGTCTACTTGAGACCGGTAATACTTGAGTTCCTCTTTTCTGCAGGCTTGTTCAGCCATCGCCGCATCTCCTTCATCGCACTCAGCCGCTATATCCCGGTTTCCATGTATGGTGATGGTCTGCTTTGGACCCGGGATTTTTAGCTATAGATACACATAACATGGCCTGGCCATGAACTTAGCGTAAGCCGGCCTTCCGAATAGCGCGTGATAAGGGCTGCGCAACTTGACCACCTCGAAAGTGAGCCACTAACCCCGGAAATTGTCCTTCGATTCTCCAAACGCTACCTCCAGTGTGATTTTTCCCTCGGGGCACGCTGAGTGACCCGGTACTATCCCGTGAAAAACTGTCGAACTCTTCTGTAGCTGGGACTCCTTGAGACCCATGCGTAGAAAGGTTTCCCAATATAAGATATTGATGCTACTACCGCCATCCATTAAGACCCTTTTCAACTCATAGCCATTGACCTGCGGCGCAACCACCAATGCTAAGACTCCCGGGTGTTCTATCCTTTCCGGGTGATCCCTTCTGCTCCATGTTACGTCCTGCTCTGACCATCTCAGGTATCTCGGAACGGCCGAGGCAACTGAGTTTACCGCCTTTTTCAGCATCTTTTTATCCTTGTTGGAAATTCCCGTAGTGTGTACGTGATATTGTCCATACTGCTTGGGGTTGGCCTGGAAACCTCCAGCTCCCCCCTGGTTATTACCCGGATTTCCGCCTGCCGGGTTGCCGGCTGGGGGTGGGCCGTGGCCCGGGTTTCCACTCGGACCCGGTCCTCCTCCCCGACCTGCACCTCGCATAGCCTTGTTTGTTTCCTCGTTCTTCCATCTCTGTAGGTCCGCACATTGCTCCAGTGAATGGTTAGCCGGCCTACCGTTTCTGCTGTGCTTTGGGCACGCCATCCTGAAGATATCCCAATTGTTACCCGGCTTTGGCGGTCCTTGATAATTTCGTCCGTTCTGGTTTCCTCCATTGAAGTTTCCTTCCGCCCTGGGTCTCGAAGATCCGGCTTCTGTGCTAGCGACAAACTCGGAGTTTCCCTCAAACGGGCGCTTATTCTGGTTGTTCCCATTGTTACCTCCATTGTTACCCGGCGTTGATCCATTGCCGGTTCTTCCGTTGTTGCTTGTGTTTGCTTTTGCTTTCTTGTCATCGACATCCTCTTCTGTAGTATCTGTTGCAGCGTGCTTGTTGCATGCATCCATTAGCTCTCCCATCGTAACCTCTGAAGCATTTCGACTAGATTTCATGCGAGTTAACTTTTGCACTAAAGGTATGTACTTGCACGTCTTTGCCATCGCTTGTAACGCATCCTTGGGCTGAATATCTATAGATGAGTGAAGTATCTCCATGACTCGGCGCACCCAACTGCGCGCCGATTCTCCCTTCTTCTGGACACACCGCTCTAGGTCATCAATAGTAAATAGCTTTCTGCATGTCCCATGAAAGTGTTTGATAAACGCAGTTTTCAACTCCTCCCATGACTTGATGGATCCCTCCGGTAGATTATTGAACCATAACTTTGCTGCTCCCTCTAACATCATTAGGTACATGAACTTGGCTTGAAGATTTTCAGTTGCGTTGCGAATTGACATTGCCATCTCATAGCTGCTCAACCATGTTTCCGGATCCATAGTCGGCTCATAATTCACCACTTTACCCGGCTCCTTGAATTTATCCGGGTAAGGCTCAGCCCTAATGTTATCCGACAGACACTTAGGCCCGGCGAGATTAGTCGGAACCGGCCTCACTCGGGAAACATGTGATCCTGCGGGGGGCGCGGCTGGGCGCGGCACTGCTGCTGGTCCATGCACCGTAGACCCGGCCGCGGCTCTCCTCGCTCTGGAACTATCCACAATGGCTTGCGCCGCTGATGCTGCTGGTACTGCTTGAACACGGGGAGGAGGAGGCATTTGCTGCTGCTCTGCCCTCCGTCGCGCTGAGCTTGTCTGAATATTGCCGGTATTGGCTCGTTGCTGACTGATATACGGTGTCCCATGCATTCCACTTCTGTTGTCCGGGTAATTAACTTGCTGTGCCACTGCCGTATGCAATAAATCGATCGCCCGTCGGGTCTGCTCCGCATGGGGTGACTCTCTTACGGGGATCTGATTCAATGCTAACGTTGCAGCATACACGTTATCCATGGGGTTGTTGTAATGACCTGCTGGCGTGCGAAACCGCGATGGTGGTGGTGGTGGTAATGTATTGCCGGTAGTAACTCCAGTCTGTAATATGGGTAACCCGGCCTGCGTGTTTACCGGTTGTGCTCCTCCAGTTGCGGGTTGATGTACAGTTCCTTGGTTTGCCGCTGGAATCGGCTGATCCTGTGGTGTGATAAATAGTGTGGCCGGGTTTATAACTCCACCCGTTGCTGGTAATCTGGTCTAGTGTCTTTGACGCACCCTGGTTGTCTCTTCTCGGAGCCGGTTCTCCAATGCATCTAGATCACGCTGGCGCGCAGCTACCCCTTGTTTTTCTGCTTCCACTTGCCTTCTCTGTTGTTCCAATGGACGACGGGCTACATCCAGATCCCTAACACGTTCCGCCGCGTTTTCCGGGGTTATGACTGTGGCTAGAACGGTGGGATCCAGGATCAGGTTATTGTTGAACAGGGCCGGGTGTTGCAGATTTGAAGGACCCGCCCCTGGTGTCCGGTTTGCCAGATATCCGAACATGTTTGCCTGCAACTCGCTATCCGCCGCATGGCTGGTAACTGATGCCGATTCTCCGTCGACCCGGGTTAAGACCGGGTCTCCGTCAATCGGATTTTGCGTTTGGGCCAATGCTTGTGTTGTTCCGACAGCGGCCGCGGTTACGTTCCCCTGATTAAGATTGGTTGCGGGGGCCGTGTAAACCGCGACCTGGCGCATAATGCTTGGCGCAGATTCGTATTCTTCTTCATCATCGTTGTCTTCCTCGTACCGGTCCTCCAGCAGGTGCAGGATAGACTCGGTGTCATCTTCTCTCATAACCCGGCCACGCGGGCTCCATGCCGGCTCCTCCGGCTGTTCCCTCTTCGTGGTGGGCTCTTCCGCCGGATCCATCGTCCCGACCGATTCCTCCCCATCGGACTGAACGCAGGTGGCCTCCCCTGACACAGAATCAAATCCAGAATCGTCAGGAGCTAAACCGGACGTACGTACCATGCCAATGAAGACGTTGATCCGGCCGATTGTCACGACGGATCCGAATTCGAGCAGATCCGACTCTGCCCCCCAGCCAAAATCGTCCACCATCTTCTCTCCTTCGGGGTTGGTGTAGATCTCGCCGACGACGAGGTTCTTCATGCTCTCCCGAGCTTCTCCCGTGATGTAAACACCCTTGGACGTAGGCCCCACGGTGGGCGCCAACTGTCGTGGGATAATCACGGCAGACGTTACTGGGGGTAACTTGTCTTGGGGCAAATCGACTCGAGTGTTTGGGAGAGGGTTTAGCTCAAAGGAAACCATGGTGATATGCGATCTGGTAGCCGGCAATCAAGTCACCGAGTCTACGATCTAAATATATTAGCTCGATACTGGTGTTACAAGGGATACTCGGAACCTCTCGATCTGGTGATCGTGCTCTTGCTCACCTAAAAGCTTGTCTAACCCTAACCTAGGGACCGGCTTATATAACATCCGGACCCCCTGGCTTACTCTCCAAGGCGCACTCTGAATCCTACCCGGACACTGCTTACAAACCCTAAACTTCCTTACCGGAACCCACAATCCGGGTTATGAGGCCTTCGTTCCTGGGCCTTCTAGAAGCTTCTTTATCCTAAGCCGGGTCTTGCGCAGCGTCCTTTGGGCCGAGTTACTCCTTGGCGTTAGCCTACCGGGTTATCATCCCTCCATCAAGAACCTTTACAAGGATGTGGCACACTCCAGAACTTTGGAGGGTCCTCACCAAATCCCGAGAGCCACCAAGACTCCGGGATACAAGATCCACGAGCACAACAGCTTGGGGGATACCAACAAGGCTCCAAGCTCCGATGAGCTAAGAGCAACAAGGTTCTTCGCTCCGATGAACTAAGAACAACACGATCCCTAAAGGATGAGTGGTGTGGGTTCGAATCGGCTTGGTGGAGTCGTAGATCTAGGGTGTCTCCTCCAAATCCCAAAGAATCACGAGCTTTGGTTGGGTATTTGGGGATAAGCTTGAGCTTGGATGTGGTCAACAATGGTGGAGAGAGAAAGCTTAATTGACACCTTCTAAAGGTAGGAGATGAGTGCTTTTCATACCCAAATCTAAACGTGTCCGTTGGGAGGGGGTGTATCCCCTTCACTGTAGAGCTCTCGGCCTAGGGGGCCGGCCAGGAGGGCCATAAACCCATCGCCAGCCCACCTCGTCTTGGATCTCACTTGGGGCCCGGCTGGAACCCAGCCTGGGGATGACGCCCCCTTCCCACCTCGGCCTGGAAACGCCGCGAGGCCGGCTGGACCCGGCTTGGGGCCGGCTCGTTCCACCCCGGCCTGGGGCCGGCGTGGAAGCAAATTTGGGCCGGGGCAGCGCCCAAAGTGCCCGGCGTGGGGGAAGTTCAGGACGGGGCACTGACTGAGCCTTCCGGCCTCAGATCTCGACCAGGCAGGCCGGCTGGCTTGTTTTACTATTCCTTTCTTGCCTTTTCTTTTTTCCCTTTTGCACTAACTTTAATTTGATTTGTCAATCAAATGTATGTCCTAGGGAGCTTGTGTTTGCATTTCTTCATGATAAATCCTAAACACACTTAGGGAAAAGATTAGATCGTCCATATGTTGTGATCAAACACCAAAACAAGATTAGGAACAAAATGTCCTTTCAATATGGTAACATTATCATTATACTCACATTTAAAAGGGATGTGTTTATACCTCCTAAAGCAACAAGATTTATCAAACAATAAGTAACATTATAAGTAGAGCACAATTTTTTAGCATAGTTATGCAATTTATTAATTTGCTCCGTAAGTGTATCCCTTTTTGTGACAAGCGGTGTGCCTTATAATATTTTTGTTGTTCTTCCGTGAACCCACCTTGCTAATAAGATCTAGTTTCAAAGACATTAACCATTGATAGCAAACATGATAAAGCAAGATTAAAATAGGATAACCAAAATAAAAACTAGAATAAGAACTAAATTTATTGTGTTTTTGATGTAGAGAAGCAAACAAGACAAAATAAAATAAACTAAGCAAAATAAAAACAAAGTAAAAAGATTGGAAGTGAGAGAACCCCTTGCAGAAATCCTCTTTCTCCCTGGCAACAGGACCAGAAAACTTGTGATGGCTGTGTGTTGACACTTGTTGGTAAACCCCAAGAGAAAGGTTGTGAAGAGTGCAGCGGCAAGTTTTCCCTCACAAAGGAACCAAGGTTAAATTGACCAGTAGGATAAAGAAATTACTTCCAAAGGTTGATGCAGCTGATGTTGACAGAGCCACTACCGGTTCAGCAGCAACACACAACACAATAAAATTACTTTGCCCCAACAAAGCAGTGAGGCTGTCAATCTCACCGGTTTTGCTGAAACAAAGGATTACACATATAGTATGGAAAGTGGTATTTGTTTGCACTAGATGAAAGAGAACAATGATGACGGTAAGAAAACAATAATTGAAGTAGTAAAACAACAGTTGTAGTGGTTGTATATGAGTATAAAGAAATGGACCGGGGTCCACAGTTCACTAGAGGTGTCTATCCAAAATAGATAGATAACATGCTGGGTAAACAAATTACAGCTGGGCAATTGATAGATATAAAGGTTGCACCGTAGTGCATATGCATGACATGATGATTACTATGTGATTCATGCGGGCATTACAACAAGAAACATAGACTGTTATCCAACTGCATCTATGACTAATAATCCATCCTCAGAGTGTCATCTGAGCAAACCTTGGATATTAAGTTGCAAGCAACATATAATTTCATTAAGCAAAGTGTGTAATGTAAACAATAAAATTATCCTTAAACAAAGCATTGTTGTTTTATCCCTAATGTCAACAACAGATCCCCCACCCGTTTCGTTTATGTCACTCGAGCGTGAGTGAGAGGAAGGCATGAACCCACTATCGAGCATAAATACTCCCTGTTGGAGTTACAAGCATCAACTTGGCCAGAGAATCTACTAGTAATGGAGAGCATGCAAGAGCATAAATAACACACATGAAAAGAACATGATAGATTGATAACCATTGGACATAACATTCAATATTCATCGGATCCCAGCAAACACAACATGTAGCATTACAATAAGATGATCTTGGTCATGTTAGGCAGCTCACAGGATCTAAATATGACGCATAAAGAGGAGAGAACAACCATCTAGCTACTCCTATGGACCCTTAGTCCAGGGATGAACTACTCACGGATCACTCTGGAGGCAGGCATGGTGATGAAGAGCCCTTCGGTGATGATTCCCCCTCCCGGCAGGATGTCGGGGAGAGCTCCAGAACCCTCCCGAACTAGGATTGACGATGACGGCGGCTCCAGATGTTTTTGGTGGAAAAGGCTATGGTCTTTAGGGTTAACCCGTGAAAGGGGTATAAATAGGTGAGAGGGCAATGTCGGTGGGCAGCCAGGGGGCCCACACCACCCTTGGGCGCGACTAGAGGGGGAGGGGCGCCGTCTCATGGTGTGGTGCCCCTGAGGCCCCCCTCCGGGTCTCCTCCGGACTCCGTGTACGTACCGACTTTCTAAGACTCTAGGATTTCGTTTCGTCTAATTTCGAGAATATTTCCAGAACAACTTTTCTGAAACCAAAAATAGCAGAAAACATGAATTGGCTCTATGGCATCTTGTCAATAGGTTAGTCCCTGAAAATCCATAAAAATGACATAAAGTGTATAAGAAACATGTAGCATAAGGCATGAAAACAACATGAAACATCAGAAATTGTGGATACGTTTGAGACATATCAGGCGCCTATGTTGGCTATTGCAGAGATGAAATATGGTGCATACCCCCTTATACAGAAGTAGTATAGTTCGTAGCTATAGGTGTCGCATTGTTATTTTGTTTGTTGTTGTGCACGATGGCGATATATGACGCGGAGGTATTGCATACGGATGCGCCCAGGCCGCATCAGTTCGACTGCCTATGCTACTTCTCGCCGTGCTCCAGGGTCGGAGATGTGTGTGGGAGGAGTCGATGACGTGCCCTCCTTCCTTAATAGGCACAACGGTCAGCTTCTTGCTCTAGGAGATGATTTTGCTGGGACTTGGATTCTAGGGGAGCTTCTTCCCTCTCTCCTTACTTGTTGCAGTCATAGTGATCTGGAGGAGAAAGAGGAGGGCCGATGATCTCATGGAGTTCATGCCCCACAGCAAGCGGGCATAATTTGATTGGTGCCCTGGATGCGTCTGATTCCCAACGCCAGCGTTGAGTCGGTGCTTATCTCGTGCCGCATCCTTGGAGCTACAAGGGAGATCCTTCTCAGCAGCTTCTCATCAGTGTGTGATGGCCGACCTGGTGCTGAATCCGATGGATGTCAGGGTGGCCCTCTTGCCTTTTTTTCAGGCTGCGCTATGGAAGAAGGTAATCTTCAACCTCCGGGCCATGGCGCCATTGTGGAGGCTCTTCAATGCCGAGGCGGTTGGCTCCCATCACAGCTCTCCAAGTGGCATCGTCCCCAAAGTAGCTGCAGTTGATGGCAATCGAAGATCTCATCTGAACATCAGCGGAGTAGGAGCGAGACGATGTCCTGGACCTGATAGCTTTTTCCAACTTTCTTTGAGGTCCTTATTGTAAAATTCTAGGGCCTTTTTTCCATTTTATTTTTCGTCAAGGTACTCTTTGTAAAAGTACCCTGCTAACAATGCAATGAATGATGCTCTTGGGGTCCTTCGAGGCCTCTCTTCCCGTTAAAAAAAATTAGGTCCCCAAGAATTCTTCACGTTACACACAAAAATGTTTTAGGCCAAAGATTCTTGGCGAACTCCAAACTAGGCATTAGAGAGATACACCACTTGGCCCAACTCAAAATACTCAGATCGGATACTTCAGTCCGAAGATTTCTTGTTGACAACGGAGTATACGGTCTGTTTCACACTGGAGACTGGAGACTCCGACCTACATAAAACTAAAGAAACACCACCACGCGAGAAACACTATATTTCTTGCATACAAACTCCATTTTTTATGATCTGGTGCTCATTGGAATCACCACAAAGAGATCTATATGACCATGCGTAAGACACACCAACAATGAGTAAAAAACCAAAAGATAAAATGTTTGACCTATCTATAAATGAATAACTAGCAAACCTACAATATCAAAAGCGCAATAATTTTTTCATGTGAAATCGGTTTTTGATGAGCTTGAGCTTGTCTTGAAGATTATGAAAATCTATATAAAACCTTCATTGATAAAAGTTAAATAATAATCAAAGAAGCTGATTCCATGTATACAAAGGTTTGAACTCTCCACGAATGATACGATCAAGCTACTCAATTGAGACCCCATCTTGATAGTACGTTTATCTATCCTATAATCCGGTCTCACAATATGGGACCGGTAAAATAGAGACCCTATCGAGATAATATCTTTTCCTTGCTTAACCCACTTGATCTAAGTGATGATGACCTTAATCAGCTCAAGTCGGACCCCCTTTTTTGATTGCGCTCTGCTTGGTGAAGACTTGCGAATTGCTCCCCATAAACCATTATGGGAAAGCTTATTTTAGAACCATCTTCACTTGACCATTAACACCAATGTGATTACAAGCTTCAAGCACATGGTCTCTTTGTTATGCATCTCTTGAACTTGCATTTCCCAATCTTGATGACGATCACCAGTTGATGTCATTCGTTATGGGTTATATCATATTGATGCAAGCCTATGGAAAGGTAGCTAACCCCACATAGATATACCATAGAAACATATATCATGGGTTAGTTCATAAACTATATGAACCATTCTTTACCGTACCACAAGATCAACTGATCTCACAAGTACATCTAATAGCTTTGTGTGTTGATAACCTTAAATCCACTCTTTGCACTTTGCCTTGATCAACCGTGTATCTTTTCTTATCTCTTCGTAATAATGACGTCTCAAAGGTACACATTAATATCCACACCATTCTATTATTCAAGACATGCTTGCCATATGCTCAACACTCTCATGACCAATATTTGAATATTACTACCTTGTTCATCAATTGATCATCTTGAATACAACACATGGTGTTAAAGAATTTCCTATGGACAAAATCTTTAAGTTTAACTCAATGCAAACATCAGTCCATAGAGATTATCATTAATTATCAAAACCACACATGGGGACACCATGCACTTTCACCTTACTCCAATTGCACAAGTGAGACGTGAAAGCTAACAAATCCACTATATACAGGGTATATGTGGGATCGGAAATGTGGAGTTACCCCCGGGGGCAATACCACCCCTCCCATTGTCGTTAGATCATCTTTGAGATTTGGACCACATGCACAGTTCACTTGTTGTCTGCTATTAACCAGAGTGATTAGGGGCTTATACAAACACAACTAATAGTCCACGTACCCGTGTCCTACCAGGCTTGGACCACATGCACGATTCACTTAGTAAATATGCACTCTGGTGATATCGTCCTGAATGCTAAGAAAATTCTGACGATGTCAACGCTACACGCACAGGTTTACAGCCTACTAGGTGAGTTGATGAGGTTTATGAAGCCAATTATGTTGGTCTTGCAAGATACATGACATCATAGTACGAATCAAGAGGCGACCATCGGACGACAACAAGTGGGGTAACAAATCCACACTCTATGTGGGATTGGGAGCTTCTTTTCGGATTAACTAAAAAAATATCAGGGTACAAGACTTTTGTGGCATTTGATCGGTGCCCTTTCAGGGACAAAGCATAATTTTTTTGATTGTGCGGGACCGCCTAGAGTTTCTCTTAGAACATCTCTAGAAAGTCTATATTGTCATGGCGCTTAAAATAACCAATTTTATATGGTTCAGGTAGGAAAAAAAGACCCGTAGATATTTTTTTTTGGCTAAACTCATATATTTTTAAACATATTTCCTCGCAATCCTTGATGTCTACTACACGCTTCTATTCTTGTAAACTATGTTGGGCCTACAAGCGCATATATTTATAGGACAACAACAATTTTTTCTTAAATGAGTGACCAAAGGTTTACCGATCTCAGAGAGGTTTAGCTTGAATGTATCTCTCTCAAACAATCCTGCAATTAAGATACAAGTAGTCTCTTGTGTCCCCAACATACCTAATACAAATATCAGTTATATAGGTCCACTAGTTCGACGAAGAGATGATAAAATACAGGTAATATGGATGTTAAAACAAGGTTTAGTAATTCTGAAAGAAAATTACTGCAAGGTAATAAGTAGGAAAACTGAAAGTAACAGTGTAACAATGGTTGGAAACAATGCTTAGGGATCATAATTTCACTAGCGGTAAATCTCAACAACATGAACGTAATTAAACAGATGACAAATCCTCCAAAAGAATGCATGATATACATTACTCGAAGATCACTCTTCTATGGATCAAAACATGATGATAATTGCATAGGGATATAAAATTAAAATAACACCTTAAAGATAGTATTTCACATCCATGGACACCCTACACTATCACATTGAGTACCCAAAGATAGTACTAACAAACACCACCAAACATTTCTTGAATAATGTATTCCTAATATAACAGAGTATCCACACTGTCACCGTGATACAATGATAATCATACTAAATACAAGTATCAAGAAACCCCCGAGTTCCATTATTAAATCCAATAAGAAGAACAAACTCATGATCAATATCCATCTAATCTATTATCCATAGAGTCCTCAATATTACCACGAGACTCCGGAAATTATACTAGACATCAACCAATTGAGCAACATCATATTCAACACCTAAAGGAAATAGAGGGGAAATATCATATGATTCAACTACATTAACATAGCTCATAATCACAATGAAGATCACACCATGAGATAGAGATGACCACATAGCTACTGATACAAACCCTCATCACTAAAGAGGGACTACTCCCGCATAATCATGGGAGGCAGCAACGCCAATGAAGATGGATCCATAGGTGAATCTCTGTCCTGATAGGGTGCTAGAACAGGAACTTCTGTCCCCAGAGTAGGGTTTTGGATTACAACAGAGCTCAGAATCATATTTGGGAAATTCCTCCGGGGGTCGTTTTTAGGTCAAGGGGCAACTTATAGGAGAAGGGGGTCCCAAGGCGGTGCCCGAGGCTCCTAGGCGGGTTGGGGCGCGACCTAGGACCCACCCGCGCCCTCTGGTCGCTTGGGCCTCGCCTCCGGCTCTCCTTTGGACCCCATCTTCATTCTTGATCAGAATTTCTTCATGTTTTTTGGTGGAATTTTCTGCGGACTTTTTCTGTAAATATTTTGTGAAACAAAAACAGGGACTGGCACTAGGTATCTTATTAATAGGTTAGTCCGAAAAAATGCTCTAAAATGGTATAAAATTATAGTAGAAACATGCATCAATGGTATAAAACAAGCATGAAACACTAAAAAATTATGGATATATTTGAGACGTATCAATCCTCAACAACGATACAGCTCCAATTCTTGCGTCCAATTTTCATGTTTCCTTCATCTCTCTCGAAAAACTAGGGACTTTTTTTTCTCGCACTAGTTTTTGCCTATTTTGCTTTTGCCACTTCAAATTTTGACATTTTGCTTTTGCCTTTCGAGGGGCAAAACCTCCAGTACTAGGGGCAAAAGGAAAGATTTTTTTTACCATTTTCATTTTATTTTTCCCCACAGAGGCCAAAAATGATGTAATACCATGAACTAAAAGGGAAAAAAAAAATCAAAATGTCAAAATTTAGAGTGGCAAAAGAAAATGGACAAAAACTAGTGTGGCCAAAAACAAAATTTTCCCCGAAAAACTAGGAGGGGTGACATTTCAGTCCGCGCCCTTCCTACTGCCGCCGATTTGGGCATTTCCTTTCGATTCTAAGCAGTCACGAAGCTCCCCTGGTGTCGGTCGTGTCGTTGCCGCCCATGTAGAAGCTCGTTGGACATCGCTCCCTTCCGCCCTGAGTTGAATTGAGCGACCGCCATGGATCCACCTTGTAGTTTCACGGGATACCCCTCAGTGCTCGGAATGGCCGTCAGCAGCCATTCTTGAGATGTTGCATGGAGCCGCCACCCCCATCTCTTGCTATCATTTGGGTCACCGCCGCCACTAACTTATGGAGGTAAATTCTCTAGGAAGGTTGCCCACTCCAGCCGCGGGTAGATTTTAATACATAAATTATAAAAAAAATTGCCGATGAGTTCCTCAATGCATTTTTTCGTTAGGAACTCATCGTCATCGAACTTACGATATAGGGGACTTGATTCACAACGACGATGTTGAAAATCTCAGTTTGATTCTCGCGTGAACGAATTTGAGGATAGAAAGAAAAGAAAGCAAAGAGGATCGACCGTTGGTTATCTTTTTTTTTTTTGAAATATAAGGACTTTATAAATAAAGCAAGCAAGCCCGCCTCATAAAAAACCTTCCAGTCCCCTTAGGTACCTGGTGCCGCCACGAGTTCTCGAGCATAACATGCTCATGAAGGATTAAATCACCGAGGTAAGTACCTACCCACCCTATCTCTTTTCAGTCTTTTGTAGTCACTAGTTGAATGCCCGTGCGTTGCTACGGTCTTTTTTTTCTCGCAAAACATGTCAATATATTGTATCTAAATACCGAAATGTATAAAAAAAAGTGTATGTGTATTTCCACAACGAATCACCAAATTTGTATCACAAATGCATCATGAAAATGCCATACCCACACAATGCCTCAACTCTCCCTCACCAAACAACTTTCTCTAACAAGGAACTTGACTACCAAACACTAAATTTTGTACTCCCTCCGTCTCTAATTAAGCCTCGTCACAAAGATAGACAAAAACAGATGTATATAGACATAATTTAGTATTAGATACATTCACTTTTGTCTATCTTTGTGACAGTTAATTTGAGATGGAGGAAGTACTATTTAAAGGGTGCAGTCTCTATTCTTTGTGTAACGCAATGCATCACCTAACCAATTAAAGACTCACTCATATCACTCTTAGTTACAATGAAAAATAGCTGATGAATCAGATGCACGTAATTATAATGTTGATAATCTGGCGAGGTCACTTGCCTTGATGACACTTTGAACTAACCTGAACTTGCAAGGACACATGCTTCACATGATGATTTGGTATGAAATAACCATGTCATCGCCTGAACTTATGGACTTATTATGGGACAAACATCATATTTCATGATCCATGACCTGAATATTTACCACACTAATCAGAATATGCTTTATGCATATGGACACCGAGTAGTCAAATAAATCATATGGATTTGTCATATTTAGTAATAATAAAGCATGTGCCCTTTACATGAGAAAATCACAATATTGATCTGAACAATTTTTAATACACATTTGCACTATCAGATGCAATCAGATCCCTTTAAAATATAGCTAAATGCCGTTGCTACGGGCAACTCACGGCCTTTTTTCTATTGTCGTACATGTCTCACATGTAAACATAAAACACACGTGTAGAAAAGATAATTTACCTCCATAGCATATATCAACTATTGTAGTCAAATATCCATTAAATGAACATGTTGTTATATGACAACAGAAACTTAGAATTGTATCTCCAGATGATCAAATAACACTCTTCTGCTTGCCTTCCACCAATGTTTCTTTCACCAATGAAATGCTTGCTTTCACCGCTGTTTCTGCATATATACTGAAGAACTCGGGCAGCAATCTAACATGCGGCTATCATACGAACAATGCTCTCACTGTCATGCATTTGCTGATCAGGATTTACATCTGGTAGACAAAAGGTACAATCGTTAGGTGGTCGGAGGATATGGTCAGGCACCGGGTGGTGTGGATTGACTGTGTCACGCCTTCGTTGTTCCCTTCCCTTCACAGCCCTTCAGTTCAACATTTACCAAGTGTTGGTGAATTGTGGGACCAATGAAATGGACCAAAACGATTCTGACAACAATAATCATAATTCATGGCACCAAGGAAGAAAATAATGGATTGTACCTGCAAAAGGTCATTTGGTTGGCCTCCACGCATGTGCAATGTTTTCCTGTCGCATGGACATGCTTCAATATATTATGCTTTAGTAGTTTGTAATCAGATTAGGCCATCACAGCAGACGGGAGTAAGGGGGGAGGGGGTAGGCAGGGAACAACGACAGTGGAGGAAGGTTACATGTGGATTTTGTGCCACCAGGAGCTCACGGAACCGCGGAAAAAGAGCATGCCAAAACAGCTCACTATGTAAACATGAGCGCATCAAATGAAATCATAGCTATGACGCACATGAGTAGTTTATTACAGGTAGGATGCTATGAAGATGACTATATGCTACAATATTGGAAATATTACTCTATTTCACTTTCATCTAAGACCTAAGAATATTGATTTATTGATAATGAAGCAAAAGTACTGGAACTGCGGAAATAGAGCATACCAAAATAACTTACTTTGTAAGCAGGAGTACATGAAAGTAATGATAGCTATGATGCACATGAGTAGTTTATTACAGGTAGGATTCTTTGAAGATGACAATATGCTACAGTAATGGAAATATTAGTCTATTTCACTTTCATCTAAGACCCAAGAATATTGATTCATTGATTATGAAGCAAAAGTACCAACACCATTTTTATATTTTTTCATGGAAGATGTTATTTTGCACATCATGATGTGTATGACAAAGCTGAAGCTGACTCTTCTCAGGAATTAATTGATGAATATTATAATTTGTCCTCAATCAGAATAACATGCCCATAAAATAAAATGTAAAAAGTATGTATATTTCTGAACCGAAGAGGTTATGTTTACAGTAAAGGTTAACACCAAGTCACCGAGTAAGACAAGAAGATAATCTCATCGCCCTAGTTCTGACTACCAAGAAATATCATTGCTCAGGCCATAGGAAAATATAAGTAGAAACCTTTGATAGCCTGATCTACTTCTTATATCAAAGGCTGCTCCTGTCTTATTTAAAACTAATGTGCTGTTTAAGAAATCAGCAAAAGTGGTGACAATGTAGCGTTGCCATTTAAGTCGTGTGTAGATTGAGCAATAAATAAAACAGAGCAAGCTTGAGCTCACGACTGGATTTTACGCGCCAGGATTGCATCCTTCGATAACAATCACTATCAAGCTACTTGATTTTACGCACAGGAACTGCATCCACATAGGCACGAACATCAGGAACAAAGAGTTAGAGCATTTCGAGGCTTTACCAATGTAATTATACGGGTGCTGGAAGTTCCTATGTTGTGCTTCCGTGCGGTCCATGGGCCTATCGATTACGTGCAGGTTCTCCTGCAACACCCACACGAAATCCATTAGAACATCATCGAAATCATATTGAATTGTCCGCCAGACAGGACAGGGGAGAGCAAGATATGAATGGCAATGCTTACTGCATATTTGTTGGCCTCGACCATGTCCCTGAAGTCGGATGCCTGCACGGGAGAAAAACACGGATCAGATCCATGTACCGCGTGGCGACCAGCATATGATGCTCAACGTGGAGCACGGGACACGGCCACGGAGATCTCGAGGCTACACCTGCCCTGGGAGGCGGATGCGAGCTTGTGGCTTTCGCTGTGAGCAGGGGCGGGGTTAGAATCCTCCCGGCGGCAGCGAGCAGGGGCGCGGTTGGCCTCCTCTTGGTGGCAGTGAGCATGTACGCCTCTCGCAGCAAACGGATGTCTATCGATCGACTTTGGGTCACTCGATTCCATCGCCGATTCCTTAGTTCACCGGCGGCCGGCGTGGATCGGGTGGCAACGCAGACGTGAGTCGGGAACCAATAGGACTTGAAGGATAATTTGGGACGTCTCTTGGGTGCGTTCCATGGCGGAGCGGTCTTGGAAGGGGAGACGCCGACGGAGACCGACAAGGGGGATGCGATGTTGTTCCTAGCACGAAAGGCGATGTAGTGGGGTTCACCGGAGACAGCGGGGCTTCATGGGAGACAACCTTCAATCCAGCCGGGGACGGTAGTGGGCCGTGTGGCACCGGCCAGGAATCAGATGTGGGCGAGGGGCGATTAGCGAGATGCCGGCTCTTTGCATTGGATTCGCTGAAGGAGGTGGGGTGGGTGAGGACTGCCGAGGTGGTGGTGCGGCGGCGGAGATATGGAGGAGTGGAGCCGCCGCATGGTGGTTTGGCGGTGGCGCTTGTGCTTGCCGGTGCCCGTTGTTATAGTCTTGGAGATGTGGCGGCGGCGCGCGCTTCCAGAGGAGTTTGATGACGAGGAATCCGGCGGAGCTTCCACGAGAAAGATTGAATCTGGAGGAGTCGCGAGTGAGCTGGAGACGGGGGCAGTTGATTAGGGGAGAAAGATTTGCTCGGAGGAATTGCTCCGTAGGTAGGGGAATGAACGCCAGGCGTGAATGCTCGGTAGGGTAACCTGTGAGTCAATCACGCACCAAAGAGGAATCAAAGCGGTGACTGTGGGCCACGAAGCGACGAAGGAGCGAACGAAGTGACGACGTATCGCGGATGTTGGCGAAGACGGAACGAAACTGTTGTTTTAGATAGTAGAGATAGAGATTATCGATGCCGAATATACAATTTTACGGATATCATTTGCGGGATCTGTTCTGAATAGGAAAAAAAATCCGCACGAGGTTCATCAGGAGTACTACCACTGAACAGCCGAATTTAATCATCCGTGTGAATCCAGACCCTCCAAGCCATGATCAGACGGTGGGGAGAAGCTCGAACAGTTCTACTAACAGCGAGTGTGGGAAGAGGATTCGGCTTGCGGCGCAGCAGCAGCACAGCTTGCAACAAATCTGGCTGGAGCCCATGACTCTCTAACCAAGCTGGGCCCACCCCCCAAGCCCATTTCTGCTGCTGCCTCCGGCGACTATGCCCGTGGAGATCCCGTCCATCTCCACCACCGCCGCCGTCGCCCATCCCCGGCGACCCATCCGCCGCCTCGCTTATGTTACGGTCTCTCCCACTGCAACTCCTCCACTCTGCGCTCTCCTCCAAGCCGACCCCATCTAGGCTCCTCACCTCCGCCACCGCCGCCGCCGCCGCCGCCGCCGCCGTCACCCCCGCCGGCACAGTTGCACGAGGCGTCGGCCCTAATGGAATCGTCTCGGCCGTGCTGGAGATTGTGGGCCCCATCGAGCTCCTCTTCCCGTCCTCCGAGGCGCGCCTCTACGTGCGCCTCCTGCGGCGCTGCGCGCTCGACGCGCTCGCTGCCGGCGCCGGCGCTGTCCACGGGCACGTTCTCAAGCGGGGCTTCGCCCCCGACACGCTCGTGTCCAACGTCCTCATCGATACCTATGCCAAGGGCGGCTCCCTGGCGGCCTGCCGCCACCTGTTCGACGAAATGCCGCACAGGGACGTCGTGTCCTGGTGCACCGTTATCTCCGCGCACGCCAGCAGGGACCTCTGGGTCGAGGCCATTGGGATGTTCAAGGGTCTGTTTTCCTCTGAGGTGAAGCCCAACAGGTTTGTCATATCATCGGTGCTGAACGCGTGCGCCAGGTCCGGCGTCCTGGAGCTGGGGCTCATGGTACATGGACTGGTGATCAAGTCTGGCCTAGGTGTTGATAGGTTCGTGGAAGTCGGATTCGTGGGTATGTATGCGAAATGTGGCAATGTGGGCTGTTCTCTTAGGTTCTTCAATGAAATTCCGGTGAAGAGTTCGGTTGCTTGGAATGCAGTGATTTCAGGTTTTATTGAGAATTGCTGTGCCGTGGAGGCTGCCGAGCTCTTCAGGGATATGCATAGAGTTGGCATTGCAATGGATGTGGTGTCACTGAGGTTAGCTGCTGGGGTCGCTGCTACTATGGGAATGTTTGAGCTTTGTAGGAACGTTCATGTTTATGCACTTAAAGTGGGGCTGGCAAGAGATTGTTTTGTTGTGTCTGAGCTGGTCAAGTCAGCCGGGAGGTCAGGTGATACTCAGTACATTGGAGGGCTTGTTGCTGCAGCTAGAAGGCCTGATGCGTCTTTGTATGCTTTGGCTATAGCAGGCTATCACTCAAACGGTTGTCAGGATGAAGCAGTGAAACTTGCAGAACATCTTATTTCTTCGGGTCTCAGCTTAAGGGAAGGAGATGTGGTCACTGTGCTAGATGTCTGTCACATCAAAGAGGAAGTTCAGCAGGTACATGCTTATACATTGAAATCTGGAAGCTTCTCTTATATTAATGTGTGCAATGCTCTTATATCGGTATACTCTGAACTTGGATCACTGATGCACGCGGAAGCAATCTTCAAAACTGCACACTCACGAGATGTTGTATCGTGGGCATCAGTCATGGCAGGTTGTGTCAAGAACCTCCAGTTTGAAAAAGCATTTGGTTATTTTGAAGGGTTAAGAAACTCTGGAGCACCATTAGATCAGCACTGTATTGCTACTATCATCAATGTATGCACAGGACTTCAAGACATGGATAAGGGACATCAGATTCACGCTCTAGCTCTTAAAGTTGGGCTATTGGTTGTTGACTTCATTAGTGCATCCCTAGTGAACATGTATGCAAAATGCCATCACATGGAGTGTGCTGCTGAGTTGTTCTCCCACACATTGTTTCCAAGAAATCTAGTTGTGACTAATGCGATGCTGTCTGGGTATTGCTGGAATTTCCTACCAGAGAAAGCCCTTCTGCTCTTTTACAGCGAATATCATTTTGGTTTGCGTCCTGATCATTTCACTTGCTCAACTGTTCTACGTGCATGTGCCGATGTAGGTGCAAAGGAGGCTGGTGAACAGATTCATGGTTATCTTATAAAGATTGGTTCCGAATACAGGGATGTGATTGTTGGAAATGCTATCATAGACTTTTATGTCAAGTGTGGATGCATTGCTAGTGCTTGTAGATTATTCCATAGCATGAGAAGTTGGAGCATGAATTCATATGCAATGTTGATGTTGGGTTATATTCAGAACAGATGTAGTGATGAAGCTCTTCAACTTTTCTCCAAAATGCAGCACAGTGGCTTGCGTCCAAACCGTGTTACATTTGCAAGAATTTTACGGGGATGTGCTGACCTATGTTCCATTGATTTGGGAAGACAACTACATGCTTCCATTATAAAAATGGGTTTGATTTCTGATGTATACGTTGCAAATGCACTTGTAGGAATGTACAAAAGATCTGACACTATGACGGAATCCATGAGAGACTCTCGAGAAGTTTTGGCAAGAAATGGTTCAAAACTGGATATTACAGATAACAGCTACTCAGAACAAAGGGACGTAAGTCGCAATCTTGAAGAAATTGGACTGTTTACATTGGAAGAAGAGAAAGATCATGAAACTTCTGCTCAAGTGCGGAAGATTTCCATTGGTGCTGCTTGTCAATTCTATGAAACTTCACTTCCAGTCCATGTGCTTGGACATGAACTTAGGATCAACAGTATTACAGGGAATGGGCGGAATGATAAGCGCGGTACAAGCAATGTTTTCCTGGATACAGGAAATCAGGGAAACAGAGGTGGATCTCGTGAGTTGCTTAACTTCTTACGGGCGGACAACACTGGATCTGACCAATTCGTCCTAGTTGTCTTCATTGATAATAGACCTTTGAAGATAAAGGATACAGGATTTGTTAATGTGGAATTAACAAGAAGATCTGGCATCGCACCAGCACTTGGCATTCCTCCCTGAGAAATTATTGTGCAGTACAAAAACTACGCGCTGGCCTGTTATTTCTTATGCAGCAAGGCTGAATCATCATGGTGAGATGTCGAAAGCCATGGAAGGAAAACAAACTCTGAGTTCGGTTCAGGTTCATGCATCGTCGAACTCCTCATAGCCACATCGCATCTATGAACTTTTCATGATGTGCACCCTAGGACCATGAAAAATAAATATCTATTTGCATTTTCATGGGAGATGTTAGACCAAGTTTGAGCAAAGCAGATGCTGCTTTGAAGTTCATCCGTTATAGTTCAGTTGCATGGAAGAATAGACCGAGAGCGTTAACAGGTTAGCACATAATAGTATTTCACCTTTATTTAGTTGGTAACTGTTCCAAACTTTCAGTTATGGTGAACACCTCATGGTTTTCAGGCATTTTGTTTCATGCAGGGGATACCACCTCTCTTCAAGCACTTCCAAGAGTGGAAAGACTCGGAAAAATAAGCTTGACCTTTGATCATTGCTGTGAGTTACCAAACTTTGACGATGCTAAATTCTCTCTTGTTTGAAAAGTTCATTTTCTTGGTCTATGTACCAGCTTTGCTATGGTGGGTTTATTTTACTATATAGTACAGTGGCGATATGTAATTGGAATGTGTATTCCCATATACAGGTCTGATTAAGTGTCCTTGATAGTTGATACCTAGAGTTCTTTAAACAAAATATTTACATTGCTGTATTAGAAAATGATACTAGTTCCATTGCTCATATGGTGATGTGCATTTGAGTTCCTCGTCCCAACTCAACGGTATTTCGTATATTGATTTCTCAAACAGAGGGTCGTATTTTTGCTGATACTTTTTGATTATTCATCAGGCCTGCAAGAAGATAACCAGAGGCAGGCAGTGCCATCTGGTGTAAGACCACTCTTGTTCTGTTCTCTGTGTCTGAAGCAACCACTATCGAAGTTTTTTCCCCATTGTATCATGTAACTGTCACACACCTTATTTTTGGTTGGTGTTATACTGGAATATACTAGTGCTGACTTGAAGCCGTTAGAAATTGTGTGTGCGGTCCGTGTAGAGCATGAGCTGGTGATACAGTGAGACCGGTATGTTGTACCTTATCATACCGGATTCAGTTTTCCTGTTCAGCCAGAAGAAATGCTCCAGTAACTGATTTTGAGGAACAATGTGTGGTGAGCCTTCTTTTCCACTTTTACTTAAGTTCACATCTTGCGATTTTTTCTACAAGGCATGTTTACCTGACTTTTTTTATTGGTATTGGAAAACTGTAGGGGAAAAAGACGGGAGTATACAAGGAGGAAAAATTCAGCACTATCTGGATTCATCCATAAGTGTGGAGTCGTCATCCCTTCTTGAAAAGCTGAAAACAGGAACTTGTTTTCCTGACATCATTGTTCTGATGCCAACGAGTCCGTAGCAGATATTTGTCATAGCAAGTTCATCAACATTAGAAAGCAAGTGGCCCTGCCCCAATCCAAAAAGTTTATCGATCGGTCTTATCGAGGCTAGAAAAGAAGATAGATGAAGTGACAAGAGGCTATTGTGTGATTTTTTTTTAGCAATAGTTTTGTTCTCGTGCCATGGCGATTTTGTTTTGATTTTGCATGTGACTATATTACACATGACATGATGAAGGCGTATGGAGAACCAATGTTTCGATTCTTTTGGAAACACAGCATTTCCACTACTGTGTATCTTCTCCATCAGTTTTAGTCTGACAAAACCACGAGAATAATAACTGTTCTCTGATTTTTTTTTTTGTCAGGATGGTTCGACAGTTGATTCGGTTGATGACTTCCTGTCAATATTTGAGTGTCTTTCCAATAACCACATGAATTTGGTTTCCCAAACCATAATCTTTCCGAGATGAAAACGTCACCGTTTCCTTCATTCTAGCATGAAATTTGCTCTATGATTGGTGTCCTAGCAAATCTTACTTGGCGGGAATTTAGCTTAACCTCAATAAAAGTTTTTCTCTCATGTCATGCCATTTTGATTCGATTAAAGGTCAAAGGTCAACGTTTCATCATGTGGTATTGCACACGACGTACACATGATGAAGTGTTCTCTTTCATCCTTTCAAACCAGATGTAGCTTGTAGGCATTAACTACTCTCTGAATATTTTTGTCAAAACAGTTCATCATATTTATAGTTGTGATATATAAGCACAACAACAAGAGTAAAAACTTCATATTTAATGTGTATTAATATACATAGAAAACTTTGAACAAAAAGAAAATGATTGGATAGATTCCGAAAATAGGATGAGTGCAAATGGATGTCACCAAGAATCATAAATTTCATCGCACATAAATAATATGAATGATAAACTTCACTGTAAACTCTTTGTTCGTCTGAGTTAGTTAAGAACTCCACATTCCTATAGATCTTGCCCGGTTTTATGCCATGGATCAATGCTAAGTTACAGTTAACAAGTTCAAACTAAATGCCAGGGCTGCTAAATACTAGAGAACTCTCGATCGGTTTATTCCTTTCGTTTCGCCTCCAAGCGAGACATGAAGAAGGCCGGCCAATCCATCTCAAAGGGCACGATATTGTGTTTCCTAAGGTTCCAGAACTGGGTCGGAACTTCCTCAATTGCCCCTGTTTCGGTATTCACGATGTACTTGAGCTTGCGGTCACCGGTGACGAACAACGTGCCACTCTTTTCACCCACCCACATGCATTCAAATCTGCGCAGCCAGTGTGCGGAGCCCTGGGTACCCTCTCCACATGTCTTCTTTGGTAGCTTGAACATTTTAGTGCGCACCCAGTCTAGCGCGCCATTGCTGCTGCTCCCTTTCCCTTTCTCGCCTTGACATGTCCAAATCCTTAGCTTGAGGCTTCTCCAGCGCAGACAAAGAAACGACAAATTACCATCGACGGTGGCGGCAAGCCGCGGTGAGCTGTAAAAGCTGGGCTCATGTTGGCGCCGTTGAATCATCGGAAGCTTCGTCAAGCGGACGTGGCCCGTCTCAATGCTGAATTCCAATGTGTAAAAGCAGAACTTCTTCCAGACGAGCCAATATACCTTGCCTCGGCACACAACACCCTCGCTAGCGACGGAGATGGGCCCCTCAAGGCGAAAGCACTTGGTGGGCAGTCTACTCCATGCTGACTCGGCCGATGAGATAGTGTACAGACCGTATTCCGATGTATCACGGCCGATGATTAATACTTTGTTGAAAGAGGCCGAGTAGCTTGACAATGATGAGCTTTGTTGTCCGCTAGAGCCAGAGTCTACGTCGGTTAGAATGGCGGAACCGTATACGCCAAAGTATACACAGCCGTCCAGCAGTGGTAGAATGTCGCACGTGCCGGCAAACATGTCACACACGGCTAGACGTGCGCCTCGGCCTGGTGGCATGAGGTGCACGAGCAAGAGGCCTTGGCGGGAGGCAAGCGGCGAGGCCATGTTCAAGAGTCCGCGGGTGCAAGCGCCGAAGGAGCCGGGGAAGCGGCGGTGTGGATCGAGGGGCGATCGAGGTGCTGGGATGAAACCCGGCGGACCATCTATTCGTGCTCTTGGACAGCGCCATGGCCGGCCAAAGAGGCCGAGGAAGGAGGAAGGGTGGCATGCACCCTCCGGCCAGCGGCGACGGAGGAAAGAGGGGTTGGCCACGAGGGCCCGCCAGGGCTTACACGCGACGGCGCAGCGGAAGAGCGTAGTGAGGTCATCGTCGTCCGTAACGCACGCGAGGATCTCTAGGACGACGTCATCTGGCAGCGTGGCAACGGCGGCCGCCCTCCTATTCTTCTTTCTCGGGAGAGCCATGTGAATAGCGTCAATGGGATCAGAGGCAGATTGGGGTTTAGCGTACGCGTCAAGCTGGCCCTTAAAGGCAGGTACCGGCCTCACGTTACGTGTATAACTTAGAAATCTTCTTTTTTCAGGTCGTTTATTGTAGAAAATATTTCTACAATATTGTCGTTATCGATTAGTGAATTGAAACAAAGATTTTACCCCAGTTTGCAAAAAAAAAAAAAAAAAAAAGGACCCAGAACGTAGTGGACAGCATTCTGCCACTCAAGCTAATGCAAATCAGCTGCTTATGGCAATTGGCATATCTTTGAGGCTGAAGCGGTGATCTGTCTGGTATGATCAATATCCACCACGGTACTTAATTCACTTGCAGGATTCTAGACTCGTCACCAAATTCATCAAGAAATTTGCGTGACAACTTTTCTTGTCGGGAAACATTGGAGCACAGATCTCTTTCGATTTCGTTCACGACGGTAGCTAGGAGACCACCGGTTATACTTATCCTATATTTTAATCCCACAAAATTCCACGCTAGTAACTGTTATCTGAACTTTGAATATCTTCGTCAAGATAATCCCAAGAAATTCGGCGATAGTAACTGTTCATGAGGTGAAGGTTCGCCGTCGTAAAGGGGTGTTCCTTAAGTTAGATTTCTAGAAGGCATACAATAGATTGGATTGGTCGTTCCTTCGCCAGGTCCTACGGCGACGAGGTTTTGATGACCGGTTCATCAGTGGATAATGCAACTCTCGTCATGAGTGGCAATACCGCGATTAACATAAATAGGGACATTGGTCCCTATTTTAGATCTTCATGCAGGGTGAGGCAAGGGGATCTCATTTCCCCCATCCTCTTTGGCCTTGTCGTGGATGCCCTTGCAGCTATCTTGGACAAAGCCAAGGTGGCCGACCACATATCCAGTGTGGTAGAGCACCTCATACCGAGGGGCGGTATCACTCATCTGCAATATGTAGCTGACATTATGATTATGATGGAGGGCTCGGGGTTGGATGTTGTCAACCTCAAGTTCCTCTTATTGTGTTTTGAGGCCATGTATGGCCTCAAGATTAATATCGACAAGAGCGAGGTCTGCATGCTTGGTTTCCCCTGGAGGAGCAACAACGAATAGCGGACAAACTTAACTGCAAGTTGTCCTCGTTCCCTGTTAATTATCTGGGGTCCAGCTGAGCGACTCTAGGATCCTAATTAAGGACATGGACCCCATGCTGGGGAGAGTCAGGCATAAGGCGGAACCTTGACATGAACGCTTCACCTCCAAGGGGAGCAAGTCCATGCTAATTGGGTCTTCCATGTCTAGTATCCCCTCCTATATGATGGGGATCTTGCTGTCGAGACATCGTAGTAGATTTCACAGACGGGGGTGCCATGAGACTACTGATAGAGACGTGGGGGGACGTGATTGTGCTAAGGATAATGACACAGGGTTTTTACCCAGGTTCGGTACGACGCAGTAATGCGGCGTTCCTACTCTTGCAATCTCACTATTCAGGGCTAAAGACTGTGTATACAGAGTACAATGTGAGGTTCTATTAGCTTCTCATCAAGGATCAACCTCTCGGCGAGTTAGCCTGTAGCTTTTTGTCTAAATATCTTATCTCCCGTCCGGCTTTATATAATAGCCGGATTAGGGCATACAGAATAGGAAACCTTGAAGACTACGGTAACTACTAACTTGGAAAGTAAGGAATCCACCTTCTACTCCAAGCCAGATCACGTGGGCCGTGATCCGGGTTGTTCTAGAATCCGGCTTCTGTGCGTCAGCTTACTAGGCCGCCCAATGGACCGTAATCCACTACCACTTGGGCCACCCGGGTAATCCGGCACTTGAGACTACCATCTGACATACCCCTAGTTGGTATATATCCGACAGTAGCCCTCAAGAAGGATTAAGACTCGGATTCGCCGTCTTTCGCCAGATGCATATTTTCCAAGAAACATCGGCCTGCAGTCTTGATTCTTCTTTTTTTATCCTCAAAGGATGTTATAACGCAAAACTCGGAATCCAGAAATTCCGGCTTTTCTTCCACGAATCTTCGTGGAGTAGGAACTTCCTACGTCAGCGCCTTAATCTAGCTGATGTAAGGGACGTTTGGGTTACAGGCGGGAAACCCAGAAACATATCTCTGACAGATTCTCGCGGGAAACTAGGCGATAACAATAATCACCCATCATTTCATTTCCCGGAATTTCCGGCGAGTGACACGCGTTGATCATCCAACGGTCAAAAGAGCCGTTAGCACGCATCGTAACGGGATTCCGGCTATAAATAGCCGCCTCCGTCCTCCGAGGAAACCTTCCGCTCTCACTCCGCAGCACCATTCCCAGCGCCCAAGTTCTCGCAGAGCACTTCCCGAGCGCACGAACGCACCCGAGACCTCACCGGAGCTACCGCACTCCGCCGATCGATGGCATCCCCAAACTCTTCCCCAGCCCGCACCGTCGCAAAGGACATCGACGAGATCATCGACACGATGGATCCACAACTGGATTCACCGGTGCACGCCTCCAGCGATGAGCCGACGAAGGCCACGGGCGGTGCGGCAGGCGAGGAAATCCGTCCCGCCGCCGCAGATCTTGCGGGGTCTTCTTCCGCACCTCCCCCACCGTTCGCACCCGAGACTGCGGAGGAGAAAATCACCCTCGTCGGAGAAGAGCTCGCGGCCGCGGAGGCCGCAGCGTCCGCCGCCGCCGGAGCAGAAGACAAGGCGGAAACTGCCGGCAACTGGAGTGCCAACAGTATTCCGCCATCCCTCCTTCCAACAATGGAGAAGGAGGGGCTCGTGCTGAAAGGGAAATGGCGGATCCTGGAGGACGAGACTGAGCCTGCGCCAAAGGACGAGGAACGTGTCCTCCTCTCCTCTCATATACTAAGAGGTATGGGTCTTCCACCATCCGCCTTTTTTCTCCAGATCCTAGCCCACTACAATATCCAACCCCACAATCTGCCACCCAACTCCATCCTCTATTTAGCCGGATTTCAGGCCCTTTTCGAGGGATATCTAGGTATAGCACCTAGGTTAGATTTCTGGCTTTATTGCTTTGGGGTTAAGCGGAACTCTTCGGAGGGCGCACTCCCAACTTGTGGGACCATTTCCTTTACCCTGCGTAGATTTAGGGAGGATTGGTTCCCCAAGATTAAAACATCGGAATCCGTAAAATTCTGGACGGGGTCCTTCTTTTATCATCCCGACGTTCCCTTCCCTGGGAAAACCACCGGGGTTCCACCTTTCTCGAACACCGCCGCTGTTCCCCAAGAAAATTGGGGAACTGAAGCAGTTCAAACCCTATCGTCGGATCTTCTCAGGATCAAGCGGCGCATCGCAAAGCTCGTCACCTCTGATCCGCCTCTAACCGACATGGACACGGTCCTTTGCTGGTTAGATAGGCGGATTCAGCCCTTGGCTAACCACGGTGCTCGCCTTCTCTGCGAGTACACGGGAACCGGCGACGAAATGCGGACAACCAACAAGGATTGGTCAGCGAAGGATTTGCGGAAACGCGCAAATCAATTGGTCGCATCCCACGACCAATATGAAAAAAGCCGGCCAATGTACACGGCCGAGAATCCGGCTCCCAAGGTACTATTCTTCGCCTTTTGGGTTTAAATCTTTTTCGTTTACTCGGTTTTGATGTTTTTTTATCTCAGCTTTTACCTTCTTAACAGATTGCCGAACTTCCTGAGTCGGAACTTGCTTCCGATGCCGATCTGGAGGCATTGCGCACAACCTTTGCCGGTGGGCGTAAGCGCAAGAAGATTTCCGCTTCCCAGGAAGTCATTGATCTTGACGGGGTCCCCGTCGTCACCTCCAGGTTAGAACATCTGGGTTGTTTTATTTTGTCGGAATTTTCTTCCTTTATCTCGGAGCTTAACTTTCCGACTTTTCTCCTTTTTAGCCTGCCTCCCTCTACTCTGAAGCCGAAAAAGCTGAAGAGGCACACGGCTGTGGCCAGCAGAGGCCCACATCCTTCCCCTGCTACCGCTCCAGATACATCGATCGCAGCAACAGAAGAGCATGCTGCAGCCCCCAACACCGAATCCCTGCAGACCAGCCAGCCCATTGTGCCGGAAACAGACACGAGGGAAATGGCGGTCCCTGAGGTGGGAGGTCCTTCTCGGATAACTGAAGAGGAGATTCCCACCTTCGACAAGGATTTCAAGAATATCAGCGATGGCCTTAGCGCGGTCGGAACTCTTTTTGCTGAGTACGCAAAAGAGTTCACCGAAAACTTGGCAGGTTTACAGCGGATAAGCCAGGTATTATCTCTAGCCCCCAAGCAACAAGTTAAAATGTATACTTTTCACTTAGTGCTTTCATAATCATGCTTGTTTCTAACTTAAGCGTTCTGGTTCATTTCCGTGTTTCAGCAAACCGCTGAAACCATAAACATGGAAGTTTTCAACAAGCTAACTGTCAAGAATAAGGAGGTTAGAAGCCTTCTCTCTATTCTTGAAGTTAAGGAAACGGAGCTGGCATCATCTCAGCTACGGCTGGAGGAAACAACAGGTATAATTTTAACTTCTCTGAAGTCCCTTGTCCATATTTTTTCTAAGTACTTTTCCGAGTTTTTTTTTAACCCAGAATTTTGTTCCTTGCTTTCCAGCTGCTTTGGCGAAAGCCAAGCAAGTTGCTGAAGATGCCGGCAACGCCGAGAATCTCCGCCGGGAGAACTTGGACCTTCATAAGGATTTTATGAAGGTTCAGAAGGATCTGGAAGCCAGCAATCTGGCTCTTGGAATTGCTCAATCCAAGGCCTCCCAACAAGCTGACAAGGACAAGGCCACTATCCAAGATTTGGAAAACGCCTTGAACCTGCGCCTGGAGGAAGGCTCCGAGATGGACAAGATCCTCGGTAAGTTATCAACTTTTACCGGATTTTCCATGTCTTAACTTTTTTCTCTGCGTTTTCGCTAACCCTTCGGTTATTTGTCTGAAAAAACAGGAGATGACCCAGATCTTACTCGGATTCAAAAAATCCGAGCTTTTGGAAAGGTATTCACTGCGATCAGAGCTGCAGGCATGCAACTGGTCAACAAGTACCTTCCCGTAAGAACTGGGGAATTCTCGGAAGTTGAGAAACTTCCGGAAGCTATCCTGGAGGTGGCAGAATCCAAGGAATCCACCTTGCGCTCCGCAGCACGGGGTGGTGCACGCATGGCCTTAGGCCTTATGCGTATGCATTACCCCAGTGCCAAATCTTGGCGCGTGGCGTCCGGTATCCCTCTTGGATATTCGGAGACCCAGCGGATCACCATCTTTGATGAGATCAAGGGTCATGCCACCAAGATCGCCTCTATGGTGAATATCTCCATCACCTATCCGGAAGAAGAGATTCCAGAAGCCCCCGAGGATGACAACAGCGAAGAAGACTCGGACGCTTGAAGAATTTTCCTTGCCCTGGATGGTGGAAATAGGAAATAGGAGCATTATTGCACTTTACAATGTAATTTTTATTGTAATGCTTCTATTCTTTTGTATGAACAAGTACTCCGCCCTTTTGCAGTTAATATTTATGAAATCACTTGCAAGTTTTCCGGGTTTTATATTCCTTTATCTTCTAAGTTCTCTGGTTTATGTGCTTTACCTGTCCTTAGTGTTTGAAATGGCTCAGTAGTACTTTAATCTTCATGCTAAGTTACTGGGTAAAACCGATCAGTTTAAAATCGGAAACATGGATCATACTAAAGGCATTTTTACTTACTAGCTCCAGTGACCCAGCACAAAAACAATCAGATAATACTTAGAGAATAGTAAGGAATTTTTGGAATGAAGCTCGGGCACGCAGGCACAATCCGAGTTTCCTTTAACCTTTAGTAGGCTGAAAATCATTTAGTTTTTAAACGCCGAGCACGCAGGCACAATTCGGGTTAACATTGAGTATTTTGTAAGATCATTGGGAAATAGATAAGGCGGAATCATGCTTTGTACTATAATAAACTTGTAAAAACATGGATGTAAGAATTCCGACAGCTTTATTTCATGATCTCAAAGATGTTTACATAGAAATTGAACTAAGTATAGAAGGGACGTAACTGCTGGATACTCCAGGGCCTCTTTGTCTCTCCTAATTCATCATCTATCTTTCTCTTTCTTTTGCGATTCGGCTTCTTGGGATCATCTTCCGTATCGCGAATGTCTACAAGATAATATGATCCATTCTCCATGGCTTTACTGATGACAAATGGTCCTTCCCATACTAGTGCCAGTTTGTGCTTTCTTTGCTGCACAAATCTTAGCACTAGGTCACCTTCTTTAAAAGAACGATGCCTGATTTTCCGACTATGATAACGTCGTAAACCTTGCTGGTAAATGGCGGATCTTTGAAGCACAAGCTCTCGTTCCTCTTCCAAGAGATCGACGGCACCCTGTCGTGCTTTTTTGGCATCCGAGTCATCGAAATCCTGCACTCTTGGGCTATCATGGATCATGTCCGTTGGAAGAATTGATTCTGCACCATAAACTAGGAAAAACGGGGTTTGCCCAGTTGACCTGTTTGGTGTTGTCCGAATACTCCAAAGCACGAAAGGTAGCTCTTCTACCCATGCTCCAGCTGCTCTGTGAAGAGGAGATTCGAGTCTTGGGCGTATTCCTTGTAAGATTGAGCTATTCATTCTTTCAACCTGCCCATTAGATTGCGGGTGTGCCACAGATGCGAGATCTAGGCGAATTCCCGTTTGTCGGCAATATTTTGCCAACTCTCCAATGGAGAAATTTGTCCCGTTGTCGGTTATTATGCTGTGTGGAACGCCGTATCTCATGACTATGTCAATGATGAAATTTCTGGCAGTTACACCGTCAAGTTTTTTGATGGGTTTGGTCTCCACCCACTTGGTATATTTATCCACTGCAACGAGTAGATGTGTAAGTCCGCCTCTTGCAGTTTTGAATGGTCCCATCATATCTAGCCCCCAGACCGCAAACGGCCATGTAACGGGGATAGTTTCGAGTGCTTGGGCTGGCATATTTGTCTGCTTGGCGTAATATTGACACCCTGCACACGTATTAACTATGTGCTCAGCGTCTGTCTTGGCTGTGAGCCAGAAAAACCCGGCGCGGAATGCTTTTTTGACTATGCTCTTTGGTTGAGCATGATGTCCGCAATCTCCGGCATGGATTTCTTGCAGGATTTCTCGTCCTTCTTCTGGTGAAATACATCGCAGAAAAATTCCAGTAGTACTGCGTTTATACAGGCAATTGTTAATTACCGTGTATCCTTTGCATCGACGCTGAATCTGTCTCTGCAAGACTTCGTCTGCTCCATCCGGGTACTTGATCAACTAAGAAGTTTAAATATGGTATTGTCCACTCCGGGTTAACGAGCATGACTTCAATTGACTCGGAAGCCAGAGGATAATCAACATCCCCACCTTTTATCAATGGTTCGTACAAATGTTGGACGAATACACCTGGAGATAGGATTTTTACTCTTTCTGATACCATGCGGGCTAATGCATCCGCGTTCCAATTTTCCTCCCTTTTAACGTGGAGTACTTCGAATCCGAAGAAACAGATGGCAAATTCGTCAACCGTTCTCCGGTATTCGGCCATTATTGGGCTTTTGGCATCCCAAGTTTGGTTGAGCTGGTGTTGTACCAAATCTGAGTCGCCGTAGCATAAAATGTGTTTGACACCTATTTCCTTTGCAATATGCAAGCCGTGAAGCAAAGCTTCGTATTCTGCCACATTATTACTGGTGTTGAAGTGTATTTGTAATACATACTCCATTGTATCTCCTTTAGGGGATTTCAGGACTACACCGGCTCCAGCGCCCTCCTTCATTTTGGATCCGTCAAAGTGCATGATCCAATACTCGGACTTCGGCATTGGTGTTTTTTCCATTGCTTCCGTCCAGTCAACGACAAAATCTGCCAGAACCTGGAATTTTATTACCGTCCTGGGTTGGTACTTAATGTCGAATGCTGCTAGCTCGATGCCCCATTTGGCTACTCGGCTAGTTGCTTTCGCATTGTTTATTATGTCCCCTAGCGGTGCTTTACATACCACTGTTATGGAATGTCCTTGGAAGTAATGATGAAGTTTCCGAGATGCGAAAAATACGCCATATGGCAGTTTTTGATAGTGTGGATATCTTTGTTTGGACTCGGAGAAAACTTCACTTATATAATATACCGGATGTTGATCGGGTATGCTCTGTTCTTCTTTCTTCCTTTCCACAACAATTACTGCACTAATAACCCGGTTTGTAGCCGTAAGGTACAATAACATAGGTTCTTCGTCTTTTGGGGATGCCAAAATCGGAGTTTTCATCAAAGTTTCTTTCAACTGGGTTAATGTTGCGTCTGCTTCTTCTTTCCACTCGAATTTGTCGGATTTCTTCAACAATTTGTATAGTGGCAGAGCTTTGTCCCCTAGCCGGCTGATAAACCTGCTAACGGCTGCAGCGGAACCCGTCAATCTTTGGACATCTTTTACGCACGTGGGCTTGGAGATGTTTAAGATTGCTTTGATCTTCTCTGGGTTTACTTCTATTCCTCTATGAGAAACGATGAAACCCAGAAGTTTTCCTGAGGGAACCCCGAATACGCACTTTAATGGATTTAACTTCATTTTATAAATGCGCAAATTTTCGAAGGTTTCTCGCAAATCCTCAAGGAGTGTTTCTTTTTTCTTGGTAACGACAGCAATGTCGTCCACGTAAACGTGGACATTTTGCCAATCTGACTATGCAAACACCATTGCATGCAACGCTGGTAGGTGGCACCTGCGTTCTTCAGGCCAAATGGCATGGTTATATAATAGTACGTCCCATAGGGTGTTATGAAAGAGGTTTTGATTTGATCTTCCTTGTTCATGCGTATTTGATGATACCCGGAATATGCATCCAAAAAGCATAAAAGCTCAGAGTCTGCAGTGGCATCTATTATTTGATCGATTCGCGGTAACGTAAACCTATCTTTTGGACATAGTTTGTTCAAGCCGGTGTAATCTATACACATCCTAAGGATAGTAGAGTCTTTCTTCGGGACTAATACTGGATTTGTTGACCATTCAGTATGTATAACTTCCCGGATAAAATCTGCTGCCAAAAGCCGGATAATTTCCTTGCCAATAGCCTTCCGTCTTCTTCCGTCAAATCGACGGAGACCTTGCTTGACGGGTTTGGATCCTGGAATCACCTTGAGTTGATGCTCAGCAAGTTCCCTGGGTATGCCTGGCATGTCTTCTGGACACCAAGCAAAAATATCCCAGTTCTCACGGAGGAACTTGATGAGCTCGCTTTCCTATTTGTCGGTCATCCTAGTTCCTACTACGATAAATTTTGTCGGATCTTTGGGATCTAGGATTACCTGTCTTGTATTCTCGGAAGCCTTGAAGCTATCTGCTGGCTTCCGGCTTTCTTTTCCTGCCGGCATTTCTGTCGGCGATACCTCTTTGGCCAGCTCTTTCAACTCTTCGTTTGCTATGACTTTCTCAGCGCAAAGGGCGTTTTCTTTTTCCAGCCCGTTTGCCAACTTGAATTCTCCCGATATGGTGATTACTCCTCCTTTGGGCCCTGGCATCTTCAGCTTGTTATAGATATAACATGATCTTGCCATGAATTTGGCGAAAGCTGGGCGTCCGAGTATCGCATGATACACGCTTTCGAGCGGCACCACTTCGAAGGATACTTTTTCCTGACGGAAGTGATCTTTTTCGCCGAAAGTGACATCTAGGGAAATTTCTCCTAGGGAACGTGCTTGTCTGCCAGGAACGATGCCGTGAAAACGTATGTTGCTGTGGTTGAGCTGGGTCTCGGAAATTTTCAGATGCTTCAGTGTATCCAGGTACACTATATTGATACTGGATCCTCCATCCATCAGCACTCCTTTTATCCTAGTGTTTTGGACAATAGGGCTTACGACAAGAGCTTGCGTGCCGGGTTCAGGGATGTTTCCGGGATGATCAGACTGATCCCAGGTGATTGGTGTATTTGAATACTTCAAGAATTTCGGGGTTGCTGGAACAACCGCGTTTATTTCTCAGAGCGTTATTTTTGCCACCTTTGCTGAGGGAGTTGCCAGGAAAGTTAGGTTGCATTCTCCATCAACTCTCGGAAACTTGGGCTCGCCTTTTCGCTGTTGTTCCTGGATTTTTTCGTCAGTGTCCGATTCACTGTCTTCTTTTTCAGCTTCTGGCTTTTGCTTGGAAAATTTCCTCTTTGAGTTCTTCCCTTTGTTTCCGGATCCTGCACTGCCTTTCATATGCTTGTTCAGCCGGCATTGTGCGTTAGTGTGGGTGGGTTTCCCGAATTGCGAGTGGTGGACGCATTTTTCCGACTTAATCTTTTCCCATTATTCCTTGGTGTAATTGATCGGCTCCGTACTGCGTCCTTTCCACCTGTTCCCATTTTCTCTTCCAAAGGCTATGTTAACTTCTTTGGGCTTTTGTGTTGCGTCTGGCGTTCCTTTTTTCTTAGGGTGAAATCCACGTATGGTTCATCCTCAAATTGGGTGCAACGGTTTAGCTGGTTGATGCTATTCGGGCGTTTGTAAGTTCCCCGGAAATGCTGAGTGAATACTCGAGCCATATCGTCCCAGCTGTCGACAGTTCTGGAGGGTAATCCATTGATCCAATCTCTGGCTTTATCCAGTAACATTAGGGGAAGCAACTTTACAGCTTCCAAGTCTGTCCCATTGTTGATCTGGACGGCTGTATAGTAGTCTGAGAGCCAGGTATCCGGGTTTGTACTACCGGTATATTTTTGGTATGTTGGACCAACTTTGGCAAAGCCAGAATGCAGGGTTATCCTTCGGATCCTATCTGTGAAGCACTTAGGTCCAAAGTATAAATCGTCTCTTTCCGCTCTATCCATGTGTGCGGAGTACCTGCCGGCTGAATGGACAGAAGGGGATCTGCTCCTTTCTTTTCCATTGTGGCGCGAACGCGCTTTTCCGGGATTTTCTCTATTTCTTCTGAGATCTTGCCCCTTTGGATAAGGTGGATTTCTACTCCTGTTTCTTTCCTTATTTCTGGGGGGTGTCCGGGATCTCTCACGCCTGTGAGGTATATCCTATCTTCCAGCTTTTTCAGCTGGGCGTCTCGGAGGCGGCATTGCTTTTCCGTCATTCCGGTGCTTTTCTTCCCGATCGCAAGGACTAAGTCCGTCTTTCGGGAGATGGGATCCGGTTCTAGACGCTTCATCCTTGTTGTCGGGATTTTTCTTGTCTTTTCTCAGATCTGCTTTCTTCTCTTTTGAATTGCTTGAATCTCCAGGTTCTTCCGGTCTAGGTGCCCCAGCGGCGCATGTAGCTGTTTTACATAGGGCTGAGTCGTCGTGCAACTTCCCTGATCGCTGTTGCCCCCGCTGTTGTTGTTGCAATGCTTTTCCTAGGAAAGCATACACCCCTTGAAGTTTTTTGCCATTGGAGTACATATCATTGTTGAGGATGGCGAACGCTGCTTCCGCGTTTTCTGCTGCGGTTTTGTATATTGGTTCGCCTCTGGCATCTTTGCCGTTTACTTGCTTTTGCCACGAAGGGTTGTGAAAACTTTCTTTTGGCGGCAGTACTTCCGGTCTTACAATTCCGGGTAACCTTGTAGGTTTAATTCCAGATCTATTCTTTCTCTCGTATTCCTCGATTTCTTCCTTCATGAGGTTGATGTCATCCTGGGTTTTTTGGAGGTGTTCACGAGTTCTGAATAGATGTTGCTGCTGCCTCTCGAGAGCTTGTCTCCTGGCTTCTAGCACTTCAGGGGGTTCGTGCAATCCCACTGGTGTTTGCAGTAATTCCTGTTCCTCTTGTTCTGTCATTGGCGGAACAAGGATTTCTTTTGTTTTCTTCTCCGCGGGCTTTATTCCGCTTGCGCCTCCTACTTCCGGGCTTTCATTGGCTGGATCGGCCAATTTCTTCTTCCGAAGTTTGTACTGGAGCTTTTTAGTGGCCTTATGCTTTTTCTTGGAAGAGGGAGGTTTTTTGATTGGTTCTTCCTCTGTCAGTTCTTTGACATCGGGATATCTTGGAGAAGTTTCTCCGTCCTCTCTCTCTTCCTCTGGCGGAGGAGTTCTAGGGCTTTCCTGGCTGTCGGCATCCGTGTTCTCAGCCGGTTTTGCCATCAGCACTTCGTGGAATCCCTCTTGGAAAGACTTGACCTTTCTCTCGAAAGCGTCTTCGTCTTCGTCTTCGGTATCGAAGTGATCCGATCCGGGTTCCGACTCTAACCTCGCCTCAATGGCGGCTAGTACAGAGTCAGCTTCCGAGTGCGTCGTGATGTCGACGGATGTCGGATCTTCCACCTCTGTTGTGGGAGTGTTGTTTTCTGCCTCTTGCACGGGATTACTGTCATCCGTGTTTTCGACGGTCTCGGATTGCACCATGCCGACAAAGTGTGATTTACTTGTATGTCGGTGATCTGAGCAGAATCCGGCATCATAGTCGTCTTCGACTGGGTACAGGGCGGGTGGGATAAATTTGCTCCCACCACAGAATCCCATTGCTTCTGCAGTTAATCCGATAAAGATGTTTGCAGATCCAATCGGTAAAACGCAGGCAATTACCAGGTTATTCCGTGCCGGTATGTAAGATCCATTGTCGAGGAAGCGTCCAACGTCGTTGTCGAATTCCAAGCTTCCGACAGTTATGGAACTGCCGATCCCACCGAGTATCCCAGATCGAAACCTAACGCCTGGCGTCGCTGGCCCCACGGTGGGCGCCAACTGTCGAGACATCGTAGTAGATTTCACAGACGGGGGTGCCATGAGACTACTGATAGAGACGTGGGGGGGACGTGATTGTGCTAAGGATAATGACACAGGGTTTTTACCCAGGTTCGGTACGACGCAGTAATGCGGCGTTCCTACTCCTGCAATCTCACTATTCAGGGCTAAAGCCTGTGTATACAGAGTACAATGTGAGGTTCTATTAGCTTCTCGTCAAGGATCAACCTCTCGGCGAGTTAGCCTGTAGCTTCTTGTCTAAATATCTTATCTCCCGTCCGGCTTTATATAATAGCCGGATTAGGGCATACAGAATAGGAAACCTTGAAGACTACGGTAACTACTAACTTGGAAAGTAAGGAATCCGCCTTCTACTCCAAGCCAGATCACGTGGGCCATGATCCGGGTTCTTCTAGAATCCGGCTTCTGTGCATGAGCTTACTGGGCCGCCCAATGGACCGTAATCCACTACCACTTGGGCCACCCGGGTAATCCGGCACTTGAGACTACCATCTGACATACCCCTAGTTGGTATATATCCGACACTTGCCGGAAGGGATACACACCGCCGTTGACAAGGAGCTATCTCGCTTCTTTTGGAAAAATGCTAAGGGAAGGCAAAAATATCACATGGTAATGGGCGGACTTGTGCGCCCCCAAGGATATGGGGGCATAGGGATTGGGGTTTCCCGTAAGATGAACATCACCCTATTGCTTAGATGGGTTCGGCGCATTCTGAGGGATGAAGTGAGCGTGTGGCTTCAACTCATCAAAACTAAAATACCTGCAGGGACTCTCTCGCATGCGATCGACATGCCGGATCTATGTTTTGGAGGTTGATACGTCTCAAACGTATCTATAATTTTCGATGCTCCATGCTTGTTTTCTATCCAATACCTTTACGTTTTCACATAGTTCCCTTCGTTTTCCGGATGTTTTCAAGGACTAACCTATTGACAAGATGCCACAGATCCAGTTCCTGTTTTTTTATTTCAGAAAAGTTGTTCTGGAAATATTATCGGAATTGGACAAAACAAAATCAAAATGTTTTAGAATTCCCGGAACGTCAACGGAGTCTAAAGGAGAGCCGGAGGGGGGCCACAGAGGGGCCACACCATAGGGGGCGCGGTTTCCCCTCTAGCCGCGCCCAGGGGTGGTGTGGCCCCCGGCCATCCACCGCCATCGCCCCTTTGCCTATTTATTCCCCCGATGCATAAACCCTAAAGATATCGGCCCCTTCCATGAAAAGTTCCGTAGCTCCGCCGCCGCCGCCGACAAGTTTTGGGGGACAAAAATCTCTATTCCGGCACCCTTCCGGGACGGGGAAGTGCCCCCAGAGCCATCTCCACCGACTCCACCACCAGCTTCATCGCCGTTGGTGTATCTTTTGATGAGGAGGGAGTAGTTCTCCCCGGGGGCTTAGGGCTCTACCGGTAGCTATGTGTTTCATCTCTCGCTCCCATGGTGTGATTTTTATGTGATCATGAGCTTTGTAATCTAGTTGAATAAGTAGATGTTACTCTTCATCTATCATGCTACTCAAGTGGTTTTGTTATGAGATCTCCGTAGACACTTTGATCACGGTGTAAAGGTGAAAGTGTGTGCACCGTGTGGTTTGGCATGATATTTATATTTGGTGTTGTATAACCCTATGAAATTGTGGCGTTTGTTTAGTACTAATTTGGGGCACTCATAGTGACAGCGTGGGGTGCCCTAGATAGGGAATATAGACTTGAGGAGTGTTGTTACAGCCCTACGCATGGATTGATGTCTGTTATCCGACCGGAGAGTGGTTCGGAGAAGCATAGTGAATAGATGATATTTATGCATTCAATTATGTTATTATTGTTGAGAGTGTTCACTAGTGAAAGTATGATCCCTAGGCCTTGTTTCTAAGCATTGAAACACCATTTACAACCAGTTTTGCTACATGTTTGCTTAATGCCATTTTTATTTCAGATTGCTACTATCACTTATAATCATCCATATTACTTGTATTTCACTATCTCTTCGCCGAACTAGTGTACCTATACAACTGAAAATTGTATTAGGTGTGTTGGGAACACAAGAGACTTCTTGTATCGTAATTGCAGGGTTGCTTGAGAGGGATACCTTTTACCTCTTCCTCCTTGAGTTCGATAAACATTGGGTGATCCACTTAAGGGAAACTTGTTGCTGTTGTACAAACCTCTGCACTTGGAGGCCCAACACTGTCTACAAGAATAGAAGCGTGTGTAGACATCAAGCTCTTTTCTGGTGCCGTTGCGGGGAGGTGAGGTAAAAGGTACTCACATCCTCTGTGAGTGCTCCAAGTTATTTCCTTTAGATTCTGCAATTATATCTTTTTGTTTCTTGCTTTTATTTTCACTAGTTATGCTTATTTTCACTTGGTCCTTGTTTTTAATTTCACTATTTAGGCTTAATGGAAAACAACAAAAATATGAGGAAACTTTATAATCTTTATCTTGAGTTAGGACATGAAGTGTTTGAAGAGAAAATTAAAAAACATATGGAGCATTATTTGCATGCTAGTAGCAATATTATTAGCACTAATTCTTTGAACACTATTATTGCTAATTGTATGGAGAAGTCTAAGCTTGGGGAAGCTGCTTTTGATGAATATGATATTTTTAGTCCCCCAAGTTTTGAGGAGGATATTTTCTTTGATGATACTTTGCCTCCAATATATTATGATTATAATGATTGTGGTATTCTAGTTCCACCTACTATTGATGATAAATTTTATGGTATCATGATATGCCTTATATATATGATGTTTACAATGATGAAAATGCTATTTTCAGTCCACCTACTATTGAGAAGAAAATTAATTATGATAATAATATGCCTCCTATATTTGATGATTATGGTGATGAGAATAATAATGATAGCTATTTTGTTGAATTTGCTCCCACTATTATTAATAAGAATGACTATGGTTATGTGGAGACTATTAATTCTTGTATGCATGTGGCTCATGATAAGAATGTTATATGTGATAGTTATATTGTTAATTTTATTCATGATACCACTGGATGTCAACAATAATCATAAACTTTACCGCAAAGTATATGAATAAGAATCATAAACTGTACAGCTAAGAGCACTTGACCGCTTGTCATTGGACACAATTATGTTATGATTGACAAGTTCAAATTAAGAATTTAGGGACTCTCGTATTTTAGTCAATGTTTTGTCATGTTGTATTGCACATGACACATGATGATCGAATACATAACAACTAGTCTTCCATTTCACATCGTCTACCCTTTGTGTTTTTCTTTCTTCTTTTTAAACCAGATGGAGGTAGTAGATAGTACTAACTATTTTATGAATGTTTTTGTCGGAACAGTTCAACGGTTTATCATATTAGTGGGATAAAACAGAACTAAAAAAGAACATAAAAAATAGGATGAGTGCAAATGGATGTCAACAAGAATCATAAATTTCATCGCAAAAGAAAAATATGAATGATAAACTTTACTGCAAACTCTTTGTTCATCGTCGAGTTAGTTGAGAACTCCACATTCCTATAGCTATTGCCCCGTTTTATGCCATGGATCAATGCCAAGTTACTATTAACAAGTTCAAACTAAATGCCAGGGCGTGCTAAATATCAGAGAACTCTCGATCGGTTCATTCCTTTCGTTTCGCCTCCAAACGAGACATGAAGAAGGCCGGTCAATCCATCTCAAAGGGCACGATATTGTGTTTCCTAAGGTTCCGGAACTGGGTCGGAACTTCCTCAATTACCCCGGTTTCGGTATTCACAATGTACTTGAGCTTGTGGTCACCCGTGACGAACAACGTGCCACTCTTTTCACCCACCCACATGCATTCCAATCTATGCAGCCAGTGTGCAGAGCCTTGAGTACCCTCTCCGCGTGTCTTCTTTGGTAGCTTGAACATTTTAGTGCGCACCCAGTCTAGCGCGCCATTGTTGTTGCTCCCTTTCTCGCCCTGACATGTCCAAATCCTTAGCTTGAGGCTTCTCCAGCGCAGACAAAGAAACGACAAATTACCATCGACAGTGACGGCAAGCCGTGGTGAGCTGTAAAAGCTGGGCTCATGTTTGCACCGTTGAATCATCGGAAGCTTCGTCAAGCGGACGTGGCCCGTCTCAATGCTGAATTCCAATGTGTGAAAGCTCAACTTGTTCGAGATGAGCCAATATACCTTGCCTCGGCACACTACACCCTCGCTAGCGACGGAGATGAGCCCCTCAAGGCGAAAGCACTTGGTGGGCAGTCTACTCCATGTTGTCTCGGCCGACGAGAGAGTGTAAAGACCGTATACCGATGTATCACGGCCGATGATTAATACTTTGTTGAAAGAGATCGAGTAGCTTGACAATGATGAGGTTTGTCGTCCGCTAGAGCAAAAAATCTACGTCGGTTAGAATGGCAGAACCGTATACGCCAAAGTATACACAACCGTCCAGTAGTGGTAGAATGTCACACGTGCCGACAAACATGTCACACCCGGGCTAAAGCCCCCCTAATGACCACCCTTTTACCAACCGGGGAAAAGGTTCTCTGCTTATTCTAGTTTTATTTTTTTTCCTGTTTTCCTGTTATTTTTCTTACTCACTGCTTATTTTATTTTCCTCTAACAATTGGCAAAATTAAAAATTCTATTTTTCTTCAAGTGCATTAATTCAAGTGCACTAAAAATTCAATGATCTTTCAAATAATAAACATTTATACTAAGAAAGATGACAAATTGTCGAACATAAACACAGATGAAAACCAACAATAACATAAAGATAGTCTGCCACGAATACAAATATTGTTCGACACGATGACATAAACATATTACGACATAAACCTGAAAACATAGTATGACGATATCGCTAACAAAAGAACACAGGACTGGACACAAAGAGCAATACACTGCTCGGCATACTACACCTCTGCGTCGGAGGCAGACTCGCTCGAGACAGACTCGCCGGAGCTAGATTCGTGAACCTCGGAATCGGAGCTGCTCTCATCCGAGCTATCCTGACAGCAACGGGGGCGGACTATGGTGCCGTCGAAGATCTTCACCTCCAGCATGTCCACCACGTTGTCGTTGATGTACCTAAATGTGAGCATGTTGCCCACATCCAGGTTGTGGATGCGTCGGAACTGCCCGCACCCATGGGGCAGGTAGAGGTCCTCGTCACGTTGCTGCAGGAACACCTCAACGGGACCGTTGTGGCAGTCCTCCAACTGGAGGCGGAACCTAAAGGGTATGTTGCCCTCGAGGATCTCCGATATCCGCCGTGGTAGACGAATCCTGTTCCGCAGTGGGTATAACAACATGACGTAGAACTCCGGTAGCCGGAAACCGTCATCCTCCTCCTCCTCCGTCGCAGTCTCCTCCACCGCAGCAACAACGCGCCCACACCCACGCCCAGGCCCACGCCCTACACGTGCTACTTGTCGTGGGATAATCACGGCAGATGTTACCTGGGGTAACTGATCTTGGGGCAAGTCGACACAGGTATTCGGGAGAGGGTTTAGCTCAAAGGAAGACATGGCGAACGCGATCTAAGAACCGGAGAATAACTCGCCGGATCTCAATATCAATAATGCTGGATACTCGATAACAGGTATTACAACTATGACTTGAATCTCTGTTAGGCGAAGCCTAGGGGTTGGTTTATATAGTACTCATACCCCCCTTGGCTTGCCCTACAAAGCGCTCCTTGAGTCCTACTCGAACTCTACATGCGAACTCTAGCTTTCCTTATCGTGCCCCACAATCCGGGTTACGAACCTCACAAACCCTGGGCCTTCCAGAAGTTTCTTTGTCTCCAGCCAGATTGGGCCCAGCCGTCGCTTGGGCCGGATCACACCCGGGAGTTAGTCTACCGGGTTACTATCCCCTCATCAGTAGTCCCCAGGATAGCGCGGGCTTCACGGATTCATCCTCGGAGCGCTCGCTATTCCCTGAAAAAGATGTGAAACGCCCAAGCCTATGGGAACCGGGTTAAGTTGCTTTAACAGATGACCAGGCACAGCTCCATGTCTGTCATGTGATAGCTCGATCCTTCCTTGAATGCTTAACTGGCCTTTCCAAATTTAAACCCTAAAATGTCAGGGCCCTACTCGATAAAGATCCCTGATATCTCGGGGCAAGCTGCACTCCCCCCGTCAACGGGATATTTTGCCTAATTCCGAATGCATATGCCGCCAGATCCTCGCGGATAATTACTGTTCCGTAATTTCCGGCTTTCGGGCCGTAGGTGAGCTCACCACCTCCCTTATAAATATCAGCCGATGGTAACCCTAAGCCATTCATCTCGTTTCATCATCCCTTTTCTCCACGCTCCCTCGCAATTTCTGCCACCGGGCTCGCACGCTCCAAGAAAGATAAGGCCACCACCGGCCGCACTCGTCCTCGAGCTATCCAGCACCGCCATTAAGCATCGCTGTCACACCCGCGCTTCCTCATCGAGGGCCGTGACGTGACACTCAAGCCGCGCCACGCACCACCCTCACTTCGGACCTCAAATCCTTTGGTAAGCCTTTCTCAACCATTCAATTGCAACTCGCAGCCTTTTCAATCTGACCAAGATTGGATCTGGGTCAACCCGTAAACTAATTTTCTGATATCATCAAATTGAACCGCTTCGATAGACCTTAGTTCCTTTAATCACCTGATGCGTAGTCGCAGCTCATCCCCGCGCCTTTATTGGCCATCCAACTTTGCATAAGATTGCTTGCAAGCTTTTCGATCTAGATCCATTCTACCTTGTTCTTTCCGCCTGTCGCATTAACACCCGGAAAATCCTCTTTTTCCAGCTAATCCCTCCACAATAAAGGTATGGGCAACCATCCATGTTCACCCAATTCACCTCAACGCGTAAGTAATTAACAATTTACTCAACCTCATCTGACACCCGGAAAATCTTCCGCATTTAACATCGTAGTGCATTATCCGGGTTTCATTTTAGCCCTCAACGCCTTGACGTCTCCAGACTCGAATGATTTGATGTTCCGAATCTTACTCCATACATTTCCTGTCCCTTGCAGGTCAACTCCATGGCTCCTAAAAGACAAGGAAGACACCTGGCTTCTGCAAAGGCCTCTCGAACCACTTCTGCCAACTGGGGTCGGTCTTCAACGACAAAGGCCAAGCTAGATGGGATGGCCGAGTTAGGAATCCTTCCTTCTCAAAAGGAAATACACTGGAGGGCTCCTGGCGATGAGACCCGTCCCGCTCCCATCGGCAACGAGGTAATTTGTTTTACCGAGCATGTGACCCGGGGATTCCGTCCTCCGGGTCACCCTTTTTTCCGGGAAGTCTTGAGCCACTACGGCCTCCGGGTGTTCGACATAGGGCCTAACTCTATGCTGAACATCACCCACTTCATAGTTTTGTCCGAGTCGTACTTATGCACTCCACCAAACCTTGCTCTTTTTACCGAATTATTCCAATGCGAACCATGCCATGAGAGCGGTGACGGAACGCTTCTTACCTGCGGCGGGGTATCCATCCAGCGCCGCAAACACTCATTGATGCCACCTCTTAACCTGAACTCCAACGCCAAAAACTGGCAATTATCCTTCTTTTATTGCCACGACACTTCTCCGGATGGTGAGAGGAAACTACCGGGTTATTCGGAAAGCCTTCTCGAGCCCTCCGAGTCTTTCAGTGCTTTTGCATCTGACCTTGATAGGGAAGCGATTCAGCCCCTTCTGGCCAAACTAGCAGCTCTCTCAGCCCACGGCCTTCTTGGGCTCAATCTAATAAAGACTTGGGTAGACTTCCGGGTTCAGCCCAACTCAATTCGCTCGAAGCTGTTACACGAATATTCGGGTCACGTCACAGATTCCCTCCGCTACTCCACCAAGAACTTCCCTGCCGGTAACACCAACAAGACCATCAAGGGCTTCCTGATGGAGAGACTAGATGTTATAAAGAACACTGCCGGGTTACCCCCGTTTACTCGGGAAAATCCCGCCCCAGCGGTAAGACCTGACTCCTTTTTCTTATTTCAGTACTTTCGTCCGTTATAGTCTCTAACCACCACTTGTGTTTATTTGTTCACAGGCTGACGATCCCTTCTGGAAAGTCGAAAACCCTCCTCCTTCTCAAGACCCCGAAGAGGAAACCGAGTCTGTTGATGATGATGAGGGTACTCTCCCATACCCTTTACACCTGCCCTTCATCTGTGTTATTTCTCTTATCTGATACTTACTCGGCTTTCAGGGTCGGGGGATGAAGAGGAGGAAGAAGAAAATGACCCGGAAGCCACCGAGTCTGACCAGGAACTCCCAGTTGGAAACAAAAGGAAGGCTAGAGGGGTAGTTGAAAAGGTTCCCTTCTCTTCCATGTCTCGTGCGCCTTACTCCTTTGCTGCTATGCATGAACTTAACGAGCGATTATCACATTCACCCTTCTTGAAGGACCCTCTCCCGACTAAACGTAGGGTGACCCGGAATTCTCCGGGGGATGATCCCCTTAACCCGGGTATCTCCACTTCACCCACTCATCGAGCCAGTACCCCTCCAGCTCAACCTTCCCAATCTCCTCAACGTCATCCGTCTCCTAATCATCCACTTGCCGGGCAATTTCGCGTACCGCAGCCAGTGCTCTTACCAACGTCATCCGCCTCCAGCGGCGAGCTTCCCCCGGATTATGCCGTGAACACCGGGTAAACTACCTTTACTTACATTTTCTCGTACTGGTTACCTTTCTTTTTTCCGTATATTCCATTGATCAATGTCTCCCTTCTTCTCTTCAGCGCCACAGTTACGCTGAGCGACCCGGATATCCCTGAATCAGAAGAGCAGGGAGAAGAGAAGCCGAGTGATGACATGGACGTTGAGGTTGAGGACGAGGCCGAGGACGGAAATGGAGAAGATCCTTTTAAGGACCCAATTCCACCAAAGACTGCATCACCCCAGCCCTCTGAAGAAGTGGACGAAGACATCATTTTGGAGACCAAGTCGGGCTCTCCTAACCCGGATGTTCAAACAATCCGGGCTTCGACCCCCAAACCCGGAACAACTCCTCCACAAGAGGGCCAATCCTCCGGCCCTTCTCAACTTCGCCCTGAAGACATGACCTTTGCTCAAATGCTAGATGCCCTCCATACCTTGAAGGGTGACGAAGAAAACATACTAGATGCCTTAATAACCAAGCACGAGGTAATCCCGACTAATCATCAATTGTTTCCATACATAGTCCCCAAGTTCCGAGTAAATTACTAGGTAACTTGCTTGGAACTTTGTATAATGTTTCTGGCTGATCCCTCTTCATGCTTCTTTACAGGACTATGTTTCACAGTTGGAGAAGAAGCTGGCCAAGTCCACCAAGCGTATTGAAAAAGAAACGGCCCTTCGTGAAGCTGCTGAGACTGAGGCTCGCAGGTGCCAAAAGATGTCGAAAAAGTACAGGAAGAGAGCTCACAGGGCTAAGGACAAACTTACAACTCTTTCTGCTCAAATTGCTGATGTTCACCGTACTGCGACTGGTAAGATTTTTAAATTTCACCTTTTTATGACTCGGATTGCTTTGATTTGAACAACTGCACTTGCTTGCCTACTATCTTTGCTCCTTTTGCCTTTTTTAGCAGGCCCACGTGATGCTGCCCCCGAAGAAGATGATGCTGCCAAGCTTAAAACCATCAAGAATACTCTTCGCCAACTTTGCAGCGGAGTCAGTTGGATACTTGACGAGTTGCGACTGCCGGGTGTCAGGCCAGACAACATGAAGAGATTACTGGAATGCTGCTCTACAATCCCCGAGTGGATTTGGCACTGGAAACGGTCCTCCTGCCGATTTGGGGTAACCCGGGGACTCGCGCTGGCTAAGGCCTACGCTCCCAAGCTAGAGCTGGCCAAACTTATGAGCGGATTCCCAGAGTTCAACTTGGATGGGTCCAAGTTTTTGCCAAAGGACTTCAAGGCTATTCAGAAAGAAGTCCGTCATCCGGCTAGTGTTATCGCTGATGCCCTGGAAATTGATGTGATTCTCCCGGCTTATGATGCTAATGACAAGGTTGTCAAGGCGAACCGCCCCCAGCCGTTCGATATGCTTGCCCGTTGGAGGGAGGAGGCGATCAAGATGAAGGAAGAAGCCGCCAAGAAGACCGAGGCCGACTCTGCTCCTGCAACTTCTGCTGCACAACCCGGGACTGCTGCTGACCCGAGTGGCGCCGCAACTACCGGTGGCGACAAGGGCAAGGCCAAGATGGACCCTGCAGCTTGAAGTAATACCTATCATTCCACATACGTCAGCCGGCAAAGCATCGTTAAAACAGCTTTACTATTCGTTTAAGCAGAGCGCCTGTGCTCTTTTGATACTTTATGGTTTTTGTAATACTTTTATTTAAACTCCCGATGCACTTTGCGCCCCTTTGGGCTTTTGATGAATGTGTCTTTGCATTTGCTTGTTCTTGATATCCACTTGCTTTATTCTCGATACCTTATACTTTTTTTTTATACTTTCCTTAGCAAGACCCATCCTCCGGGTGTCGTTGGCGTCTAGGGAACGGTTTTACACCTGAATCCCTAAGCTCCTGAGACCCGGATGCGTGGCTCGTTGTAATTTTATCGGCTGGATGATGCTGTTTCTTCCTTAGAGCTCATAAGTCCCCAGTCCGGGTTTCCGCGTCTAGGACACATGATTGTTTTCTTTCAAGGAAACGAATCGCCTGTCGCTGAATGCCCAAGACTTCAGGACAGCTTTTTATGAGGTTTGAAGTTATGCTTGATAATCGTTGAGTTTCCGGCTGTCGGCCTTATACTCTGCATAACTTGTGGTTTAGATGACCCTTTCGACTATCTTGTACTATAAGCCGGCTTTCGCGTGGATACCATGTTGTTACATCAATACGAAAACGGGGTCAAGCAAGTCCCGTTTGGGTCTCATGACTGACGGTAATCGTAGGCGAACAAATCATGCCACTTTGTTGCGAGTCACATCGAGCTTAAGTAAGAATAGCCGAGAAATTTGGACTTCTTTGTCCGGTTATAAGATTGTAGCCGCACTCGTTTTTTCGAGTAGCCGACCCCTATAACTCATTGGCATCAAGGCCGGGTCTCTTTTGAGTTTGCAGCTGTGCTTGTAGGAGCAACCAGCCCTCAAGACCTGAATATGCACGCCGTATAAATAACAATTGCCTCTTTTCTTGATAATCCCCTTTTTATTTGATATGAGAAAATTAGGCCAGCAAGCCGCCTCATTAAAAACCCATCCAGTCCCCAAGGGTGCCCCGGATAGGAAAAGAGTGCGTCTGAAACCTGCTGCCTGTTACATCGTTTTCTGCTAAGTATAGTACGGACGTAGCTGAGCCACGTTCCATGGTCTATCTCTTTCTTGCATAGGTGCAGTAGTGTGGGCAGTATCGTTGACTGTAGCCGATTCTTCTCTTGCATCTATCAAGTAATATGACCCATTATGTAGACTCCGACTTACGATGAAAGGTCCTTCCCACGGTGGCGATAGTTTGTGCTTTCCCTCGTTTGTCTGAACCAAGCGCAGGACCAAGTCTCCCTCCTGGAAGACCCGGCTTTTCACCCGCCGACTATGATATCTTCGCAAATCCTGCTGGTATATGGCTGACCTTTCCAAGGCTTGCTCTCTTTGCTCTTCTAACATATCCACAGCGTCTTGCCGGTTCTTCTCGTTCTCCACTTCGACATAGGCTGTCACTCTTGGTGAATCATGAATGATGTCGCTTGGTAATATTGCTTCTGCGCCGTAGACCATGAAGAAAGGTGTCATCTGGGTGGATCGGTTAGGCGTAGTATTGATACCCCAGACCACGGAAGGAAGTTCTTCAACCCATGCCCCGGCGGCCCTGATACAAGGAACCCTCAGTCGTGGTTTCAATCCTCGAAGTAGCTCTTGGTTCGCCCTCTCCACTTGCCCGTTGGCTTGCGGATGTGCCACTGATGCTACATCAAGCCTGATTCCGTTGCTGCCACAAAATTTTTCCATCTCTCCAAGGGACATGTTGGTTCCATTATCGGTGATTATACTGTGGGGATATCCAAACCGGTATATAATTCTTTTCAGGAACTTGACTGCTGTGGCTGCTTCACAATTGGTGACCGGCATAACCTCCACCCATTTGGTAAATTTATCGATAGCCACTAAAAGATGTGTTTTCTTGCAAGGTGACATGTGGAAGGGACCAACCATGTCCATACCCCAAACAGCGAACGGCCAAGTTAATGGGATGGTCCGTAACTCCATAGCCGGCACATGAGTTTGGCGAGCGTACCTTTGACATCCGTCGCACCTTGCCACTATCCGCTCCGCATCTGCTAGAGCCGTGAGCCAGAAGAACCCATGCCGATAGGCCTTGGCCACAAGGGATCTTGTGGACGCATGATGCCCACAATCGCCTTCATGGATCTCCTTAAGGATCTGTCGGCCTTCTTCTGGTGTCACACAGCGCAAAAAGACTCCTGCTGCGCTTCTCTTGTACAACTCCCCATTGATAATAGTATATCCTTTTGCCCGCCTCAGGATTTGCCTTGCTAATACTTCTTGTTCTGGCAGTTCGCCTCGTGATAAGTAGGCCACGGTGGGCGCCAACTGTCGTGGGATAATCACGGCAGATGTTACCTGGGGTAACTGATCTTGGGGCAAGTCGACACAGGTATTCGGGAGAGGGTTTAGCTCAAAGGAAGACATGGCGAACGCGATCTAAGAACCGGAGAATAACTCGCCGGATCTCAATATCAATAATGCTGGATACTCGATAACAGGTATTACAACTATGACTTGAATCTCTGTTAGGCGAAGCCTAGGGGTTGGTTTATATAGTACTCATACCCCCCTTGGCTTGCCCTACAAAGCGCTCCTTGAGTCCTACTCGAACTCTACATGCGAACTCTAGCTTTCCTTATCGTGCCCCACAATCCGGGTTACGAACCTCACAAACCCTGGGCCTTCCAGAAGTTTCTTTGTCTCCAGCCAGATTGGGCCCAGCCGTCGCTTGGGCCGGATCACACCCGGGAGTTAGTCTACCGGGTTACTATCCCCTCATCACTACTCGCCATGCTCCGCTTCCACGTCCACGTCCACGAGCCGGAGCCGCTTCCTCCTCCTTGCTGGCTACGCGACAACCACGTCCACGCGCCGCACGTGATCCACGTGGACGTCCACCACGTGGTACGATTGCGTCATCTTCGACGGGGACGCCGCGCCCACCGCCAACACACACACCGCGTCGCCGGGGAGCTCTCCCCATGGCTACAAAAATTTATAACATCATAAGTTGCAACCTAATAGTAACTAGTTCAACTAGTTAATGATGATGCCTAGTTAACATCCAAGACTGCAAAAATAAAAAAAATGAAAACCTAAAGTAACTAGTTCAACTAGGGTTTCAAATATATACTATTGCTAGATAAACTAATACTAACACTAATATTCGTACTTATATTACCTAATACTAACATTAATACTAATTTTACTAACACTAATACTAACCGTACTATGTTACTAACAGTACTAATACTAATATTAACACTAATACTAATACTAAACTAATGAAATAATTAAATTAACTAAAAAAATTGTAGAGGTGTGGAGGCCCGGGGCACGGCCGGTGGCGATCTCATCCTGAGGAGGAGGGCACGGCGGCGAGGAGGCAACGAGGGCACGACGGACGGTGGCCGGCGGCAAGCTCGGTCGCGCGCGGAGGGGCTAGGGCGCGGAGGAGCACGGGCGCGTGCGCGGAGGGGGCGAGGATCCCCGGCCGCTAAATCGGACAGCCTCACGACGTCGTTCTGGATTTCGGCGCTGGGGGACTTAGCGAATTCTGCGGGTTTGCCCCGGGCGGAGCAACCGCCCGGGGTTATATAGGTGGAAGCCTTTTGCCCCGGTTCGTGCCACCAACCGGGGTAAAAGACCCAAAATTTCTTTTTTTTTCCTGCCGCCATTTTTTTTCACTGCCACGTTTTAAATACATTTCAAATGGTTTTGAATTTGGAAAAACTTTTAATATGAAAAGTGTTTAAAATTGTGTAAACATTTCAAATATATTTTCTGTTTAAAAAAATAATTATTCTAACTATTTAAACTAGTAACAATTTTTGAATTTTCAAACATTTAAGAAAACCTAGTTTATGAATGGTTTTGAATTTGGAGAAACTTTCAATATGAAAAGTGTTTAAAATTGCATAAATATTCCAAATACATTTTTTGTTTTAAAAATAATCATTCTAACTATGTAAACTAGTAACAAATTTTCAATTTTCAAACATTTTAAAAAACCTAGTTTATGAATAGTTTTGAATTTGGAGAAACTCTCAATATTAAAAGTGTTTAAAATTACATAAACATTTCAAATACATTTTTTGTTTAAAAAAAATAATTATTCTAACTATTTAAACTAGTAACAATTTTTAAAACGCCATCCAAGTGCGACCCACAACAAGAAGATGAAGAGGAAGAGATCTGAAATGTTTTCACACATGATATGGATAATCTGGAATGCAACATCTGTTATGCCCCGTTCGAGTCGCAAGTTTACTCGCAAGCATCTAAAGATTTCACCATTTTACCATGATTTTCTGCAGTTGTAGTAGGTACTATCACGATTTGCTCTGCTAAGCATAGTGTCTTGATTGACGATGGATCAGTGCAAGAATGGGCATGCGGCTTGTGCCAACTGCCGCATCACGATTTGCTCTGCTAACCATAACCGGGCTGTATGAAGGAGAAACCGTGTGTTTTGTTCTATGTATCTACAAATCCTCCAGTTCATCAACCGTATACAAAGCATTCAGATTCCCCTGCATACCCCCGACAGTGCACTTGATACAAAACATGTGGAAAACAGAGGTGCACTAATCCAAATACATGAACCATGAAGGTTTGATACATTAATACATAATAGTCTAGCAATATTACATGAACCACGAAGGTTTAATACGTTATCACCAACTAGTGCCGTCATTGTTTACTTTTCTGTCATAGCCATGGAGCATCTTTATTATTTAACGCGATGCTTGGGTCAGTTTTTACTCTGAAGGGCAAAATTTCTTCGAAGTTATTATAATCTTCTGACATGTCTGTCTTATCCTCCACTCCCACAATGTTTCTTTTCCCTGAAAGAACTATGTGGCGCTTTGGCTCACCGCATGATGTACTATAATTCTTATCTTTTCTTTTCCTCGGTTAGGTAGACATGTCCTTCACATAGAAAACGTGAGCCACATCTTTGGCTAGGACGAATGATTCGTTTCTGTACCCAAGATTATTGAGATCCACTGTTGTCATTCTGTACTGCTGGTCTACCTTTACTCCCGTCATCTTGATCCATTGGCACCGAAACAGAGGGACCTTAAAATTAGGTCCATAGTCAAGTTCCCATATCTCCTCTATGTAACCATAATATGACTCCTTTTTTCCTATTGTATCCGGTTGCATCGAAACAGAGACCATTGTTTTAGTTGGTGCTCTTTTTATCTTGTGCGATCGTGTAAAATGTATTCCCATTTATCTCGTACCCTTAGAAAGTCAGTAGGTGACCTGGCCAACAAGTAGAGTTGATCTCCAACAATATTGTTATTCATGAGTTCTGTCTGCAACCAGGCACTGAAACTATCCATGTGTTCATCATTAATCAAGGATTCAGACAACCCGTGTTTTTGGACTGTATAATATTCTTGAGTTCCTCGATATAAGGAGCCACCGAGGTGGACATTTGTAGAATTGTGTAGTGTGCTTTAGTGAAATAATGTTCGTCCATAAATATCTTTACTTTCCTTCCTAGCATGCCTTTTCCACTCATTGTTCCCTCATACCACGATTCGGGAACAGCAATCGACTTAAGGTCTGGAAGAAAGTCAACACAAAACTCAATTACCTCCTCTGTTCCATAACCCTTGGAGATGCTTTCTTCTGGCCTAGCGCGGATGTGAACATATTTATTTAAGACTCCCATGAACCTTTCAAAGGGGAACATATTGTGTAGAAACACGGGACCGAGAATGGTAATCTCTTTGACTAGATGAACTAGGAGGTGTGTCATAATATTGAAGAAGGATGGTGGGTACACCAACTCAAAGCTGAAAAGACATTGGACCACATCTGTCTGTAACACCGATAGACTTTCTGGATTGATTACCTTCTGAGAAATTGCATTCAGGAATGTGCATAGCTTCCCAATGGGGGTAGTCAAACATTTTCTGGTAGAATCCCCCTCAACGCAATCCGAAGCAATTGCGTCATCAGCACGTGGCAGTCATGAGACTTCGGGTTTCGGAATTTTTTCTCCGCCACATTTATTATTCCCTTTATATTCGACGAGAATCTAGACGGGAGCTTGATACTACTTAGTGCTTCAAAAAAGATTTCCTTCTCTTCCTTGGTAAGAGCGTAGCTGGCAGGACCACCTTGAAACCGCTCAGGATTCTTGCCGTCTCGTCCTTTCGTGTGTTGCTGGTCCTGCCGTGCTTTAGATGTATCTTTTGACTTCCCATACAAGCCAAAGAAGCTTAGCAGATTCATGCAGAGATTCTTCGTCAGGTGCATCACATCGATCGCAGAGCGGACATCTAGGATTTTCCAATAGGGTACATCCCAAAATATAGATTTCTTCTTCCACATGGGTGCGTGTCCGTCAGCGTCATTCGGAACAGCTTGTCTGCCCGGACTCTTTCCAAAGATTACTTTCAAATCCTTCACCATATCAAATACATCATCACTAGGTCGGAGGATAGGCGTCTCCCGGGTATCTGCCTCGCCATTGAAATACTTGCCAGCTTTTCTTAAGGGGTTCTTGCGCGGAAGAAAACGACGATACCCGAGGTACACAACCGTCTTACATTTATCCAGATATACACTTTCGGTGTCATGTAAACAGTGTGTGCATGCATTATATCTCTTGTTTGTATGTCCATAAATGTTACTAAGAGCATGCCAATCGTTGATGGTTATGAACAACAATGCTCGTATGTTAAATGATTTTTGTTCGTGCTCGTCCCACATAGGTACACCTTCTTCACGCCACAACTGTAAAATTCATCGACTAATGGCGTTAGGTACACATCAATGTCGTTGCCCGGTTGCCTCGGGCCTTGGATCAGCACTGACATCATAATGAACTTCCTCTTCATGCACAACCAAGGAGGAAGGTTATAGATACATAGAGTCATAGGCTAGGTACTATGGCTGCAGCTCTGCTCACTAAATGTATTAATGCCATATGTACTTAGACCAAATCATAAGTTCCTTGCATCACCTGCAAAGCGCGGGAACTTTCTCTCGATTTTTCTCCACTGCGACCCATTAGCGGGATGTCTCAACATCTCGTCTTTCTTACGATCTTCCATGTACCATCGCAAAAGTTTGACATGCACTTTGTTTCAGAACAAACATTTCAATCGTGGTATTATAAAAGCATACCACATCACCTTTGCAGGAACCCTCTTCCTGGGGCGCTCATCCTCAATATTGCCAGGGTCGTCTGGTCTGATCTTATACCGAATGAAGTGCATACCTGACATTGTTTCAAATTCTCGTACTTCTCACCGTGGTAGAGGATGCAGTATTAATGCAGGCATGTATCTTTTTCACGTCTAATCCTAGGGGGCATAAAAGCTTCTTTGATTGGTATGTACTGTCGGGCAATTCATTGTTTCTAGGAAGCTGGTTCTTCACTATTTACAGCAACTTTGTAAATCCGCTGTCAGTCACACCGTTCTCGGCCTTCAATTGCAGCAATTTCAGTGTGCTGTCCAGCTTTGTCTACCCACCTTCGCAATTTGGATATAAAAATGTTTTGTTATCCTTTAACAACTGGTCGAACTTCACCCTCATCTTTTCTATCTCGCTTTCTGTCTTTGCATCCATAATTTCCTGGCCAAGATCATCGATGGGTTCATCTGCTGCCCGGTCTTCTGCTTCTACTTCATTGTTATCTTCCATTCCAGTACCGGCACCGTATTCAGGGAACATATCATGATAGTTTTCATCATTCTCTTCTTATTCGTTGTCTTCCATCATAACCTCTCTTTCTCCGTGCTTGGTCCAACAATTATAGCCGGGCATGAAACCGAACTGAAACAGGTGGAAGTGGATAACTCTGTGCGAAGAGTGTTCTTTCTGATTCCGACATACATCACATGGACAACACATAAAATTATTCCTCTTGTTTGCCTGGGCCACCTCGATAAAATAACCCACGCCTTTCATGAACGCGGCAGAGCGTCGGTCAGCGTACATCCATTGCCGGTTCATCTGCATTATATGATTATTAATTAAGAACTCATGCAGAACACCGTGAATAGAGAAATGACCAATGTTACATCGACAGATGAAAGGTTAAAGTTGGTACCTCGACCATGGAGGAAAGAAGGACGAGAAAGCTTATTTAATTAAGTGTGGCTTGGACAAATTAAATCATGTTTGTTTTTCTGCGAGCTGAGATGGCGTTATGCTCTCGGGCATTTCATCGAACACCTCTTGTGCATAGTAGGGAAAAACAAGTGAGCACACACCACACAACTAGAATATGTCCTCCAAAATGTGAGTGACATGAGGAGTGAAGAGGGCTGGCATGGAAGGGTTTATATAGTGCGACCGGGGCAAACCCTCCCCCCCCCCCCACGATGCACCCTGCTCTTTGCGGGCCTTTAGCCCCGGTTGGTGGCTCAAACCGGGGCAAAAGACCCCCCCCCCCCACCCCACGATGCGTCCTGCTCGCCCCAGCCCCACCTCTGCAGCATTTTGCACCGGGTGGTGGCCGAGCCCGGGCGAAAGGGGTGATCGCCACTAAGAAAAATCCCCATTTCCCACTAGTGTCAATAATCATAAACTTCACCATGAAGTGTATGAATAAGAATCATAAACTGTACATGTAAAAAAAAATATAAACTGTACATCTGAGAAAACATGGCAGCATGTCATCAAACACAATTACGTCATGATTGACAAGTACAAATAAAAAATTTAGGGATTCGCATATGTTTTAGTCAACGTTTTATGATGTGGTATTGCACATGAGACATGATAATCAAAGACATAATAACTAGTCTTCCATTTCACATCGTCTACACTTTGTGTTTTCTTTCTTCTTTTTAAACCAGATGGATGTAGTAGATAGTATTAACTATATTATGAATGTTTTTGTCGGAGCAATTCAACAGTTTATCATATTTGTGAGATAAAAGCAAAAAACTAAAACAGAACAGAGTAAAAAAAATAGGATGAGTGCAAATGGATGTTAACAAGAATCATAAATTTCATGGCAAAATAAATAATATGAATGATAAACTTTACTGCAAACTCTTTTTTCATCGTCGAGTTAGTTAAGAACTCTAACATTTCTATAGCTTTTGCCCGGTTTTATGCCATGGATCAATGCTAAGTTACGATTAACAAGTTCAAACTAAATGCCAGGGCCTGCTAAATACTAGAGAATTCTCGATCGGTTTATTCCTTTCATTTCGCCTCGAAGCGAGACATGAAGAAGGCCGGCCAATCGATCTCAAAGGGCACGATATTGTGTTTCCTAAGGTTCCAGAACTGGGTCGGAACTTCCTCAATTGCCCCGGTTTCGGTATTCACAATGTACTTGAGCTTGCGGTCACCGGTGACGAACAACGTGCCACTCTTTTCACCCACCCACATGCATTCCAATCTGCGCAGCCAGTGTGCAAAGCCCTCGTTACCCTCTCCGCATGTCTTCTTTGGTAGCTTGAACATTTTAGTGCGCACCCAGTCTAGCGCGCCATTGCTGCCGCTCCCTTTCTCGCCTTGACATGTCCAAATCCTTAGCTTGAGGCTTCTCCAGCGCAGGCAAAGAAACGACAAATTACCATCGACGTTGACGGCAAGCCGTGGTGAGCTGTAAAAGCAGGGCTCATGTTGGCGCCGTTGAATCAGCGGAAGCTTCGTCAAGCGGACGTGGCCAGTCTCAATGCTGAATTCTAATGTGTAAAAGCTCAACTTGTTCCAGACGAGCCAATATACCTTGCCTCGGCACACTACACCCTCGCTAGCGATGGAGATGGGCCCCTCAAGGAGAAAGCACTTGGTGGACAGTCTACTCCATGCTGACTCGGCCGATGAGAGAGTGTACATACCGTATTACGATGTATCACGGCCGATGATCAGCACTTTGTTGAAAGAAGGTCGAGTAGTTTGACAATGATGAGCTCTGTCGTCCGCTAGAGCCACGGTCTGTGTCGATTAGAATGGAAGAACCGTATGTGCCAAAGTATACACAGCCGTCCAACAGTGGTAGAATGCCGCTGGTGCCGGCAAACATGTCGCACACGACTAGACGTGTGCCTCTATGTTCTCCTCGGCCTGGTTGCATGAGGCGCCCGACCAAGAGGCCTAGGTGGGAGGCAAGTGGCGACGCCATGTTCAAGAGGCCGCGGGTGCAAGCGCCCAAGGAGCCGGGGAAGCGGCGGCGTGGAAGCCGCGGACCATCTATTCGTGCTCTTGGACAGCGCCATGGCCGGCCAAAGAGGCCGAGGAAGGATGAAGGGTGGCGTGCGCCCTCCGGACAGCGGCGACGGAGGAAAGAGGGGTTGGCAATGAGGGCCCGCCAGGGCTTACCCCCGACGGCACAGCGGAATAGCGTAGTGAGGTCATCGTCGTCCGCGACTATTCGGTGATTGGAAGTTAATTGTTAGAAGGAAAGAGGCGACTATTCTGAAATTCGCAAATCCTATTCGGTGTTCATTGTTTTGCATATATGGATGATATGCATAGATGAACAAAAACTTTATCAAATTTTACCGTATTCTCCAAGGTATCACTATGAGCAAATTCAAATAATATTTAAAAAGTTAAGACATGTCTGTGTGAACTTCCTTCACTATAATAAAAAGGGAAAAGGGATTTTCCAGTTTGATCATCGATGTCTAATTAAGTATAAACGACATACTCCGACTTTGGAAGTTTTCAATATGTAAAAGGCGCCTGCTGGGCGTCCCCAGGGGGATCCGATCCCATGATCCTCCGCCTACGGAGCCGTCCGATCGGAGGCTGCGGAACTGCTCGATGGCTCTCTTCCATACCGTTTCTCTGTGTCGTCTTCCACATCCAAAAAAGAGAGGAAAGACAAAAAAAAAATACCCAATCGCATGCATCCCTCAATAACCACCAAATCCTCGGACAAGCAGCGGCAGCGGCCGCCTAGCAGCGACGGACGCGCTCGTCCCGTAGCGTTGTCTCTTGCCCGGCACAACGCATCTCCCGCTGGAGCTCCTCCACCCAATCGACACAACTTTCTCCTCACACGCTCATGACCGCCCACGGCAGCGCATCATCTCACCGACGGGAGGGCTCACCTGCGCTTGCAAAATCAAGAGAAAAATCATCCTAAGATGCAAAAGTCCATAGAACGATTGTAGCAAAAAAGTTCATCTAAAGAGAAAATCCATAGAACAATAATAGCAAAAAAAAAATCATCCTAAGCAGCAAATCCATCGAACCGAGAATAGCAAAAAAGAATCATCCTAAGAAGCAAAACCATAGAACGATAATAGCAAAAAAATTCAGCGTAATAAGTAAATCCATAGAACGATAATAGCAAAAAAAAAAAAATCCTAAGAAGCAAAATCCATAGAACGATAATAGCAAAAAAATTCATCATAATAAGCAAATCCATAGAACGTTAATAGCAAAAAAGTTCATCCTAAGGAGCAGAATCCGTAGAACGATAATAGGAAAAAAAATCATCATAAGGACCAGCTCGGGGCGCCGGCCTTGAAGCAACTACAGCTAGGCACTTTGTAGCTCCGCCGTTGACCATCTACAGCATTGTTGCTCGCCGCTTCTAGCAGTGTCGGCCAACCTGGTAGCAACGCAAGTTGAGCCAGGCTAGAGATGGGGAGCGGTGGGCGGCACGTCGGGTGGGAGAGGACTGGGCGGCGCGTTGGGCGAAGGGGGAGCAATGGGCGGCGCATTATGGTGATCGGATTTCTTGGTGCTCTGATTTCTTTGTGGGAGGTAGGAGAGAGAGATAAAGAGAAAAGGGGGCGGAAGCGAAACGAGTGGACGGGAGGGCTTGCAGCGAGGCGATAAGGTGCATGGTGGGGCCGCTCGTAGGGATGCGTGGCAATTGCTCTGTGCTTAGGAGGCGAGTGGCGGATCCCCCGGATGACTAGTAGGCTTTTCCTAAACAATTACCCGCCTGATTTGTGAAAAAATGGCACACTCCAAAGTATGTGCCATCATTTTTCACTTCTATTTTTTTTTTTAAATGCCATAGGTATCGTATAATTTGTTTATAAACACGCGCCGGGGCACACTCCTACACTAGTTACTTTTTTTGTAAACAATAATAACTAAAATTTGTATCTTTGAGTAATTGAACCTCCTGTGGCTAGGCCGTACAACTACTTAGCGCACCAACTGAGGTAGATTCACTTTCTTTAATATGTTTCCAAGAACATATTTCGAATAAAAGTGCAACGGTATTTATTTTGGGTAGCACAACTGTACTAAAATTATTTACACATGAATATTCATAACGAATTTTCAGGTTTGTGGGATAAGAGTACGAAAATATCCAACTGACAATATGGTTGTACATATAATTACTACCCAGAAAAACTCTCTCCTGGCTTGAATATTTATAACTTATATAAACTGAATAACTTAGGGTTACATTGATTTCATGACTGACATATATAGTTTCTCGGTCACCTTATATGACTCCTCCCTTTGAAGTTTCATTAAAACACGTTGTGCATGTCCGGCAATGAGCTAGGTTGATCGAAGCACCTCGGGAAAGAATCATTTCTCAAAATGTACTCAATCTTTTTTTTTTTTTTTTTTTTTTTTTTTTGGCGGGGGTGTTCAATCTATAGTTTCACCTGTACTACTTCAGGTCCTGCTGCAGCACCATCACCATATGATCGCCACGTAAAATTTGGTTTAGGTACTTAATAAATAAACAAGTTACCTAGGAGGTCTGCTAGGGTATAGTGCCCATTAATTAGCACATGCGCCTAACAACCACATACAACTCCATGGGAACGCCGTCCGGCTAGTGATAAACCACCCGGACTGAGCCTTGCACAGAACGCCCGGGTAAGCAAACCACGGAAGACGATTTGCCGCCAAGCTGCCGCTGCTCTCCTCTGGTTAGGCGTCAGCCCGCAAGACCATGGCCAGCCCGTTGCGCTATAGTTGCAGGAGCCGTGGTGGTACCGTTAATCATTGTGATTTCTCGCACTGCGAAAGGAGGCCAGGAGATGTAGCCGGAGGAGCACATTGGAGTATAGTCGACAGTCGTCTCGCGCGCTTTTTGGTGCGACCAGCTGTCATTATGGTGATAAATCTGTCGATGATGAGATCCTGAATAGGTAGAGGCAAGGATCATAGCAGTTTCAACCGGGCTTTGCTAGCTTGCGCGCGCTCGATCGATCAATCGGTTTCGACAGCGCGCACGCGCGCACGAGGAGGAAGAAAAACAGTGTGCCCCCGCGACCATCGCCGGTCTAACTGCCTGCCACCGCCACCCGTGGCCGGCGGCGCTGCCGCGTCCGCCCTCCCCTAACCACCTCCTCCGCGGGCCGCCGCCGTCCCCGACCATTCCTCTAACCCCCTCCCCCCACACACATCGACTGAAGCTCGTCGCCGGCGAACACCCCCACCCCCACCCCCACCCCCAACCTAAGCTCGCGGCGGCCAAGTTCCTCACCTAGCCCTGTCGTGTCCCTCGCCTGGCCGGCGACGTCGCGGCCAGCCGCGCCGTCCCCGTCGGCGGCGAGGTTACCCTAAGCTCGCGGCGGTGCTCTTCCCCGGCCCCGGTCACGCGCGAAGAAGAGAAGAAGGGAGGAAGGAAAGGGGATCGCGGAGGAAGAAGACCACGTGGGGGTGGGACCCACCCACGTTTCCGCGTGCGCAGCGCGCGAGCGGTCGAGCGCTCGTCAGGAAGTGATTTCGGTTTCAACCCAAAGTATCGGATGTGAAACACCTAGAGTTAGCACCACCAAGAGTTTCCCCCAAAAAAAAAATTATCCATATAAGAGAGATAATATGTTTCCTTGAAGGAGACGGGTAATACGACGTAACATTGGATGTTTTTCTCTTGTGCCTAGAATATTATCCCCTGTGGAAACAAAAACTTTGTCATGAAGCATCATGCTAGTGTCACGCAGCAACGATATGTTCCGAGCGCTTCTCACTAGTGGAAACAGGGGCATTAGTCCCGGTTGGTAAGGCCCATTTGTCCCGGTTGTGCAATCGGGATGGGCCGGCCGGGACAAATGGCCCTCCCCCATTGGTCCCGGTTGTGCCAGGACCCGGGATGGTAGGGATGGCCCACGTGGCGAACATGGCCAGGGAGTTCGTCCCTGTTCGTTTTAGGAACCGGGATGGACACCTTTTCTGAAAAAACAAATATTCCGCCCACTTTGCCTGCCGCGGCAGGTTATTTTTGTTTTAATTTTTTCGCTGCTGTCCCGCAATCCCTAACCGGCCTCCCTTCGCCAACCGCGTCCACTGGCCCACGTATTTAATTAAGCCCACTGGCCACATTTTGGTCAAAGGGCCGACTGGCCCGCGTCTTTTATTATAAGCCCACTGGCTACATTCGGTCAAAAGGGGTCACCGGCCACGCGGGGTCAAAGGGGCCACTGGCCAGCGGCTTAGTGGCTGGCTCGCCCGGTCCCTTAAATTAAGACCATAGGGACGCGCGGTCAAAGGGCCCACTGGCCGCCTCGTCTTCCCGCGCCTCCACTTCCCCGCGCGCGCGGCCACGAACGGCACACCTCGGCTCCCCCCCGCATTCATGGCCGCCTGCAACCGTCGCCACGTTCTGGCCGCCGGTTGGCATGCCAGCCCCCCGGGTCCTTTTTAAAGGGCCCCCGCCGCCCGTACATCCCATTCACCCCGGCCGCGTCCCAGCCCACGCAACCCTAGCCGCCATGTCGCGCTGGTTCAAGCGCCCCAGGAACGAGCACGAGGCCGGGTCCTCGAGCGGCGCCGGCCAGAGAGGCGCCAGCGTCCCCCGCGCGCCAGCGGAGGCCTTCGGCTTCGGCCCGGGAGGTGTCCGCATTGGCGGGCAGCCGCGCGTCCCCGCTCCACCTCCGGCATCACGCGCACCGCCCCGTGCCGCGCCCAAGGGCAAGCGCTTCCGCCGGTACGTGCGGAAGGAGGAGGCCGAGTGGCACTGGGAACGCGCCACGCCGGTGTTCTGGCCGGACGTCCACCTCCCGGACGGCTGGCACCTGAACCCGCAGCGCATCCCCGTGCCGCCGGCCCCGTCCAGCAATGAGGCCTTGCGCGAGGAGATCGACCGCCGGCGTGCGCTCCTGCCAGCCCACCCCCTCATGGACCGCGCGTACATGCGGAGCTCCCCCTACTGGGCCACCTGGTTCCGGCAGGAGCACGACCAGCGCCGTCGCTCCTACATCCCCACAGCCCAGGAGGTGAGCACCGCCGACTACCCCTGCGCCACCGCCGGGCAGGGAGCCGGAGCTTTGGCTCCTGGAGGACATCGCCGAGGACGAGGACCCCGAGCTCCAGGCCGTCTTGGAGGAAGCCTACGAGGCCTCCCGCCGCTCCCTCGTCGAGGACGAGGTCAAGCGGTGGCACCAGGTCCTGCCCGCCGCTGCCGCCGACGGCGAAGCCATGCCGCCCCCTTCGGCGCCTGCCCCTTGGTGGCAGACAATGAACGCCGAGCTGGAGGCGTCCGAGGACCAGCCGCCGCCATAGCCGCTGCCCCCCGGCCTGGAGTACGGGATGGCCTGGGCCTGGACCGGCGGCGTCTGGTCGCCGGAGGAGCTGCCCCCGCCACCGCCGCCGCAGCCGGAGGAGCTGCCCCCACCGCCGCCGCACGCGCCCCCGATGCCTCCGCAGCCACCGGCGGGCCCGCCCCAGCTGCCTGCCCACCTGTGGCAGGCACCCCCCTACCACTGCATCTCCTCCGATGAGGAGGAGTAGGCCGGCGCCGGTGCGCCCCCCCCCCAAAATAAACTAAGCTACCCACCACCCCCCTAAAGAAACGGCCGGCCGCCTCTGGCCGCGCCGCCGCCCCCTATATGTAAGCACGGCCGATCGCCTGTGACCGCGCCGCCCCCCTATGTAAGCACGGCCCCCGGGCCTTTTTTAATATATATTTGTGTCGAACCAACGCGTCCCTAGTTCAACCCCACCGGCGGAACCAGCGCCGGCGGGATCTTCCTACCCGTTCCCGCCGCCGGCAGGGCTTCGCCAAGGCATGTCCGCTGTCCTGGGTGGTCGCTCGGCCTGGAGAGAGGGCCGAGATATTTATACAACTGGGCCTCTAGTCCCGGCCCGTGCCACCAACCGGGACTAGAGCCCCTTTGGTCCCGGTTGGTACCACGGGCCGGGACCAAAACTTATTTCGAATTTTGGTGGCACCCTGCGCGCCCAAAAAATTTTAGCGCCAAAATTTGAAAATTGTTTAAGTTTGCACATTAACAACTTCTATATACTTTCGAATTTGACAAAAATTTCAACATGAAAAATGCTAGAATTTGCATAACTAATTCAAATCCATTTTTCGTTTAACTAAATAATTATTCTAACTATTGAAACTATTAATTATTTTACCATTTGCATATAATTTGGATATAAATATCTTACAATTTTTGTTTTCTCTCGTGATCTTCCGAGTGAGTCCAGAGCATACAAGTCATCCCGGGTGATTTGTATAAAGTTCGACAAAGCGAGTTGTACCTTATTAACACGGTGAATTTGAGATCTTCGTCTACAACAGAAAAACCATAGTTTTCCTTCGAAGGTTTACTCTGAGCATTCTTTCGCCATATTTTCAAAACATAGTCTGGTGGAATTTCTTTGATATTTCTGATCTCAAGAACCTTCAGTACCTGGCAACACGGAAGACCTACATTGCAGGAGTGTATGCATTAGCAGCTTGCCAAAGTAACCGCACGGGTGCAACCCTTTGCGTCATTTGAACTCTAAGGTAGTTAGCTTGTTGTTCAACTAGACGTTTCTCCTCCAAAAAATTATCATAACTGTTAAAGAAGTACCGAAGATCTATTTCTGTTTTAAGGATATCTGTCAATATGGTATCTGTAATATCACTTCGAAGTCTGGAGGACATGTCCTTCACATAGAATCTCTGCATTTCTATTATTCTTACTACTTCCTCTGCGAGGTTCACTGTTGGTAACATCGTTCTGAACCAGAAAGTGCTCAAGGAAGGTTTGTCATGCATCTTTGCTTGCAAAATAAGCTCAACTTGCTCCAGGATGGTATCGGTACTATCACTTCGAAGTGTGCCTGCAATATCTGCGCAGAATATATGACGCCCATAAGGCAAAGCCCATATGGCTGCACAGAGGGCTGGATACAGCGGCCTTGTGTGCAAAGCACATCTCAAAAGTGCGTGGGTGGCCGCTGGTTGAGATGATAATGAAGTCAGGCTGGTCATTGTTGTCAAGCACTCAATGCTTGCCAGCTTTTGACCGGTCAATACAAATTATTGGTCAAACTTGCACCTACTCCGTTCATAATCACAGAATAGGTATAAATATCATTTTGGCTAACAAAATCTCTTTTTATTATTACAGAATATTTGTGAACACTTTTTCAACAGAACTATGATCATGTATTCCACATTTACTATTACACATCACCAACAACATCCATGTTAGTCTTCTGAAATTTCTTCGTGTAGAGATGGTCCATGAACCCTTGTCCCTTGCTTATGATCGCTTCGGCCGTAACCATGGAGCATCTTCATTATTTAATGGGATGGTGGGGTCAGCTTTCACTGTGAAGGGTGGAATTTCAACAAACTTATTATAATCTTCTGACATGTCTGTCGTGTCCTCGATTCCCATGATGTTTCTTTTCCCTGAGAGAACTATGTGACGCTTCGGCTCATCGTATGATGAATTTGTTTCCTTATTTTTTCTTTTCTTCGGTCTGGAAGACATGTCCTTCACATAGAAGACCTGAGCCACATCATTGGCTAGGATGAATGGTTCGTCATTGTAACCAATATTGTTGAGATCCACTGTTGTCATTCCATAAAGCGGGTCTACCTTTACCCCTTCTCCATTCAGGTTGACCCATTTGCACTTGAACAAAGGGACCTTAAAAGAAGGTCCATAGTCAAGTTCCCATATCTCCTCTATGTAACCATAGTATGTGTCATTTTTTCCATTCTCGTTTGTTGTATCAAAGCGGACACCACTGTTTTGGTTGGTGCTCTTCTTATCTTGGGAGCTCGTGTAAAATGTATTCCCATTTATCTCGTACCCTTGAAAACTCCCAATAGTCGAAGATGGTGACCCTGCCAACATCTACAGCTGATCTTCAACAGTGGTGTCATTTATAAGATGTGTTTGCAACCAACTTCCGAAAGTCTCCATGTGTTTGCGTTTAATCCATGAGTCATTCTTCCCCGGGTTTGCAGACCGTACAATATTCTTGTGTTCCTCGAGATACGTAGCCACGAAGACGGAATTTTGTAGAACTGTGTAGTGTGCTTTGGTGAAAGAATGCCCGTCCCTAGGTATCATTGTTTTCTTTCCCAGCGTTTCTTTTCCCCTCAGTCTCCCCTCATGCCGCGATTCAGGAACACCAATTGTCTTAAGGTCGGGAATAAAGTCAACACAGAACCCAATGACCTCCTCTGTTCCATAGCCCTTCGAGATGCTTCCTTCTGGCCTAGCACGGTTATGAACATATTTCTTCAAGACTCCCATGAACCTCTCAAAGGGGAACATATTGTGTAGAAATACCGGACCAAGAATATGAATCTCTTCACATAGGTGAACCAGGAGATGAGTCATAATGTTGAAGAAGGATGGTGGGAACACCAACTCAAAACTAACAAGACACTGGACCACATCCCTCTGTAATCTTGTCAGAATTTCTGGATCGATTACCTTCTGAGATATTGCGTTCATGAATGCACATAGCTTCACAATGGGTACTCGAACATTTTCCGGTAGAAGCCCCCTCAATGCAATCGGAAGCAACTGCGTCATAATCACGTGGCAGTCATGAGACTTCAGGTTTTGGAATTTTTTCTCTGCCATGTTTATTATCCCCTTTATATTCGACGAGAAGCCAGACGGAACCTTGATACTGTAAAGGACTTCAAAGAATATTTCCTTCTCTGCTTTAGTAAGAGCGTAGCTGCTTAAGTAATGGCGCCCTGTATCTGTGTGCTTGTTGCTTGGGTCTTTCATACGTTGTTGGTCCTCCCGTGCTTCTGGCGTATCTTTGGACTTCCCATACACGCCCAGGAAGCATAGCAGATTGACACAGAGATTCTCTGTCACGTGCATCACGTCGATCGAAGACCGGACCTCTAAAACTTTCCAATAGGGTAGCTCCCAAAACATAGATTTCTTCTTCCACATGGGTGCGCGCTTATCAGGGCCGTACGAAACTGGTTGGCTGCCAGCAGCCTTACCAAAGATTACTTCTAGGTCCTTGACCATATCGAATATATCATTACCACTACGGAGCTCAGGCTTCTTCCGGTTATCTGCCTCACCTCTGAAATGCTTCCCTCCTTTCTTTCTTACGGGATGCTTGATCGGAAGAAATCTACGATGCCCCAGGTATACAACCTTTTTACATTTATCCAAAAAAACACTATCAGTCTTATCTAAACAGTCTGTGCATGCATTGTATCCCTTGTTTGTATGTCCGGAAATGTTACTAAGAGCAGGCCAATCATTGATGGTTACGAAAAGCAACGCCCGTAGGTCAAATGGGTTTTATTCGTTCTCATCCCAAACACCTACACCTGGTTTGCCCCACAATTGTTAGAGTTCTTCCACTAATGGCCTTAGATACACATCAATGTCGTTGCCAGGTTGCCTCGGGCCTTGGATGAGAACTGGCATCATAATGAACTTGCGCTTCATGCACAACCAAGGAGGAAGGTTGTACACACATAGAGTTACAGGCCAAGTGCTATGACTGGAGCTCTGCTCCCCAAAAGGATTAAAGCCATCTGTACTTAGACCAAACCATAAGTTTCTCGCCTCTCCTGCAAAGTCTGGGAAGTCTCTCTCGATCTTTCTCCACTGCGATCCATCGGCGGGGTGCCTCAACTTTCCGTCTTTCTTACGGTCTTCTTTGTGCCATCGCAACAACCTAGCATGCTCTTTGTTTCTAAACAGACGTTTCAGCCGTGGTATTATAGGAGCATACCACATCACCTTAGCAGGAACCCTCTTACGGGGGGGGCTCGCCGTCAACATCACCAGGGTCATTTCCTCTGATCTTATACCGCAGTGCAGTGCATATCGGACATTCATCCAAATTCTCGTACTTCTCACCGCAAAAGAGGATGCAGTCATTAATGCATGCATGTATCTTATGCACATCTAATTCTAGAGGGCAGAGAGCTTTCTTTGCTTCGTACGTACTCTCAGGCAATTCGTTATCCTTTGGAAGTTTTGGCTTCATTAGTTGAAGTAAACTCTCAAATGCCTTGTCAGTCACACCGTTCTGTGCCTTCCATTTCAGCAACTCCAGTGTGGTACCGAGCTTTGTGCTACCATCTTCGCAATTTGGGTACAACAATTTTTTGTGATCCTATAACATGTTGTCCAGCTTCAACCTCTCCAATTTATTTTCACAGTCTTCCCTTGCATCAACAATAACTCGGCCAAGATCATCATCGGGCTCTTCTGATGCCTGTTCTTGATCACCTCCTTCTTCTCCATTCTCTTCTATTGCAGTATCGTCGTATTCAGGGAACAAAGGATCTTCTTCTTCTTCTTCATCGTCTTCCATCACAACCCCTCTTTCTCCATGCTTGGTCCAGCAATTATAGCTGGGCATGAAACCTCTCCGAAGTAGATGGCCGTGAAGGATTCTTTCGGAAGAGTGCTCTCTGACGTTCCGACAATCAACACATGGGCAACACATGAAGCAATTATCTTTGTTTGCCTGAGCTACAGCAAGAAATGCATTCAGGCCTGCCATATACTCGGAAGTGCGTCGGTCACCGTACATCCATCGCTGTCGTGCATCCATCTGCATCGTATAATTAATGAAGTTTATCAAAAATACATTACAATAACATATTAATACAGAGATGACCACAGTACATCGACAAATACTACTTTTTTATGTATCAGTTACAGATGAAAAAGATAAGTTTGTTAACCTCGTTCGAAGATACCATTTTTAGTGAGCTTATATGTGGCTCAGGAATTTCGTCGAACACCTCGTGTGCATAGTAAAATAAAACACACTAACGCCCACCTCTCTCACACCTCCAAGCAAAAAAAAAGATGGAAGGGTGGGGGCTGGGGCAGTATATATAGGGGAAGGGGGACCTTGGTCCCGGTTCGTGGCCTGGACCGGGACAAATTCTCATGCGCGTGCCACGTGGCATGTGGCTAGGTATTGGTCCCGGTCAGTGGCACGATCCGGGACCGATATCTCCCCCACGAACCGGGACCAATGCCCCGAGGCGGTTTCTGTTGCACCGGGCGCACGAACCGGGACCAATGCATGGCATTTGTCCCGGATTTGGTTGCAGCCGGGACAGATGCCCCCTGGCCCCCTGGACGAGAGGGGTTGTTTCCACTAGTGTCTCAGGGAAAAAAATGTCCCAAGCGCACCGGCCGGTGATGTTTTTCGTTCGCTGGTTGTTCACGTGTTTTCTTTTTGGTGGGTTGCTTCCTGGTCATTCATGTGTCATTTCACGTGTCATTTTAAGGCACGTCCATGTACAACACGTATTGGTACTTATAAATTGAGAAAATTGAGATATCATGGTGGTGTACGTAACACATCTATACTTCTTATAAAGCAAAACCGCACTAACATACATTAATTATTTTTCTATCTCAAAATGCAAGCTATCCACATCATCTATTATCCTAGCCAATCAATTTTCTATCTATTAATCAGTACATGCAAATTACACATCACTTATTTATTTAACCATCCAATTATGTACATTAATAATTTAAAATATGTATTATGATCAATTTAATTTTGCATATTCATTTGGAAAAAATAATGTATCACATCTCTTATATATTTTTGTTTACACATGATCCATTTCTAACCATCCAATTATTCATATTAATAATTTAAAATATATACTATGATCAATTGTAATTTCTAAAGCGATCCCCGCAGCAACGCGCGGGGTATCCTTCTAGTATCTTTATATCACTACCGGAAACGTCCAAGACACCGACGGCCTTCGGCCCTCGGGGTAGGTCAGATTCCCCTCGGCGTAGGTATACGCCGACGGCCCCCCTCGGCGTAGCCCCCTCGGCGTACACCCATGTCGGCGTAGGCACTTTGGTCGTCGACGTAGAGTTCCCCGTCGGCGTATGCTTCGGTGGGGCCCACTGCTGTCAGAACGGAATCCGTTCGACGGATTACGAACGCCGACGGCCAAGATTCCCCCCTCGGCGTATTGAGGGCCACGTGGAGGCCCCGGCGGGCCCGGCCAGAGGCTACGCCGCCGGCATCCCCTCGGCGTAGGGGCCCATACGCCGACGGCATCCCCTCGGCGTAGGGGCCCATACGCCGACGGCATCCCCTCGGCGTAGGCACGAGAGGATTTTTGAATTTTTTTTTTCGAATTTTTTTCTTAATTTTTTCTGCACTTTTTTATTTCACTTATTTAACCGCTTAATCACACTATAGTCACAATTATTTTTATATTTAACCTTTTTTATTTTAATCTAAATTAATCGTTTCTACTAACACTTCCCGATCGGTCACCCATCATGAGATTGCTCCAGCCCCAGCACGCTTAACTTCGTAGTTCCTTCCCTGTGAGCTAGCTAGAAACAACGGATGTGTTGTTGATAATATTATCCAATCTATCCTGTTAACCTTAACCTTTGGACCATCAATGTCACACTCTTTTATTTTGTGAATTCAAACAATTATTTAAGTAAAAAAAATAACTAGTAATAAATTTGAATTCAAATCATCTTTAATTTAAATAATAATTAACATTTTTCCTTTTCTATTTAATATTGAAAAATTCATATCTATAAATCCGTAAATCGAAATTTGACAAATAATATGTCTATATCGATTAGAAAAATGAGAGAAATTCAAATATGACATCCATATAATATTTTCCATCATATATAAGACTTTGTTTTATGTTCATTGAAGAAAAAAACCATTTTCCATTTCTCGAGTGTAAAAAATGTTTTTTTTTGTGAAGGACCTACCACAAATATGTTGCAAAACTTGAGAGCTATAATTTTTGAAAATACTAGACCATGTTATATGCACAAATAACCAATTTGTTTCATATGAAAAGGTTTCCATCCACCTCTTTTGAAAAACACAAGTTTCTGCCGATTCCGCTGGAAACTGGTCAAATTTGAACTACAGGTACCTCATAGTTTGCTCATGATTTTTGGCAAAAATCATTTTTAACTACACAACTACATATTTCATCATAGATACACCAAGAGTTTCTCAATATTCAACCCCTAGATATGAACGGTCATGCCCCCCGCCTTGGCTTTTTCCTTAAACCGGCTTAGAAAATTCCTAAAAATTCAAAACAACCCAAAATGATGCAAGACCTTCGCGTGGTGCCATTATATAGGTACTAGTATACACCAAAAATAATAAACTTGGAATACGACAGTTGTGTTGAAAATGTGTTCACAAAAATAAGCTATCTCCTCCGAACATTCCTGTGTTTCGGGCCAAATGACGGGTGTTATGGTCATAACCATGGCATAGTTTGTTCAAATGTTCCCATATTACACACAAACATGTATATTGGAAGCACGGACAATGTTGACGAAGGAAGTTTTCCTTTTCATTGAAGAAAAAAACCATTTTCCATTTCCCGAATGTAAAAAATGGGTTTTTTTGTGAAGGACCTACCGCAAATATGTTGCAAAACTTGAGAGCTATAAATTTTGAAAATACTAGACCATGTTATATGCACAAATAACCAATTTGTTTCATATGAAAAGGTTTCCATCCACCTCTTTTGAAAAACATAAGTTTCTGCCGATTCTGTTGGAAACTGGTCAAATTTGAACTACAGGTACCTCATAGTTTGCTCATGATTTTTGGAAAAAATCATTTTTAGGTACAAAAGTACCTATTTCAACATAAATACACCAAGAGTTTCTCAATATTCAACCCCTAGCTACGAACAGTCATGCCCGCCGCCTTGACTTTTTCCTCAAACGGGGTTAGAAAATTCCAAAAAATTCAAAAAAAAACCAAAATGATGCGAGGCCTTCGCGTGGTGTCATTATATAGGTCCTAGTATACACCAAAAATAATAAACTTGGAATACGACAGTTATGTTGAAAATGTGTTCACAAAAATTAGCTATCTCCTACGAACATTCCTGTGTTTCGGGCCAAATGACGAGTGTTATTGTCATATCCATGGCATAGTTTGTTCAAATGTTCCCATATTACACACAAACATGCATCTTGGAAGCACGGACAATGTTGACGGAGGAAGTTTTCCTTTTCATTGAAGCAAAAAACCATTTTCTATGTTCCGAGTGTAAAAAAAGGGTTTTTTTGTGAAGGACCTACCGCAAATATGTTGCAAAACTTGAGATCTATAATTTTTGAAAATACTAGACCATGTTATATGCAAAAATAACCAATTTGTTTCATATGAAAAGGTTTCCATCCACCTCTTTTGAAGAACAGAAGTTTCTGCCGATTCCGCTGGAAACTGGTCAAATTTGAACTACATGTACCTCATAGTTTCCTCATGATTTTTGGCAAAAATCATTTTTAGGTACACAAGTACCTATTTCAACATAGATACATCAAGAGTTTCTCAATATTCAACCCCTAGCTACGAACAGTCATGCCCGCCGCCTTGACTTTTTCCTCAAACGGGGTTAGAAAATTCCAAAAAATTCAAAAAAAAACCAAAATGATGCGAGGCCTTCGCGTGGTGTCATTATATAGGTCCTAGTATACACCAAAAATAATAAACTTGGAATACGACAATTATGTTGAAAATGTGTTCACAAAAATTAGCTATCTCCTACGAACATTCCTGGGTTTCGGGCCAAATGACGAGTGTTATTGTCATATCCATGGCATAGTTTGTTCAAATGTTCCCATATTACACACAAACATGCATCTTGGAAGCACGGACAATGTTGACGGAGTGTGACGCCCCGGGATCGGGCACTATGCAGATTTCAGCATTCCCGCCAAAATCCACATAATAACCGATTCCAGGTTGCCACTTGTGATAACATTACAACAGTTCACGAATAATCCACAACAACAGAAAAGATATATACAAGAGGACTCAAACGAGTCAAGGATACAACTGATACAATACAAAGATCCAAATAACAGCGGAAGAAACAACATAGTGTCCGACTACGGACAAGATACAAATTGGACTAAGAGTCCTGAAGATAACCGAGAGCGTCCAATCCCTGCCCAGGCCAGGCCGGAGGGATTCCCAAGCTAACGTCGTCAGACTTCAAACCCGTTGACTGCAAGTTGGAATTTGCAGCCACGAAAGAGATTCATGGGTCAGTACGGTTAAGTACTGGCAAGTGGATAAACCATACTCACAAGATACCGGCGTAGCCAGTCATCACAAGATACAAATACTTTGGGATCAACGGAAAGGAAGGGACTATTGCAAATAAGCGACAGCGGGCTGCACTAACCAACTACAGAGAGATACTACAACTTCCGGCTAACAGAAAGAAGATAAGATCGAGTATAGTAACCAACTGAAAGATAACTTCAAACAAACCCATCCTAGATCTCGCCCCTTATCCAAAGAAGCAATCCGAGGATAACTCACACAGTTGGATTAATGAATAATGGATCAGGTTGTTGTGTCAATAAGACTATTACTAGTCAAGTTATTATCATTAGGTGTAAGTTGTCTGAGTACTTGTTAGCCAGTACTTTCACCAAGTCGTCACATAACCGCGGACAACACGGCTTCTCGAGAAGATTTATCCCTGCAGGGGTGTGCTCCAGTATCCGTACACACTCAAGCCACCAACTAAAACTCAGGTTGGCTTGACACGACCCAAACCATCTCTACAACCCATCCTGGAGCCACGGAGCTATAAGGTCCCAGCCACGCAGCCGAATACTCAGCGCAGGTGTGCAAAACTCCCGCAGGACACAACACCCCGGCACTACAGGCCTCGCCCTATATGCATCATCATCATAAGTAACCATGGGGGATCCACCCATTATGCAAAGGAGCAAATGGAACACCCGAACTAAGTGTGGCTCTTCGGACAAGCTGCAGATCAGGTCTAAGTCGAGGGGGGTCCCATACTACCACCCGGATGCGGTGAGCACGCTCATCATGGATCAGTAGACAAGACCCTTTTCCTATTAGGGTCGACACTAGCAGGCCTCAAAACCACTTAGGGACTCCTGCCGGTGCCTTATCAGCATATTATTAATAACAGGTTGATTGATTAACATCGAGCCCCCAGAACATAAAAGTAATAACAGAAAGTAACGGGTAACAGACTCGAGCAAAACAACCTAAGCATGCTAGTAAGACACGGGCACAAGCAATGGTTATAGGTGTGGAGGTGAGACAATATCAGGGTTAAAGGATTCATGTGCTAGGTTCGTAACAGAAACAACAACTACTAAGGCTAGCAGAAAAGAACAACGGGAAGTGTCGGTAACAAGTGATGAAAGGCAGCCATTTGGCAGCAAGTGAGTATACTTGCCTGAGATCCCGCAAGGTAGCAGAACTTGTCGTTGCTCACATCATCTCACGTCCTATCCGGGAAGAAGCAACGAACCTCGAACAAACACCGGATGCAACAATTACTACTACGGCAAAAGATCCAGCATGACCAAGATATGGATGCATGACAGGTTTAAATATGCATCAAGGTAAACTAGTTGACAAGATAAACAGATTGAAATGGACCCATATGCAATTTGAGTTGCATATGAAAAGCCCATGAATTATGGTTAGATTATTTGTTTTCCAACTAATCAACAGGTGAAGGTGGATTAGCATGATGCATGGATGAGGAAAACAACAAAATAACAACAGTATAATCAATTGGAAAATAAGGTTAACAAGTTTGGGAATTATTGGTTAAGTGTAGAAAGTTTGGTTACTTAAACATGTCACACAAGCAATTGTTGTTTTCATCAAGTTAAAGTGTTCAAAACAATTAACAAAATTTATATTTGAAAATAACATCAAATTTTAGTTGGATTACATGTTTCAAATATTGAAATTGGAGTTAGGATAATTTAATTATGAATTAAACAATATTAAACAAGTTTTAAATGAATTTTAAACAAGTGTGTTTATTATTTGGATTTTATTTGTTCAAAGCATAAATTCAAATTCACATTTGAAAATTTCACACTTTGATGGTTTGAAAACATATTTTGCATGTTCAAAAATATTTTATATTGAGCAAGTTATGATTTTATCAAATTTAAATGAATTAAACAAGTATTAAATTATTTAGGCAATTTAAATTATTCAAACCAGGAAACAAAAATTATATTTGAAAAGGTTATTCAAAATGGTATGGAAAACATATTTGGTTTGTTGAATTTGGAATTTTTATGAACAAGTTATGAATTTTGCAAATTTAAGTGAATTTGACAAGTTTTCAAATATTGCACCAATTTAAAATATTCAAAACAGTAAACAAATTTTATATTTGGATAGAACATTTAATTTGGGACAGAAAACATATTTAAAAAGTCAAAATTGGAGTTACAATGATTTTCTTATGCAATTTACAAGATATAGTTCAAATCTGCCATTTTTTAATGAACCAGGGACTTGGAAATAAATTTCAGGGGTTTAGAATTAATTTACAAGGGCCTAGTTGTGAATTTGTGAAGTTGCTGTGACCAAATCATTGCAAAATAAAAGGTGGGTTTTATTTGTGTGGGAGGGGGATCGAACCCTGCACCTCACTGCTGCGCTCAAGGGACCTGAACCAGATGGGCTACTGCTCGAGTTGGTGACAGAGGGGGGAGTGCAGGGGGTATGTGCTGTGGCTCGCTGCACGTTTTCTGAAAATAACTGAATCGAACAGGTACTGCACTCGACAGAAACATGGCCAGCGATGGAAGGTGGGGCGATCGGCAGTGGTGCGGGAGGTCGCTGGTGCGGGCTGGTGAGAGGGGAGTGCGGCCAACAGGGAGGAGGAGGGAAGGCGAGGGGAAGGAGGGGAGCGGGCGCTCACCTAGGTCTGTTTTTCGAGGACGACTGCCGACGGGCAGTAGCATCGTGGCTTCTCTCCGGCGATGGCGCGGCGTCCACGAGGGCTCCCAGCAGCTGGCGAGGGGACGGGGAGATGGAGGGAAGCGCAGCGGTTCCATTCCCATCGCCAGTTGCTCCTCGAGGTGTCCAGGTCGTGGCCGCGATGAGGAGGCCGAGGTGGGCGTGCGGTGGTTCAGTGGAGGTGCGGTGCAGGGTTTCTCAGAGACAGAAAGGAGCTCGGGGGAGAAAGGAAGGGGGGACGGCGGCGCTAGGTCTAGGGTAGAGGGGAAGGCTAGGCAGAGGGGGGGAGGCCAGCTTTATGGAGGTGGGGATGGAGCGGTGGCCGTCAGTTTCCGGCAGTGTCGACGTGTGCATCTTCGATGCACTGCCGTACGAGGAAGAAGGGGTAGATGGGCCAGAGGTAAGTTGGGCTGAGGTGGAAAGGGAAATAGGGGGTGGGCTTTGGGAAAAAAGAGGATGGGGCTGCCCTCTCTCCTTGCTTTGCTTTTCTTTTTATTTATTTTCCCTTATTTATTTTTGTAAGAGATAAAGAGAGAGAGAGATAGAAATAGGGTGGGGTGTTTTAATTTTTATGAACTGTTTAATTTATTTGTTGGCAAGAAATTAATGTGTAAACCACAATTTGAAACATGCCCATTAAGAAGGAAAAAAAAATGATTTGAAATTTAATTGCCATTAGGAGGTTTGGTAAAAGGAAAGATTTTATTAACAAGCAATTGGATTAAAACAATTTCAAATTATTGAAAAACAATTGAGTGGTTTAGTTTACAATTTTGAAATTGGAAATTTTGAGCAAGGTGTGAAAGTTTAAATTGTTTTGAATTTTCAGTTGTGATGCCAACATGGTGCAATGCAATGTGATGCATATGATGCAAGCAAAACAAACAGGTAACACCCCAGGTGTTACACGGAGGAAGTTTTCCTTTTAATTGAAGCAAAAAACCATTTTCTATGTTCCGAGTGTGAACTCGCGATAGAGAAGCGGACGCCGGTTAAGCGGGTCACAACCCGGAGTGCAATCTTTGCCATCCAAAGACCAAAAAACACCTATACTTACAAGGTATGTCACCCCCTAGCTTGTGTGGGGAGCCGGACGCTCCGTAGCCCCCCTCCGGTGAAAACCTAGACCCGCTGGAGAAATACCAGACTTATACTGATACCCGCTAGAGACTAAAAAAACCTTATAAGACTACGACCGGCACCGATGTCAAAATGGGGTAGCAAAGTGGAACTAGTTTCTTGGTTGTGTTTTGGTGGTCCCTAGAAAGCATAAAAACAATAGCATGGACCAACTCTTCGGAAGATTCCCTCTCATTTGACCGCTACGGGAATTTCTAGGCGTGTTGTGAGAACAAGAAACCGCGAAACTCCCGCTATGGATCTACCCCCAATGAATCTTCTTGAATTTTGGGGCCACACTTGTCTTACATGTTTATATAACCTAACCATGCATAAACACTGAATGTTCTACTATTCTACCGCCCTTCGATGCCCGTCTATGGGGGTACACGACGCAGTCGCAAGTTCCACGGTTTCACAAAAGAGGGGCGCCTGCGGGGCCTCAGGATCCGTACAAATTCATTTATGTTTTTAATATGAATGTTTAGGTATATCATATAATAAGTATGTTATTTATTTATTTTAGATTAATGTGTTGCATAGGGTCGGCTCCGGGAGATTTCACCGTGTTATTTCATGGGCGCGGGTGGCGGTATACTCACATTCGGATGTATACAACCACTCCTATTAACTGAGAAATTATAAATATATTAAAATCATATAGAAAAACAAATAAAACTATATTAAATTTAGACAAATTTATACCACACAGGTGGGAAAAAAAACTAAAAAAACAGAATATTAGAAAGACTAGGATAATGCATTGGTTTAAACAAAATATTAGAAGAAAAAAATTCTAATATTAGAACAAATTTATACCACACGGGCGTAGGGAAAGGTTTTTTTTCAAACACACACGCACACGGCCTGCGCATCGCGATCGAGCAAAGGAAAAAAAAAACAATACCTACGCCGACGGCACCCCCTCGGCGTAGGGTTAGGTACGATCGAACGCGGAGAAAAAAAAAACTCCTTTACCTACGCCGACGGCAACCCCTCGGCGTAGGGTTAGGTCTTTTTTTTAATTCACATGCACGCACACGGTACGATCGAACGCGGGAAAAAAAACTCACTAACCTACGCCGACGGCACCCCCTCGGGGTAGCCTATCACGTAACGGGCCGCATTCGAATGGCGTAACGGGGCATCACCTACGCCGATGGGGATAGATACGCCGACGGTGGCCCTCGGGGTAGCTTCCATACGCCGAGGGGCGAATAGACGCCGACGGGCACGTCGCCCACCGATCCTGTCGACCACCCTACGCCGAGGGGGCCGACCTTTGGCCGTCGGCGTAGTGGGGGGCCGTCGGCGTACTGGCTGTTTCCCGCAGTGTATAGTGCGACGTGTCAAACTGAAAACTACCCCGTTACAGAACTAATATTCTTTTAGTAAATCATAACCATCAATTTGAAATCTAACTGTCAAAAATAATCCGAATGATGTGGCGCAACGTGGTGTCTCTATTAGACATCCGTATATTGCTTTTAGTATATAATAGAATAGAATAGATATATAGATAGATAGGTAGATAGATAGATAGATAGAATAGATAGAATAGAATAGATAGATAGAATAGAATAGATGGAAGATTTGTAATCATGCATAGTTAACTGTTAACTTTCCTCGTTAGTCAATAAATATCTACATAATACGTACGAGTGTTTTAATTTTCAAGGGAGCTTCAAAAATTCAACTAGCAACATTCTGCACACGAAGCAAGTAATATTAATCTCAACAACAAAAAAATCATGTTGTTGATCCGATGAAAAGGTCAATGGCAAGAAGTAACTTTCTTCTTTGCCTTGATGCTACACCATGATGGCATGATCGGTGTCCTATTCCTAGCCAATGCCAACGTAAGTACTTAGTGGACTGCACGCTCACAAAGTCTCCGACGCACAGCTGAAAAATCTTGTTGCTCTTAATTACACCATATATAGGATCAACTCATAGCAACTAACTCGAGGATAACTGACCAAATATTCCTCCTCCAAAAAAGGTGGCCACTTTTCTTATGGCTCCTCCTAGTTTATTCTGCTTGATTGTACTGCCCGCCAAGCGAGACATGAAGAAGGCCGGCCAATCCATCTCAAACGGTATAGCTCGCATGACAACACCGTGAAACAACTCTGTGACGCTCTCCATTGTGCCGGCTTCAAGATCGGCAATGTACATGCAATTTTTGGTGTCCTTGATGAGCAACACACCGCTCATCTCACACACCCACACACACTGCACCTGGTCAATCTTACTCGGACTGGGTCGTTTTAGCCGGATCTTAGCGAGGTGCCAGTCTAGGGTACTGCTATCTCCATTCGGCTCGCTGCCACCTTGACGCGTCCATACGTCTAGTCCGGTACATTTACTATGTAAGCGAAGCACCGATAGCGCTCCTTCGTTAGTGACGCTAAGAACCGGTGCACGGTAGAAATCGAAGCCGGGCTCGTACAATGCGATTGGGAGAGTGGTTAAGGAGACGTGAGCGGTCTCATCCGTGCTCACGCTAAGTATGTAGTGGCTCCATCTGTCCTTGTAGAGCCAGTGTGCCGTGCCCTGGCACACGACCGCATCGGCCTGCAGGGGGTCGATAATTTCGCCATGCTCCAAAGTGTCAAAGAATCTGATAGGCGTGCTCCAGCTGAAATCGCCGGAGGTGAACACGTGGACGCTGTACCCTTCGTTAGCATAGGTGACAATTATCACCTTGTAGAAGGCCGGGCAGCTTCTTGGCCATCGCCGTTGGTTCGAGCAACAATCCGCACGAGTAAGGATGGTACATCCTAGGATTGTGAACAATCGTCCGTCGGCCTCTAACGGGGCCAGCGCACGGCTTTTGCGGGCGAGCGGATCACACACCGCCAGGTAGACGAATCTCTCGATCCTCGTGTTGTTGTTAGGGCAAAACCACGCGAGAAGAAGGCCGCGACGCGACATGAGCAGCATCGCGTGGTATCCGGGAGGTTCTGGGATGTTGAGGAAGCCGCAGCGATGGCCAAAGGGTGACCATGGCGCTGGGGTGAAGGGCGGCATGAATGCTGGGAGGATCCCTGGTACTATTCGGTTTTCACGTGGCAGCTGCTGGGAGAAGAAGCCGAGGAGGGAGGAGCGGTGGCGCACGCCCTCCGGCCAGCGACGGCGGAGGAAAGCGCCGTCGGCTATGAGGAGACGCCATCGTGTGCACGTCGCGGCGCAGCGGAAGAGGTCCGGGATACCCGTGAGGCGCACCAGGATCTCCAGGACGACGTCTTCCGGCAGCGGCTCCTCCATGGATCGTCTTCCCGGCGATCGGAAGCAGCAAAGCGTTGATTGAAGATCCATAGTGTACGTACGGGTGTATATATGTACTTTCTCCAGGCAGCTCTTATCTAGCTCCGTGTTGGAAACAGTTTCACGACTTTTAGTGTCGTAATCCAGATACAATTCTGCACGTACGCCCCGTTGTAATCGACTTGATGACCGAAAAGCTAGCGCAGTGAAACCGGGACCTGCAATAGTTGCCTAGCTAGTCGGACTCGGACAGTGTCCTTTGCTGCTACCGTCGCGTGCAGTAGCTGGAGCGAAACAAGGTGGAGTTCCGCATGCAGCATATCAGTGAGTGGACGACCAGAGTATCGTTAATGCACTATGTCCTTGTATAGCGTTACCTCACGTACGTTACGTGTATGATGTATTTTTTCCGGTCGGTCGTTTATCTAATTGGAGTCGTCTTGCGTTACGCGTCCGTACGTCCGGCCTCTTGTGTAATCAAAAGCCTCGCCCTCCGATCCTTGACAGCCTGTAGAGAGCGGAGTTGGATCGATTTTCCTCGCGCGCATGCTATCAGGTCCGTGTTGTTGACTCTTCTGTAAGGGCGGAGAAAGCGGCGCGCGGGTCATTTTCATCCTCACGATCGATCGATGGATCACGCATCTCACTCACTCCGTACGTACAGGCGAGCACACGCCAAGCCCCAGCGGCCGGGCAGGGAGACGCGCAATTTAACTTAAGAAAAGGAAAACAAACAAATAAATGTAGTCGGAGGAAGAAGCTTAATTAATCACGGATGTTAATTACATTCTTTGCGTTTGGTGGCTTCGTTATTACTATGTTCATATGAAAAAAAAAAAACCTGCACGAATCGAGTCCAGAAGAGATTGATGGATTACCTGATGATAAATAGCTCGCCCGCGACAAACGAGGAGTAGCGACTCTTCTGCACCGCCGGCTCTCCTTCCAGGGCCATGCATCCGCGTTCAATCGGGGAGGATGTGGGCGAGCGGAAACTCACTCACCGCTCACTCCTCGGCGTCTCCAACTCATCCATGTCCGCGACGCCCCTCATTCCGGAGCCATGGCGGCGACTCGACGCGGCTTGTTGAGCCTACTCGGTAGGATGTCGGCTAGCGGCTCATCACTCACTCCTCAGCGTCTCCAACTCGTCGCCGTCCCCGTCCCCGTCCACGCCTCGCCAAGCTCAAAGATCCAAAGTCACAAGTCACGCGCACCCCGCACGCGGCTTGTGACAATGGCCTCCTATATATACAAGGCAAGAAGGATGTAAGGCAGAAGATGATGGCATCTCGGTTCTCTCTCTATCTTCTCTTTGTTGATTGCTAAGGGAAACGAACGGCTAAGATGCATCATGGCGCGGATCGCTGACATGGCAGACACATGAATAGCCTATAGGGTTGACGGGAGTGATTGGGTAGAATACGTATCACATCGCATGCACCGGTTGTTCTCGGGTCGGTGCATGCAATTATTGTTGAGAGAGAGAGGGCGAAAAAAAAAGTTGCACGCCAGAACACTAGTGGAAACAGCCCCTTTCGTCCAGGGGGGCAGGGGGCATCTGTCCCGGTTGCACCAAAAACCGGGACAAGTGTGGTCCCGGTTCGTGTGCCCGAGGCAGCAGAAACCACCTGGGGGCATCTGTCCCGGTTCGTGGGGAGCCAATGGTCCCGGTTCGTGGCACGACCCGGGACGAATCCCTAGCCACAGGCCACGTGGCGCGCGCATGGGCATTGGTCCCGGTTCGTGGCACGACCCGGGACGAATCCCTTTTTTTTTTAAGCAAGGGTTGTATTGTCTGTCCGCGTGGCGCATGGGTGGTATTGTCTGTCCGCGTGGCGCGGGAGTTGTAACGCGTGGCCATGAATGCGCGTTATAAACTGCCGCACCTCCACTCCACGCACCGTCGTGCCACCACCATGCCTCCGAGGAGGAACAACACTACCGGTTTCCGCGGAGTTCGATCGCGGCAGAACGGAATGTTCACCGCGACTATCCGCTTCGGGGACGACCGCATCCCCCTCGGCTCCTTTGCGACGGCCTCGGAGGCCGCCCGCGCTTGGGACGCGGCGGCCTGGCGCCTCGGCCGCCCGCGGTCGTTGATGAATTTTAGCGACTGCCACACCCTCTAGGAAGCGGAGGCCAGGGCGCCGACGCCGCAGATCGTCACTGCCGCCGACCACCGCCACCTCAGGCACCGCGCGTTTCAGGGCCTAGTCGACGCCAGGGACGACCGCGTGGTCCGCGAGTACTACCGGAACAATCCGGGTGAGGAGAGCGCCGACGAGGAGCTATGGCAGACCCGCGCGGCTGAGCGGGCGGAGCGGCGCCTCGAACGCCACCTCGAGTTAGATGCCGCTCGGGAGGCGAGGACGAAGGCGCTGCAAGCGCTCCGTCGGGCCGACCATGCCGGCGAAGTCTGGGCCTCCGACGATCCGAGGTGGGGGCCTATCTCGGAAATCCGAGGTGGGGGCCTATCTGGGAACTATCAGGCTAAGTTGCATCGCCTAAATTAGTTCATTAATTTACCAAGAGTAGGCATGGCCGTTCAACTGGAACAGCATCGATCTCCATACCATGCATTGACACAACCTGGTAAAATAAGCTTAACTGGTATCATAGACTCGAAATGACACAAATCTTAACGTTCGCTACACCAACAACAACACTACACTACACAACGTTCGACTTGAGTTGCTGGGAATATATACTCCAGTGGCCCGAAACAAGAAGAACAGGAGCTCCTATCACCGACAGCTTCACGAGACAACAACAGCAGCAACAAGGTTTAGATCGTCGCCCAAGCCATGGAGGACCGGAGGCCAACCCCATCTAACCCGTTGCACATGAGTCAATGTCTACCCTACAGTTTCGCCACCGCTCCAGCTATGACTGGTCCAAAAATATGGCTCGGTCACCTGCACACGACAATAGACCTACAATCCATCAATATTTGTACAAAATGCTCATAACTCCCATCTACTCATCACGCGAGTAAAACTTGTTAGACCATACATACCAAACAAATGGCAATAAACTTTCTTAAAACGCTACTGTTTGATTCATCCTTACACAAACATTACTCGGTCAATGTTCTCAACATTTCGTTGAGCATTCAAGTTGGTCACATGAAGAAATTAGCATTGCAGCCGAGAGTGCCAGATAAACTTTCTTAAAACACTACTATATCATTCTCATGCTTGATACCCTACCATCAGGAAAAGCTAACTATTCTTGGCATCTATCCTTTGTTCATGCAAATTATAAGAAAAAAAATGAATGAGCATTTATTTTCAAGAGAAAAAAATGAATGAGCAATGGCATTGTCTAAGCAGGCATAATAAGTGACTTATGTGCAAGTATAAATCATCTAAAAGTTGGCATATTGCTGCAACTATATATATGCAACCAAGAATTCTGCACACATGATTCCCCCTACCATGAAATCAATTCTCAGGCAGCACGACCAAAATGTTGTTCGTGTGATAGAAACTACTGGAAAACAAAACTTAGCTAGAACCAGAGCCATCCCACGGACATAAGCATATGAGGCAGAAAGCACAACATGTTGTTTACACAAACAACATGTTGAATGGTTTCTTTCCAACTGGACCCGTAGTCTTCTTTATGTTAAATCTGGCGTTCCTGGACCGAGACATTCAATCTTGCAAATTTCTAGTATTATTCTAACTTAAATCCTCATTCATGAAAAAAACAATCAAGCTAAGTTGCGTCGCCTGAATTAGTTCATTAATTTACCAAGAGTAAACATGGTCGTTCAACTGAAACAGCATCGATCTCCATACCATGCATTGACACAACCTGGTAGAATAAGCTTAACTGATATCATAGACTCGACATGACAGAAATCTTAACGTTCGCTACACCAACAACAACACTACAGTACACAACGCTCGACTTGAGTTGCTGGGAATATACTCAGTACACAACGCTCGACTTGAGTTGCTGGGAATATACTCCATTGACCGAAACAAGAAGAACAAGAGCTCCTACCACCGACAGCTTCACGAGACAACAACAACATTAAACCGAGCATTAGAATCTTCACATCAGTCTCTGGACTGATTTTCTTTTCTCAAAGGAAATGGGTGAGGCTTGACCATGTCAAAATAGGTGTAGTAGAAAATAAGTAACTACTAGGTGCATTCAACATCCACGGGTAGCTACATCAATCTGTGTAGATAGCTAGAGAGTATTGCCAGGTGAAGAGTGAAGACATGATAAAACTAAGACCAAAATGCTAAAGCTACCTACCAGGTCCAGCATCTCGAAGTGGAGCCAACATTCAGACCACGTTATGCAAAATGAAACACACATGTAGGATCTAAAATCTATGAACTGCCAGATGATCACAGGAGAGGACAGCAAAGTAGGGTAAATCAAATGAAAACATACTAGTGCAATTGACTAGATAGACAATAACTCAGCGCATCTAAAATCCATAAGCCGCCACTTGATCATAACAGAAATAATAAGTCCAATTGAGCTAGGGAGTTAGACCTGAGAAAGATTGTGTCTCATGTCGGTCTCAGTGCACCGGGGTTGCACGGAGAGGTGCCATCCTGCTGGCTAGCAAGACCACACGGGAGACCAGTGGCACGGTCAAGAAGCACAGTCGAGGCTGGGTAAGCTGTGCCGGCAGACAGAACACAGCCTAGCCAGAAACTCCAGGTTCTCCGGTACACAGCACACAGGAACCTGAAGCCGCGGCCACAAGTAGCTGAAATACGTTACCAAGCAAACCATGGTTAAAACCAATCAGTAATAAGTAATACAACTAAACAAAAATAGAAGTTAGATTGCAAGCACTATCATCATCCCAAAAATTATTTGCCAACATAACTATCCAGCCATAGGCAGGAAAATCCTACGCGTGTCGAACCAGAAATAGACAAGTTTGGGCACAGTGCAAGCATAACAAGCAGCAAATGCTAAAAATAATAGCACATTTATTTCATATACAGTACTGTCTAAGCATTCCATCGTGCATACATGCGTGCTTTCTCTACTTCCTATTCAACAGAAGAAGAAAAAAACATCATAACATGATGTTATCGTGGACAGGGTCAAGAAAATAATATGAATGAGGGTAATAACAAAGAACAACTGTGTGAGAAGCTCTCCACACATGCAACACACATCAGCCCAAGACTACTTGTCCTCTCCCAATCATAAGCTATTCTAACAGTGCTCCAGGGAGCGCCAGTATGTTAACAACAAAGTAAAATAATTACTTACAGAGCAAAGCAGAGTATACTAGTAGTAATTGCTGACAAATGCTGTAAGCAGTGGCTTACCCGAGCACGCGGCGGTTGTACGCCCGCGGCTGACGCAGATCCCTTCCCCTGCACGGGCTGGAACAAAGACAAGCAATAAATTAGCAACCAAACATGTATTCTATCGGCACTATCTGCGGCAGAACGAGACACACATGGTAGAGCGAAGTACTATAATTATTGATAAATCAAGCAGAGGATAACCAAGTATGTCAGTATTTCATGCCATGCTAGATGGTTGTCAGAATTAGGACTCCTAGCCTTGTAAGATAACTTTGATTTTGAGAACCGTGAGGCTTAATAAGAAGCATGTGCACTAACTGCTCCACCCATGTAGCAACACTAACGGTTTGTTCCTCCCCCAATTGTTAGTTATTTTTAAAGTACTAAAATCGATGAATGAACTGCCAATGGGTAAACAGTAAACAACAACAATTACTGACAAGGCAAAGCAGAGCGTACTAATAATTTCCGACATGTACTCTGCACTGTCTGCAACAAAACGAAGAGTGAATTTCTTGCATGCCTAAATCAAACTCAGCATCACGATGGCTGTGTCGGGAAATCAATGATGCTGCAGCTATAGATGATCCCAGTTTTTGTCAAGCATGCACTAATATTTTCTCCCGAAAGCTAAACTCAAATCAGCAATGGAAAGGAAATGCTTAGGAATAGTACTCTAGGTTAAGTAGGGTACGCGGCTCATGCTAGCTAGTTTAGCCATCATTTCGATTCATTCATTTAGAATGAAGCAGAGGGACACACAAAGAACTGACCTTTTGTGCTGAAATTCGCTCCAGACTTTAATACTAAGCTACAGCGAAACCAGTCTATAACACTCAATATTTTTTAACCGCAAAAATGGTGTATGGATACTTCAGTATTTACATGCCAAACAAAAGGGAAATCAAATCAGTCATGAACATATACATGGCTAGCATGTCCTACATGTGACCATCTGACCTGTCCCCCTTCGCCGATAGGAGCCATGGAGACGGACAAGCCACGAGAGGTGATAAGCTGGGAAGGCATACAGGTAGCCATGTCGTATTCGCTTTGGCTGTAGCTAGATGACATGAGTGTTGAACCGAGTCTTAGCTGGTTCAACAGTTGGGCAAGATTCATGCAGGTTACTTAATATCCTAAAAATGCAACAGCAGTTTGGCCAATAAAATGTATTGCAGGGTTGAGTGTGTTTGTACAAGACAACAACACAAACTTATATATGGCTCACACAGAGACAGAGTATATGTATTGCCTAAACATATTTGCAGACAACAACGCAAAATGCACCTGTCTCTAGGTCTATACTTGTTCGTGCCATACCCCAATATATCATTAGCTTACAATATTAAGACAAAACACACCGTAGGAGCGACTACAAGAAGAAAATGACACCGATATGTTGTGTGGCTCTACCTATTCCAAACGAAAATATAACTTCTGCATCAGGTCCAAATACTTGTTTGTCTCTACCTATTTCAAAACATGTGGTAGGGCGATTTACAATGGCAACATGATGATTCAGCGATAACATATCATATACAAAATTTATTTTCAAATAAAAAAATCATGGATTTTTCTTCAAATGGTACGTGCTAGACTAAAGGTGAATGTGCTACCACAATTTCTTACTCATCACAAAGTCAAGATTGGATAGTCAAATAGATGAACATGATCGCTTAAACAATATATATAGATTCCGATAAATGCAAAAGGGCATCATACTTTGTGATGCCTACCGTTGGTACATTGTTGATTTCAGACTGAATAAAGATTCCCGTTTAACTCCTTAACACCAGGTAATCATGAATCTCTCAAGGTACCTCATTCTAATCAACAAGCAGAATCGCATGCAGAGCACAATATTGGGATTATTCTTGTTGAGTAACTTGACTTTTATCTTTAATTGACATGCCTCGGTTTATATTAAGATATCATTTTGGATGAGGAAGGTGCCTATGCACATATCCAATTGAACAGGAAAAAGGAAACATTATTTTGCAGGAATAAAATGGAGGAGAATAGAGAGCTCACCGGCAGCAACAAATGCTCAGAGACGTGTACGCCGAGTTCGGAGGGCAGCATCTCAGGGAGGTGGTCACCAAAAGACAACCGTCACCAGCTGCGGGTGGACTGCTGGAAGCAGCAGCACGGGCAGGGAACCACCATCTCTTCCTACTAGCCTCCTCATCGCCATTCCTGCGGCATGGTGAGCTCCTCCCTCCATCCACGGCTGTCACCGTCAAACTCGCCCGCTAATCTGCATCCCGAGACTTGAGGGATAGACCCTTCAAGTTTTAAGAAATAATCCGTCGACATTCTTAGTAAAACGTAGCACTAGTACACCCACAAAATAGAAAAAGAAGTAAAAAAAATATGATTTAAAACGCTACCATGTAATCTACCGCTCCGAACCATGGAAACAAAACATAACCATTGGTTTGATGATTATTAGGAATTTTTTAGCTCTCAAAAACTAGAGCAACTATTTGCAAGTTTAGATTGCACACAAATACATATACGCAGATTCTGCAGTTGTGAACCATGTGTAACAAAGCGTAATCAAAGGTTGATGAGTCTTGGATAATTTTTAACACTCTAAAACTGGAGCAACTAATTGCAACTTGACATTGGGGGGAATGCATACACACAGATTCTGAAGTTGCAAAATGATTCCAATCAGGTCTATTACAACCATACAAACCATCAAACACAAAGTAAATCCGTCATTTACCATAGGCAAAAAAAATAATTGCACATGTATACTAGTTGATGATCAACGTGGGCGCCAACAAACAATTAGACTACCTAGGCATTCAATGTATAATCCACACACACAAAAGGACATTCACCAACGTGAGCGATTTTCTCAGGCAGATCCGTGGCCTGATCCTAGCCCTATACAAGCATGCTCTCCACTGGTGTAGCATTCAGCGTGAGAAAAAAGAAACGAATTTTACAAGGAGGTGGATGGGGAGGAGGAGAGGGACCTCACCGGGCAGCTGCAGGTTGGCGTGGTGGTCGACAGCAGCGAGTTGGAATCCTGGCCGGCGGCAGCAGATCAGGGGCAGCAACTACGGGAATACGACCACCATCTCGTCCTCCCCGCGGTCGTTCCTGCGCCGCTCCTCCCTCCCGCGGGCGCCGAGCAGCAGGAGCTCTTGTCCTCATCGGAGGTCCTCCATCTCCAGCTTGGGATGTCGCCGTGGCCTCCCACATGGAGCCAGGAAGGCACGCGGAGGAGGGGCACCGGGCGCTAGTACGGGAGGCGAAATGGCGAGGGCCAGAACCGCGGGAATCGGGGGAGGCAGAGGAGATTGGGTGGGTGTGGAGCGGCGGCGGCGGTGGACTCGGGCTGCGAGGTGGGTGGGGATCGAGGGGTTCGTGCGTGCGTAACTTTTGTGTGATTACTAGGTAGGTTTTTATTTTAGGGGAGCTGGTGATTACTAGGAAGGTTGGTTTTGGGTTGTTGGATCCGTGAGGTGTGAACGGCTCAGATGGTAACATGGTGGCAATCCGTGGGAGCCCCATAATCAACTGGAGATATTAGTCCTCCTATTGGAACATTGCTCTACGTGCACGTACGTGAGATAGTTTCCTTGGCCAGTCCACCTACTATATACTCCCTCCGTTCAAGAACAGATGACTTGCATTTGTCTATATATAGATGTATCTAAACACTAAAATATGTCTAGATACATCCATATATAGATAAATGAAAGTCATCTATTGTTGAACGGAGGGAGTAATATTTATCGTAAAAAAAAGCTACTATATAATATGATAGATAATTGGTTAATTTCCTTGAGTGCCAAAAACTTAATCTGACTTTACCAAGTAATGCAAGAAAACCGAGAAGTAGACCCATGAGAGAAATCTTAACTAGAGATATCAAATGGGAAAGCTAGTGGCATGGCAATGGCAATGGGACCCGACGGGTACCCGCGCAAAATAGGGAGCGTCTGGGTAGAAAACACCGGCACGTCCGCCTAAAAGGAAAAATATCAAAACTGTCGACACTAGCGGAGGCGGGTATGGGGATGCCAAATACCGTACCCTATAATCCGCGTACCTGCTAGGACATGTGGGCCCCACCTATCATTGTCTAAGTGAAACCCTAAAACTAATCCCTAGTCCCCTAGCTCCAAGCGTGATGCCACCCCTATGATCCTGAGCCGCCCCACAACCACAAGTACACGACTCAATGCAGCCCTAGCCCACAAGATCTTTCCCCACCCCACTCCTCTCCCTTCCCCTCCGCTTGATTCATCGTCCTCGTTCGCATGTCACTTGCACCCGCCTCGGCTCTCTCCTAGATTCTCTTGCATCTCACACGCACAGGAGGAAGGAGCTACAGACTTCCACGCAGGGCGGCGGGGCCGACACTGACCTCTTGACCTCCCCGTCGCCGAACTCCCTGCGGCCCTGCCTCCCGCCCCTCTCCGGCTCTCCTATCCTCGGTGGCTGGCGCCCGTTGGATGATGTTGTTTTCCCGCCCCGGTGGCCCGGTCATCGCACCTGCTCGTCCACATCGCCTAGGTCAATCATGTCGCCGTGCTGCTCGGTTGCTCCTCCCCGGCGCGCTCCTCCTCCGAGTTTTCGAATAGTTCGTCGCGCCGGCAAGCATCCTCCGTTGTTGGGGCTTCCATCTCCGACTATGTCTTCCACTGCTCTCCCCTGGTGGCGGGTACCCTTCGGGTCCCGCAAACCGGGAAGGTCGTTGGTTATGTGGAGTTTTGGACCCGCCGGCGGGTATGGGGTGGGGGAACCCGGCACCGAACCCGACCGGTGCCATCCGTAGACATAAGTAGTTAAATGCTTGACTATTTAAACCTTGGCGAGTGTTAGGTGATTAACATTCACCGTGGATGTAGCACATTGGAGGTAGATCCATACGTGTCATGCGACAGGACGACGCGTGGGAGTATCGGCCGGAGCATGTAGCCGACGATGTGGTATTGTCACTACAAGAAAAAGGTTATCATAGGCGTGATGTATTTGGTACTACCGGCTGGGAGGGCCAGTGATTTTAAGTAGGAGAGACGGACCAAAAATGGTAAATTATCATCAATATTATATCGTGTACACCTCACCGTAGGAACTCTCATCAATATTGATGGAGACGTCAAGATGCGTGCATGTCACCCACGATGTATATGGGGCGCATGTAATTAAGAAGACTGGTTGCTGGTGAGACAACACTTGCACGGTGGTCGCCGGCATGGTTTGCAAAGACGGCGCCGCGTCATCTTTGACTATGGGTTCTATGTAAACCACTCTACGCGCATAGTCATCATCACTTATCCATGGCAATGCGGTTGGCCGTCTCCGTCATTTTTAAGCTATAGCTACCGTCCCTACCTTTTTTCTCTTTTTGCTAGACTACATGTCATTCTCTTTTCATGATAAACTCAATTCGGTCGGTTTAGGTAGGCATTTGTTATTATTTTCTTCAAGGCCGTTTATTAGTAGCCCACTTCCAATTGAACCTAGACATGCATCCACGACGTCGGGGTGTCTTCGCAATCTATGGTTAGTTGACGGTTCAATAAAATGGAGCGAGCATGCATGCATCCAAGCATGTCTTTTTCATCGCCGAGCAACTCGACGATTAGCTCCCAAGGAGTACTCCTACGAAACCATGTACCTAATGGATCCATATGTGTGTACGTGTGACCCTAATTTTGGCGTGGGGCTCCGGTTTCCGGCCATGCCCCCAAGATAAGAAGGTGACCGTAAAAGAAATTGAAAAATTTAGACAAATTTGAACAAAATTTAGGCGATTCTATTAAATATGGCCGACATAGGAGGATTCACTTACATAGGGGTCGAAGCCTGAGTAGTCTCCGCCGCCTCGTCGGAGTCGCTCGGCGGTTCCTCCTTCAGGGAGGCACGGCTGCAACATCGGCCGTAGTCGCCACCGCTCCACGGCTTGCTCGGCCCTGGAGCATCATCACCGTTGTCTTCGTCGAGCATGATGATGTTGTCCTCCTCTCGACCACGGCGTCGCGCGGCGAACTCCTCTAGGGCACGACACTGCTTCTTGACTTCCTCGGGGATGTGATCCCTCCGCGACCAGGCGAGGGCCTTCGCCATGTCCACCTCCCGGTCGGTGTCCTCCTCCTTCTTTGGTCGAACAAGATGGAGGTGGCCCCTGGGCGGCGAGGGGGTCGGTGCTCCCCGATGACGATGTCGCAAGCGCGAGCTTGTGTCGGCTGAGCGGGAGAAGACTCGGCCTTCACTATGTGCAGGGCCACAGGCGGAGCCAGAGCAGCCTCAGCCTTGACAAGACACAGAGGCGGCGCCGTGCTAGACGACTGCAAGTGTAAAGATGACGGAGACAACATGGTTTCCATCCTCCTCGTCGTCCATGCACTAGGGCAGCACCGGTGGAGCTATGGACGTGCGGCGGCATGCGCGGTGGGTAGCCTAGCCGTGGGCTGTTGCCGTTCTCGGTGTGCGCAAGGACGGTGGCCACCATGCGGCTAAGAGCACCCCACCAGCGGCGGCGGACCTCGAAGTTTCCGCTTGGAGACCGACAGGGGGGGCGTCGTAGGCCTCGAGCTTTGGGTGCGACGCTCAGTGAAGAACACCGGCCACACGTCGTAGTTTGCGGGGTGGAAACGCGGCTCGGCGTGTTGCTCCTCCTTCATGTCGGCGCGCTGCCTCGATCGCCGCCATGAAGTCGTCTCCATCGGGGCGCTGAGCCTCCAGTCGCCGAGGAGGCGCATGTCCGGCAGCATAGGGTAGCCCGCCACATACAGCAGTTGGGCCTTATCGTCGTGGAGCAGAGCCGGGAGCCCAAAATCCCCACTCGTATCTATGGGCATAAATTGAGAATCGTGCTAAAGAACGAAATTGCACATGAAATGATAGAGTAATAAATATCACTAGTCCGATAAAAATAATAGCACACGGCGGCGATGAAATGACACATGAAATCATAGGTAGAAAATCTCGTGTAGCATTAAATAATAACGCAAGATAGACAATGGGATATGTAATTATAGGTAATAGCTATAATGTTGTATGCCATAATAACGCACGACAATATAGTGGTCCATGATATGGCGGGCTCCACTTGCACTTTTGTGGGTCTAGACGACCGAGAAAGGCCATGTGAAACGAGACCACGCAGGAGAGGTGTAAGTATCTTTAGACGAATAAGGAGGTGTACGTCGGTCCATACGATCGAGGGAGGTGTATATGTTGTTGGATGTCCAATAGTATGCGAGAATGAAGTGTACGCGAGACACGAAAACCAAGAGAGCGTAGCGAAGTTCATGAGACCTAAAGAGGTGTATACAGACTTTAAGGAGCAAACGGAAGTTCGACTAACCCAGAGAGGTGAATGCGGTGTAGATAACCGTGAGAAGTACATGTAGTCAAGATGGCCGATGCCATTTTAGTGAATTCCACGCAAGTTTATGACATATCGCTCTTGGGTCGTCGGCTAGAGAGTATACATGTCGGCGAAGAATCGCCTCACACATATATATGCACTCAAACTTAGGTATCCCCGGTCACAGGGCCTAGAGAGGTCACAAGAATAAGCTCGTTGTGGTGTTTTGCTGCCCTTTCTCACGGATGTCTAGCACACTGTACATCTTCAAAGTTTTCCTGCCCGTTTCGTAAAGCGGTCATTCACAATATCTGAAGATTTCACCGTGGATGGCTTTTTCCGTGAGCCGTAACTTGTGCACGCGAGCTCTATCGAGATGATTCCGGTGCGGAAAGTTGTGTTTTTCCAGAGTTTGGCAGCCTCTATTTTATGTGTCATGTGAGTTATTTTATGTCATGTTCCTTCCTCGTACTAGTAAACAAGTGGTATACCCGTGTCAATGCCTATTGTTTCATGTGCATTATAGTTATTAGTATGTACGTAAAATCGATGCCATGCATATAAAAAATTGGTATAGTATACTTAGAAAGCAAGTAATAACTATTTAGAGACGTCGTTCGGTGAGCTTTTGCGATGTACCATTAATCATTCAACAAGCATCCACCGTTAACCATTCAAAAAGCATCCACCCAGCCTAGAACTCTTCTAACAACACATTTATGTCCCATCAACACAGAGATGTGAATGACACTAAAAATAGCCAAGAAAAAAGTGTTTCTTTTGTTTGGCAAATAATAAAGCGGAGGGGCATTCATACAATTTATTTATGCTTACTAGGTTTAGATTTTCGACACACCGAAGAAAGCCCGCTATGACTAGTTGACTTGGGCACTAAAATTATCGTCTGAGGTTGAGCGGGACATTTCGGCACAAATCTGTGAGAAAAAACATTTTGGCCCGACAAAGCGTGAGTGCATGTTCAGTCTGGAATTTTCTCATCCCGCACCGCGGCTTCCGAGCGAAGAAGGCGAGAAACAACCACTACTAGAGAAATGATTTTTAACGACGATACATGTGGTCGCTAAAAGTGCAAATTTCGTCATTAAAATTCATTAGTGACAACAATTCGGTAGTAGTTCGGTGTCGTTATAGTCTCCATCTTTAAGATAACGATCTCCTACTTTTGCGCATTCGTTACTTTCTAACGACGAAATGGTGTGTGGTAGTTAATTGTGAGGAAACAATGACCACAATTTTTCAATCAACCGCTACTTTTGTCATCGTGAAATTATTTACATGGTAACTATAGGAGCAATATCAATAATTTCATTCTGGTGTATTATTTATATTTACCAAAATTATGGTAGAAGTGTGCGGTAACAAAAACACGCTACTGGCGCCGCAGGCTAGCAGAAGCGCATGATACATTGCACACACTTCGTATTCAGTTTAGCGGAAGTGTGTGTTGCTTCACACGCTACGGTTACCCTTTACGAGTAGTCTGATACTAATAGCGTGCCGCAGACGCCTCTAGTATGGGTTATTAGCACACTTCTAGTAGGGTGTTTCCTATTATAGGAAGTACATATGGCGCACGATGGTCGAAAGAGATCTGTCTGGGGACGGATGAACGAGAGAGGTGTATATGGTCTGGATGAGTGAGTGGTGTTCATACGACTATAGATGTGTTTTTAAGATCGGATGTATGAGACGGTTGTTGGTAGGGCTAGATAACATATAGGGTTGTACGATGGAATAGATGACTAAAATATGTGTATGTAGCTAGGAGATCGAGAGAACTATGTGTGACGCATTTACCGAGAGGTCTATGTGCTGACCATGAGAGAGGTGTACAAGTGACCTAGAGATGAAATTACACATGAAATAATAGGTACTAGCTATCTCCTTCCATGAGCTAAGAACCGTACTAACGCTAAAATAACATGTGCAAAGATAGCAAATGAAATGACAAAGTAATGAGTATCACCGATTGTAGCCTAAAATAATAACACAACAAAACAAAAACACATAAAATCATCGGTAACAACTCTCTTCTAGCAGTAAATAATAATATGAGACAAAAAATGAATGCTATGAATTAATTATATCCTAGCGTGACATAGTAGTGTGAGACAACAAAATGTACCATAATATGGCCCCACTTACCCTCACTACGGGAGAGTATCCCTTTGTCGTGTGCCCCCGGCACACGGTGAAGCCCTGGAAGCACACGGCGAAGGTTTTGGCGTGTGCCGCACACGGCAAAGGACACATGACATACAGATGCACGACAACTGAATCTTTGTCGTGTGTCGTTTGTCGGGGCACACGCCAAAGAGCACATGTGGGACACACAACCACTTGACGCACTAACATCGACGGAGGGGTGGGCCCCACCAGTCAGTCTTTGTCGTGTGTTGCACACGATAAAGTTATTGGCTATGGTCCCCACCAATCAGTCTTTGTCTTGTGCCAACGCACGGTAAAGATATTGGCTATGGGCCCCACCGGTCAATCTTTGTCGTGTGCCAACACACGACAAAGGAATTGGCTATGGGCCCCACCCGCCAGCCTTTGTCGTGTGCCTGCACATGGCAAAGGCGTGGCATCTATGCCATGTGCAAGTTGTGCCACACACGGCAAAGGCTAACCAAACAGTATCGCATGTGGCCTCCTTTGTCGTGTGCCAACATAAAAGTGAAGGAATCTTGGACATCTAAAACCCAAACCACATTTTTAAACACATGGTATGGCAACCACTAGCATTTGGTGGGACTTAAATGCTCTGGATCCCCTCTACGGCGAAACCGACTCGCCAGAGAAATTCTCGACTTACGGTTCTACCCCCTATACGTGAGCCGGAAGAGGGTAGGAAAGTGAAACTAATTACTTAGTTGTGTTTTATTAGGCCCTAGGAACATCCAAGACAATGGTCTACTCACACTCTTGACAAGATCCCCCCCCGGTTCGACTAAACCGGGAGTTTCGGACTCTGAGTAGTCCTGAAACCCGCCAGAGAGAATCCAACGTCAGTGAATCTTGGGCATCCAGAACTGAAATCACACATGTACACACATGTTATGCCAAAACCTAGGGTTTGGTGGGACTCAGACACTCTGGAGCCCCTCTACAGTGAAATCCTAAACCCGCTGGGGAAGAGCCCGCCTTATCATTCCATCCCCTATACGTGAACCGTAAGTGGGTAGATAAGTGGAAGTAATTTGTTTTTTGTGTTTGGTTAGGCCCTAGGAACACCCAATACAATGGTCTACCCACACTCTTGACAAGATTCCCCCGGTTCGTCAGATCCGGGAGTTTCGGGCTCTTAGTGGTCCTGAAACCCACCAGAGAGTCTGACGCCGGTGAAGCCCTAACACAAAGAGTGAGAGAATATTGGAAATTTAAAAACCAAACCACACTTTTAAACACATGGATGGCAACTACTAGCATTTGGCGGGACTCACACGCTCCGTGGCCCCTCTACGGCAAAACCCTAGACCCGCTAGATAAAAGCCCGATTTATCGGTCCATCCCCTATACGTGAGCCAAAAGTGGGTAGAAAAGTGAAACTAATTTCTTGGTTGTGTTTGGTAAGTCCCTAGAAACACCCAAGATAAGGTCTACCCACACTCTTGACAAAATTCCCCCAGGTTCGTCAGATCTGGGAGTTTCGGGCTCTAAGTAGTCCTAAAACCCGCCATAGAGAATTCGATGCCGGTGAATCCATAAAACAAAGAGTAAGGGAATCTTGGAAATCTACAGCCGAAACCACACTTGTAAACATAGGCTATGGAAAACACTAGCATTTGGTGGGAGTCAAACGCTCCGGAGCCCCTATACGGCGAAATCCTAGACCTGTTGGAGAAAAGTCTGTGACTTGTCGTTCCATCCCCCATACGTGAGCCGGAAGGGGGTAGAATAGTGGAAATAATTTCTTGGTTGTTTTTTTAGGCCCTAGGAACACCCAAGACAATGGTCTACCCACATTCTTGACAACACACCCCCCCCGGTTCGTCAGATCCGAGAGTTTCGGGCTAAGTAGTCCTGAAATCTGCGAGAGAGAAGTCGATGCCAATGAAGCCCTAAAACAAAAAGTGATGGGATATTGGGTATCTACAACCCAAATCACACTTGTAAACACATGGTATGGAAAACCCTAGGGTTTGGTGAGACTAGGACACTCCGGAGCCCCTTTACGGCGAAACCCTAGATCTGCTGGAGAAAAGCCCGACTTACGGTTCTACCCCCTATACGTGAGCCGGAAGGGGGTAGTAAAGTGGAACTAATTTCTTGGTTGTGTTTGTCTAGGCCCTAGGAACAACCAAGACAATGGTCTACCCACACTCTTGACAAGATTCCTCCCGGTTCGTCAGATCTGGGAGTTTCGGGCTCTAAGTAGTCCAAAAACCCGCTAGAGAGAATCCGATGACGGTGAATATCTAACACAAAGAATGAGAGAATCTTGGTCATTTACAACCCAAATCACACTTGTAAACACATGATATGGCAAACCTAGGGTTTGCTGGGACTCATACGCTCCGGAGCCCCTCTACGGCGAAACCCTAGACCCGCTGGAGAAAAGCCGACTTATAGTTCTACCCCCTATATGTGAGTCGGAAGGGGTAGCAAAGTGGCACTAATTGCTTGGAGATTTATTATAAATTGATAGGTACTTTTATAATTTATTATTATCAAATGAACAAGCAAACTCCGTAAACAAAAAAAAAGTTATTTGTCGTGTGTTAGCACACGACAAGGACTGAAGTTTTTCCGTGTGTTGGCACACGGAAATGATCTAGGAGTGGGCCACGTGGTGACAAGAACATGATGTTTCTTTGCCATGTGTCGACACACGGCACCAAATTCATATTTGTCGTGTGTTAGCACACGGCAAAGAACCACTGTAACGTCTCCGTTTGTGTGTGTGTTAGAGTGGACACGTGTCCACCTTCGTTGTCGTCTGTTGTCCTTTGCCGTGTGTTTTCTTCTCTCTTCGCCATGTCCCATTCATTACCGTGTGTTTTTTTCACGACTAGGCCGTGCGCCCTTCGTTGGCGTGTCCAATAGAGGTGTGCGAGGAGCTGAATACCACAGAGAAGTGTATCAGGAAAACAAAGACACATAGAGGTCTAGGAAAGTTTGGACCGTCTAGATAGGTTAGTATGGGTTCTAATGAGCAAGGGGAGTTTGAATGACCTAGAGAGGTGTATGTAGGGCTGGATGACCGAGAGAAGAACATGTGGGGGCAGGATGGCCGAGAGAGGTTTATGTTGTGTTCGATGACCTGGAGAGGTATATATGGTTCCGACAAGCGAGGGGAGTTTGAACGAATCTAAATGTTTATGTAGGACCGGATGTCCAAAAGATTAGTTGGTATGGAGAGATGACCGATAGAGGTGTACGTGGGAGCAGCTGACTTAAAGTTGTATATGTAGACAAAGACAATCGAGAAGTGTATGTGGGACCGATGATCGAGAGGTGTGGATGTGGTACCGAAGACCGAGAGACGTTTATGTGGGATTGGATCACTGAGAGGTGTATGTGACGAAGGCGAGAGAGGTGTACGAGGGACCTAGAAATGAAATGGCACATGAAATGATAGGTAATTGCATGCTATCTCTAGGCATGAGCCAAGGACCATACTAACGGAAGAAACAATACATGGAATGCTAGAAAAATAACTATGATATGTAGCATATATTAATAACACATGAAAACAAACCAACACATAAAATCATAGGTAACAACTCACTCCTATCATTGAATAATGATACGAGACAAAAAAAAATGGCACATGTAAGAGTAGGTGTATCTAGGTCCACATGACCAAGGGAGGTGTCTGTGTGAATGAATGTCCAATAGAGTTGTATGAGTAAACAAACGTCAAAGAGAGGTGTAAGGAATTTCGGATGATCTAGAGAGGTGTATATGAGTTTGATTGAGAAAAGAAGTTCAAATGAACTATAAATGTGTACGTGGGGTCGTAGGACCAAGAAAAGTACATGTGGGCAGGATGAACGAGAGAGGTTTATGTGGGTTAGACAATCGAGAGATGTGCCTATGGTTTAGATGAGCAAGGGGAGTTTAGACAACCCATAGAGTTCTACATAGTGATGAATGTCGGAAAGAGTTCTTGATAAGTCTTGATTACATAGAAAGGTTCATGTGGGACAAGATGACTGTAAGAAATGTGTGTGTGTTCAAATGACTGAGAAAAATGTATGGAATACGTATTTATTAAGAGATGTGTATGTGGAAACATATTGATCAAGAGGTGTGTATGTGGACCGAATGACCAGGTGAGGTGTATGTGACAACCACGAGAGGGTCGTGCATAAAATAGGTAGTGGCTATCGCGGGCATAAATTGAGGTCCGTGCTAACGAACGAAATTGTACATGAAATGATAGAGTAATAAATATCACTAGTACGAGAAAATAATAACACAGAGGCGATGAAACGACACAAGAAATCATAGGTAAAGAATCTCTTCTAGCATTAAATAATAACGCGAGTTAGACAATGGCACATGTAATCATAGGTAATAACTATAATCTCGTATGACATAATCACATAACAGCGCACGACAACAGAGTGGTCCATGATATGGCGGGCTCCACTTACACTTATGTGGGTCTAGACGATCGAGAGAGGCCATGTGGAACCAGACCGCGCGGGGGAGGTGTAAGTGTCTTTAGACGAATAAGGGAGGTATACGTTGGTCCATACCATACGATCGAGGGAGGTGTATGTATATAGTTAGATGTTCAATAGTATGCGAGACCGAACTGTTATTTTGGTGTGATCCAAATTCGTATTCGTATATACTGATAAAGCCAGAACTTCTGACGAGTGGAGCCGGAGGTCAGGACCGCCTTTATATACCTCTTGTAAGCCGCCGCACGGGATAAACCACACATTATAAATCCTGGAGCGTTTGTAACCTCACCCGAAATAGTGAAGTATTGCTGGCTGGCGCCCGTGGTTTTTTCTCTTCCTTGTTGGAAGGGTTTTCCATGTTAAAATCTCGTGTCTCCGTTGGTTCGATCTTGCTTAATTTCATCGTTGATTTGCTATTGCGTGTAACACGAACATGAGACAAAAGTGTACGCGAGACACCAAAACTAAGAGAGCGTAGCAAAGTTTAAATGGTCTAGAGAGGTGTATACAAGTTTTAAGTAGCAAAGGAAAGTTCGACCGACCTAGAGAGGTGAATGCGAGCATTATGAGCGTGAGAACTACATGTAGGCAAGATGAACGATGCATTATTAGTGAATGTCACGCAAGTTTAGGACATAGTGCTATTGGGCCGTTAGTTAGAGAGAATACATGTCAAAGGAGGCTTGCCTCACACGTATGCACTCAAACTTATATATCTCCCGTCACCAGGCCTAGAGAGGTCACGGGAATATGCTTGTTCTGGTGTTTTGCCGCCCTTTCTCAAGGCTATCTAGCACAGGATACATCTTCAAGTTTTCCTACCCGTTTCATAAGGGAGTCTTCCACAAAATCTAAAGATTTCACCGCGGATGGCTTTATCCGTGATCTGTGACTTGTGCACGCGAGTTTCGGTGCGGAAAGTTGTGGTTTTCCAGACTTTGACAACCTCTATGTTATGTGTCATGTCAGTTATTTTATGTCACACTCCTTCCTCATACCGTTAAACATGTGGTATACCCGTATCAATGCCTATTTTTTCATGTGCATTATAGTTATTAGTATGTATGTAAGACAATGGCATGCATATTAAAAAGTTGGTATATTATACATAGGAAGTGGGTAATAACTATTTAGAGACATCATTCGGTGAGCTTTTGCGATGTCCCATTAACCACTCAACAAGCATCCACCGAACATGGAACTCTTTCAACAACACATTTATGTCATGTTTTATAGCTCGAACAGTTACAACGTCTCTATAGCCGTGTTCCTAGGACACAAAAAAAATGTGTATAGACCTACAAACGGTGTGGATGGCCCCGAAAACGGACAAGAAACCACCAAAAATGTTTCTTTTGTTTGGCGAAAAATAGAGTGGAGAGACATGCATACAATTTATTTTATACTTAGAAACTAGGTATTAGATTTTCGACACACCGGGGAAAGCCCGCCATGACTAGTTGACTTGGGCACCAAAAATCTCGATTGAGGCCGAGGTGGAAATTTTTGGCACAAATCTGCAAGAAAAAAAAATATTTTAGCCCGACAAAGCGTGAGCGCAAGTTCATCCTAGAAGTTTCTCATCCCGCACCACAGCTGCTGTGCGAAGAAGGCGAGAAACAACCACTACTAGAGAACTGATTTCTAACGACGATACATGTGGTCGCTAAAAGTGCAAATATGGTCATTAATGACAACAATTCGGTAGTCGTTAGGTATCGTTATAGTCTCCGTCGTTAATATAACGACCTCATACTTTTGCCCGTCGCTATTTTTCTAACGACGGAATGGTGTGTGTGGTAGTTAAGTGCGAGGAAACAATGACCACAATTTTTGTATCAACGACTACTTTGACATCGTGAAATTTTTTTCCGTGCTAACTATAGGAGAAATATCGATAAGTTTATATTATTAATAAACGTCATTTTTATCGAATAGATAGTCTTTAATTGCCATTTATAGTAAGTACAAGTACCATTCAATTACCAAAAAATATTAGCGGAGGATGAAGGAGGGATTGGTTACGACGAGGAAGAGACGGTGTTATCCCTTGCGAGCCTTTGCGCAATGGAAGGGACGCCATGTTCGAGGAGGATTATGCGGGAAAGACGGCCGGAGAAAGAATACCATGGGCCGCCGTCTCTTCAAATTTCGCGTGATCGATGTACGCACGGTGATTTGTAACAGAAAGAGATGGTTGATTGGGTGGTCGAGTCTTTTTATAGACGGGCATGAGTCTGCCTAACATCTTGACGATGTATTAAGTTGTTGTGCATGAGTGTTAATTTCACATCCTATATTAATAAGATTTAAAATTTGATCGGGATTGTGATTTTGGGCCAATACGTACACGTCCATGAGTAGGAAAATTTCCCACGCTACTAACTAATTCCCGCGCATGAGACGAATAGGAAATATTTTGTGGATCCGGATTCTGCAGCCAATGAGATGGCAAACCGGGACTCGACGCGGATCGCTCCACAGAAACACCATCTCCACTGTCCGATCCAGCGCACGCTGAGAATGCCAAACGCACTCTACTCGAGACCACGCCTCGATTCCCCACTCGTCTCGCTACCCAAAAATCTTGATTCCCCACTCGTCTCGAGACCACGCCGCCGCTCTATTCTCTCCACCGCGCAAGCGCCGCCGCCACCCAGCCTCTCCACTCCGACCAGCCCGACCCAACCTCTCCACTCCGGCTACCCGCCGAAGAGATCGGGGGTCACCAGCCCACCTACCCCTCTCTGCGCGGTCCCTCTCTCCCTCACAGGATTTCCAGATCGAGCGGCCGATCCAGGAGCCTCCCATCTAGATCAGCCGCCGCCGGCCCGTCCCCCTTCCCGGTGCCCTTCCTCCTGGTGGAGCAGCAGCAGCGAAGAGAGACGCGAGAGGATCCGGGCGGAACCATGGCGGCGCGGCTGGCTTGCTCGCCGGCGCCGGCGTACATCGGTAATACGGTGCGCGCGCGCTGGCCGCAACGCGATCCACGGACGGCCGTGCTCCGCCACGCGCAGCTCGGGGTCGGCACCCACCATCTTCCTCTTGTGCAAGCTGAAGCAGGGGAGAGCCGAGCAACAGCGGAGATGGCGGCCAGCGCAGCGCTTGGGCTCCTTCCTGGCCGTCTCCTTCGACATTCTCGCCGCGAATACGGCCGCTCCAGCCACGCAGGTACTCCTCCTCGTCCTCTTGGCTAGGTTTCCAATGAAAGGTTCCATCTTTGACCCCCTCCTCTTCGCTCAACTCCGGTGCACAGGGACTCGGACGTGGCCCGTGTTCGTGGGGAACCTGGACTAGAACACCCGCCGCTCGACTGCATCTTCTACCGCTACATTCGGATCGACATGAATTCAGGTCTGCCTCTTGCCGTAATCCCCATCGATTGGTTTAGATGCTTATTTGCAACGACGAATTGAGACAGGTTTGGTAGTACATCTAATGTAATTGCTCTGCCCTTTTAGTGTCTCACTAGATATTTGTGTTAGTTTTGATTGATAACAGGGCAATCAATTGGGACATGATGTAATTGATCTGCTTCTTATTTTATTATGGTCTGCTACCTTTCAAGTTTAATCCTAGTGATGGATTAGCCTAGCTTGATGGTTAATCGAGGCTAAGGTCTCCTGGGATTTCTTATTTTATTGATCACTTGTGGTTGGATTAATTCCCAATATGTTAACCTGTACATGTATGGTAGTACCAGAATGCTCACTATTCATCATTAGAAAGTCTGTATAATTGTTGGTCTTAAATAAATTAGTGAACTGCATTCTGGATGCATACATAGCATCATTACATGTTGCCATGTTGATGTCTTTGAAGGTCAAATAAATCGTGCCTCTTGTTCAAAGAATAAGTGATTGTGCAATCTTTTTCATGAAATAAGTTGTGCATCTTGGCTCTTTGATTGAGCATAAGTCGAGTATTGCATCTATTCCCTTTCCATTGAATACAGATATTTTTTATAGATGTATGAATATGTACTATTATTATGCACAGAAGGATAAATATTTATATATTGCCTTATCTGATCTACAATTTGTTTGTATTTTCACATGTATGGTTAGAGAATTCCGGTCCATGGGTTTTCCAGTGGCTCATGCGATGTTTTCCTTCTCGCAGGTGAAGTTCCTCCTCTTCCTATTCCCAGTTCCGACTTGGGGGTTCTTCAAGTTATTGGTTTAGAATGGAGCAACGTTGTTCACAGTGCTCCATTCCAGAAATCGATTGTATATATATGTTGAGTTATTATGGAAAGATGTAGTGCATGTTGTTTTGAAGTTTGAGATTGCAAACTCGATATGGCTGTGATTGGATGATTGGATAAGGGTCGCAGGTGATCTTTGTATGCATTCGTAGATGCAGCAGCGAGGCTTGTATGATTAAGCTAGCTGGATGCGGTGGGGGTGGTATATACTATCATAGCTTGTTATGTGCACCAGAACCATGTAGTAAAGCTATGGTTAATCCTGCATCATAATTTGTATCTTGAGTTTCTCCTGCAGTACGTCCTCTTTGTCAGTCCATACCGAATCTAGATCTGGTATTGTTTCTAGAAAACAGAAACCTTTTGATATTTACAGTAGTCTCATATAGTTGATATGACGAGAGGAGTTGGTAACCTGTAGATGTCCGACTGCTGCCATCTTATAATGGAAACTGTCATTTATTTTAGAAGTGTGGTGCTGATTTTGTTTTCCATGCAGGGCACCATTTTTAGAAGATACCAGTGCCAGTTATAGGATTATGCTCCTTGCAATTCCGGATGCAGTATCGGAAATCTCAATATTCGTTATTAGTAAGTCTGTATAATTGTTGGGCTTTAGTGAAGTGCATTACGGATGCATGCATAGCATCATTACATGTTGCTGGCCTTGAAGGTCAAGTAAATTGTGCACGTTCTGTGCACCAGAACCATGCAGTAGCAGTTGTTAATCCATCCTGCAGCATAATTTGTCTCTTGAGCGTCTTGTGTTGTTAGTCCGTACGGAGTCTAGATCTGGTATTGTTTCTAGAAAACAGAAACATTTTGATACTTACAATAGTCTCATATAGTTGACACGCTGAGAGGAGTTGGCAGGCTGTGGATGTCCGAATGCTGCCATCTTATAGTGGAAACTGTGATTTTATTTTCCACGCGTGGCACCGTTTTTTAGAAGATATACCAATGCTAGTTACCTGTCCTTTTTTTTTTTTTTCCCTTTTTTGTTTCCGTGCAGTAGCAAAAAATCGATCCATCATGCAGACGCGCCAGATAGGGGAAAAACAACATAACTCTACCAGAGAGGTTCCGTACCGAGATTTACTGGCTTGCCTGCAATTAATTCGTTGAGGTTCTGGGATGTTGAGGAGGCTCCGATACACGCACGCCCCGTTGTAATCGTCAATCGGGATAAACTATACTGTCGCGTGCAGTGTTTGCTGGAGCGAAACAAGGTGCCGCATGTACCTACGGTACTTACCATTACTTTCTTCTGCTCTCGCCATCCTCTGAGAAAAACAAGAGCTAGTGGACGCACATTTTCTCGACGTACTTGCCCACACCGCGTGACTAACGTCAGATTCTCTATGTACGGTACGGTTGTACTAAACCACCACAGAGACCTCGAGCACGCTCAAAACGACCCTACCAACGTACCATCATAAGCACCCTATAAATTAAGCACAGACATCGGCAGCAATCAACACATCTCCTCAAAGGAAGTAGAAGCAGCATCCATCGATCGAGCAGCAAAAATGGCAACCACCTATGCCATGGCACCCTCCCGCGTCCTGCTCCTTCTCCTCGCCGCGATCCTTGTAGTTGTCCAGGGCCAGGCGACACCATCCGCGCCGTCGCCATCCACCGTCGGGCAGTGCTCGCCGGACTTCATGTCTGAGCTTGAAAGCTGCATCGATTCCCTCATAGACAGAAAGGGGTTCGAACCCGTCTACCTCTACGAGAGTGTGGAGTGCTGCGGGATTGTCCGCGGGAAGCCGGACGCCGAGGAGTGCCCGGAAGCAGTCATGTTCAGGCGTCTATTGAACATCCCCGACGTTGCTGACTTCCTGTTGTCCCCCTGTAACAAGACTGTCCCTGCCTCCACATCGGGGTGAGGCCGCGCGCCGCCACTGACGGCTTGCACAAAGCAGTCACTTCTGCTACTATCTATCTGATGACTATATAATGTAAGTGCTGGTTTGAACCCATCTTAGCCCACATGTCGATTATGGCGACTGCTGTTGGTCTTCCAAATAAAGGTTCAACTTATACTGTACGCAAGTGCATCTTCTCCATTTTTCTTACTAAACGAGTTCGCCTCGATCGCTGATTTATAGGAGTATAGAAAAAAGGTGTGATTTACAGATAACAAACAGAGAAAAAAGGCCCTTAATTAAAGGCAGCTACCTCACGTTACGTGTATAACTTAGAAATTTTCGTTTTCAGGCCGTTTACGTCGTGGTGGTATAGTACCCACTCCGTCTCAAAATAATTGTGGTTGACATGGATTGATCTAGACAAATTTTAGTTCAAGATATATCTATTTCAATCCATTTCAACGACAGTTATTTTTGAGAGACGGAGAGAGTATATAAACGACATCAAGGTCTTTGTTACGCCTCCGTCTTGTTACCCTGATGGAGTCCTTACTCTCTTCCGTAATCGCGATAATAGGGCCCGTCCTAGGAAGGTTTCTAAGAACCCAACAATTACAACAAGGATATATACCGCGTAGATGCAAATTACTCTATGTTACAAGAATGCTAATTGTAGAAAATTCACATACTTATAAAGTTTGCTGCTCATTGCCTACACATTGATGATCAGTCACTTAAAAATATAGGAATACACGATCCTCGTTTTAATCCTAGCTCCCACTTCGCCACTCTAAGCGAGACATGAAGAAGGCTGGCCAATCCATCTCAAAAGGCACAACGTTATATTCTTTCATGTTGAAAGACTGGCTCATAACGATGTCAATTGCGCCGGTTTCCAGATTGACGATGCCCACGAACAAAAGTTGATCCATGAAGCTGAATGGATCCATGCCGAGCAATAATGTGCATGTCCTGTCGCTCACGCACATGCATGACACTTGTTTAATTTGGGGCATCATGGGTTTTAATGTGATCACCTTTGTGCGCAACCAGTCCGCATCGACTTCACCACTCTGTTTCTCGCCTTGATGTGTCCAGATTTCTACCTTCAAGCGTCTCGCATCTATGCTAAGCAATGATAACTTTCCATCGATGGTGACGTTAAGCCATGGAGGATCAAGAAAATTGCTGACGCCTTGGCCCCGTGGAATCGAAAGCTGCGTTAAGGAGAGGTTGCTTGCGCCATTGCTCAGTTCAAGCGTGTAAAGGCTCAAGGTATCCTCGATATCACAGACGGGCCAGTGTACCTTTCCCCGGCACACCACAATGTTGCTATAGACGATCCTACTATGCACATCGTCAAAGGATTTCACAGGTGAAGCCCAAGTTGACTCGGCGGATGAGAAAGAGTAGAGACTCCGATGCCGCTCTTGGTAAGGATCTTGTCCTACCATCACTTCTATTATAACTAGCACTTTGAAAGTGTTCACTACAGGAAACAGTCTATATGCCGACGGCCAGGTACCGTCGGCATAGCCCCAAAAGCCGTTTTCTTTTTGGTGGGTTGCTTCCTGGTCATTCATGTGTCATTTTGAGGCACGTCCATGTACAACACATATTGGTACTTATAAATTGAGAACATTGAGATATCATGATGGTGTACGTAACACATCTATACTTCTTATAAAGCAAAACTCCGCTAACATGCATTAATTATTTTTCTATCTCAACATGCAAGCTATCCACATTATCTGTTCTCCTAGCCAATCAATTTTCTATCTATTAATCAGTACATGCAAATTACACATCACTTATTTATTTAACCATCCAATTATGTACATTAATAATTTAAAATATGTATATACTATGATCAATTTAATTTTTCATATTCATTTGGAAAAAATAATGTATCACATCTCTTATAAATTTTTGTTTACACATGATCCATTTCTAACCATCCAATTATTCATATTAATAATTTAGAATATATACTATGATCAATTGTAATTTCTAAAGCGATCCCGCAGCAACGCGCGGGGTATCCTTCTAGTATCTTTATATAGTGCGACGTGTCAAACTGAAAACTACCCCGTTACATAACTAATATTCTTTTAGTAAATCCTAACCATCAATTTGAAATCTAACTGTCAAAAATAATCTGAATGATGTGGCGCAACGTGGTGTCTCTATTAGACATCCGTATATTGCTTTTAGTATATAATAGAATAGAATAGAATAGATAGATAGATAGATAGATAGATAGATAGATAGAATAGATAGAATAGAATAGAATAGAATAGAATAGAATAGATAGATAGAATAGAATAGATGGAAGATTTGTAATCATGCATAATATCTACATAATACGTACGAGTGTTTTAATTTTCAAGGGAGCTTCAAAAATTCAACTAGCAACATTCTGCACACGAAGCAAGTAATATTAATCTCAACAAAAAAAAAAATCATGTTGTTGATCCGATGAAAAGGTCAATGGCAAGAAGTAACTTTCTTCTTTGCCTTCATGCTACACCATGATGGCATGATCGGTGTCCTATTCCTAGCCAATGCCAACGTAAGTACTTAGTTGACTGCACGCTCACAGAGTCTCCGACGCACAGCTGAAAAATCTTGTTGCTCTTACTTACACCATATATAGGATCAACTCATAGCAACTAACTCGAGGATAACTGACCAAATATTCCTCCTCCAAAAAAGCTGGCCACTTTTCTTATGGCTCCTCCTAGTTTATTCTGCTTGATTGTAATGCCCGCCAAGCGAGACATGAAGAAGGCCGGCCAATCCACCTCAAACGGTATTGCTCGCATGACAACACCGTGAAACATCTCTGTGGCGCTCTCCATTGTGCCGGCTTCAAGATCGGCAATGTACATGCATTTTTTGTTGTCCTTGATGAGCAACACGCCGCTCATCTCACACACCCACGCGCATTGCACCTGGTCGATCTTACTTGGAGTGGGTCGTTTTAGCCGGATCTTAGCGAGGTGCCAGTCTAGGGTACTGCTATCTCCATTCGCCTCGTTGACACCTTGACGTGTCCATACGTCTAGTCCGGTACATTTACTATGTAAGCGAAGCACCGATAGCGCTCCTTCGTTAGTGACGCTAAGAACCGGTGCACGGTAGAAATCGAAGCCGGGCTCGTACAATGCGATTGGGAGAGTGGTTAAGGAGACGTGAGCGGTCTCATCCGTGCTCACGCTAAGTATGTAGTGGCTCCATCTGTCCTTGTAGAGCCAGTGTGCCGTGCCCTGGCACACGGCCGCATCGGCCTGCAGGGGGTCGATAATTTCGCCATGCTCCAAAGGGTCAAAGAATCTGATAGGCGTGCTCCAGCTGAAATCACCGGACGTGAACACGTGGACGTTGTACCCTTCGTTGGCGTAGCTGACAATTATCACCTTGTAAAAGGCTGAGCTGTTTGGTGGCCATCGCCGTTCGTTTGAGCAACAATCCGCACGAGTAAGGATGGTACATCCCAGGATTCTGAGAAATCGTTCGTCGGCCTCTAAAGGGGCCAGCGCACGGCTTTTGCGGGCGAGCGGATCACACACCGCCAGGTAGACGAATGCCTCGATCCTCGTGTTGTTGTCAGGGCAAAACCACGCGAGAAGAAGGCCGCGACGCGACGTTAGCAGCATCGCGTGGTATCTGGGTGGTTCTGGGATGTTGAGGAAGCCGCAGCGATGAGCGAAGGGTGACCATGGCGCTGGGGTGAAGGGCGGCATGAACGCTGGGAGGATCCCTGGTACTATTCGGTTTTCACGTGGCAGCTGCTGGGAGAAGAAGCCGAGGAGGGAGGAGCGGTGGCGCACGCCCTCCGGCCAGCGACGGCGGAGGAAAGCGTCGTTGGCTATGAGGAGACGCCATCGTGTGCACGTCGCGGCGCAGCGGAAGAGGTCCGGGATACCCGTGAGCCGCAATGTGTGGTACAATGTGTGGTGAGCCTTCTTTTCCACTTTTACTTAAGTTCACATCTTGCGATTTTTTCTACAAGGCATGTTTACCTGACTTTTTTTTATTGGTATTGGAAAACTGTAGGGGAAAAAGACAGGGGAGTATACAAGGAGGAAAAATTCAGCACTATCTGGATTCATCCATAAGTGTGGAGTCGTCATCCCTTCTTGAAAAGCTGAAAACAGGAACTTGTTTTCCTGACATCATTGTTCTGATGCCAACGAGTCCGTAGCAGATATTTGTCATAGCAAGTTCATCAACATTAGAAAGCAAGTGGCCCTGCCCCAATCCAAAAAGTTTATCGATCGGTCTTATCGAGGCTAGAAAAGAAGATAGATGAAGGGACAAGAGGCTATTGTGTGATTTTTTTAGCAATAGTTTTGTTCTCGTGCCATGGCGATTTTGTTTTGATTTTGCATGTGACTGTATCACACATGACATGATGAAGGCGTATGGAGAACCAATGTTTCGATTCTTTTGGAAACACAACATTTCCACCATTGTGTATTTTCTCCATCAGTTTTAGTCTGACAAAACCACGAGAATAATAACTGTTCTCTGATTTTTTTTTTGTCAGGATGGTTCGACAGTTGATTCGGTTGATGACTTCCTGTCAATATTTGAGTGTCTTCCGAATAACCACATGAATTTGGTTTCCCAAACCGTAATCTTTCCGAGATAAAAACGTCACCGTTTCCTTCATTCTAGCATGAAATTTGCTCTATGATTGGTGTCCTAGCGAATCTTACTTGGGGGGAATTTAGCTTAACCTCAATAAAAGTTTTTCTCCCATGTCATGCCATTTTGATTCGATTAAAGGTCAAAGGTCAACGTTTCATCATGTGGTATTGCACACGACGTACACATGATGAAGTGTTTTCTTTCATCCTTTCAAACCAGATGTAGCTTGTACTCCCTCCGTCCAACAATAGATGACTTGCATTTGTCTATATATGGATGCATCTAGACACTAAAACATGTCTAGATACATCCATATCTAGAAAAATGGAAGTCATCTATTGTTGAACGGAGGGAGTAGGTATTAACTACTCTCTGAATATTTTTGTCAAAACAGTTCATCATATTTATATTTGTGATATATAAGCACAGCAACAAGAGTAAAAACTTCATATTTAATGTGTATTATTATACGTAGAAAACTTTGAACAAAAAGAAAATGATTGGATAGATTCCGAAAATAGGATGAGTGCAAATGGATGTCACCAAGAATCATAAATTTCATCGCAAAATAAATAATATGAATGATAAACTTCACTGTAAACTCTTTGTTCGTCTGAGTTAGTTAAGAACTCCACATTCCTATAGATCTTGCCCGGTTTTATGCCATGGATCAATGCTAAGTTACAGTTAACAAGTTCAAACTAAATGCCAGGGCCTGCTAAATCTAGAGAACTCTCGATCGGTTTATTTCTTTCGTTTCGCCTCCAAGCGAGACATGAAGAAGGCCGGCCAATCCATCTCAAAGGGCACGATATTGTGTTTCCTAAGGTTCCAGAACTGGGTCGGAACTTCCTCAATTGCCCCTGTTTCGGTATTCACGATGTACTTGAGCTTGCGGTCACCGGTGACGAACAACGTGCCACTCTTTTCACCCACCCACATGCATTCCAATCTGCGCAGCCAGTGTGCAGAGCCCTGGGTACCCTCTCCACATGTCTTCTTTGGTAGCTTGAACATTTTAGTGCGCACCCAGTCTAGCCCGCCATTGCTGCTGCTCCCTTTCTCGCCTTGACATGTCCAAATCCTTAGCTTGAGGCTTCTCCAGCGCAGACAAAGAAACGACAAATTACCATCGACGGTGACGGCAAGCCGCGGTGAGCTGTAAAAGCTGGGCTCATGTTGGCGCCGTTGAATCAGCGGAAGCTTCGTCAAGCGGACGTGGCCAGTCTCAATGCTGAATTCCAATGTGTAAAAGCTCAACTTGTTGCAGACGAGCCAATGTACCTCGCCTCGGCACACTACACCCTCGCTAGCGACGGAAATGGGCCCCTCAAGGCGAAAGCACTTGGTGGGCAGTCTACTCCATGCTGACTCGGCCGATGAGAGAGTGTACAGACCGTATTCCGATGTATCACGGCCGATGATTAATACTTTGTTGAAAGAGGCCGAGTAGCTTGACAATGATGAGCTTTGTTGTCCGCTAGAGCCAGAGTCTGCGTCGGTTAGAATGGCGGAACCGTATACGCCAAAGTATACACAGCCGTCCAGCAGTGGTAGAATGTCGCACGTGCCGGCAAACATGTCACACACGGCTAGACGTGCGCCTCGGCCTGGTTGCATGAGGTGCACGAGCAAGAGGCCTTGGCGGGAGGCAAGCGGCGAGGCCATGTTCAAGAGGCCGCGGGTGCAAGCGCTGAAGGAGCCGGGGAAGCGGCGGCGTGGATCGAGGGGCGATCGAGGTGCTGGGATGAAACCCGGCGGACCATCTATTCGTGCTCTTGGACAGCGCCATGGCCGGCCAAAGAGGCCGAGGAAGGAGGAAGGGTGGCGTGCACCCTCCGGCCAGCGGCGACGGAGGAAAGAGGGATTGGCCACGAGGGCCCGCCAGCGCTTACACGCGACGGCGCAGCGGAAGAGCGTAGTGAGGTCATCGTCGTCCGCAACGCACGCGAGGATCTCTAGGACGACGTCATCTGGCAGCGTGGCAACGGCGGCCGCCCTCCTATTCTTCTTCCTCGGGAGAGCCATGTGAATAGCGTCAATGGGATCAGAGGCAGATTGGGGTTTAGCGTACGCGTCAAGCTGGCCCTTAAAGGCAGGTACCGGCCTCACGTTACGTGTATAACTTAGAAATCTTCTTTTTGCAGGTCGTTTATTTGGAGTCGCACCAAGTATATGTAGTACTTTCTCCAAGCAGCTCTTATCTGGCTCCGAGTTTCACGACTTTTAGCCTGCAGTTAATTGGTTAGTGCATCGGAAGGAAAGAGGAAACTGCGCCTCCCTTGAATGAATCAAGATTGGGGTTTGGCGTACCTCTCTCGCGTCACGCCGCAAATTGGAGCGTAATTAAAGGCACGTCAGATTAGAGGTATATACACCTTTAGTCCCACAACTTGCATGGCCGGAACAGATTAGTCCCACAATTTGCAAAGAGTGCAAAACTAGTCCCACAACTTGCATAGCTGGGACTAATTAGTCCAATTTCAGATTTTTGACAAATTTGGATTGGACGCATGCTTTTACAGAAAAACTCTCGTACTCTCAACTAACCCGAAAACTTGACACGTTGCATTGTAATTACTATGAAAAGACCCATATAAATATTTTTCTCTCTCGTATGCAGCTCCCACTTTTCTGTAGGTGAAAAAAGAAATAAATTAATAAAGAGTTTGAACTCACATGCAAACTATATCTTGTGGCAAGACTTGCGCATGCCACTACACCGCGGAACTCGTGGTGTGTTCTACTGTAGCATGTTAGAGCATCTTTAACGGTCGGTCTAAATTTTGGCGTTGAATATAGCAGTTGTAGCGCATGGTTAGACCGTATAGTGCGCGGTAGCGACGATGTCTTTAGCAATTAGCGCGCAACCGTGTTGGTTTGTAATACAGAAGCGCTAAATTCGCGCTCCGGGTAAACAAAAATTAACGATACTGAAATAAAATTAAAAACTATATACAAACTTAACAATAATTTGATCAGTTGAGATGAAAATTTAAACAGAATTTAACCTAAATTAAACTAAAATTGACTAGAACTCGACGTCATCGTCCGAACTGAACTTCGAGTACTCGTCGGAGTCGGAGGTATCCTCGGTCAACGCCGCCCACCTGGGGTCGTCGTTGGTCCAGGTGTCATCGTCACCGGAGTCCAGGTCCGCTTGCGCTGCGGCCTAGGCCGCCATCCACTCCTACATTTCTTCTTGGCGCTCGCCCGCTCGGCCACCTTGATGCCCAATATTCCTCGTCCACCGCGGCTTCTAGCGGGCGGAGCGCACAATATCGCCACGACACACTCCTCGCTCTCCTCAACGAGGCGAAGCCGTGCTCAGTGGCAGTGGAGAAGGTGGCGCGCTCGGTGACGAGGGGTCGTGCCGGCGGCAGGGCAACCGCGTGCTCCACCTGCGGCATTCATCGACGTGCGTCGATGCGCCAGCCTCCACGCCGCTGCGTCGTAGGTGCGGGCGGCCATCATCGCCGTCGGGTACGACCCTAGATGGACAAGATCGGTGCGGTAGTAGATGACGGCGGTGTAGGATCCATCCGGGCGCACGCAGACGTCGTCGTAGTCGGTGGCGCTCGTCTGGCGCGGCGGCATTGTCGCGCGGCGACGGTTACGACACGGAAGGGACGGGGAGAGGAGAAGGCACGGGAAAATAGGAGAGGATAAGACGGGAAAATAGGAGAAGGCACGGGCCACCACGCTGTAGACTTCCCCGTGAGCCACCACGCTCGCCGAACTTTTTAGGGCAACTGGAGCGCGCAGTGCAGGCTCCCGCACGGTGCCTATATACAACGAGTGCTGAAGATGCTCTGAGGTTATAACACGCACTAGGCATAACCTGCGTATATATGTGTTAAGTGCAGGTAACTCCTAGTTGCTATTAAGTACCGGTAACTCCATGTTGCTGCGCACCCAATGCAAGACAACGTCCAGGTCGGTAGAGAAAATATATAAGGGTCTTTTCGCAGAAGCGTGCATTTAAGCCAAATTTGGTAAAGGAAATGGCAAAATTCAGTGAAATTGGACTAATTAGTCACGGCTATGCAAGTTGTGGGACTAGTTTTACACTCTTTGCAAGATGTGGGACTAATCTGTTCTTGCTGTGCAAGTTGTGGGACTAAAATTGTATATACCTCTCAGATTACGTCATCTTGACGTACGCGCGCGTTTACGCTTCCCCGTTGCAATCGTCAAATGGAGCACTCCAAAACACCCAGCTGCCTGGTAGCAACCCCAACAGGCGTGAGCGTACGTATATATAACCGTCCGGCCGTATCTAAAAGAAAGAAAAAAAAAAGTGAATCGATCCCATGTCACGCACGATGGATCATCACGCGTCCACCTCTAGCTACCATGTCACGCATCTCACTCCGTACCTCCCACCTCCGAGGACGTACAGCCGAGAACACGCGACTTATATAATAGTAGCTGTTAATTACATTCTTTGCGTTTGGTGTCTTACTTATTATTCCCATCAAAAGGAACGAATCGAGTCGAGAGGAGATTGATGGATTACCTGATGAATAGCTCGCCCGCGACAAACGACGACGTACGGACTCTGACTCTTCTGCTCCGTGGCCGTGACTCCGCGTCCAATCGGAGAGGATGTGGGTGAGCTCACCGCTCACTCCTCGGCGGCGTCTCCAACTCATCCATGTCCGCGACGCCTCTCCTTCCAGAGCCTACTCGGTAGGATGTCGGCTAGCGGCTCACCACTCACTCCCCGGCGTCTCCAACTCGTCGCCGTCCCCGCCCACGCCTCGCCAAGTCCAAAGATCCAAAGTCACAAGTCACGCGCATCCCGCACGCGGCTTGTGACAATGGTCTCATATATATAGAAGGCGAGGAGCTTGTAAGGGAGAAGATGAGGGCAATGCCGGTTCTTCTCTTTGTTGATTGCTAAGGGGAAGGGACGGCTCAGATGCGATGTGGCGTGGATCGCTGACATGGCAGGCGCATGAATGACCTATAGGGGTTGATGGGAGTGATTGGGTAGAATACGTATCACATCGCATGCATTTGTTGTTTTCCGGTCGGTGCATGTAGTTATTGTTGAGAGTGAGTGAGAGAGAGAGGGGGGTAAAAAGGGTAGCACACCGGAAGAAGAATTCTCTATTGTGATTGGTTGATTGATGTTTGTCCACGGGGATGGAAGGAAGCAATGCATGCCCTTTTTCGGTGCAACCAGTACTATATTTGCTGGCGCTACGATCGAAAAGGTGGAGGGAAATCCGGAATTGATTAGACAATCGACTCTATCCGTATTGAGGAGAAAATTCAGCACTTAGTTATATGCCAAGTAATTTCTCTCTTGGTACTGCCAATTTAGGCCACTCTGGCCTAGCAACACCAAGAGTGAATACATGTATCTTTACTTGCTGCATTGTAAGTAATTTTTACCCTTGCACGTTTCAGATATCGTGGTTGAATGGTTTCTTTCCAACTGGACCCGTAGTCTTCTTTATGTTAAATCTGGCGTTCCTGGACCGAGACATTCAATCTTGCAAATTTCTAGTATTATTCTAACTTAAATCCTCATTCATGAAAAAAACAATCAAGCTAAGTTGCGTCGCCTGAATTAGTTCATTAATTTACCAAGAGTAGGCATGGCCGTTCAACTGGAACAACATCGATCATTCGATCTCCATACCATGCATGGACACAACCTGATATCATAGACTCGAAATGACACAAATCTTAACGTTCGCTACACCAACAACAACACTACACTACACAACGCTCGACTTGAGTTGCGGGGAATATACTCCAGTGGCCCGAAACAAGAAGAACAGGAGCTCCTATCACCGACAGCTTCACGAGACAACAACAGCAGCAACAACGTTTAGATCGTCGCCCAAGCCATGGACGAAAGATCACCAGATCTGAACAACAACAGCAACATAGTCTGTCTATCTTTGATACCAGATCTGAAAGATCACCAGGATGTTTCGAAAGAGCTCTGGGTCTCAAAAGTGACAACACCATGCTCTTGGTACCTCCATATGTTTCATCACAAAGTAGGGGGTTCCAAGATATTTTTCATGTTCTCCGATCTGAAAATCAATACCAAGATAAAAGAAGTGGTGATGTCAGTATTATTTCCCAACATTGAGATATACACTATATACTACTCAAAATTATGACTGCTGCTTAAAATGCCTTATTGAGCTACAAACAAATATTGTAATTTGTAATTGTGATGCCCCCTTCTTATTGCGATGTTGTTCTCCACTACATTTTAATGTATCTTCAACTTTTACGCCAATGATACTAGTCCGAGACTAAAAATGCTTGGGTAGCTAATTTCTAAAAAGAAAAGCCAGGAGATATCATTCCTTTCACTCATTTCAACGTTCAAGATGTAGAAGAAGTAATCAAGCAAAGTTTTCTCAAATCAGGTTGACCTCTAACAAGATTAGGACAGTGGGCATAAACTGTAGCTTTCTAAAATCATATAACCAGCAGTAGGACGACATCATCTTCGACGATGTCAGCTACACCGTGGCTTACGACAATGGAGTCGTCGTCTGTGAACCAGGATGGCGAGGGCCTCACACCAGTACCACTAGCGCTGCAGCTCAACTACCAGATATGAGTTCTTTCTCAAAAAAGGGAAAACCACCAAATCAGGTCCAAAATTAATCATCAGGACCCTCACCCTCTCCTACTGTATTAAACCGAGCATTAGAACCTTCACATCAGTCTCTGGACCGATTTTCTTTTCTCAAAAGAAATGTGTGAGGCTTGACCATGTCAAAATAGGTGTAATAGAAAATAAGTAACTACTAGGTGCATGCAACACGCACGGGTAGCTACATCAGTCTGTGTAGATAGCTAGAGAGTATTCCCAAGTGAAGAGTGAAGACATGATAAAACTAAGACCAAAATGCTATAGCTCCTACCAGGTCCAGCATCTCGAAGTGGAGGCAACATTCAGACCACGTTATGCAAAATGAAACGCACATGGGATCTAAAATCTATGAACTGCCAGATGATCACAGGAGCAGAGAGCAAAGTAGGGTAAATCAAATGAAACCATACTAGTGCAATTGACTAGATAGACAATAACTCAGTGCATCTAAAATCCATAAGCCGCCACTTGATCATAACAGAAATAATAAGTCCAATTGAGCTAGGGAGTTAGACCTGAGAAAGATTGTCTCTCATGTCGATCTCAGTGCACCGGGGTTGCACGGAAGGTGCACAGTCGAGGGCAGACGGAGGACCAGTGACCACCTGTGACCCCGCCGTCAACGCAGGAGACCAGTGGTACGGTCAAGGGGCACAGTCGAGGCTGGGTAAGCTGTGTCGGCAGACGGAGGACAGCCTAGCCAGAAACTCCAGGTTGTCCAGTACACAGGAACCTGAAGCCGTGGCCACAAGTAGCTGAAATACGTTACCAAGCAAACCATAGTTAAAACTAATCACTAGTAAGTAATACAGACAAACAAAAATAGAAGCTAGATTGCAAGCACTATCATCATCCCAAAAATTATTTGCCAACATAACTATCTAGCCATAGGCAGGAAAATCCTATACGTGTCGAACCAGAAATAGACAAGTTTGGGCACAGTGCAAGCATACCAAGGAGCAAATGATAAAAAAAAAATAGCACATTTATTTCATATACATTTACTGCTTACGCATTCCATCATGCATACATGCGTGCTTTCTCTACTGCCTATTCAACAGAAGAAAAAAAAAACAGTATAACATGCCATTATCGTGGACGGAGTCAAGAACTTGATGCACGAAAATAATACGAATGAGGATAATAACAAAGAACTGTGTAAGAAGCTCTCCACGCATGCAACACACATCAGCCCAAGACTACTTGTCCTCTCCCAATCGTAAGCTATACTAACCGTGCTCCAGGGAGCGCCAGTATGTTAACAGCAAAGTAAAATAATTACTGACAGAGCAAAGCAGAGTATACTAGTACTAATTGCTGACAAATGCTGTAAGCAGTGGCTTACCCGGGCACGCGGCGGCTGCACGCCCACGGTTGACGCAGATCCTCCCCTGCACAGGCAGGAACAAAAACGAGCAATAAATTAGCAACCAAACATGTATTCTATCGGCACTATCTGCGGCAGAACGAGACACACATGGTAGAGCGAAGTACTATAATTATTGATAAATCAAGCAGAGGATAACCAAGTATGTCAGTATTTCATGCCATGCTAGATGGTTGTCAGAATTAGGACTCCTAGCCTTGTAAGATAACTTCGATTTTGAGAACGGTGGGGCTTAAGCATGTGCACTAACTGCTCCATCATTTTATCTTTAATTGAAGAAAATGGCAAGAAATTTCTTGCATGCCTAAATCAAACTCAGCATCACGATGGCTGTGTCGGGAAATCAATGATGCTGCAGCTATAGATGATCCCAGTTTTTGTCAAGCATGCACTAATATTTTCTCCCGAAAGCTAAACTCAAATCAGCAATGGAAAGGAAATGCTTAGGAATAGTACGCTGGGTTAAGTAGGGTACGCGGCTCGTGCTAGCTAGTTTAGCCATCCTTTTGATTCATTCATTTAGAATGAAGCAGAGGGAAACACAAAGAACTGACCTTTTGTGCCGAAATTCGCTCCAGACTTTAATACTAAGCTACAGCGAAACCAGTCTATAACACTCAATATTTTTTAACTGCAAAAATGGTGTATGGATACTTCAGTATTTACATGTCAAACAAAAGGGAAATCAAATCAGTCATGAACATACACATGGCTAGCATGTCCTACATGTGACCATCTGACCCGTCCCGTCCGCCTTCGCCGATAGGAGCCATGGAGACGGACAAGCGACGAGAGGTGATAAGCTGGGAAGGCATACAGGTAGCCATGCCGTCTTCGCTTTGGCTGTAGCTAGATGACATGAGTGTTGAACCGAGTCTTAGCTGAATAGCTGGTTCAGCAGTTGGGCAAGATTCATGCAGGTTACTTAATATCCTAAAAATGCAACAACAATTTGGCCAATAAAATGTATTGCAGGGTTGAGTGTGTTGGTACAAGACAACAACACAAAGTTATATATGGCTCACACGGAGACAGAGTATATGTATTGCCTAAACATATTTGCAGATAACAACGCAAAATGCACCTGCCTCTAGGTCTATACTTGTTCGTGCCATACCCCAATATATCATTAGCTTACAATATTAAGACAAAACACACCGTAGGAGCGACTACTGTAGGAGCGACTACAAGAAGAAAATGACACCGGTATGTTGTGTGGCTCTACCTATTCCAAACGAAAATATAAATTCTGCATCAGGTCCAAATACTTGTTTGTTTCTACCTATTTCAAAACATGTGGTAGGGCGATTTACAATGGCAACATGATGATTCAGTGATAACATATCATATACGAAATTTATTTTCAAATAAAAAAGTCATGGATTTTTCTTCAAATGGTACGTGCTAGACTAAAGGTGAATGTGCTACCACAATTTCTTACTCATCACAAAGTCAAGATTGGATAGTCAAATACATGAACATGATCACTTAAACAATATATATAGATTCCGATAAATGCAAAAGGGCATCATACTTTGTGATGCCTACCGTTGGTACATGGTTGATTTCAGACTGAATAAAGATTCCCTTTAACTCCTTAACACCAGGTAATCATGAATCATCTCACGATACCTCAGTCTAATCAACAAGCAGAATCACATGCAAAGCACAATATTGGGATTTATTCATGTTGAGTAACCTGAATTTTATCTTTAATTGACATGCCTCGGTTTATATTAAGATATCATTTTGGATGAGGCAGGTGCCTATGCACATATCCAATTCAACAGGGAAAAGGAAACATTATTTTCCAGGAATGAAATGGAGGAGAATAGAGAGCTCACCAGCAGCAACAAATGCCTGGAGACGTGTACGCCGGCAGCAGGAGTTCGCAAGGCTGCATCTTGGGGAGGTGGTCGCCAAAAGACAACCGTCACCAGCTGTGGGTGGACTGCTAGCAGCAGCAACACGGGCAGGGAACCACCATCACTTCCTACTAGCCTCCTCATCGCCGTTCCTGCGGCACGGTGAGATCCTCCCTCCAGCCACGGCCGTCACCGTCAAACTCGCCCGCTAATCTGCATCGCGAGACTTGAGGAATAGACCCTGCAAGTTTTAAGAAATAATCCATCGACATTCTTAGTAAAAGATAGCACTAGTACACCCACAAAACAGAAAAAGAAGTAAAAAAAATATTTTAAAACACTACCATGTAATCTACCGCTCCGAACCATGTAAACAAAACATAACCATTGGTTTGATGAATATTAGGAATTTTTAGCTCTCGAAAACTAGAGCGACTATTTGCAAGTTTAGATTGCAGATAAATACATAAATGCAGATTATGCAGTTGTGAACCATGTGAAACAAAGCGTAAACAAAGGTTGATGAGTCTTGGAGAATTTTTAACACTCAAAAACTGGAACAACTAATTGCAACTTGACATTGGGGGGAAATGCATACACACAGATTCTGAAGTTGCAAAATGATTCTAATCAGGTATATTACAACCATACAAACCATCAAACACAAAGTAAATCCGTCATTTACCATAGGCAAAAAAATAATTGCACATGTATACTAGTTGATGATCAACGTGGGCGCCAACAAACAATTAGACTACCTATGTATAATCCACACACACAAAAGGACATTCACCAACGTGAGCGATTTTCTCAGGCTGGTGTAGCATTCAACGTGATAAAAAGAAACGAAATTTACAAGGAGGTGGATGGGGAGGAGGAGAGGGACCTCACCGGGCAGCTGCAGGTTGGCGTGGTGGTCGACAGCAGCGAGTTGGAATCCTGGCCGGCGGCAGCAGATCAGGGGCGCAGCCGTCGCCAGCAGCTTGGGAAGGTGGTCGCCGGCAGCAGCTACGGGAATACGACCACCATCTCGTGCTCCCCGCGGTCGTTCCTGCGCCGCTCTCCCGCCCGCAGGCGCCGAGCAGCAGGAGTTCTTGTCCTCATCGGAGGTCCTCCATCTCCAGCTTGGGATGTCGCCGTGGCCTCCCACATGGAGCCAGGAAGGCACGCGGAGGAGGGGCACCGGGCGCTGGTACGGGAGGCGAAATGGCGAGGGCCAGAACCGCGGGAATCGGGGGAGGCAGAGGAGATTGGGTGGGTGTGGAGCGGCGGCGGCGGTGGACTCGGGCTGCGAGGTGGGTGGGGATCGAGGGGTTCGTGCGTGCGTAACTTTTGTGTGATTACTAGGGAGGTTTTTATTTTAGGGGAGCTGGTGATTACTAGGAAGGTTGGTTTTGGGTTGTTGGATCCGTGAGGTGTGAACGGCTCAGATGGTAACATGGTGGCAATCCGTGGGAGCCCCATAATCAACTGGAGATATTAACATTGCTCTACGTGCACATGTAGCTAGGTCACGTACACAGTACGTGAGATAGTTTCCTTGGCCAGACCACCTACTATATAATATTTATCGTAAAAAAAACTACTATATAATATGATAGATAATTGGTTAATTTCCTTGAGTGCCAAAAACTTAATCTGAGTTTACCAAGTAATGCAAGAAAACCGAGAAGTAGACCCATGAGAGAAATCTTAACTTGAGTTATCAAATGGGAAAGCTAGTGGCATGGCATACATGAGACATAACTGGTGGCAATGGGACCCGACGGGTACCCGCGCAAAATGGGGAGCGTCTGGGTAGAAAACACCCGCACGTTTGTCTAAAAGGAAAAATATAAAAAACGTCGACACTAGCGGAGGCGGGTATGGGGATGCCAAATACCGTACCCTATAATTTGCGTACCTGCTAGGACTTGTGGGCCCCACCTATCATTGTCTAAGTGAAACCCTAAAACTAATCCCTAGCCCCCCAGCTCCAAACGTGATGCCACCCCTAAGATTCGGAGCCGCCCCACAACCACAAGTACACGACTCAATGCAGCCCTAGCCCACAAGATCTTTCCCCACCCCACTCCTCCCCCTTCCCCTCCGCTTTATTCATCGTCCTCGTTCGCATGTCGCTTGCACCCGCCTCGGCTCTCTCCTAGATTCTCTCGCATCTCACACGCACAGGAGGAAGGAGCTACGGACTGGCACGCAGGGCGGTGGGGCCGACACTGACCTCTTGACCTCCCCGTCGTCGAACTCCCTGCGGCCCTGCCTCCCGCCCCTCTCCGGCTCTCCTGTCCTTGGTGGCTGGCGCCCGTTGGATGTTGTTGTTTTCCCGCCCCGGTGGCCCGGCAATCGCACCTGCTCGTCCACATCGCCTAGGTCAATCATGTCGTCGTGCTGCTCGGTTGCTCCTCCCCGGCGCGCTCCTCCTCCGAGTTTTCGAATAGTTCGTCGCGCCGGCGAGCATCCTCTGTTGTTGGGGCTTCCATCTCCGGCTATGTCTTCCACTGCTCTCCTCTTGTGGCGGGTACCCTTCGGGTCCCGCAAACCGGGCATGTCGTTGGTTATGTGGAGTTTTGGACCCGTCGGCGGGTATGGGGTGGGGAAACCCGGCACCGAACCCGACGGGTGCCATCCATAGACATAAGTAGTTAAATGCTTGACTATTTAAACCTTGGCGAGTGTTGGGTGATTAACATTCACCGTGGATGTAGCGAATTGGAGGTGGATCCATAGGTGTCATGCAACAGGAGGGCGCGCGGGAGTATCGACCGGAGCATGTAGCTGACGATGTGGTATTGGCACTACAAGAAAAAGGTTACCATAGGCGTGATGTATTTGGTACTACCGGCGCGGGGAGGGCCAGTGATTATAAGTAGGAGAGACGGACCAAAAATGCTAAATTATCATCAATATTATATCGTGTACACCTCACCGTAAGAACTATCATATACTCCCTCCGTCTCAAATTAATTGTCTGAAAGTTTGACAAAAGTGGATGTATCTAACACTAAATTATGTCTAGATGCATTCACTTTTGTCAAACTTTGAGACAATTAATTTGAGACGGAGCGAGTATATTGATGGAGACGTCAAGATGCGTGCATGTCACCCGCGATGTATATGGGGCACATGTAATTAAGAAGACTGGTGGCTGGTGAGACAACACTTGCACGGTGGTCGCCGGCATGGTTGCAAAGACGGCGCCGCGTCATCTTTGACTATGGGTTCTATGTAAAACCACTCTATGCGCATAGTCATCATCACTTATCCATGGCAATGCGGTTGGCCGTCTCCGTCATTTTTAAGCTATAGCTACCGTTCCTACCTTTTTTTTTTCTCTTTTTGCTAGACTAGATGTCATTCTCTTTTCATGGTAAACTCAACTCAGTCGGTTTAGGTAGGCATTTGTTATTATTTTCTTCAAGCTGGTTGATCCTTCGGACCGTTTATTAGTAGCCCACTTCCAATTGAACCTAGACATGCATCCATGACGTCGGGGTGCCTTCGCAATATATGGTTAGTTGACGGTTCAATAAAATGGAGCGAGCATGCATGCATGCATCCAAGTATGTCTTTTTCATTGCCGAGCAACTGGACTATTAGCTCCCAAGGAGCACTCCTACGAAACCATGTACGTATTGGATCCATATGTGTGTACGTGTGACCCTAATTTCGGCGTGGGGCTCCAGTGTCCGGCCGTGCCATAAGAAGGTGAACGTAAATTTTTTTTTGAAAAATTTAGACAAATTTGAACAAAATTTAGGAGATTCTTTTAAATATGGCCGATATAGGAGGATTCACTTACATAGGGGTCGAAGCCCGAGTAGTCGTCGCCACCTCGTCGGAGTCGCTCGGCGGTTCCTCCTTCAGGGAGGCACGGCTGCAACACTGACCGTAGTCGCCACCGCTCCACGGCTTGCTCGGCCCTGGAGCATCATCACCGTTGTCTTCGTCGAGCATGATGATGTTGTCCTCCTCTCGACCACGGCGTCGTGCGGCGAAGTCCCCTAGGGCACGACGCTGCTTCTTGACTTCCTCGGGGATGTGATCCCTCGGCGACCAGACGAGGGCCTTCGCCAAGTCCACCTCCCGGTCGGTGTCCTCCTCCTTCTTTGGTCGGACAAGATGGAGGCTCGGTGCTCCCCGATTACGATGTCGCAAGCGCGAGCTTGTGTCGGCGGAGCGGCAGAAGACTCGGCCTCCACTGTGTGCAGGGCCACAGGCGGAGCCAGAGCATCCTCAGCCTTGACAAGACACAGAGGCGGCGCCGTGCTAGACGACTGCAAGTGTAAAGATGGCGAGATGGCATGGTTTACACCCTCCTCGCCGTCCATGCACTAGGGTGGCGCCGGTGGAGCTATGGACGTGTGGTGGCGCGCGCGGTGGGTAGCCTACCCGTGGGCTGTTGCCGTTCTCGGTGTGCGCACGGACAGTGGCCACCATGCGGCTAAGAGCACCCCACTAACGGCGGCAGACCTCGGAGTTGCCGCTTGGCGACCGACGGGGGGGGGGGCGTCGTAGGCCTTGAGCTATTGGGTGCGACGCTCAGTGAAGAACACCGGCCACATGTCGTAGTTTGTGGGGTGGAAACGCGGCTCGGCGTGTTGCTCCTCCGTCATGTCGGCGCGCTGCCTCGATCGCCGCCATGAAGTCGTCTCCATCGGGGCGTTGAGCCTCCATTCGCCGAGGAGGCGCATGTCCGGCAGCACAGGGTAGCCCGCCGCATACAGCAGTTGGGCCTCATCGTCGTGGAGCACTAGAGACCGGGAGCCCAAAATCCCCACTCGTATCTATGGGCATAAATTGAGAATCGTGCTAACGAACGAAATTGATAGAGTAATAAATATCACTAGTCCGGTAAAATAATAGCACACGTCGGCGATGAAATGACACATGAAATCATTGGTAGAAAATCTCTTGAAGCATTAAATAATAACGCAAGATAGACAATGGCATATGTAACTACAGGTAATAGCTATAATGTTGTATGACATAATAACGCCCGACAATATAGTGGTCCATGATATGGCGGGCTCCACTTGCACTTCTATGGGTCTAGACGACCGAGAAAGGCCATGTGGAACGAGACCACGCAAGAGAGGTGTAAGTATCTTTAGACGAATAAGGAGGTGTACGTCGGTCCATACGATCGAGGGAGGTGTATATGTCGTTGGATGTCCAATAGTATGTGAGACTGAAGTGTACGCGAGAGACACAAAAACCAAGAGAGTGTAGCGAAATTCATGAGACCTAAAGAGGTGTATACATACTTTAAGGAGTAAACGGAAGTTCGACTAACCCAGTGAGGTGAATGCGGTGTAGATAACCGTGAGAAGTACATGTAGTCAAGATGGCCGATGCCGTTTTAGTGAATTCCACGCAAGTTTATGACATATCGCTCTTGGGTCGTCGGCTACAGAGAATACATGCATGTCGGCGAAGAATCGCCTCACACATATATATGCACTCAAACTTAGGTATCTCCGGTCATAAGGCCTAGAGAGGTCACATGAAAAAGCTCGTTGTGGTGTTTTGCTGCCCTTTCTCAAGGCTGTCTAGCACGCTGTACATCTTCAAAGTTTTCATGCCCGTTTCGTAAAACGGTCATTCACAATATCTGAAGATTTCACCGTGGATGGCTTTTTCCGTGAGCCGTAACTTGTGCATGCGATCTCTATTGAGATGATTCCGGTGTGGAAAGTTGTGGTTTTCCAGAGTTTGGCAGCCTCTATTTTATGTGTCATGTGAGTTATTTTATGTCATGTTCCTTCCTCGTATCAGTAAACAAGTGGTATACCCGTGTCAATGCCTATTGTTTCATGTGCATTATAGTTATTAGTATGTACGTAAAACAATGCCAAGCATATTAAAAATTGGTATAGTATACTTAGAAAGCAGGTAATAACTATTTAGAGACGTCGTTCGGTGAGCTTTTGCGATGTACCGTTAACCATTCAACAAGCATCCACCGTTAATTAACCATTCAACAAGCATCCACCCAGCCTAGAACTCTTCTAACAACACATTTATGTCCCATCAACACAGAGAGTGAATGACACTGAAAATAGCCAAGAAAACGCCAAAAAGTGTTTCTTTTGTTTGGCAAATAATAAAGTGAAGGGGCATGCATACAATTTGTTTATGCTTACTAGGTTTAGATTTTCGACGCACCGAAGAAAGCTCTCTATGACTAGTAGACTTGGGCACTAAAATTATCGTCTGAGGTTGAACGGGATATTTCGGCACAAATCTGTGAGAAAAAACATTTTGGCCCGACAAATCGTGAGCGCATGTTCAATCTGGAATTTTCTCATCCCGCACCGCGGCTGCCGAGCGAAGAAGGCGAGAAACAACCACTACTAGAGAAATGATTTTTAATGACGATACATGTGGTCGCTAAAAGGGAAAATTTCGGCATTAAAATTCATTAGTGACAACAATTCGGTAGTCGTTCGGTGTCGTTATAGTCTCCATCTTTAAGATAACGATCTCCTACTTTTGCGCATTCGTTACTTTCTAACGACGAAATGATGTGTGGTAGTTAATTGCGAGGAAACAATGACCACAATTTTTCTATCAACGGATACTTTTGTCATCGTGAAATTATTTCCGTGGTAACTATAGGAGCAATATCGATCATTTCATTCTGGTATATTATTTATATTTACCAAAATTATGGTAGAAGTGTGCGGTAACAAAAACACGCTACTGGCGCTGCATGCTAGCAGAAGCGCGTGATACATTGCACACACTTCTGATATTCAGTTTCGCAGAAGTGTGTGTTGCTCCACACGCTACGGTTACCCTTTACGAGTAGTGTGATACTAATAGCGTGCCGCAAATGCCTCTAGTATGGGTTATTAGCACACTTCTAGTAGGGTGTTTCCTATTATAGGAAGTACTTATGGCGCACGATGGTCGAAAGAGATCTGCGTGGGGACGGATGAACGAGAGAGGTGTATATGGTCTGGACGAGTGAGTGGTATTCATATGACTATAGATGTGTATTTAAGATCGGATGTATGAGACGATTGTTGGTAGGGTTAGATGACATATAGGGTTGTACGATGGAATAGATGACTAAAATAAGTGTATGTAGCTAGGAGATCGAGAGAACTATGTGTGACGCATTTACCGACACGTCTATGTGCCGACCATGAGAGAGGTGTACAAGCGACCTAGAGATGAAATTACACATGAAATAATAGGTACTAGCTATCTCCTTCCATGAGCTAAGAACCGTACTAACGCTAAAATAGCACGTGCAAAGATAGCACATGAAATGACAAAGTAATGAGTATCACCGATTGTAGCCTAAAATAATAACACAACAAAACAAAAACACATAAAATCATCGGTAACAACTCTCTTTCTAGCAGTAAATAATAATACGAGACAAAAAAAAGAATGATATGAATTAATTATATCCTAGCGTGACATAGTAGTGTGAGACACATAATATGGCCCCACTTACCCTCACTACGGGAGAGTATCCCTTTGTCGTGTGCCCCCGGCACACGACGAAGCCCTGGAAGCACACAGCCAAAGGTTTTGTCGTGTGCCGCACACGGCAAAGGACACATGACATACAGATGCACGACAACTAAATCTTTGTCGTGTGTCCTTTGTCGAGGCACACGCCAAAGAGCACATGTGGGAACCACAACCACTTGACGCACTAACATCGACGGAGGGGTGGGCCCCACCAGTCAGTCTTTGCCGTGTGTTGCACACGATAAAGTTATTGTCTATGGTCCCCACCAATCAGTCTTTGTCTTGTGCCAACACACGGTAAAGATATTGGCTATGAGCCCCACCAGTCAATCTTTGTCGTGTGGCAACACACGACAAAGGAATTGGCTATGGGCCCCACCCGCCAGCCTTTGTCGTGTGCCTGTACATGGCAAAGGCGTGGCATCTTTTCCATGTGCAAGTTGTGCCAGCACACGGCAAAGGCTAACCAAACTGTATCGCATGTGGCCTCCTTTGTCGTGTGCCAACACAAAAGTGAAGGAATCTTGGACATCTACAACCCAAACCACACTTTTAAACACATGGTATGGCAACCACTAGCATTTGGTGGGACTTAGACACTCTGGATCCCCTCTACGGCGAAACCGACCCGCCAGAGAAAATCTCGACTTACGGTTCTACCCCCTATACGTGAGTCGGAAGGGGGTAGCAAAGTGAAACTAATTACTTGGTTGTGTTTGATTAGGCCCTAGGAACTTCCAAGACAATGGTCTACTCACACTCTTAACAAGATCCCCCCGGTTCGTCTAAATTGGGAGTTTCGGACTCTGAGTAGTCCAGAAACCCGTAGAGAGAATCCAACGTCGGTGAAGCCATAACACAAAGAGTGAGTGAATCTTGGGCATCCACAATGAAATCACACATGTACACACATGTTATGCCAAAACCTAGGTTTTGGTGGGACTCAGGCGCTCTGGAGCCCCTCTAAATTGAAATCCTAAACCCGCTGGGGAAGAGCCTGCCTTATCATTCCATCCCCTATACGTGAACCGTAAGTGGGTAGAGAAGTGGAACTATATTGTTTTTTGTGTTTTCTTGGGCCCTAGGAACACCCAATACAATGGTCTGCCCACACTCTTGACAAGATTCCCCCGGTTCGTCACATCCGGGAGTTTCAGGCTCTTAGTGGTTCTGAAACTCACTAGAGAGTCTGACGCCGGTAAAGCCCTAACACAAAGAGTGAGAGAATATTGGACATCTACAAACCAGACCACACAAACACATGGTATGGAAACTAGTAGCATTTGGCTGGACTCACACGGTCTGTGGCCCCTCTATGGCAAAACCCTAGACCCGCTGGAGAAAAGCCTGATTTATCGTTCCATCCCTTTCACGTGAGCCAAAAGTGGGTAGCAAAGTGAAACTAATTTCTTGGTTGTGTTTGGTAAATCCCTAGAAACACCCAAGATAAGGTCTACCCACACTCTTGACAAAATTCCCCCAGGTTCGTCAGATCTGGGAGTTTCGGGCTCTACGTAGTCCTAAAACCCGCCATAGAGAATCCGACGCCGGTGAACCCATAAAACAAAGAGTAAGGGAATCTTGGAAATCTACAACCGAAACCACACTTGTAAACATATTCTATGGCAACCACTAGCATTTGGTGGGACTTAAACGCTTCGGAGCCCATATACGGCGAAATCCTAGACCTGTTGGAGAAAAGTCGAGGACTTATCGTTCCATCCCCCATACGTGAGGCGGAAGGGGGTAGAATAGTGGAACTAATTTCTTGGTTGTTTTTAGGCCATAGGAACACCCAAGACAATGTTCTACCCACATTCTTTACAACATTACCCTCGGTTCGTCAGATTCGAGAGTTTCGGGCTAAGTAGTCCTGAAATCTGCCAGAGTGAAGTCGATGCCGATGAAGCCCTAACACAAAAGGTGGGGAATATTGGGTATCTACAACACAAATCACACTTGTAAACACATGATATGGAAAACCCTAGGGTTTGGTGAGACTCGGACACTCCAGAGCTCCTTTACGGCAAAACCCTAGATCCGTTGGAGAAAAGCCCGACTTACGGTTCTACCCCCTATACATGAGCCGAAAGGGGGTAGTAAAGTGGAACTAATTTCTTGGTTGTGTTTTTCTAGGCCCTAGGAACAACCAAGAAAATGTTCTACTCACACTCTTGACAAGATTCCTCCCGGTTTGTCAGATCCGGGAGTTTCGGGCTCTAAGTAGTCCTAAAACCCGCTAGAGAGAATCCGATGACGGTGAATCACTAACACAAAGAATGAGAGAATCTTGGTCATTTACAACCCAAATCACACTTGTAAACACATGATATGGAAAACTCTAGGGTTTGCTGGGACTCATACGCTCCGGAGCCCCTCTATGGCGAAACCCTAGACTCGCTGGAGAAAAGCCGACTTACGGTTCTACCCCCTATATGTGGTCCGGAAGGGGGTAGCAAAGTGGCACTAATTGCTTGGAGATTTGTTATAAATTGATAGGTACTTTTATAATTTATTGTTATCAGATGAACAAGCAAACTCCGTAAACAAAAAAAGTTATTTGTCGTGTGTTAGCACATGGCAAGGACTGAAGTTTTGCCGTGTGTTGGCACACGGAAATGATCTAGGAGTGGGCCACGTGGGGACATGAACATGATGTTTCTTTGCCATGTGTCGACACACGGCAACAAATTCATATTTGTCGTGTGTTGGCACACGACAAAAAACCACTGTGACGTCTCCGTTTGTGTTGTGTGTATGTGTGTGTGTGTGTGTGTGTGTGTGTGTGTGTGTGTTAGAGTGGACACGTGTCCACCTTTGTTGTCGTCTGTTGTCCTTTGCCGTGTGTTTTCTTCTCTCTTCGCCATGTCCCATTCATTACCGTGTTTTTTTTCACGACTAGGCCGTGCGCCCTTCATTGCCGTGTCCAATAGAGGTGTGCGAGGAGCCGAATACCACAGAGAAGTGTATCAGGAAAACGAAGACACATAGAGGTCTAGGAAAGTTTGGACCATCTAGATAGGTTTGTATGGGTTCAAATGAGCAAGGGGAGTTTGAATGACCTAGAGAGGTGTATGTAGGGCTGGATGACCGAGGGAAGAACATGTGGGGCAGGATGACCGAGAAGGGTTTATGTTGTGTTTGATGACCTAGAGAGGTATATATGGTTCCGACAAGCGAGGGGAGTTTGAACGAATCTAAATGTTTTATGTAGGACCGGATGTCCCAAAGATTCGTTGGTACGGAGAGATGACCGATAGAGGTGTACGTGGGAGCAGCTGACTTAAAGTTGTATATGTAGACAAAGACAATCGAGAAGTGTATGTGGGACCGATGATCGAGAGGTGTGGATGTGGGACCGATACCAAGAGATGTTTATGTGGGATTGGATCACCGAGAGGTGTATGTGACGACGACGAGAGAGGTGTACGAGGGACCTAGAAATGAAATGGCACATGAAATGATAGGTAATTGCATGCTATCTCTGGGCATGAGCCAAGGACCATACTAACGGAAGAAACAACACATGGAATGCTAGAAAAATAACTATGATATGTAGCATATATTAATAACACATGAAAACAAACCAACACATAAAATCATAGGTAACAACTCGCTCCTATCATTGAATAATGATACGAGACAAAAAAAGGCACATGTAAGAGTATGTGTATCTAGGTCCACATGACCAAAGGAGGTGTCTGTGTGAATGAATGTCCAATAGAGTTGTATGAGTGAACGAACATCAAAGAGAAGTGTAAGAAATTTCGGATGATCTAGAGAGGTGTATATGAGTTCAATTGAGAAAAGAAGTTCAAATGAACTATAAATGTGTACGTGGGGTCGTATGACCAAGAAAAGTACATGTGGGCAGGATGAACGAGAGAGGTTTATGTGGGTTAGACAATCGGGAGATGTGCATATGGTTTAGATGAGCAAGGGGAGTTCAGACGACCCATAGAGTTCTACATAGTGATGAATGTCGGAAAGAGATTTTGGTAAGTCTTGATTACCGAGAAAGGTTCATGTGGGACAAGATGACCGTAAGAAATGTATGTGTATTCAAATGACTGAGAAAAATGTATGGAATATGTATTGATTAAGAGATGCGTATGTGGGAACATATTGATCAAGAGGTGTGTATGTGGACCGAATGACCGGGTGAGGTGTATGTGACAACCGCGAGAGGGTCGTGCATAAAATAGGTAGTGGCTATCCGCGGGCATAAATTGAGGACCGTGCTAACGAACGAAATTGTACATGAAATGATAGAGTAATAAATATCACTAGTACGAGAAAATAATAACACAGAGGCGATGAAATAATAACGCGAGTTAGATATCATAGGTAAAGAATCTCTTCTAGCATTAAATAATAACGCGAGTTAGACAATGGCACGTGTAATGATAGGTAATAACTATAATCTTGTATGACATAATCACATAACAGCGCACGACAACGGAGTGGTCCATGATATGGCGGGCTCCACTTACACTTATGTGGGTCTAGACGATCGAGAGAGCCCATGTGGAACCAGACCGCGCGGGGGAGGTGTAAGTGTCTTTAGACGAATAAGGGAGGTATACGTTGGTCCATACCATACGATCGAGGGAGGTGTATGTATATAGTTAGATGTTCAATAGTATGCGAGACCGAACATGAGACAAAAGTGTACGCGAGACACCAAAACTAAGTGAGCGTCGCGAAGTTTAAATGATCTAGAGAGGTGTATACAAGTTTTAAGTAGCAAAGGAAACTTCGACCGACCTAGAGAGGTGAATGCGAGCATTATGAGCGTGAGAAATACATGTAGGCAAGATGAACGATGCATTATTAGTGAATGCCACACAAGTTTAGGACATAGTGCTCTTGGACCGTTAGCATGTCAGAGGAGGCCCGCCTCACACGTATGCACTCAAACTTATATATCTCCCGTCACCAGGCCTAGAGAGGTCACGGGAATATGCTTGTTCTGGCGTTTTGCCGCCCTTTCTCAAGGCTATCTAGCACACGATACATCTTCAAGTTTTCCTGCCCGTTTCATAAGAGAGTCTTCCACAAAATCTAAAGATTTGTCACCGTGGATGGCTTTATCCGCGATCTGTAACTTGTGCACGCGAGTTTCGATCGAGATGATTCCGGTGCGGAAAGTTGTGGTTTTCCAGACTTTGACAACCTCTATGTTATGTGTCATGTCAGTTATTTTATGTCACACTCCTTCCTCATACCATTAAACATGTGGTATACCCGTGTCGATGCCTATTTTTTCATGTGCATTATAGTTATTAGTATGTATGTAAGACAACGTCATGCATATTAAAAAGTTGGTATATTATACATAGGAAGTGGGTAGTAACTATTTAGAGACATCATTCGGTGAGCTTTTGCGATGTCCCATTAACCACTCAACAAGCATCCACCGAACATGGAACTCTTTCAACGTGATCGATCTACGCACGGTGATTTGTAACAGAAAGAGATGGTTGATTGGGTGGTCGAGTCTTTTTATAGACGGGCATGAGTCTGCCTAACATCTTGACGATGTATTAAGTTGTTGTGCATGAGTGTTAATTTCACATCCTATATTAATAAGATTTAAAATTTGATCGGGATTGTGATTTTGGGCCAATACGTACACGTCCATGAGTAGGAAAATTTCCCACGCTACTAACTAATTCCCGCGCATGAGACGAGTAGGAAATATTTTGTGGATCCGGATTCTGCAGCCAATGAGATGGCAAACCGGGACTCGACGCGGATCGCTCCACAGAAACACCATCTCCACTGTCCGATCCAGCGCACGCTGAGAATGCCAAACGAACGCACGCACTCTACTCGATACCACGCCTCGATTCCCCACTCGTCTCGCTACCCAAAAATCTTGATTCCCCACTCGTCTCGAGACCACGCTGCCGCTCTATTCTCTCCACCGCGCAAGCGCCGCCGCCACCCAGCCTCTCCACTCCGACCAGCCCGACCCAACCTCTCCACTCCGGCTACCCGCCGAAGAGATCGGGGGTCACCAGCCCACCTACCCCTCTCTCCCTCACAGGATTTCCAGATCGAGCGGCCGATCCAGGAGCCTCCCATCTAGATCAGCCGCCGCCGGCCCGTCCCCCTTCCCCGGTGCCCTTCCTCCTGGTGGAGCAGCACCAGCGAAGAGAGACGCGAGAGGATCCGGGCGGAACCATGGCGGCGCGGCTGGCTTGCTCGCCGGCGCCGGCGTGCATCGGTAATACGGTGCGCGCGGCTCCGTCGAGCTCGCCGGACCGTGTCGCGCTGGCCGCAACGCGAGCCACGGACGGCCGTGCTCCGCCACGCGCAGCTCGGGGTCGGCACCCACCATCTTCCTCTTGTGCAAGCTGAAGCAGGGGAGAGCCGAGCAACAGCGGAGATGGCGGCCAGCGCAGCGCTTGGGCTCCTTCCTGGCCGTCTCCTTCGACGTCCTCGCCGCGAATACGGCCGCTCCAGCCACGCAGGTACTCCTCCTCGTCCTCTTGGCTAGGTTTCCAGTGAAAGGTCCCATCTTTGACCCCCCTCATCTTCGCTCAACTCTGGTGCACAGGGACTCGGACGTGGCCCGTGTTCGTGGGGAACCTGGACTAGAACACCCGCTGCTCGGTGCTCGACTGCAGCTTCTACCGCTACGTTCGGATCGACATGAATTCAGGTCTGCCTCTTGCCGTAATCCCCATCGATTGGTTTAGATGCTTATTTGCAACGACGAATTGAGACAGATTTGGTAGTACATCTAATGTAATTGCTCTGCCCTTTTAGTGTCTCACTAGATATTTGTGTTAGTTTTGATTGATAACAGGGCAATCAATTGGGACATGATGTAATTGATCTGCTTCTTATTTTCTTATGGTCTGCTACCTTTCAAGTTTAATCCTAGTGATGGATTAGCCTAGCTTGATGGTTAATCGAGGCTAAGGTCTCCTGGGATTTCTTATTTTATTGATCACTTGTGGTTGGATTAATTCCCAATATGTTAACCTGTACATGTATGGTAGTACCAGAATGCTCACTATTCATCATTAGAAAGTCTGTATAATTGTTGGTCTTAAGTAAATTAGTGAACTGCATTCTGGATGCATACATAGCATCATTACAGGTTGCCATTTTGATGTCTTTGAAGGTCAAATAAATCGTGCCTCTTGTTCAAAGAATAAGTGATTGGGCAATCTTTTTCATGAAATAAGTTGTGCATCTTGGCTCTTTGATTGAGCATAAGTCGAGTATTGCATCTATTCCCTTTCCATTGAATACAGATATTTTTTATAGATGTATGAATATGTACTATTATTATGCACAGAAGGATAAATATTTATATATTGCCTTATCTGATCTACAATTTGTTTGTATTTTCACATGTATGGTTAGAGAATTCCGGTCCATGGGTTTTCCAGTGGCTCATGCGATGTTTTCCTTCTCGCAGGTGAAGTTCCTCCTCTTCCTATTCCCAGTTCCGACTTGGGGGTTCTTCAAGTTATTGGTTTAGAATGGAGCAACGTTGTTCACAGTGCTCCATTCCAGAAATCGATTGTATATATATGTTGAGTTATTATGGAAAGATGTAGTGCATGTTGTTTTGAAGTTTGAGATTGCAAACTCGATATGGCTGTGATTGGATGATTGGATAAGGGTCGCAGGTGATCTTTGTATGCATTCGTAGATGCAGCAGCGAGGCTTGTATGATTAAGCTAGCTGGATGCGGTGGGGGTGGTATATACTATCATAGCTTGTTATGTGCACCAGAACCATGTAGTAGCTATGGTTAATCCTGCATCATAATTTGTATCTTGAGTTTCTCCTGCAGTACGTCCTCTTTGTCAGTCCATACCGAATCTAGATCTGGTATTATTTCTAGAAAACAGAAACCTTTTGATATTTACAGTAGTCTCATATAGTTGATATGACCGAGAGGAGTTGGTAACCTGTAGATGTCCGAGTGCTGCCATCTTATAATGGAAACTGTCATTTATTTTAGAAGTGTGGTGCTGATTTTGTTTTCCATGCAGGGCACCATTTTTAGAAGATACCAGTGCCAGTTATAGGATTATGCTCCTTGCAATTCCGGATGCAGTATCGGAAATCTCAATATTCGTTATTAGTAAGTCTGTATAATTGTTGGGCTTGAATAAATTAGTGAAGTGCATTATGGATGCATGCATAGCATCATTACATGTTGCTGGCCTTGAAGGTCAAGTAAATTGTGCACGTTGTTTAGAGAAAAAAGTGCATTGCACAATCCGGTACGGTGTCGAGGCCGGTTGGGGCATGTCCACGGCGTGCAGGAACGACCTGGATGGATGGTGTTGTCTAGGAGGTTGTCGACACCACCGTCCAAATGTAGCTTCTTGATCTGCATTCATTCAGTCCTGGCTGATTCAATTTTTAGGAAAAAAAATTGGTACAGCCGATTGGACGTACGGATTTTGGTCACCAGGTAGGGGATCAGCAGGCCAGATCGGCATAATGATGGTGGACGTCGTGTGTGTGTTGTTAGCGGAGCACGCCAAGGTCATCCAAAGGCATCTCATTTTTCTTCTCATAGCTCATTCCGTGCACCAGAACCATGCAGTAGCAGTTGTTAATCCATCCTGCAGCATAATTTGTCTCTTGAGTGTCTTGTGTTGTCGGTCCGTACGGAGTCTAGATCTGGTATTGTTTCTAGAAAACAGAAACATTTTGATACTTACAATAGTCTCATATAGTTGACACGCTGAGAGGAGTTGGCAGGCTGTGGATGTCCGAGTGCTGCCATCTTATAGTGGAAACTGTGATTTTATTTTCCACGTGTGGCACCGTTTTTTAGAAGATACCAATGCTAGTTACCTGTCCTTTTTTTTTTTTTCCTTTTTTTCCCGTGGAGTAGCAACAAATCGATCCATCATGCAGACGCGCCAGATAGGGGAAAAAACAAAATCAATCTTTTCCATTAAGCAAAATCCGTTACCTAAGTTGGTTCTTTTTCATGGCAATCAAATCGTACGGTGATGAAGGTGGTCCACCATTGGGTTGTACCAGCTAGGTCGTATAGGATTATTTTCCGTTGAGGAGGCTCCGATACACGCACGCCCCGTTGTAATCGTCAATCGGGATAAACTATACTGTCGCGTGCAGTGGTTGCTGGAGCGAAACAAGGTGCCGCATGTACCTACGGTACCATATATAGTACTTACCATTACTTTCTTCTGCTCTCGCCATCCTCTGAGAAAAACAAGAGCTAGTGGACGCACATTTTCTCGACGTACTTGCCCACACCGCGTGACTAACGTCAGATTCTCTATACGGTTGTACTAAACCACCACAGAGACCTCGAGCACGCTCAAAACGACCCTACCATCATAAGCACCCTATAAATTAATTAAGCACATACATCGGCAGCAACACATCTCCTCAAAGGAAGTAGAAGCAGCATCCATCGATCGAGCAGCAAAAATGGCAACCACCTATGCCATGGCACCCTCCCGCGTCCTGCTCCTTCTCCTCGCCGCGATCCTTGTAGTTGTCCAGGCCCAGGCGACAGCATCCGCGCCGTCGCCATCCACCCGCGGGCAGTGCTCGCCGGACTTCATGTCTGAGCTTGAGAGCTGCATCGACTCCCTGATAGACAGAAAGGGGTTCGAACCCGTCTACCTCTACGAGAGTGTGGAGTGCTGCGGGATTGTCCGCCGGGAGCCGGACGCCGAGGAGTGCCTGGAAGCAGTCATGTTCAGGCGTCTATTGAACATCCCTGACGTTGCTGACTTCCTGTTGTCCGCCTGTAACAAGACTGTCCCTGCCTCCACATCGGGGTGAGGCCGCGCGCCGCCACTGACGGCTTGCACAAAGCAGTCACTTCTGCTACTATCTATCTGATGACGACATAATGTCAGTACTGGTTTGAACCCATCTTAGCCCACACGTTGATTATGGCGACTGCTGTTGGTCTTCCAAATAAAGGCTCAACTTATACTGTACGCAAGTGCATCTTCCCCATTTTTCTTACCAAACGAGTTTGCCTCGATCGCTGATTTATAGGAGTATAAAAAAAAGTGTGCTTTACAGATAACAAACAGAGAAAAAAGGCCCTTAATTAAAGGCAGCTACCTCACGTTACGTGTATAACTTAGAAATTTTCTTTTTCAGGCCGTTTACGTCGTGGTGGTATAGTACCTACTCCGTCTCAAAATAACCGTCGTTGACATGGATTGATCTAGACAAATTTTAGTTCAAGATATATCTATTTCAATCCATTTCAACGACAGTTATTTTTGAGAGACGGAGAGAGTATATAAACGACATCAAGGTCTTTGCTATACGCCTCCGTCGTGTTACCCTCATGGAGTCCTTACTCTCTTCCGTAATCGCGATAATAGGTCCCGTCCTAGAAAGGTTTCTAAGAACTCAACAATTACAACAAGGATATATACCGTGTAGATGCAAATTACTCGATGTTACAAGAATGCTAATTGCAGGAAATTCACATACTTATAAAGTTTGCTGCTCATTGCCTACACATTAATGATTAAAAATATAGGAATACACGATCCTCGTTTTAATCCTAGCTCCCACTTTGCCACTCTAAGCGAGACATGAAGAAGTCTGGCCAATCCATCTCAAAAGGCACAACGTTATATTCTTTCATGTTGAAAGACTGGCTCATAACGATGTCAATTGCGTCGGTTTCGAGATTGACAATGCCCACGAACAAAAGTTGATCCATGAAGCTGAATGGATCCATGCCGAGCAATAATGTGCATGTCCTGTCGCTCACGCACATGCATGACACTTGTTTAATTTGGGGCATCATGGGTTTTAGTGTGATCACCTTTGTGCGCAACCAGTCCGCAGCTTGTACTGGTATTAACTACTCTCTGAATATTTTTGTCAAAACAGTTCATCATATTTATATTTGTGATATATAAGCACAGCAACAAGAGTAAAAACTTCATATTTAATGTGTATTATTATACGTAGAAAACTTTGAACAAAAAGAAAATGATTGGATAGATTCCGAAAATAGGATGAGTGCAAATGGATGTCACCAAGAATCATAAATTTCATCGCAAAATAAATAATATGAATGATAAACTTCACTGTAAACTCTTTGTTCGTCTGAGTTAGTTAAGAACTCCACATTCCTATAGATCTTGCCCGGTTTTATGCCATGGATCAATGCTAAGTTACAGTTAACAAGTTCAAACAAAATGCCAGGGCCTGCTAAATCTAGAGAACTCTCGATCGGTTTATTCCTTTCGTTTCGCCTCCAAGCGAGACATGAAGAAGGCCGGCCAATCCATCTCAAAGGGCACGATATTGTGTTTCCTAAGGTTCCAGAACTGGGTCGGAACTTCCTCAATTGCCCTTGTTTCGGTATTCACGATGTACTTGAGCTTGCGGTCACCGGTGACGAACAACGTGCCACTCTTTTCACCCACCCACATGCATTCCAATCTGCGCAGCCAGTGTGCAGAGCCCTGGGTACCCTCTCCACATGTCTTCTTTGGTAGCTTGAACATTTTAGTGCGCACCCAGTCTAGCGCGCCATTGCCGCTGCTCCCTTTCTCGCCTTGACATGTCCAAATCCTTAGCTTGAGGCTTCTCCAGCGCAGACAAAGAAACGACAAATTACCATCGACGGTAACGGCAAGCCGCAGTGAGCTGTAAAAGCTGGGCTCATGTTGGCGCCGTTGAATCAGCGGAAGCTTCGTCAAGCGGACGTGGCCAGTCTCAATGCTGAATTCCAATGTGTAAAAGCTCAACTTGTTGCAGACGAGCCAATGTACCTTGCCTCGGCACACTACACCCTCGCTAGTGACGGAGATGGGCCCCTCAAGGCGAAAGCACTTGGTGGGCAGTCTACTCCATGCTGACTCGGCCGATGAGAGAGTGTACAGACCGTATTCCGAAAGATCACGGCCGATGATTAATACTTTGTTGAAAGAGGTCGAGTAGCTTGACAATGATGAGCTTTGTTGTCCGCTAGAGCCACAATCTGCGTCGGTTAGAATGGCGGAACCGTATACGTCAAAGTATACACAGCCGTCCAGCAGTGGTAGAATGTCGCACGTGCCGGCAAACATGTCACACACGGCTAGACGTGCGCCTCGGCCTGGTTGCATGAGGTGCACGAGCAAGAGGCCTTGGCGGGAGGCAAGCGGCGAGGCCATGTTCAAGAGGCCACGGGTGCAAGCGCCGAAGGAGCCGGGGAAGCGGCGGCGTGGATCAAGTGGCGATCGAGGTGCTGGGATGAAACCTGGCGGACCATCTATTCGTGCTCTTGGACAGCGCCATGGCCGGCCAAAGAGGCCGAGGAAGGAGGAAGGATGGCGTGCACCCTCCGGCCAGCGGCGACGGAGGAAAGAGGGGTTGGCCACGAGGGTCCGCCAGGGCTTACACGCGACGGCGCAGCGGAAGAGCGTAGTGAGGTCATCGTCGTCCGCAACGCACGCGAGGATCTCTAGGACGACGTCATCTGGCAGCGTGGCAACGGCGGCCGCCCTCCTATTCTTCTTCCTCGGGAGAGCCATGTGAATAGCGTCAATGGGATCAGAGGCAGATTGGGGTTTAGCGTACGCGTCAAGCTGGCCCTTAAAGGCAGGTACCGGCCTCACGTTACGTGTATAACTTAGAAATCTTCTTTTTCAGGTTGTTTATTTGGAGTCGCACCAAGTATTAAAAAAAAATCCTTTCCTCAAAACAAAACAAAAAGTAGAAGAGTCCAAACAATGGGGCATCGCGACAAATTTGATGCTATCTGAGATATTTCTACAACTAGCAAAAGTGCCCGTGCGTTGCAACGGTTTAAAAATTACTTGATATGTGCTCAAGAACTTAGAAAACGGTACGATGTAATTTCTATCTAATTTCATTTTTGTTTTGTAATGGACCATTTGAAATGTTTTAGGCCTTTCTTGGAATTTACTTCCCTTGTAGTAATTTACAGCAATCTTCTCACAAGAGAACAAAAAAAACTTAGCTCTTTATTTCCAATGTTCTTTGTGTCCATCATGTTTATCTAGAAAATTGAGTATATACAAATCATTAATGCTAAATATTCTAAATTACATGGAAAATGATTACATAAACAATATTTCAAAACCGTAAGAGAATTAGGCTCACATGGACAATTTTCATGTTCCATTTTAAGATGTCATACATGTCATAGCTCACAAGGTAAGAAGTGCTAAGCAAGACAACAATAAGACTACATCTTATATAATATGGTACATCTACTCCAAAATAGACATACACATCTCATCTCATATGTTATTTTGTGCCTACCGGTTCTAGTTTTCGCCTTACTTATCTTGATCTTGTGAGGTTGCCTTAGAAGAAGCAATTTTCCTGAACTCCCGGTCACCTGGCCTAGGTAGTGGGTACCAAGGCATGTAACCCTTACATCTCATGGACATGAGCACACCAGACGTGTACCACACAAAGCAACAACAAATTGAGTGAAAAAGAAAATTGAAAAGCACATGCATCCCTCATGTGCAGATTTCTGTACTGCACCCCACTCGATTCCAATTTTGCACGCTTAAGGAGCACATCCCTCTTAAGGGCATGTTCGGTTTCCACGCTAGTAACTGTTATCTGAACTTTGAATATCTTCGTCAAGATAATCCCAAGAAATTCGGCGATAGTAACTGTTCATGAGGTGAAGGTTTGCCGCCGTAAAGGGGTGTTCCTTAAGTTAGATTTCTAGAAGGCATACAATAGATTGGATTGGTCGTTCCTTCGCCAGGTCCTACAGCGACGAGGTTTTGATGACCGGTTCATCAGTGGATAATGCAACTCTCGTCATGAGTGGCAATACCGCGATTAACATAAATGGGGACATTGGTCCCTATTTTAGATCTTCATGCGGGGTGAGGCAAGGGGATCTCATTTCCCCCCATCCTCTTTGGCATTGTCGTGGATGTCCTTGCAGCTATCTTGGACAAAGCCAAGGAGGCTGGCCACATATCCAGTGTGGTAGAGCACCTCATACCGAGGGGCGGTATCACTCATCTGCAATATGTAGCTACCATTATGATTATGGTGGAGGGCTCGGGGTTGGATGTTGTCAACCTCAAGTTCCTCTTATTGTGTTTTGAGGCCATGTCTGGCCTCAAGATTAATATCAACAAGAGCGACGTCGCCATGCATGGTTTCCCCTGGAGGAGCAACAACGAATAGCGGACAAACTTAATTGCAAGTTGTCCTTGTTCCCTGTTAATTATCTGGGGTCCAGCTGAGCGACTCTAGGATCCTAATTAAGGACATGGACCCCATGCTGGGGAGAGTCAGGCATAAGGCGGAACCTTGACATGAACGCTTCACCTCCAAGGGGAGCAAGTCCATGCTAATTGGGTCTTCCATGTCTAGTATCCCCTCCTATATGATGGGGATCTTGCCGGGATACACACCGCCGTTGACAAGGAGCTATCTCGCTTCTTTTGGCAAAATGCTAAGGGAAGGCAAAAATATCACATGGTAAAATGGGCGGACTTGTGCGCCCCCAAGGATATGGGGGCATAGGGATTGGGACTTCCCGTAAGATGAACATCACCCTATTGCTTAGATGGGTTCGTCGCATTCTGAGGGATGAAGTGAGCGTGTGGCTTCAACTCATCAAAACTAAATACCTGCAGGGACTCCCGTATCTCGCATGCGATCAACATGCCGGATCTATGTTTTGGAGGTTGATACGTCTCAAACGTATCTATAATTTTCGATGCTCCATGCTTGTTTTCTATCCAATACCTTTACGTTTTCACATAGTTCCCTTCGTTTTCCGGATGTTTTCATGGACTAACCTATTGACAAGATGCCACAGAGCCAGTTCCTGTTTTCTTCTGTTTTTTTATTTCAGAAAAGTTGTTCTGGAAATATTATCGGAATTGGAAAAAACAAAAGCAAAAAGTTTTAGAATTCCCGGAGCGTCAACGGAGTCTAAAGGAGAGCCGGAGGGGGGCCATAGAGGGGCCACACCATAGGGGGCGTGGTTTCCCCTCTGGCCGCGCCTAGGGGTGGTGTGCCCCCCCGGCCACCCACCGCCATCGCCCTTTTGCCTATTTATTCCCCTGATGCATAAACCCTAAAGATATCGGCCCCTTCCATGAAAAGTTTCGTAGCTCCGCCGCCGACAAGTTTTGGGGGACAAAAATCTCTGTTCCGGCACCCTGCCGGGACGGGGAAGTGCCCCTAGAGCCATCCCCATCGACTCCACCACCAGCTTCATCGCCGTTGGTGTATCTTATGATGAGGAGGGAGTAGTTCTCCCCCGGGGCTTAGGGCTCTACCGGTAGCTATGTGTTTTATCTCTCTCTCCCATGGTGTAATATTTATGTGATCATGAGATTTGTAATCTAGTTGAATAAGTTGATGTTACTCTTCATCTATCATGCTACTCAAGTGGTTTTGTTATGGGATCTCCGTAGACACTTTGATCACGGTGTAAAGGTGAAAGTGTGTGCACCGTGTGGTTTGGCATGATATTTATATTTTGTGTTGTATAACCCTATGAAATTGTGGCGTTTGTTTAGTACTAATTTGGGGCGCTCATAGTGACAACGTGGGGTGCCCTAGATAGGGAATATAGACTTGAGGAGTGTTGTTACAGCCCTACGCATGGATTGATGTCTATTATCCGACCAGAGAGTGGTTCGGAGTAGCATAGTGAATAGATGATATTTATGCATTCAATTATATTATTATTGTTGAGAGTGTTCACTAATGAAAGTATGATCTTTAGGCCTTGTTTCTAAACATTGAAACACCATTTACAACCAGTTTTGCTACATGTTTGCTTGAATCCATTTTTATTTCAGATTGCTACTATCACTTATAATCATCCATATTACTTGTATTTCACTATCTCTTCGCCGAACTAGTGCACCTATACAACTGAAAATTGTATTAGGTGTGTTGGGAACACAAGAGACTTCTTGTATCGTAATTGCAGGGTTGCTTGAGAGGGATACCTTTTACCTCTTCCTCCTTGAGTTCGATAAACATTGGGTGATCCACTTAAGGGAAACTAGTTGCTGTTGTACAAATCTCTGCACTTGGAGGCCCAACACTGTCTACAAGAATAGAAGCGTGCGTAGACATCAAGCTCTTTTCTGGTGCCGTTGCCGGGAGGTAAGGTAAAAGGTACTCACATCCTCTGTGAGTGCTCCAAGTTATTTCCTTTAGATTCTGCAATTATATCTTTTTGTTTCTTGTTTTTATTTTCACTAGTTATGCTTATTTTCACTTGGTCTTTCACTAGTTAGGCTTAATGGAAAACAACATAAATATGAGGAGACTTTATAATCTTTATCTTGAGTTAGGACATGAAGTGTTTGAAGAGAAAATTAAAAAACATATGGAGCTTTATTTGCATGCTAGTAGCAATATTATTAGCACTAATTCTTTGAACACTATTATTGCTAATTGTATGGAGAAGTCTAACCTTGGGGAAGCTGGTTTTAATGAATATGATATTTTTAGTCCCCCAAGTTTTGAGGAGGATATTTTCTTTGATGATACTTTGCCTCCAATATATTATGATTATAATGATTGTGGTATTCTAGTTCCACCTACTATTGATGATAAATTTTATGGTATCATGATATGCCTTATATATGCCTTATATATATGATGTTTAAAATGATGAAAATGCTATTTTCAGTCCACCTACTATTGAGAAGAAAATTAATTATGATAACAATATGCCTCCTATATTTGATGATTATGGTGATGAGAATAATAATGATAGCTATTTCGTTGAATTTGCTCCCACTATTATTAATACGAATGACTATAGTTATGTGGAGAATATGAATTCTTGTATGCATGTGGCTCATGATAAGAATGTTATATGTGATAATTATATTGTTAATTTTATTCATGATGCCACTGGATGTCAACAATAATCATAAACTTTACCGCAAAGTATATGAATAAGAATCATAAACTGTACAGCTAAGAGCACTTGACCGCTTGTCATCGGACACAATTATGTTATGATTGACAAGTTCAAATTAAGAATTTAGGGACTCTCGTATTTTATTCAATGTTTTGTCATGTTGTATTGCACATGACACATGATGATCGAAGACATAACAACTAGTCTTCCATTTCACATCGTCTACCCTTTGTGTTTTTCTTTCTTCTTTTTAAACCAGATGGAGATAGTAGATAGTACTAACTATTTTATGAATGTTTTTGTCTGAACAGTTCAACGGTTTATCATATTAGTGAGATAAAACAGAACAAAAAAAGAACAGAAAAAATAGGATGAGTGCAAATGGATGTCAACAAGAATCATAAATTTCATCGCAAAAGAAAAAATATGAATGATAAACTTTACTGCAAACTCTTTGTTCATCGTTGAGTTAGTTGAGAACTCCACATTCCTATAGCTCTTGCCCCGTTTTATGCCATGGATCAATGCCAAGTTACTATTAACAAGTTCAAACTAAATGCCAGGGCGTGCTAAATATCAGAGAACTCTCGATCGGTTCATTCCTTTCGTTTCGCCTCCAAACAAGAGATGAAGAAGGCCGGTCAATCCATCTCAAAGGGCACAATATTGTGTTTCCTAAGGTTTTGGAACTTTGTCGGAACTTCCTCAATTGCCCCGGTTTCGGTATTCACAATGTACTTGAGCTTGCGGTCACCCGTGACGAACAACGTGCCACTCTTTTCACCCACCCACATGCATTCCAATCTGTGCAGCCAGTGTGCAGAGCCTTGAGTACCCCCTCCGCATGTCTTCTTTGGTAGCTTGAACATTTTAGTGCGCACCCAGTCAAGCGCGCCATTGCTGTTGCTCCCTTTCTCGCCCTGACATGTCCAAGTCCTTAGCTTGAGGCTTCTCGAGCGCAGACAAAGAAACGAAAAATTTCCATCGACAGTGACGGCAAGCCGTGGTGAGCTGTAAAAGCTGGGCTCATGTTTGCACCGTTGAATCATCGGGAGCTTCATCAAGCGGACGTGGCCCGTCTCAATGCTGAATTCCAATGTGTAAAAGGTCAACTTGTTCGAGACAAGCCAATATACCTTGCCTCTGCACACTACACCCTCGCTAGCGACGGAGATGGGCCCCTCAACGCGAAAGCACTTGGTGGGCAGTCTACTCCATGTTGTCTCGGCCGACGAGAGAGTGTACAGACCGTATACCGATGTATCACGGCCGATGATTAATACTTTGTTGAAAGAGGTCGAGTAGCTTGACAATGATGAGCTTTGTCGTCCGCTAGAGCTACAATCTACGTCGGTTGTACGAGCCCGGCTCTGATTTCTATGTAATGGATATCTTTTGTTATGTAATGTTCCGTATTGTGAGACTTATGTAATGGATATCTTTTGTTATCACTTGTCTTTTGTTATCACTTGTCTTTTGTTGTTCATAAAACTATGTGTGAGACTTATTTTATTTGTGATTTAGTTATCACTTGTCTTTTATTGTTCTTCATTTTTTTGATATATTATTTGTATTATTAAGATTTTAAAATGAATTAATATTATTGTTCTTCATTTTTTGATATATTATTTGTATTATTAAGATTTTAAAATGAATTAGTATTATTGTTCTTCATTTTTTGATATATTATTTGTACTATTAAGATTTTAAAATGAATTAGTATTATTGTTCTTCATTTTTTGATACATTATTTGTATTATTAAGATTTTAAAATGAATTAGTATTATTGTTCTTCATTTTTTGATACATTATTTGTATTATTAAGATTTTAAAATGAATTAGTTCTATTTTTCTTAATTTTTTGATATATTATTTGTATTTTTAGAAATAATACAAATTAAAAGTTAAATTTTATTTATTTATTCAAAATAATTAATTACATCATTAATTTTGTTTATTAAAAGATTTATTTGAAATTCAGACAATAAAGAAATGTGGCATCGAGTCTCATGTTAATAGGATTGATATGATACTAGTATTACATACATGCGTGCGAAACACTTGGATGCGGGACGGGATGGAACTCGGAAGTTAAGCGTGCTAGTGCTAGAGTAGTGGGAGGATGGGTGACCGAGCGGGAAGTTTGACCATGAGTAAGTAATTTGACTAGAGATAATTGTAGTTAGACACTAAGCAAATAATACAAATTCTGAAGAAAAAAAAGGAGTGAAAAAAAGGGAGTGAAAAAAAGGTGCGAAAAATAATTAGAAACCAAATGAATTAAAAAAATTACGAAATAAATCTAGTCCCGGTTCATGTGGCCAACCGGGACTAAATGTCCTCCGCCTCCCGGCTCCGCCACCCGCCCACGTGGACGGGCCTTTAGTCCCGGTTCGCAGTCGGCGCGACTATAGAGTGGGGTCTATAGAGTGGGAAGTTTGACCATGAGTAAGTAATTTGACTAGAGATAATTGTAGTTAGACACTAAGCAAATAATACAAATTCTGAAGAAAAAAAAGGAGTGAAAAAAAGGGAGTGAAAAAAAGGTGCGAAAAATAATTAGAAACCAAATGAATTAAAAAAATTACGAAATAAATCTAGTCCCGGTTCATGTGGCCAACCGGGACTAAATGTCCTCCGCCTCCCGGCTCCGCCACCCGCCCACGTGGACGGGCCTTTAGTCCCGGTTCGCAGTCGGCGCGACTATAGAGTGGGGTCTTTAGTCGCGCATTGCTAGTCCCGGTTGCTGGGTCGGGACTACAGGCCCTGCCGAACCGGGACTACAGCCCTATTTTCTACTAGTGAATCATGCATAGTTAACTGTTAACTTTCCTCGTTAGTCAATAAATATCTACATGTACGACTGTTTTAATTTTCAAGGGAGCTTCAAAAATTCAACTAGCAACATTCTGCACATGAAGCAAGCAATATTAATCTCAACAAAGAAAAATCATGTTGTTCATCCGATGAAAAGGTCAATGGCAGGCAAGTAGTAACTTTGATCCTTGCCTTCATGCTACACCATGATGGCATGATCGGTGTCCTATTCCTAGCCAATGCCCACGTAAGTACTTAGTTAACTTGCACTCTCACAAAGTCTCCGACGCACAGCGCTGAAAAATCTGGTTGCTCTTAGTTACAACAAAGGATCAACTCATAGCAACTAACTCGAGGATAACTGACCAAATATTCTTCCCCCGAAAAAGTTGGCCACTTTTCGTATGGCTCCTCCTAGTTTATTCCGATTGATTGTACTGTCCGCCGAGCGAGACATGAAAAAGGCCGGCCAATCCATCTCAAACGGTATAGCTCGCATGACAACACCGTCAAACAATTCTGCCGCGCTCTCCATTGTGCCTGCTTCAAGATCGGCAATGTACATGCAGTTTTTGTTGTCCTTGATGAGCAACACACCGCTCATCTCACACACCCACATGCACTGCACTTGGACAATCTTACTCGGATTGGGTCGTTTTAGGCTGATCTTAGTGAGGTGCCAGTCTTGTGTCGGCTCGTTGCAACCTTGACGTGTCCATATATACGTCTAGTCCGGTACATTTACTATGTAAGCGAAGCACCGATAGCGCTCCTTCCTTATTGACGCTAAGCACCGGTGCACCGTAGAAATCAGAGCCGGGCTCGTACAATGCGATTGGGAGAGTGGTTAAGGAGACGTGAGCGGTCTCATCCGTGCTCACGCTAAGTATGTAGTGGCTCCATCTGTCCTTGTAGAGCCAGTGTGCCGTGCCCTGGCACACGGCCGCATCGGCCTGTAGGGGGTCGATAATTTCGCCATGCTCCAAAGGGTCAAAGAATCTGATAGGCGTGCTCCAGCTGAAATCAACGGACGTGAACACGTGGACGTTGTAACCTTCGTTGGCGTAGCTGACAATTATCACCTTGTAAAAGGTTGAGCTGTTTGTTGGCCATCGCCGTTCGTTCGAGCAACAATCCGCACGAGTAAGGATGGTACATCCCAGGATTCTGAGAAATCGTTCGTCGGCCTCTAAAGGGGCCAGCGCACGGCTTTCGCGGTCGAGCGGATCACACACCGCCAGGTAGACGAATGCCTCGATCCTCGTGTTGTTGTCGGGGCAAAACCACGCGAGAAGAAGGCCGCGACGCGACGTGAGCAGCATCGCGTGGTATCCGGGAGGTTCTGGGATGTTGAGGAAGCCGCAGCGATGAGCGAAGGGTGACCATGGCGCTGGGGTGAAGGGCGGCATGAACGCGGGGAGGATCCCTGGTACTATTCAGTTTTCACGTGGCAGCTGCTGGGAGAAAAAGCCGAGGAGGGAGGAGCGGTGGCGCACGCCCTCCGGCCAGCGACGGCGGAGGAAAGCGTCGTTGGCTATGAGGAGACGCCATCGTGTGCACGTCGCGGCACAGCGGAAGAGGTCCGGGATACCCGTGAGGCGCACCAGGATCTCCAGGACGACGTCTTCCGGCAGCGGCTCCTCCATGGATCGTCTTCCCGGCGATCGGAAGCAGCAAAGCGTTGATTGAAGATCCATTAGTGTACGTACGGGTGTATATATGTACTTTCTCCAGGCAGCTCTTATCTAGCTCCGTGTTGGAAACAGTTTCACGACTGTTAGTGTCGTAATCCAGATACAATTCTGCACGTACGCCCCGTTGTAATCGACTTGATGACCGAAAAGCGCAGTGAAACCGGGACCTGCAATAGTTGCCTAGCTAGTCGGACTCGGACAGTGTCCTTTGCTGCTACCGTCGCGTGCATGCAGTAGCTGGAGCGAAACAAGGTGGAGTTCCGCATGCAACTGTGACAAGAGCTGGTTACGAGTTCACAGCATATCAGTGAGTGGAAAAAGAATTTCACCCACCAGAAAAATAAAGAACCGGGATTCTCCAAAATAAGAGCATGATCAGCTCAGCACAAATCACAAGCGCTGCTATATATGTGCCTATGTTGGCTGCAACTCTATGCTCCAGAGGAATACACACGGATGGTCGTGTGAACCGCATGGTGGCTTGACTCTGAAGCTAAAGTAACGGACGCTTCATGGTTGTCCAAAGTATAGCGTAAGGGCATCTCCAGCCGTTGCACCCCCCTAGGGCCCAAAACGTCGCCGTTTTGGGGCCGCCGCGGCGCCAAACGGCGCTAATCTGGAACCTGTGTGGGCAGACTTCCCAGTCGCTCCCCGAGCCCAAGTTTCGGCCCAAAAAAACTCGATTTGAAAACTCGGCGCATTTTATTGAATTCAGCAAAGTTTGTACAAGTTCGACGCAAATTTAAACTAAAAAACAAATTTAAACTAAATTTAACCTAAACTACTGAAGGCCTAGGCGCGCAGCGATGGCCTGGCTGTAGTCGACGTCGTCGTCGTCGTCGTCGGGGCCGTCGCCGGGGCGCCTGCTCGTCCCCTGTCTGGGGTCGCCGCATCCGGAGTTGCCCCACCTGCTCGCCGCGAGGGCGCGCTGGATCTCGTCCTCCTCGTCGGAGTCGGGGTCGAGCACGACGTAGACGGGGTCCTTCGTCGGCGGCGGGGGAGGGACGCGGTGTAACACCCGGGGGATTCCCCCCAAATAGAAATTTGGTTGTTTTTCTTTTTTGCATTGCATCACATGCATCCTAGGCATTGCACCTTGTTTTCACCCAATGTCAACATTCAAACTTGTCCCATGTTTTGAAATCTTTTTTTAAACAAAACAAGTCAATGTGTTTTCAACAAATATGAATTTGAAATAATCATTATGCTTGGTTATTTAAAGGGTTTCCTATTTTAAAAATAAGCAAAATTCAATTTCAATTTCAAAAATAATGACACAATTTGAATTTTCAAAATCAAGCTGTCACGCACTTGTGCTTTTGCTCTGTTTGGCTAATAAAAAATTATTCCACATTTTAAAACCTCAGAAATCCCCTTCCTTTCTTCCTTTTCTTCTTCTACAAAAAAAGAAAAAGAAAAATAAAATCAAGCAAGCACAGCCAGTGGGGAGGCAGGCTTTCAAAGCGCACCTCCTAGCCAACCCACCAGGCGACCGAGCCCATCTCCTCTCTCCCCCCAGCCCACTTCTCCTTCTTCTCCGTACGATCACGAGGAGGACGTGATCCCTCCCCCTGCCTGTCACTGTCACCTCCTCCCATGGTCCCCTCCACCCAAACCCCTCTCCCTTATCTACCCCGAGCCCCAAACCCTAATCCTATCTTCCCTCTCCTTCCTTCACCCGCCGCCATCCTCTTCTTCTCTTTCTCTTCCTCCCCGATTCGTTCCCCTCTGTTCCCAGTTCTCTGAACTTTCTGAAATTCGAAGTTGCCTCCATGGCCGAAAGTTGCGGGCCACGGCGAGGTCGCTGCGGTCATCGGCGTTGATCCGGGAGTGCGGGAATGGAACCGGGGGACCTCCCTCTACGCCCTTGTCCCCTCGGTCGGCCCGGAGAGGAGCCAGGTCCACGGTGCCGTCGGGTTCTTCCGCCGCCCATCTCCTGGCGGCCGCAGCTCCGTCAGACCGCGCCGTCCCGAGCCTCCTGCCGCTGATCTGCGTCGACGACCCCCCGGTGAGCCCTCCGCCGTTGGGCTACCTCCATTCCCTCTCCTCTCCCCCTTGCTCTGGTGCTCGCCGTCGTGCAGCCGTCGTGGTTTCTCCGGCGAGCTCGCTTGCTCGTCTGTCACCGTGCGTGTGCAGCTTCAGTTCGTCAGGTTTTCGTCCGGGAAAAAACATGTCAAAAGCAGTCTGTCGCTGTATTGTTCACGAGCAGCGCAGTGGCCCAGTGGCTAGGCCTTGTGTGCGTGCACCAGCAGGTCTCGGGATCGAATCCCAGTCGAGGCAGAAAGCCATCCCTTTTTTCCTCCTTTTTCTTTTATTTCCCGATTCCAGAAAAAACAGATCTGAGTCTTTATTTGTAAAATCCATAACAAATTGAAAAATGATCCAATTTCAATGATTCAAATTGCTATGGATTCAGAATCTTGTGCTCTTTCTGTTAGTCACAAAGTTGAAACATGTTTCTGTAATAAATTTTGCACTAAATAATTAAATACAGAAAATGCAATAAAAATTGGAAACTTTGGAAAATAATAACTTGAGTTCTGTTCATCCAAATTGAGCAAACTTGAGCTCTAAAAATTTGTCTTAACAAAATTTACACATTGGTATTTTATTTGGTCACAATTGAATTAAATTTGAACATGTTTACCTCTGTTTACTAAAAAGGGCAGAATGAAAATGCCTATGGAAAAATGCATAATAAATTCAATAATGATCCAAAAATTATGTTTAATAGCTCAAAATGTTCAGTGAAACATTTGCTACATGTTTTCAACCTCTTCAATACAAATTTTTTACTGTTTTCCCTAATTAAAAGTGGTGCAATAATTCAATGCTTTAATTACACCTTTTAAATTGCAAAATTCATAACTTGGGCAATTCAAATCCAATTCCAACATGTAAAATATGTTTTCCATCCCATTTTTCATGAACTTTGCAAATATCAACTTTGTTTTCTGTTTTGAACAATTTAAATTGCTGAAAACAACTATTTCTTAATTAATGCATTTAAAATTGTCAATTTAATAACTTGCTCATCAAAAATCCAAATTCAACAAATGAAATATGTATTCCATCTAAAATTTTGTGTTCTTTCCAAATATAAATTTTGTTATCTGTTTTGAACATTTAAAATTGGTGAAAACAACAAATGTTTGTTTAAATCATTTAAAATACCAAAGTTCATAACTTAATAAATAAAATTCCAAACTTGGTAAACAACATATCAAACTGAAGCTATTGTTGTTTTCTTATTGTTTTCATCATCCATGCATCATTCTAATCAACTTTCACATGATGGTTATTTGTAGATCATTTAATTCAACATTAATTCATGGGCTTTTCCATATGCAATCCAAATTGCATATGGGCCCATTTAAATATGTTTACCATGTCAACTAGTTTATCTTTGATGCATCCTTACACCTGTCATGCATCCATATCTTGATCATGCTGGATCTTTTGCCGTAGAAGTAATTGTTGCATCCGGTGTTTGTTCTAGTTCGTTGCTTCTTCGCGGATAGGACGTTGAGATGATGTGAGCGACGACAAGTTCTGCGGATGTACCTCTACTTGCTGGATTCCAGGCAAGTATACTCACTTGCTACCTATGGCTGCCTTTCATCACTTGTTACCGATTCTTTCTGTTATCTTTATGCTAGCCTTATGATTCGATGCTTGTGTCTCGATCCTATCATATGTTTACCTTGCAGCCATGATATAGCCTTCCTTCCACTTCCTATTACCTGTTGCTTGTTTACCTTGTTGGCCCTCGTGTCGTAGTTGCATGCTTAGTGTTGTTTGCGCTCAAGTCTTGTTGTCCGTCTTATCACCTGTTTAGTTTGATAGTTGGGTTTCAACTTAATCAACAACATGTTAATGTTTTGGGTAATATAAATTTGATGATAAGGCACCGGCAGGAGGCCCGGCGTGGTTTTGAGGCCTGCTAGTGTCGAACTTAATTAGGAAAAGGGTCTTGTCCTTCGATCCATGATGAGCGCGCTAACCGCATGTGGGAAGCGAGTATGGGCGCCCCCCGCAACTTTGATTCGATTCGCATCTCGTCCAAATCGCCTCATTTAGTTCGGGTTTTCCATTTGCCGCATGCATATACAGGTGCGAACCCTTGGCGCCAGGGTGAAACTTTTGTAGTCGGCATTTAGGGAGACACGTTCTTAGAGTGCTATGAGGGTCCCCTTTTCTTCATGGGGCTTGATTAGCCGTGCGCTCAATTTCACGGGGTTCTTTGGGCTTGATGCGAAGAAGAGTTGGGTTGTGTTGAGTGCCTCGCTTGGTGGAAGGGCCTTTCCATCTGGCGGATTATTCTTACGTGTACGGCCAAATTGGTGCATCCCTACAGGGTTAAATCTTCTCGAGAAGCCGTGTTGTCCGCGGTTATGGATGACTTGGTGAAAGTGCTGGCTAACAAGCACTCAGACAACTTACACTTAACGATGATAACTTGACTAGTAATATAGATTACCTCCACCATAAAAATGAATATCACCTTAATCAACAGTGTGAGTTTCCTTGGGTTGCTTCCTTAGTAGGGGGTAACACTGGATGGGTATTGTTTGGAGAGTAGTTATAGTTGGTTGTGTCGCGCTATCTTATCCCTTTCTTTTAGCCGGATGTTGTAGCGCGTCTCTGTAGTTAGTTAGTGCAGCCCGCTGCCGCTTCTTTGCAATCATCCCTTCCTTTCCGTTGTACCCAAAGTATTTGTATCTTGTGATGATTGGTTACGCTGGTATCTTGTGAGTATGGTTTGTCCACTTTCCAGTACTTAACCGTACTGACCCACGAATCCCTTTCATGGCTGCATATTCCATATTGCAGTCAACAGGTTTGAAGTCTGACGACGTTAGCTTGGGAATCCCTCCGGCTTGGCCTGGGCAGGGATTGGACGCCATCGGTTATCTTCAGGACTCTTAGTCCAATTTGTATCTTGCCCGTAGTCGGACGCTATGTTGTTTCTTCCGCTGTTATTTGGATCTTTGTATTGTATCAGTTGTATCCTTGGCTCGTGTGAGTCGTCTTGTATATACCTCCTCTGTTGTTGTTGTGGATTATTCGTGAACTGTTGTAATGTTATCACAAGTGGCAACCTGAAATCGGTTATTATGTGGACTTTGGCGGAAATACTGAAATCTGCATAGTGCCCGATCTCGGGGCGTCACACGCGGCCGCTTGCCGCGTTGGCGGCAGCCTCCTGGTCGCGCGCCGCCTTGCGTTGTTCGGCCTCAGCGAGCAGGCGGCGCTGGAGCTCCAGCTCCTCAGCGGTGCTCTCCCGCAGGCTCCAGTCCGCCCCACTTAACTTGTCGGGTCTCATTTCTTACCAGACCCACGACCCGGTCGGGTTCGGGGCCCCAACGGGTACCCATTTAAGGAGCGACACCGATACACGTGGGGAATAAAACAATGGAATATTGGGATGAGGTTGGTCGGAATAGACACATATGTACGTGTGTTGTCTCCGTGACTCCAGATTCCAACGCATCCATGTGATGTGTGAGGTTTGTGGTCCATAGCTCGTGGACGTGTGGTTAGACATAGAATTATTAGGGATATGATTAGCACTTAGAGCGGGTCTGCGGGTACGGTTTTGCCACCCCCATACCCGCCCCATTAGACCTGGCGGGTCGATCATTTTACCAAACCCTCCCTATTTAAGGCGGGTGCCCGTCGGGTTTGCGGGTTTCGGGGCCCCATTGCCATCCGTAGCCGCGTGATCTCCTGCCACCAGAACTCGTCGTAGCCGTCCGCCGGTAGGCGTTCGGCCACCTCCATGGCGTCGCGCACCTCGCGGATGGCCCGCCGGAACTCCGCGTCCGTTGACGGGAGCGGAGGCACGGGCACCCCACCCGCGCTGAGGGCCCAGCGCCAGAGCTCGGGAGGCGGCTGTCCGGCGGGCACGGATAGCCCGCGCGGTACAGCGTCATCGCCTCGTCCCGGCGAAGTTGGCGGCGGATCCATCTGTTGGCTGCGGCGGCGCTATTGTAGTTCACCATTTCTGCGTGGAGGAATGAGAGCACGAGGGAGAGAAGAGCGCCGAGGAAGGAGAGAAGAGCGAGGTGGAAGAATGGGGCGGGGTGGCGAGCGGCGGGGGCCTTTTGTAGCCTGCCGGGTATTTACTGCGCGCGCGTCTCCTCGCTGCCGCCCGCCACGCCATTACGCCGGCAGCCTTTGAACGGGCGCATGCACTGGGCGGCCGCCACACCATAAACGCCGACAGCCTTTGACCGACGCGCAAGCCGAGAAGATGATCACGTGGGGTTCTGTTCCTGCGCTTTTTCGTCGCGTCACTGACAGAGCTGGCCCGCGCGTGCTGCCGCGCAGTTTCGCCCCCCAGGCCGAATCCAGCGGGTTGGGTTTGGCCTGGGTGCCACGGCGCGAAATAGCGCCGAAACGGCGCTATTTGGTCTTCTGGGGGGGGGGCGACTGGTGAGGAAACGGCGCTATTCGCCGCTTTCGGCGCTAAAAAAGCCGCCTGGGGGGCTCTGGGGGGGGGGGGGCGACTGGAGATGCCCTAAGGCAGGGGTGCTTGAACTAGCTCACTCATAATTTTAAGGTTGTTCTATCGATCCTTGAGGCCTGCTTGGATTGTACTAGTGGTTGATCAGGCTAAAACCGGTGTAATTTGCGGGGGAAAATTTACGAGCGTGGCCTCAAATCCTGCTTGGTTCGATGTAAAATCCGCCGGGCACCATCGAGTTGCGCATTCGTCCGGAATTTTTTCCACAGCTGTGGAGGTTAGACCAAACACACTGTGAAAGAAAAGCGGTTCCAAAGGCCATACGAATCGGTTCAATACACTGCAGATAGATGCATAATATACTCTTTCTTATTTTTGAGTGGCTGATCTTTGTGGCCACCTTGAGCGATCCGTGAACTGTAACTCGTTTAAACTCACGATTTTCTTATCTTTTAATAAATACCGGCTGTGTGCATCATTTTGATGCAGAGACCGGGGCAGAGGCTCCCATTTCTAAAAAAAAAGCTAGGTGAAAAAAGCGATTCCAAAGTATGTCAGGGAAAGAAGCGAATCAAGAGTTTGATGCGGTTTAAAGGAATCAATATGTCAGGGCATGCATAATAGTCCCACATGTAAGAGAAAGAAAAGGGAGGAGATCCTTGCTGTGAGAAGAGAGAGAGGATGATAGTTAATTATATTTGCATGGACAAATGGCCCACCTCAAAAGCGCTTCAACAATTCATCACACTGCAGCAAAACTGGACCGATTCCTATCTCTGCCATATTTTCTTTTGAATCGATACCACGGTGTAGATGGTCTTAGCGCTACAATCTGCCGGTTTCCTTGTGCACGGAAAGAAACAGCCGGAAACTGCAACGCGTCGAAAATTGAACCAAGCCCCCAAGCGGGGCCTGAGAGTGTTAACTTCCAGACGGTGGGTCCATGTTCAGCCAGTATCAAAATTCCTGATGCCTCTCTTTCATATACACTAAAAATCAGAATAACTACTAATATCTGATTACAAAAGTAGTGGTAGAAGACCAAACGGAGCATATCTGGAGTCCTATTACTCATGGGGAGCTACTAGGTATATATAGTGGAAAACTGGGTACTGAATGCCACTGAGTTTAGATATTTATCCGCTCTTTTATTGGAGTTGAGTTATTGACAAATCATTATGCATGCAACTACTACACTGCTACATGTGCAACAACTCGTCACATGGGAAGAGTGATCACTCTCAATGGATCTAATTAATGCTTATTCTGGTTTTCCATATATACAAAAACTAAACTCATCACATGTAAAGTTGATTGCTAAGGTCTTGATCTGAAATACCAGGTGGGCTGCGTTTTTCTCTGTGCATTTTGGCGTTCAACTTTAACCATCTGTTATTCTCAAAAAAAAAAAACTTTAACCATCTGTTTGAGAAACAATACATGTTTTGTGGGCTACAAAAAGATATACCATTTGGTTCTGTATTTGAAAAAGTTTCATTGATCGAATATTTTATGACAACTCCATGTATTTTACTCTCAAGCATGTTTCAAGAACCTGATTTTCCAGCTATATTTTCTTTTTTGATGAGGTCAAACTATATTTATGAACATATTCACGCACATTCCTGCACCCCTGTGATTCTTCGGGAGAAAATGTGTAAACATTGCTACTTGTTGCAAGAGGAACATCTGGACTCTGGAGGTACATACAAACTGTATTACAAGGCAAGGAAAATGGCAGGGAATAAAGAATGGCAATCGACTATACAAAAATTCTGTTCTCCGCACGATAAAGGCTTGCTTGCTGCATCAATTCTCTCCCAAATCTTCACTAAGCTTCCGTCTTGTTGACCCTGAAGGAGTCCATGACTCTCCTCAGGTCCCCCTCTTCCTCCAAGAGCACCCGCTCCGGTGACTGCAACCGGAGCGCGTACAGCCGGTTGTTCTCGACACCTAGGACCGTCAGGTAACGCCGGTCCCACTCCAGCCTCTGCACCCTGTCTGACGGCATCACTGCTAGCTCATTGTTGCTGGCGTAGGACTTTATATTCACCTGGAAGCACAGCATAGCAGCACATCTTAAGCTTTCAAGCAAGCAGGTTTCAGCAAACACGGGCAGAAATAATATCATTAAAATGTACATCTTTATCAGATTATGCTATCTGCGTTTGAATGTTTCAGTTACCTCGACTTCGTAGTAGAGCTTGCCATCATCAGCCACCTTAGACGATGCTGACAGCACATTGGACTCGCGTCGAACGCCTAGCCTGGTGGACATGAACTCCGTCAGGTACTGCTTCAGTACTCCCTCTGCGGCCTTCTCCGGAGGGCCTAGGTCCTCGACGGTTTTGTAATTTGATGAAGAAGGGGACGATATATCGACGGACATGTTCACGTCGAGGAGGACCGGGTCTCTGAAGAATATGTCCGCGCCAGCTCCTCGCACCTGGATCCATCCTTTTGGGTACAGGAAGGAGTAACCGTCAAAGGTGTCGATGTACTCCCTGAATGCACCGCCTGTGGTCTCAGCTAGGGCGATCCGCTTTGGCCCGAAAAGCAGGAGCGCTGAAGTGGATAGTAGTGTGGATAGTACATTCCTCCTGGGAACTGCAAAAAATCTTTTAAGCTCATTTGCAATTTGCAACAATGTAATAATTTTAGAATTTGGTGACATGCAGTGACCATGGCAATTATCAAAGGCCTTCCAAGTTATCTGAACACATATTTTCAGTGATTTATAATGTACTTTGCAAATTAATGAAGACATTTTTTGAAATCACAGATGCCACACTAAGAATAAAGCACTCGACCATGGCTACGCTGGTGACTGGTCCAAATCACAAGGTCCTTGTACACTTTACAATGGTTCACTAGGTTACTTCTCAGCATTTAGTATCCAGTGACCAAGTAATTTTATTAGCGTATGCCAGTGGCGCATGGAGCGATATTCTTGGAGTGAATCATGAACTTCAGGTTTACAAATTTTCTTCTTTGACAGGTAAAACAACATAAGGACACAATGTGTACCATCAACCTATATGCACATCAACTTTGTCTGCCTGCCGGGCTTTCTACATCAGGACTCGTCTAAAATCTACACACCGTTAACTGCTCCCATCAGTCCTCCTATCAGCAGTTATGTTATCGCTATCATCCGTTTCAAAAGAAAATATGGATTTCAGTGGCATATGCCTACAAAGCATGCAGTGATTCAACACAAGTCTACAGAAGAGAGTTACATGGACTGAGACTGTTTGAACATAAAATCAACAGCAGAGATGTCTAGAGATTGTCAAAATATCACTATGAGAAGCAGTGAACATAATTTCAAAAGCAGGGGTGTCTAGGACTTCTCACACTAGTAGGCTACTACTTCTTTGACACACTGTACAAATACAATGATGAGAGATCTGTGTACGATTGGAAGAGAGTGAAAGCATTGGCATGTGGCACTGGCCGTGTGCAATTGGAAGTTAGTGAAAGCATTGCATTTGTATTATATATTAGCCGGTGCTGCTTTTTACTCAGTACTACCCTACCTCAACCACCCTCGCTGCACCTACCTACTCTTTTGTACACATGAAGTAATTTCTTTTGTGCATCTAACATAAGAAAGAATGATATAATTCCATCAAACAACACTTAAGTTTTTGTCCCATTGATATGCACTGGGGACAAATGTTGTGAAACAGAGAGATTATTAGATATGATGATGGTTGGCAATGCAGCAGCTTTGCTTCTGTTAGCACAGTAATTTGATTTGCACAAGTAAAGGCTAGCTAACCCCAAATTCTCATCAAGGACCTTAACTAAAATAGTTGATTTCCTTGTTATGCTACTATTTTCAGCAACTATTGAAAAATATATTTAGTATAGCAAATTTTACAATATTTCCGTAATACCCTTTCCATTACCTTCTACATGACTTGCTCATAGTTCAGATACAATGAAGTTGATTTAGTTAAGAAAATCTAGTACTATGACAATCTCTTAGTATAGGCACCATGAAAACCAGAGGAGGGTGTGCATCAATTAGACGGAGCCAATTTTGGTCAACGTATTATAATGAACCATCCTATGTCTAAAATGACCATAACACAAGTATACCACATGATTGCGATAATGAGTTTTCCCGTGATTCTAAGGTGGTTATTCCCTTGAGAATATTATTGCCTATTCCGGGGATGGATGCATGGGCTTGTATCAAAATTCCCGGTGCCCCTTGTTCCCATACATTAAAATTAGTACACAAGTTTACAAATGTAGTGCTAGAGACCTAACAGATCATAGATGGGGTCAGATATATACAGTGGACAAGGTATACATAAAACGGGTAGTCCATGCCATCTGAGCCATCATATTAATCTGCTCTTTTATTTGAGTTTAGTTATTACAAAAGATGCACACACGTACTACACTGCTACGTGTGCAATAACTTGTCACATGCGAGGGTCCAGTTAACCTTCAATGCAAAATTATGACAAACTGCAGCTGTAGATGCCAAGCATAAACTTGGCTTACCATTCGCCATTTGGAAAGAGTTTTTTTTTATTAGTGTAATGCTTATTTTGGCTTTCTACACAGAGATTAAGGAGAGACTAAATTAGTAGAAGCCCCACGCCAGCAATGAAAGTGAAACGAGGTGCCATCAAATTGGAAGCATTATTCGGTAGGTGCCAATCAAACTTCAATCTTTTTTCAAAAGGTTGGTGATATGAACCGTCTAGTTATTAGCAATATGCGATCATATATCTACCAATGTCCATGAAGAAATTCTGTTGGTTCTCATCAATCTCCACTCAGCAAGCTCATTATTTAAGCCTTAAGAAGGGTTGATGTTAAGTGGAACATACTATGCTTTCGTGCTCATAACAGCGAGAGTTGCTGTAAAAAGTGCCCAGTTTTTTTCTACAGCTTGTTATTTAGGCAGCTTCTAAAACTCATTTGTCCCAAGCATCTGCTTAATTAGGGCTCAGACGGTGACCAGAAAAAGTCCAGCATCTCGCCAAATGCCTAAGGCACATAAACGGTGGAGGGTGGCGCATCTCCTCTCCCTACCCTATTCTATGGCCGGCAAAGCCTAGGCAGCGTCAGCATCCTAGATACCTTTCGATCACTACTCTTCTTTGTTGGGAAACACGGAGCCACACACACTTTATCCTGTCTTGTAGTATTTTCAAAGTTGATCGAATTGTGTATGCTCTATGTAACAACCGAGATTGGATTAACTTGTCATACCTGGTATTCTGCCTCGTATCTATGTATAGTTCAAATTTGCAAACTGATACTGCCCGGTCCAGTACGTCTATTTGGTACTCATGCATGTATATGGTATTTAGCAGTTAGAAGTGGTGTGTGGGATAGGATCACCTGGATCTGAATGTTCCATTCCCTTTATTTCATTGCCTGCAGTGGTTTTTACTGAATTGACCCGCACACATTGACCGCGCCGATGTAAAATCAGATTACCACAAGTTTAGATGTAGTATCCTTCCAAGAAATTGCAGGTATACAACTATTTACAGCGTAGTAGTTTGCAAATTAATACAGCTGAATATCAGCACGAGAAAAGTTTCAGGTCACAGATGCCACCGCATTACGAAAAAAAGGTTCTAGACCATGGCTATTACTGGTTGGAACAATGGTTACTTGCTTTTTTGAAAGATCCAGCAAAGCTGCCTTTGATTTCTTAGTAGTTAGAATAATTACATGTAGCCCTTGGGGCAAAGGATTAAACAGAAAAAAATAAAAGAGCATCCCGGAGAGCCAAGGGATAACCCAGGCTTGCTTGTCAGCATTTAAAATATGTTGCTGGAGGCAGTCGATGTTCTTGGAATGAATCATGAACTTCAGTTTCACAAACTTTCTTCGCAATCACACAATATGTTCCATCAATCTATTCTACGCATCGAACTTTGTCTGACCGCATGACTCTCTACATCTGGACTTGTCTGAACTCTATCAGCATTTCTGTATGTCTATTGTAATCTCTCCATTTCTGTATAATTGCTTTGCGTGTAAACAGCAGGGTCGGACCTATACGGTGTGCACCATAAATGTAAAGTTCAGTTGGAATCTGTGGATGAAAACAAACCTCGTACCTCAAAATCTCAGTGGGGACCTCAATGGACGAAGGCTGTGACGGGGTGGAGACAGCATCAGCAGGAACGCGCGCGATGTCCCGTGGGGCGAGGTGGAAGGAGGGGAACGGCGACGCACGGCGCGAGAGGCGGGAGGTGAGGGTGCAGTGAGGGCGTGGGAGCTGGACTGCGGCGACTGTTGTTGCGCCAAGGCACGGCATGGCTGCAGCTGTGGAACGGCAGCGATGTGGCGACGATGCGGCTCCTATCTCTTATCTTCAGAAAATTATTAGGACACACACACGGGACGTGGAGAAGAAAGAAAGGCGCGTCCGGTTGGGCCTGTATTTATGCTTGGGCCTTCCTTCGTCAGATCTTTCGGTACCACTTCAACCAATTTCCTCCGTCCATAAAAAACAAAAATCATCCGAAGGTATAAAAAAATGGGCAAGTGCTGAGATTCCACAGAAATCTAATCCTCCTGCTCATCCAGCTGACACGTATCCCAAAAACCCGATTTTACTACACAACTTCCCTCTTTTGCTGCAGTATAGGGGAAAATTTGTGGACAAAAATATAACAGAAAAAGACTGGACTCATAAAAAACGTGGTAGCAAACATTTTGTACTACTATAGCAAACACGAAGAATAATTGCAGCAAAAATCTGTGCTATTGTAGCAAAAAAATTGATTTCGCCGGAGACATCGCCGGACACATTGTAGCAAAAACTTTATACTACGATAGCAAAATCAAAAAAAAATATAGCAAAAAAAGGTCTTCTACTGTAGCAAAAAAGCTGGGTTCGTCGGAGACATTGCCGAAGACTCTCGCGGAAAAATATTTTTAGCAAATAATTTATACTATCATATCAAACCTAAATAACAACTACAGCAAAAAAATTGTGCTATTTTAGCAAAAAACTAACTTCGTCGAAGAAAAACTTGTGCTATTATAGTCGTCGGGCATGCAGCAATACGTTGGGATGGTTGTTGGTTGCTAGTTGTTGGGACGAGGCTGCTTTTGTCCGCTACTACCGACGATGTCAGGTCCCAGATCGGTCAAACGTGGTGGACCCCGTCCTGGCCACGCGGCACGTGGAGCAAGCGGTGGACGCGCGCGTCCCATCCTCCGGGTTAAGGGAAGCTTTTCCCAGAAAAAAAAACAATTTCCTCGGTTCTAAGGCCATCCACGATGCCGCGCTTATAGCCGGGCGCTAGGAAATAAATCCTAGGGCTTCTTCATAGGAATGCTAAAGGATTTGTGTAGGATAGAAATCCTATAGTTAGTTTTTCTTTGAAGCCGTTTGATTCATAAGACCATATCATATAGGAAAAATTTCCATAGAAATTTTGTAGTACAAACTTCATAGGAAAATAACATAAGGTTGGACCTCATGGAAAATTTCATTCACTCAATCAAACATGCTTTTTCTTCCCATAGGATTCAACGAGACATGCCATTCTAATCATATGATTTTCCTATTTCTACACTTTTAGGCCTTCTTTGATTCATAAGATCTCAAAGTGAAGGAATAGGAATAGGAATAGGGACGGGATAGGAATGCAACCGGAAAAGAGAGGATTAGAATGTTGGGAATATGTCCTAGAAGCAATCATGTATGATGTAATTTCCACTGTATTCATAAAGTTATTAAGTTGTCCTTGTGTTGAACATCTGATATATATCATTGAATATGTGATTCGATTGTGGAACTATGTATTCATGTTGTTCATACTAAATTGTCCTTGGTCATTTAGGTTGTGCTGGACACACACTCTAGACTAATGTGAGTGTTGGCTGATGACACGGTTTCACTTGTCATGGGCATGGTGATGTCATTCCAACGTTCACGGACTTGGCTAAAGAGTTTAGCAAGTCGGACTGACCCACATTGAGATGCAACGATCAAGTCGTCATTTGCATGTCTCAATCAATGTAATCTTTAGACCTGAGGTTGTCGCACAATCCGAGTTGTGGATCACCGACTTAGGTTCTGTCAAACGTTGTTCTGTGACAATGCAACTATAAAGCCAGAGTTCGGGTCGAATGAGAAGCAAATTGCGTGATGTGGATAATCAAGATGGGATTTTGCCCCTCCGAATGGAGAGATATTCTCTGGGCCCTCTCGAGTGATATGATTCAGGAAGCATGGCCATGCGGGACTCAGTTAAATGTTAACTGTGTCGGTTGACTAAGAGTTAGTCAGATGAATCACATATCACGGATCGAGAAGAGAGTCGAACTATTTAAGCGATGACGATAAATCGCCTATAGTTCGACAAGGTATATCGTGAGGCAAAAGGGACTAAGATGAATATCACATTGAAAGGTATGTCGTCATGACTCAATGGGACTTGGGAGTCGGCACGTTCTGCTAGGAGCCGCTACCGATTGATCGATTGAGAGTCGGACTCCAATCGTGTCCAAGTCGCCATGAGTCTGCAGGGTCGCACACTTAAGAGCGGGAGCAAGTATTGGTTGGGTTGGACCCGAACCGGAAATAGACTGATTTTGTGAGTCGGACTCACAGAGGGAATGTGCCACAAGTGTTGTGAAGCCCACTACCATTCGCTATATAAAGAGGGGCGCAGGTTGCCCAGCGGGCACGTTAGTCCACTCTCCCATGCGTTGGGAACCCTTGCCCCACTCAGTCCAGCCGTCGCACCGGACCTAGCAGTCCGCCGTCGGAGCTCCTCCTCGTACGTGTGGATACCGGCAGAGGTGTTGTACGTTTAGCACTTCGACGTTCGAGGGATCGGATCGGCTGGATCGGATCGTAGGACTGCACTGCCCCGACGCGCTGCATCGATAATCCGCACCTGCGCGTCTAGTGGTAATACTCGTGGCCTTCTACCTCGGCTAGATCTTGGAAGTACCGCGTAGGAAAAAGTTTTTGTTTATCTCTACGCGTTCCAACAGTGGTATCAGAGCGGTAGCTTCTGGTATTAGGCCCGAGATGCGTACATATGTGATATGTAGTTAGCGTTAGATGTGATCTAATTGTTGTTTTGGTGCTCGGTCTATGAGATAGATCGGTTTTGTACAAGGTTGATTGGATCAATCGTACTCGGGGTTAATGGATGATCATGTTTCCGTGATCATACTGCTAAGGTCGTGGAACAACTTACCCCTACCGGTCGGCTTCCGCCATCGGGGTATACCGTGACACATAAATCCAGTTGCGGTGATCGAAGATCAAAGATTTGGTCGAATCGGAATACGGATCAGATTCGGGTAAAATCGTTTTATCCGATGAAGAAATCCATGATCGGAATGCAGATGAGATCTGCGTTTTCCGAAATCCGGCTAGCGGGACCGCCGGCTTCGCCCTGTCGTAGCGCCTTAGATGTCGTTGCGAGTTTCACAACGCCGGTAGATATCGTATCTATGCATAAATTACTTTTGCAGGAAGTTGTGAATGATATGGCTTATGTGCATGTGATGTGTGTAATCCATACATGATATGAGTATCATGTTTATGTCAGCCGGCTGGAGCCTAGGTTCTATCATTTTATTGTATACCGGCCTGCGTGTCGGATTCACTATGTAAATTTTTATTTACTAGCTAGTGTAGCTTGTTGGAGAACCCGAAAGGCATGCAAGTCGATGTACAAGTCGGCTACATGGAGTAAGATGGCACGTGACAAGAGTTGGCACGAGTCGACTTACAAGCTTTGTGGAGATGGAGATCGCCATGAAGAGAGCCATACCATTTCACATTATAATTGATTTATTTGTGTTATTGTTATGTCTCTATTTACCTCTATTTAGATAGTTGGTAGATTATATAATCCCTCAAAGAAGGTCTAGTCGGTCGCCCCGCCATTGCTGCACCATCACAAGTCGGACATTCTTGGTAGTGGGCTCATAAAATTGAGGTGCTACCAATTCTTTCCGGTTAGGTGGGTTTGAGTCGGACTCTTACAAGCAGAAGCACTTGGTAATCTAGACGAGTCCATCACAACGGTTGTGGGGCTCGGGGCGAGGTAGCTTGGGAGCCGGGGCATGTGATGTCACCCAACTAACAGGAGTCGTATTGGATACGATTGGCAAGATGTTGCCTACCTAGATCACTTGACGGCTAGCGGTGATGCTAAAGCTCACTAGTCGGCTTGCTTATTTAGGATCTTGAATCACTTAGCAACCATCGGAGGGATGTTGGTTCTAGTGGGAGCATAAGTATTAAAGCGTTTAATATGCCTGCTCTTTTATGAATACATGTCTTAAGTGTTTTTGCATATTTTCTGTTGTAGATCAATGGCACCTAGCAACCTTCCCCAGTTGTCCACTTTTGCGTTGAGGTCAATCCTAGAGAAAGATAAGCTTAATGGAACTAATTTCACCAACTGGTCTCGTAATCTGAGGATAGTCCTCAAGCATGACAAGAAAGAACATGTTCTAGAAACTCCACTTCCAGAAGAGCCAGATGACGATGCGACTGTCGCTGTCATGAATGCCTACCGTAAGACTAGAGATGAGTCTACGGAAATTAGCTGTCTTATGCTTGCACACATGGAACCGGACTTGCAGCAGCAGTTCGAGAATGTTGAGGCCTACGATATGATCGAAAGCCTCAAAAGTATGTTCCAGGCTCAGGCAAAGACCGAGAGGTATCAAGTCTCTCAAGCTTTGCTGGGCTGTAAGCTGAAAGATGGCGATCCACTGAGTCCGCATGTAATCAAGATGATTGGTTACATTCACTCTCTGGATCGGCTGGGCGTCCCAATTAACGAAGAGTTTGCTACTGATATAATTCTGAACTCTCTTCCTAGTGTGTATGGTTCGTTCATCTCGAACTACTATATGCATGGTATGGATAAGAGTACCACTGAATTACATGGGATGCTCAAAACGGCAGAGGCTGATCTCAAGAAAGGCGCCAGTCAAGTGTTGATGGTGCAGAATAAGGCTAAGTTCAAGAAGAGTTCTTGGACTAAGAAGAAGAAGGATAAGTCAGGAGGTAGCACCCATGGCCCTGTCCAGAGTGCTCCTCAAAGACTAAGCCATCTCCTACAGCCGGAGCCAATTGCTTCTATTGCAAGCAGGATGGCCACTGGAAGAGGAACTGCACCAAGTATTTGGCTGACAGAGCCAAGAGTGGAGGTATGACTTCCGACTCAGGTACACTTGTGTAAAATGTTATAGACATTTATCTTGCTGATGCGCCTAATAGTTCTTGGGTATATGATACCGGGTCAGTTATTCACATATGCAACTCGTTGCAGGGACTGATAAGAACTAGGAGCGTGGCAAGAGGAGAGGTTGATATTCGGGTCGGCAACAAGGCGAGAGTCGCTGCGTTGGAAGTCGGCATGATGCAACTTCATTACCTTCAGGATTTATTTTGGAACTAAATAATTGTTATTATGTTCCAGCGCTTAGTCGAAACATTATTTCCGCCTCATGTTTGATGAGACAAGGTTATGAGTCGAATATTAAGAATAATAGTTGTTCTTTATATTTGAAAGATATGTTTCATGGCTTTGCACCCGTTCAGAACGGGTTATTTATTTTAAATCTTGATAGTGAATCAGTCTATAACATAAATGTTAAAAGGTTGAAACCAAATGATCTAAATATGACTTACTTTTGCACTGTCGGCTTGGTCATATAAGTTGGAAGCGCATGAAGAAGCTCCATGATGATGGACTTCTAACTTCGTTCGACTTAGAGTCATTCGAGACATGCGAAGCATGCCTACTAGGCAAAATGACCAAGACACCTTTTGCAAGGAGTTGTGAAAGGGCATCCGACTTGTTGGAACTAATACATAGTGATGTATGTGGTCCAATGAGCACGATAGCCAGAGGTGGTTATGAGTACTTCATTACCTTCACTGATGATTTGAGTAGGTATGGATATATCTATTTAATGAAACACAAGTCGGAAGTCTTTGAAAAGTTCAAGGAATTCCAGAGTGAGGTACAGAATCAGCTCGGCAAGAAAATAAAGTTTCTACGGTCGGACCGTGGAGGCGAGTACATGAGCCATGAGTTTGATGACCATCTAAAGAGTTGTGGAATAGTTCCTCAACTCACTCCGCCGGGTACACCGCAGAGAAACGGTGTATCGGAACGGAGAAATCGGACCTTGTTGGACATGGTACGATCAATGATGAGTCGGACAGATCTACCTTTATCATTTTGGGGTTATTGTCTAGAAACTGCAGTTTTCACACTAAACAGAGTACCATCAAAGTCATTAGAGAAGACACCACATGAGACGTGGACTGGTAAAAAGCCAAGTTTGTCTTTTCTTAAGATTTGGGGTTGTGAAGCATTTGTCAAGCGACTTCAGTCGGACAAGCTCACGCCCAAGTCGGATAAGTGTATTTTCGTGGGGTATCCGAGGGAAACCTTGTGGTACTACTTCTACAACCGGGAAGAGGGCAAAGTGTTTGTCGCTCGGAATGGTGTCTTCCTTGAGAAAGAGTTTCTCAGTCGGGAAGTCAGTGGGAGCACGGTGCAACTCGAATAAATTCGAGAGGAACCAGCTAGGGGCGAGTCGGCAATGGCCTTGGAGGCTGAGCCGGTCGTGGTACCTACACCGGTTACAGCACCTGAACCTCGGAGATCTGCCAGATTACAGAGTGCTCGAGATGTTTTACTGTTAGACAGTAATGACCGGCAACTTATTCGGAAGCGATGGTGGGATCTAATTCCGAGTCATGGCTTGGAGCCATGAGATCCGAGTTAAAGTCCAGGGATGAAAACCAAGTTTGAAATTTGGTTGATCTGCCTGACGGTGCAAGACCCGTCGAGTGCAAATGGGTCTTTAAGAAGAAAATAGATATGGATGGAAATATTTCCGTCTATAAAGCACGACTTGTCGCGAAGGGGTTCCGACAGGTTCAAGGAGTTGACTACAACGAGACCTTCTCGCCTGTAGCGATGCTTAAATCAATTCGGATCATGTTAGCCATAGCAGCCTATTTCGACTATGAGATATGGCAGATGGATGTCAAGACATATTTCCTTAATGGAAATTTAACTGAGGACGTCTATATGATACAGCCCGAAGGTTTTGTCGATCCAGCTAATGCTGACAAGGCATGCAAACTTCAGAAATCCATTTATGGGTTGAAGCAAGCATCTCGGAGTTGGAACATTCGCTTTGATGAGGTAGTCAAATCGTTTGGCTTCATCAAGAGTGATCATGATTCTTGTTTATACAAGAAGTTTAGTGGGAGTAAAGTAAACTTTCTAATCTTATATGTGGATGACATATTACTGATTGGAAATGATGTCATGATGTTGCAAGAAACCAAAGAGTCATTGGAAAGGAGTTTCTCAATGAAGGATTTGGGTGAGGCGACTTACATATTAGGAATCAGGATCTATAGAGATCGATCAAGGTGGCTCATTGGATTGAGTCAGAGTACTTATCTGGACAAGGTTTTGAAGAAATTCAAAATCGAAGAGTCCAAGAAGGGATTCTTACCGATGTCCCATGGCATAAAACTTAGCAAGACTCAGTGTCCTTCGACAACTGATGAGCGAAGTCGGATAAGTGTGATCCCGTATGCTTCGGCAATCGGATCCATCATGTATGCCATGATTTGTACTAGGCCAGATGTTTCCTATGCTCTAAGTGTTACGAGCAGATACCAGGCTGACCCTGGCGAAGCCCAGTGGGCAGCGGTTAAAAACATCCTTAAGTACTTGAGAAATACTAAGGAAATGTTCCTAGTTTATGGAGGTGATGAGGAATTCAGTGTAAAGGGTTACACGGATGCGAGTTATCTCACCGACTCAGATGATTCTCGTTCGCAATCTGGATACGTGTTCGTAATGAACGGAGAGGCTGTGAGCTGGAAGAGTTCCAAGCAAGATATGGCGTCTGCATCTACAACAGAGACTGAGTATATTGCTGCCTCAGAGGCGGCAAAGGAAGCTGTTTGGATCAGGAACCTCCTGATGGATCTTGGTGTGGTTCAGGGCGCGTCCAATCCTTTGGACGTATATTGTGACAACAATGGTGCTATCGCACAAGCCAAGGAACCTAGACAACACCAGAAGAACAAACATATACTCATGCGGTACCACCTCATTCGTCAGTTTATCGAACAAGGTGATATCAAGTTATGCAAAGTACACACGGATGCAAACATTGGAGATCCGTTGAAAAAGGCGCTACCACAGCCTAAGCATGAGGCGCACACGAGAGGTATGGGCATTAGATGCCTAGGCATATGATGCCAGGATGATTGACTCTAGTGCAAGTGGGAGACTGTTGGGAATATGCCCTAGAGGCAATCATGTATGATGTAATTCCCACTGTATTCATAAAGTTATTAAGTTGTCCTTGTGTTGAACATCTGATATATATCATTGAATATGTGATTCGATTGTGGAACTATGTATTCATGTTGTTCATACTAAATTGTCCTTGGTCATTTAGGTTGTGCTGGACACACACTCTAGACTAATGTAAGTGTTGGCTGATGACACGGTTCCACTTGTCATGGGCATGGTGATGCCATTCTAACGTTCACAGACTTGGGTAAAGAGTTTAGCAAGTCGGACTGGCCCACATTGAGATGCAACGATCAAGTCGTCATTTGCATGTCTCAATCAATGTAATCCTTAGACCTGAGGTTTCGCACAATCCGAGTTGTGGATCACCGACTTAGGTTCTGTCAAACGTTGTTCTGTGACAAGGAAACTATAAAGGCAGAGTTCGGGTCGAATGAGAAGCAAGCTGCGTGATGTGGATAATCAAGATGGGATTTTGCCCCTCTAAATGGAGAGATATTCTCTGGGCCCTCTCGAGTGATATTATTCAGGAAGCATGGCTCAGTTAAATGTTAACTGTGTCGGTTGACTAAGAGTTAGTCAGATGAATCACATATCACGGATTGAGAAGAGAGTCGAACTATTTAAGGGATGACGATAAATCGCCTATAGTTCGACAAGGTATATCGTGAGGCAAAAGGGACTAAGATGAATATCACATTGAAAGGTATGTCGTCATGACTCAATGGGACTTGGGAGTCGGCACGTTCTGCTAGGAGCCGCTACCGATTGATCGATTGAGAGTCGGACTCCAATCGTGTCCAAGTCGCCATGAGCCTGCAGGGTCGCACACTTAAGAGCGTGAGCAAGTATTGGTTGGGTTGGACCCGAACCGGAAATGGACTGATTTTGTGAGTCGGACTCACAGAGGGAATGTGCCACAAGTGTTGTGAAACCCACTACCATTCGCTATACAAAGAGGGGCGCAGGTTGTACAGCGGGCACGTTAGTCCACTCTCCCATGCGTTGGGAACCCTAGCCCCACTCAGTCCAGCCGTCGCACCGGACCTAGCAGTCCGCCGTCGGAGCTCCTCCTCGTACGTGTGGATACCGGCAGAGGTGCTGTACGTTCAACACTTCGACGTTCGAGGGATCGGATCGGCTGGATCGGATCGTAGGACTGCACTGCCCCGACGCGCTGCATCGATAATCCGCACCTGCGCGTCTAGTGGTAATACTCGTGGCCTTCTACCTCGGCTAGATCTTGGAAGTACCGCGTAGGAAAAAGTTTTTGTTTATCTCTACGCGTTCCAACAGTGGTATCAGAGCGGTAGCTTCTGGTATTAGGCCCGAGATCCGTACATATGTGATACGTAGTTAGCGTTAGATGTGATCTAATTGCTGTTTTGGTGGTCGGTCTATGAGATAGATCGGTTTTGTACAAGGTTGATTGGATCAATCGTACTCGGGGTTAATGGATGATCATGTTTCTGTGATCATACTGCTAAGGTCGTGGAACAACTTACCCCTACCGGTCGGTTTCCGCCATCGGGGTATACCGTGGCACATAAGTCCAGTTGCGGTGATCGAAGATCAAAGATTTGGTCGAATCGGAATACGGATCAGATTCGGGTAAAATCGTTTTATCCGATGAAGAAATCCATGATCGGAATGCAGATGAGATCTGCGTTTTCCGAAATCCGGCTAGCGGGACCGCCGGCTTCGCCCTGTCGTAGCGCCTTAGATGTTGTTGCGAGTTTCACAATGCCGGTAGATATCGTATCTATGCATAAATTGTTTTTGCAGGAAGTTGTGAATGGTATGGCTTATGTGCATGTGATGTGTGTAATCCATACATGATCTGCGTATCATGTTTATGTCAGCCGGCTGGAGCCTAGGTGCTGCCATTTTATTGTATACCGGCCTGCGTGTCGGATTCACTATGTAAATTTTTATGTACTAGCTAGTGTAGCTTGTTGGAGAACCCGGAAGACATGCAAGTCGATGTACAAGTCGGCTACATGGAGTAAGATGGCACGTGACAAGAGTTGGCACGAGTCGACTTACAAGCTTTGTGGAGATGGAGATCGCCATGGAGAGAGACATACCATTTCACATTATAATTGCTTTATTTGTGTTATTGTTATGTCTCTATTTACCTCTATTTAGATAGTTGGTAGATTATTTAATCCCTCAAAGAAGGTCTAGTCGGTCGCCCCGCCAGTGCTGCACCATCACAAGTCGGACATTCTTGGTAGTGGGCTCATAAAATTGAGGTGCTACCAATTCTTTCCGGTTAGGTGGGTTTGAGTCGGACTCTTACAAGCAGAAGCACTTGGTAATCTAGACGAGTCCATCACAACGGTTGTGGGGCTCGAGGCGAGGTAGGTTGGGAGCCGGGGCATGTGATGTCATCCAACTAACAGGAGTCGTATTGGATACGATTGGCAAGATGTTGCCTACCTAGATCACTTGACGGCTAGCGGTGATGCTAAAGCTCACTAGTCGGCTTGCTTATTTAGGATCTTGAATCACTTAGCAACCATCGGAGGGATGTTGGTTCTAGTGGGAGCATAAGTATTAAAGCGTTTAATATGCCTGCTCTTTTATGAATACATGTCTTAAGTGTTTTTGCATATTTTCTGTTGTAGATCAATGTCACCTAGCAACCTTCCCCAGTTGTCCACTTTTGCGTTGAGGTCAATCCTAGAGAAAGATAAGCTTACTGGAACTAATTTCACCAACTGGTATCGTAATCTGAGGATAGTCCTCAAGCATGACAAGAAAGAACATGTTCTAGAAACTCCACTTCCAGAAGAGCCAGATGACGATGCGACTGTCGCTGTCATGAATGCCTACCGTAAGACTAGAGATGAGTCTACGGAAATTAGCTGTCTTATGCTTGCACACATGGAACCGGACTTGCAGCAGCAGTTCGAGAATGTTGAGGCCTACGATATGATCGAAAGCCTCAAAAGTATGTTCCAGGCTCAGGCAAAGACCGAGAGGTATCAAGTCTCTCAAGCTTTGCTAGGCTGTAAGCTGAAAGATGGCGATCCACTTGGTCCGCATGTAATCAAGATGATTGGTTACATTCAATCTCTGGATCGGCTGGGCGTCCCAATTAACGAAGAGTTCGCTACTGATATAATTCTGAACTCTCTTCCTAGTGTGTATGGTTCGTTCATCTCGAACTACTATATGCATGGTATGGATAAGAGTACCACTAAATTACATGGGATGCTCAAAACGGCAGAGGCTGATCTCAAGAAAGGCGCCAGTCAAGTGTTGATGGTGCAGAATAAGGCTAAGTTCAAGAAGAGTTCTTGGACTAAGAAGAAGAAGGATAAGTCAGGAGGTAGCACCCATGGCCCTGTCCAGAGTGCTTCCTCAAAGACTAAGCCATCTCCTACAGCCGGAGCCAATTGCTTCTATTGCAAGCAGGATGGCCACTGGAAGAGGAACCGCACCAAGTATTTGGCTGACAGAGCCAAGAGTGGAGGTATGACTTCCGACTCAGGTACACTTGTGTGCAATGTTATAGACATTTATCTTGCTGATGCGCCTAATAGTTCTTGGGTATATGATACCGGATCAGTTATTCACATATGCAACTCGTTGCAGGGACTGGTAAGAACTAGGAGCGTGGCAAGAGGAGAGGTTGATATTCGGGTCGGCAACAAGGCGAGAGTCGCTGCGTTGGAAGTCGGCACGATGCAACTTCATTACCTTCAGGATTTATTTTGGAACTAAATAATTGTTATTATGTTCCAGCGCTTAGTCGAAACATTATTTCCGCCTCATGTTTGATGAGACAAGGTTATGAGTCGAATATTAAGAATAATAGTTGTTCTTTATATTTGAAAGATATGTTTCATGGCTTTGCACCCGTTCAGAACGGGTTATTTATTTTAAATCTTGATAGTGAATCAGTCTATAACATAAATGTTAAAAGGTTGAAACCAAATGATCTGAATATGACTTACTTTTGGCATTGTCGGCTTGGTCATATAAGTTGGAAGCGCATGAAGAAGCTCCATGATGATGGACTTCTAACTTCGTTCGACTTAGAGTCATTCGAGACATGCGAAGCATGCCTACTAGGCAAAATGACCAAGACACCTTTTGCAAAGAGTTGTGAAAGGGCATCCGACTTGTTGGAACTAATACATAGTGATGTATGTGGTCCAATGAGCACGATAGCCAGAGGTGGTTATGAGTACTTCATTACCTTCACTGATGATTTGAGTAGGTATGGATATATCTATTTAATGAAACACAAGTCGAAAGTCTTTGAAAAGTTCAAGGAATTCCAGAGTGAGGTACAGAATCAGCTCGGCAAGAAAATAAAGTTTCTACGATCGGACCGTGGAGGCGAGTACATGAGCCATGAGTTTGATGACCATCTAAAGAGTTGTGGAATAGTTCCTCAACTCACTCCGCCGGGTACACCGCAGAGAAACGGTGTATCGGAACGGAGAAATCGGACCTTGTTGGACATGGTACGATCAATGATGAGTCGGACAGATCTACCTTTATCATTTTGGGGTTATTGTCTAGAAACTGCAGTTTTCACACTAAACAGAGTACCATCAAAGTCATTAGAGAAGACACCACATGAGATGTGGACTGGTAAAAAGCCAAGTTTGTCTTTTCTTAAGATTTGGGGTTGTGAAGCATTTGTCAAGCGACTTCAGTCGGACAAGCTCACGCCCAAGTCGGATAAGTGTATTTTCGTGGGGTATCCGAGGGAAACCTTGTGGTACTACTTCTACAACCAGGAAGAGGGCAAAGTGTTTGTCGCTCGGAATGGTGTCTTCCTTGAGAAAGAGTTTCTCAGTCGGGAAGTCAGTGGGAGCACGGTGCAACTCGAATAAATTCGAGAGGAACCAGCTAGGGGCGAGTCGGCAATGGCCTTGGAGGCTGAGCCGGTCGTGGTACCTACACCGGTTACAGCACCTGAACCTCGGAGATCTGCCAGATTACAGAGTGCTCGAGATGTTTTACTGTTAGACAGTAATGAGCCGGCAACTTATTCGGAAGCGATGGTGGGATCTGATTCCAAGTCATGGCTTGGAGCCATGAGATCCGAGTTAAAGTCCATGGATGAAAACCAAGTTTGAAATTTGGTTGATCTGCCTGACGGTGCAAGACCCGTCGAGTGCAAATGGGTCTTTAAGAAGAAAATAGATATGGATGGAAATATTTCCGTCTATAAAGCACGACTTGTCGCGAAGGGGTTCCGATAGGTTCAAGGAGTTGACTACAACGAGACCTTCTCTCCTGTAGCGATGGTTAAATCAATTCGGATCATGTTAGCCATAGCAGCCTATTTCGACTATGAGATATGGCAGATGGATGTCAAGACAAATTTCCTTAATGGAAATTTAACTGAGGACGTGTATATGATACAGCCCGAAGGTTTTGTCGATCCAGCTAATGCTGACAAGGCATGCAAACTTCAGAAATCCATTTATGGGTTGAAGCAAGCATCTCGGAGTTGGAACATTTCGCTTTGATGAGGTAGTCAAATCGTTTGGCTTCATCAAGAGTGATCATGATTCTTGTTTATACAAGAAGTTTAGTGGGAGCAAAGTAAACTCTCTAATCTTATATGTGGATGACATATTACTGATTGGAAATGATGTCATGATGTTGCAAGAAACCAAAGAGTCATTGGAAAGGAGTTTCTCAATGAAGGATTTGGGTGAGGCGACTTACATATTAGGAATCAGGATCTATAGAGATCGATCAAGGCGGCTCATTGGATTGAGTCAGAGTACTTATCTAGACAAGATTTTGAAGAAATTCAAAATGGAAGAGTCCAAGAAGGGATTCTTACCGATGTCCCATGGCATAAAACTTAGCAAGACTCAGTGTCCTTCGACAACTGATGAGCGAAGTCGGATAAGTGTGATCCCGTATGCTTCGGCAATCGGATCCATCATGTATGCCATGATTTGTACTAGGCCAGATGTTTCCTATGCTCTAAGTGTTACGAGCAGATACCAGGCTGACCCTGGCGAAGCCCAGTGGGCAGCGGTTAAAAACATCCTTAAGTACTTGAGAAATACTAAGGAAATGTTCCTAATTTATGGAGGTGATGAGGAATTCAGTGTAAAGGGTTACACGGATGCGAGTTATCTCACCGACTCAGATGATTCTCGTTCGCAATCTGGATACGTGTTCGTAATGAACGGAGGGGCTGTGAGCTGGAAGAGTTCCAAGCAAGATACGGTGTCTGCATCTACAACAGAGGCTGAGTATATTGCTGCCTCAGAGGCGGCAAAGGAAGCTGTTTGGATCAGGAACCTCCTGATGGATCTTGGTGTGGTTCAGGGCACGTCCAATCCTTTGGACGTATATTGTGACAACAATGGTGCTATCGCACAAACCAAGGAACCTAGACAACACCAGAAGAACAAACATATACTCATGCGGTACCACCTCATTCGTCAGTTTGTCGAACAAGGTGATATCAAGTTATGCAAAGTACACACGGATGCAAACATTGCAGATCCGTTGAAAAAGGCGCTACCACAGCCTAAGCATGAGGCGCACACGAGAGGTATGGGCATTAGATGCCTAGGCATATGATGCCAGGATGATTGACTCTAGTGCAAGTGGGAGACTGTTGGGAATATGCCCTAGAGGCAATCATGTATGATGTAATTCCCACTGTATTCATAAAGTTATTAAGTTGTCCTTGTGTTGAACATCTGATATATATCATTGAATATGTGATTCGATTGTGGAACTATGTATTCATGTTGTTCATACTAAATTGTCCTTGGTCATTTAGGTTGTGCTGGACACACACCCTAGACTAATGTAAGTGTTGGCTGATGACACGGTTCCACTTGTCATGGGCATGGTGATGCCATTCCAACGTTCACGGACTTGGGTAAAGAGTTTAGCAAGTCGGACTGGCCCACATTGAGATGCAACGATCAAGTCGTCATTTGCATGTCTCAATCAATGTAATCCTTAGACCTCAGGTTTCGCACAATCCGAGTTGTGGATCACCGAAGGTTCTGTCAAACGTTGTTCTGTGACAAGGAAACTATAAAGGCAGAGTTCGGGTCGAATGAGAAGCAAGCTGCGTGATGTGGATAATCAAGATGGGATTTTGCCCCTCTGAATGGAGAGATATTCTCTGAGCCCTCTCGAGTGATATGATTCAGGAAGCATGGCCATGCGCGACTCAGTTAAATGTTAACTGTGTCGGTTGACTAAGAGTTAGTCAGATGAATCACATATCACGGATCGAGAAGAGAGTCAAACTATTTAAGGGATGACGATAAATCGCCTATAGTTCGACAAGGTATATCGTGAGGCAAAAGGGACTAAGATGAATATCACATTGAAAGGTATGTCGTCATGACTCAATGGGACTTGGGAGTCGGCACGTTCTGCTAGGAGCCGCTACCGATTGATCGATTGAGAGTCGGACTCCAATCGTGTCCAAGTCGCCATGAGCCTGCAGGGTCGCACACTTAAGAGCGTGAGCAAGTATTGGTTGGGTTGGACCCGAACCGGAAATGGAGTGATTTTGTGAGTCGGACTCACAGAGGGAATGTGCCACAAGTGTTGTGAAGCCCACTACCATTCGCTATATAAAGAGGGGCGCAGGTTGTCCAGCGGGCACGATAGTCCACTCTCCCATGCGTTGGGAACCCTAGCCCCACTCAGTCCAGCCGTCGCACCGGACCTAGCAGTCCGCCGTCGGAGCTCCTCCTCGGACGTGTGGATACCGGCAGAGGTGTTGTACGTTCAGCACTTCGACGTACGAGGGATCGGATCGGCTGGATCGGATCGTAGGACTGCACTGCCCCGACGCGCTGCATCGATAATCCGCACCTGCGCGTCTAGTGGTAATACTCGTGGCCTTCTACCTCGGCTAGATCTTGGAAGTACCGCGTAGGAAAAAGTTTTTGTTTATCTCTACGCGTTCCAACAGTGGTATCAGAGCGGTAGCATCTGGTATTAGGCCCGAGATCCGTACATATGTGATATGTAGTTAGCGTTAGATGTGATCTAATTGCTGTTTTGGTGGTCGGTCTATGAGATAGATCGGTTTTGTACAAGGTTGATTGGATCAATCGTACTCGGGGTTAATGGATGATCATGTTTCCGTGATCATACTGCTAAGGTCGTGGAACAACTTACCCCTACTGGTCGGTTTCCGCCATCGGGGTATACCGTGACACATAAATCCAGTTGCGGTGATCGAAGATCAAAGATTTGGTCGAATCGGAATACGGATCAGATTCGGGTAAAATCGTTTTATCCGATGAAGAAATCCATGATCGGAATGCAGATGAGATCTGCGTTTTCCGAAATCCGGCTAGCGGGACCGCCGGCTTCGCCCTGTCGTAGCGCCTTAGATGTCGTTGCGAGTTTCACAACGCCGGTAGATATCGTATCTATGCATAAATTGTTTTTGCAGGAAGTTGTGAATGGTATGGCTTATGTGCATGTGATGTGTGTAATCCATACATGATCTGCGTATCATGTTTATGTCAGCCGGCTGGAGCCTAGGTGCTGTCATTTATTGTATACCGGCCTGCGTGTCGGATTCACTATATAAATTTTCATTTACTAGCTTGTGTAGATTGTTGGAGAACCCGGAAGGCATGCAAGTCGATGTACAAGTCGGCTACATGGAGTAAGATGGCACGTGACAAGAGTTGGCACGAGTCGACTTACAAGCTTTGTGGAGATGGAGATCGCCATGAAGAGAGACATACCATTTCACATTATAATTGCTTTATTTGTGTTATTGTTATGTCTCTATTTACCTCTATTTAGATAGTTGGTAGATTATTGAATCCCTCAAAGAAGGTCTAGTCGGTCGCCCCGCCAGTGCTGCACCATCACAAGTCGGACATTCTTTGTAGTGAGCTCATAAAATTGAGGTGCTACCAATTCTTTCCGGTTAGGTGGGTTTGAGTCGGACTCTTACAAGCAGAAGCACTTGGTAATCTAGACGAGTCCATCACAACGGTTGTGGGGCTCGGGGCGAGGTAGGTTGGGAGCCGGGGCATGTGATGTCACCCAACTAACAGGAGTCGTATTGGATACGATTGGCAAGATGTTGCCTACCTAGATCACTTGACGGCTAGCGGTGATGCTAAAACTCACTAGTCGACTTGCTTATTTAGGATCTTGAATCACTTAGCAACCATCGGAGGGATATTGGTTCTAGTGGGAGCATAAGTATTAAAGCGTTTAATATGCCTGCTCTTTTATAAATACATGTCTTAAGTGTTTTTGCATATTTTCTGTTATAGATCAATGGCACCTAGCAACCTTCCCCAGTTGTCCACTTTTGCGTTGAGGTCAATCCTAGAGAAAGATAAGCTTAATGGAACTAATTTCACCAACTGGTATCGTAATCTGAGGATAGTCCTCAAGCATGACAAGAAAGAACATGTTCTAGAAACTCCACTTCCAGAAGAGCCAGATGACGATGCGACTGTCGCTGTCATGAATGCCTACCGTAAGACTAGAGATGAGTCTACGGAAATTAGCTGTCTTATGCTTGCACACATGGAACCGGACTTGCAGCAGCAGTTCGAGAATGTTGAGGCCTACGATATGATCGAAAGCCTCAAAAGTATGTTCCAGAATCAGGCAAAGACCGTAAGATACTATGCACTATAGAGGTAGTATCATATACTAGTATCATATGCATGATACTTGTGTATGATACTCCCCACTATGACTAGTCTTAGTAGCCTTTTGTATAAGGAAAGGAAAAGTAGAGAAATTTTAATATGCCTTCTTAAACAACTTAATTAGCATAAATAACAAGTGCATCAGGTTCTATTGCGGTGTTGCGGGTGTGTTAACTCAGAACTAAATCTCATTTTCCTCGTTCCTCTCAAAGGAATGAAAAAGTAAGGTCGGACTAGATGTTTTCTTTCCCGTGTATTTTCTGTGAATCAGGCTGCAAAGGAAAAATTCCTTGAGATTTCCTTTAGTGCATTACTGTGAAACAAAGTGTCATGGGTAATACTTTCCGCAACACATTTTCCTCTTGTGTCCTGTAAACGATGCACAAGTTGTTTATGTGGCGTTTTGTTATCTACCTCGACGGATATAAACGGCCCATCTTCCCCCATGGTGTTGTAGTGTAAATAGCGATGAGGTGTTCGATGTTGAATTTTATACATGGTGGGTATCCTTTACGAAATATTTCCTACGTTCCTATAAGATGTTTTAGCCATTCTCCACATTCACACATGTCTACATATATCTAGACAACTTTTAGTTTATATGTCACTCATATTAGTATGTATCTAGACAACATGAACAATAGCTACAACATCTTATATTTAGAAACGGAGGGAGTATCATCTTGCAGTCGCCAACTGACCAATTAGCATGTTCACAAAAACGAGAACTTCACATTCAAGCACTCTCTCTCAATGGTGGCTAACGGGAAGGGGATAAATGGAGATTTGGATCGGAACCTGGAGCCCGGCAGCCCAGACGACGAGGAAAGAGTGTCGCGGTGGTGTCACGGCAGATGCCATAGGATGGCTAAAGATGTGGGGACGATGGACGCTGGAGGTGTCCGGGGAGGGATCACGCGACGAATAGCCGCGTGAGGTAAGATCCACACAACACAAACAACACGATGTACCCAGGTTCAGGGCCCTCGTGAGGAGGTAAAACCCCTACTCCTGCCTTTCTCTATGTATTACGGTGTCTCACCGAGTAGCCACAGTACAAATAGTAATGCTACCGAGTAGCCCCTTGCCCCTCTCCGAGTAGAGCTAGGTCAAGAACTTAGGGTTTCTAGGGTTTCTAGTGAGCCACTATGGGAGCATCTGAGAGCGTCTGGGAGTGTGCCTCGCGCAGGAGGCGGCGGGGCACCTTATATACATGGTGCCCAGCCGGATACGTCCAAATCCTAGACAAGTGTCGACATAGTGTGCACACTGTCCTTTCTCCGAGTACCCGCTGACAGCTTTGGTCGTTGGTCTTGGCTGCTTCTGTAAAGTCGTTGGGCAAAACTAGGGGACAGACTGGTATCACTGTACCTAGTCACAGAGTAGGCCCCCCTTATCCTGCCACCGACTGCTTCCATGCTGTCACTGTCAGGCAGGCCGTCCCCACGTGAACAGTAGTTCGAATGCTGCCAAGTACGGACCCAGGATACGCGGGATCCTGTGTCAGAACGGCTCCTTTGACTTCCTGCCCGAGTAGTTTCCCGCCAAATGTTCCCGCCAATTGTACTCGGGCCAAACCTTCTACTCGACATGGTAGAAACTGATTGATATCTCCTTCTGGCCATCTTGAGGTGAGACCGAGTAGCAGTCGACCGGGTAGCGAGTACCCGGTAGTCGGCTACTCGACCAAACCTCTCTTCTGTAAGCGGCCTTTACCACCTGTCTTTACCCTACTCGGGGGTAACCCCCCGACAGCAGTCCCCGAAGCTGGTTGAGTCTTGCGAACTTGTTCACTAGGCTCTGCCAGCTTAAAACCAGCCTTTGTATCTCAGCCATCGAACCTCAAGATGACCGATTAGGTCCTCCGAGTAGCTATCCGGAAAGTATCTTGGGTTTCCTTTTCCGAGTAGCAGTTGCTTTCTACTCTGTATCCGAGTAAAAAGACTTAGCGAAAATTCGCAAACTGAGCCTCTGCAGCGCAGAGCAACATCCAGCCCTTCACGCAGGCACTGCCTACGTGTCAAGCATCCACGACCTTGTCGTTTGGTTGCCCAGGACACGACGCCACGTGTCCAGTTTTCACGCCGTGGGCCCACCGGCCGTCATGTCCCATCACGCGCAGTTACTGGCCACGATCTGAAGGTGGGATCAAATGCGGCCGTTACGCGCGCAACCCGCGCTTGTGTGCGTTTCTAGCCGGCCACAGGACCCACCACACGCCACAGTCGATCCCACTACCGCGGTGGTAACGGTAATACCGCGAGGGAGATATAAATACCCCCGCGGTAACTTCCCTTTCTTCTTCCCTGCTCTTTTCCCCTTCTACCTCTTGTTCTTCTTCTCCACCGAGCCCTCCGCCGCCGCGCAAGCTTCTTTGCCGCCGCGGACTCACCCCACCGAGCACCCCCACTCGAAAATCATCCACTCTTCCCACTCGCGACGATGGCCAAGGCTAGCTGGGCGGGTTCCTCCGTCACCAAGGCCAATCTCGCCTGGCTCGTGACCAGCAGAAGGGTTCCCCCCGGCGTGGAGTGCCGGGCACCCGACGACGAGGTCGTGCCAACTCCGCAGGACGGCGAGCGGGTGGTCTTCATGTCGCACTTCGAGCGCGGCTTTGGACTGCCCGCCTCCAACTTCCTGCGCGAGTTCCTCGACCACTTCGGGCTGCAGATGCATCACCTGCCGCCCAACGCGGTCGTCTTCCTCGCCTACCACGCGGTGGTCTGCGAGGCTTTCCTCGGCATCAGGCCTACGACTGATACGTGGCTCAGGTACTTCAATCTCCGCCAACAATCTGTCGGGAAGAAAGACGGTGCAGGTATCGGCCGCGCCACCGACACGGGCTGTGCCATGATGGTGCAGCGGACGGGTACGAACCATCCCCGCATCCAGGGGCTGGACTCCTGCCGAATGTGGCAGCAAACCTTCTTCTACGTCAAGAACGTCCCCGCCACGGAAGGAGGTGTGGTTGATGATCGGATCAACCTGCCCGCTTGGAGGAACCGTGCTCCACTCGGGTCGAACTGGAAGGAGAAGCCCAACATCGACGAGATCGCCGTCGGATAGAAGACAGACTCGGCGAGTTGAAGAAGCTGGGCCTCAAGAATGACGACCCGGTGATATGCTGGATCAAGCGCCGAGTACTCCCTCTGCAGGAGCGCTGCCATCTCATGTGTTACATGGGAGGCCCGCGCGACTGCACCAGGACCACCACCATCGAAATCGACGACGCGGATGTTGCCTATCATGCCAGGAACATGCTGAAGACAAGCCTCACCGAGAGGTGGCGGTATGGCTTCGCCCCGTACAGCCGCACGCTACCGATTGCCCGGGTACGCTGTTCCTACTCTGCTTTTGCCTCTGCTTCCCGAGTAGATAACTTTCCTTTCCGCCTCGACTAGCAATCACCTGGCGCACCGAGTATAGCACTTAGTCGACTCGCACTTAGGCTCAGTATGCTTTGTGTTTGCACGCCTATCCGGGTAGAACACTTGGAGAACTGCATAGGCTTAGTGTGCTTTGTGTCTGCACGCCTGTCTGAGTAGAATACTTAGAAAACCGCATAGGCTTAGTGTGCTTTGTGTTTGCACGCCTATCCGAGTAGAGTTCCATCCTGCTACTCGGTTTACTTATGATCCTTCTCTGTCTTTCAGACTCTTACTCGACAGCTGATTGAGAGTCGCGAAGTTTTTGAAGACAACTGGTTCGCCGATCGCGAGGAGGATGACATGCTGCCCTCTGATGACGCGGAACCGAGCAGTCCCGTTCCTGACAAGCGCGATGCTCTCCGCACTTGGTCAGATGAAGGCTCTCACGGTATTGTTACTTTCATCTTGTTTGCTTCTGAGAAACACCAATCCCTTGCACTGCTGTTTCTGATTCTTCCTTCTTCTCCTTTGAACTTCTCAGATGAGGCCGCTGCGGAGAGGGACGACGAGGATGAGGGCGAGAACGAGGGCGATGCGCCCCTCGTCGTCCAACCTTTGTCTACTGCCCCTCCCGAAACCCGCAAGCGGACTGGGAGCGAAGCGCAGGTACCTCCGGCCAAGAAGAGGAAGCCCGCCGAGAAGGAGGAGGCCGCCGAGAAGAAGAAGAAGGTTACTGTCAAGAAACCCCGACGACAGCTTAAGTCCACCAATGCGTGAGTTCTCTTTTCGTTTGCCCTCCTTCTCGCGTAGTACTGATTTCTCCCAAATCTTCTTCCAATCCCTGATCTCTTTCTTCTCTGCAGTCCTGCCATGGACGCGAACGCAGCCCTCGCGTCCGACCAAGCCCAGAAGAAACCAGTACCTCTGGTTAGCCTGGACGATGATGATGAGGATCGCGACGCCAGTGCTGCTGCTGCCAATCCAGCACAAGGAGCAGCGTCAGAACCAGCAGCACAAGACACCGCCGTCCACGACGAGAGACCCCCTTCTCCTCCGGCTAGCAACGCCGAGGAGAACCAAGAACAAGAAATGCCAGACGCCGCCGCCCTTGAGCGGCCAGAAGTAGAGCAGCCCACCACCGAGGCTGCCGCACAAGAGAATGTCGCCGCCGAGCAGCTGACGACAGACGACACCGCCGCGGATGCTATCGTAGCGGATGTCTACCCACTGCCAGGCAGCGCACCGAGTGGTGTTCTGCCAGGAGCTGCAGCGGCGCCACCAACTGCGCAAGGCCCTACGCCACCGACTGCGCAAGGCCCTACACCACCAACTTCCTCCTCGTCTCCACAGAGCAAGGACACATCCAGCCCTCCCGGGCGAGCAGCCAAGCAACAGGCCCTTGATGCTCTGAGGGATTACTGTTCCAAGAAAGGTCTATCTGAGAAGGAGACTGCCGATAAGGTGGCTGCTGAGGAGGCCAAGGCCAAGGAGGAAGCCGCCGAGAAGGCCAAAGCCGAGAAAGAAACTGCTGAGAGAGCTAAGGCCGAGCAGAAGAAGGCCAGGGCTGAGCAGAAGAAGGCCGAGAAGCAAGCTGCCGAGAAGGCAGTCGCCGAGAAGGCAGAGGCCAAGACTGACGGGAAGAAACCCGAGGATGTCGAGAAGCAGGAAATCGAGAAGGAGCAAACAAAGAAGAGGGCCAGAGACCAAGGCGCATCCACAGGCGGAGCACTCGTGATCCGCGACTCCGGCCCGATTCCTGCTGCGCTCTCTGCGGGCGCTCGCGCTGCTGGCCAGCCTTGCTACCCGGAGTATATGATTGAGGTTAGCCACCAACATAGCATCGGCTTCCCTCCCCAAGATAAAGCTGTAGCTATTCAGAAGGGTAGGAAAGCTGTAGCCAGGAATACTCCTCCCTTCGATCCAGCCCAGAACAAACCCGTCAATATTGCTTCTCGGGGAGCCCAAGACAAGCCAATAACCTCCAAGGGTCTTGAGCAGGTACTGGACACTGTCGGCTACATCAGCGCCAAGTGGGACAGCGGGGTTCTCGGAGAGGAGAAGTGGCACGGCTTGACCCTTGGCTCCGTCGACCACTACCGCGTGGAGTGGAACAAGATCGACCTGGGACACCAGCCCATGTCCGTCTCCACCGACACCGCCACCCTCGCAGCCAAGATGTTCTTGCACCGCAAGAACGCCGAAGATATCGAACAGAGCTACGCAGTAAGTCTTTTTGCCTTTTCCGAGTTGAATTTTCTTCTCTTCTACCCGCCTTTCTTCTTTCTTACCATCACCCCCCAGTCCCCGAGATTTGGGTCGAGTAGGCGGATACTCTCCGAGCAGCCTCCTACTCGGGCCGAATCTTCTCTGCTTTGCCTAACTCATTTTCTTCTCGGTTTTCAGGATAGCGTTCTTAAGCGGACCAACTTATACCGCATCCTTCTCTGGAACCACTCCATCGCCAGGAGGCGAATTGCTGCGCTGGAGAAGGAGAAGTTAGTTGCTGAGGCCGCGAGCAAAAATGCAAACGACAGCACCCAACAGCTGGCCGAAGTGCAAGGTACGCCTTTAGCCACGCGGTTCCTGCGTTTTATGGTTACGCCCGCTTCTGCTTTTTTACGCACTGACCTTTCCTTCTCTGCAGAGAAACTGAAAGCCTTGGCCGATGAGCATGAAAAATGCCGTAGCTTCGTGGAGAACGCCGAGGCCACGATAAAGAAACTTGAAGGTGAGTTTGCTGTTTACTCGGTATGTCCTTGAACTCGGTTCTTCTCTGTCCGTTTACTGACCTCATCTTGTCTTTTCGCAGAAGATTATAAGTCATTTGCTGAGGCGCACCAAGACTGCGTAAAGCCAGCCGAGGTGGAAAAGCAGCTATCCGAGCAGGCCATTACTCTGGTGAAGGACCATACCACCGAGATGGAGAAGCTGCAGCTCCAGCTTCAGAATGCACTCCAAGATGCCGTGAAGATTGGCGCCGAGAGGGACACGGCCATCGCCGAGAAAGCCAAGGCCGAGACCACTTTCAAGGCCAAGGAGAGGGCCCTCGAGGCTGAATGCGAGACTCTGAAGAAGGCCAATGCTGATCTTTTCGCTCAGATGGACACCTTGCGCCAGATCCAGTCAAAGCACATTAGCAACGAGGAATCTTGGAGAACCAAGCTGCAGCAGCTGCGCCGCCAACTAGTCGGTAAGTTCTTCTCTTCATTGCATGTTTTCTTCTCGGTCTTATTCCTTCTCGGTTTTTTGATCTTGCCACTTGCTATTTCAGATATCTGGCCTCGTCTTGAGTCTACCTCTGCGCCCTCGATAGCCAAGGCCCGAGCAGTTCGCCTTTCGCTGGGTGAGCCGATTGACACCAGGGCTGATATCGAGGACAGCTTGCAGGTGCTCAAAGGTTACTTCGAACAGCTGGCCGGCTGCGGGACTGATTTGATGCATGCGGGCTTTGAGCTCCACCGGCTGTTCTGGCCCCATGATCCTGAGCCAAAAAGCATGCGGGCGCTCGCCCTCAAGCTGGAAGGCGTGAAGGCCGAGTTGAAAAAATGGCGAGCCTCCGGAGCCCGTGCTGGTGCGGACGTGATGCTTCTCTGCATTGCGTCCTGGTATGAAAACCTGGACATGCAGCTCATCCGCGGGAAGCGCAATAACTCCAAGTGGGAGACTGAAGCCGATAGCGTGGCCTTGCGCAAGCAGATTGCATATGATGTCGCAGAGTGCGCCGAGACGGAGGTCTACATCGATGGCGTCCCCGAACCCGACACCGAGTACGAGGACGACGAAGATGACGACGAGGAAGAACTTGGGGACTACTTCGAATCTCCCAAGGGCAAGGCCGGGAAGGGCAAGGCCACCGTCGTCGCGAGTAGCGATGAAGACGAAGGGGCGCACATCGACAGCGAGCCACTCGACTTCGGCACCTCCTCAGGTGCTGCTCTCGACGACACGGTGCCCCCTCCTGGCCACGCTTCAGGCTCCTCCTCGGCTCTGGGACCCGTCTCGGTGGCCACGGCCACTTCCGAGCAGGCGGCCACCCAGGAGGACGCCGAGATGGAGGAATCCGCCGCCGTGCAGACGGAGGCTGATGCTACCCACGCCAGCACCGAAGGAGCAGCCGCCACGACTGCCGCCGAAGAAACTGCTGCCAGGACCGCCGCCGAGGAAACAGCCGCCAAGGCCAGCGCCGAGAACATCTCCTCTTCAACTTGAAGCAACCTGCAATCTTTTCTTTCACTTGAACACTTTATCAGATCCCCGGAATGCCGGGAGCAGATGTAACAGACTACCTTTATCTTGCTTGCTACTCAGTTTTTATGCCCACTCGGTTTACGTTGACATTAATCAATTTGAACGACACTGGCTTAATGCCGAGTTGTGTTTCCATGCGAGTCCCCGAGTAGCTTTTCTTATTCACCCTGTCTTTTCATCTCTGCTCTACCTGCGACTTGTCGCTTGTTTGGTATTCGAGTCACAAGAATCAAGGAACAAGGCTGCAAATACTTGGCCGCTAGAAACAATCATGGTAACGCAGCCCACCACCTAGCCGAGAAGACGAAAACGAGGAACAAAAAGTAACCGACAACCTACTCGGTTCCTGCACTCCTTCTTCCTTAGTGATTTTCGTGTGCTCATTGACCTTTTGCTTGTTCTCTTGCTTGCCATGAAGCCGGGTTTCGGATAGCAGCAGAGTCGAAGAGTTGGCATATAGGTTTAAACACAGTACTCAATGCACCTTTGAGTTCTGAAGTGGAGCAACCGAAAAGACAAAGGAACAAGCCGAGTAAAAACACTTAGAGCAATTTTGGGCGAGGGCAGTCCCCGAGAACAATTTTAGATTGCAGAGTAGAATTTCAACTCGGATGAAAGGGTACATACACATCTTTGCTTACGAATGAAAACGACGAAGTAGAGCTACATTCCAGGGGCGCTTGGTTTCCTCTCCAGCTTTATCTGCCCTGTTCGCCTGCGACGGGCGCACATCTACAAGATAGTACGCGTCATTGTGCAGCGCTTTGCTCACAATGAAGGGCCCTTCCCATGGGGGAGACAACTTGTGCATCCCGGCTGTGCGCTGCACAAGCCTTAGGACCATGTCTCCTTCTCGGAAAACCCTTGGGTTCACCTTTCGGCTATGATAGCGCCGCAGGTTTTGCTGGTAGATAGCCGAACGTGACAGAGTCAGCTCTCTTGCTTCTTCAAGCAGGTCAACGTCGTCTTCTCGAGCTTCTCTCGCCTCCACCTCAGTGTAGAGGGCTACTCGGGGGGAGTCATGCTCTAAGTCTATTGGCAACACGGCTTCGGCCCCGTATACCAAGAAGAATGGCGTGTAGCCGGTTGACCGGTTAGGGGTAGTCCTTAGACTCCACAACACCGCTGGCAACTCTTCTAGCCAACACCCGGGTGTTTTCAGCAACGGCTCAATCAGCCTTGGCTTGATGCCTGCCAGTACCATCCCATTTGCTCTCTCAACTTGCCCATTGGAGGCAGGGTGCGCGACTGACGCAACGTCTAGTCGGATATGTTTATCTCTGCAGAATCGCACCATTGCCCCCTCTGCAAAGTTGGTGCCATTGTCGGTGATGATACTGTGCGGGTAGCCATATCTCATGATCACATCCTTCACAAACTTCACAGCTGTGACCCCATCGCACTTCCGAATAGGCTTCACCTCGATCCACTTGGTGAACTTGTCCACCATGACCAAGATATGAGTCATGTTGCCTTTAGCCGGCTTGAAAGGACCAACCATATCCAAGCACCAGACAGCAAAGGGCCATGTGATAGGGATTGTCTTCAACTCGGAAGCTGGCATGTGAATCTTACTTGCGAACATCTGGCAGCCGGCGCACTTTCTCACGATATCCTCAGCTTGCTGCAGTGCGGTGAGCCAGTAGAAGCCATGCCGAAAGGCTTTCTTGACTAAAGCCCGAGAAGAGGCGTGATGCCCACATTCTCCTTGATGTATCTCCACCAGGATTTCTTCTCCTTCCTCTGGGCTCACACAGCGTTGCAGCACGCCAGTGGCACTTCTCTTGTGCAGCACATCTCGAACTATGGTGTAGCCCTTGGACCTTCTCTGAATCTGCCTCGCAGTCACCTCATCTTCAGGCAAAGTACCGTCCCTTAGAAAGGATAATATGGGCACTGCCCAGCTCGGTGTCTCCCGCACGGGAAACACTGGTTCGTCCATTTCCATTGGGACAGGCTCTGTTGGTTGCACAGGAGGAGTAGGAGCGCTTCTCTGCAGCCCAGATCGATTGGCGAGAACTTCTTTAATGAACGCAACAGCTTCTGCGTTGAGGGCGGCCGTCCCCGAGTAAGGAATGGCAGTCCCCGGGTAGGGAGTGGCAGTCCCCGAGTAGGGAGTGGCAGTCCCCGGGTAAGGAATGGCAGTCCCCGAGTAAGGAACGGCAGTCCCCGAGTAGGGAACGGCAGTCCCCGAGTAGGAAACGGCAGTCCCCGAGTATAGGACGGCAGTCCCCGGGTATAGGACGGCAGTCCCCGGGTTCCCTGCAGCACTCTCCCAGTCAATCTCCATTGGGTCAGACTCTTCACTTGGCAGAGAAGGGACAAAGATGGATTCCGAGTTGGGGGAAGGCTTGATGGATGGCTTCCTCAAATGCTCCAAGGCAATCCCTGCCGGGATGGACTGCCGAGAAGATCCCAACTTGGACAGCTCATCTGCTGCCTCGTTCTCTGCTCGGTGAATATGCTGGAACTCACAGCCTTCGAAAAACCCAGTCATTGACTGCACCAGGAAACGATATGATGCCATGTTGGCATCCAAAGCATCCCAGGTACCTGAGACTTGCTGCACCACTAGATCTGAGTCACCATAGCATATAATGCGCTGCACGCCAACCTCCTTTGCTACTCGCAAGCCATGCACCACTGCCTCGTACTCGGCTACATTGTTGGATGCCTTGAAGTGAATCTGCAACACATACTTGAGTTGATCCCGCTTGGGTGACGTAAGCACAACGCCAGCCCCGAGGCCTTCTTTCACCTTTGAGCCATCAAAGTGCATCTTCCAATAGTTGGAAACTGGAGCGGGAGGTTCATACTGCATCTCGGCCCAGTCCACAAGAAATTCCGCCAGTACCTGAGACTTGATTGCTTCTCTTCTCGTATACGCGGGAGCGTACGCGGCTAGCTCGATCGCCCACTTGGCTACTCTGCCACTCGCCTCCTTGTTACCCATGATGTCCGAGATGGGAGCTGAGCTCACGACAGTGATGGGATGCTCCTGGAAGTAATGTTTCAGCTTCCTGGCGCCCAGGTACACACCATATGTCATCTTCTGGTAGTGAGGATAGTTTTGCTTGGAACTGGACAGCACCTCACTGAGATAATAGACTGGGCGCTGCACACTCTTGCCTTCTTCTTCTCGCTCCACCACTATCACCACGCTGACTACTCGGTTAGTCGCGGCAATGTACAGCAGCATAGGCTCCTTGGGTAGCGGACTAGCCAAGACGGGAGCACTAGCCAGCATTGCTTTCAGCTCATTGAATGCCACATCCGCTTGCGGAGTCCAGACAAACTTGTCGCTTTTCTTCATCAGCTGGTACAGAGGCAAAGCCTGCTCGCCCATCCGGCCAAGAAAGCGGCTCAGAGATGCCAGACAACCCGTGAACTTCTGCACATCCTTCAATGATCTCGGCAAAGACATGCTCTCAATAGCTTTTATCTTAGACGGATTGGCTTCAATGCCCCGACTAGAAACCAGAAAACCGAGTAGCTTTCCAGCTGCTACACCAAAGGTACACTTACTCGGATTCAGTTTCATTTTGTACCTGCGTAGGTTAGCAAAGGTTTCCTCCAGGTCGGCAAGCAGAGTATGTGTTTTATTCGTTTTGATGACAATGTCATCTACGTACACCTGCACATTCTTGCCGAGCTGGTCATGCAAGCATTTCTGCATGCATCTCTGATAGGTTGCACCCGCATTCCTCAGGCCAAAACACATGACACGATAGCAATAAGCCCCGTACGGGGTAATGAAAGCAGTCTTTATTTGATCAGCAGGGTTGAGTGCAATCTGGTGGAAACCAGAGTAGGCATCTATGAAAGACAACAGCTCACAGCCGGCAGTGGAATCGATCACCTGATCGATGCGAGGTAGCGGGAAAGGATCCTTGGGGCATGCCTTGTTCAAGTCAGTGTAGTCGACGCACATGCGCCATGCGGTGGCAGCCTTGGGATCTTCCTTTTTCTTCTCGACCATGACCGGGTTGGCCAACCAGTCCGGGTGCAGCACCTCCATGATGAAGTTACTGATCAGCAGCTTGGTGATTTGATCACCGATGGCCTTCCTTCTCTCATCCCCGAAACGGCGTAAAGCCTGCTTCACGGGCTTGGCGTCAGGACGCACATGCAAAGAGTGCTCAACCAACTCCCTCGGGACCCCTGGCAGATCTTCATTGGTCCAGGCGAACACGTCCCGATTCTCACGGAGGAAGTGGATGAGCGCGCTTTCCTATTTCTCCGCCAACCCGGCACCAATGATGGCCACGCGCTCCGGGAACTCGGGGTCAACCTGGACAGTCTTGGTCTCCTTGGCAGCTTGGAAAGCAGTACCATGCTGAGTACTCGGCACACCTTGTGCGCCAGCTTGTGCGGACTGAGCCATGGCCACCACCTCGTACATCTTCTTCTTCTCGGCAGCAATCACCATCGATTCCGCCAGCTGAGAGCTAGCAGAGGCACACTCCATGGACTTCTTGTAATCTCCCGAGATGGTGATGATGCCATTGGGCCCGGGGATCTTCATCTTCAGGTAAGCCACATGAGTGGAGGCCATGAACTTGCTCAGAGCAGGCCTGCCGAGTAGAGCATGATAGGGGCTCTGATGATCCACCACTTCAAACTGCAGGCGCTCAGTGCGGCAGTTCTCCCGAGTACCGAATAGCACATCAATCCACACTCGGCCAATCGGGTTGCATGAGATCCCGGGCACAATGCCATGGAAAGTGGTCTTGCTAGGCAGCATCATGTTCTCGGCCAGGCCAAGCTTCTCGAGTGTGTCCTTGTACACAATGTTGATGCTGCTGCCGTTGTCGATCAGCACCTTGCTGAACCTCACGTTCTTCTCGGGGCCCAGGAAAGTGGGATCCAGCACCAAGGCATAGGTACCCGGATTGGGCATCACCTTGGGGTGATCTGCCCGAGTCCACCTGATCTCCTGGTCGCACCAGTACATGTAGTGGGGGACAGCAGGAATCACTGCATTGACCTCCATGGCCCGCCTGTGCTGTGACTGCTTGTCGACTGCCTCGGAAGTGAAGATCATATAGCTCTCATGGTGCTCTTGGTACTGGTTAGGGCCATTGCCCCCGTTGTTGCCATTGTTACCGTTGTTGTTGCCCTGATAGTCGTTGTTGCCTCTGTTGTTGCTGTTGCGGTTGTAGTTGTTGTTGTTGTTGCGGTATCTCTCATTGTTGAAGTTCTGGTTGGCTCCTAAAGCCACCTGGTTGACATTCTCCCTTCTCGGGTACACTGGCGGCCGAGCTGCGGGAGCGCGAGTAGGCTGAACAGTAGCATTGGCAGCTGGCAGAGGAGGAGGAGGAGGCAAGCCATCACTCTTGATCACATCCCACCACTCGCATTGCCGAGTAGTATGGTTCGCAGGCCTTGAGGGGTGATGAGTGTGAAAGCTGCATGGGCCATCCTTCATGTCATCGAAGACAAACTTCTTCGGCTGCTCGGAGTTCCCGCTACTCGGCTGCGCAGTGCGGAACGGTTTCTTGTTGCCCTGGCCCTGGTTCTGGTTCTGCCTGTAGGCTCCAGCAGGTTTCTGCCTTTGGCCACCACCGCCTCCGACATTCACTGCATTCACCTCTTCGGGATCATACCGAGTATCCACTCGGCGCTTGTTGCGGAACTCGTTGCGCTTGCTGCTGTTGAAGTTTCTTCTCGGCTCAGAGGAATCCATCAGTGGCTGAGTGGGATCGCCGAGTGCGTACTGATCCGCAATCTTGATGGTCTCGGCCAGGGTGTTGGGCATCTCCCTCTGCAATCTCTGCCACAGCATGCTGCCATGTCGGCAACCCTGCGCAAACCAAGTGATGGCCTGCGCTTCATTCACACCCTCACAGGTGTTCCTCAAGGTGCTCCACCGAGTAAGGTACTCGCGGTCCGTCTCGTCTTCTCGCTGCCGGCAAGCCGACAACTGCTGTGGCCTATTCGGCCTCTTGTAGGTGCTGGTGAAGTTGCTGATGAAGGCATCCGAGAAGTCCAGCCAGCAGTTAATGCTGTTCTTGGGCAAGTTGTTGAGCCAAGTGCGAGCTGGACCCTCTAGCATCTGCGGCACATAGCGTACCGCCCATCTCCTGTTGCCATTCGCGATATGGACCGCGGTGACGTAGTCGTTGAGCCAATCTTCAGGCTTGGTGCTACCATTGTAGCTCTTGGTGCCTCTCGCGAGCTGAAAGCCCTTCACGGAAGGCTCATTCATGATGCGCGGGCCAAAGCACTCGGGGCCAGGAGGACCCGTGTTCTCAAGCCGCGCCGACAAGCTGATACGGTCCAGCTGGTGCCTTGCATCTCCAGGCGCCAACACGCGCTCACCCACACGATCATGGATGTCATAACCAGCCATCTCCATAGCCGAGTAGCCATCATCATACCTATCCACCTGCATTGCAGCAGGCTGCTCCACCGGGTTGGCGACTGGCGCCACTGGGCGCGGCGGCTGCCTCTGCCGAGTAGGCGGAGCTGCGGGTTGCCGAGAAGTACCCGGACGTGCGGCTTCTCGGACACGGCTTTGAGCTTGATGGGCTTGAGAGCCTGCTCTCGCAGCGTTGTGTTCCTGCCCGGGCTGCTGCGGCACAGCAACCTGTTTCGCGGCAGCGGCCGGGTCATACACCTGCATTTGCCTGTCTCTACCCGTACGCCCGCTGCGGCTCTTCTCGCGGCTAGGATGCGGAGATGAGGCTTGATCGTTAGATCTAGCCGCGTGCGAATGAACCACTTGCGAAGCTCCAGCTCCCGGGTTGGCCTTCCGGAACTCCTCGTTCTGCCTGGCGGCCTCCAGCACCAGCTCGCCTAGCCTCTCCTGCTGCCTGCGACGCGCCTCTCCCTCTAGGCGCGGCAACTCGGCAGCCACAGCCTCCGCAGCTCGCAGCGTCTTGGCGGGTGTGCTGTACCTTGGCCTTGTGAAGGTGTTCGCGGTGGCGGACTGCGCGGGCTCCTCCGCAACAGTCGCCATCTCGGCGCCTAGGTTGCGCCGCGTAGCGCCTACCCTGCTGGGCCTCCTGGCCACCGGCGTGAAGCCGTGAGCCTTGTTGTACTCGAGCTGGTCCAGGCTCAGCTCCAACCTGATCTTCTCCAACTCCGCCTGCTCGGCGAGCAGCTCCTGGCGTTGCCGCTCGAGCTGCTCCCTCTCGGCTAGGAGCTCGAGGTCGGTGGGAGTGGGCATCCCGGTTCGCGCAGCTGACGCGGGGATGATCGTAGACGTGGAAGGCGGCAGGTTGCTCTCCTTCTCGTAGGGCCGGTGTGTCCTGCCACCCGCGGGCGGATCGTCGACCTCCTCGACGACGGCCGCAGCGCCAGTAGCAGCTGCGCCAGCGTTCGCCGCCAAGCCAGTCACCATCACCTCAGCGCAGCATGCAGAGCTGCGCGCGGGCCTTCCACGAGCAGCAACAACCGCGGGAGGATCCTCCGCGTCGTGCACCAGCTCGGGGTAGGTGTCGTTGGCGACGGTGGCGACGTAGACGAGGTGAGAGCCGAAGGAGATCACCGAGCCGCCCTCCGGCATGGTCTTGCCGCCGAAACAGCCGGCGTTGTCGGTGACGAAGTCGAAGGAGCCGAATCTGTGGACAAGGCCACAAACTACGCGCTCCGCTGATGAAGATCCCGTCCGAACAGAAACTCCAGCCAGCGCCGCTGGTTGCCCCACGGTGGGCGCCAACTGTCGCGGTGGTGTCACGGCAGATGCCATAGGATGGCTAAAGATGTGGGGACGATGGACGCTGGAGGTGTCCGGGGAGGGATCACGCGACGAATAGCCGCGTGAGGTAAGATCCACACAACACAAACAACACGATGTACCCAGGTTCAGGGCCCTCGTGAGGAGGTAAAACCCCTACTCCTGCCTTTCTCTATGTATTACGGTGTCTCACCGAGTAGCCACAGTACAAATAGTAATGCTACCGAGTAGCCCCTTGCCCCTCTCCGAGTAGAGCTAGGTCAAGAACTTAGGGTTTCTAGGGTTTCTAGTGAGCCACTATGGGAGCATCTGAGAGCGTCTGTGAGTGTGCCTCGCGCAGGAGGCGGCGGGGCACCTTATATACATGGTGCCCAGCCGGATACGTCCAAATCCTAGACAAGTGTCGACATAGTGTGCACACTGTCCTTTCTCCGAGTACCCGCTGACAGCTTTGGTCGTTGGTCTTGGCTGCTTCTGTAAAGTCGTTGGGCAAAACTAGGGGACAGACTGGTATCACTGTACCTAGTCACAGAGTAGGCCCCCCTTATCCTGCCACCGACTGCTTCCATGCTGTCACTGTCAGGCAGGCCGTCCCCACGTGAACAGTAGTTCGAATGCTGCCAAGTACGGACCCAGGATACGCGGGATCCTGTGTCAGAACGGCTCCTTTGACTTCCTGCCCGAGTAGTTTCCCGCCAAATGTTCCCGCCAATTGTACTCGGGCCAAACCTTCTACTCGACATGGTAGAAACTGATTGATATCTCCTTCTGGCCATCTTGAGGTGAGACCGAGTAGCAGTCGACCGGGTAGCGAGTACCCGGTAGTCGGCTACTCGACCAAACCTCTCTTCTGTAAGCGGCCTTTACCACCTGTCTTTACCCTACTCGGGGGTAACCCCCCGACAAAGAGGCCACCCAGAACTTCTTCTCCTTTACCAGCTTCGACAGATCCACCGCCGCCATGACTTCTCCCACCTTCTCCTCTCACGGATAATATATGAGTAGGCTTACTGGTAGGTACCCCTCTATCCTAACCTTCCATTTTATGTTTTGAGATCTGTGCACAAGATTTTTATATGTTCACATGTGTTTCTGATTGGCTCACATAAGAATCTGGGTGGGTCCCACCAAGATTCCACACATCCCAAAACAAAAATGGATGGCCAGGATAGAGGGGGACGTACCTGTATGCTTACCAAATCCATGTTCCTCCTCTCACTATTTTTTTTTTAGAATAGCCTAACTTTACTAATCCGAAATCACAGTCCATCAGGTGGTGCAAACCAGAACTGACGCCCAGGAGCTAAAGAGGTTGATAACCTTGCAAGACCATGAGCCTCCATATTTGAGCTCCGGTTTTTCACGTGTGAAAGACACGCTTTCAAACTGTGCATGTGTCTTTTTAATCTCTTCTAGAATTGCACCGTATGGGCCTAGTATTGCCTGCCCATATTATTTATCACCTCTAGACAATCACTTGCAACACAAATCTTTCTCATTCCCAAATCAAACGCTAGGGACGGAGCCTCCCTGCATGCAAGAGCCTCAAGGGTAGCAGGGTTGGACGATCCTTCAAACGTCAATGCCGAAGTACCTTGAAATTCTCCAGAAAGACTGCACGGATTGCTCCAACCGATCCATCCTTCTTTAGAGTCGCATCAACATTGATCTTGGCTACACCCGTAGGAGGTTTTATCCATCTGGGATGGGTTGCCTTGCAAATCAAGGTCCTGAATGAACCTTTGGATGAATAAATGCGTAGACAGTGGACTTAGTTGTTCTCTGTCATGTATGATGCGTCTTCGGGCATACCAGATTGCCCAGAGCGCGACCACAACCATTATCCATTCTTTTGTAGGCAGGGTTGCTTGATCTCGCACTATGGTTGGTTTCCAGTTTGGAACTTTCGATCATCGTCGATCGTGTTGGGCTCTTTTTTTTTTTTTTGAAAACCACTACTAGCCATTAATCAAATAGAGTTGATAGTTACAGGCATGTTTAAACCCTCGGGGGGTCTAGCTAACCAGAGATGTATACCCTCCGGCAAGGAAGTGGCAAATCTTGCTAGACGATGAGCTTCACCATTCGTCTCCCTTCTTTCATGAGTGAAAGTAGTAAAACCCCTTTGGCTGCTCCTATCTTTGATCTCAATCAAGATGCTCCCAAAGGTACCCAAGTGACCACCTTGCAGCCCGTTAATGACCTCCAAGCAATCCGAGGCAACGTGGATGGGACCAAGCACAAGATCGGCTGCCACATCCAAAGCTTCCCTGCATGCTAGCGCCTCCAAAACCGCCGGTTGAGTGATGCCTCCATAGACTGTCGCTGAAGCTCCCAAGAAAACACAGTCTCGGGATCGACAGACTGCACTCACCGCTCCTTTTGTTAATTCTTTGGATACCGCTGCATCCACATTCACTTTGTCTCGCCCCTGCGGAGGAGCAAGCCATCGTGCACGAGGCGGCATCTCCGGCCTCCTTCCACGTTGTGGCACTGCCTCTTCCCTGCTAGCAGCTAAATCTTCCAGGAACCGATTCACAAAGGATATCGTCGCCATCGGGCTCTGGAAATTATCCTCATGGATAGCCTTCCTTCTCGCATGCCATATCGCCCACAAGGTTACCGACATGCACACGAGATCATCCTCCTCCATTGTGTCCATCATCGTAAACAACCACCTCCGCGCCTCTTGTTCGGTACACAGAGAAATATGCTCAGTGATGTCCTCCTTTGCTAGAGCCCATGTGCACCGTGCCATGTTACACTCAATAAGAGAGTGTCTCCAGGAGTCCTCCCTTCCACAGATGGAGCAGGCCGCCGAAGGCGCCATATTTCTGTGATTTCGGACATCTCCTGTAGGTAAGGAATGCTTTGCTAACCTCCATAGGAAAATCCGAACCTTAGATGGTATCGGAATTCTCCATAGGCCCAACCAAGCCTTCTGTTCGTCCAGTGACCCCGAGGAGGCCGGTCTCGCCTCGAGCCAGTCCTCTCTCGTCTTCCGCGTTCCTGCTAGTGCCCGGTAACAAGACCTAACAGAGAACAATCCATTGCGCTCAAAATGCCAAGCCCAAAAATCCTCTTGGATCCTGTGATACAACAGTATATTTCTGATAACTTCAACATCCATCGGAAGGAAGAATTCCTCCAACTTCTCAACATTCCATTGCTCTAGAGTACCACGAAACGGACCTGAGCGACTTGAGCCGGGCCCAAATTTGTCCGGCCTCGTTATGCAGCACGGGCTTTCAGTGGACGGACAACGGTATCTGGTGGGACCCCAAATACGGCTGACATATATATGTTTAAAAAACAAAATACGGCGGACATATGAAAACATGAATGATTGTTCATTTTTTAAATTGGAGAGACTGGCCTCTTTGTTGACGAAAATTCCATGGAAACAGGGTCGCCTTCCCAATGGAACTTTACATTTTGTAAAAAAATAAAGTCATATCAGCGAAAAGGAATCATTTACGTGAATATCACGACATACCATGTCTCTCTTTCACAAAATATGCTCGAGATTCGAATTTATATCGGAATGAAAACAACTAAAATCCGAAGGCTGAAAATATCGACTCTCAAAACATGGTATTGAGCATCCATTCTTAAGCATCACCTTCATTAGCATCCATTATTGGCATGCGTATATCGACATGATAACCGCTAGTTTGCCACCCAGGTCGTTTTTCGGCGGAAAATAACACCGTTTGGGACAGTGACGGTGCTAGTTCCAGCTGGGGTGTGGGGGAACGCTTCGCAGCCGCGTCCCTAGGTGGGCGAACCCAACCGCCCGTTGTTCGCCCAAATTCGGCATAAATCACTCGGTTGTTTGCCCGGGTTCATACATTTTCAGCATACATTCGGCATAACATTAATTTTTAAACTAAATTCAGCCTAATTTCGGCACAGTTTGGATAAAACATAGTTTTTATCACAAAGTTTGTCACACATATCGTCGAATACCAAATATTACAATAATAATTTAACAAGTTTTGAACAAAAAATAAAACACATCAAACTAGGGTTTGCCCTTGAGTCTCCACACATGCTCCACCAGATCATGTTGCAGCTCTTGATGCACCTCTTGTCGCGTAGCGAGGAATGCAGTCCATGGTACCGGCACCTGATGATCAACAACTACAAGAGGACCATGTCTGAAATATGGTTTAGTGTCCACCATTCGGTTCTTCCGCTCTCTCTCGATGATCATGTTGTGCAAGATCACACATCAATTCATCACCTCCCACATCTAAGATTTCGACTAGGTCAGGGCAGGGTACCGGACAACATCAAACCGAACTTGGAGCACACCAAATGTCCGCTTGACATCCTTCCTGCAAGTCTCTTGACATTGTGCAAACCAAGACTGGTTGCCTCCTGTCACAGGGTTGGAGATAGTCTTCACAGATGGTGACCATCTTGGATAGATAACATCTGCTAGGCGGTATCCCTTGTTGTACTGGTGGTCATTGATCTCAAAGTTCACCGGAGTAGCATGTCCTTCAAAAAGCTTGTCAAAGACATTGGAGCGACGTTGATGTCATTGTGAGTTCCCGGCATGCCAAAGAAGTCGTGCCAAATCCAGAGATCCTCTGTAGCCACTGCCTCAAGTACCACACTGCAAGCTCCTTTCGCGCCTTTGTACATCTTGGATGGCATACACAATGGTGAGTAATAGCTTCCGTCTCATCCGGAAACGGCACCGAAACACTGCCTCGCCGTGCAATGGAGCATCGAAAGTAGTGGGCGTAGAGAGTGCAGTAGCCCTCCAACCGCTGTCTCGTCTTGCTTTTCCAGCATCCTTACGACGAGTCACCTTGCTGGGGCTGCATGGTCTACGCGAACAGGTCGCCAGAGCGGCGAGGATCATGAGGTGCTCGTCGTCGTCGATGGCGTCCTCTTCTTCCTTGTGCATCAGAATGAAGAACATGTTCGCATCGTCGGAGTCCATTGCGGCAAAACGCCAAACACCCCATGGGTGTGGTAGGCCGTCGGCTGCCTGTGTCCTTGTCGGGAAGCGGCAAGCTCGGTCAACAGAGAGAGGGAGGTTGGTGTGGCTACGGTTGCTATTTTAGACGCGGAATGGGGGTCTAGAGGCGGCGCGGCGGCGGGGGTGGGAGGGGTGTCACCGACATCGGCATGGAGGCGAACGGGAACAAGTGAGATGTAGCCCGGAAGGGGAATCTGTGCGTGGAAAAATCGTTCCTTGCCTGACTATGCTGGCCCACAAGACACTTTTCCTTCCACCAAAGCCCCCAAGCGCCCCTCCCCCGCTGGGTTCAACATGGGTGCGTCGGGCGAATTTTGGACCAAACCGCCGCTATTTGGCGTCGTGGGGGGCGGGGGCGCGACTGGGCGAAAAACGGTGAGCCGGCGCTAGAAAAAGGGCCCGGGGTGGCTAGAGATGCTCTAAGCCCACCTTACCGTGACAATTGTTGTTGCTTGAGAGTTGAGAGATACAACTATCACTTTCAACTATGAATAAATAAGGTGAACCATGTCATCAGTTGCCTCTCCTCGCAGCTATGGCTCCATTCTTATCACCATGTACTCTTGTGTGATGACAGGGACCCTCACAGCTATGGATGGGTTCATTTATGATCTCAATGGCATCTTTCCTATATTTGATTATGCATAAGATCAATCTCGATCATGATAGGAAGCTCACGAGATCTAAACATGGAGGCATATGAGGAGAAGACAACCATCTAGCTACAGCTACGAACCCGTAGTCCAAGGATGAACTACTCACGCATCACTTCGGAGGCAGGCATGGTGATTTAGAAGCCTCCGGTGGTGATTTCCTCTCCGACAGGGTGCCGGAAACAGCTTCAGAACCCCCCTGATATAGGGTTGACTGTGACGGCGGCTACGGAAATTTTCGGGGATTTTTGATCAGGTGCCTAGGGTTTTCCATCCGGGGGGATTAAATAGGCGAAAGGGAAAAGGCGGTGGAGCTCCAGGGGCCCCACACCCATAGCTGGCGCGGCCAGGGGGTCGCGCCACACTATGGTGTGGCCCCCCTTGTGCCCATCTTTGACTCTCCTTCGGTCTTCTGGATGCTTTCGGGGAAAATAGGCACTTCACGCTTTGTGGGGTCCAATTCCGAAAATGTTTCTAGAATAACTTTTCTGAAACCAAAAACAGCAAAAAACAGGGAACTGGCACTTGGCATCTTGTTAATAGGTTAGGCCCGGAAAACGTATAAAAGTGCTATAAATAAGGGAGAAAACAAGTAGCAATTGACATAATATGATCATGGAGCATCAGAAATTATAGATACGTTGGAGACGTATCAAGCATCCCCAAGCTTAGTTCCTACTCGTCCTCGAGTAGGTAAATGATAAAACACAATAATTTATGAGGTGACATGCTACTAACATAAACTTGATCAATCTAATGTAAAAGCATATGCACTCTGGGATCATAGAACTTCAAACATGAACTTGATAAATAGAACTTTAATAATAAAGCATAGTAATTACTTTGCATCATGAAGAGTATCTCAAATAAAGGATCATGAATAATAATGCAAAGAAAGGTAGACGTTTGTTTCAGGTATAGAGAAAGCATCGCAAAGTGATATTTCGCTGTCCTTAAGAGTGGGGCAAAACATAAATGCCAGGACACCTTCAAAGTTCATGAGGAAGACTAGAGCAAATAATTTAAGAACAAATAATATCACATTATGAAGTAATTATTGATGTTTATGGGACAAATGCACATATAACTCAGAATGGCAAAAATGCTCTCTTAACTGTGCATAAATTTAGAAGATGGAGACTCAACATAAAAGTAAAAGAAAGGCCCTTCGCGGAGGGAAGCAGGGATCACTCATGGGCTAGAACTTTTATTTTATTCAACAAAGGTATTAAAAGTTTGTCGTGGTGGTGTCACGGCAGATGCCATAGGATGGCTAAAGATGTGGGGACGAAGGACGCTGGAGGTGCTCGGGGAGGGATCACGCGACGAGTAGCCGCGTGAGGTAAGAACTAAGCACTGCAAACAACACGATCTACCCAGGTTCAGGGCCCTCGTGAGGAGGTAAAACCCCTACTCCTGCCTTTCTCTATGTATTCTGGTGTCTCACCGAGTAGCCACAGTACAATGTTCTTGCTACCGAGTAGCCACTCTTCTCTCTACGTGATGAACTAGGTCAAGAAATTAGGTCACGATGTGTTCGATCCTCACGCAGGAGGCGGCGGGGCACCTTATATACATGGTGCCCAGCCGGATACGTCCAAACATGGACAAGTGTCGACATAGTGTGCATATCGTCCTTCTTCCGAGTTCCCGCTGACAGCTTTGGTTCCTAATCTTGGCTGCATCCGGAAAGTCGTTGGGCAAAACCAAGGGGACAGTCTGGTATCACTGTGCCAAACACAGAGTAGGGCCCCCTTATCCTGCGACCGCCTGCTTCCATGCTGTCACTGTCAGACAGGCCGGTCCCAGATGAACAGTAGTTCGAATAGTGCCAAGTACGGACCCGGGATACGCGGGATCCTGTGTCAGAACGGCTCCTTTGACTTCTGGCCCGAGTAGGTTCCCGCCAATTTTACTCGGGCCAACTCTTCTACTCGAATGGACAGAACTTGATTGATATCTCCTTCTGGTAATCTTGAAGTGAGACCGAGTAGCAGTCGACCGGGTAGCGAGTACCGGGTAGGCGGCTACTCGACCAAACTTCTCTTCTGACAGTGGCCTTTACCACTCGCCTTTACCCTACTCGGGGGTAACCCCCCGACAGCAGTCCCCGAAGCTGGTAGAGTCTCGCGAACTCGTTCACTAGGCTCTGCCAGCTTAAAACCAATCTTCGCAACAACACCTTTGAACTTCAAGATGCCGAGTGGAATCTCCGAGTAGCACTCTGGAAAGCACCTTGGGTCTCCTCTTTTCCGAATAGGGCAAGTTTCCTTCTCTGCGTCCGAGTAAAAAGACTTAGAGAATTTCTCAAGCAGAGTCTCTGCAGCGCAGAGCACAATCCAGCCTTCCGTGCAGCAACTGGACACGTGTCAAGCATCCGCGACCCTGACGTCTCGTTGCCCAGGACACGACGTGCCACGCGCCCAATTTTCACGGAGCGGGCCCACCGGCTCGTCATGTCCCATCAAGCGCAGTAATAGGCCACGATCTGGTCGTGGGATCGACTGTGGCCGTTACGCGCGCGTTCCGCGCTTACGTGCGTTTCTAACCGGCCACAGGTCCCACCACACGAGAATTATGGCCACGATCGATCCCACTACCCCGATGGTAACGGTAATCTGAGGCGAGGGTATAAATACCCCCACCGGTAACTTCCTCTTCTCCTACCTCCGTAATTTCCTCTTTCGCCTCTCTGCCTCTTCTCCGCCGCCGAGCTCTCCGCCGCCGCGCAACTCTTTGCTCCGCCGCGGACTCGTTTTCTCCACCCGATCCTTCCAAAACTTCCACCGCCTTCTCGCTCGCTGCCATGGCTGCTCGCGCCGGCTGGGCTTGTTCCGATGTTACTGTCGATGACTGCTCCTGGCTCGTGAACACCCGGAGGGTTCCTCCTGGTGTTCAGTGCCGGCCGTCCGACGGTGAACTCGTTCCGGCCCCGCGGGAGGGCGAGCATGTCGTCTTCCTCGCGCACTTCGCGCGAGGATTTGGCCTGCCAGCTTCCGATTTTCTCCGCTCCTTCCTGGATCACTTCGGTGTTCAGATGCATCACCTCGATCCGAATGCGGTCGTCTTCCTCGCCTATCATACCGTGGTGTGCGAGGCCTTTCTCGGCGTCCGCCCCACGGTACAGACATGGCTGAAGTACTTCCATCTTCGTCAGCAGAGCACCGGGAAGAAGGATGGCGCGGCCACTGGCAGCCGGGTAACCGATACCGGCAGCGCCATGATGGTGCAGCGGGCGGGAACCAATCACCCTCGCATCAAGGGCTTGGATTCCGTCCGTATGTGGCAAAAGTCCTTCCTCTACGTGAAGAATATCCCCGCCACAAAGGGGGGGAAAGGTAACAGACCGCATCAACCTGCCTGCCTGGAGCAACCGGGCTCCATCCGGGCAGAACTGGAAGACGAAGCCCTCCAACGACCGCAACGCCGTGCAGATGGAGGAGCGGCTCGCTGAGCTAATCGGAGAGGGCCTCAAGAGCGATGACCCCGTCGCCTGCTGGATCCGGAACCGGGTGCTGCCTCTGCAGCAGCGCTCCCACCCAATGTGCTACCTGGGAGGCCCCCGTGACTGCACTCGGACGACCACGTTCGAGCTCAGCAACGCGGAAGTCGCCGCGCACGCAAGGTCCATCCTGACCACGGGCCTTCGAGATAACTGGCAGTATGGGTTCATCCCCTTCAGCCGCACGAAGCCGATTCCACGGGTACGTTCTCCTTACTCTGCTTCCAGTATACATGTAATCCGAGTAGATAGCCTTCTCTCTTTGCCGCGACTAGCAATTGCATTCCGCACCGAGTAGAGCACTCTGCAGAACTGCCTAGGCTTAGTATGCTTGATGTTTGCACGCCTTGCCGAGTAGCATACTTAGGAGCAATACTTAAGCTTAATGTGCTTGTTGCTTGCACGCCTTGCCGAGTAGGATACTTAGCAAATCCCCCTAGGCTTAATGTGCTTTGTGTTTGCACGCCCATCCGGGTAGAATGCCTTCACGCTACTCGGCTAATTTGCAATGTTTCTCTGTCTTACAGGTCCTTGACAGCCAGCTCGCTGAGAGCTGTGAACGCTTCGAGGGCAATTGGTCATCTGACCGAGAGGAAGATGACCAGGCCTCCTTCGAGACCACGGACCAGCTCGATCTTTCTGACGCCGCCCAGGCGGGTGATCCTCCCGCGGAATCGTCCCTTCGCGACTGGTCTGACGATGAAATTGAAGGTAATGGAACTTATCCCCTTTGACCACGAGTAGCGCAAATCAATCGCTTTCTGCTTCTGAAGTGCTCTTCCTCCCTTCTATTTCATAGATGTCGCGGATGCTGGCGGCGAAGACGAGGATGAGGATGAGGACGAAGCGGCCCAGGTCGTCAAGCCTCTTGCAGTTGCCGCGCCTGCCACCCGCAAACGGACAGGCAGTGGCGCCCAAGAACCTCCCGCCAAGAAGAAGAAGGCGACCGAGAAGGCGACCAAGAAGGTCATGAAAAGAAAGAAGCCAGCAATTCCTTCCCGCAAGGGGTAAGTTCCTTCTCGGTTGCATGTTTCTGTTTACTCTGTTCTTCTCGGTTGACTCCCAATCCTTTTGCTTCACTGTTTTCTCTTGATTTCCTCTGCCCTCTTCTTATCTCTGACCCTAATTTTCTCTTTAGAGCCCCCTTGGACGCGGATGCCTCTCTTGCATCCACCGAGACTCAGAAGAAGGCTGCCATCGATGTCGACAATCTAATCGACCTCGATGGCGACGAGAACAATACCGCCAATGCATCAACAGAGGGCACTGATGCCCAGAACGCCGAGCCAGAGCCGCAGTCCCGCGCCGAGCAGGAGGCGCAGGATGCTGCTCACCAAGAGAAGCCACCTTCCCCTCCGGCCGACACCGCCGAGGGGAACCAAGATCAAGATACAGAGATGCACCATGACGCCGCCCTTGAGCGGCAGGAAACAGGAGAGGAGCAGCCAGCAACAGGGGCTGCTGGACAAGAAGACCCCGCGGCCCAGCCGCGGGTAGAGGACATGGATGCCTCACAGCCGAATCCCGCTGCCGAGCAGCGGGTAGAAGACGAGACTGGGCATTACCCTCTGAGCGACGTGCAACCAGTCGCCGCGCAGGGTAGCGCCCAGCCTGATGCCGCACCGGATAGCGCGCCCCTGGCGCCACCAACAGATCAGGGTAGTGCTCAGCCCGATTCCTCCTCGGTGCAGACAACCGATGCTGCACCCAGCCCTCCGGCCAGGCCGCTTACAAGGAAGAGTGCCCAAGATGCTGCAGAGAAGGAGGCAGCCGAGAAGGAAGCCACCGAGAAGGAGAAGGCTGAGGAGAAGAAGACCGAGAAGCAGAAAACCGAGAAGTAGGTTGTCGCGAAGCCAACTGCCCAGAAGGAGAAGACGAAGAAGCGGGCTGCCGACATGCCGCCGCCAACATCAACTGGCCAGTCCAGGCAGCTGGTTATCCGCAATCCCAATGCGGTTCCTGCCGCCGCCGCAACAGCTGATCAGCCCTGCTACCCTGATTACATGGTGAAGGTTAGCCAACAGCACCAGGTCGGCTTCTCCCCCAAAGACCGGAATCTTGCTCTTCAGAAAGGGAGGAAAGCCGTGGCAGTGGACTCCAGGCCCCCGGCCCCAAATCAAGACAGATCCGTCTCCATTGCTTCTCGGGGAGCTCAAGACCAGGCGATAACGTCTCAGAGCCTCGAGCAAGTACTCGACCTGATCGGCTTCATCGACGCCAAGTGGGACAGCAAGGTTCTCGGCAACCCCAACTGGAACGGCATCGATCTGGGCGACATCGACCATATGCGTCAGGATTGGAACAAGGTGGACTTGGGTTGCAAACCCATGACCGTCTCGACCACCTCTGCTACACTTGCTGCCAAGATGTTTGTCCACCGCAAGAACGCCGAGGACCTCGAGCAATCCTACGCGGTAAGTTCCTAATCATCCTCTCCGAGTTGCATTTTCACTTCTTTTCTGCTCTTCCTTTTTTCCTTATCCATCACCCAGTCCCCGAGATTCTGGCCGAGTAGGCGGACACTCTCCCGAGTAGCCGCCTTCTCGGGTTGAATCTCAAGTACTTTGCCTGATTCTTGTTTCTTTTGCTTCTCAGAATAGCGTACTGAAACGGACTAATTTGCATCGTCGGCTACTCTGGAATCATGCCATTTCCAAGAGGCGCATTGCCGCCTTGGAGAAAGAGAAAACAATCGCCGAGGAAGCCGACAAGGAAGTGATGAACATCACTCTGAGGCTGTCTGAAGTTGAAGGTACGCTTCCAGCTGCGCGGTTCTCGCGTTTGGTGTTTACGCCCGCTTTTGCTTTTTGCGCTAACCATTTTTACTCTGCAGGGAAGCTGAAGGCCCTAACTGATGAGCACGAGAACTGCCGTGCCTTCGTCGAGAGTGGCCAGGCCACCATCAAGAGATTGGAAGGTACGTTGCCGTCTATTCGGCTTTTCCTGTGTTTCTTTCTTTCGCTTCTCTGCTAACCGTGCTTTGCTCTTTTCAGAAGATCATAAGAAGTTTGTTGTAGAACATCAGGATTGCCTCAAACTGGCTGAGGTGCAGCAGCAACTGTCCAATCAGGCTGTCGAGTTGCTGAAAGGGCATACTACCGAGATGGAGCAGCTCCAAGTCCAGCTGCAGACTGCGCTCCAGGATGCTGTCAACCTTGGTGACGAGAGGGACAGAGTCATTGCCGAGAAGGCAAAGGTGGAGACAGCAGCCAAGGCCAAGGTGAAGGCCCTTGAGCAGGAGTGCGAGATACTGAAGAAGGCCAATGTCGGGCTCTTCACTCAGCTCGAGGAGCTCCGCTTGATTCAAGAGAAGCACATATCCAACGAAGAAGCCTGGAAGACCCAGCTGTTAGGGCTGCGCCATGATCTGAACAGTAAGTACTCCCTTTTCTCCGCTTCTCCGCTACTCGACTGCTCCCTTCTTCTCTGCTTCCCGTTTCACGCTTCCACTCTGTTACTGTTTCTGACCTTTTCGATAGCTCTTGCAGGAATCTTTCCCAATCTTGAATCTTCCAGCGTGCCTGCCCTGGAAAAGGCCCGAGCAGCTCATGCTGCGAAGGGCGAGCCTATGGACACCCGAGCAGAGATCGAGGAGAGCATCCTGATCATGCAGGAACAGTGTCCCCGGCTAGCGGGCGTGGGCACTGAGCTGGTGCGCGTCGCCTTTCAGATCCACGGCATCTTCTGGCCTGAGGACTCTGCGCCGACAGCGATCTCTGGGCTTGCCCTGAAGCTGCAGCGCGTGAAAGCTGAATTGAAGAAGTGGCGCGCCTCGGGAGCTCGGGCGGGTGCAGACATGATGCTGCTCTTCGTCACCACTTGGTACGAGAACTTGAACATGCAGATCATCCGCGAGATGCGCTAAGACTCCAAGTGGGAGAAGGACCCCGATTGCGTGGCTATTTGCCAGGTGATTGCTCACGAGATCGCTCAGTATGCCGACACGGCAACTTTCATCGACGGCCTCACCGAGCCCGACACCGAGGTGGACGAGGGCGAGGAGGAGGATGAAGATGAAGAAACTGACACCGATGAGCTCGACCTGAGCGGCTTCGACTCTCCGGCTGTCAAGGACGGGAAGGGGAAGGCCGCGGTCATCGCGGGTAGCGACGAGGAGGACGAGAACGTGGAGATGTCGATCGACACCTCCGCGCTCGAGTTCGGCACCTCGTCAGGAGCTGCCCGCGACGACACCGTCAACCTTCGCGCCCAAGCCAGCGGCTCCACCTCCGCGACAACGCCCGTCTCGGTGGCCACGGCCACTTCAGACCAGGTGGCCACCGAGCCCAACACCGAGGACGAAGCAGCGAAGTCAGTTGACGCCAGCCTGGAAATGGACACGGCCAAGGCCACTGCTGAAGAGGAGACAGCCAAGGCGAGAACCGAGAACGCCGCATCAACCTGAGTTTACCCTGCAACTTTATTTCTCAAACATTTATCAGATCCCCGGGATGCCGGGTGCAGATGTATCAGACTATTTTATTCCGTTGCTACTCATTTTTATTCCCACTTGTTATTTTCAACTTAATCAATTTGTTCAGCCTGGGCTTGATGCCGAGTTGCGTTATCATGCGAGTCCCCGAGTTGCATTTCTTATTCACTCTCTCTTTTCTTCTCAGCTCTACCCGCAACTTGTTGCTTTTTTGGTATTCGAGTCACAAGAGTTAAAGAGTAGAGCTGCAAATACTTAGCCGCTTAGAAACAATCATAGTAACGCAGCCCACCACTTAGCCAAAAAGATAAGACACAGAACAATAATAAAAGAACCCTACTCGGTTCCTGCACTCTTCCTTTCCTTAGTAATTTTTCTTGTGCTCATGGACCTTTTGCTTGTTCTCTTGCTTGCCATGAAGCCGGGTTTCGGACAGCAGCAAAGTCGAAGAGTTGGCATATAGGTTTAAACACAGTACTCAAAGTACTTTTGAATTCTGAAGTAGAGCAACCGAATAGGCAAAAGGTAAAGCCGAGTAGAAACACTTAGAGCAAGTTTGGACGAGGGCAGTCCCCGAGATCAATTTCAGATTGCAGAGTAGAATTTCAACTCGGATAAGAGGGTACATACACATCTTTGCTCACGAATGAAAACGACGGAGTAGAGCTACATTCCAAGGGCGCTTGGTTTCCTCTCCAGCTTTATCTGCCCTGTTCGCCTGTGGTGGGCGCGCATCTATAAGATAGTAAGCATCGTTGTGCAGTGCTTTGCTCACAATGAAGGGCCCTTCCCATGGAGGAGACAACTTGTGCATCCCGGCTGTGCGCTGCACAAGCCTAAGGACCATGTCTCCTTCTCGGAAAACCCTTGGGTTCACCTTTCGGCTATGATAGCGCCGCAGGTTTTGCTGGTAGATAGCCGAACGTGACAGAGTCAGCTCTCTTGCTTCTTCAAGCAGGTCAACGTCGTCTTCTCGAGCTTCTCTCGCCTCCACCTCAGTGTAGAGGGTTACTCGGGGGGAGTCATGCTCTAGGTCTATTGGCAACACGGCCTCAGCCCCGTATACCAAGAAGAATGGCGTGTAGCCGGTTGACCGGTTAGGGGTAGTCCTTAGACTCCACAACACCGCTGGCAACTCGTCTAGCCAACACCCAGGTGTTTTCAGTAGTGGCTCCATCAGCCTTGGCTTTATGCCTGCCAGTACCATGCCGTTCGCTCTTTCAACTTGCCCATTGGAAGCAGGATGCGTGACTGACGCAACGTCTAGTCGGATATGCTTATCTCTGCAGAACCGCACCATTGCTCCCTCAGCAAAATTTGTGCCGTTGTCGGTGATGATGCTGTGCGGGTAGCCATATCTCAGGATCACATCCTTCCCGAACTTCACAGCTGTGGCCCCATCGCACCTCCGAATAGGCTTCACCTCGATCCACTTGGTGAACTTATCCACCATGACCAAGATGTGAGTCATGTTGCCTTTAGCCGGCTGGAAGGGCCCGACCATGTCCAAACACCAAACAGCAAATGGCCAGGTGATAGGAATTGTCTTCAACTCGGAAGCAGGCATGTGAATCTTACTCGCGAACATCTGGCAGCCATTGCACTTCCTCACGATATCTTCAGCTTGCTGCAGTGCTGTGAGCCAGTAGAAGCCATGCCGAAAAGCTTTCTTGACCAACGCCCGAGAAGAGGCATGGTGCCCGCATTCTCCTTGGTGTATCTCTACCAGAATTTCTTCTCCTTCTGCTGGGTCCACACAACGTTGCAGCACGCCGGTGGCACTTCTCTTGTGCAGGACATCTCGGACTATAGTGTAGCCCTTGGATCTTCTCTGAATCTGTCTTGCAGTCACCTCGTCTTCTGGTAGAGTACCGTCCCTTAGAAAGGATAATATGGGCATAGCCCAACTTGGTGTCTCCCGTGCGGGAAACACTGGTTCGTCCACTTCCATTGGGATGGGTACCTCTGGTTGCTCTTTAGGGATGGGAGCACTTCTTTGGAGCCCAGATCAATTGGCAAGGACCTCCTCAATGAATGCGACAGTCCCCGGGTTAAGGACAGCAGTCCCCGGGTAGGGATTGGCAGTCCCCGAGTAAAGAGTGGCAGTCCCCGAGTAGAGGACGGCAGTCCCCGAGTTGGGAGTGGCAGTCCCTGGGTTTCCTGCAGCATTCTCCCAGTCAATCTCCATGGGATCAGATTCTTCACTTGGCAGAGAAGGAACAAATATGGACTCCGAGTTGGGGGAGGGCTTGATGGATGGCTTCCTCAAGTGCTCCAAGGCAACCCCCGCCGGGATGGATTGCCGAGAAGATCCCAACTTGGACAGCTCGTCTGCCGCTTCGTTCTCTGCTCGGTGGATGTGCTGGAACTCGCAGCCCTCGAAGAATCCAGTCATAGACTGCACTAGGAAGCGATATGATGCCATGTTGGCATCTAGAGCATCCCATGTACCAGAGACTTGTTGCACCACCAGATCTGAATCGCCATAGCATATAATGCGCTGCACGCCAACCTCCTTGGCTACTCGCAAGCCATGCACCACTGCCTCGTACTCTGCTACGTTGTTGGACGCCTTGAAATGAATCTGCAGCACATACTTGAGTTGATCTCGCTTGGGTGACGTAAGCACTACGCCAGCACCAAGACCTTCCTTCACCTTCGAGCCATCAAAGTGCATCTTGCAGTAATTAGAAACTGGAGCAGGAGGTTCATACTGCACCTCGCCCCAATCCACCAGGAATTCCGCTAGAATCTGAGACTTGATGGCTTCTCTTCTCGCGTACGCGGCCAGCTCGATTGCCCACTTGGCTACTCTGCCACTCGCCTCCTTGTTACCCATGATATCCGAGATGGGAGCAGAGCTCACAATCGTGATAGGATGCTCTTGGAAATAATGCTTTAGCTTCTTGGCGCCCAGGTACGCGCCGTAGGTCATCGTCTGATAATGCGGGTAGTTTTGCTTGGAGCTGGACAACACTTCACTGAGATAGTACACTGGGCGCTGCACACTCTTGCCTTCTTCTTCTCGTTCCACCGCAATCACCACACTGACTACTCGGTTGGTCGCATTAATGTACAGCAGCATTGGCTCCTTGGGTAGCGGACTAGCCAAGATGGGAGCACTAGCCAGCATTGCTTTCAGCTCGTTGAATGCCACATCCGCTTGCGGAGTCCAGACAAACTTGTCACTTTTCTTCATCAATTGGTACAGAGGCAGTGCCTTCTCGCCCATTCGGCCCAGAAAACGGCTCAGAGATGCCAAGCAACCAGTGAATTTCTGCACGTCCTTCAAGGATCTCGGCAAAGACATGCTCTCAATAGCTTTTATCTTTGAAGGATTGGCCTCAATGCCCCGACTAGACACCAGGAAGCCGAGTAGCTTGCCAGCCGGGACACCAAAGGTGCATTTACTCGGATTCAGCTTCATTTTGTACTTGCGTAGGTTAGCAAAGGTTTCCTCCAGGTCGGCAAGCAGAGTATGTGTTTTATTCGTTTTGATGACAATGTCATCTACGTACACCTGCACATTCTTGCCGAGCTGGTCGTGCAAGCATTTCTGCATGCATCTCTGATAGGTTGCACCCGCATTCCTCAAGCCAAAACACATGACACGATAGCAATAAGCCTCGTACGGGGTAATGAAAGCCGTCTTTATTTGATCAGCAGGATTGAGTGCAATCTGGTGGAAACCAGAGTAGGCATCTATAAAAGACAACAGTTCACAACCAGCAGTGGAATCGATCACCTGATCGATGCGAGGTAGCGGGAAGGGATCCTTGGGGCATGCCTTGTTCAAGTCGGTGTAGTCGACACACATGCGCCATGTAGTGGCAGCCTTGGGATCCTCCTTCTTCTTCTCGACCATGACCGGGTTGGCTAGCCAATCCGGATGCAGCACCTCCATGATGAAATTGCTTATCAGCAGCTTGGTGATCTGGTCACCAATGGCCTTCCTTCTCTCATCTCTGAAGCGGCGCATAGCCTGCTTCACTGGCTTGGCGTCAGGACGCACATGTAATGAGTGCTCAACCAACTCCCTCGGGACTCCTGGTAGATCTTCATTGGACCAGGCGAATACATCCCGATTCTCACGGAGGAAGTGGATGAGCTCGCTTTCCTATTTCTCCGCCAACCCGGAGCAAATGATGGCTACGCGGTCGGGGAACTCGGGGTCGACCTGGACCTTCTTGGTCTCCTGAGATGCCTGGAATGCGGTCCCGTGTTGGGTACTCAGCACGCCTTGCGCGCCAGCCTGCGCGGATTGCGCCATAGCCACCACCTCATACATCTTCTTCTTCTCGGCAACGATCACCATTGACTCCGCCAACTGGGAACCAGCAGAGGCACACTCCATGGACTTCTTGTAATCACCAGAGATAGTAATTATGCCATTGGGACCAGGGATCTTCATCTTCAAATATGCAACATGAGTGGAGGCCATGAACTTGCTCAGAGCAGGTCTGCCGAGCAGAGCATGGTAAGGACTTTGATGATCAACCACTTCGAACTGCAGGCGCTCTGTGCGGCAGTTCTCCCTGGTGCCGAATAGCACATCTATCCACACTCGGCCAATCGGGTTGCACGAGATCCCGGGCACAATGCCATGGAAAGTGGTCTTGCTGGGCAGCATCATGTTCTCGGCCAGGCCAAGCTTCTCGAGTGTGTCTTTGTACACGATGTTGATGCTGCTGCCGTTGTCGATTAGCACCTTGCTGAACCTTACATTCTTCTCGGGACCCAGGAAAGTGGGATCCAGCACCAAGGCATAGCTACCCGGGTTGGGCATCACCTTCGGATGATCTACTCGGGACCACCTGATCTCCTGATCACACCAATACATGTAGTGAGGGACAGCAGGAATCACTGCATTGACCTCCATGGCACGCCTGTGCTGTGATTGCTTGTCGACTGGCTCAGAAGTGAAGATCATGTAGCTCTCATGGTGCTCTTGGTACTGGTTGGACCCCCCATTGTTGCCATTGTTGTTGTTGCCCTGGTAGTTGTTGTTGTTGTTGCGGTAGCTCTCATTGTTGAAGTGACGGTTGGCTCCTAAAGCCACTTGGTTCACATTTTCTCTTCTCGGGTACACTGGCGGCCTAGCTGCGGGTGCGCGAGTAGGCTGCACATTGGCATTGGCCGCTGGCAGAGGAGGAGGAGGAGGCAGGCCATCATTCTTGATCACATCCCACCACTCGCACTGCCGAGTAGTGTGGTTAGCAGGCCTCGAGGGGTGGTGAGTGTGAAAACTGCATGGGCCATCCTTCATGTCATCAAAGACAAACTTCTTCGGCTGCTCGGAGTTTCCGCTACCCGACTGAGAGGTGCGAAATGGTTTCTTGTTGCCTTGGCCCTGGTTCTGGTTCTGCCCGTAGGCTCCAGCAGGTTTCTGCCTTTGGCTACCACCAGCTCCAACAGTCACTGCATTCACCTCTTCAGGATCATACCGAGTATCTATTCGGCGCTTGTTGCGGAATTCGTTGCGCTTGCTGTTGCTGAAGTTTCTTCTCGGCTCAGAGGAGTCCATCAGGGGCTGAGTAGGATCACCGTGTGCATACTGATCCGCAATCTTGATGGTCTCCGCCAGAGTGTTCGGCATCTCCCTCTGCAACCTCTGCCATAGCATACTGCCATGCCTGCATCCCTGCGCAAACCAAGTGATGGCCTGGGCTTCATTCACACCTTCGCAGGTGTTCCTCAATGTGCTCCACCGAGTAAGGTACTCGCGGTCTGTCTCGTCTTCTCGCTGCCTGCAAGCGGATAGCTGCTGTGGCCTATTCGGCCTCTTGTATGTGCTCGTGAAGTTGCTGATGAAGGCATCCGAGAAATCCAGCCAGCAATTGATGCTGTTCTTGGGCAAGTTGTTGAGCCAAGTGCGAGCTGGACCCTCCAGCATCTGCGGGACATAGCGCACCGCCCATCTCCGATTGCCGTTTGCGATATGAACCGCGGTGACATAATCATTGAGCCAGTCTTCCGGCTTGGTGCTGCCATTGTAGCTCTTGGTGCCCCTTGCGAGCTGGAAGTTCTTCACGGACGGCTCGTTCATGATGCGCGGGCCAAAGCACTCGAGGCCTGGAGGACCCGTGTTCTCCAGCCGCGCCGACAAGCTGATCTGGTCCAGCTGATGCCTCGCATCTCCAGGCGCCAGCATGCGCTCGCCAACACGATCATGGACATCATAGCCAGCCATCTCCATGGCCGAGTAGCCATCATCATATCTGTCCACCTGCACAGCTGCAGGCTGCTCCACCGGGTTGGCGACTGGCGCCACTGCGCGCGGCTGCTGCCTCTGCCGAGTAGGCGGAGCAGCGGGACGCTGAGAGGGACCTGGACGCGCTCCATCTCGGGCCTGGCTTTGAGCTTGATGGGCTTGAGAGCCTGCTCTTGCAGCGTTGTGTTCCTGCCCGGGCTGCTGCGGCACAGCAAGCTGTCTCGCGGCAGCAGCCGGGTCGTACACCTGCATTTGCCTATCTCTGGCCGATCGTCCGCTGCGGCTCTTCTCGCGGCTGGGATGCGGAGACGAGGCTTGATCATTAGATCTAGCCGCGTGCGAGTGCACCACCTGCGAAGCTCCAGCACCCGGGTTGGCCTTCCGGAACTCCTCATTCTGCCTAGCAGCCTCCAACACCAACTCGTTGAGCCTTTCCTACTGCCTAACGCGCGCGTCGCTGTCTAGACGAGGCAACTCGGCAGCTACAGCCTCTGCAGCTCTAAGTGTCTTGGCGGGTGTGCTATATCTGGGCCTGGTGGAGGTGTTTGCGGTGGCGGACTGAGCAGGAACCTCTACAACTGTCGCCATCTCGGCACCAAGGTTGCGCCGCGTGGCGCCTACTCTGCTAGCCCTCCTAGTGACTGGCGTGAAGCCGTGAGCCTTGTTGTACTCGAGCTGATCTAGACTCAACTCCAACCTCACCTTATCCAACTCCGCCTGCTCGGGAAGTAGCTCCAGGCGTTGCCGCTCGAGCTGCTCCTTCATGGCTAGAAGCTCGATGTCGGTGGGAGTCGGCATGCCAAGTCGCCCAGCCGACGCGGGAATAGTCGGAGTAGTGGAAGGCGGCAAGTTGCACTCCTTCTCGTAGGGCCGGTGAGTCCTGCCACCTGCGCTCGATGCAGCAAGATCCTCGACGACGGCCGCGGCGCCAGCAGCAGCTGTGCCGGCGTTTGCCGCCAAGCCGGTCACCATCACCTCAGCGCAGTTCGTAGAACGGCATGCAGGCCTCCCGCGAGCGGCGATCACCGCAGGAGGATCCTCCGCGTCATGCACCAGCTCGGGGTACGCGCGGTTGGCGACGGTGGCCTCCGGCATGGCCCTGCCGCCGAAATCACCGGCGTTGTCGGTGACGAAGTCGAAGGAGCCGAACCTGTGGACAAGGCCACAGACTACGCGCTCCGCTGAAGAAGATCCCGTCCGAATAGAAACTCCAGCCAGCGCCGCTGGTAGCCCCACGGTGGGCGCCAACTGTCGTGGTGGTGTCACGGCAGATGCCATAGGATGGCTAAAGATGTGGGGACGAAGGACGCTGGAGGTGCTCGGGGAGGGATCACGCGACGAGTAGCCGCGTGAGGTAAGAACTAAGCACTGCAAACAACACGATCTACCCAGGTTCAGGGCCCTCGTGAGGAGGTAAAACCCCTACTCCTGCCTTTCTCTATGTATTCTGGTGTCTCACCGAGTAGCCACAGTACAATGTTCTTGCTACCGAGTAGCCACTCTTCTCTCTACGTGATGAACTAGGTCAAGAAATTAGGTCACGATGTGTTCGATCCTCACGCAGGAGGCGGCGGGGCACCTTATATACATGGTGCCCAGCCGGATACGTCCAAACATGGACAAGTGTCGACATAGTGTGCACATCGTCCTTCTTCCGAGTTCCCGCTGACAGCTTTGGTTCCTAATCTTGGCTGCATCCGGAAAGTCGTTGGGCAAAACCAAGGGGACAGTCTGGTATCACTGTGCCAAACACAGAGTAGGGCCCCCTTATCCTGCGACCGCCTGCTTCCATGCTGTCACTGTCAGACAGGCCGGTCCCAGATGAACAGTAGTTCGAATAGTGCCAAGTACGGACCCGGGATACGCGGGATCCTGTGTCAGAACGGCTCCTTTGACTTCTGGCCCGAGTAGGTTCCCGCCAATTTTACTCGGGCCAACTCTTCTACTCGAATGGACAGAACTTGATTGATATCTCCTTCTGGTCATCTTGAAGTGAGACCGAGTAGCAGTCGACCGGGTAGCGAGTACCGGGTAGGCGGCTACTCGACCAAACTTCTCTTCTGACAGTGGCCTTTACCACTCGCCTTTACCCTACTCGGGGGTAACCCCCCGACAAAGTTTGACACTCCTCCCATCCATCTTTCACAAACCATGGCTAACCGAATCCTCGGGTGCCTGCCAACAATCACATACCGTGGATGAGTGTCTATATATTTTGGGAGATGTATGCTAATGTCAACGAATGGTAAATAGATAATATAGTACGTCACAAGCCAACTGGATTCACAAGAGCGGCTCCCATGGTGAAGGACGCAACTGGTGTAGAAGGTCATCCCTCTTTCTCTTTCGTTTACACAATTATGCTTTGACTGATAAATCAGGAGCAAAAATAGTGAAGAGAATTTGTTTGTACTAATTTGGGGCTGGGAACCCCGCTGCCAGCTCTTCTATCATTTGGATAAGCGGATGAAGCCACTAGTCCAGGGTGTGAAATCCAATCAACAAGTGAGATAAAGATTTTCTACTGACGTCCTGATGAGCAAAAACAAGAACATAAAGCAGGAGTAATTTTTAAAGTTTTAAAGGTAACATATGAGCAATTTACTTGGAGTGGCAGTTAAATACCACATGTAGGTAGGTATGGTGGACACAATGGGAAAAACTTTGGTTTCGGGGAGTTTGGATGTACGAGTAGAGCTCATACTCAGTACAGGTGGAGGCTAGCAAAAGACTGAGAGCGACAAATCAAGAGATCATAAGAGCCATAATCATGCATAGCGACATAAGCATCATTAATTAAAACATAAGCAGTATCACAAGTTCAAAAACTAAGTGGTCATGGAGGCTATTCGTGACTGGTTAATAGTCATAAACATGGTGTGAGCATGCGCCAAGTCAACCAAATAAAACATTCGAAAGAGAATACCATATATTGATGCTTTACTATGACAAGAACAACTCATGAATCTTTCAAGATATATTAAGCACTCTCAGCTATTTGAGGCTATTCATGCTACTCAATAACCACAAGGCTTTAAAAATAAAATAACATTTAGCATGGCATGAAAAAGTTCTAGCCACAATCTATACAAGCTTCTACTAGCACTGTTATAAATTCTACTTCAAGCAGCAATTTTCTTTCTCCCAACAAGCACCATACAAAACATGATTTAACAAAAAATACTCTTTATGATACAGCAAGCAAACATGAGAGTACTCACATAACACTACTATAACTAACAGCTCTAATAAGAGATGCATGCAAAACAGGAGATAAATAAATGCAGCAGTAGACAAGATTAAGAATACAAAGTATTCTCATGAAAAAGCGGAGCGTGTCACTCTCCAATAAAAGAATGTTGGGTTGCAACCAAGCTTATTGAAAAAGTAAAAACAAACTGAAAGAAAAACCAAAAACAAACTGAAAATAAAAATAAAAGACGCTCTAAGTAAAGCACATAAGATGTGACCGAATAAAAATATAGTTTCACTAGAAGTGACCTGATAATTTGTTGATGAAGAAGGGGATGCCTTGGGCATCACCAAGCTTAGACGCTTGAGTCTTCTTGGAATTTGCTGGGATGTACCACCGGGGTATCCCCAAGCTTAGGCTTTTCACTCTTCTTGATCACATCATATCATCCTCTTCTCTTGACCCTTGAAAACTTCCTTCACACCAATCACAATCTTCATTGGCAACGTTAGTGCAATCGAAATAGTAAATTCACATGGTTCAGTTTCAACACAAGTCTAACACTCAAAATGCATTAGCTACTTTCACAACTTCTTTTAAAACTCTTTTTATCAAAAGAAAACCAAAAAGAGATTAAGACGCAAATGCAATAAATGGCAGAAATCTGTCAAAACAGAACAACAGGTAAAGATCGATTTTTTCAAAAATCTTCTGTTGCTCAAATCAAAAGTGGTCAACTAAGAAAAGTTGCGTATATAGCTCAGGAATACGCACAAAAAAACTCAGGTCATTTTGAATTTTCTGTGATTTTTTACGGAATAAACAGTGGACAGCAGAAATCTGTTTCCTGCACAGAAGTCCGAAATATAGCCTCAACTTTCCACTAGAGGCTTTACTTGGCTCAACAAAAACACAAAAGAAAAGATACAGCGGGGTTGATAAGGAAATAGAAAACACCCAGGTGCAAAGCACACCAAAGAAAACGAAAGAAAACGGGTTGAAAACAGCGAAATAAAACGGGTTGTCTCCCGGTAGCGCTTTTCTTTAACGCCTTTCAGCTAGGCATAAAAGTGCAAATCAAGAATTTTCAAGTGAAGAAGCATCCACATTTAAAACAAGAACTCTCCTTTTACTCCTATTACCCTTCTTCTTGGGTTTGGGGAATATGTGGCCACATGGTGTGAAGGTAAAATTTAATGTACCTTTCCCCACATCTATTACTGCCCCCAGGAGTTTCAGCAAGGACCTTCCAAGCGTAATTCGTCCTTCTCCTACACATTCAATGACAAGGTAATCAGTGGATACTATACTTCCCATGATTTTTGTAAACACTCCCTTAGCTATCCCAATGGGCAAAACAGTGGTATTATTGATAAGGGGTATTTCTTCTCCCCCTTCAGAAAGTTTCCAAAGATTCAAAGTCTCGTAGATTTTTCTAGGCATAAGACAAAATTCAGTCATAATGTCGCAATGAGCATAAAAAGTTTCATCATTTATAACTACTTTTACTGTAGGGGTCCACACTGAAGGTTCAGAGTTTATTGGCACATAATCATAACGAGCATGAATCTGGTTATAGGCTTCTTTTAAGCATGATATATTTGTTTCAAGAGTATTTAATCTAGCTTGAAAACTCACAAGGGATGAATCAAATCTACTAGTTGAGCTAGAAGTTGCAATCAACTTTTTAATGGCATTAAGAGCTTGATCCCCATCACAACGTAGGAAGTCTCCTCCTACAGTAGAGTCTAAAGCATATCTATAGCACAGAATAAGACCAAAATAGAAACTACTAAGAAATAAATTCAAGGTCATCATGGGTTTAGTTTTACTATAAGAATCGGAAATCCTAGACCAAGCCTCCTTGAAACTCTCCTCACTCCATTGCTTGAAAGTGAAGATTATTTCTTCCGGTGACATAGTGACAGGAACAAAACTAGACATAAAAGCAAGCAAGTAAATAACAGCTATGAAGTAAACTAAATTTTTTGTGTTTTTAATATAGAGAAGAAAAATGTAACACCCCAGTCACCTCGTAGCCGTCGGCTGTCACCCGTGGTAGCTCTCTAGGATCTCTAGACTGGCCCCATAGACCAACACTTGTCTTTCCTGCGCACTTTGTCCTCACTCATGCGCATCCGGGAAGGACTTCCCGGTCGGTCACCCATCCTCAAATTGCTCCAGGCCAAGCATGCTTAACACTGGAGTTCTTTCAAGATGAGCTTCCAGAAAAGAAGTTGCAACTTGTTGCTATGAGTATCCTATTAATCCTATTGAGCCCTGCGCCAGGATCTCACAAAAAACAAGACAAAAATTAAAACAAGAAAATAAACAAAATAAGAGGTTGAGAATGAGAGACTCCCCTTGCCAGAAGTCTTCTTCCTCCCCGGCAACGGCGCCAGAAATTCTTTTGCTACGCCTCGATGGTGCTAGGAATTTTTGCTGCTTGTAATGGCATGTTGGGAACCCAAAGAGGAGGGTGTGATGAGTGTAGCGGTAAGAACTTCCCTCAGTTAAGAACCAAGTTTATCAATCCAGTAGGAGGAAGAGGATCTTCGGAAGATTGATGCCACTAACGATGGTGATAGCGCTTCACCTGTGTCAGCAACAACGTGGAACCTACACACAACACAACCAAAATACTTTGTCCCAACGGTACAGTGAGGTTGTCAATTTCACCGGTCTTGGTAAAAACAAAGATTACACGTATAGTGTGGAAAATGATGTATGCTTGCAGTAAGTAAAGAAAGCAGGAAATTTTTGTGGTTTGTTTAACAGTGTGGAAAATGGACCGGGGTTCATAGGTTCACTAGTGGTGTCTCTCCGTAAAGATAACATGCTGGGTGAACAAATTACAGCTGGGCAATTGAAAAATAGAGGTAGCACCGTAGTGCACAATATAACATGATGACTACTATGATATTTAGTGCGGGCATTACAACAATATACATAGACCGAAATCCATATGCATCTATGACTAATAATCCACCCTCAGGTTATCATCCGAACCCCCTTAGGTATTAAGTTGCAAGCAACAGATAACTGCATTAAACAAAGTGTGTAATGTAAGCAATGATTATGCACGCGGGAACTCTCACCGTTGTTTTCTCCCTAATGGCAACAGCACATCCTCCCCCTTCATGTTTCTGTCACTCGAGCAAGGTGGTGAGGAGGCATGAACCCACTATCAAGCATAAATACTCCCTCTTGGAGTCACTAGCAACTACTTGGCCAGAGCAACCACTAGCAAAGGAAAGCATTCATGATCACAAATAACATATGCAATAAAGACTATAATCAACTTGGCATAAGTTCAATATTCATCGGATCCCAGCAAACACAACATATAGAATTACATAAGATCAATATCGATCATGATAGGCATCTCACGAGATCTAAACATGGAGGCATATAAGGAGAAGACAACCATCTACCTACAGCTACGAACCCGTAGTCCAAGGAGGAACTACTCACGCGTCACTCCAGAGGCACGCATGGTGATGTAGAAGCCTCCGGTGATGATTTCCTCTCTGGCAGGGTGCCGGAAACAGCTTCAAAATCCCCCTGATCTAGGGTTGATGGTGACAGCAGATGCGGAACTTTTCGGGGAATTTTGATCAGGTGCCTAGGGTTTTCCATCCAGGGGGTTAAATAGGCGAAAGGGTAAAGGCGGTGGAGCTCTAGGGGGCCCACACCCATAGCTGGCACGGCCAGGGGGACGCGCCACCGTATGGTGTGGCCCCCTGGTGCCCGTCTTCGACTCTCCTTCGGTCTTCTGGATGCTTCCGGGGAAAATAGGCACTTCGGGCTTTTGTGGGGTCCAGTTCCGAGAATGTTTCCAGAACAACTTTTCTGAAACCAAAAAAAGCAGAAAACAGGGAACTGGCACTTGGCATCTTGTTAATAGGTTTGTCCCGGAAAACATATCAAAATGTTATAAATAAGGGAGAAAACAAGTAGCAATTGACATAATATGATCGTGGTGCATCAGAAATTATAGATACGTTGGAGACGTATCAGTTCACTTGTACCAACTCCTCACTGAACCACAAGGAGTGCATTCTAGATCGTCTGCCCCTAGACGTCCATGTAGAATACATAGGCTGTTGATGACTCCCAAGTGCAGGAGATCAATTGTAGTACCTTTCGATAAGTATTTGAGTGTCGAACCCACGAGGAGCTGAAGGTAAGCTATCTATTCTCTAAATCCCTATAACCCTCTTATATGGTTGTTTATGCAAAGCAATAAGTTTGACTAAAAAGAACTAACTAATTAAAAGCAAGTGACGTGGAGTGTGGTTTGTCTAGTAACTGGTGAAGCAAGTTTAAAATGCAAGTAATCCTAGAGCAAGTTTCTAAAGCAAGTTTCTAAGCAAGTTTCACAAGTAGCAAGCAGCAAATATCTCAAGTATCTCAAGGGAGCAAGTGTTCTAGCAATAGGTGTTTCGTTCGTGTGGTTGTCACAATTAGTGAAGCACATGTTTTAGTCTTAGTTGTTTCTTCTAGGAAGGAGCCATGAATAGGTATAGTCAAGTAAATGATCTACAACCCCTTATGATGGATCATGTGGCCAAGTAAATGACAGCACAAGATTGATTAAGACATAAAGTCCCACCATAGCCTTAGTTCTAAGGTCCCCTATATATATCCCCCAATAACTTAACTTTGTGGCTCGGTCTCAGGTTACTGTCACTCCCAAGTCACCACCACTCCATTATGCTACCGGTGATCACCTTACATGCATTCCCCAACATATGTGTGCACTCATATATTGTACATAAAGACAATCATAGAAGATAACAAACTTGTATCCAACCAATCAACGAACTATTTCACCATTGCCAAGAACAATTCACTACTCAAACATAGACGGGGAGACACAATACATCAAGGGAATATAGTATTGCATCATACATCGTGTTTGCCAAGAGATTACAGTGGAGAGATGGAGCTGATCTTGCTGTAGATGTTGATGATGAACACGCCGGAGGGGGGTGGAGCCCTCCGGGGGTGATCCCGGCGGCGTTTCCCCCCTCCGATCTTCTCCGGCGGCATCCTTCTGTCTCTCTGTTTCGTGGTTTCGTCTCTCGGTGCCGCCTCCTTCTCGAAAAGGCCAGGGGACCTTTTATATAGTCTTTTTTAGGCCACGAGACACTCGGGAGAAGAAAGATCGACGACATCGGAGCCACGGGGGCAAAAAGGGGGCCCCACACGCGGCCAAGGAATCTGGCCGCGTGGAGGGTCCTCTTTTCCACCTGGTTGGCCTTTTGGCCCTCTACTTTGGCCCATGGTCTTCGTCTCAAAAATTCTGAACCGTGCTCTTTGGCCTCGACCTTTTTGGACTCCCGAAGCTCCCGAAAAGTCTGAAACACTAAAAAGTACGTTTTCTGGAAAAACAGGGTTAGAATCAAAAGAAGGGGGATTGTTTAGAAAATCCCCCAAATCATTATAAAACATGAATATAAGTTGCTAATATGTAGGAAAAACAAGTAATAACATGTAAAGTTCATGTATGCATTTTACATGCATCAGCTGTGGCCGGAAGAAGCGTTTCGTTTTAACTAAATTATATCTACATATATTTTTGATTCATAACATATATGATGACACACGCACCGTTAGATCTAAAAGAAACACATCCGACCTTTCGTTCCATGTCAGCACACCATATGAAATCCTCTCCACCCCTCTCTTAACCCTAATCACCAACCCCATCCTCCGTCGCCGCCCTACCAACCCACTTATGAAGCTATTTCATGTCGCCATAGACCCCTACTCAATCTCTAGGACATATGTGGTAAGTATGTCATCCTTTGTCACCTATAATTCCCATAAATCTATCATTTTGTACATCCAAACTTTTTTAAGATTGTTCATATTGAATTTTAGTTCTATCCCTTCCCACCTCTAGTTGTCTAACTAGAGGAAATGGGAACCTAGTTGGCGATGGTCATGTGGATTAGTCTTTGAGTTAATCCAATTGCAATATATCGTAATTGATTCTTAGATAAACGGAAATTATTTGACTTGTTGCCATCTATTCAATAGACTCTGTTCCAAAATGGCATGCATTGTTTAAACTTTGGTTTTCCAGTTCCTCCCTAATTTATGCGGAAGAAATCTAGTATGGACTGCTCCAGTAGGTTTTGTGAGCCCCACACCCATAAAAATAGTGGCCAGGATAAAGTTTTTTGGATAATATTTATTGACAAATGACCTACAAATGGAATGAAGCATAAAACACTAGTAAATATTTTATTGTCTCGGTATTTTGGTAGTATTTCCATATCCGTCGTGCATTATTGTCACTTTTTCTATTGTTCCGAAGACAACCAAGGGTTCTATATATACAACATTTGACAAAGATGTTCTACATTTTATTGAGTTGATTGATTCAGTATGTTCTGCAAATCTGAAATATTTTCCTCAGCTTGTGCGGTAACCATAAGAAAAATGTCTTCTATTTGAGCTGGTTGGTATTTTTCAGCATAAACTCTAGGGCCCGTGTACACCCTTGAATTTATTTTCGAATTAAGAGAGGCATCCAATCACAAAAAAAATTCAAAGCATACTACCATATTGGTTGGATATGACGTCTCTGCAACTAGAAGAACTGCACTTGCCGCATTTTTGTAATGTACTACAAGGAAAAAATGCTAGCGTGTTCAGTCTCTTGTTCTTAATGTAAACGTGGGATTCATAACGAAATCTCATGTTTTAACTGGAGGGATACATTTTCCAAGAAGTATCTTTGTTTTTGCTACATGCTATATGATCTTATATTAAAAATTAGAATCCACCAAAGTGAAATTAGATCAAATTCCTTGTTTGTACTAGCATATAAAACAAATTTTTCTTTATATATAGATCATCATCATCAGATTAGAAGATTGCAATATGCTTAGACATGTTTAACGCATGCCATTAGTCTCTTTTTCTTCTCATTTTATTATGGGACTCATCATTTTGATTTGTTTACCTTGAAATTATTATGTTTTTGCAGAAAGTTTGCAATCATGCAAAGTGTCACACCCCAGTTTTTGGATTCTTATACTGTGGTTCAAGAAGACAAAAATTAGGGCCAACAATTTTTTTTTGTAACAACATGATTGTTTCAACCAACATGTGTGTATGATCTTAATCATATATGCAATGCAAGTTTTATTCCATTTGGATAACTATCACAAACTTTTTCCTGAAAACAATTATATTGATTTTCCTGATGTTTTCCCTAATGTTACTTGAGTTATTTTTATTCCAAGATTTGGATAATTCTTGATTTCATCTTTAAATAAACTTTTATCTCTGTTGGGTCTAAGAAAAAAAATCAAAATGATTTATGGAAGTTTTCTTTTAAGTTTTCTATAGAAACTATTCCTTGAAAATATAGCCAAGTACATGTTTTCCACATTTGTTTTCACTAGGCTATCATATTCCATTTTGTGTTTTCTTGACTTGTATTTGTTCCTTGTTATATGGACTACAAATCAATAAGCTTGGTTTGATTTTTGGAACATTAAAAATGATTTTTTCTTGTTGTTTTTGTGGAACAAAAATAAGGCAGAAAGTTGCATTTTTAGAAAACAGAGAAAAAACAGAAAGTACACCTTTTTCCACTATGTTTTCATAGCCTTCCCCTTTTCCAAATTTCTTTTCAAAAGTTGTTTCTGAAATTTTAAAACCTTTATAACAAACTCCAACTTGGAAAACAAAATTTGGAATCCATTTACTCTCTGAAAACATTCCAAACTTTTTGCTCATTTCTTCTATTTTCCAACACTTAGAAAAATTGCTAAGTGTTAACTGAATTTTCTGAATTTTTGGAACAGTGGTAGATACAGTTTCGGACAGATGTTTTCTTTGCTTTTTCTTGCAATTTTGGAAGTGAGACTTTGTCACAGGTGTTGAGCATAGTTCATACTCCACCTAGGACCCTCTTCTTTGTTTCTAGAAGACTTGGAGAGAGGGTTTTGGAGTGAGAGAAGAAGAGGGGACAAAGATGATGTGCCTAGGTATAGTCCTTCATACCTTGACCCTTGTGGTCTTGGCTTTGGCTTTCCCATCTCCCAAAGGCCACTCTTGACTTGCCCCAACCCTTACATTGCCCCTTGGCACCTTGGCTTGGCCTTGTTTGCCTTGGACACCCTCTGGACGCGCCCATACCGATCGTAGACTTCAAACCGAGAGCACACCCTAGCCATTGGTTCACCCCCGTGGCTATAAGCCTTTTCCCTCGAGTCTCTCTCGCCTCTGACCTCTCACACTTTCACACCCCCCCTCGAGCAAAGGAGAGCAAGCCCGAGAGCTTCTAGCGTGCCCACGAGCTCGGGGCTCACCGTCGGCCATCGTGCATGTGCTCGAGGTGAAGCACCAGTTCCACACCCTCCCATCCCCCGTACTCACCTCCGACGAGCTCCCCGTGACCTAGGCTACCTCCCTGACACGCTCCCTCATCCCCTCTCTTGCAGGAACCCCGCCACCGTCGAGATAGCCGCCTCGGACGATCGGTTGCGCGCCGCCGCCTGGAGCCGCGCCCGGTGCCAAGCTCGATGCCCCTCGAATTCCCCGCACCCCTGCACCTCCCCCAAGCCCGCGCCGCCCCTCGCCGAGCCCTCTAGGTGATCCGTGGTGCCGTTGTTGTCCTTCAGCCGCTCGTGAGAGAGAGAGAGGAGGAGGAGAGGAAGAAGAACCGCCGGGAGGCGTTGATCCGTGGATCAAAGGCCCCCGTTGAACGGGAGTTTTCCCGCCGCGCTCGCACGCGCGCAAGCTTGCTGGGCCGCTTCGGTTCCTTTTTGGGCCGCGCCTGTGCAAAGTCAGCCCGCTTTGTTTTCCTTTTTCCTTTTTTAAATCTATGCTGAAAGTAGTTGTTTGCTTTGGCCCTATTTAAAATAGTTTGACTGTTAGATAATTTCTACCAAAATTCATATATGTTTTATTAACCATGTCCAGTTGGTAGATCTAGGTTTGCACCTTTATTTTTTCAATAGTGATTGTTTTGCCACAGACTCTGTGGGACCATTTTTGGCATAACTTTTTGTATCTGTATCCAAATTGGTCAAACCAAAATGTTTTGAGTAGCTAGTGAGTATATCTATCATTAGGACTTGTCCTCACATCAAGGTGCGTTACCAAATGGAAATGTCATCCATTTTGGTAAATGACCAGTAGGCTTTTCTAGAATTTTTAGAAGGAGTTTAAAAATGTGTTTTCATGTGATTCCAATATGATGAGTTTGTGTGTGGCTATATCTATGTATTCCTAGCTTGGGTCAATTTTTGGAGCCCTATATTATGTTTGGTGAGCCTTTTTAAATACAACAGCTTTTCTGTTTTCTTTATTACGTGTGTATTTGTTTGAAATAAAATGTTTAATTTCTTGAGACTTTGTTCCTAGCATGTATAGATGTGTTACTACTTTTTGTTAGGTTGTTTTATTGCAGTACAACTACCTTAGGAAGTGTGTGCATGATTGGAAATCTTTTGGAAATATAAATAGCATTTGTTTGTTTCTAGTATATACTTTGACTAGGTTGTGTGAGCAAATCTTTGTGTGATTGTGCACCTAAGTTTTTGATGTGGTTGAGTTGAGTCTAGTACCATTTCGGTACTGATATTAGGATGGTATTATCTCTGTTAGATTGCTTTTTATTTTATAGAAAAGCATGTGTAGCATTTGTTTGCTCGTTTGCACTTTATTGTTTTCACTAGTATAATAGTTGAGTGCGGATTGCTTTGATAGTTTTTTTTTGTCAAGTGTAACCAGAGGTTTGGTGACCTCTAAATGACTTTGTGTTTGTGGGCCCATAACCCACTGGTCCCATTGCATTTTGTTTAGGGATGCAAAACCCCCTACCATACATTTATGTGTGAGTAGCATGTATTACTATATGTTTGCTTAGCATTTTCCACCAAGGAAAAATAGATGTCATTTTGTTAGTGAATACTAGTATGTTTAGTTGTGGTGCATTTGTTAACATAATGTTCCCTTAGGGGTATCCTGTTAAGAAGTGTTTCACTATTGTTTGGTTTAAATTGAATATTGTTTGCAAATAGAATGGTTTCCTTGTGATTGATAAATTATGTGTGGATAGATTTCATTGAGTGTTTGGATTTTTGCAAGTGCTTAGTTGAGCTTGTATTGAGTGCATAGCTACTGGTTGTATAGCATGTACCTTGGTTTCTTGTTGATTGATTGTTGGAAAAGCATGATTTGTTAGAATTGGTTTATTCTTGCTAGTAGTTGTTTCCATAGGATTATTTTAATGTTTTTGCTTACTAGCTTCTGTAAGGTGTGTGTGCTGTTAGTAGGTTTTTATATTCATGTTGCTTGTTTAGGAAGATCCATCTTGTAGTGATGTTTGCTTCTCCAGTGGTGAACTAGTGTCACCACTAGATTGTTTGAGTTGCTCTAGTATTGTTGTCTTATTATTTTGTGAGTGTATGATTATTCTAGCATGTTTAGGATGTTGTTACTTCTGTTATTATGACATGACTTGTGGAGTTTCTTGTTACTATTATTTGTAGAATGGAATTATCTCTTATAGCATCATGTGTAGAATTTTCATACTAGTATGCTAATAGTGGACTCCAGTGGATGTGTTATTTTCTAGCTTTGTTATATCTTATAGTGTATGTTTTAGAGTGCATCTCATGACTTGTTACCATTGGTTGAGATACTGATTTGTTTAGTTATTTTCATGATTTATGGATTCCTTAGTTTTGGAGGTAGACTTAAGCGTAGTCAGTAACTAGCTTATTCATCTGTGGTATGTTTGTTTGCTGGTTGAAGATTTTCTGAGTGTTAACCTTAGCATGAGTAATGTACTTATGTTATTTTTGTGTAATAGTATCTTGTTATCTATGCCTTGAGTTATTGGTAAGCTTGTTTGGTGATGTTGCATGTGTGTGGTAATACCCACTGCCATGGGTATTGCTTTGATTGATTGTTGTATTTTAGTATTCTCACCTTTTGTGCCCACAAGATATATTTTTAGCTTCTTGAATGTCTTATTATGAGAGTGGTACAGCCACTCCATATATGGTATGTAAGATGTGGGATATGGTTTCTCAACCATATGTTTTTTTACGGTAGTTTTGTACCATGAGAATTGGTGAGATAGTTTTCACGGTAACTTTTCGAGCGTTTGCGTTAGTATAAAGTTTGCTTGATGTATGTATTGCTTTGTGCTATTGTTTGCCTTTTGGTTCTGAGTGTGTGTCTTTTATTTCTTTTACGACGTTAGACAACGAAGAAGAAGAAGCAGGAGTTGTAGAGTTGTGCGTCAAATTCAAGCTACTTCAAGGCCAGGGACACTAAGAGATTTAAGGCAAGCCATCCTGATGCTTGCTTTTATACTACACTTATCATTATCTATCATGCATGTTTTACTTCTGAAAAATTTTATAACACTTGATTCCCAAAAACTATTTTTGAGTAATATTATATAAGATAATACTATGCTAGTAGTTGATACTTGGTGTTACCAAGCCCATAGCCACCATATGGTATTTATTACCATAAAAAGTATAAGTCCCTAAGTGGACACCCTAAAATATGTTTTTGAAAAACAAAGGCTTTATGGAAAACCCGGTGGAATGCCGAAGCCTTATCCACTGGAGGATTGTTGAAGTGGTCATTTTTGAGAAAAAGGTGTTTTTACATAAATGACACATAACCTAGTCTTCGCCAGACAACCTTTACCGTACTGCCACCCTACCTCAACATGGGCACGGGGCTTAACTTGAAGTTTGTTTTTGTTAGCGTGTGTTCTATCTCAATTTTCTATAAGGGTCGTCGTGCCCTCGAAACGATTGTCACTAGGAGGGGAATACGGGACATAAAAAGTGTGGATTAATTCCTCCTTCGGTCGCAGCAGTTGGGTCCCCTGATGTGGCGCTGGCGGACAGGATGTCGGGGGAATCAGGCCCAATTGAAGAGATAGGCATATTCTAGATTGAACATAGTGGATGGTTAGGATCGGTTATCTGATGTTTACATACTGTTGTTACAGTCTGTGGTTGTTCACGGCGGATGTATTGATCTGGTGGATTGTGTACACCTCTGCAGAGCCAAACTATTCGGAATAGCCGTGTCCTCGGATATGGACAGTTGAATGGCCATATAGCTAGCATTGTGTCAATGTTTTTCAAAAAGGAGTTTTCAAAAGGGAGTTGAACTTATGAAGTACTGAAATAAGGAACCTTGTACCGTGGAGGTGCCTATGATGAAAATCCAGGAGTTGTTTTACAAGAAGTTTTGCAAAGACAAAATTTCCTTTTAACAAAGTTTTACAAAACCTATTGTACATGCGATATCTACAAGAGAAATAAAAATATATTATTTTCTTTTGAGGTATATTCTTCAACAAAGATACAGAGACTTTTCAAAATCAACTATGATATTTCTTTCATATATCATGGATAGTGAACCTTATGTACATCCTACCTATTACACCAAATAAGCATACTTGCATTTTGGTAAGTTACATGATGGGTGTCTTGCTGAGTACATTCAAATGTACTCATATTGGTTTCGTCCCTGGTATTTACTTGCCAGACTTCGAGAAAGAATCTTAGGAGGAGATCTACGAGGAGGAGTACTGCGTTGATGGACTTGCGAACTAGGATCGTCTCCCGGTCAGCAGCCTGTAGGTTAAGGCGTGACTTGGGCTCTACTAAGTTGTGTGTGTTTAGTCTTCCGATGTGTGTGTTGTGTGTTTGCCCAGCGTGGCATTTGTGCTGGACTTGGTCATGTGGCCATGTCTCTTTGTAAGTCTTCTTGTAATCGTGTAATGGATATTGTATCTGTGTACCAACTTGATATGTTGTTCACGACTGGTGTGGTCTGGGATCGTGAATGTATGCATATCGGAGGTGTCCTTGAACAATGGTTCTGGGGGACCTTACAGAGTTGGTATCAGAGCTATCCTGACCTTAGGAGACCTTAGTTAGCATGGACGTTTAGCTAGTACTCTGAAAAGATAGTATAATACTAAGTACTAAGATGACTATTTACCAAAATATTCTACCTACTCCATCCCCTCTGTTTTTGAAAAACTCTACTTATGCTAAGTTACCTTTGAGCATCTTAAAATTTTGCATACTGTTACCTAACTTAAACTGCACCTAACCATTGGTGTAGATGGCAGTTGTCTTCACCGAGTCCTTCCGGCTGGGATCACATGCACCTTGCTACCGCCGTTTTGAGGAGGACTTGATCAAGATGGCTAGTCTTATCGGTCGCCCAGTACCTGAGTTGAAGGGAGCTCAAATTCACCATGATGGACGAGAAGTGTCCTGGTTGGTGTTCTGTACCATTCGTGCACCTTTGCTAGCACCATCGACCCTAGAGATCACTTACGAAGTGAAGGAGAACAGTTGGGAAGATGGTATCCTTACAGTGATGCAGCTGACCATTGCCAAGCTTGCGAACTTCTTTCGCGGCTAGTTTGAAGGCACCCCCAATAGATACTATGGGAGGCACGACGAGGATGACAAGCCCATAGATGTCACTAAAGACTTTGTGTTTGCTCATCATTTCCAGCACTTGGAGGGACAGTTGTACAACACTCAGTTTTCCCTTGATAGGCTCAGAGGAGAGTTTGATGTCCGAGGAGGAGAGATCTTCCAGCTGAAGAAAGACCTGAGAGTTTCCTCTGCTACAAAGCATCGTCTCATGGCACAAAGGAAGACCATGAAGTTTGTTGACTTCCATCTTAGTGCACAAGTGAGAAGCCTTCAGTATCAGCTTGCAACCAGCCAGGCTAGAGTTGAAGAGTTGGAGGAACAGCTACGCGCTTCCTCGAGCACTTAGGATTTCCGCAGGATATTGGGAGTTGTGTTTCCCCCACCCAAGACGCTTGTTTGTGTTTGTGATGTGTGAACTCTGCTAAGAGCTTTGTGTGTGCTAGATGTGTTGTAAGCCTTATGCTTTCGCCGTGTGAACCTTAAGATTATGTTATGCTTTTTGAGACTCTGTTTCTTGTGTATTGTTAGTCTTTGTTTGTGATTGTGATTGCTTCTTAGATGCTTGTTTGTTGTTTTGTTATCTAACGTTTTCATCTCTGTTATGAGCCGGTGTGTTTCACAAGTTTTCAAAACAAAACTACCCTTTTGTCTGCTCTCGTCTTACGCCACCCTTTTTCTTTAGCATGGCCAGCAAGTTGCCTCCACCACCGGAGCCGATAGTTGCCCAACTGTTTGCTCTGCTTAAGGAAGAACGTGGAGCCGCTCGTGCAGACCACGTAGCCACCCATGCTGCCCTGGAGCATTTGACTCAGCTTGTCACCACAAACGCAGAGAACAATGATATCCTTATGAGAGAATATCAGTGCCTGCTTGCTGGAGAGAGTCGCAAAAGGAAGATAGTGGCGCCAGGAGAACCTAGTTCATGTGTGACTCGCAATACCTTGCCTGTGATGCCACAACCCCCAAGGAGGCGTGTGAATGTCAAGCCTAAAAACACAGGTTGCTATACTTGTGGAAAGGAAGGACATTTCCTCGCGAGTGCGCCCAGAATAATCGTGTTCTAGTTCATCCTGATGAGACCCCAGAGACCCAGGGTCCAACTCATAAGAAGCACAAGAGTTTGATGAGTGGACCTCGAGACCAGGATGATGTTGCAGAAGCACCTGTGACTCATGCCATAGTTAATGGTATGTTTTATAACCAAACCTATGACCCCTATAGTTGTGTTTGACTTTGTACCCTGAGAAATCCGAAGTAAATGGAACACTAGAAGTGTCACGTCGGACTAGTATAAAAGTATCTTTAAAATTAACAATACTAACATAACTTTATCTAACATCAGCTTCACACCTAACATCAGTTTTAAAACCTCTAACAAACTTTTCAAAACCAAGGAGAAAGGTGCCTTGGGATGTTTGATATAGTTGTTTGAAAGAAAGAGGAAGTTGAAGAGAATATAGGATTTGTGAGCTATGATTTTACTAGGCAATAAGATCCTTCATGTGTATATTTTTGAGGAAACAGATTTTAGGATATAAGATTGTGGAGATTCATTTGAGGTTTAGCTTAGGAGTGAAAGATTGAGGATCACATGATAATTAGACGAGTTGAATTATTATATATATTATCTGGGGCTAACCAGTTGTGGACCCCAAAACTTTGGAAGTTATCAGTAACTGAAATTTGTAGCATGGAAGAAATGATTTTAGGTTTAGAAATATTGGTGGAAACTATTGGATTTTTAGGAAATACTTGCTATGAGAAGAAGATTGGATTGATTAGGAGTAGTATGTTGAGAAAGATTTGAGGTATTGGAATGATGATGATAATGTTTTTCCTAGGTGATTCTTATACTGGATTTTAGCAGAAAGGCTGATTATAGTAAAAAGATCATGTTGGATTGGGATAGATATTCAATTTTGATTTAATATGGATTGGAGGGATATTGGATTTGATATAGGAAGTAATTGGTTGTTATAAAAGAATTATTTTTGGATTTTTTGGAAAAATCAATGTGGCTTGGACTTAGTAGATGATTATTCTTGGTGATATATTCTCAGAGCTTGTCACACTCTATTGAGATTGTCTTGAGGAAAAATGGTTTAGTATTAATCTTGAGGTAAGAGTTTTGAGAGTTTATATAAGTAGTACCGAGATGGTATGGATCGTTGGATTTCTTGGTTTAGCTTTGGCATCATGATAGTTGAGAAAATAACTTTGAGGGAGACAAGTGATTTGAGACTTGATTTTCTAGGAGTATATTGGATTAATAGGAAGATAGTGGAATTTCCTGGATTTTAGAAAATGAGCAATGGAAAGCTCGTGATTAAGAAATATTGATGGATATCCGATTGACTGGTCTATACCAGGACGAGAGAGTTTATGCCCCAAAAGAGAAAATAGTGGTGTGATAATCTTATGAGGTTGAGAACTACTAGATTGAGGTTTAAAGGACAATCCCTGGATAACTATTAAGGTTTGAGGAACAATAAGTTCAAGGTTTAGAACATGGCACCCAGACCTTTGGGAAAGACTAACCTGCCGGTGGATTTTGGTAAGATTAATCAAAGGGGGGAAGCACCTGTGCTTAATGTTACCAATCACCAGCACATGTTTTTAAAAACAAATGATCTAACATTGTTGTTTTGACCACACCCTCTTTTCGCTTGCCTGCGAATCTCGGGACGAGATTCTTTTAAGGGGGGAAGGTTTGTCACACCCCAGTTTTTGGATTCTTATACTGTGGTTCAAGAAGACAAAAATTAGGGCCAAGTTTTTCTAACAATATGATTGTTTTAACCAACATGTGTGTATGATCTTAATCATATATGCAATGCAAGTTTTATTTCATTTGGAAAACCATCACAAACTTTTTCCTAAAAAAAATCTATTGATTTTCCTGATGTTACTTGAATGATTTTTATTCCAAGATTTGGATCATTCTTGATTTCATCTTTAAATAAAATTTTAGCTTTGTTGTATCCAATAAAACAAAATTTCAAAATGATTTATTGAAGTTTTCTTTTAAGTTTTCTATAGAAACTATTCCCTGAAAATATAGCCAAGTACCTGTTTCCCACACTTGTTTTCACTAGGCAATCATATTCTATTTTGTGTTTTATTGACTTTTCTTTGTTCCTTGTTATATGGACTACAAATCCATAAGCTTGGTTTAATTTTTTGGAACATTAAAAATGATCTTTTTCTTATTGTTTTTTGTGGAAGAAAAATTAGGGAGAAAGTTGCATTTTTAGAAAACGGAGAAAAACAGTAAGTACACATTTTTCCACTATGTTTTCATAGCCTTCCAATTTTGCAAATTTGTTTTCAAAAGATGTTTCTGAACGTTTAAAACATGTTTAACAAACTCCAACTCGGAAAACAAAATTTGGAATCCATTTACTCTCTGAAAACATTCCAAACTTTTTGCTCATTTCTTTTGTTTTCCATCACTTAGAAAAATTGCTAAATGTTAACTGAATTTTTGGAACAGTGGCAGATACAGTTTTGGACAAATATTTTCTTCGCTTTTTCTTGCAATTTTGGAAGTGAGACTTTGTCACAAGTGTTGACCATAGTTCATACTCCACCTAGGATCCTTTTCTTTGTTTGTAGAAGACTTGGAGAGAGGGTTTCGGAGTGAGAGAAGAAGAGGGGACAAAGATGATGTGGCTAGGTATGGGCCTCCATACCTTGACCCTTGTGGTATTGTCTTTGGCTTTCCCATCTCCCAAAGGCCACTCTTGACTTGCCCCAACCCTTAACTTGCCCCTTGGCGCCTTGGCTTGGCCCTGTTTGCCTTGGACACCCTATGGACGCACCCATGTCGATCCTAGACGTCAAACCGAGAGCACACCCTAGCCATTGGTTCACCTCCGTGGCTATAAGCCTCTTTGAAATATCATCTTCCGTTTTGATAATTAAATGACAACATACCTATTGGACTAATGTTTATTTGGTATATATGAAAATGCCAGGTTCATCAAGTATACAATCTCTATGGGTTACAAATTGTTTGGAATGAAAAGAGATCGAAGAAACCATGTTGGGGAGCTATTTTTGTATGCAGCGGAGGCTCCGGTGAAACCACCGGAACCTCCGCCCCATTCATTTTCCAGCATGGCTCAGACGTGGGGCTCCGGTGTGGGCTCCGCCAAAATGGCGTTCGGGTGGACAAGAGCGGAGGCCAGAGCGAAACCTCCAGTGCATATCCGGTGGGCGGAGCCTCCGGTAAACCACCGGAGCCTCCGCTGGCTCCACTACCCCATTGTGGGGCTGGCCTCCGGTGGATCCTCCGCCAAAATGGCGTTTCGGTGGATAAGAGCGGAGGCTCCAGCGGAGCCTCCGGTGGACGGAGCCTCGCCCCGCTGGACACAGCGCGAAGAAAATGGACTGCGCAGGTGCGCACATGTGAAGACCACCGGAGCCTCCGGTGGGTACACCGGAGCCTCCGGTGCTGCGTGGACTGCACAACGGCCACTTTGGGGGAAGGGGTATTTAAATCCTTCCCCTACCTCATAAATTCCCAAGCTTTTCCCATTCTCTCTCCTAGCCATTAATGAAAGCTTCAACCTCCTAGATCTCCCTCCCAACCACCCAAACACTCCGAAACTTTGTGGAGAGCTAGAGGAGACCTAGATCTGTGATTTCACCAAAGGAATTTCAAATCCATCCACCACATCCTAGTAGATCTAGAATCCTACTTGAGGCGTAGAAACCTTAGTAGATCTTGTGCTTGTAGCTTCCACCTTGTTGCAAGAAGCTTCGGATCCGTTGAGAGCCTCCATCCATCTTGTGGAGTGTCATCAACCTTGTGTAAAGGTTTGGTCAACGCCTTCAAGTCGACCTCATAGTGGAAACGAGAATCTCCCTCACCGGATAAGCTCAAGGAGAATAAGGTGTGCACAACCGTGCTATTGAGGAGGGCCTAGGTGGCTCCCCACCTCTCCAACGTAGACGTACTTCTCTTGAGAAGGAACTACGGGAAACATATCCTTGTCTCCTTGTTTACACTTGTGGTTTATCTTGTTGTCTTTCGTTTTACTTCCGTTGCGTATCTTATCTTGTATCACTTAGGTTCCTAACCTAGTTGCACATCTAGAGAACCTTACTTTATCTTGCTTAGCCATAATTAAAAGGAAAAGAAGAAAAAATGGTAGTCAACCTATTCACCCCCCCCCCCCTGTAATTGACCATAGTGCACTTTCAATTGGTATCAAAGCCTCAGCTCTTGCTAAGGGCTTAACCGCCTAAGAGTATAATGGTCAATGAAAATGAGCCCGACGGTTCTAGTGCGGAAATCGCCAAAATGACCGACACTATAACTAACCTACAAGAAACGGTTGGAACCCTCCAAACCGAATTGTCCAAGGTTAACTCTAGTGTTGGCTCAGAGGTTTCTAGCATAAAGAAAATGTTGGAGGCCATGATGGGGAAAACCAAGGAGCTCGAGGAACCACCTCTCACCGCCGATGATGTTAGCTCGGATGATGAGTCCATTCCTGAAAGTGCAATTTCGATATCTCTATGTTTTGTGTGTTTGTTAACAACATAAAGAAGTTACTAACCGTATGCGCTATTCTGTCAAAGGTTTTGGTCTTAAATCAACACACATACGGTATCGAAGAAATGGTGAAGAAATCGAAGATCAACGGATTTTTCCTGGCCTGAAAAAGCTTTTCCAAGTGTAGCCCGGAATTATTCCGGGTGATTCCGGATGCCCGGAATCATTCCGGCCACAACGGGAAAACGCTCTGTTGGAATTCGGAATATTCCGGGTGATTCCGGAAGCCGAAATTATTCCGGGCCATTCCGGCCATAAAGGGAAAATGTTCGGTTGCCATCCGGAATTATTCCGGACCAATCCGGAGCAGCCCAGAATCATTCTGATCTCAACGCGAAAAAATCTGTTGGCATCCGGATTGCTCCGAAATTATTCCGGGATCCGGAATTATTCCGGGCCATTCCGGCCTGATCGCAAATGGGAAGAAAAACGGCTAGTTTTAAGTGAGGGCTATAAATAGGCCCTCTCTTTCTTCCCCAAGGGTTAGCTCCTCCAGCATTGAAGACTCCATTGATTGAGCTCACCCACCAAGCTAGATCTCCCTCCTCCTCCACCCAAATTTGTTGAATCTTTGAGGATTGAAGGAGAAGCCCTGGATCTACATCTTCACCAACCGGTTTTCCATTTTCCCCTCATTAGCTTGAGGGATCTTGGCCTAGGGTTTCCTCTTGTGGAGAACCTAGGCTTCTTGCTACTCTTGGTGACTTGTGATTGTTGGGAGCCCCCAATTAAGTTGTGGGTGTGTGCCCCAAGCTTGTTTGTAAAGGATTCGATCCCCGCCTCAAAGGGGTTCAATAGTGGAAGGTGAACTAGGCCTTTGTGGCAGAAGTTAATCGGAGAATAGGGTGAGGCCTTTGTGGCGTTGAGTAGGCCTTCGTGACGAGCTCACACCCCTCCAACGAGACGTACTCCCTTAACAAGGAGGAACTCGGGAATACATTGTGTCTCCGTGTGCTTCCATCGGTTACCTCGTTCCCCTCTCTTTACTTACTCGTACTTGTAGCATTTATTGTAGTACTTGTTGTATTAAGTGTTGTCCTAGTTGCATTAATTGCTTGACTTGCCATATAGGTAAATTCACCATTAGTTGCACTATCTAGAGAATTTACCTTTGTGTCAACCCTAAACTTTAAGAAAAATTAAAATTGGTCGTAGCACCTATTCACCCTCCCCCCTCTAGGTGCCCATACTTTACTTTCAATTGGTATCAGAGCCTCGGCTCTTCTATCGGGCTTAACCGCCTAAGAGTTTTAGTATGGGGGAAAATTTGGATACGGAAACGTCCATTGGTAAAGTTACTATGGATGATCTCAATGCTTTGAGAACTTCATTGACCTCATCCATAGACACTAAATTTGATGAGTTGCGTCAACTCACGACACAACTCCTCAAAGCCAAAGGACCGGAGGTAGTCGGATCGTCTCTTCCGGAAGCTAATCTGGAGGGTGCTAAGAAAGGGGTAGATGGTGATCCACATAAAAATGCTTCCGCCGAACACTCCACTAAGTCGGGTACGGAAGGAAGCGGAGAATTTCATGCCGTTCCCAGAAGTTATTCTCCCGATCATCCCGTTCCTCATCCTCATATAATCCCTAGAGGAGATCCACCTAAAATTGATGTTTTTTCTTTTCGTGAATGGCAATATTACATGGAGACTCACTTGAACTCTTCTTGTATAGATATTTGGAGGATCACTCGTGATGGATACGAGCCATTTGATCCCAAGAACTTAACAAGAAGAAAAGCCGTAGATTGTCAACTCAAGTACACCGCTTTGTCCATTCTTCAACAAGTCGTGGGTCCTAACCACATGCCGCATATTCAACAATATTCCACCGCCAAGGAAACATGGGACGCTCTTGTCGTCATGTTTGTGGGCAATGAGAGCATGCAAAGGAATAGATATGATGCCTTGACCAATGAGGCCGAAGGATTCTATATGCATGATAGAGAGGATCATGTGGACATGTACCGGAGACTCAAGACTCTTGCCACCGCCTTCTCAAATGTTGGTGCCAAGTACATTGATGATGCATGGATCAAGAGGAAGTACATGATTTCCATAATGCCATTTGAGGGCGTGGACATGAAGAGCATTCAAGGAAGACATGATTTCGCTTCCATGACCTCAACTCAAGTAATGCAAGAAATGTGCTCGTATAAAGTGCAAACCAAGAATGCTCTTGACAACCGAGATAGGGCCATTGGAATGCACCAAGGAGCATCCGTTGCTTTGAAGGCAAAGGTTGTGTCAAGAGAGGTTGAGTATGAAGAAGAAGGAGAAGAGGCGTTGCCTCCCTTGAAGGAACAAGACTATGATCCCGTTCTAAAGGATCTCATTGCTCTCACCGTGCAAAAGTTTTGGAGCAATCCGCCAAAGGGCAAGAGATTTGTTGAGGAGAAGACAAGGTCTCGCTATGGCAATGATGGGGCTCAAAAAGTGAGGTCTTGCTTCAGTTGTCAAGATAAGCATCATTTCATTGCGGAGTGCCCTTATGAGAATAGAGAGCTCCATAGTGGCAAGCTCATTCGCAAGGACAAGTCCAAGGTTGAGTACAAGAAACCTCATTTCAAGAAGAAGCCATTCAACAAGTCTCCCACCAAGTTTGTTATTTTGACTCAAGAGGAGTATGATTCCGCGAGTGATGAAGAAGAAGAAACCACAAGTGAAGTGGCCGCTCTTGCTATTGCTTCTATTCCATCATATTCATCTCTCTTTGAATCCCCCAATGACAGTCTTCCTCAACAAAATTCCAAGTGCTTCATGGCTAAGGCCACGGAGGTATCACCTTCTTCCAACTCTAAGACCCCTAGTGAACTAGAACATCTTGCTAGTCTTAGAATAGAAGAGGAGAGGGTCTCCTTGGAACGTTTTATGTCTAACATGCAAGGGGAGACCAAGAAGTACTTTGAGTATCTCATGAGGCAATTGGGAGAGGCCCAAGATGCTCTTGAGAAGAAATGTGAGGTTGAAAGAAGAGATGCGGATGAAATTGCATCTCTCTCTATGACTCTTGAGGAAGATCATGATGGTAGAGTTTCTCTAGAGGATGAACTTGAATCTATTGAATTGACTCATAATGAACTTGTCTCAAACATCACTAAGGAACGTGATCTTGCTATTGCTAAATATAAAAAGGCTAAAAAGGATAAGGTCGAGTTTGGGGTTGGTCATGGTAAACTAACCGAGGAGTTTGAAAATCTAACCAAGGCTCACAAAGCTTTGGAAAGCCAACACTCATCCCTCAAGAGTTGCATGAACAACTTCAAACTCAACTTAATCAATCTAACAACCCTAGCACCTCTACTTCTTCTTGTGATCATGCAAATATTATTGAGGAAAATGCTAGGTTGAAGGATGAGCTAGCAAGGCTCAAGGGCAAAGGCCCTCAAGTTGAGAAGGTTGTGACCCCTTCCCCACAAGTGGTTGCCCCTAACTCTAATGTGGTCATTGCTAGACCATAATTGAGTGCCCCAAGGCAACAAGTGGGTAAGCAAGGTCTAGGCTATGTAGCCAAGAAGAAGAACAAGAAGAAGAAGACCAACAATGGTGCTTCGAGTGGTATTGTCATTAGGGACAACACTACTCTTAGCACACCCGCTCAAGCAAACAATATTGCCTCGAGTAGTAGTGTCATGAGGGACAACACTACTCGTAGCACCTCCGCGGGAACTAACAATCCACACCATTTCTTCTATGTTGATTATTATGGTGTTGTGCAAGCAAAATATATTGGTCCTATTGAGGGTTTCATTGACTATACTATTTGGGTTCCAAAGACCCTTGTTGCTAACATGAAGGGACCCTCCTCGGGTCCTAACTCTAGTCAATCATCTCTTGCAGGACTATGCTTCCGGTGGGACTAAATGGATAATTGATACTGGATGCACTAGCCATATGACCGGAAGCAAAGAACTTGTGACGGAGTTGCGCCCAAATGACATACAAGCAACCGTCACTTATGGAGACTCGTCCTCGTCTAAGGTATCCGGATTCGGCAAGGTTGTGGTCGCTCCTGATATCACTATCGTGAACGTCATGCTTGTCGAATCCCTTGGTTAGAATTTACTTTCCGTCCGCTCTCTTGGAAAGATGGATTTCTCCGTCTTTTTTTATGTTGATATTGTGGTCCTTTTGAGGAGCAAGACTCTTGACGTCGCTTACGTGGGACATGTTGAAAATGCGTTGTTTGTGGTGTACTTTTCGAAGTCTACCAACACTCATGCAATGTTTCTTTTCGGAAAGGCGGACTTGGGATGGTTGTGGCATCACCGCCTATCCCATGTCAAAATGAGAACTTTTCAAAGTCTTCACAAAGGTGGCCTTATTGTCCGACTAAAATAAAATGTTTCCTTTGCAAAGTATCGCGTTTGTAGGTCGTGTGTTGAAGTAAAGTTGCATGACAAGGTGCACAAGGCCAAGACTATTATCTCATCAAAGAGGATCTTGGAGCTTCTCCATGTTGATCTCTTTGGTGTCGTGCCCGAGGCAAGTCTTGGTGGCAAGAAGTATTGCTTGGTTATTGTCGATGATTTTTCAAGATACACTTGGGTTTATTTCTTCAAGTGCAAGAGTGAAACTCAACAAACCATCATCGACTTCTCCAACGAAGTGCAACGTCAACACAATGTGAAAATCATGGCTATTAGGAGTGACAATGGCTCGGAGTTCAAGAACTACACTTTGAATGAATTCCTTAGTGAAGAAGGCATTTGTCATCAATACTCCGCCACTTACACTCCTCAACAAAATGGTGTTGCCGAAAGGAAGAATCGCACCCTCTTGGATATGGCAAGGACCATGTTGGCGGAGTACTCTTCTCCCCAATATTTATGGGCCGAGGCCATATCCACCGCATGCCACTCCTCCAACCGCCTCTATATCCGCACAGGCTTGGACAAGACCCCATATGAGATCCTCACCGGCAACAAGCCCAACGTCTCCTACTTCTGTGTATTTGATTGTAAGTGCTTTTATTTGATCAAGGGTGTTAGGTTGTCTAAATTTGAATCCAAAACTATTGAGGGTATATTTGTTGGTTACGGTGCCGAATCCCACACTTATAGAGTATTTGACAAAGCCTCACAGATTGTCATAGAATCTTGTAGTGTGGCTTTTGAGGAAAATGATGGCTCCCAAGTGGCGCAGTTTCATGTTTCTAATGTAGATGTTGAAATACCTCAAGAAGCCATATGAAGGATGGGTGTGGGACTTTTCCGCCCCATTGAGGGACACCTTATGGCGACTCGAGAAGGACTATGCTCTACTCAAGTGGAGCCCTCCTCTACAATAGAAGAACAAGCCAAGGAGCCAAGTGTTACACCTAACCAAGAAAATGTTCAAGACCCTCCTCTCATTGACCAAGACACTCCGCAAGTCGTACCCACTCCTACTACTAATGCGAGTCAAGGTCAAGGCCAAGATCCATCATCCTCCTCATCCTGTCCTCAAGTTGAAGCAAGTGTTGTAGATATTGTTGTTGATGATGATGATAATGATGATAAAGGCCAAGTTGGTCAAGATGGGGACCCAAATGGTCAAGATGAGCATCAATATGGAGATCGAAGCCCGTCGTGTCAAAAGGATAAGAAGAGCTTTGAAGCAAATTGATGCCCAAGACAACAAGGTCTTGGAGGATATTCAAGCTCAAAGATCCACAAGAAGGCAATTGGCACATTTTAGTGAGCATCAAGCTCATATCTCTATGGTGGAGCCTAAGAAAGTGTTTGAATCTCTTGAGGACTCCGATTGGGTTGAAGCTATGCATGATGAGCTCAATAACTTTGAGCGCAACAAAGTTTGGAGATTGGTTGAGAAGCCCAAAGATTGCCACAATGTTATTGGCACTAAGTGGATTTTCAAGAACAAGCAAGATGAGCATGGCATTGTCATTAGGAACAAGGCAAGATTGGTTGCTCAAGGTTACACTCAAGTTGAAGGCATTGACTATGATGAAACCTACGCACCCGTGGCTCGCCTTAAGTCCATCTGTATCCTCCTTGCTTATGCATCTTCTCATAATTTCAAATTGCAACAAATGGATGTGAAAAGTGCTTTCTTGAATGGTCCACTAAAAGAGGACGTATATGTTAAGAAACCTCAGGGGTTCGAGAATCTCAACTTTCCTAACCACGTTTACAAACTTGACAAGGCTCTCTATTGTCTCAAACAAGCACCTCGTGCTTGGTATGAGCACCTTAGGGAGTTGTTAGATGATCGTAGTTTCGAAGTTGGGAAGATTGACCCCACTCTCTTCACCAAGAGAGTAAAAGGAGAGTTTTTCATATGCCAACTATATGTGGACGATATCATCTTTGGCTCAACTAACCAAGCTTTCAATAATGAGTTCTCTAAGCTTATAACTGACAGGTTCGAGATGTCTATGATGGGTGAGCTTAAATTCTTCCTTGTCTTTGAGATCAAGCAATTGGCTCGTGGGACTTTCATTAATCAAGCCAAGTATACCCAAGATATTATCAAGAGGTTCAATTTCCAAGATGCTAAGCTCCTATGCAAATCAAGTGCCACCTATCTCGTAATCCGAAGGGTAAAGATGTGGATCAAAAGTTGTATCGTTCTATGATTGGTTCTTTGCTCTATCTTTGTGCATATAGGCCCGATATCGTTTTGAGTGTAGGTGTGTGTGAAAGGTATCAAGCGGCTCCTAAGGATAGCCACTTAGTGGCGGTCCATAGGATCTTTTGTTATTTGGTTCATACCTCAAGATTTGGTCTGTGGTACCCAAAGGGGGCACAATTTTCTCTCAAGGTCTACACGGATTCCGATTGGGCGGGTGATCAAGATGATAGGAAGTCCACTTCTGGGGATTGCCAATTTCTTGGTAGGTCCTTGGTAAGTTGGTCTTCCAAGAAGCAAAATTGCATTTCACTCTCCACCGCCGAAGCCGAGTATGTAGCCACCGCAAGTTCTTGCACTCAATTGCTATGGATGAGGCAAACTCTCAAGGAGTATGGACTTCATTTGGATAAGGAGCCTCTTTTGTGTGACAATGAAAGTGCCATCAAGATTGCATACAATCTCGTGCAACACACAAGGACCAAGCACATTGAGATTCGCCATCATTTCATCCGAGACCATGTGGCAAGAGGGGATATTGCACCATCTTATGTGCCCACCAAGGACAATCTTGCGGATATTTTCACGAAGCCACTTGATGATGCAATATTCTTGTTCTTGAGGAATGAACTAAATGTGATTGATTCTAGGAGTTTGACTTGAAGATCTTGCACACACACCTATAGATGAAACGTGTTCGAGTTTAGGTGTAGGCATGGACATAGGGGGAGTGTTATCTTAACACATTGGGTTCTTCCTCCCCCCATTATACCCAAAGCAAAAAGTCATTGGTATCTCTCTTTTTCTAATGTTGAATTGTGAGCTTCAATGTTGAGTAATGGCAATGCCCCCAAGATATATCTTCGCGGTTGCATACCATGAACTCTTACATGGTGGCTTAGGCCACCAACCTCTTCTCATTTGAAGAGTTGGTTCTTAGTTGGATATCTTTTGGGTTATTGTGTTATCCTTCCGAATACTACTTCTCGTTGCTATTTCGATCTTATTTGCATTTTTTCCGAGAAGTAAGACTAGGAAATCTAACCCCTTTGTGTTTTGCTCTATTTTTTCCCTCCTATGTTCATCTATGCATATGCCTTACTCCACAAAAAGTCACATCATTCCTAGCCATTCAAAACTGTCATTTCTGGAATAGTTTGGAGTCCTTCTGGTCTGCCCCAGAATTTTTCCGGATAGCTCGGATTGATCCGGAATAATTCCGGCAGCCGGAATTTTTTCGGGCTATTCCGGACGTGCCAGTTTTCCTTATAAATAGACCCGCACGCACGGCGGGCAGTTTCTTTCCACTTTTCCCCCTTCCTCCCGTGCCCTAGTCACCAAAACTCGACGAGTTCGTCCCCGTTGCCCCTAGGGAGGATTGTTTGATCCCTCCTTTGGACAAGGACTCCCCCATGGATGGTATGTGTTTGGCATCTCTCTCTTTTTCGTTTTGGTTGGTTATTTTTGGGTCTAGATGAAACCTCACCTAGGGTTTGATCTAGATTCGAGTTCTATCAACTTGTTCATCATGCCAATCCCTACCTAGATGCCATGGATTCGTAGATCTAGTCTATTCACTTTCCAATCTAGACTTAGATCTATTTCATATCTTTGGTCACTACCACGATTTCCTGCACGTAGATATACTATAGGATCATCTCTGTGGTACCCCTAGATGTTTGCTACAGTTTTAAGTCAAGTTTTCGATTTTTTGGGCTTTTTCTCGAGTCAGATCGAGGAGCCCAGAACAATTCCGGACAATTCCGGACCAGTCGGAATAATTCCGGATCATTCCGACCCAGTCGGAATTATTCCGGGCTCAGCCGGAATTTTTCCGGATGCTGCTAGAATTTCGAAAACCTGCGCTGTATCAAACCTTCTGGAGTTCCTTTGTCCCGTTTGGCATATGCACTTATCTTTGCTATTCCTATGTCCTCTATTCCCAGGTCCTAGAGCTCGCACGGGTTTGAAGAGGAAGTCCTCTGCTGGGAGGGGTGCTCGTCCTACAAGGGGTCGCTCCTCCGGTTCTCATGGAGGGCATCGTGTTGATGATCAGACTGAGAGGGTGCCCGAAGGTGATCTGAAGGCCTGCACTATCCCTCTGTGGAAGCACATCAAGAGAAAGAACCCGTACCGCTTTGTTGAGTCAACTTGTGAGGATCCTCGCTTCTGGACCAACCTTCAGCTCAAGTGTTGGGAGGATTTCTATTCTGTTCAGAAACCACTTGTCTGTGAGCAGAATCAGCTTGACATGGACTTCTATCATAGGCACAAAAATGTTGATCTCCGTCATGTGCATGCTTGCCTGTTGAAGATGAGTCAGATACCTCTTCTGGATATTGAGTGTGAGTATTGCCCAGAGTTAGTTGCTCAGTTCTACTGTACTCTCCATGCCACTGGTGATGCCACGCGTACTATGACTTGGATGTGTGGGGAGCAGAAGATCTCGAGCAACTTGGGTGAGTTTGCTGAGGCTCTTGGATACAGGTGGACTGCCACTTATGCAAATCATGGTTTCAAAATTCATGACAAACCAGAGTATGACAACTCAAGCTTGGAATTCTGCTATCATCCTGATGCTCAGGACAAGACTAGGCCCTTCAACTCCAGCATGTACCCCTACTACAACCTACTGTCTAAGATCTTCCGTGCCACCATTGTGATCAAGGCTGGTGACTACTCTGCGATCAGGGCATTCATGGTGAACCTCATGTCCATCACCAGGCCTCAGAACCAGAGGAAGATTGATGTGATGGACTTTATTTACCGTGAGATCTGCATTGGAGTCATGGAGAAGAGGAAGCCCGCCTTTGGCCCACTGATTCAGAGGTTCATTAATGCCAAAGTGGGGGTTGAGATCATGGATAACTAAACTGTGGTCAAGTGCAAGAAGATGGTTCCTTCTCTCATTCGTGGTGTGGAGATTCCGGAGTACTCTAGGGCCAAGTCCAAATCTCCCATGGCCACTCCTTCTGCTTCCACGAGTGGTACTTCTGAGCGTCCTTCTAGTGGCATTGCAAAGTTCTTCAAGGAACTATTCGGTATTTGCAATGACACTAGGGCGATTGCACATGAGGCTAGGGAGTTGTCCAAGGAGACTAGGCGCATTCAGAACGCCGACCGCAGAGCTGCTGGGGTTGCTTTACCTGAGGATCCTATCTCTCTTGCTGCTGCTGAGTATGTTCCTGTGGAGATGCCAGAGATCCATGACGATGACTTCTACTTTGGGGTGCCTCCAGCTGATGTTGATGATGAGGAATTTTCTGATGATGAGGATGACTTCGATACTGCTGGGCTTGGAGGCCGTGATCATGAAGTTGAGGAAGAGGAACATGATGATGAGCACCGTGGAGAAGATGACGACATGGAGTGATCCCTTGGGACGTTAGTTGGACTCCTTTTCCCTTTTTGGCGTCTTGATGCCAAAGGGGGGAAGGAGTCCCCATATTAGGATTCCACGGGCTTTGCAAGGGTGGGAGCACGAGTCTTTTGCCTTTTGATTTCGATCTTATAGGCTTGTGCTCCGTTATCTTTAGTTCGTTTTCTTCGTTTGCAAACTTCGTTTTATTTGTGTGGAACCTTGTGACGTAATTGTGTCACCCTACCCGTGGTTATGCTACTATTATCATGCTTGCTATTATCTCTATTATTATCTATGCATGTTGTATGAACTTGTTTAGACGGCTTGGTGTGTAAAACATAGGGGGAGCAAAGCCTATGAAGTGTGTGCCTCACGACACACATCGAGGAAGACCTCCGACTATTTTTTGGACACCATTTCTTTAGTTCATATTGATTATCCCCGTGAAATCTTTATGTTGTCATCAAACACCAAAAAGGGGGAGATTGAAAGTGCAATTTAGATATCTCTATGTTTTGTGTGTTTGTTAACAACATAAAGAAGTTACTAACCGTACATGCTATTCTATCAAAGGTTTTGGTCTTAAATCAGCACACATACGGTATCGAAGAAATGGTGAAGAAATCGAAGATCAACGGATTTTTTTCTGGCCTGAAAAAGCTTTTCCAAGTGTAGCCCGGAATTATTCCGGGTGATTCCGGATGCCCGGAATCATTCCGGCCACAACGGGAAAAAGCTCTGTTGGAATCCGGAATATTCTGGAAGCCGGAATTATTCCGGGCCATTCCGGCCATAACGGGAAAATGTTCGGTTGCCATCCGGAATTATTCCGGACCATTCCGGACCAATCCGGAGCAGCCCGGAATCATTCCGATCTCAACGCGAAAAACTCTGTTGGCATCCGGATTGCTCCGGAATTATTCCGGGATCCGGAATTATTCCGGGCCATTCCGGCCTGGTCGCAAATGGGCAGAAAAACGGCTAGTTTTAAGTGAGGGCTATAAATAGGCCCTCTCTTTCTTCCCCAAGGGTTAGCTCCTCCAGCATTGAAGACTCTATTGATTGAGCTCACCCACCAAGCTAGTTCTCCCTCCTCCTCCACCCAAACTTGTTGAATCTTTGAGGATTGAAGGAGAAGCCCCGGATCTACATCTTCACCAACCGGTTTTCCATTTCCCCCTAATTAGCTTGAGGGATCTTTTCCTAGGGTTTCCTCTTGTGGAAAACCTAGGCTTCTTGCTACTCTTGGTGACTTGTGATTGTTGGGAGCCCCCAATTAAGTTGTGGGTGTGTGCCCCAAGCTTGTTTGTAAAGGATTCGATCCTCGCCTCAAAGGGGTTCAATAGTGGAAGGTGAACTAGGCCTTTGTGGCGAAAGTTCATCGGAGAATAGGGTGAGGCCTTTGTGGCATTGAGTAGGCCTTCGTGGCGAGCTCACAACCCTCCAACAAGACGTACTCCCTTAACAAGGAGGAACTCGGGAATACATCGTGTCTCCGTGTGCTTCCATCGGTTACCTCGTTCCCCTCTCTTTACTTACTCATACTTGTAGCATTTATTGTAGTACTTGTTGTATTAAGTGTTGTCCTAGTTGCATTAATTGCTTGACTTTCCATATAGGTAAATTCACCATTAGTTGCACTATATAGAGAATTTACCTTTGTGTCAAGCCTAAACTTTAAGAAAAATTAAAATTGGTCGTAGCACCTATTCACCCCCCCCCCCTCTAGGTGCCCATACTTTACTTTCAATTCCGGACATCGCCGAAATGGAAGCTAACATTGTTTTAGCCAAGACAAAAGCCGATAAAAAGGCTAAGAGCGGTGGGAGCTCCGAAGGCTCCAAGTCTCATTCGTCTAACGGTTCGGGGTCTAACTCAAAATTACCACCACCTCCCAATTATGACACTATCCATCCTATTGCCACAATGCCACACATTCTAAATGTTGGAATTCCTCCCATGCTTAACACTAACGAATTCTCTTCTTGGAAGTTCGATATGGAGTCTCATATTTCAAGGTCTTGCACCGCTTTGTGGAGAAGTGTTCGCCATGGATTTCATCCTCACGATGCAAGCAACTTGACTCCAAGAGAAGACGTGGAATTTCACCTCAACAAGACCGATCTTTTAACTATCTAGAAGGCTCTCCCAAGAGAACATCTTGAACACATCTGCGGTATCAAGACCGCCAAGGAGGCTTGGGATAAACTTGACACCTTGTTTCAAGGCAATGCTAGCATCCAATCCTCCAATTATGATGTGGCTCTTGACAAGTCCGAGAACTTTGTTATGATTGAAGATGAAAGTCCCGAAGAACTATATAGAAGGGTTGTCACGCTTGGCAACCAATTGAGGGACTTTGGGAAAGAAGAGATCTCTGATGAGTGGATCAAGAGGAAGTTTGTCAAGGCCATAACTCCTTTCGAGAAGAACCTCTCCACTAGCATTCGAACAAGATTGGACTACAACTCCCTAAACTCCATTGGTGTTCTTAGTGAGTTCATAGCCATATCCCTATCTCACAAGAGCGTGGATGATGATCTCGCTCGCTCAAGTGGAGTTAGAAAGTCTCCCAACCTCGCCTTGAAGTCCAAGGCGGTTGCTCGGATGGAATAAGTGGATGAGGATGATGAGGATTATGAAGATACATACAAGGGTGCTCACAAGTGCATTGCTCTTTCCATGCATGGCTATTGGAAGAGATGAGAGGCTCACAAGGCCGATGCTCCTAGACCTTCAAGAAACAATATCGACAAGAAGAAGGGGGAGCGGCCAAGAACATGCTTCAATTTTGGAAGTGCAAATCACTTCGTCAAGGAGTGTCCTTTTGAGCCAAGAGAATAGAATGAAGGGAAGCTTGTTCGCAAGGACAAGAACAAAGCTCCACAAAACAAGAATCTTGCGAGAAGAGTCCCAAGGGCTCTATATGTTCAAGAAGGCCCCACATTGGAAACATACTACTTTGGAGATGAAGGAGAAGATGAAGTCATAGGTGTGGCCCACATCGCCATAGCTACGACTTCCTCTTCATCGGTCTCTCTATTTGAATCCCCCAATGAGAAGGCATTAGTCCGACCTACATGTCTCATGGAAAAAGCCATCGCGGTAATATCTTCCACCTCCAAGTCTATTGCTACTAGTTCTCCCTCGTTATTGGATTGTGTTGAAAACATTATGGATGATGAGGAGACCAAGAATCTTAGCTCTTGGCTATGTAGTCTTGAAGGTGAAACCAAGGAAAAGGTAAAGGCCCTCTTGAGGTAACTTGATGATGCTAACTCTCTCATAGATGAGAAGGAATAGATCATCACTACCTTGGAAAGCTATGGTGGTGGTCATAAGAATCATGACAATGAGCTTGTAGAAGCTCTTGAGAAATAAAGATCCTTGAGAGCCTCTCTTGAAGAGAGACTATCTAGTTTAGAAGAGACTTATTCTATTAGTGTTTCCAAACTTAGGAAGGATAATGAAAAATCTCATGATTTACTTAAAATCTTCGAAGAAGAAGAGTTGAAGCTAGGTATAGCTCATGAGGAACTTGTTGAGCGTCATGGAAAACTAGAAAAGGAGTTCATGTCTCTTAAAGAAATCCATGACAAACTCACCATATCCCGAAATAATCTCCTAGCTCAACAATGTAATAAGCAAGTGACTTCCTCCTCTAATAGTATTTTTATCATGCCTACCTCTTGTACTACTACTAACGTTGTAGGAAGAGAGAAAATTCTCAATGACGCCATAAGCTCTCAAAGAGCCAAGAAGGGAAAGGAAGGACTTGGCTTCGTTGCCAAGTCAAAGAAGAAAACCAAGAATGCCACCTCTCCCTCACGGAATGTTGTCTTTGTGAAAGAGGGAGAGGTGGCCAAGGAGAATGATACTAACGCCGTGGTGGGTGATGATATCTCTAGGGGGAGCATCACTCACAACGACTTTGCCGGAAAATATAACCCCTCTTATGTTCTTATGAAATCTAGAGATGGTCATGTTTATGCTAAATACGTTGGTACTTCTTATGGTGATGATTATCATTGGACTATTTGGGTTCCTAATACCCTTGTTACTAACAAAAGAGGACCCACTGAAGGATGGGTACCTAAATCAAGAAATTGATCTCTTGTAGGGAAGTGCTTCTAGGTCGGGTAGATGGACGGTGGATAGTGGTGCATCCCAACATATGACCGGAAGCAATGACGCAATGAGCACTATTGAACCTCCATTATCTCATCTCAATTTCGTTACTATTGGTGGCAATTCCGTACTTAAGGTATTGGGACGAGGCAAGGTTGCTATCTCAAATGATGTATCAATTGAGAATGTTCTCCTTGTTGAGTCCCTTGGTTATAACTTGATGTTCGTTCTTCAACTTGCAAATTGTTGTTTTACCTCTTTATTTAATAAAGAGAATGTAATTATCACTTGGGAAACAACTCTTAAAGTAGCCTTTGTTGGGTTTGTCGAGAACGGCATGTATGTAGTGGACTTCTCTACAGGAGACACGTGTGCCGCGACATGCCTAATGGCTAAAGTTGATGTGGGGTGGCTTTGGCATCGCCGGTTAGCCCACACCAATATGAGAATGTTGCATGACCTTTAAAGTGGCAATCATGTTCTAGGACTAACCAAGGCTAAGTTTGCTAAAGATCGTGTGTGTAGTTCTTGCACCTTTGGAAAGAAACATAGAGAATTCCATCCAACCAAGACTAATATCTCCACCACAAGAATCCTTGATCTCATTCACTTAGATCTCTTTGGTCCACTATCTTATCATAGTCTTGGAGGAAAGAAGTATTGCTTGGTGATTGTGCATGATTATTCAAGATATTGTTGGGTGTATTTCTTCAAGAGGAAGAGTGAGAATCAAAAGAGATTCATCGAGTTTATCACTCTAGTGGAGCGCCAACACAATGCTTCCATATTGGCCATTCGGAGTGATAACGGTACGGAGTTCAAGAACTATACCGTTGAGGGATTTCTTAGTGAAGAGGGCATTTCTCACCAATACTCCTCTCCCTACACCCCTCAACAAAATGGTTGCGGAACCGGAGTTTCATGGATGCGGCTAGGACAATGATTGCGGAGTTCTCTTCTCCTTATAACTTTTGGGTCGAAGCCGTCTCCACCGCTTGTCATGCTACCAACCGGTTATATCTCCGCAAGATCTTGAACAAGACTCCCTATGAGATTCTCACGGGCAAGAAACCGGACGTATCTTACTTCAAGGTATTTGGTTGCAAGTGCTTCATTCACAAGAAAGGTAAACATTTGTGAAAATTTGAGACCAAATCTTATGAGGGTATTTTTGTTGGCTATGCCACAAATGCTCACGCCTATAGAGTCCACAACAAGTCCACCGGACAAGTTGAAGAGGCTATAGACGTGGTGTTTAATAAGATAACGGCTCCCAAGGGGGGCGTATAGATCATGGTGTTGTAATAGATGCAATTCCTCCCATCGTCATAATAAGAATGGGGATTCGTGAAATAATTCCCATTGAGGGTTACCGTATGACGGAGGGAGAAGGACTATGCCCCCATTCAAGTGGAGCCATTGACTACACCCATTGATACACAAGCTACCCAACAAGATGCACTAAGCCCTCAGGCTAATGATCAAGGTCAAGCAAGTAATCAAGGCCAAGATAATGATCAAGGCCAAAATTCTCATCAAAGTCCCATCATTGTTGAGAGAGCTCAACGTAGTGGTGATCCTTCACCCACTAATGATCAAGGTCGAGATGAACATGAACATGTCTCCGATGAAGAAGGTGATTCTCATGCAATATCCAAAGAATCTTTGGAGGAGATACTAGCTCGTAGAGCAAAGAGAAGGCTAGAGAATCTTGAACGAGCGGGTCACACGGAGGACAAGATACTTGGAAAATTTCGTGGAAGGGTTGTCACTCGGAAGCAATTGGCGAATTTTAGCAAGACTCATGCTTTTGTCTCTTTCATTGAACCCAAGAAGGTTTATGAACCTCTCGAAGATCAAGATTGGCTTGAATCCATGCATGATTAACTCAATAACTTCGAGCGCAACAAAGTGTGGAAGTTAGTGACAAGGCCCAAGGATTGCAAGAATGTTATTGGCACCAAATGGGTGTTCAAGAACAAGCAAGACAAAGATGGTATTGTCATTCGCAACAAGGCAAGATTGGTGTCTGAAGGGTTTTCTCAAGTCGAAGGTGTTGATTTTGGTGAAACCTTTGCCCCCGTAGCTCGTCTTGAATCCATTCGCATCTTACTTTCTTATGCATCTCATCATAATTTTAAGTTGCAACAAATGGATGTTAAGAGTGCTTTCCTAAATGGTCCCATTAGTGAGTTAGTATATGTTAAGAAACCTCCGGGTTTCGAGGATCCCAACCACCCCGATCACGTCTATAAACTCGATAAGGCACTCTATGGACTTAAACAAGCTCCATGTGCGTGGTACGAGCACCTTAAAGAGTTTCTAGTGGATCGTGGGTTTAATGTTGGTTTAATCGATATCACCCTCTTTACTAAGACGGCTGGAGGTGACTTATTCATATGCCAACTATATGTGGATGACATCATTTTTGGGTCTACTAACACTTTGTTCAATGAAGATTTTTGCAAGCTTATGAACGATAGGTTTGAGATGTCTGTGATGGGAGAATTGGAGTTTTTCCTTGGCTTTGAAGTGAATCAATATCATGAAGGAACCTTCATCAAACAAGATAAATACACTCAATACATGCTCAAGAGATTCAACATGCATGACGCCAAGCCTATGAAGACTCCCATGTCCACAACCACTGACTTGAAACCCGACCCCAACGGTAAAGAGGTAGACCAAAGGTATACCGCTCCATGATTGGCTCTTTGATCTACCTTTGTGCATCTAGACCGGATATCATGTATAGTGTAGGTAAATGTGCAAGGTTTCAAGCCTCTCCGAGGCAAAGTCATTTGGAAGCGGTGAAACGAATCTTTCGATATTTAGTTCATACCCCAAATTTTGTTCTTTGGTATCCCAAGGGTTCAAGCTTTCAGCTCATCGGGTATTCGGATGCGGATTATGCGGGAGAGAAGACGGATAGGAAGTCCACGTCCGGGGGATGCCAATTCCTTGGCCGCTCCCTAGTACGTTGGTCTTCAAAGAAGCAAAACGGCATTGCTCTCTCCACCACCGAGGCCGGGTATATCTTCGCGGCAAGTTGTTGTGCCCAATTACTTTGGATGAGGCAAACCTTGAAGGATTATGGTATTCATTTTGACAAGGTGCCTCTTCTTTGTGACAATGAGAGTGCTATCAAGATCGCCTACAACCCCGTTCTCCACTCCAAGACGAAGCACATTGAGATCCGTCATCATTTTATTTGGGATCATGTTGAGAAGGGTGATATTGATCTCTCATATGTATTCACCAAGGATCAACTTGCCGATATCTTCACGAAGGCCCTTGATGAACCAAGATTTTGAGCTTTGAGGAATGAACTAAATGTCATCGATTCTTCCAACTTCACTTGAGACCTTGCATATGTACCTTCATTATATGTGTTATTAGGTTTGGATGTAGGCATGGACATAGGGGGAGCGTCACTCAACTCATGAGTATACACTCCTCTTATTATGCAAAAATCAATTCATCATTGCATATATAGTCAATTTGTGACTTATTGTGCTTAATTGTGAGTAGTACTCTTGGACCCAAGATATATCTTCGCGGTGCCTAAGTACACACTCAAACATGGTGGCTTCGTCCATCGACCTCCTCCTCTCGGAGTTGTTTTTATTTATTTTTTTGGATTTTTCCCGAATATCCTATTTCCCCTTGACAACTTGTGCGGGTTCGGCTTTTATCTCTTTGCATCTTGTGAACCCCATCGAGTAATGTATCTCGTACGACAGTTACCTCTTCCAACCCAAGCTCCCTTTTCTCAAAACACCATTCCAATCTTAATGCTCTCGTTTTTCTGTTCTTGGCGCGCGAAAACTGGGTCTGGCGGAGGCTCCGGTGAAACCACCGGAGGCTCCGCTGAGCCTGTCCACCGGAGCCCACCGGTACCTCCGCTGGTGCAAAATTTGCCTAGTGGATCCATACCGCGCTGTGCTGCGTGGACAGGGGGCGGAGGCTCCGGTGAAACCACCGGAGGCTCCGCCCGTTGCGGTTCTGCGGAATAGGACCTAGGGCGAGCGGGGTCAACGAGATCCCAATCTCATTTTCCCCCACTCGCCCTCACTCTTCTTCCTTCAAACTGCCGCCGCCCCCAAGTCTCCGCCGCCGGAAAGGGTGCTCCACCGCCGGGAGCCTCTCCTCCTTGCCTTGGACCACCCTGGGATCTTCTTCTTCCTCTCCTTTCGCCATGGATGCGGGTATGTTTGCTCTCTCTCTCATCTAGTTGATGGATAGGTAAGCACTAGGAGCTCCATGTTCTTCACATCTAGATGCGTGGATTTGGCTTTTGGGAGTAGGAAATCACGAGTACAAAACCTAGAAACCTAGATTGTGAGTATTAGGCTTGAATCACTTCGGTTCTTAGGGTGGATTTGTTCATGTTCCCTACCCCTTGTTATTCAACCCTAATGCTATTCATATCTTTGTTCCTTTGATTTGTGCGTCACATAAACTTGAGCATTACCTTTTCTTCATGTTTTTCTTGCTATCCCTTTCTCATAGATGCATCCGGTTCCAAGGGCAAGGGCAAGAGCACTCGCACCAAGAGCGTGGATAGTCGCAAGGCTCCAAGGGTTGATGAAATCGAGGAAACTTTGGACCCATCTTTGCCCAAGCGTCGGACGAGATTCCCGGCTCCCGAGAAGACTTTGCCTCGCAGAGAAAGAATCAGCTTCTCAGATGTCCGAGGGAGTGTTCTTGACACAACGTCGCGAGAACCCATATATTATTGAACACAACCGTCTGATGCCACAGTTCCGGGGTAAGGACCCTCGATTCCACACCGTCTTTCAAAGTCAAATTTATCATGAGATCTTGATGAGGAAGCCCAAGGAGAATGTTGCCCCTCAACATGATATTAATTTTGGGCATATGGAGAGGAATCCCAAGTACTTTGGAGAGGCACTAGAGATTGTTGATGCACTTGGTATTGCTCCCATGATTCAAGTACAACAAGATTATGATGAAGGATTGGTCTGTAAGTTCTTGGCCACTGTGCACGTCACCAATGAGACAGAGCGTCATCTTATTTGGATGACCAAGGGACAACAGCTGACTATCAAGTGGTCTGAAGTTGGGACTCTTCTTGGCGGATACCCAGATCATGGACCTTTTGCCGGTGGCGAGGAGTTTGACAGTGGATGGTTCCGTGTTCATGTCACCAGTACTCAATCACTCTCCAAGGATCAACTCACCCCCTGTATCACTGGAAGACATTTGTTGTTGAGTTTGTCAAAGGTCTCTACCCCACTTGTGATGTTATGCTCCGCATCTATCGAGAGACCATCAACCCAAAGGCGGGGAACATCGATGAGATCCAAGGTTTCCTCAAGAACCTCATGCTTCTTACTCATGAGAAGCGGCTTGCCAGCTCAACTCAGAAGCTTGATGTGCTCGATTATCTGTGGAATGACTTGTGGCACGTTATTGTCAATAGGAAGAATGCTTGCTTTGGGCCCTTTATCATGAATATCATCTTGAATGTGTGGGACAACAAGTTCCCGGAAGATCCTCTTGATGATAGTAATTGGATCCCACATACGGAGAAGAGGCTTCTCATCAAGGACCACATCGAGCCTATTGTGCATCCCACTCCTGCTGCTCGCAAAGGCAAGGCCAAGCCACGGGTCATCATTGATGAAGAAGATGAAGAAGAGGAATATGGTCCCTCTCGCCCTCCTCCTTCTGAAAGTGCCTTAAAGTGGATGGCAAGGGCCCTCAAGAATGTGTTCAAAGTGAAAAAGAAGATTGAGCAGCATCAATGGGAAGTTCACTATGATAGAGAGCTCAAGCACCGCAAGGCAGCACAGGCAGAGCATCAGTTTCGTCGTGATGGTGGCGAATCTGTGGAGTCCCTGGTGCTACCTAGCATCACCAACTGGGACAAGTGGCAAGCCAAGGATTCCGTAGGGAAGCTCATCGAGTGGTCTGACGAGGAAGCATGAGAAGAGGTCACCAGCTCTCGCCGCCGCGCCCGCCCTCCGATCATGGATAACTCCTCCGAGTGATCTTCGGGACGTTAGCATCGTTCTCCTCCCTCTTTTGGTATCTTGATGCCAAAGGGGGAGAGATATCTACTTAGGAGCGGGCATTTGCATGGGTCTCTCAAGCATGTTTTTGATTTGCATCTTTCTTCTTGCTTGAGAGGGTTGGTTTTATATTTGGAAACTTCGTTTGTTTAATTATTATGCGTTGTGAACCTCGTTATATGCATTATGTGAGCTCGTGAACTTATTACCTTAATTCTATCACTTGTTGTGTGCTCACTATTACATATGTGTTTAGATATCCATTGTGTTTAAATTCTCTCAACATGAAGGGAGCATATCTCTAGGGGGAGCTTCGTCCATGTTGTGTGTGTTAAATTATGCAAATATGGATGTTGTCATCAATTACCAAAAAGGGGGATAATGAAAGATCATCTTCCGTTTTGATAATTAAATGACAACATACCTATTGGACTAATGTTTATTTGGTATATATGAAAATGCCCAGGTTCATCAAGTATACAATCTCTATGGGTTACAAAATTGTTTGGAATGAAAAGAGCTCGAGGAAACCATGCTGTAGAGCTATTTTTGTATGCAGCGGTGGCTTCGCTGAAACCACCGGAACCTTCGCCCCATTCATTTTCCAGCACGGCTCAGGCGCGGGCCTCCGGTGCTGGGTCCGGTGTGGGCTCTGCCAAAATGGCGTTCGGGTGGACAAGAGCGGAGTCCAGAGCGGAACCTCCGGTGCATATCCGGTGGGCGGAGCCTCCGCTGGCTCCACTACCCCATTGTGGGGCTGGCCTCCGGTGGAGCCTCCGCCAAAATGGCGTTCGGGTGGATAAGAGCGGAGGCTCCGGTGGACCTCCGGTGGGCGGAGCCTCCGCCCCGCTGGACACAGCGCGAAGAAAATGGATTGCGCAGGTGCGCACATGTGAAGACCACTGGAGCCTCCGGTGCTGCATGAACTGCACAACGGCCACTTTGGGGGAAGGGGTATTTAAAGCCTTCCCCTACCTCATAAATTCACAAGCTTTGCCCATTCTCTCTCCTAGCCATTAATGAAAGCTTCAACCTCCTAGATCTCCCTCTCCAACCACCCAAACACTCCGAAACTTTGTGGAGAGCTAGAGGAGACCTAGATCCGTGATTTCACCAAAGGAATTTCAAATCCATCCACCACATCCTAGTAGATCTAGAATCCTACTTGAGGCCTAGAAACCTTAGTAGATCTTGTGCTTGTAGCTTCCACCTTGTTGCAAGAAGCTTCAGATCCGTTGAGAGCCTCCATCCATCTTGTGGAGTGTCCTCAAACTTGTGTAAAGGTTTGGTCAACGCCTTCAAGTCGACCTCATAGTAGAAACGAGAATCTCCCTCACCGGAGAAGTTCAAGGAGAATAAGGTGTGCACAACCGTGCTATTGAGGAGCGCCTAGGTGGCTCCCCACCTCTCCAACGTAGACGTACTTCTCTTGAGAAGGAACTACGGGAAACATATCCGTGTCTCCTTATTTACACTTGTGGTTTATCTTGTTGCCTTTCGTTTTACTTCTGTTGCGTATCTTATCTTGTCTCACTTAGGTTGCTCACCTAGTTGCACATCTAGAGAACCTTACTTTATCTTGCTTAGCCATAATTAAAAGGAAAAGAAGAAAATTGGTAGTCAACCTATTCACCCCCCCCCCCCCTCTAGTTGAGCATAGTGCACTTTCACTCTTCCCTCGAGTCCCTCTCGCCTCTGACCTCTCACACTCCCACACACACCCTTCGAGCAAAGGAGAGCAAGACCGAGAGCTTCTAGCGTGCCCAAGAGCTCGGGGCTCACCGCCGGCCACCGTGCGTGTGCTCGAGGTGAAGCACCGGTTCCACCCCCTCCCCTCCCCAGTACTCACCTCCGATGAGCTCCCCGTGACCTAGGCTACCTCCCTGAAACGCTCCCTTGTCCCCTATCTTGCAGGAACCCCGCCGCCGTCGAGATCGCTGCCTCGGACGCCCGGCCGCGCGCCGCCACCTGGAGCCACGCCCGGTGCGAAGCTCGACGCCCCTCGAACCCCCCACACCCCTGCACTTCCCCCAAGCCCGCGCCGCCCCTCACCGAGCCCTCTAGGTGAGCCGATGTGCCGTCGTTGTCCTTCAGCCACTCGTGAGAGACAGAGAGAGAGGAGGAGAGGAAGAAGAACCGCCGGGAGGCGTTGATCCGTGGATCAACAGCCCCCGTTGAACGGGAGTTTTCACGCCGCGCTCGCGGGGGCGACCCTTCTGGGCCGCTTCGGTTGCTTGCTGGGCCGCGCCTGTGCAAAGCCAGCCCGCTTTGTTTTCCTTTTTAAATCTGTTCTAAAAGTAGTTGTTTGCTTTGGCCCTGTTTAAAATAGTTTTAGTGTTAGATAATTTCTACCAAAATGCATGGCAGTAGATATATGTTTTCTTAACCATGTCCAGTTGGTAGATCTAGGTTTGCACCTTTATTTTTGTAATAGTGATTGTTTTGCCACAGACTATCTATGGGACCATTTTTGGCATAACTTTTTAGATCTGTATCCAAATTGGTAAAACCAAAAAAAATTGAGTAGCTAGTGAGTATATCTATCATTAGTACTTGGCCTCACATCAAGGTGAGTTACCAAATGGAAATTCATCCATTTTTGTAAATGACCAGTAGGCTTTTCTAGAATTTTTAGAAGGAGTTTAAAAATGTTTTTTTGAGGTAAATCTAATTGGATGAGTTTGTGTGTGACTATATCTATGTAATACTATCTTGGGTAAATTTTTAGAGCCAACCATTTTAGATACAGCAGTTTTTCTGTTTTCTTTATTATGTGTGTATTTGTTTGAAATAAAATATTTGATTTCTTGAGACTTTGTTCCTATCTTGTATAGATGTGTTACTACTTGTTATTAGGTTGTTTTCTTGAATTACAACTACCTTAGGAAGTGTGTGCATGATTGGAAATCTTTTGGAAATAGAAATAGCATTTGTTTGTTTCTAGTATATATTTTGACTAGGCTGTGCGAGCAAATCTTTGTGTGATTGTGAATAAGTTTTTGATGTGGTGGAGTTGAGTCCAGTACCATTTTGGTACTGATATTAGGATTGTAGTATCTCTTTTAGCTTGTTTTTATTTTATAGAAAAGCGTGTGTAGAATTTGTTTGATCGTTTGCACTTTATTGTTTTCACTAGTATAATAGTTGAGTGAGGATTGCTTTGATAGTTTTTTTTTCAAGTGTAACCAGAGGTTTGGTGACCTCTAAATGCCTTTGTGTTAGTGGGCCCATAACCCGCTGGTCCCATTGCATTTTGGTTAGGTATGCAAAACCCCCTACCATACATTTGTGTGTGAGTAGCATGTATTACTATATGTTTGCTTAGCATTTTCCACCAAGGAAAAATAGATGTCATTTCACTTATGTAAGTGAAGTGTTTAGTATTTTTTTAGTGAATACTAGTATGTTTAGTTGTGGTGCATTTGTTAACATAATGTTCCCTTAGGGGTATCATGTTAAGAGATATCATGTTAAGAAGTGTTTCACTATTGTTTGGTTTAAATTGAATATTGTTTGCAAATAGAATGGTTTCCTTGTGATTGATATATTATGTGTGGATAGATTTCATTGAGTGTTTGTATTTTTTCAAGTGCTTAGTTGATCTTGTATTGAGTGCATAGCTACTGGTTGTATAGCATGTACCTTGGTTGCTTGTTGATTGATTGTTAGAAAAGCATGATATATTAGAATTGGTTTATTCTTGCTAGTAGTTGTTTCCATAGGATTATTTTAGTGTTTTTGCTTACTAGCTTGTGTAAGGTGTGTGTGTTGTTAGTAGTTTTTTATATTCATGTGTTTCTTGTTTAGGAAGATGCATCCTTGTAGTGATGTTTGCTTCTCTAGTGGTGAACTAGTGTCACCACTAGATTGTTTGAGTTGCTCTAGTATTGTTGTCTTATTATTTTGTGAGTGTATGATTATTCTAGCATGTTTAGGATGTTGTTACTTCTGTTATTATGACATGACTTGTGGAGTTTCTTGTTACTACTATTTGTAGAATGCAATTATCTCTTATAGCATGCATGTGTAGAATTTTCATACTAGTATGCTATTAGTGGACTCTAGTGGATGTGTTATTTTGTAGCTTTGTTATCTCTTATAGTGAGTATGTTTTAGAGTGCATCTCATGACTTCTTACCATTGGTTAAGCTACTGATTTGTTTAGTTATTTTCATGATTGATGGATTCCTTAGTTTTGGAGGTAGACTTAAGTGTAGTCAGTAACTAGCTTATTCATTTGTGCTATGTTTGTTTGCTGGTTGAAGATTGTCTGAGTGTTTACCTTAGCATGAGTAATGTACTTATGTTATTGTTGTGTAATAGTATCTTGTTATCTATGCCTTGAGTTATTGGTAAGCTTGTTTGGTGATGTTGCAAGTGTGTGGTAATACCCACTGCCATGGGTATTGCTTTGATTGATTGTTGTATTTTAGTATTCTCACCTTTTGTGCCCCACAAGATATATTTTTAGCTTCTTGAATATCTTATTATGAGAGTGGTACACCCTCTCCATATATGGTATGTAAGATGTGGGATATGGTTTCTCAACCATATGTTTGTCTGACGGTAGTTTTGTACCATGAGAGTTGGTGAGATAGTTTTCATGGTAACTTTTCGAGCGTTTGCGTTAGTATAAAGTTTGATTGTTGTATGTATTGCTTTGTGATATTGTTTGACTTTTGGTTCTGAGTGTGTGTCTTTTATTTCTTTTACGACGTAGACAACGAAGAAGAAGAAGAAGCAGGAGTTGTAGATCTGTGCGTCAAGTTCAAGCTACTTCAAGGCCAGGGACACTAAGAGATTTAAGGCAAGCCATCATGATGCTTGCTTTTATACTACACTTATAATTATTTATCATGCATGTTTTACTTCTGAAAAGTTTTACAACACTTGATTCCCAAAAACTATTTTTGAGTGACTACTATTATTAATATTATATAAGATAATACTATGCCAGTAGTTGATACTTGGTGTTACCAAGCCCATAGCCACCATATGGTATTTATTACCATAAAAAGTATAAGTCCCTAAGTGGACACCCTAAAATATGTTTTTGAAAAACAAAGGCTTTATGGAAAACCCGGTGGAATGGCGAAGCCTTATCCACCGGAGGATTGTTGAAGTGGTCATTTTTTAGAAAAATGTGTTTTTACAAAAATGACACATAACTTAGTCTTCGCCGGACAACCTTTACCGTACTGCCACCCTACCTCAACATGGGCACGGGGCTTAACTTGAAGTTTGTTTTTGTTAGCGTGTGTTCTATCTCAATTTGCTATACGGGTCGTCGTGCCCTCGAGACGATTGTCGCTAGGAGGGGAATACGGGACATAAAAAGTGTGGGATTAATTTCTCCTCCGGTCGCAGCAGTTGGGTCCCCTGATGTGGCGCTGGCGGACAGGATGTCGGGGGAATCAGGCCCAACTTAAGAGATAGGCATATTCTAGCTCGAACATAGTGGATGGTTAGGATCGGTTATCTGATGTTTACATATTGTTGTTACAGTCTGTGGTTGTTGACGGCGGATGTACTGAATCTGGTGGATTGTGTACACCTCTGCAGAGTCAAACTATTCGGAATAGCCGCGTCCTCGGATATGGACAGTTGAATGGCCATGTAGCTAGCATTGTGTCAATGTTTTTCAAAAAGGAGTTTTCAAAAGGGAGTTGAACTTATGAAGTACCGGAAGAAGGAACCTTGTACCGTGGAGGTGTCTATGTTGAAAAGCCAGGAGCTGTTTACGTTTTGATAAGTCAAATTTAGTACCGCTGAACCATTCAGTAGAATTGGAATATCAGTACATTACTAAGGCGCGAATCTGTGGATGTGTAAGTGTAAAACATATCCATGATCTTTTTCTTCCCATAATCTATATATCATCTTTAAATTGCTTGATCGTCTTTATGTGACAATAGCCTGTTAGCAAAGTAAAAAAAAAAGTTCACTATTTTGTTCATTATTTCAGGTATCATGTTTTTCCTTTCTTATGAAGTGTTGACTTCATTATGCCCCTGGTTCATCGTACCATTTTATTGTCTGTTTGAATCTGGAATTGACTTGTACAAATACGTCATGGCTCCCTCTCCACGACCAAAGTCTTGATTGAACACGCGTTTGTTTTAATTAATGGGGCTAATGATATGAATTCATCCGAGGATGGCAGGAACATTGATCTGGATATGGTAATTTGTCTTTCTCATTTCATTTGTCATCAAATTAAATATAACTTCTACAAGGGACTAAATGAAGGTGAATCAGATTCTATTTGGTGTTCAATTTATTGAGATTAGATGGTTGGGAATGCATATAGTTGGGCATATCGTGTTTGATAGAAAATTCAATGGTATTAGACACTTCTTTTCCACCTATGTTGAGTTATACTTAGAACAATAAAAGGAATGGAAAATCACACTTGGATTCTTTTCTAGGTATCTCGTAAATAATTGGATGCCATGCAATTAAGTTATGCCTGAAGCAATTTTGTCCTCCTGGTATTCTGGAACTTATGAGTAAGCTTAGAAGCACTGGAATTGGGGGATGATTCTGTTATATATCATCAATATGCATCTCTCGTTCCCAGCTGAACCGCCTCCATCACCCTGCGCGGCGCTGCCCCCCACCTCCCCCGCGTCACCTGCCCCTTTCCCGGTGCTACCTCCCCATTGCAGAGTCATGTTGCTAATTAGACAATATCTTGTCAGACTATCAAGCTTTGTTCTAGATCTTGTGTAATATCTTGGTATTAGGGATTTGACGTGGTTAATCAAATATACCTTTTTTGCTGCAGCATATGATCCTGTTGTATAGAAGCAGCTGGAATATTTGATTGTCGCCTGATATTTCTGGTTCAAGGTATGTTAATCATTTTTGGGTGCAAGCATGTGCTAAGGTATTATCAGCCACATGCATGTCAGGTCAAACTGTATTTGAATGACGATCCATTTACTAAGGTGTGGGTATTAGCTACTATTGGTATGTATGGTAGATAAGGCAGTAAAATAGTACCATTCATGTTATGTCACCTGGTGGTAGCATGCTGGATCTCCGTGCAGATAATGGCAGCCACATGCCATCTCAAATGGTTTATTAAATGTTAAAGAAAATTCTCCTTAGTTACACCTCACCATGCATAGTTCAGTAATTTACTGTTAGTACTGTTATTTCCAAATGATGGCATGTTCTGTTATTGTTTCTTGTACTCAAAATGTAGCTGTGCATAATTGCAGGTTCTGAATCATGATCTTTTTCTCCAAGGTAATAATATCAGTCGGATAATTGATGATAGTTTTCTAAAGTCGGTTTTCCTTCTTCAGATTTCTAGGTTTTAGAGGCGGCTTTGGATCTGTGTTTACTATTATTTAGTATACATACCGAATGTGATAAACCCATGCTACTTCGGTTTCAGAATATAGTTTAAGAATTTATATGGTCACTTTAAAAAGTTGGCACCGACTTTAAAAAGTTGCCACCCTCTCTTGATACCGTTTGTTGTTGGCACATGTTTAAAAAGTTCTTTTTTGTGTCTGGGTATTGTGTGAATCTAATTTAGCTTATAGTCACATTTATGCTAAAATTATTTTAATCGAAAGGCTGTTGTAATTCTAGCTAGAAGCCTCAACTGCAATAGTTGTTGTAGTTCTTTCGGCCACATATGAGTACTGTTGTGCCTGACAGATGATGGAATGCTCTTTTTTCAAGTTCAATAGGAAGTAACTTCCTATCAAGCGATGATTTATTAGGACCATAAACAAGGCACATGGAAAGCGATACCAAATGTCTGAGTCTACATCCCTGGTCATGTTTGTTTTTATAGGCAGTTGTATGTCTCTCTCCCGAGCTACATATAGGAACAATCTTAAAACAATTGCCGCAACGTTTACTATATTTATCGGTACAAGGGGATTTACTAGCATCTTAGTTGGTTTTATGTTGTGCGAAATAAGATATTTTTTTGTATTGTTTCTCATACTTTACGAGAATCGATAGAAGCAACATTGTTTGTAACAGAATAGATGAATCAAGTTACTATACTCTCATTTGAGTCGCCGTCCTTGTTTAATATGTGTCTCGTCGCAATCCAGTGCACAACGCGGATTTGTTTCCCTTCTCCATGCCTCTGTTGACAATGTCCAGCATGCACCGTAGCAACGCACGGGCATTCAACTAGTTTGTATAAGTTGTATTCAAATCAACCTTGAATTCGAATAGTATTATTAAGATTTGTGTGAAGTGATGTTTTGAGATCACATAAGAATGATTTGGAGAACTGGATACCATGCTACCCTTTTATGATCTTGGATACTTTGATAAATTGAGATGATGTTTATAAATGAAAATATGATAATATATGTGTGGATGATATACTGAGATGTGTGTAAGATAATGGTTTTGGATGAATGTATTGAAACCTATTTGATCAAGTATGTGTATAAGATGAGATGATGCTAAGATATGTTTGTACTTTGTACATCATTTGAATTAGGAACTTATCATATTTTAAATTGTGAGAGAAAAGATCGAGCATTAAGAAAAGGTCATGTCAAAGTTTGACACCCTCCCGTTGATGAGCTAACTCTAGTTCATCAACATAAGAGGGACCTTGACCCCTTTGTCCAGTTTGGTTAAAAGTTTTGAATTTCTCGGCTAACGATCTTAATTTTGACTAGCCATTCGAGTAATGATCGACCACTCTAGGACTTCGCCGAAAAGTTTTTAATTTCCTAGGATTTTCATATGCATGTTATGCAAATGCAAAATACTACATGATCTCACACTTTTGTCAGATGAAGCTATTTAGTAGCTTCTTGAAACCATGCACACATGCTAACAATTAACATGATATCGGGCCTAGATGCAAAAATGTATAGTAAGAACCAATCACTGAGCGATAGAGTTTATAATCTACAGGTTTACCATCCTCATTAAGGTTGAGATGACCGTTGGTTTCCATAGGATCATGTCCTTGACGTCTCTTGTGATATGAAGATCCCATCATTGAGTGTGGATGCCCGTGTGGAGTTAATAGCTTTTTGGGTTTGTACCTCCATCAATGTATATGTGCCTCATCTGTTTTCATCATCATTATGTTAAGCATTGTTACAAAAAAAATAACATTACATTGTTGTAACCATCTAGTCTATTTTCGGAGTAAAATATAAACCTTCCATTTTGAGACCTCCTTGTTCAGCCATTTTTTTATTGCTTTCGAACGATTTTCAAGCATTTTTTCCAAGAAGAAAAATCAATATTAGTTTAGTCCTGGCACAGTGAATTCTCAATGGCATTTTTCCTATATTTTTTTATGCATTCACCAGAGCTTGAATGTTGCTTTCTCATACATACATTTTCACTCTACCCAGAGGCTCACTCTTACCAACTCCTTACTGAACCACAATGAGTGCATTCTAGATCGTCTACCATAGCCGTCCATGTAGAATACATAGACTGGCCAGAAGAAGCGTTTCGTTTCACCTAAATTAGATCTACATATCTTTTTGATTTATAACATATATGATGACACACGCACCGTTAGATCTAAAAAAACACATCCGACCTTTCGTTCCATGTCAGCACACCATATAAAATCCTCTCCACCCCTCTCTTAACCCTAATCACCAACCCCATCCTCCGCCGCCGCCCCACCTACCCACTTCTGTAGCTATTTCGTGTCGCCATAGACCCCTACTCAATCTCTAGGAAATATGTGGTAAGTATGTCATCCTTTGTCACATGTAATTCCCATAGATCTATCATTTTGTACATCTAAACTTTTGTAAGATTGTCCATATTGAATTTTTGTTCTACCCCTTCCCACCTCTAGTTGTCTAACTAGAGGAAATGGGAACCTAGTTGGCGATGGTCATGTGGATTAGTCTTTGAGTTAATCCAATTGCCATATATGGTAGTTGATTCTTAGCGAAACGGAAATTATTTGACTTGTTGCCATCAATTCAATAGACTATGTTCCAAAATGGTATGCACTGTTTAAACTTTGGTTTTCTAGTTCCTCTGTAATTTATGCGGAAGAAATCTAGTATGGACTGCTTCAGTAGGTTTTTTGAGACCCACACCCATAAAAATAGTGGCCAGGATAAAGTTTTATGGATAATACTTATTGGCAAATGATTTACAAATGGAATGAAGCATAAAACACAAGTAAATGTTTTATTGTCTCGGTATTTTGGTAGTATTTCCATATCTGTCGTGCATTATTGTCACTTTTTCTCATGTTCCGAAAATAAACAAGGGTTCTACATATACAACATTTGACAAAGATGTTCTATATTTTATTGAGTTGATTGATTCAGTACGTTCTGCAAATCTGAAGTATTTTCCTCGGCTTGTGCGGTAACCATAAGAAAATCGTCTTTTATTTGAGCTGGCTGGTATTTTTCAGCATAAACTCCAGTGCCCGTGTACACCCTAGAATTTATCTTCGAATTAAGAGAGGCATCCAATCACAAAAAAATATCTCAAAGCATACTACCATATTGGTTGGATATGACGTCTCTGCAACTAGAAGAACTGCACATGCCACATTTTTGTAATGCATACTACAAGGAAAAAAGGCTAGCGTGTTGAGTCTCTTGTTCTTACTGTAAACGTGGGATTCATAACGAAATCTCATGTTTTAACGGGAGGGATACATTTTCCAAGAAGTATCTTTGTTGTTGCTACATGCTATATGATATTATATTAAAAATTAGAATCCACCAAAGTGAAATTAGATCAAATTCCTTGTTTGTACTAGCCTATAAAACAACTTTTCCTATATATAGATCTTCATCGTAAGATTTGAACATTGCAATATTCTTAGACATGTTTAAAGCATGCCAGTCTCTTTTTCTTCTCATTTGATTATGGGACTCATCACTTTTTTTTTCCTTGAATTTATTATGTTTTTGCAGAAAGTTTGCAATCATGCAAAGTCACAGCAAATTCTGTCTCTCCACAGTCCATGTTGTGTCTGGAATCCAAGGTTGGGAAGACATCCCAGAGGATCTTCTGCACTCTATTGTCTCCCGTTTAGGTTCCTTTCGTGACCTTCTCGCCTTCGCTGCAACCTGCTGCTCTTGGCGGGTTGCATTCTCTTCATACCCGTGCAAATCTACCTTCCGCACCTCATTACCGCCTCTTCTCATCCAACCTGATATTCGTGTCCATGTTCCTCATCTTGTGTCAAACAATAGTCATCGCAACTTACGCGCATGTAAGGTTATTGATCCAGCAGACCAGAACACCACCCTTCATTGCAAGATTGATGAAGAAACTCTGCGGAAGATGCGTTGTGCTGGCCCTTCCTATGGTCAACTCATCTTCTGCAACCGTGGACATTGTCTTATTGTTGATCCTTTCACCGGTGCACAGGTGTCACCTCCACGTCTCCCATACAGTGATGACTACGAAAAGCCGAGTTGTTCCAGGATTCCACTCCAACTTACTCTTGCTGAGTACTACTATAGTGCCATTCTAACAGCTCCCCTTGCATCGCCCAACTCGCATCTCCTTGTTGGCGTTTGTCGCACTCTATTCGATTGGCCCGTTGGAAGTGACTCTTGGTCTCAAGTCCGACTTTTTGGTTCACGAATAGAACAGATGGTGGAATTCAATGGACAGATTATTGTCATGGATTTCCTTCAGCGGATTTACACTTTGGATCTTTCCCGCCAGCTTGAGCTGCATAAGGTAATAACGATTAATCGCCCCACCGATTTGATCGAGGACACCTATGGCTTGTCTATTACATCATGGCTAATGGTTCGCGGAGACATACTTCTCATGATTGTCCAAGTTAGCACGAGTCTTCAGTACACAGACGATCCGACAACAGTTTCTACACTCCATCATCTCGACATGTCAACCAAGCCAGCAAAATGGGTGGGGGTGGAAAAGCTGGAAGATTGGGCAGTGTTCATAGGGGAAGATTTGAGGAACCCGCCATTTTCTTGCTTGAGCCCAGAACGTTGGGGAGGGAGAAGCAAGTGTTTGTACTATGCTGATGACCATCCACTATCCTCTCCACCTTGGACCGTACGTGGGCTGGGCAATGAGCCACATCCATCTGATGATCCTGACCTTAGGTACTACACTAGGACCTGGTGCAACAAGATGCGATCCCTTTGGGTGTATCCGAGCATGTTCTACTCGGACGTCCGGTGATCATCGCGCGCAACTACAGCTTGGCTATCTACAAGTTGAAGCTTCTTCTGGAATCTCCATATGCAATAAACAGCACTGAGTTTTGCAACTTGGATATGACTTAGGAGATGTTTTATGGTGACATTGCTACTTTGAATTCGATGATTTGCAGCTTCTTTAGTCCCTCTCAGGTTTTGGTACTCTATAAAAAATGTTTATGGCACCCCTTTTCCTAATTGTAGAAGCCTTCTACACTCGTTAGTTTTTATTTGTAATCTCAATATTTGCGCTGGAGAAATTTTTAGTACTTTTTACTATTCAGAACTTATAATTATCCTTAGCAGCAACTGTCAACTTTTATGCATCTCTGCTTATACTCCTACAATATATGCCTCATGCCCTCACTAATGTGATTTCGATTTGAACATGAGTTGCATTCCTTCTTAGAGTACCTTACTAGTGCATAGCCGGAAAGAGCTTCATGATATCTTTCTTCTTCAGATGGCATTTCTGTTTCAAGCAAAAACCAAGCAAGGATCAGCATGGGAATGATTTAAGTGTCAGGATATCGAATAGATAATATTATGTGGCTAACATACCAGACATGCAGATTTTGGTTACACAGTTCACAGTGCAGTAAAGAAAACTGTTACGGTGGACTGACCACTTGTGTCATACAAAAGGAAATTTTCGTTGTGATGTGTGGATCAGAAAACTTCACAAGCTTAAGCCTATCCGTGTAAAATATACAATCTGCCAAGAATTTAAATACTGCTTCAACACAGCAGCAGTATTTGGAAAGACCCAAGTATAAACAATGTCATACTTGATAGCTCAAGGTTCACAATTTATAGTTACGAAGCTGATCCATGAAAACAGCAGAAAAATATACCGTAATTTATTCAGAGAAATAGGAAGCCAAAGTTTTAGGCTAGATGGGTCTGATAATACTTCGGAGAAGAAAACATACTGTGTCAACAGGACAACAAGGCTAGGCTTTCAGCTCTTTGGTATGATGTTTTGTACTTTTGCAAGCTCATTTGTAGTTCAGAAAACAGTGATACAGCAAAATGGAAGGTCTATCCAAGTCTGCAGAATACAAGGCTAGGCGTCTTTCACCTCAAATGTGCCTCGGGAATCATACGCTTACAAAATTACTATTTCCACAAGTAACCGATTATGAAAGAGATAGAAACAGTCCACATTGCAAATATTGGTAACCTAAGAAACAGCACTATACAGATCACCTAGAGTTTAAAAGGCAAAGCTCGCGAGATCATCCTTGAGCGGAGCGAAAGTGGGAGGCCAGATCATCTTACTAGCTTTTGATATCAAGATAGAGCATCAATTTTACATACTGTCCTGCTCTTGATATCAAGATAGAGCATCAATCCAACTAGCTTCAAGAACACGAACTCAGCGTTGTCCCCAACCTGGTTTATCCAATGATAGTTACTATGTTCATCCTCAATCATGCTGTTCCGTGAGTAGAAGACCTCCTCCTGGTGTTGCAGCGCGGAGTTCAGATAAGTAAACCAAATCATCAATAAATACTGCAATTCATTCAGTTCGTATATGAAAACACTCCCATGTATATTTCTTTAAGATACTGTATGCAAGCCGACAATTTAAGCCGGCCCAAGGCTGGCTATCCCGGGAGTAAAGACAGGGTAACCAGACAGAAACCGCAATCCATTCATTCAGTGAATACAGCCTGATGGAGATAGGTACCAGTGGCAGTAAAGCCCAAGCAAAGCAGCTCTGGGATCATGATCAATTTGTATAGGAGACCTTTATTCGGATGAGCTAGCTTGCACTAGTAGCTAGTATACAGTACTAATTGCACATAGCTGATGTACTAAGCCCAAGCAAAGCAAAGTTTTGAGATGACAGTAAATTCATGTTCACATGATCAGTTGTTAGCTGTGACTGTGAAGATGAACATTGCTACTAGTGCTGATTCATAATCACAACATGCTTTTAGATTCACAAAGGGGATCTCGTTCGCATCTCTTCTGTCTTATCTGAACTCGGCGTCCGCGGTGACCTTCCCCTGCTCGCCGGCGAGGCTGCTGGGGGGCGGCAGCTGCTCGTGCTCGGTGACCTTGTTGGGGGCGTCGGGATCGCCGAACTTGTCCTTGAAGGCGTCCTGCCGCTGCAACCACATCATGTGCCCCTGCAAGCAAGCGCACCAATTTTTCTAGTCGGAATCGGTTGCTGGAGCGAACTAAGGGGAAGGGGATAAATGAAGATTTGGATCGGAAATTAGGAACCTGGAGCCCGGCAGCCCAGACGACGAGGAAAGAGGCGACCCAGAACTTCTTCTCCTTCACCAGCTTCGACAGATCCACCGCCGCCATGACTCCTCCCACCTTCTCCTCTCGCTCTGTGGTTGGTTTCCAGTTTGGATCATCGTCGATGGATCGTGTTGGGCTCTAGAGTACCACGAAACGGACCGGAGCGACTCGAGCCGGGCCCAAATCAGTCCGGCCTCGTTATGCAGCACGGGCTTTTCAGTGGACGGACAACGGTATCTGGTGGGACCCCAAATACGGCGGACATATATCTTTCAAAATCCCTCAAAAAAGAAAATATCTTTTCAAAAATAAAAATACGGCGGACATATGAAAACAGGAATGGTTGTTCATTTTTTGAAAATTGGATAGACCGGCCTCTTTGTTTGACGAAAATTCCATGGAAGCAGAGTCGCCTTCCCGGTGGAATTTTACATTCATTTTAAGTGATACATTCACGACATACCATGTTCCCTTTTCACAAAACATGCTCGAGACTAGGATTTATATTGGAATGAGAACAACTAGAATCCAATCCGTGCAAAAAAAAAAAAAAAAAAAAAAAACTGGTATCATAAGCCTGAGAATATCGACTCGCATCCATTCTCAAGCATCACGTTCATCAGCATCCATTATTGGCATGCGTATATCGACATGATAACCACTAAGAGCATCTCCAGCCGTTTGCCCTTAGAGCCGTTTTGGGCAGAAAATAGCGTTGTTTGAGAGAGTAAGGGTGCTATTTTCGGCCTTGGGGGAGGGGGACGCTTTCCAGCCGCGTACCCAGGTGGGCCAACCCAGCCATCCGTTTTCACCCAAATTCGGCAAAAAATCCCTCCTTTTTTCCAGATTCGTACATTTTCGGCATACATTCGGTGTAGTATGAATTTTTAAACCAAATTCAGCCTAATTCCGGCACCGTTTTGATACAACATAGTTTTTATTACAAACTTTATCAAGTAATCATCGAATACCAAATATTACAATAATAATTTAACAAGTTTTGAACAAAAATTAAAACACATCTAACTAGGGGTTGTCCTTGAGTCTTCACAGATGCTCCACGAGATCATGCTTCAGCTCTTGATGCACATGTGGGTCTCGGATCTCCTGTCGCATAGCGAGGAATGCAGTCCATGTTGCTGACACCTGATGATCAATCGCTGCAAGAGGACCATGTCTGAAATATGGTTCAGTGTCAACCACTCGGTTCTTCCGCTCGCTCTCGATGATCATGTTGTGCAAGATCACACATCAATTCATCACCTCCAACATCTGAGATTTCGACCAGGTACCGGACAACAGCAAACCGAGCTTGGAGCACACCAAAGTCCGCCTGACATCCTTCCTGCAAGCCTCTTACGCTGAGCAAACCTATACTGCTTGCCTCCTGGCACAGGGTTGGAGATAGTCTTCACAAATGTTGAGCATCTTGGATAGATACCATCTGCTATGTACTATCCCTTATTGTACTAGTGGCCTTGATCTTAAAGTTCACCGGAGGAGCATAGCCTTCAACAAGCTTGGCAAAGACATTGGAGCACTGCAGGACGTTCATGCCATTGTGAGTTCCCGGCATTGCCAAAGAAGGTGTGACAAATCCAGAGATTCTCTGTAGCCACTGTCTCAAATACCACACTGCAAGATCCTTTCATGCCTTTGTACATCCCCTACCGAGCAAACGGGCAGCTCTTCCATGGCCAATGCATGCAGTCGATGCTTCCAACTATCCTGGGAAATCCTTTTGCTTCATTCTGTGTTAGGATTTGAGCAGTGTATTCAGCATTGGGTGATCTTAAGTACTTTTCTCAAAACACTGCCACCACTACCCTGCAGAACTTCTTCAAACAATCCATGGCGGTGGACTCGTCCATGCGCATATAGTCATCTTGTGTGTCGTTGGGAGCGCCGCATGTAAGCATCATCATAGCCTCATAGCCATTGTGCACTTCTGAATTGAGGAGAAGCCAACTGTGCCGGTGCAATCCTTCTTGCAAATGAAGTACCTGTCGTACTCCTAATGGCATATACAATGGTGAGGAAGAGCTTCCGGCTCATACGGAAATGGCGCCGAAACACTGTCTCGCCGTGCAATGGAGCACCGGCGAAATAGTCGGCGTAGAGAGTGCAGTCCCCTTCCAACCGATTTCTCGGCTTGCTCTTCCGGCGTCCATACGATGAGCCTTCTCGCGGGGGCTGCATGTTCTACGCGAACACGCGGCTAGAGCGGTGAGGATCATGAGGTGCTCGTCGTCATCGATGGCGGTCTCGGCTTTCTCATCCATCAGAGAGGCGAACGTCTCCTCGTCGTCGGAGTCCATTGCGGCAAAACGCCGAACACCCCACGGGCGTGGTAGGCCGTCGGCTGCCTATGTCCTCGCCGGGAAGCGGCAAGCTCGGCCAACAAAGGGAGGGAGGTTGGCGTGCCTTGCTATTTTCGACGGCGGAATGGAGGTCTAGCGGCGGCCGACATTGGCATAGAGGCGAACAGGCATGGATCAAATCGGCGCTATTTGGCGTCGTGGGGGCACAACTGGGCCAAAAACGGCGCGCCGGCACTAAGAAGGGCCCTAGGGTCGTCCCTGGGGACGGCTGGAGATGTTGTAAGCCCACCTTACTGTGACAATTGTTGTTGCTTGAGAGTTGGGAGATATAGCTATCACTTTCAACTCTGAAGAAATAAAGGTGAACCATGTCATTAGTCGTCTCTCCTGACAGCTATGGCTTCATCCTTACCACCATGTACTCTTGTGTGATGACAGGGACCCTCACAGCTATGGATGGGTTCATTTATGAGCTCTCACCAGTTAGCATGTGTAGGGGAGAGTAGTAATCTAATCTGCCTCCGCGCTAAAATTGCTGCATACTGCAACATACATAATTCTTCAATGGATGGCCAATGAATTCTTCAACGTTAAACTTTAATTTATATACTCGATATAAACTTGAATAACTGCATAGTTATGCTATGATGCTGCAACATACATAATTCACTTGTGGATGGATGGCCGACTTGATGCCAATTGCAATTCTGAAGCTTTTTAAGATCAATTTGTTCATAAACCGAGTCAACACAAAGTGCTCCCAACCCAGCAGTAACATCAGGTTGCTAATAATTTTATGTCGGCGTTCCTGTTCCTCGGTTTTCTCCGGTTATTATCATGGGTTCCTCTGTTTTCTCTGAAGAAAGATTAGGTGAGCAATCATGTGTTTCTCTGTTTTTATTCAGTTATCAACCATCAGGATACATCAGACATTACCGAGCTAAAAAACCACACAGAAAACCAGGTTATTGGTGAAGCAACAAGTAATGTATTGTGAATTTGTGATGATGAAAATGCAAGAAAAAACAGAGTTCCACGACGACATAACATCTCCCTATAAGACCTCATCCTCTCTTACGGTCAATGCTCCAGCCAACCGGCACGACTGCGCACCCGGGATACCGAATTCCCATTATCACCTCCATCAGCATCCATGATTCGCAGCTTGTACCTGCATATGAGAACCAAATGACTGCTGATTATCATACAAGAACACCAGTTCACGACAGAGTTGTCGAAAAGATGCAATATAACACGTACCCTGGTGTCTTTCATAATTTCTATCTGGCACATTAACATCAGAGGGTGGTAACGAAACCGTAAACTTTTTTTTTCTGTGGATCTTCGGTACAGATATTAAACATGTTAGTGACTCAAGCTATCTATTTCTTCCTCTTTCAGAATGAATGTGCACGTAAACTGTGTTGTCCAAGTTCTACACTGCTCTAGTACATTTAAGATTTACAGACTTACATCGCAGCTCTATGACACCAGTAGGCCAGATACATAAGGAATTTGTTTTCCAGCTCCTGTTCTATGTTTTATGACTAGCTGGTTGAGTTAAATATGAGATGCTTTAGATGTGAATCTCCACTGAACTATCTCTGTTTGAAGAGATGGAACTCTCATGTTCGTAAAAGTACCCAGATCAAGCGCAGATTTACTACTGCCCGCTAAATAAATTTGCCAAAAATAAGCTCTCATTTACAGAGCCAGTGGCCCTCTAGATAGACACAATAAGGCCACGCTTGCTTCTTTGACAAATTCCATGCAAACAGCACTGTCTTACGGACAAAATTTTACAAGTTGGAAAATAAAATGTTATATTGGCGAAAAGAGACACATTGTGCGGTGGCATACACGACATAAGACCCCCCCCCCCCTACGAGACCTGATCTCTCTCACGGTGAATGCTGCAGCCAACCGACTCGTAACAGAGTTGTCGAAAAGACGCACAGTACCAAAACCATAGTTTCAGTACAGATAGTGAGTATGTTAATGACTGACGTTATCTATTCCCTGCGTGGCAGCCTCAAATTTGAGCTCTGCCACTGGAACATTCAAAAACAACAGCGGCAGCGAGCAAACAAAGTCGTGGTATCAATGCAAGTATAACTGTTGAGAAAAAATCAAGTTGTGTCTGGACTATTGAACGACTCCCCAAACATGTAGTTGTTGATACTGTTAATATTACTTAGTTTTCAAACTATATCGTGTCCGCTAAGTGAAAATATCTGCTATTTACTGATCCTTCGCCCCTCTATTTAGAACAAATGCTCTACAACCAAGCTTCTCTTGACTGAAAGCCAACAGAAGCATCATAAAGCTACTTGGGGCTCCAGTTTACCAATGACGGACTGCGACAGTAACAATAACTACTAGAGAACCTAGAATGAGAGGTGCAGCTATAAATTTCAACTCTGAGGATAGAAGCTGTGCACGTGTGCAGGTGAACCGTGCCACCAGTTGTCTATCCTCACAACTACAGATTCATTCTTAGGACGGGAATATTTTCTTCCCATAGAGGCCAGCTATACTGCTCTAGTAAAATTAATAGTTACAGGCTTACAGCAAAGGTAGCAAATTCGTTTCAGTTATCTTCCTATTTATCACTGGAACTCATGTACCCAGCTATGAAACGGTTCTTTTTTCCGCAACTTTGATCCTTCAAGCAAAGTTTTCATGCCTTATGATGGATCAGGTTTGGTTCCAACTCAGCCATTCAAGCGTCTTCAGGCAGTTTGTTCAGAATGGATAAGGTTTTGAAGCTATGCTATTTTCAGAAGGGAGAGGCGCAGTGTGCACTGATGCAAGGTACCATTTTCTCAATTGCAGGGAGTTCATTTCTCTCGATTAGCTGAAAATCTGTAGAGGACTGTATCTTTTTCTCAATTCCTCTTCTGCTTAATACATTCATGCAGAATAATAAAAGCCAGGAGTGTTTGTAGCTTTTCATTGCACATGTCTGGGTATCTTACTGATTAGTAGCTCTGATGCACAATCTATCTATACTTCTTATAAAGCAAAACCCCACTAACATGCATTAATTATTTTTCTAACTCAACATGCAAGCTATCCACATCATCCATTCTCCTAGCCAACCAATATTCCATGTCATCTCAACTAATATTTATTAATTATTACATGCAACCTCATCATCCATTCCTAAATCCATCCAATTTTTCAAATTAACTATTTATAATGCATACTCATCATATGTCTATTAAAATGTATTATCTCCAGATTAACTAATATATCATACATGTGTTTTTAGAAAATGACTTTGAGACCCCCTCCCTCTACATTGAAATGGTGGATATGAAATTTATTATAGTTCCTAAATGGACCCCGCTGCAACGCGCGGCGTAATCACTACATGCACACTACACGTCATCCATTCCTAAATCCATCCAGTTATTCATATTACTTATTTTAAATATATACTATGATCAGTTTAATTTTAAGTATACGCTGATTACAATATAATGTAATTTCTAAAGTGATCCCCGCAGCAACGCGCGGGGTATTATTCTAGTTTTTTAAGACAAGCGCTGACGCTTAGATTAGTTTACATATTAGAAGATCTGGAGGAGGTAGTACCTATGGGTGTGCAAATTCGGATATATGCCCATTTACTCAAGCTTTTGCAACCAGTAATTGATTTCTGAGTTCGGATCAATTAACATGTGTAATGAAGTATGGCACTATCTTCAACTCGGTACTATTTTCTTTACTTGCGGAAGTTAGACAAGAATGAAGAATGGAGAGGTGGCTGAGTTCCTGCCTGGAAGTACTACTTGTGCGGCTGTTTTGATTTCCGGCTATTCTAACTTCTAACTAACATGCATTGTGCAGACCTGCAGTTATTGTTCTGCAGAAATCTGTATGCCACTTACATTGTAGAAGGTACAATGCTGCTTGATGAATGACGATAGGGTGCCTTGTCAACGATAATTGTAGACAAATTATTTTGTAAAAGTGTGCATATTCTGGTTCCTGTTCTGTGTTAATCCTATACTAATTGAGCTACAGATCATCTAAATTCTCAAGCCTTGAAGGTAGTGCAGATATAGGAAGCATTTTGTTCTTGCTCCCTTGTGTTATATGATTGGCTGGTTGATTCAAATACGACTTTCATAATAAAATTTTCCCATTGTGAATCTCCACTCATTCATGTGTGCTTGAAGAAATACAACCTGCTGATGGTAAAATTGCCCAGATTAAACTGAATCTACAGCTGCCCGCTACATATATTTTTGAAAAGTAAGCTCTAGTTCACACTTCACAGAGCCAATGCCACTCTGAATAGATGCAATATGTCACCCACGCTGCAGCATACATAATACCTGATGCCATATTCAAGTTCTAAGATCAGCACATTAACTGATAAACATCATAGATTTTTTCCAACATACATAAATACATGATTTAGCGCTCTGAATAGTACAATATGCCACGCTTGCTTCAGCATACAAAATACACTACTGGACAGACAGATATATTCCTAGTGTCTTGACGACAAGTTCTAAGATCAGGGCATGAGTTGTTAAACATGACAGAATTGACATATATAATACGTGATTGAACATCACAGATTCCAGACACAAGAAACGACATCAAATAAGCACCTTACCCATGTCATCATCATCAGCAGATCATCCGCGGTTTGCATAGTGCACCCTTATGTTCCTACCATCAATCACCTGAAACAATTGTCATGCAGACTAGCTGTGTTAACAAAGGAAAAGAACCGCACTGAACAATGCACCTTATCCTGCAAGAGCTTGACACTTGTGCCATATCTACAGAATTACCTCGTCACTCATCTTTTGCAGTGCTACGGCTGCTTCAATCTCCGACGAGAACTTGATGAAACCGTATCCTTTAGATCTGCCGGTCACAGGATGGCATATTACTTTCACTGCCACACCCAATCATCATTTAAGAGGGTTGTCTCCGGTCAACAAAAATCACAGACCAACCTCTAAGATTTTCCAGAACAGATAGACCAGTACCTTCCGTAACATCGCCGTGCTGGGAGAATGCATCCTTGAGAGCAATCTCGTTGGTGTCATATGACAGACCTGCAGGTCAATTTTCAGTGGAGAAACAGCAGGGCAACAAATACTGGAACATATGAATGTTCACAATCTAGCATGAAATGGAACCAGAATGGTTCACACAGATTCCCCAAACATTTAAGTTCAGTTGGAACTGGAAGCAATATTTGCAAACAGGGTGACTCACGATCTAGCATGAAACCCTTCTTCTTAAGTATGAATGTTTGTGAACCCTACCATTTGTGAACAAATCTCGAACAGATAAGAGATTCGGGTCCACCCCATCAAAACAAATTGCCCAGAAACTGAACACAAGAACGCAAAGAGATGCGGTACCTCCGACGAACAATTTGGAGCACGAGGACAGAGCGGCGCTTCGATTTAGGAGACCCCCGACTTGAACGGCCAGGGGCGCCACTCTGCTTCCCCGATTGAACATCGCCTGGAAACCCTAGAAAATAATCCCCAAATCCACCTCGCCCAGATCAGATCTGGACGACGCTGGAAAGATTCCGATTGGCACCTCGCTCTACCTCGTTATTCCAAGAACACCCTCAAAACCAGAAGAAAAAAATCCAAAAATCGTTGGGAATCGCACAGACGTATCAAGATCGAGACTCAGCGGCAACATTTGGCATACATGAGATTCAGATTGAGAGGGTAAATTCAGTTTTCAGCTTCCATTAGCAAGATCCAGACACAACCAGCTGTTGTCTTCTGAACCAGGATTACATACATACACGACGCTAACCTAAGCAGCAACGACACATCGGCACCATATGCTTGCCTAAGCTAGGCGCGGCGGCTACTCCTTGGCAGCGGCAGCAGCGCCCTTTTTGGGGGTCTTGGCCGCGGCCACCTTCTTCTTCTTGGGCGACTTGGTGGCCTCCTTCTCTGCCTTCTCGGCGGTCTTCTTGGGGAGGAGGACGGACTGAATGTTGGGCAGGACACCGCCGTGGGCGATGGTGACTCCCGCGAGCAGCTTGCCTAGCTCCTGGTCGTTGCGGATGGCGAGCAGCAGGTGGCGGGGCACGATGCGGGACTTCTTGTTGTCCTTGGCGGCGTTCCCAGCGAGCTCCAGGACCTCGGCGGCGAGGTACTCGAGGACGGCGGCGAGGTAGACCGGGGCGCCGGAGCCGACGCGCTGGGCGTAGCGTCCCTTCTTGAGGAAGCGCCCGATGCGGCCGACGGGGAACTGGAGCCCAGCCTTGACGGAGCGGGTCACCGCCTTCTTCCGGTCGCCTCCCTTCCTTCCGGCCATCTCCGACGAACTTTGGATGCGGTGGTGGCGGTTGGTTCGGGGTGGAGAGCGCGCTGCTGGTGCCGGTGGTGTTGAATGCTGGTTCGCTTGGATGGGAGGGAGCGGAGTCTTTATAGCAACTGGGGAGCGGGAAGGTACAAGAAAAAACTGGGGAGCGGGCTCGATCCGTGTGATGTGGCGTGGACACCGTCAGATCTTGGAAGGGCGGATGGTGGGGATTAGTTTGAGTGGGACGATCCGTGGGAGGAGTTCACGGGCCAATCAGTACGCAGGATTTTTCGTTCCAGCCTTCTTTTTCCTTTTGGCGCTGAAAATGAAAGAGTACAATGCGATTTCTGTCACCGTAATTTGAAAATATCATTTTACGATTTCACAATATGTTCTAGAGTCTTTTTTATTATTATTGTTCATGGTACAATGTTGTATTTCATGATGTGGCAAGTCGTATACCCCCATCCTTTAGGCCTCATAGGGACGCAGTTGCACAACAGTTTATGTAAAAAGACTCCCCCTTTTTCTTCTCTCTAGTCTAGTCCAGTGGTCATGTCTTCGCGCTTTTACACTGCCCGCGGGAACCTTTGCTCAACATGACTCCACCGAATTGTGTATTGTACATACCTAGTAGCCCCCGAGAATCCACGTTCAAACTTAATATTTGACAGAGGTCATGTGAGGAGTTTGATGTAATATTCACTTTGTGATGTAGTCATCAAAATTCTAAGATAATTACCATGATGTGCAGAAAAAAGATAATAATACTCATAAATATATGATATTCGAATTGTCATGTAGATCCATAAGAAGCGAGATATTCATGTTGACTCCAAAAATTTAATCTTGAGAGTAAGTAGAGTGATTTTAAATCATAGGAACATGAATATTTTCGTAAGAAAAGCAGATATGGATATTTTATATTCATAAAACTAATATTGATAAAAAAAATTATCATGTACGAATAAACGAGAATGATGAGTTGAAGACTTATCATATCAATTGCTTGGAGCTGTTATTGGATCAATTAGCAAATTAATTTGCTAAGGATAATTGATTTTGGATTGCTATAGTAATCTAAAATATTACAAGTATGAGTAATAAGTCAGTCGTGTTAATGGAATAAGATGACCATCTTTTTCATTATATAAAACAAAGGGACTTAATAGGCAGTGGGAGTTGATTATGATCTTTTTATGTGGCTAGGCCTAATTGAAGGATAGTTTCCTCATGAAATGATTTAAAAGAGTTTTATAAAGTTGTCAGAAAGTGTCTTATTAAAATTGGGATCTATGATAGATTAAGGAGTTTAATAAACATGAATATGATAGGTATGCTAAATGTAATTTTGAAAGAAATTTTGAATTACAATGATATAAAAATATTTTGTCTCAAAAGTAAACATGACCTAATATCTTTGCAAGAGACTTGACCTTCATAGTCATTTGTGAGAAAAAATAGAAAGGATTGGGATCAAATCAGGATATTTTGTGATTTGACTAAACCTCGTTGTCATAAATAAAAGCATACCGGAATGAGTAAATTTCCACTGACTAAATTTCTTAGTCAAAATAGTATAAAGGAGAAATACTTTAGTAAAAGTTTTTCTCAAGTAGTTAATTGTTTATAATTACACCTAGGAAATATTATTGTGAGAACTTCTCACATAAAATTTTTACAGTGGTATTACAAAGTATAAGAAGACTCGGTGAGATTTTGTATAGATGCAAATAATATTGCGAGGAGTATTCACATATGTATTTGTAGTGGAATTACGAAATCAAATCTCTATTGATTTTAATTCACATTATGATTCTACAATTGGTAATACCATATATTGTGTAATTATCAACATAGAGTATTATGAGTGGACTCTACAATATTGTACTATGGATAGTTGCAACACAATGTAGGACATTGTGGATTGCAAGTCATTGGATAAAAGTCGTTCGACTTAATGAGATTTCAAAAGACGGCATGATAATTCATTTGGAGATGTTTGAATTATTAATGCCACTACTGAACCGGATTCACACAATTCCAACTCCTAATAAATCCAACACAAGTTTGTCACAAGTTGATGAGATCAAAAGGTGAAATACAATGGTCTGAGGTAGCACATGCATATAGTGAGTAATACAGGAATTTCGTAGGTGTTATGACATCATACTAACTAGAGTATTATTGACTCTAGTGCAAGTGGGGGATTGTTGGAGATATGCCCTAGAGATAATAGTATTAAGTTATTATTTTATCTTCAAGTTCATAATTAAGTTTATGTCATCATGCTACAGTCTCTATAGCACTTAAAAAGTGAGTTTTCAAAGGAGAATCTTTGTGTGGGTGTGAAGACACGAACAAACGAGAGTTCCTAATATTGTCTATAAGATTATCTTATGCTTTGTGAGATGATCACATTTTCCTGATCATGGACCTGGTTAAAATTCTGGCAAAACATAAAAGTTTATTGTATAACAATAGTATTGAACCGACACAATTTATGTTGTTGCTAGAAGAGACTAAACAACTGTAATGTATTTCTAAAATACATAAGAATTTATTGTTGGCTATAATTACTATACTATGAGAATATCTGGTGATTGCACGATAAAAAGTTATACTTTGGGTATCATCAACCGCATTGCCGTAACTGGGGATTATAACGGTGATATTTGGGTATAGCCTACAAAGTGTATTGGAACTGAGATTGCTCAAGATTAGTACTGAGCTCCTCTAGATGATAAATACATACATACTCTGGGCCCTCTCGTTATCACCAATGTCAACCAATCGTCTGGCCAGACACAATGTGATTTATCATAAGGACATCAGGGATATGGATGAGAAAAGAGGACGATATCGATAACGAGTAATATGTGTGATGATCGAAGAGTTTGATCAGATCAGATCACATAGTCTCAACTCGTCATATCGTTGGTATCGTGAAGTCAGGGGAATACGTGAAATAAATAACTTATAAGGTTCCTTCATTCTTCGTGAACACACATGAGTCATCATGGGCGTCCACGGTCCCGTTGTTGGTTATTGTTCGGTAAGTTCCCGAACATGTCTGTGTGTTTCGAGCCTTTATGGGTCGCACGCTTAAGCCATGCCAACCTTTTAACGGTTAAAATAATATGTTGTTATTGGTTTTATGAATGTTCGATGTTGATACGATGTCACAGAAACAAGTCCGGTGTCAATCAGAGTGGTTTCAGGGAAGTTACCAGAAGAAAGAAATTATGTTGATGTTTGGTAGAATTTATATGAGAGGTAACGGAGAACATGAGATGTGTCGGGATGTTATAAATAGGTTTCTAACATCGGTATATAATATCGATGATTTAATCTATTAGGTTTATGTGGTTTCGGAAGAGTTTCGAGGGACTTTCCATAAAGGGGTGACTACCGGGAGGGGGCAGTTTTCCCCCCTTACGGGCAAACCCTATTTTAGGGGGCTGCCAGGTGGGTCCAAGTGGATTCACAAGTTGGTATTCACCGACCTGGTATTTTCCTGTGTTTATTGGAGAGAAAATGAGAAAATAAAAGGATAAAAATTAATAAGGAAGAGAGAGGGAGGTGGATTTGGACTCCACCCCCAATCCGAGTTGGGCTAGGGGAGGGGGTGCGACAACCTTCATGGTGTAGCCGCCCTCTTTCTAGCACAACTAGGACTCCTATTATCCCTTTAAACTCTCCCCCTTCCTCCCAATATATAAAGGACCCCAAGGCTCATAACAAAACACACAATTGGCTATCAAGCCTCTCTCCCTAGTAGAATTAGAGGGTCTAATTAGAGCTTCTAACTAGAGCCCTTCAGATTGAATTAGAGCCTCTTCTAGTTGGGTTTTGAGGTGTCCTCTCCCAATTATATCTAGATCTAATTCTAGCTCTCTCTCTCTCTCATGTGTTGAGAACTTTGAGTTGATTAGACGCTACCAATTAGCAAAGCTGGAAGGCTATCTCTCTTCGTCGGTGGTGAGTCCTGGACGACGAAGCACTGACGGGTTGACACGAGCGTATGCATGCACACCATAAGAGGGATTACACATGTGATCCTTGTTGAGGGAAGCTTAACGACATCCTTACAACTAGGCCTAGTTGTGAGGATCTGTGATTGTTGAGAACTCTTCTACCACTACATCGAATCTGATGCCCGGTGAGTCGTGATCCTGATCCTTGCATATATATGCATGGCTCGTTATCTGCATAGTGATCTTAGCGTACTACGTTGGAAAAAAAATCTGTAGCATAGACCAGCATAAGCTCCCCCGGTCGCGTCTCTGGCTTATCGAAGAACTTTTAGTGTCATTGCCCTTTAGGTTCATGTCCCAGACAAGCTCCTATGTAGGCACTCGTGCGCAGTTTTTTGGGATGGCGGCATATGTTAAGGGTCAACAAAACTCCATATTTTGATAGGAATTTGAAGTCAAGTAACAATGCTAAGACCGTACTTTGTGCCATGGGGAAGTCTTTGTCTACAATAGGGGGAGTTCAACCAAGCATACCTCCAAGGAGGCGGATGTTGCAAGTTTTTTGTACCCAACTTCTGCTGGTCTACGCTGCAGAATTTAAAAAAATTGCCCTACATAGTCCGACAAGATCACTATGCAGATAACGAGGCATGCTCATACATGCAAGGATAAGAATCACGACTCATCGGGCAGCGGATTCGATGTAGTCTTAGAAGAGATTTGAACAATCGTAGATCGTCACAACTAGGCCTAGGTGCAAGGATGTAGCTAAGCTTCCATCGTCAAGGATCACATGTGTAATCCCTCTTATGTGTGCATGCATATGCTCGTGTCAACCCGTCAGCGCTCGGCTATCCAGGACTCGGCATCGACGAAGAGAGATAACCTTTCAGCGTAGCTAAATGGTAGCACTGATCAACTGTGATTAGAGCTATATGAAACTGGAAGTTCTCAACACATGAGAGAGATCTAGAATTAGAGCTAGATCTAATCGGGAGAGGACACCTCAAAACCCAATTAGAGGAGGCTCTAATTAGAAGCTCTAATTAGACCCTCTAATTCTACTAGAGAGAGTGAGAGGCTTGAGCGCCCATTCTGTGTTTTGCCTTGAGCCTTAGGGTGGGAGGGAGGGGGAACTTTCCATGGTGAGATAGGAGTCCTAGTTGTGCTAGGAGGAGGGTTCCCGCACCAAAGGAGGTGGCCGCACCTCCCTCACCTAGCCCAACTCGGATTGGGTGAGGTGGAGTCCAACTCCACCCCTCTCTTTCCCCTTTTCTTTTTCTCCTTTTTCTTTTCTCCTTTTTTATCTCCAATAAATTCAGGAAAGATACCGGAGTATGAGTACCAACATGTGAAGCCACTCAGGCCCACCTAGAATCCCCCTAAAATAGGGTGCGGCCATAAGGGGCATTTCTGCCCCCCCCCCTCCAGCACTCCAACCCCCTTATTGGAAGTCCTCGAAACTTCCCCAGAACCATATAAACCCAATAGATAAATTCATCGATATTATATACCAATGTTAGACACATATTTATAACATCCCGGTACATTTCATATCCGTTTTTTCCTCTCATATAAATTCTTTCTAACACCGACATAATTTCTCTCTTATAATAACTTCCTTGAAACCACCCCGATTGACACCGAACTTGTTTTTGTGTTATATTATCGAAATCAAACATTCATAAAACCAATAACAACATATTAATTATCTCAATTAAAGGTTGGCACGGCTTAATCGTATGACCCGTAAAGGCTCGATAACAGACATACATGTTCGGGAACGTACTGAACAATAACCAACATCGGGACTATGGACGCCCATGATGGACCATGTGTGTTCAAGAATAACAAGGGAACCTTCACTACAAGGAAAGGGATTACCACCGGCGTGAGGTTTTTGCTAGTACCAGCGGCAAACCCGCACGCTAGTGATGTCACACTAGTGTTAAATCGTGCGACCGACGTGTATTTGTCCATGCCGGTAGTATTTCGACGAGCACTGGCGTGGAATACTCACTCGCCAGTGGTATTGTTAATCATGACACCTGCGATTTCTAACTACCTACTGTAAACTGAATTAAAACACACATCATATAACAATTATTAAGTGCATTATACAATGATTAACTATCATTACACAAAGATCACATCTATAATTACAAAGACTACAAGTTGACGGAATATACCTGATAAAAGTGGCAATCCTTGCCACACTCGCTACAGAGATAAACGCGAGGTCTCGTCGGCGGCGGAGCCACGATCTATCAATGTCGACAACCAGCTGTTGCGACCCATCTTGTTCCACCACCTCCACTCCATCAACGTTGGCGACCAGCCCTTGTGCCCCATCTGTTTGGGCTGCCGCTCCATATTCTTGCGCCTCATCTGCTTGGGCTTCCGCTGCATTTGCAAAAAAAAAACCTCCATTTAATTGCATCTCCAACCATCGGTGGTAGTTGGGGTTGAAATCTTCACCGGACAGTGTTGTAGTAGCCACTGAGGAGAGCAGAGCGGGGCTCACTGCCGACGTTGTCGCCGATACTGGACCATGGGCGTGCACGCTCCCTCGAGCAGAGTTGCTTCCCTCCCGCCCACGAGAAGCGTCTGCGGCATCCCGTCAACCAGGAACGTCTCCATGCTCAGCAGCGCCACTCTGATCTCGCCCATGATCGGATCCGCGCGGACTCCCACGATCTGCCATGCGGGCCGCCACAAGCGAGAGAGAGGATGAAGTGTTTGCAGTAGGGGGTGGCGGTGGCACACGGGAGAGAAGGGGAGAGATAAGAGGGAGGAGGTTATGTTTTCTTTGGACAAAACCCTAATAAATGGTGCCAGCATTTATTACTGACATTGCACACATGGACCACGCTAGTGGTAGCTTATTTAATATTGGCGTGTAATATGACTGCCACGCCAGTACCTGTTTGCCGAAAAAAATATTCATCTACGGATCTACCACTAGTGTGGAACCAAAATGCCACGCGACTGGTATTTACTTACCAGTGGCAGGCTAAAATTGTTGATGCTCGTACTATTTCACGAGAACGGCCCTGAAGCTACCACCGACGTGGATTTGCAGTAACCCGCCACTGGTACGGTTTCAGTTATAAGTTGTTTCCTTGTAGTGCTTATAAGTTTCTCATTGCACTTATTCTCTTAACTTCACGATACCAAAGATATCATGGGGTGAGACTATGTGATCTGATCTGATCAAACTCTTTGATCATAACACATAAAACCCGTTATAGATATCGTCCTCTTTTCACATCCATATCTCTGATGTCCTTTTGATAAATCATACTGTGTCTGGAAAGAAGATTGTTGACATCTGTGATATTGAGAGGGCCTATAGTATGTTTCTCTCTATCATCTAGAGGAGTCAAGTACTAATTTTGAACGATCTCAGTTGCATTAGACTTTCTAGATTATATCCAGACATCACCGTTATGATCCCAAGTTACGACAAGACGGTTGATGACATCCAAAGTATAACTTTCGGTCGTGCGGTCACTAGATATTCTCACAGTATAGGAATTATAGTCAATGAAAACTTCATATGTACTTGGCTAAAATGCATTATATTTTTTTAGTCTCTTTTAGCAAGATCATATCGTTTGGTCGGTTCAGTACTATTGTTACCCTAACAATAAACTCTTATATTTTGCTAGACTTTTCAATCAAGTCCATGATCAGGAAAATGTGATCATCTCATAAAGCATAAACTAATCTTAGATACAAGATTAGGAACTCTTGTTTGTTCATGTCTTCACACCCTTATAAATATTATCCTTTAAAACTCACTTTTCAAGTGCTATAGCGGTTGTAGCATGATGACATAAACTTAATTTTGAACCTCGAGATAGAATAATAACTCAATATTGTTGTCTTTTGGACATATCTCCAACAACTTCTTCTCGGTACACCCCACAACATCATTATTAACAAACAATAAAGACTCCTAGCTCATGCAGTATGACAATGGGAAACGACGAGCCCTCATGCTTCCTCGGGAACTATCCGCTGATCTTTGTTAACCTTATACTATTTATTTCTTATTTTTTTGCACAAAAAATTTGTTTACATGTGAGGTGTGTAGTCCTCGAAAAATGCAAATATCACCAATTTTTAAGGCTAGTGAGTTGAGACGGGCTTCCCCAAATTAGAAATGGTGATGGTGGGCTTCCACTCACATCGTTGGGGTGGTGACAAGCTTCCTTGTTTGTCTGACGTAAACTACACACACCCTCAATCCTATCTTGTGGATTGTAGCGGCTCTACAAAGTCGTTATGCCTTCCGTTTCTTGCTAAGATTTGTTGGCAACCCGTCTGAGTCTGTAATTTGACTAGTGCGAGCTATTTTGATTAAGGTGATATTCTCTTCACACTTCTTTGCTATGTCGACATCTCCCTCGGCTGTTATTATTCCTCTTGGCCCATGCATATTGAGTTTGGAATATATATATAGCAAGGGCATGCCATAAATTTTGCGTGTAATGAGCGTCCAAATATTGCATGATATTGATGATGACGTGATCACACGCTCGTTGGGAGACCCCAAGCGGAAGGTATGATGTAGTCTAGTGTAAATCCCCCCTCCCCCGTGTGGAGTCGGAGTTTATCAAACTGGTAGGACTTCGTAGTCTTGAAGAAGGTTACTTGTATCAACGACGCCGTTTATTGATGTTGACCAAGCGTGGCACCTGCACACAAGCACAAACTCTCTCTTACTCCAACTTTCCGGAAGGTTGTCAATCTTCCGATCTTGCTGAAAACAGGATAATTAAACGTATAGAGTATTGGAAAGTAATTAAAGTAAAAAACGGTACAGCAAAAAAAACAATGATCACAAGTGCTTAAAAGAAGGTCACAAATATGAGGAAAACAGGACCGGGGGCCATAGGTTCACTAGTGGTGTCTCTGCAAAGAAAATAAACATGTTGGGTGAACAAATTACAGCCATGCAATTGACAAATCATGAACATATAACAATACTATTATGAAGAGATATAGTTTATGGGTTGAAACATTGTAGGCATTACGTCAAGGCATATGGACCGCTATCCAACATGCATCCATATCCAAAATTCCACCTCAAGAAAGCTATCCAGCAAATCCCTTGGTATTAAGTTGCAGCAACAAAGTGATTTCTATGTTTGCAACAGACAAGTGCATTGAGAACCATACGCAATGTAAGCAATGGTTCTCATCCGTAAAGAAGAGCACCGTTGTTTTCTCCCTACTGGCAACAGCACACACCCCCTCGCATGTTTTTATCACTCAAGCGCAGGCAACAAGGAGGCATGAACCCACTATCTATCATATAAACCCTCTCTTGTAGGTGAAAACAACTATGTGGCCAAGGTAATCATAAAGACCGGAGAGCATTGCAGGACAAGATTAAAACCCTATACAAATATAAGTGAAGCATCTCGGATTGACATGAACAAAATAATCATAATCTCATGGTTCATCGGATCCCAGCAAACAAAAAATGCACAATTACATAACGATAGTCTCGATCATGTGAGGCAGCTCACAAGACTCTAAACATGGAGGCATAGGGGAGAGAACAACCATCTAGCTACTGCTATGGACCCGTAGTCCTGAGATGAACAACTCACGCATGTGTTCGGAGGCCATCGTGGCGATGTAGAGGCCTCCTGTGACGATTCCCCCCTTTGGCAGGGTGTCGGAGCAGGACTCCAGAAGCCCTAGATTGGACTTTTGAGGTAACGACGCCTCTCTGTATGTTTTGTGGAAAATAACTCTGTCCCCGATGTTTTTAGGGTTAAAGGCATTATATTCTCGAAGAGGCGGCGACTAGGGCAGATAGGGGCCCACCAAGCGCGGCCTAGGGGGCCGCGCCTAGCACCCCTAGTATCCCCTGGCTCCCCTCCGAGTCTAATTTGGACTATGTGATGGGGGGATAATAACCCGGTAGGCCAACTCCAAGGCTTAACCCGGCCCAAAGAACACGGTGCGCAATCTGGTTAAGAGTAATGAAGCTTCTGGAAGGCCCAAAAGTTTGTAGGCTTCGTGACCCGGATTGTGGGTTATGGTAAGGAAAGTTAGGGTTTGTAAGCGGTGTCCGGGTAGGACTCAAGCTGCGCCTTGGGGAATAGGGCCAAGGGGGTACGGGTGCTTTATAAACCGACCCCTAGGTCTAGTTTAAACAGAGATCTAAGAACCCTAGCAATATCGCTTGATATCGAGCATCTAGTGTAATCCCAGAATTGAGTTATTATATCAAGATCGGAGACTCGGCGACTTTGATTGCCGGCTACCAGATCGAGTTGCACCATGTTTTCCTCTGAGCTAAACCCTCTCCCAAACGCCTGTGTCGTCTTGCCCCAAGATCAGTTACCCCCGGTAACGTCTGCCGTGATTATCCCACGACAGTTGGCGCCCACCGTGGGGCCTGCGTCCAAAGGTGTTTACATCACGGGAGAAGCTCGGAAGAACATGGAAAATCTTGTCGTGGGCGAGATCTACATCGACCGCGAAGGAGAAAAGATGGTGGACGATTTCGGCTGGGGGCCAGAGTCGGATCACCTCGAGTCCGGATCTATGGTGACGATCGGCAGGATCAACATCTTCGTCGGTATGGTACGTACGCCTGATTTAAAAGGACAATATCATGTGCATACTACAGGAACTTCTAGCAGGAACAAAGAGACATTAAAGCAAGCGGCAAACTCGGTTTCGTCGGCCGCGTCGGGATACCTTAGATGGGCGGAACAAGAGGTAACGTGGAGTAGAAGAGATCATCCGGAAAAAGTAGAGCGTCCAGGAGTCTTGGCATTGGTGGTTGCTCCACAGGTTAATGGTTACGAACTGAAGAGGGTCCTGATGGACGGTGGAAGTAGCATCAACATCCTTTATTGGGAAACCTTCTTACGGATGAGTCTTAAAGAGTCCCAGTTACAGAAAAGTTCGACAATCTTTCATGGGATCGTGCCAGGTCACTCGGCGAGCCCCGAGGGAAAGATCACCTTGGAGGTTGCTTTTGGAGAATCGACGGATAATTATCGAGTTGAGTGGCTCACGTTCGAGGTGGTCAAATTGCGCAGTCCTTATCACGCGCTGTTTGGGAGACCGTCTTATGCCAAATTCATGGCTAGGCCGTGCTACGTGTATTTGCAGCTAAAGATCCCGGGTCCTAAACGGACCATCACCATACATGGGAACCGGGATATAGCGGCCGAGTGTGACGAAGGAGATTCGGTTATGGCCGAGCAAGCATGCAGAAAGGAAGAACTCGAATATTACCGGTCTCAAGTAAATCCGGATGATAGAACAGCCTTGAAAAAGCCGAATACTGAGGATGAGAGAGCAAAATTCAAGGCAGCACAAGACACCAAGAAGATAGATTTTGTCGAAGGTGATTCCACTAAGCAGTTTACCATAGGGTCTAACTTGGGAAAAGAACAGGAGAAGGCACTTGTGGAGTTTATTCGTTCAAATGCAGACGTGTTCGCCTGGACACCCAGCGACATGCCGGGTATCCCTACAGAGCTGGCCGAGCACGGTTTGCATGTGGATCCCAAGTCCAGGCCCGTGAAGCAGGGTTTGAGGAAAATGAATGAGGAAAGAAGGAAGGCTATAGGCGAAGAGATCGCTCGGCTATTGGCAGCCGGCTTTATCATGGAAGTATTTCACCCGGATTGGTTGGCAAACCCGGTTCTAGTGATGAAAAAGACCAATGAGTGGAGGATGTGCATTGATTTTACGAGTCTCAACAAACATTGCCCAAAGGATCCGTTCGCACTACCAAGGATAGATCAGATTATAGACGCAGTAGCAGGAAGCGATCTATTGTGCTTTCTGGACGCATATTCCGGGTATCATCATATTAAGCTCAAGAGGGAGGATTGGGAGAAAACATCATTCATAACCCTTTTGGGGCCTTCTGTTATAAAACTATGACGTTTGGATTGAAGAACGCCGGCGCAACTTACCAACGGTGTATTCAAAAGTGCTTCGAGGATCAAATTGGGCGCAACGTCCATGCCTACGTGGATGATGTGGTTATCAAGACCAGGAAGGCGGAAACATTCATCGATGATCTAAAGGAGACGTTCAAAAATTTGAGGAGATATCAGATGAAGCTTAACCCGACAAAGTGCGTGTTCGGAGTTCCAGCCGGGAAATTACTCGTCTTTATCGTTTCCGAGAGAGGGATCGAGGCAAACCCGGACAAAATCAAGGCCATCCAGAGTCTGAAAAAGCCGGAAAATTTGAAACATGTTCAAAAGCTCACGGGCTGCGTAGCAGCCTTGAGCCGATTCATATCCAGGCTCGGAGAAAAAGCAATACCCTTGTACCGGCTCTTGAGGAAATCAGATAAATTCGTATGGGATCAAGAGGCGGATGAGGCATTTGAAGCACTAAAGAAGCAGTTATCTGAAGCACCAGTACTAGCGGCTCCGGGTCCTAAAGAGCCTATGTTGCTATACGTGGCAGCTGGCCCCCAAGCCGTCAGCGCAGTAGTTGTTGTGGAGCGCAAAGAGGATGGGAAGGGTTACCCGGTTCAGAGACCGGTTTATTACGTCAGCGAGGTATTATCAGAAGCAAAGCAGCGCTATCCACATTGGCAAAAGTTGGTGTTCGGGGTCTTTATGGCTAGCCGGAAATTGAAGCCGTACTTCCAAGAACACCCCATAACAGTGGTTAGTTCAATACCAATGTCGGATATCATCAGAAACTCGGACGCGACGGGAAGAATAGCCAAATGGGCGATAGAGATGGGGGATTATCACATCAACTACGAACCCAGGTCAGCAATCAAATCTCAAGCTTTTATTGATTTCGTTAACGACTGGACACATACAGGCATGACTACAACGGTTCCAAATTCCGAATCATGGATCATGCACTTCGATGGATCTAAGCAATACGAGGGATCAGGAGCTGGGGTGGTGCTAACGTCACCCAAAGGAGATAAATTAAGTTACGTACTACAAATTCACTTCGACTGTTCCAACAACGTGGCCGAGTATGAGGCCCTATTGCACGGCCTAAGGGCAGCCAAGGAGATGAACGTCAAGAGGATACGGTGTTTCGGAGATTCGGACCTTGTGGTACAGCAGGTGTCAGGAACTTGGGATAGAAAGGACGCAACTATGGCAGCATACCGCAGGGAAGTTAATAGGGTTGCAGGATGTTTTTCCGGGTATGAGGTGGAGCATATAGACAGAAGAAAGAATGAGGCAGCCGACGCGCTCACTAGACTCGGCTCGCGCAGAGAGCCGGTTCCACCTAACGTTTTCCTGGATGAATTATGGCGACCATCAGTTAAAACCGAGTCAGAGAAGGAATTGGCAAATCAAGACCCGGATTCAGGACTTGTGGCTACTGTACGTACTGTTCCCGAATGGACAGAACCGTTTTTGGCCTACCTATCGCGAGGCGAGTTACCACAGCAGGAGGTATTAGCAAGGCAAATTTTGAGGCGAGCAAAGGGATATTCTATCATCAACGGGGAATTATATAAGAGAAGCGCAGCAGGGGTCTTTTTGCGCTGCGTAGCGCCAGAAGAAGGCCGACAGATTCTCAAGGAAATCCATGAAGGCGACTGTGGACATCATGCATCCACAAGATCTCTCGTGGCTAAAGCTTATCGACACGGATTTTTCTGGCTCACGGCTCTAGCAGATGCGGAACGATTGGTAGCAAGGTGTGACGGATGTCAAAGGTACGCTCGCCAAACCCATGTGCCGGCTATGGAGTTACGGACCATCCCGTTAACTTGGCCGTTCGCTGTCTGGGGTATGGACATGGTTGGCCCCTTTCATATGTCACCATGCAAGAAGACACATCTTTTGGTGGCTATTGATAAGTTTACCAAGTGGGTTGAGGTTATGCCAGTTACTAATTGCGAATCAGCCACAGCAGTCAAGTTCCTGAAGAGGATTATCTACCGGTTCGGGTATCCCCACAGCATAATTACCGACAATGGAACTAACATGTCCCTTGGTGAGATGGAGAAGTTCTGTGGCAACAATGGAATCCGACTTGACGTCGCGTCAGTGGCTCATCCGCAGGCCAACGGACAAGTGGAGAGGGCAAATCAAGAATTGCTTCGCGGGTTAAAACCACGATTACGAGTCCCCTGTATCAGGGCAGCTGGCGCATGGGTCGAAGAACTTCCTTCTGTGGTTTGGGGCATCAATACTACGCCTAATAGATCTACTCAGATGACACCCTTCTTCATGGTCTATGGCGCGGAGGCAGTACTACCGAGTGATATTATTCATGATTCACCACGAGTATCAGCATACGTCGAAGTGGAGAATGAAAAGACCCGGCAAGATGCCGTGGATATGTTAGAAGAGCAAAGGGAACAAGCCCTGGAAAGATCAGCCATATATCAGCAGGATTTACGAAGGTATCATAGCCGGCACGTGAAAACCCGGGTCTTCCAGGAAGGAGACCTGGTTCTGCGTCTGGTACAGTCGAACGAAGGAAAGCACAAGTTATCACCACCCTGGGAAGGACCGTTTATCATAAGCCGGAATTTGCATAATGGGTCATATTACTTGATAGATGCAAGGGAAGAGTCGACCACAGTTAATGACACTGCTCACACCACTTCATCTATGCAAGAAAGAGACAGACCGTGGAACGTGGCTCAGCTACGTCCATATTATACTTAGCAAAAATTGTATTGGCATATGGAATTGAATGATGTAACAGGCAGCAGGTTTTCAGACGTACTCTTTTCCTATCCAGGGTACCCTTGGGGACTGGACGGGTTTTTAATGAGGCGGCTTGCTGACCTAGATTTTTCATATCAAGTAAAGAGGTGATTATCAAGAAAAGAGATGGTTATTATCAGGTTATGTACTCTCAGTATGATGCGTATATCTAGGTCTTGGGGGCTGGTCGCTTGAATAGCACAGTTACAAACTCAAAGACCCGGCCATGATGCCTATGAGTTATAAGGGCCGATTACTTGCAAACGAGTACGGCTACAATCTTATAACCGGACAAAGAAGTCCAAATTTCTTGGCTATTCTTACTTAAGCTCGATGTGACTCGCATTAAAGTGGCATGATTTGTTCGCTTACGATTACAGTCAGTCATGAAACCCGACGGGGCTTGACTGGCTACGTTTTCGTATAGATGTAACAACATGGTATCCACGCGAAAGCCGGCTTACAGTACAAGATAGTCAAAAGGGTCATCTAAACCACAAGTTATGCAGAGTACAAGGCTAAACAGCTGGAAACTCAACGATTATTAAGCATAACTTCAAATCCTATGTGAAACGACTCAGGGATCTTTGTGAATTTAGCAGTAGGCAGTTCGTTCCCCTTTCAAGATCAAGTGTCCTAGACTTGGAGATCCGGGTCCGGGTGACTTGAAATCTTGAAAAGAGAAAAAATTACTTACTTGTAGAATTCCAAAAACCCAAATATCCGAGTCTTGGGGACTTGGGGACTTAGAAGCAAATCCGCTTGTCAATACCCATGAGACCCGGAAATCGAGTTTTCACAAAAGGAACAATAAAGAAAGCCGGATATCGAGAACAGACGAGCTCAATAATGGATAAATTTAAAAAGGCCGGAAGAGGCATAGAGTATATCAAGACCTTAGCGTGCATTACAAAATCCCGGTGAAAAGATATCGAAGGTGCACAGGCGCACCACCCAAAATATAACTGTTTAAACAACATGTTGGCCGACCGGTGCATAAGAAGAGGCATTAGAGATCAGATGTCACTCGGCGTTCATCTTGGCCTTGCCCTTGCCATCATTGGTGGTAGCAGCAGCACCCGGATCAGCGGTACCAGCCCGTGCAGGAGGTGGAACGACTGGTGTTGAGGTAGCGGGGGCAGAGCCGGCTTCAGCTTGCTTCTTGGCAGCCTCCGCCCTCAACGCAGCAGCTTCCTCCTTCCACCGAGCCAGCATATCATACGGCTCGGGAAGATCTGACTTAATTGCTTCACCAGCAGCATCATATGCTGGAACAAGGACATTAACATCCAAGGTCGTCAGCGATCACGCTGGCCGGGTAACGGACCTCCTTTTGGACGGCCTGAAAATCCTTCACCGAGAACTTGGACCCATCAAGCTTGAACTCTGGGAAGCCGCCCATAAGCTTCACTAGCTCGAGCTTGGGGAAATAAGCCTTGGCGAGTGCAAGCCCCCGGGTCACTCCAACCCGGCAAGACGAGCGTTTCCAGTGCCAAATCCACTCAGGAATAGTGGAGAAGGCATCCAGCATCCTCTTCAGATCAACATGTCCTTTACCCGGCCACCGTAATTCCTGAAGGATCCATTTGGTTCCGGCACATAGTTGCCGGATAACGCTCTTCATAGTTTTCAGCTTGGCAATGTCATCCTCTTCCGACATGGCTTCGTCCGGGCCTGAAAAAATGGAAACGTAAGTCGGGGAAACTCTTGCTATCTATCAAAAGGATAAACCCGGAGGAGGAAACGTACCAAGTAAAGCACGATATGTGTCTGATATTTGGACAGAAAGGCTTGTTAGATCATCTTCTGCTTTGTGAGCCCTTTTCCTATATTTCCTCATTATCAGCCCATTCCTCCTGGCCTCAGCTTCGGCTGCTTCACGCAAAGCTACCTCCTTTTCGATGAGCTTGGTGGCGTCTGCCAGTTTCTCCTCAGATTGAGTCACGAAAGACTGCATGGATGCAAACAAGGATTAGTCGGGTAGAGGGGCAAGTTATCAGTCGCTTGTATAATAAAGTCCCAAGCAAATTATGAATCAATTCACTCGGAACTTGGGGACTGGATAAGGGCACAAGCAACATCAGTCGGGTTTACCTCGTGTTTGGCTATTAAAGCCCCCAAGATGTTTTCTTCATTAGCCCTTAAAGTCCGCAGGGTTTCCAGCATCTGAGCAAACGTCAGTTCCTCGGGCCGAGTACCGGAAGAGCCGGCATCCTGGTCGCCTGGTGGGGGAGCTCTCCCCGCCCTTGGGGTCGAGACCCGGACAGTTTGAGTACCCGGGTTGGGAGAATCCATCCTTGTATCCAGAACCTCGATCTCCTCGTCCACTGGTTCCGATGAGGAAGGAGATCCGGCGGCTCGGGGAAGCGGATTGTTCAGAGGGCCTTGTTCCTGGTTATTCGCCGTATCACCGCCAGTCGCGGCGTCTACGTTCTCAGTCGGCTTCTCTGCCCGATGGTTATCCGTCTCTATATTTTCCGGGTCACTGACGGTGACTTGAGTGCTGAAAGAAAGATGGGAAAAGGCAGTTAGTAGTGGTGACGGTGGCTTGAGTGAAAACTTGTCAGACGTCAAAGGAAATCATGTATCAAAAACTTACCCGGCATTCACGGTGTAGTCCGGCGGGAGCTCGCCACTGGAAGCAGATGAGGTCGTCACAGGGACCACTAACGGAACCCGGAATTGCCCGGCACGTGGATGGCTAGGAGAAGGGTGGCGTTGAGGAGAGTCGGAAGGACGGGACGAAGGAGCACTGGCACGATGGATCGAGGGGGTAGAGATGCCCGGGTTAAAAGGATCTTCACCCGGGGAGCTCCGAGTTACTCTGCGCTTGGCTGGGAGAGAATCCTTCAAGCACGACGAATTTGATAATTGATGGTTAAGTCGTCGCATGGCGTCAAAGGAGTAAGGTTCATAGGATAACGAGGAAAAAGGAACCTTGGACACTGCCCCTCTGGCCTTCCTCTTGGCTCCAACTGTTGCCTCTTGATCAGACTCGGTTGCCTCCGGGTCATCCTCGTTGGTCTCACCTTCGTCCTCCAGCCCTGCGAACCGGGTGTGTGTTTGTAAAAAAAAAGGGGTAAACGGGAGGAAAATGATACGAGTAAGGGTTATACAAGTTCTGTGCAAATACCTTCACTATCATCAGCCGGCTCGTCCTCTTCTTCCGGGTCTCTGGAAGGGGGGGAGGGTTCAACTCTCCAGAAAGGGTCATCAGCCTAAGACAAAAGAATGAGACTAAGGGTTAGAAGCTGTATCAAGTCAAAAGGTGGAAATAAGTTATGAATATCGGATATTACCGCTGGAGCCGGGTTTTCCCGAGTAAAGGGGGGTAACCCGGTGATGCCCTTTATCACCTCTAGCTTCTCTGTCAAGAAGCCCTTGATGGTCTTGTTGGTATCGCCGGTCGCAAAGCTCTTGGTGGAGTATCGGAGTGCATCTGTGGTGTGCCCCGAATACTCGCACATCAATTTGGTGCGGATGGAGTTGGGTTGGATCCGAAAATCAACCCATGTTTTTACTAAATTTAGCCCAAGGAGGCCTTGGGCTGAGAGGATGGCTATCTTGGCTAATGAGGGAAGGATTGCCTCCCTGTCTGAGTCTGGTGCGAAGGCATTGAAAGACTCGGAAGGTTCGAGGAGGCTTTCCGAGTAACCCGGCAGTTTCTTTTCGCCGTATGGGGAGGTATCGTGGCAGTAAAAGAAAGACAGCTGCCAATGTTTGACGTGGGAGTTTAAATTGAGGATTGGCATCGGTGAATTCTTGCGGCGTTGGATGGATACCCCGCCGCAAGTAAGAAGTGCTCCGTCACCACTTTCGCGGCACGGCTTACACTGGAATAATTCGATGAAGAGAGTCAAACTTGGCGGTATGCACAAGTATGACTCGGATAGAACATGAAGTGGGTAATATTCAACATAGAGTTAGGCCCTATGTCGAATACCCGGAGGCCATAATGGCTTAAGACCTCCCTGAAGAAAGGATGACCCGGAGGACGGAATCCCCGGGTCACGTGCTCTACGAAGCAGATTACCTCGTTATCGGCGGGTGTGGGCCGGGTCTCGTTGCCCGGCGCCCTCCAGTGAATGTCCTTCTGAGAAGGGAGAATTCCTAATTCGGCTAGCTCGTCCAACTTGGCCTTCGTAGCTGTGGAACGCCCCCAGTTGGCGGATATGGTTTGGGTAGTCCTCGCCTGAGTCGGCTGTTTTCCTTGTCGTTTGGGAGCCATGGGATCAGCCTGCAAAACACAAGAAAAAGAGGCATAGGAAATAAGACCCGGAAGTGTTGGATTATCCGAGCATAAGGTATCAAGAAAAGATGAAGCTAAGAATTATCCGGGTATCACGCTATGAAGTGGAGATTACAAGGTATCCGGGTGTTAAGTACAATTGTGGAAATCATTGGTCACTTACGTATGGAAAGGCATTTGGGGAAGATGGATGGTTGCCCGTGTGTCTACTGCAAGCAAAATAGCTGGAAAAGGAGGATTTTCCGGATGTTAACGCAATGAGCGGAAAATCGAGGAGGAATGGATCCAGATGGGAAAGTTTGCGAGCGATTTTACAGGAGATTTGGTGATTAGTAATGGTAGGAGGATGAGTTGTAACTATCTAGCAGATGGTTAAAGGAGTTGGCGAGCATCGAATCGATCTAACTTGATGCAATCGGAAGAAAGACTCACGGGTTGACCTAGATCCGATCCTGGATGAATTGAAAAATTGCGGGGCTAAATTAAACGGCTGCAAGAGGCTTACTGGAGAGATTGGAGTCTAGCGCGACGGCGGCGAGCGGCGTGGCTCGAATGCCCCTTCGCGGCTCTTGGCGCGGGGAATGAAGGTGCGACAGTGAAGCTTGACGGCGGCGCGAGATGGCTCGAGGGCGAGCGCGGCCGGCGGCGACCTAGCTTCGATGGCGAGCGCAAGCTCCTTGCGGTGGTGCTGCGAGGGTGTACGGAGCAAGGAAGGAAAGGGGAAGCTGAGGCGTAGTGATGGGTTTAGGGTTACCCTCTGAGTACTATTTATAAGGTGAGGGTGATTCTATCTCAACGGCCAGAAGCCGGAAATCGTGGGGTGATGGTTATCCACGTGGATTCTGCAAGATATGCGCCAAGTATTGGGCAAAGCATCTGGACAAGAGAAAGAAGGAGATCCACCCCGTGATATCAGGATCGGTTACCGAGTACGGGATCTTGGAATTTTTATTAGGGTTTGGACCTGGAAAATTAAACCAAAGTGTTTGGGGGAAAACCCGGGTTACTATATGGCCACCATGGAGTCAGGCCTAGCCATCTATTAAAGCACCTTAACCCGGCCTCCATATGCCTGTGTGTTTGATATCTTTGCAGGGAATAGCGAGCGCTTCAAGGAGGATCCGTGAAGCCCAAGCTATTCTGGGGACTACTGATGGGGGGATAATAACCCGGTAGGCCAACTCCAAGGCTTAACCCGGCCCAAAGAACACGGTGCGCAATCTGGTTAAGAGTAATGAAGCTTCTGGAAGGCCCAAAAGTTTGTAGGCTTCGTGACCCGGATTGTGGGTTATGGTAAGGAAAGTTAGGGTTTGTAAGCGGTGTCCGGGTAGGACTCAAGCTGCGCCTTGGGGAATAGGGCCAAGGGGGTACGGGTGCTTTATAAACCGACCCCTAGGTCTAGTTTAAACAGAGATCTAAGAACCCTAGCAATATCGCTTGATATCGAGCATCTAGTGTAATCCCAGAATTGAGTTATTATATCAAGATCGGAGACTCGGCGACTTTGATTGCCGGCTACCAGATCGAGTTGCACCATGTTTTCCTCTGAGCTAAACCCTCTCCCAAACGCCTGTGTCGTCTTGCCCCAAGATCAGTTACCCCCGGTAACGTCTGCCGTGATTATCCCACGACACTATGTCTTCGTTCGGGGTAAAAAAATCTTCCTTGGATTTTTAGCCCTTTCCGAAAATATTTCTTTCAGAACTTTTCTGAAATAGAAAAACAACAACTGGCCTGGGGCATCTTGTTAATAGGTTAGTCGATGAAAACATTAAAAATGAAGGAAAACATGCGAAAACATGATAATAACATAAGGGTATTGCATAGAAAACAAACATGGAGCACCAAAAATTATATATATGTTTGCAATGTATCAACATCCCCAAGCTTAACTCATGCTTCTCCTCGAGTGGGTAAGTGATAACAAAATAGATTTTGAGGTGACATGAAGAGAACACGAATCTTGATCAACGTTATGTAAAACCATTGTAAGCTGAGATCAAAGTACTTTAACAAAGGCATGCTAAATATTGTTTCAACCAATGTAACTTAGGAACCATGTTGCACATGTAAAGTAACACAAAAATGACAGTAAATAATGAGACATTGAAAGTGATAAGTTTGTTTCAATCATAAAGAAAAACATAGTAACATGGTATCCCGCTTGTCCTTCATGGAATAGCAAAACATAAATGTCAGGACACCTTCAAAGTTTAAATGGTGACTAGATACAAATAATTTAAGAACAAGCAATACCACAATCATGAATCAATCAATAATAAATTTTGGGACTATGCACATTATACTCAGAATAAGAACTATGCTCTCTCAATTGGTGCATAAAGTAATAAGATGAAGACTCATCATAAAACTAAAATAAAGTCCCTTCGCAGAGGGACTCATGTGCTAGAGATTTTCTTTTAATAAAACAGGGATTGAAAACAAATTTTGAGAGAGGTGTATGTCTATGTCAATGAATGGTAATGAAAAACTTATCATAATCCATGTCAAGAAAGGTGTTTAGACTTTTTAGAGCGGTTCCATTATCATGTTTTTTTGTTGGCACTTCCCCCCACCTTTCCTTTCACACACCAGAGCTAGATGTTACAACGGGTGCCCACCAACATTCATCAATCCATGGGGAAGTGACTTTTTTATATTATTTAAGTTCATATTATTTGGCACCAGCTCTCTTCAAATTAAGATGAGTACATATTCCATACTCATCGGGTGAAACAGGGGAGAAGAACCTTGCTTGACATAAACCATAATAAACTTTAAACTACTTCCTCATGAGCTAAAACAGGAACACAAAAAAGGTTAATGATTTTGAAGGTTTAAAGGTAGCACATGAGAAATTTACTTGGAGTGACGGTGAAATACCACATGTAGGTAGGTATGGTGGACACATTTGGCAAACTTTGTTTTTTTTTGGCAGTTGGATGCACGAGTAGAGCTCATACTCAGTACAAGGTGAAGGCTAGCAAAAGACTGGGAGCAATCAACTAAGAGAACAATAACGGACATGCAACGTTCCCACATTTAAATAACGCAAGAGCACCTATGTTATTGTGCTAGTCCCTGGATCAATTGCTAGCACCATAGTACAAAATGAAATATCATGCAATTACGTCAAATTCTATTACATGCATGATCCAATCTTTACAAAAGATAACAATACAACTTGCATAGTCTTAGAAGACTAGCAGGATACAAAGTATTACATCGGAAAACAATAGTGCAACATTGAGCCTCATCTTCTCCATGTGCCACAGGCAAAACATGTTGGCGGTAGACTCGAGATCCTAAACGAAATCATCACTCGTCTTCAGATTCATCTGCAGGATGGAATATGCAGCCACAAGGGGTCAATACAATTTAATGTATTGGCAAGTAACACTATTGTCGCGGGATAATCACGGCAGACATTACCGGGGGTAACTTAGATTGGGGCGAATCGACTCTGGTGTTTGGGAGAGGGTTTAGCTCGGATGCAATCATATTAGCTGGTAATCTAGGGTCTCGGGCTGCAATGTCGCCGAAAGTCCAATCTGGGGTTACAAACTCGAATCCTTCTCTTTCTCTCGATCTCTGTTTTTTATGCCCTAGAAGCCGGTTTATATATAATACCCGGCTTCCTGGTTTTCCTTACAGGATATCTCTAGAATCCTACTCGGGGTCCACATATAACCCTAAGTTCCCTACCGTGACCCCCAAGGCATGAGTTACAAGATCTGCGCCGCCTTTTGGGTCTTCTAGAACTTCCTTTCTCTTGGGCCGGGTCTCGTGCAATCTCCCTTTGGCGGGGTCTCGCCCAGGCATGGGACTATCGGGTTATCATCCCCCCAACAACTATGGTGGACATAAATGGAAAGACTAATACTACTTGCTTATTTGGCTGAGTGGAGTTTTGGCTAAGTTTGCATAAAGCCATTTTTCTCCTATCTCTTTTGTAAAACAATCTTTTCTTTTCAAAGGGTGGCATCATTGGACTAAAATCCAAGCACCACAACTATTTTTCACCTAAAAAAGTTTTACTTCTTGAAAATGGTGATGTGATTCTTCTGTCCATCCTTGTCCATCTGCTCAAAGTTGTCCATAACCGGGGACACGGCTAAGATCTTAGTTTGTTGAGTCTACAAAGGTTGTGCACTTTCACCGTTTGTCCTTAATTAGCCCAAACATCCTGTACACCAGGAGTGCACCATGGAAAGGAGAAAACTGAGATGAGATCTTTCAGAAGAAGAAGTTCAACCCACCGGCAAGACCCATTCCACCTATAATTATGCTACATCTGCTTGTCAAGCCTGGGATGAACTCTCACAACTTAGTTGATCAAGACAGAGCCCATATGTCAAAAGGCTGCACTGGAAGCGATATAAACTTTGGGGACATCATAATCACTTTGTTCCTGGGTGGCATTCCTCAAGTGAACACCTCAGGTATTACCCCTGAGGAGACACTCAAGTCTCATCAACGAAATCCACCCAGGTGGTTCATTGAAGTTATTACATAGCATTTTTTCACAACATTGAGTAAAACAAATTTGTAGCAGGGCTAAGCATCTACTAAGTACTAAGGCTTAAAAATAACAAGGTGAAAGAATGGCTACACACTACTAGGAATTTGCATAGCATAATAATAATAACTTAGTAAAATTTCCTATCATGCATACTACTCAAATTCTATTCCATGCATATAGAAAATAATGGGTAGTTGAATGGTGTGTTACTTGCCTTTGAAGTTGGTGAAGAACAATCACCCTTTCTTCACAAAATAGAACGTTTCTCTCCGTGCAATCTAAACAATACAAGTAAATAACAATAAACAAGCAAATTACAAACAAAAGAACAAAGTATAACAATCAACAAACATAACACAACAGTTTATTTTACCAAAGGAATTATTGTGTTTGGGTTTAGTGTATAGAAAATGGCTAAGGATTGTGTTTTGAAGAGTTCAAACTTATTGGTCAAAAGTTTCACTAAGGATTATCACCTTTACTCTAATATGCAAAAGATAAATTATTTATTTCAATACACAAAGAGAAACTAAGTAATTGTAGTTAGTGTTTTCCATTTGGGACTAAGGGTTGGTCTTTGATCAAAATATTACACAAAAGTCCTGGTCCAATTCTACTTCTGCCTTGAGTTTCTTCAAGTCTTCTAAGTCTTTATGAATGTCCTTCAATGGCCTTGCTTGTAGTCCTCCTTATTGAGTTGAAGAAAATCTTCTGAAGTACTATCTAGTATTTAGGTATTTAGTCATATAGATCAAGAGAGGGTAGATGAGATTGCTAGAGTTCCCCTAAAAAGGACTTATAAATTCTTCCTCCTCTTCTTCTTCTTCATATTTGGGAGAATATTATTCTTGAGTTGGTTTCTTGTTGAAGTTGTTCTTCTTGATGAAAAGGCTCCTTCTTGAAGTATTGGTCAAAACTCTCAACTTACTTTGTGAAATAATTATAATTCTTGAACAAAAACTAACTTGACACTAATCATCTAGACTAGGTTGTAGCTCCAAGTCTTCACATTGGTTGGTCATTATTAAGGATCATCTTCAGCCTCTCTTGTGTCTTCCTCCTTAGTGTAGTGACTTCATTGCTTCTTGTAGAACTTCATGGTTTTGGGACATAAGTCTAAGCTCACTAACTTGTTTAGCATATGATGGACACCTAGTGTACGGTCTTTAGGAAATGTTGGGTAGTTTCTTATTGAAGAAAACAAAGAGTGATGGGCGAGAAAATGATGTAACAATTATAGTGATCACTCCACTTGGATTCTTCTTCTTCTTTTCCACCATATATGGATGAGTATTCTTCTTGTTCTTCCTTCACTTCTTTGAGTTTCTTCTATTTGTAGTGAATTCTATCCTTCTCTAAGTGCATCAATGATCTTCCATGTAGTGCTTCTTGTTGAGTGAAGAATATGAACTAAAGTGTCCTCTAGTATTTTAGGGACTTAGTCTTCTATAGAAGATAAGAAATTTTGGAGAGGTGATGACCCACAAGTATAGGGGGTGTATCGTAGTACTTTCAATGAATAACAGTATAGAGGTGATGAACCCAACTAGGAGCAGAAGGTGTTGACAAGCAGGTTGGATAGAGGATTCACTGTAAACACTAGCAAACGAGTTTTTGGAGGTTTTTGATATAGCAGATAAATAAAGTGCGAGTAAATAAAGTGCAGTAAATAATATTGCAGTGAGTGGCCCAATCCTTTTTAGAGCAAAGGACAAGCCGGTTGTTCTACTTATGACTACCAAACGTTCTCGAGGACACATGGGAATTTCTTCAAGTCCTTTCGCTTTATTACGATTGATTAATATCAATTGGTTCGTGAAGTGTTTTGTGGGTGAACCTATGCTAATGCACCGCCCAACTAGGACTAATACATAATTGTGATTATACCCATCGTAAGCATCCGCAAATACAAGAAAGTAATTAAGATAAATCTAACCACAACCTTAAAACTCCGGGATTCTACGCTCCTTCGTGCATTGGTTTCCTAACGGGGGTTTAGGTTTCTGTCACTCCGGCAACCCCACAATTAGTAGCCAAATAAAAAATGCATCCTCCTAGGACCATAAAGGTGACGTATCATGTAGTCGACGTTCACATGACTCCACTAGAAGAATATCACCACAACTTAAATACTGAACCACGAGATATTACTTCAACATAACTTTACTACTAACATCATGACTTCTCCCATGTCCTCAAGAACTAAACTAACTACTCACAAGACATCATATGGATCATAATCAGAGGTGATATCATGGATAATAACAATCTGGTCATAAAGTGCTAACACTGATAAATCTCACAAGCATCAACTACTAACAAGTAATCCACACCGGGAGAGAGATCTAATGTAAAACAACAATAGAGGCCCCTAATTGTTACATCGGGATGAAGGTGGACGATGAGGGTGATGGTGCTGGTGGTGATGATGACGACGATCTTGATGATGCCCGGAGTGATGACGGTGACGATGGCGATGATTTCCCCTCTCCGGAGAGGAATTTCCCCAGCAGATTTCTCCCTGTCGGAGAGCTTTTCTCTCTGGTGTTTTTTGCCCCGAGGCGGCGGCGGAATAATGCTTCAATGATGTCCTGGGGCTTAGGGTTCCCTGGGGGTCAAGTACGCGAAAGGGGGCGCCCGGGGGCGCGGCCAAGGGGGTCCGCCTGGTGGTGTGGGCCCCAGGTGGCCCCCTCCGGGTGCCCTTCTGGCTCACTTCCTCCTCGGACCTTCTAAGACTCCTCCAGTATCCCTCCTCTTCTTCTGATCTTCTGAAATAGGGTATCTCGACGGTGCTTTTTTCCATCAGATTTCTGGTTCTGGTGTTTATTCTCCAAAAATTATAAAACATGCAAAATAAGATAAAATAACATAAGTGATGCATCATAACATGACATATATCGATGAATAACAGAAAATAACAATATAAAACAGTGATGCAAAATGGACGTATCAACTCCCCCCAATCTTAGACCTCGATTGTCCCCAAGCGAAACTAAACTCAGTAAACATGATCACAGGTTTATGGAGTGAGGTGTCGATAAATGAAATACGGACAAGAGGCATCACATCTAACAAAGAACAAGTCATTTTAGAAAGCAACTTCCTCTCATGTAATCAAACTTGAAACAAGTAGAGGAACAATTGCAAAAAATAAATAAAAATTGGTAAAGGCAAACTTTGTTCTTGGTCAGAGAACAATTAACAATGTACTTATCTTTCGATCAAAGTCTTTACCAGAGCTTATATTGCAGAGTTTATCATGCTCAATTATAACGGTCTCTTTGCAGACATTGGTAACTTTCAAAGTGGTACTCAAACAGATAAAAGCATTTGTACAAACAAGGAAAAATAAAGAACATGATTGAGTAAATCAACATATAGATGGATGAATCACAACAAATCAAATGCTTGCTTAAGACAGAAAGAAGTAGGTTTACTGACTCAACATAAAGGTAAAAGATAGGCCCTTTGCAGAGGGAAGCATGGATCACTCATGTGGTAGAGCTTTTATTTTGTAAAACAGAGGTATAAAATGGTTGACACTCCTCCCAACATTTCTTACACAAACCATGGCTAACTGAATCCTCGAGTGCCTTCCAACAATCACATACCATGGAGGAGTGTCTAATTTTGAGAGTGGTGTATGCTTATGTCAACAAATGGCAAACAGAAAATACAGTACGTCACAAGCCAACTAGAATTCACAAGAGCGGCTCCCATTGAAGGATGCAACTAGTATAGAAGGTCGTCCGTCTTTCTCTTTTGTTTAAACAATTATGCTTTGACTGATAAATCAGGGGCAAAAATAGTGAAAAGAATTTGTATTATTATTTGGGGCTAGGAACCATGCTGCCAGTTCTTCTAGCATTTGGATAAGCGGATGAAGCCACTAGTCCAGGGTGTGAAATCCAATCAACAAGTGAGATAAAGATTCTCTATTTGCGTCCTCATGAGCTAAAACAGGGGCACAAAACAGGTATAATTTTGAAGGTTTAAAGGTAGCACACAAGCAATTTACTTGGAATGGTGGTAAAATACCACACATAGGAAGGTATGTGGACACAAATGGCAAGGTTTTAGGGCTCAAGGTTTGGATGCATGATAAGCATTCCCTCTCAGTACAGGTTTTAGGCTAGCAAGGTTGGGTAGCAAGCATAAGAATGGAGGTAAAACAAACAAAAACATATATGATAAAGCCAATCATGCAATCTTCCTTGAAGGTACAAACAAACTTATTTGAGAATACTAAGCTTATGAGCTAACAAGAAAGAAAGATCATGGAATAATATATCTACATGCAACTCCCTCTTTTCTACTCAAGTCTCAACATATTGTTGCTACTGACCAATGCTAAGTTTGCCAAAACCAACTAGATTAGCTTGAAGCTCGAACATCGATATCAATACTAATAACAAGATCAATCACATAACAAAAGTTGCAAACTAAAATAAATGAAACAAGTAGATGATGAAACTTCTCATTAATATTTCATTGCGGCAACTCAAACCAAGGGATACAACGATAACCAACTAGAGAGCGACACTTCCATACTGCAAACCATTCTATATGATATTTTCTCTACTCATGATATGACTCTACTAAAAGGTAAAAAAGGTGAAAGATAAAGCTGTGGTACCGCGGCACTCCCCCAAGTTTGGAACAAGCCAAGAGGATGCCAATACCAATGACGAATCAATTCTTCGGTGGTGGTGGTGAATCCTTGATGACCCACAATTATAGGGGGTGTATCGTAGTACTTTCGATAAATAAGAGTGTCGAACCCAACGAGGAGCAGAAGGTGTTGACAAGCAGGTTGGATAGAGGATTCACTGTAAACACTAGCAAACGGGTTTTTGGAGGTTTTTGATATAACATATAAATAAAGTGCGGGTAAATAAAGTGCAGTAAATAATATTGTAGAGAGTGGCCAATCCTTTTGAGAGCAAAGGACAAGCCGGTTGTGTTACTTATGACTACCAAATGTTCTCGAGGACACATGGGAATTTCGTCAAGTGCTTTCGCTTTGTTACGATTGATTAATATCCATTGGTTCGTGAAGATTTGTGTGGGTGAACCTATGCTAATGCACCACCCAACTAGGACTAATACATACTTGTGATTATACCCCTCATAAGCATCCACAAATACGAGAAAGTAATTCAGATAAATCTAACCACAGCCTTAAAACTCCAGGATTTTACGCTTCCTCGTGCATTGGTTTCCTAACGGAGATTTAGGTTTCTGTAACTCCGGCAACCCCACAATTAGTAGCCAAATACACAATGCATCCTCCTAGGCCCATAAAGGTGAAGTATCATGTAGTCGACGTTCACATGACACCACTAGAAGAATAGCACCACAACTTAAATACCGAACCACGAGATATTACTTCAACATAACTTCACTACTAACATCATGACTTCTCCCATGTCCTCAAGAACTAAACAAACTACTCACAATACATCATATGGATCATAATTAGAGGTGATATAATGGATGATAACAATCTGGCCATAAAGTGGTAACACCGATAAATCTCACAAGCATCGACTACTAACAAGTAATCCACACCGGGAGAGAGATCTAATGTAAAACAATGATAGAGGACCCTAATTGTTTAAACGGGATGGTGGTGGATGATGAGGATAATGGTGCTGGTGGTGATGATGATGACGATGGCGATCTTGATGATTCCCGGAGTGATGATGGTGACGATGGCGATGACCCCTCTCCGGAGAGAAATTTCCCCGGCAGATTTCTCCCTGCGAGAGAGCTTTTCTCTGACGGGTGTTTTCCGCCCCGAGGCAGTGGCGGAATAATTCTTCGATGATCCCCTAGGGCTTAGGGTTCCCTCGGGGTCAAGTACGCGAAAAATATCGACCATAGGTGGGCTAGGGTGGCCACACCACGTGGCGGCGCGACCAAGGGGGGCGCCACCCCATGATGTGGGCCCCTCGCGTCCCCCCTCTGGCTCTCCTCGTGGCTGGCTCCCTCATCTGGACTTCTAAGATATCTCCGGTGTCCCCCCTCTTCTTCCGATCTTCTGAAATAGGGTGTCCTGATGGTGCTTTTTCCATCAGATTTCTGGTCCCGGTGTTTATTCTCCAAAAATTATGAAACATGCAAAAAAGGATAAAAATAACATAAGGGATGCATCATATCATGAAGCATATCGATGAATAACAGAAAATAACAATATAAAACAGTGATGCAAAATGGACATATCAACTTTCCCCAAGTTTAGACCTCGCTTGTCCCCAAGCGAAACTAAACTCAGTAAACATGACCACATGTTTATGGAGTGAGGTGTCGATAAATAAAATACGAACAAAAGGCATCACATCTATAAAGAACAAGTCATTTTAGACAACAACTTCCTCTCATATAATCAAACCTGAAACAAGTAAGGGAATAACAAAGGTGCAAAAAGTAAATCATAATTGGTGAAGGAAAACTTCGTTCTTGGTCAGAGAACAATTAACAGTGTACTTATCTTTCGATCAGAGTCTTTATACTAGAGCTATGTTGCAGAGTTTATCATGCTCAATTATAACGGTCTCTTTACAGACATTGGTAACTTTCAAAGTGGTATTCAGACAGATAAAAGCATTTGCAGAAACATGTGGTCTTTGTCTCTATAAAGTTAGAAGAGAAAATGACTCATCCCTTGCTATTGTTAAAACCTATGAACATGATAAAACTGAGCTAGGGATTGCTCACGATAGACTTGTTGAAGAGCATGAAAAACTGAAAAAGGAGTTCATGTATCTTGAGGATATTCATGGAAAACTCAAGAAGTCTCATGATCAACTTCTAGCTCAACAATCTAATAAGCAAGTTATCTCTACTTCCTCCACTATTGTTTTTTTCTTCTTCAAGATACCCTTGTGCTCCAACTAACATTTTAGGAAGTGATAAAGTTCTCAATGATCTTGTGAACTCTCAAAAGGTTAAGAATGGGAAAGAAGAACTTGGGTTCATTACCAAGTCAAAGAATAAGAAGTCCACTCCCCCTTCCAAAAATATTGTCTTAGGGGGAGATGGCTAAGTAGAAGGATATCAGCACCATGGTGGTTGGTGAGGCTTCTAGTAGAAATGCCACTCACAATGACTTTTCCGGAAAATATAACCCATATTATGTTCTTATGAGATCTAGAGATGGTCATTTTTATGCTAAATATGTTGGTACTTCCTATGCTGAAGATTACTGTTGGTCTATTTGGGTTACCAAGACCCTTGACACTAACAAGAGAGGACCCCATTAAAGGATGGGTACCTAAACCAAATAACTGATTCCTTGTAGGGAAATGCTTCCGGGTCAAGAAGATGGAAAGTGCATAGTGGTACATCCCAACATATGACCGGAAGCATATGCGCATTGAGTGATATAATTCCTCCATTACCTCTTATCAATTGTGTCACCATTGAAGATAATTCAGATCTTAAGGTATTGGGATGAGGAAAGGTGGTCATCTCCAATGATCTATCTATTCATAATGTTCTGCTTGTTGAGTCCCTTGGCTTTAATTTAATGTTCATGTATCAACTTGCACTTTGCGGTTTTGCTTCTTATTTTTGTGATGAGAATGTGATTTTCACTTGGAAAAATACTCTTAAAATAGCATTTGTTGGTTTCGTGAAGAAGTGCATGTATGTAGTGCACTTCTCAAAAGGAGACAAATGTTCCGCGACATGCATAATGGATAAAGTTGATGTGGGGTGTATTTGGCATCGTCGGTTAGCCCATACCAATATAAGTCGTTTACATGAGCTTTCAAGACTTCTGCAAAGTAAAGATACAAATATCGTAAAACTAGATGTGGTTCACATAATAAAACTTTGCATACTAGCCTTGCTAGACCTGGAGATACTAGATGGGGTTCACATCATAAAACTTTCCTTCGTTGGATGAAAATTGAGCTTGTGTGATAACAATTCTTAGCATGGTTGATGCACATGGGCGTAATCCGAGTCATGCAACCGGTTGTATTGAAAAGATTAAATGCTTTATATTTTCTCTTGTTTTGAAGCTTATGCTTAAGTTGCTTGGTATTACAAATGAGCTTTCAAGACTTCTGCAAAGTAAAGATACAAATATCGTGCAAGCCATAGAATTAGTTAATGATTTCAAACTTCGGTTGGCAAACATGAGAGAAAGTGGTTGGGAAGGTCTTTTTGGAGAGGTCCAATAGTTCTGCAGTTCCAAGGGTATTTCGGTGCCAAATATGGATGATGAAATACCCGTTCGAGGTCGCTCAAAGCTAGAGAGAAGTACCATCACTAATCTTCATTATTACCGGGCTGAAATTTTCTATGTTGTTATTGACAAAATATGTGTTGAGATGAACCACCGCTTCGGTGACTCGAATTAGGAGGTACTTACTTGTTTCTCATGCCTTGATCCCAAGAATTCATTCTCCAAATTTGATGTAGAGAAGCTTTCTCGTGTTGCTGAAATTTATAGTGCTGATTTCTCTAATGATGATCGTGGCATCAACTTGGGACTTATGTTCTTCATTTGAGAAATCATGTTTTCTTCTCTGCTTGCAAAGGTGTTGAAAGGTTGGCCGTAAAAATGGTTGAACTAAAAAGAATTTGGTGTTTCCATTGGCATATAAGCTCATTGAGTTGGCTTTGTTATCGCCGGTGTCAACGACATCTGTTGAGAGAGATTTCTCAGCAATGGAAATTATCATTTCTAAATTGCGCAACAAGATAAATGATGATTGGTTCAATCACTTGATGATATGTTTCACTAAGCGGTAGATATTTAAATCCTTGATGATGCCTCTATTATTCGACGATTTCATGCTAAGTTTGTAGAGTGGTTTTTCCAAGGCATTAGCAGTGCTTTAATGGTATGTGTTACACTTTCTAATGTGAATAAGTATGTACAACTTTAGTAATACTGACTTTCTATTTTAATCTTGCAGGTTCTAGTTTTGGTGTTTAAGTGGACATTTGGGGTTCTCGATTTCAGTTCGTGTCTCCTATTGTCTAGTGAGACATATTTTTCCTACTTTTAGTTATATATTACGCTTTTTTGAAATATCGTGGATGCATGGTACTTCCGTTTCGTACTTATATTCGCACTACTCGATTTTTTTTACTTAGTTTATGGCCGCCCAAGCTCCTATTTTTCCCTGGCTCCGCCACTGGTTGATATTCCACACATCCACCCGGAAAACCACATCCACACGTCGAATCCTAGAAAAACTCGCAGACCGAAAGGAAGCGGAAAAAAACATAAGAATTCTCGTTGTACCGTTGGGACCGTCGGTGAGGCTTCTGTAGTCTGCATGTTGTTACTCTTTTTGTCTAGCAGCCTATTTTGTATGTATATATGTTTTATGTTCCGAAACCTGTATTCCCTTTGGCGTTGATAATGGAAATCTATCCCGAGGATGAGGTGCGCATTTTATTTCCTTATCTTCTCTTGATGCATGTCTGTTTGTTTTCTTCACTCCTCGTCGTCCCTTGTTTTCTGTTTGTACTTTTTTGTTTGTGTGTTTCTCCATGCACGTGCATATTCTTCACTATCCAAAAGTGGGTTGTGTGTCTCAAGATTGGGGTTACGTGTCAGTGCTTGCCACCGTATATGAGACTTGTCAACTTTTCTGAATGGTACACTATAAGAAGATTTGTTGTGAGTTGATTGAAAGTGGATTGAGGGAATTCATTAGTTGATTGAAAACCGACTTTTCTTTCATGATTGAGCGAGTTCCCATTTGGGCTGAAAAGTCGTTTGAGCCATGAAATCCCTTTTGTCTTGGTTTACGAGAATAGGCGTGTTAGTTTTCTTCACTTTTGTTATTTTAGTGTGCATGCACGGTACTCCTTTTAGAGGCGCCGGTAGAAGTATACTCATCTCATTGTCGCACCATTTTAATATAGCCACAATTTTTGTTAATCGAAAGTATATATTAGTTGACAATATGTTAAGAATTAGCTATGCATACTTGACAAAAAAAACTCCGATGCATGTTTGCCTCCATGTCTGTTGATGCCCGTCGCCGGTTTTAAATGGCCTGTGCTACAGTACCCTGGGTCGGCTGTAACATTCCTGATTTTTGGAATGTTCAAAAAATCACAAAAATTTAATTTTTTTGTTTTCTTACTAAGGCAAGCCACCAAAATCAAATAAAATTCAAACAGAAATAAATATTATGTCTTTTTCTAAAGTGTTTGGAATTGAATATACAAATAAGCCTCAACTTTCTCAAACCCTCAAGGTTGTTTCAATGTAAATATTTTGTAAGGTGACAAAGATCATTTAAAGCAATACTATAAAAAAAAGGGTTTTGAATTCAATCTATATTTTTGAAAATTTTTTTGTTTACATTCAAAATATTTGAGGATCATGATCCCTAAATATATTTTATCCCTTACAAACGTTTTGTAAACCCAACAATAAGTATATGCATATGTTAATATTTTTATCAAGGCTTCGAATAATTTAAATGGTTTCAACAAGATTATTTTGTATGAAATAATCTTGATGTGATTTAAAATAAATAATATAACATATAGTATTTTTCAAAATATTGTTGAAGTCAAAATGAGTTGATTGACTTTATTTTTAAATAGACATAAAGTACATGTTAGGCACTATACCAAATTTGAAATTATGAAATTTTAAATAAGTTGCAAGGGTCCACAAATGTTTTCATTTGATAGATTTGAATTTTAGAAAACAATGAAATTGGTTTGAGGTGAGTTAGGCTTTTAAATCAAAGGTTATAAATAAAATAGAATAACATATATATAAAACAAAGGAAAAAAAGTCAGCCGACCCAAACTCAGCAAAATCCTGGCCCGACCGACCTGGTAGTCTTCCTCTAGGATGTTTAAGACCTTGAAATAAATTGTAATAAAAACCAAAACTGCTCCCATCATTATTCCGGTCCCATTCAGCGAGTTTATTTCCCATTAAACTGTCTTAATCACACAAATGAAATCGGTGAACCGAATGTCTCCCGTTGGCATCCCATTTCCGATGTACCCCCACAAGCGAAAATAAGCAAAAACATTTTTTTCCTTTGCGTTCCCCTTATCCTCCTCCTCCACTTTGCTTCACAAACTTTATCCATAGGACCTCTCTAGCTCCGAGGACATCGACGTCTTATTTCAGATCATGCCGAGTTATTCGCCCTGGTACGGCTTCTACGTGACTTTACCGGCCAATCCCTTTTACCATATAACTTTTTTCGATTATTCCTATTTTTAGGACATGGTTGTGCATCCTATATTCAATGTTGACCCGAGCCGCTGCCGCTCTGCCGTTCGGAAATCAGCGCCAGCCGTCGCCGTTCATCGTGTAATTATGTTCAGTAATCAATCTTGTTGTTTGCTAGGATGGAAAGATATCATCGAAAACGAAAGCTGCCTCTAGAAGAATTTAGTAGCCAAGCAAACACTGAGAGCATAATGTCATTGATCTAGGGCTCCGGAAAAAATTATGATATAAGCATATAGTTCAAGTTTTTATGCACCCTGTTAGCACCCCTCTTTCTTTCTTTGTTTTGGGCTCCGTCGCCGACCGGTGTGGCTAGCTTGGCGGAGCTATGCACAGTTCGGGGGGCCATTGCCCCCCAGCCCAAGAAAAATTTACATATAATGCGGGATTTTTGGCCTGTTTACCTCCAAAACCGGTGGTTTTGGCCCATTTCCCCCCAGCATAGCTTTGCAGCCCATTCTGGTGAGGCCGCTGTAGTCGCTGTTGAAGGGCAGTTAGTGCAAACCCGGAAGCCTATAATGGACATCCTTGAAGCAGTGCCAGACGCCATCCTGCGCCTTGAATCTGACGATGTAGAGGTTATACGTGATGCCTGCCGTTACTGGATTCAACGTGTAAACTACTACTCGCGAGCTACTATAGTATTCCATGTATCGAAATGTAAAATGTTTTAACTATTGAAGACAAAACGTACCTAGACATGTTTTAGTGCAAGATACACATGAATCTGCACACTAAAACATGTCTAGATACATTTTGTTTAGAAAATATTAAAACATCTTATATTTTTGATACGGAGGGAGTATCATTCATGCATAGACTTGCACTCGATCGTACACATCATCTGATCATCTAGTCTAATTCTCTATGCCGCCTTGTGTCGTTTCTCACTTGGCAGGTTCACGGTCGTGACCAAGACGGTCCACTTCGACGTCACCCAGGGCCAGTGTGGCTCACCACCTTCATGAAGCAGAGCCTCTACGGAGCGGTGTTGCCTATGACTAGGGGGTACATCATCCAGCACCTTTCGAAGCTCGGCCCCTAGATGAAGGATGCAACGACAGCAATTGAGAACATCATGTTTGTATTTGTCCTTACGCCGGGCAAGAGCAAGTGCGATGAAATAAACCTAGGATGTGCTCTTGTGTGATCGGAAAACTTGTGCATGGCTTCTTGTTAGCACGCACGCATGCTTCCATGTACACGATGCTCGACATCCCCAGAAACCAAGGGAGATTTGTTGAGCAAAGTACAAAACAAGTTTAAGCAACTAAAGCTATCAGGAGACAAAGTTTTCACGCCCACCACAGGGGGATGGGGCAAACAAAGAGGGCGGTGGCCCCCCGTGGCCTGAACTAAGCTCCTCCGCCACTAGTGTTCACCCCTATAAAGCCCTTTGGCCACCATATCGATCTATGAATCTTGTGATCCTCTTTTCGTATTTTCCTAGTGCCTCTAGCTTTATTAATGCAATTTAGCACTACGTGTTTTTCCTTCTGGAACATACGAGGGCTCGGGGATGATGCCAAGCGTTGGTGTACATAGCAGAATTTAAAATTTTCCATCCTACGTTGCACACTGGATCTACTATCGAGGTGGAGGCATGGATAGATCTGATTCGTTACCAACACAAACCGCAAAACGAGTGTCGATGACGATGTCGCTGATGCCTGATGAAGAGTCCCGCGGCTAAGCCTAGCATTGGGTTTGTTGTCGATTCCCCGTATCCCACCTTCTAGATGCAGCAGACTGAGGGTATCACGTGTTACACCTCTAAGATTTCACACACATACGTCCGTCAAAATTCTGCAGCGCTTCGCCGTCCAGGATTAGGCACCGCAGATTTACAATTGAGCTGGAGAGATCCCAACACATGGGAGAGAGAGAGAGAGGGGGATTAGAGCTAGGTCTAATCGAGAGAGATAGTCATCATCTCCCAATTAGAAGATGCCCTAAACCGATTACAGAATCTTAATCAGAAGTTCTAATTCAACTAGAGATGTTTTAATTAGACCCTCTAATCAAATTAGAGAGGTTCGAATTAGAGGCTCTAATTTAATTAGAGGGTTTCTAATTAGATCTCTCTCGCGCGTAGTAGATAGGGAGCGGGAAGTAAATCAATGGTGCTCGGGATCGGGTTTTTTAAGCACCAGATACTTATATATTATATAAAGCAATTCCAAACATTCTCAATCCATATTTGTATCTTGCTCCGAAGGCCAATTGTTTGTTCAAACAATGATGGAGGGGTAACTTAGAAAATAATAGTACTTAATTGAAATTGACTATTAAGTTGACGCAGAAACACTACCACAACGAAAATTATTTTGGATCTCTTTCAGAATTATGTACTGTAGTCTTTAAAGACGTATAGTTATACTTTTGCTCTACGAATAATGTAAAAGCACATACTAAAAATCTTTGTCACAATAAACATGATGTTGTGGCGTTTGCGAGGGCCACTTGGCTAGTTTGAACAACAATGCTACTCGTGAAACTGATGAAATTTGTTCCGTTCATGTGCGTGAAGATATTAAAACTTTAAACAGTTGCGATTTTCTTGCATATTCTAAAAACATATTAAGGATATTTGATAGTTTGGTGTTTTCTGGCCTTTTTCGTGGTTAGTTGCTAACTGGTTTAGGTAGCAAGACATTTCTGCCTCTCATGGATCTCGTTAAATGATTACTAGGACATTGAACAAGACTTAATATTTTGGCCGATTTCTTGGTTCTTACATATACGTGGGGCCTAGTGCATACATTCTGAGGTCCCGGGACAATTTTTAGGTACGTTGCATCTAGTGAACAGTTGGTGGACATATCGAAATTCATCGTTTTTCACGTTTTTGGCGTTTTAAACGCTCCATAACATATGGTTTTGGGGTCTGATTTTCATGTCTGATATACCCCATGAACAGTTAGTAAGAACTCAGAAAATTTTACCGTTTTGCTTTTTGTGTCTTTTAATGGATATGGGCACACAGGTTTTGGGTCTTGTGACATTTATTTAGGATCAATTGACAATACGTCAGAAAGGCGGGAAAACATCCTGGCGGCTGTTTCAAACGAGCTGACAGACTGGGCTTGCATGTCCACGAAGCATGCTACAAGCCTTAGGCCTGGGCATTAAAGTTCAAGCCCATAAGCACCATGTATAGTTTTTTTTTGCCCAATTATTCTTCGGTTCTTCTTTCTGGCACTTCCCCAACACACATGTAACCACGCATGTATAACACGTAATATATGGTCTTGTGACGTTTATTTAGGCTCGATTAATTGATCCTAATATATTGTTATTGGGACATTGTTTCCATGGGCTCCGTTTAGGTCACTACAACACGGTAGATATTTAGGGGCATTTTTAAGTGCCACTAAATATATGCTTAGTGCCTCTAAAACCTTTTAGTGGCACTTCGATAAAGTGCCCCGGTTGATCGTGTCTCTAAAAGGTTTTAGTGGCACTTTGACAAAGTGCAACTAAAAGTATATCAATAGTGGCACTTTTCAAAGTGCCACTACAACCTTTTAGTGGCATTTTGGCAAAGTGCCCCTAATTGAAATAGTGGCACTTTGGCAAAGTGCCACTAAAAGGTTTTAGTGGCACAAGGTTTTAGTGTCATTTTGGCAAAGTGCCCCCAATTGAAATAGTGGCACTCAGCCAAAGTGCCACCAACTCAACTAGTGGCACTTTGCCAAAGTGCCACTAATTGAATTAGTGGCACTCTTAACAACTATTTCTTCTTTCAAAATTGCATTAAAACATAAATTGCTCATTAAATTATAACAGTAGCACCAAATTGTAAATTAAACATGATTCAACCATCACACCAAATCACACATCTGACTGTACATCAAACATATTGTACATTAAACAACCAGTTTGTTTCTTTGTTATAACATGATTCAACTATCGCTAGTCACAAGTAACTTGCTTCTCTATGATGACAACTGTCCATATCTCTATGATGACTACCTACTGTTCGTATCTCTTAGCAAAAGACCACTTGATGACAACTGTCGTCATGTCTGCACAGTGAGAGGTATCTCAATCTGGTAACATATCTAATGGAATGTTTGTATGAAGAAATGACTATGAAAACATATCATACTTCATATACCATTTTCGGTCTCTCACGCAAACCTCTTCTATATGATCCTGCTGCGATTTAGAAAAGAAATGTTCCTTCAGTCCAAAGAATTTAAGACAAGATGGCAGTTTCAAGTGATAGTAATCTTTCAGGCAGCTAAATATCTTGAAACAGGATTCTCATACACACTCAGTTGAGTTAACAGGTAAAAGAAATCATACACTTCACAAGGTGGACAGGTACTTACAAGATCACAGGTTGGTCTGTAGCTTGTGGTGGACCCGTTCTCACTATGTGCACTAGAGCTAGCACTTGTCACACGACGGGGCTCATGACCACATTTTGATCTCCAAACAGAAGAAAGTACGGCATGAAATGCTTTTGGAGAAGCAACTCATTGTTAGGAGTTTCACTGATCACATTCAGCAATATCCGAGTTTGATCATGAAAGAAGCCATGGAGAAATGGTCAATATGTGGCTAACAAGCAGCTGAAAGGCATACCATACAGCCGACAAACACATGGGATACATATTAACATGTGCCTCTTAACTATCTACTCGCCTATGAATTAGATTAAACAAAAGATTACTTGCCAGTGGAGCAATGCTGAAAGGCGTACCATACAGCCGACAAACACATGGGAGACAAAATGATGTTAAACAGTGACCAAAGGAAAAACAACATATGGATGAAAGCCTAGGATACATATTAACATGTGCCTCTTAACTATCCACTCGCCTATAAATTAGATTAAACAAAGGATTACTTGCCAGCGGAGCTATGCTGACTTACTTATTGGTCAGATATAAAATGACTTGAGTTTCTGAAAAAAGTCATGAAATAATCTGTGGGAGATTTTACTCCAAGATAGTTCAGTTCCCGCATGCATCATTCAGACTTGCTATAAAACAAATCAGAACAACGATAATCTTAGTCAAAGCGTGAACATGCAAAAATATCATTTTAGATGACAGTAAATCAACTCACGTTAGATACTTTCAAGATAGCCTTCCTGGCACCAGAAGGAGCCTTCTCACTGTTAGGATTGTCAGTAGCAGACAATACATGTTTGCAGATTAATTCTCGAAATCTCTCACAACAATGCAAAGGATGACGATATCTGCCCCTATATAGTCCACCCCCCGGCATGGAATGAAGAAATTCACTAGCCAGTTCCCAAATAGGACCATACTCATGTACAGTTCCACAAAGAACCACATTTTCTGCAGTAGTCCATGGATCTAATGCACAATCTCGAGGCCATAGAAGACCCTTCTTCTTCTACCATAACACGTTTCACAGGCATGCAAGGGATGGAAACCCGGCCATCATTCTTAGTTCTCACCAGCTTTGGATCAGAATCATCATCTTCATCCCTCAACTTTAGCCGCTTGCCTTTGAGTGAGTGTTTAAGTGATGAGGATTCCGAAATACAGTTTGATTTAGGGGCTTTCTTAAACTTCTTCAGGCATCTGCTACTGCTGTTCACTTCCTCATTTCTAGGTGTCATCTTTTTACGCTTATTAAAACACTGGTGCGGTGATTCATCACTCATAAGATCTGGTGAGGGTGCATTGCCATCAATACTCATCGTATCTACAGACGTTTCATCAAGCATGACCACTGAGTATGATGACAAACGTGCCTTTTTTAAGGACTTAAACTTGGTATGCTTGTTTGTGCCTAATTACTCACCTTGTGTCATGCGCACAAACGAAAGTAAACCCCCACGGTATTACTCATCTTCTTCAAAGTCCATAAGGAAATCAGTAAGGTTCTCAGAACCATTAATAGCATCTTTAAGTGACAGCTCATCTTTCTTTAGCTTTTCCTGGAAAGAGAAAAAACAAGCATTGTCATCTCGAATAGAAGTTGATACAGTTGCATGCCCTACACAGGTATCACCATATAAAGATATAAATAGTAAAAAAATCCATGAATTTACACAAAAACATCCCGAAGAGAGTAGAAGAGAGAGGCCACGGAATTAGAAGAGGGAACTTTTCGAGGGGGGTTTCAACTAGTAGAAACATGTTAGTGTTATATGATACTGGAAGAATTGTTTTACAGTTGAGAACTTGAGATGGCGGGAAGTAGAGTTTCTTGCCAACACAAGATATCAACCAAAGTAAAATGTTCAACAAAGTTAACTGCTCAACTACATAATTTAACACAAAGTTGTAGAATCTAATAATATCTTATATCATTGCACTTCTATGAGCTAAGTAGTTGTAGTTATGCTTGAGTAGCCATTGACCTTGTCATGTTCATTACTAGTTATGGAAGCATCCAGTAAATTTATTAGTTACCTTGATTCTCTCGTACCCCCTTAACGCGCAGCTCTTAGCATCTTCAGTAGCCCTTATTGTTTCTCAGCTCTTCAACTTTCCTTAGCCTAGCTCTATCACCCACCAAATACTTTCGATGATACAGCTTCGAGTTTTTCGATCCTTGATTGCAGTGATGCAAGGTCTGGCATAAGCGTTTGTACAGTCAACAATGCACTTGCCCGATCAGAAAATGCAGTATGGACAGAGAGCATTATCCCATTTATGCAAAGTATCCTGCAAAACAAAGAAATGATTCATGGATATGAATTGTTGATAGCCAGGAGAGATTATAGAATACAATTTGAGGAACTGAATAGTAACAGATATTTAACAGTATGTGTATTCAAATACTTAAACAACCTGCATCTAAGCCACGACAGACTAGAAAATAAAAGCATGCATAAAAGGAAGGAAGCACGAATCGAGCATAGCATTACGAGTCCAAATTCTACTTCCAGAAACAATAATTACCAGTAGCTTCAGATGATTTGAGCACTGAAGCAAGTTCTTAGATGTACTATTCTACTGTGTTTCAAATCTAGTGCAAGTATAACTAACAAGTCATCATAGTTACTGAATCATTCGGTGATCCAAGTCAAAAACAGAAGATAAATTACAAGTTTAAACTTGCTGGTAACAAACCTGAGTGCAAGCCGTTCGAACAGTCTGTGGCGTCGACAGAAGATGCATCTGGTGCCTCCTTGCTTGTGAAGCCACCTCCTATAGGTGACGAGGACCTTCTTCGGTGCCACCGCGAGCTCCTCAGCACCTTCACCTAGGCGGGGCATTTGCTCGAACACCAAGCAGCCAAGCTTCACCGAGGTTCCAGCAGCAAGCAGCAATTCACCGCCAGCGTACACTAGACTCACCAGCAACGCCACCACACCATGGCCACACTCGTCTAGCTGCAGCACCACACCACTATCACCAGTACCACCACCACATGAACACCGCACCCCTCAGCACCATCACCAGATCAGCACACCACGGGGAAGCCGTGCAGCGCGGGGTCCAAGGGGAGGCTGATGCGATGCGAAAGAGCAGGGGATAGAAGAGTGAGTCGCGGCCGCCGATGAAGAGCATTCGGAGGCTGGGGGAACCGGAGCCGCGCCGGCGACCCAAGCCATGGTGGCTAGGGTTAGCCTCGGAGTTGCGTGCGGGCACGGAGGGACACAGCAGTGGCGGGTAATCCGTAAAGAAGATCGAGGCGGAGCGGAACAAGCAGACGGCAGCGTCGGAGCTGGCCATCGCTGCTCGGAGCAGCAGGTGGCGACGGCGGCAGGGATAAAGGCAAGGAGGGAGAGAGGCGACGAAGGGGATCGAGACGAAAGGGAAAGGTTTGTCGCGTGCGTGCGTGCGTGCGTACTGGCAGGTTTTTTTTTAAAGTTTTAGTGATGGGCTCATGGGCATGATATGTAGGGATACACATGGGCTTGGCAGTCAGGCCAATTTAGCCAAGCGGATACGGCCCTTCCCTCCCCTATTCCTCTCCCTCACAACATGGTAATGTTTTTAGAAAATGTTGAATATATATGAATAATAAGTTTAGTATTCCGAATTAAACTTTACAAAACAAAGTAGCTGGTTCAAAAAAGGTAGTCCAATATCACAAATTATCTAAAGAAGAATTGTATTTGTCTCTTCACAATGTAGACGAGAATAACACTATGATCGGTTGAACAATTTTTCCACATACATCTCATCATATCCAACTTATGTTACCTGATTAGATACATGTATATTTTTAAACAAAACTTTAAACTCGATCTGTTCGACTCCATCGTTCGCCCTGTTTGGAGTGGGTGCTCGCAACTTCTCCTTTGCGCTATTCTGGACAAAGTCCTCAGTTTACTTGGGGGTTGTAAGTGGGTGTGCCCATGGAGCCCACCTAGCCACCGCGATCCACAAATTAAGGTAGAACTGAAAACGTGTTCTAATTGGCTACTTAAAATGAGCTGGGGATAAATAAGTGGGCAGCCCACGGACAGCCTGAAGGGGTCGTTGCATAGAAAACAAAAAAATTCCTACGCGAGATACACCCGAAACTCCAAGATCTAATCTAGGAGATGAAAGCAACAGGCATAGAGAGAGTCTTAAGAAGAACATTCCCTCGAAGACACAAAGCGTTACGATATCAAATCTCGTTGTTGGCGTAGTCATCTCACACCGATCCCGAGAGCGAGAAGATGTGCACCGCAATCCGGCGGTGCCTCCGTGATCGGTCACACGTACGATTGATGACGACCTCTGTTCCCTCGATCCAGCAGGAAGGAGGAAGTAGAGGATCCCTCGGAACTCCAGCAGCACGACGGCGTGATGGTGAACAAGAATCCCACGGTCAGGGCTTCGCCAAGCCGGAGACCATGGAATTGAGCAGCGGGTGGAGAGGAAGTGAGGTGGGCAAGTGTGTGAATGAGGAGGATCCCTCACCCTCCTTTTTGTGACTCCCCGGGATCGGGCACTATGCAGATTTCGGCATTTCCACCCAAATCCGCATAATAACCGATTTCAGGTTGCCACTTGTGATAACATTACAACAGTTCACGAATATTCCGCAACAACAACAGAAAAGATATATACAAGACGACTCAAACGAGTCAAGAATACAACTGATACAATACAAAGATCCAAATAACAGCGGAAGAAACAACATAGTGTCCGACTACGGACAAGATACAAATTGGACTAAGAGTCCTGAAAATAACCGATGGCGTCCAATCCCTGCCCAGGCCAAGCCGGAGGGATTCCCAAGCTAACGTCGTCAGACTTCAAACCTGTTGACTGCAATGTGGAATATGCAGCCACGAAATGGATTCGTGGGTCAGTACTATTAAGTACTGGCAAGTGGATAAACCATACTCACAAGATACCAGCGTAACCAATCATCATAAGATACAAATACTTTGGGTACAACGGAAAGAAAGGGGGTAGTGCAAAGGAGCGGCAGCGGGTAGCACCAACAACTAGAGAGACACGCTACAACTTCCGGCTATTAGAGAGGGATAAGAGAGCGTGACAAAACCAATTATAACTACTCACCAAACAATACCCATCCAGTGTTACCCCCTACTAAGGAAGCAACCCAAGGAAACTCACACTGTTGATTAAGGTGACATTCATTTTTTGGTGAAGGTAATACTATATTACTAGTCAAGTTATTATAATTAGGTGTAACTTGTCTGAGTACTTGTTAGCCAGCACTTTCACCAAGTCATCCATAACCGCGGACAACACGACTTCTCGAGAAGATTTATCCCTGTAGGGTGCGCTACAGTACCCGTACACACTCAAGCCACCAACTAAAACTCAGGTTGGCTTGACACGACCCAAACCGTCTCTACAACCCATCCTAGGAGCCACGGAGCTATAAGGTCCCGGCCAGTCCGACCTAACCTAAGCGCAAGGGTGAAAACCACACCCCCCGGCACCACAGGCCTCGCCCTATATGCATCATCATCATCATCAACAGTAACCATGGGGGGCCCACCCATTCATGCATATGAGCAAATGGAACACCCGAACTAAGTGTGGCTCTTCGGACAAGCTGCAAATCAGGTCTAAGTCGAGGGGGGTCCCATACTACCTCCCGGATGCGGTTAGCGCGCTCATCATGGATCAATGGACAAGACTCTTTTCCTAAGTTCGACACTAGCAGGCTCCAAAACCACGCCGGGCCTCCTGCCGGTGCCTTATCATCAAATTATTATTACCCCAAACATTAACATGTTGTTGATTAAATTGAAACCCAACTATCAACTAAACAGGTGATACGACAAAGGACAACAAGACTCGAGCACAAACAAATCTAAGCATTCAACTACGACACGAGGGCCAACAAGGTAAACAAACAATAGTTTAATAGGAAGGGGAAGGAAGGCTATATCATGGCTGCAAGGTAAACATATGATAGGATCGAGACACAAGCATCGAAAATACTAGGCTAGCATAAAGACAACGGAAAGAATCGGTAACAAGTGATGAAAGGCAGCCATAGGTAGCAAGTGAGTATACTTGCCTAGAATCCAGTTTGGAGAGGTAGCAGAGCTTGTCGTTGCTCACATCATCTCAACGTCCTATCCGCGAAGAAGCAACGAACTAGAACAAACACCGGATGCAACAATTACTACTACGGCAAAAGATCCAGCATGATCCTATTTTATATGCATGACAAGTTAAAGGGTGCATCAAAATAAATACAAGACATGATGAAACATTTTAAATGGGCCCAAATGCAAAGATAAGGTTGCATTTGGAAAATCCCAGGTGCATGCATAGTTATTTAAGTGAATTACAAGCAAACATTAGGTTTAAGTGATTAAATGGCATGGTGGATGATGAAAACAGAATGTATACAACATTAGCTTCAATGTGATATCTCATTTGCCAAATTTGGAATTTTAAATATTTAATTATGAATTTTTGCAATTTAAAAAGTTTAATTAAAGCATTGAATTATTGCACCATTTTTAATTAGGAAAAACAGTAAACAAATTGTATATTTGAAAAGTACAGAGAATTTTGATTGGAAAACATATTTTACTTTTCAAATTTGGAGTTAAAATGAATTAGTTATGATTTATGCAATTTTAGATGAATTAAATAAAGTACACAAAATTGCACAAATTTTAATTTGTCAAAACATTAAACAAATTGCATATTTGAAAAGTTTAGGAAATTTTGAATGGAAAACATATTTTATTTATTAAATTTGGATTTAAAATGAATTAGTTATGTGCATTTGAAGTTTTAGGGTTTATTTGCAAAAGACAGGGACGTGTTTGTGACGGAAACAGATGATGGAGGGGCTCAGGTGTAAAAACAGAAAAGGCAGGGACCTGGATGCAAGGATCCAGATCCAGATCTGGGGTCGGGGGTTTTCTCACCGGGATGCACCCGGCCAGAGTGACTGGCGGCTGGGGCCTGCGCCAGCGCGACGCGGACGTGGCGTAGACGGTCAATGACCGGTGGACCCAAACCCGCTGTGAAAATTCACAAAAAGGTTGAGGGAAAAGGCCCTGGCCGGGGATCGAACTCGCGATCTCACGGGGGAATACAGGGAACGTAGCCACTGGGCTGTGAACGCCTTTGTGATAGGATACGCATCCGCAGCAATAAGAGGCGACGCGGCGAGGTTAACTGAATTTTCGAACCCGAAAATTCAGAGAGCACGACGGGGGCGAAGCCAGGCCGGCGACGAACTACAGCGGGCGACGTGCGAATTTTTGCTGCTCGAAGGCAAGCCACAGAGCAAGAGGGTAGGGAGAGAATAGGCCCCGAAGGACAGGAGCTCACCGGGGGGGGGCTGGGAGCGTTGCGCGCGTGCGGATGGCGCTGATGGCGACTGCTGTCGCCGTCCTGAAGTCGGGAAGAAAACGTCGACGGCGCCATCGCCACGGCCGTTCTCCGGCCTCGGCGCCTTCGGCAAAAACGGAGAGGGAAATAGGGGGTTTCCATTCCCGAAAACGGTGTGGGCTGGGATGACTGCAACGGCTGCGCCAAGTGCGACAACGTCTGGCCATGGAGGGCTTTTGTTCCGGGTTCAGAAAAGTTCAGAGGATAGTTGGGGACAGAGGAAGAAGAAGGCGGCGGCGGGCAAGAAGGAAGGGGGAGAAGAGGCTAGGGTTAGGGTTTCTTGGCAGGAGAGGGGGAGGATTGAGGTAGATAAAGGAGGTGGAGGGGACCATGGAGGTTCGGTGGTGGGGTGTGACGTGTGCCTTCGCTTCCGTACGAAGAAGAAAGAGACAGGAGAGGTGGGCTTGGACTGGGTTGTAGGTGGCTGACTGGGCCTTGTTGGCCCAGTTCGGCTGCCTCCTCACTTCCTTTGTTTTTTTTTGTAGCAAAGAGAGGAAAAAGAAGGGTTTTTTGGGATCCAAAAGTTAGGGTGATAATTTTTATAAGTTCCTTATGGAAAATACCCAGTTGCACCAACTTTTCTTTTTCAAAATTTTAAATATTTGTTCCTGTTTGAATTTGATTGAATTTCAAGTGAATTTGACTTTAAATTGAGTAATTGAATTGGAGCAAGGTTTATTATTTGAATTTAAATTGGAATTAGAAAAATAGGGTTTTAATAAAAGGGTTTTGAAATAACCAAGCATTTTAATATTTGAATTCCCACTTTGTGGTTTACAATTTGAATGGTTTGTTTGCAATTTTAATTGAAACCATTTGGAACATGTTTGAATTTTTAAATTGGTTTGAAAACAAAGGTGCATATGATGCATGAGGCAATGCATGCAAAAAGAAAACAAGCAATTCTATTTGAGGGAAATCCCCCGGGTGTTACACTTTTATAGGGAGAGGGAGGCAGCCCAAGGGTGGGATGCGGCCAGCCATGGTGGTGCCACCACCTCTTCCCTCTCATGTGAGTGGAAGCTCCACTCACACCCACTCATGCTCCTATTATTTCCCACTTGGAAAATCCAAAGATTTTCCTTTTATAAATAAATAAAACATTTTTTTTATATTTGTTAATTCCATTAACAAACATTTGCATATAGCACCTCGAATCATTTGTTAATTCTATTAACAACCATTCGACGAAAAACCCCTTGAACTATTTCAATTTTCCGCGAAACAAATTCGGTTCTGCCCAAAACATTCTTCGATATTCCGTATCCTCTCAAACGCGTCATCGAACCTTAAGTGTGTCACCCTACGGTTCGTGAATAAGACAGACATGATCGAGACTCCTCTCCGATCAATAATCAACAGCGGGATCTGGAGATCCGTGATGACTCCTATATATTCAACGATGACTCTTGTGATCGTGTGAACCTTCAACATCGTGAACTATTCCCTTTGTCTCCCGATCGATATTTTACTTGTCCGAGATTCGATCATTGGTATCAACCATACCTTGTTCAATCTCGTTACCTGACAAGTACTTTTTTCTCGTTTCCGTGATATGACATCCTTGTGATCATATCACGTACTTGCAAGCGGTGTCGATGTGATATCACAGAGAGGGCCCAGAGTATATCTCTCCGTCATTTGGGTGGACAAATCCCACTCTTGATCCATGATCCTCAACTAATACTTCCCTAATACCTAACGACACCTTTATAGTCACGTTGTTACGGTGTGACGTTTGATGACATCAAAGCACCCTTCCGGTACCAGTGATTGGCATGCATGATCTCATGGTCTAAGGAATAAGTTACTTCATACGCAAGATATAACAATATAAACTGAATGACTTGGTCGTATTGTTATCTTGATACTGGGTCTATGTTCATCATATCATTCTTCTAATGACATGATTCCGTTATTAACAACATCCAATGTTCATGATCAGGAAACCTTGATCATCTATTAATCAACGAGTTAGTTAAAAGAGAGACTTTACTAGGAACCATTGTTTGTTTATTAAACACACATGTATCAACGTTTCTAGTGAATACAATTCTAACATGAGAAGTAAGTATTTATCATAAACAATGAATAAGATAATAACCACTTTATTATTGCCTCTCGGGCATATTCCCTTCACAGCTAACTTACAGGCCTAGTTTACTGATGCGCCCTTGCTAATCGAGACTAGGGAGAAAGCTCCTGCTCTTCTTCCCCTCTTTGCCCCTCGTTGTCGATTTCTGTCACCGAAGACCTTAGGGGGCACTAGAGGCTAGGCCACACAGAGGGGAGGAACATGCTCGCCGCAGGAAAGGATACCCAACACCAAGCGTCGAAAGAGGTGGAGGCGCGGCCTAGTCTCCAACGGATCCACGGCCGTTCCACCGTTCTTTGGATGACTCCACAGTGTCGGCCTCCTCCTCCCGCGGGACAAGGCGGTCAATCACAGCGAGCTCCGAGGACACCTCTCGTTGCTGCTCGTGTCCTTTCCTCCGGTGAGCTCCCCCGATCTGCTCTTGCTACTGCTCTAGCGATATCGACTTTCTTTGAGCGTGGCTGAGTGGCATGTCTGTGGAAAAAATTCTATGAAGTATGGTTGCCTTTTCTTAGTAGGAGGTTATTTAGTTGGTAGCTTATTTAGATGTTCATGAAACTACCACTATGAAATTTTGTTGCTTTGGCTTAGCTAGCACTATGAAATTCTAATGCTTACTAAGTTTATGAAGTTTAATTGACTAATTGTGTTTTCATCCTGTGTTGATCCGCAGATGCAATAATGGCCAAGCTCTTCTCTGGTAAAATATCCAAAAGCCTTTTTCTTCTAGATATGTACTCCTCATTTGTGATGCCTGGAGTAATCTCTCATCAGCTAATAACTGGTTCATCGTACTACAATATTTAAGAGAGAATGAAGATAATCATTTTGGCAACCAGATATAAAAAAATTAAACGCATCAGAAATAGCACGGCGAATGTGAAGAAAATAAGCATGGCCTGTTTCGCCTAATAAGGCTTCTGAGGCAGATTATTAAAGGTATACTAATAAGCTAAAGTAAATTAGTTCATTTGATAAATGCACCTTAGTTTGGGACACTGAGTGAATTCATCTTAGTTTTTTAGATAATGGGGTAAATTCAGGTAAAAAGAGTCACAACTTTTCCATAGTATTTGACAGACTTAATCTTGAAACGAATATGTTGTCTGGCCATGGTTTGATCTAGAAATATCATGGCTACAAAAAGGTAATATCCTATTTAGAGTGTTCGAATAACGATAGTAATAATGGCGTGTAAGAACTCTTACAGAAATGATTTTTTTTTCATAATGAGACAAGCATTATCATTTAATCCAAGGCAACAAGTATATGTAGAAAGTTCGTTGGAGTATTCAGGTATGGAAAAAGGAAAACAGTTACTACTAGCTAAGAGGCACGTTACCACCAGCGACTGGTTCAAAATAATTTTGAGCCATTTGAAACCAATAAAAGCCAACAGCAGATCAGAAGTACAAACACAAGAATATGAATATTACTTCAGCAAGAAAGAATGGTGATCATTTTTACACCAAAACATGAAGCGCCAAATGTATTAATTTACAGGCCAGATAAGTAAGAAATCACGGAGCAGTAACAGCTCAAGGCTATGGAATCAAAGAATGAGGCAGCCTAAAAATGTACCTCTTCGTTGCGACCTGGGAAGCCACTACAATTGAAGTTTTGATGTCAGCTCCTCTCGCAACCCTTTTAGTAACTTGTTTCTTTTCCCAAGACATAGTTGAGCACCTTGTGATCAAGTTCAGCTGTTGAGTGTCAGTACAAGCTAGTTCGCAGAGATCAGGCATCCTATACATGTAAAGCGACGACAGAAATACAGACATTTTAGCTCAGTCAAAATCTCCCAAACTGAAAGCTCATCTAAACTTTTTACAAACTAGCATGAGTTTTACACCAAAGGAGTAAAGTTCCACCTAGGGATAGCATCAAGCAGCCAGTATGCAAAACATTCCTTAACCCCTGCCGGTAAGTATTTAAACAGGCTGCTTCTTGTCCGAAGCATACATTAGCACCATGTTATAGTAATCAACAGCTAACCATTTCTTTCACCAATCTACCATGCGAGGTTCAAGCTTCACATCTCACGTCTATAGATCAGCACTGCAGATCATGACTCGCATCATCTCATAAATCTGAAATTAACTAAAACTTGTACTAGATCTTGTCGACAGATTGCTCTAATCATGGTTTCTGCCGGTCTCCCGCCTCGGCAAAACAACAAACACTTTGTGTGCAACAACCGATTCAGGGTTCTCCCATCTCTAATCACGGTTGCGGGAAGGACACCATCCCACCAGCGTGGCGTCGGAGTAAGTGACACAGAGCAGAGACGCTACAGACCAGGAGGGGTCAAGGGCGTGGGGTCGGAGGAGCAGGAGCACATGGGCTCGAGGAGGGCTCTAATAGCCATGTGCTTGAACGCACATCTGAATTGTCTCCAATGACCTACTACGTAAAAATAACGATAAGTTAGGTGCACAGTAGTAAGTACTGTGTGAACTGTGTGGTTTGTCGTAATGCTGTCAGCTGATGTCTTTCAAGTTTAAGTGAATTCTGAGGAGTTGTAATAAATTTGATGTGAACCAAGTATTACCTCTGTCATTTAGTGGCACTTTGTCCAAGTGCCACAATAGGCATGTCATTTAGTGGCACTTACCATAGTGCCACAATAGGCACGTCAGTTAGTGGCACTTTGACAAAGTGCCACTATAGGTCATGACATTTAGTGACACTTTGGCAAAGTGCCGCTAAATGTCCGGTCTTATAGTGGCACTTTGCCAAAGTGCCACAATAGACATATCATTTAGTGGCATTTTGGCAAATTACCACTATAGGTTAGGACATTTAGTGGCACTTTGTCAAAGCGCCACTAGATGACATGTCTATAGTGGCACTTTGACAAAGTGACACAATAGATTATGTCTATAGTGGCACTTTAAAAGTGCCCCAAAATGTGGTAGTGGGTGTTTCGGGATGGATTTCAGTTTCAATGTAAATGGTTATTGGAGCGCTGTAGCATTTTCTGACAACAATTTCCCTTTGCATTGCGTCGTATCTGTTTTGGCCAGGAAATATGACTCCTGTCCGCGGTTTTGCAACTTGTTTAGCGCGTTTTTCTTGGTTTGTTTTTGGGGTTGCAGCGGACTGTTTCCTGTACTCCAAGTAGACGGATGTATATTCATTTCCACTGCCATAGACAGCCACAGGTAGCACGGGAATCAGCTTTAGGATTTGGCTGTATGTGATAGAGATGTGGGGGGTGCGTAGATTTGTTCCAATTTGATTTTAGATTCTCTTGCAGTTGCACATGCATTGGTTCAGTGTTCGTGCGCTCCAAGAACATCATCGTTGGCTAAACTAGATTAAATCTGACGCCGTACCTATATTTTGAAAACTCTTCATTCGTTTGGTAACCCAATTAATCATGCCCCGGAGCATGTTGACTGCTTCTTCACTACAAGACGTGTGGGTTCCACGATGAAGTAGCCATTTTCCAAAGTAGTCCCGTTCAACTCCCCCGACATTTTTCAAAGCAACACCGGGCGCTGATCGCCACTTATTTGCCAGCGCTGATCACCGAAGCCTCCCGTTCAACTCCCCCGACATTACCAGCGCTGGCTCCATCCAGATACGTTGTACCGCTTGCCAACTTGTGAGAAAGAAAAGTGAAGACAGCGCCATGGTACATTTCCCGATCGATTTGTGAATGCAATATCCCCACGGTGTGCCCTCGGATCATACCCAACAGCCTCCCCTAAATCGGATCGATTTTGATCCTCTTTTAATCCGTTTAGCGTGGTCCGTGGATGGGGGTTGGGCCGGACCACCGATTTGGGATGAAACCATCCCAACGCCCCCCTTAAATTCGGTGCCTCCATTTTCTTTTTCAGTTTTCTCTTATTTCACTTCTCTATCACTACATGATAAAGATAAATAGCAAATAAAGAAGCAATATACATACGGAGATTTCAAGACACATACAAATATTTAAATTACAAATAGTTTAAATTGTTTAAATTTAAACATGCCAACAAAGAGGGAATAGAAGATCACGCCTCGCGGTCCCGAATCTCCTTTTGCCTCTTGATCATCTACCTTTTGCACCGGGTCCATGGAGCTCAAATCAGCCATCATGATCCGGTTCTCCTCGGCCATCATAACAAGCTTGTGCCGGTTCTCCTCGTCCCTCATAGCAACCTTCATGCGGTGTTCCTCGGTCACCAAAGTAAGTTGAGCCTCGTTTCTCTTTGCTTCGGCCATGGCGGCATCCACATCTAGCTTCTGTTTTCGAGCATCAAGGTAGATCTTTGTTCGATCAAGACGTTTTGGGGCAGATTGGCTCATGTCTGTACGTGGCCTTTTGTCATATATTTATAGGGATGTAAGTTACAGCCGTACATGGTATTGCATACACGTTTATAAAGATCTAATACAATATCTAATACACTCCCTCAATCTTAACTGTGGCCTGAAGAATTCAGCAAGTTAAAATTGCGTCTACATCCGTCAAAGAGAGGTTGCGGCAATGGCTTTGTGAAGATGTCAGCTAGTTGATCCTTGGAAGAGATAAACTTGATTTGAAGTAACTTCTGTGCAACACGTTCTCTCACAAAGTGATAATCCACTTCGATGTGTTTCGTTCGGGCATGGAACACCGGATTAGTGGAAAGATATGTAGCACCGATGTTGTCACACCAAAGAACAGGAGGCTGGTCTTGAGAGATTCCCAACTCTCGAAGTAGAGACTCCACCCAGATGAGCTCAGCAGTAGCATTGGCCACAACTTTGTATTCGGCTTCAGTACTACTGCGAGATACTGTCGCTTGTTTGCGAGCACTCCAGGCGATCAGGTTTGGCCCAAAGAACACCGCATATCCCCCCGTGGATCGCCTATCATCAGGATAGTAGTTGGTTTGACAACCGGACTAAAGGCATCCTCATAGTTAAGACCATACCGCTCTTTGAACCCTTTGGCAACCAAGCGTGCCTTGTAGCGCTCAATAGAACCATCCGCATGCTTCTTCACCTTGAACACCCATTTAGAATCCATAATATTAATGCCAGGACGAGGGGGTACCAGATTCCAGGTACCATTCTGACGAAGAGCTCGCATTTCAAGCTCCATAGCAGCACGCCAGTGTGGGATGCCGAGAGTGGCCTGATAGTGACGAGGTTCCACTGTGGGGTAATTGGCGGAGAGGGCGACACAAGCAGCCATCCATGCCACTATGCCATCAGTACGGTCACGAGGCTTGACGATGCCACTGCGGCTGCGAGTGTGAGGCCGCAGAACCACAGGTGCAGAAGGCACAGGAACAACAACCTCATCGTGCGAGGTAGCACTGTGATCAAGCACAACCGAGAAGTCACGCGATCGATCTGGCGAGCGAGGCCCAGGTGACGAGTTGGGCGGCGCGTAGGTATTAGACGCCCGTGCGGGTGACTGCACTCCAGAGCCAGTCGACGGGCCAGAGCGTGGAGAGCCAGCGGGTGGAGAGCCAGGCTGAGCTGGGCCCGATCCGGCTAGCTGCATGCCAGGTGAAGGCATCATAGACGCGGGTGTCGTGCCTGGCGGATGCATCACAGAGGCGGGCACACGCTCAGCTGCATGGGGCATGCACGCGCGCGTGTGACCGTCGTCCTGATCATCCGGCGCATCTAGGAGTTGAAGGCTGGCTCCTCGACCGGTACCTGTGCCATGGTTAGGTAATAACATAGGGGAATATGCAACATCTTCAAACTGGTCAGGCGAAAGTGAAGATGAATGCATGGATGGTGACTCAGATGAATGTAGTGGAAGTTTGGCAAAGGGGAATAGATTCTCATCAAACACAACATCGCGAGAGATATAAACTCGATTAGACGGAACATGAAGACATTTATAGCCTTTATGGAGAGCACTATAGCCAAGAAAAACACACTTCTTGGAATGAAACTCGAGTTTGTGACTATTGTATGGGCGGAGGTGTAGCCAACAAGCACAGCCAAAAACCTTGAAAAATGTGTAATCAGGAACTTCTTGAAAAATACGTTCAAGTGGTGTTTTCATGGTAAGCACACGTGTGGGAAGCCTATTAATCAAGAAACATGCGGTGGAGAAGGCATCACTCCAAAATCGAAACGGAATAGAAGCATGTGCTAGTAACGTTAGACCAGTTTCAACCATATGACGATGCTTGTGTTCAGCTGCACCTTTCTGCTGGTGTGTATGTGGACAAGACACACGATGAGAAATCCCAAGTTTATTAAAGAATGTGTTGAGGTTGCGATACTCACCCCCCAATCAGACTGGACATGAATGATCTTATGCTTGAGGAGCCGCTCAACATGTAATTGAAATTGTAAGAACACATTAAACACATCAGATTTGCGCTTAAGGAGATAAAGCCAAGTAAAACGGCTATAGGCATCAATGAAACTGACATAATAAGTATGCCCACTCACAGAAGTTTGAGCTGGACCCCACAAATCCGAAAACACAAGCTCTAAAGGATGTTTAACCACACGACTCGAAGAAACGAACGGAAGTTGATGACTCTTCCCTTGTTGACAAGCATCACACACTGCTAAAAATTTATTGCTAGACGTAGTGGGAAGTTCATGCCGTTGAAGGACATGACTAACAATCGGAGAGGCCGGATGTCCTAGACGCGAGTGCCAATGAGACGACGAAGTGCGAACACCACTGAAGACCTCAGAAACTTGGGGCGCATCGAAAGCGTACAGCCCCCGACAATATTGACCTCTAAGGAGCACCTCCTTGGTGGTTCGATCCTTGACAAAAAAATAAAACGGGTGAAACTCAACCAAAACATTATTGTCAAGTGTAAGCTTAGGAACTGACAGTAAATTACGAGTAACAGAGGGGACACGAAGGATGTTACGAAGATGCAATCGACGAGATGAATGGGTAGGAAGTGATGCCTGACCAACATGAGAGATGCGCATACCTGACCCATCAGCGGTGTTCACCTTGTCGTGGCCATGGTAGGGCTCCTAGGAGTAGAGCTTGCCAAGCTCGCTCGTCAGATGATCCGTAGCACCCATGTCCATGTACCAAGTGGGATCGATGGGGTAGAAGGGCGTGTGACTTGGCAGAGATCCTTGTGTTGCCATAGCAGCCTGCTTCTCGTTCCCGCGCCCGTCGTTGCCAATGCCAAGAAAATCACGCTTGAAGCGCCGGTGGCAACGTGACGCGAGGTGACCCACAATCCCACATAACTGGCATGTGGGGCGCTGACCACCATGTCGCCCCCCATTGTTGATGAAGGTGGGGGCTGGTACCGGTGGTCGCGGCTGCCAGGGCTGGTTGGGCGGGGGCGGGCGATAACTCCCACCAGGAGTATGGGCACCGGCGGGTGGGCGTGGCGCGACCGGGCGAAAGCCACCACCTCCATGGTGCGCGGCGTTGGCGGACATGTCGGAGTAGGAGGCCACGGCACGACACGCCTCAACGCGTGACTCGGTGGAAAGAAGACGCGCGTAGAGGTCACGTGGCGGCATCGGAGAGTCGCGAAGGCTAACAGCCTCTGCCAGCCCATCGTACTCACCGTCCAGACCGTTGATGACGAATGCGGTGAACTCCTCATCACGCAAGGGCTGGCCAATGGATGAGAGTATGTCCGCCAAGGACTTAATTTTGTTGAAGTAGACGGTGGCGGACATGTCGAGTTTCTTCATATCGCCAAGTTGACGACGAATAGCCATGGAACGAGCAGTGGATTGAGAGGCAAAACTGTTCTCCAAGGTAGTCCAGGCATCAAGTGATGACACGGCGAAGAGGACCAAACCCGCAACCCCCTCAGTGAGGGAAGATTGGATGGCCGACAAGATCGCCTGGTCTTGGGCAACCCAAGTACGGTAGGCTGGGTTGGGGGCTGAGAGCCGAGCACCCGAGGCGGTGACTGCAGGTATGTTAGCCGGTGGACGCGGAAGGCTCCCGTCGATGAAGCCCTCGAGGTGACGGCTGCGTAGAAGCGGAACGATCTGAGCGTGCCAAAACAGGTAGTTGTCCGGCTTGAGGCGGACGATGATCAAGTGCGTCAGCTGGAACGCACCAGGTGCCGCAGCGTCGGCGGCCCCCGACGAGTACGTCAAGGTCTGGCTGTTACGGCTGAACGGAAGCGGGCGTGTTGTAGGGTAGAAGCGGCGCAAAAGTTGCCATCGGTCTGAACTGGGACGGGAACTCAATGGATCGAGTGACAGGAGCCATCTGGCTGGAGGAACCGGCGCCAAGGATGGCCGTGAGGGATGCTAGGATCGACGGCGCCGACAAGGCAGCACCGGAGGCGGGCAAGGCAGTGGAAGAGATCGACGCAGTGCCGGGGAAGGTCATGGCGGCGGCGGCGACTTGCAGGTGGCGGCTGGAGTTTTAGGTTTAGAGAACCTAGTCTGATACCATGTTCGATCAAGACGTTTTGGGGCAGATTGGCTCACGTCTGTACGTGGCCTTTTGTCATATACTTATAGGGATATAAGTTACAGCCGTACAGGGTATTGCATACACGTTTATACAGACCTAATACAATATCTAACAATTTTTAATGCCTCGGTCTTGTCCTTTCATTTCCTCTCCTCCTTCTCGATACTTGCTTTCTCCTTTCCTCCGAGCATCCCCTTGAGTGTTGGTTCTATCACGAGTGTCGAGGCCTCCCGCTTTGCCTCAAGCTTTCTAGATTTGTGCCCCTTCGTTCTCGTGGTGCTTGGACCCCCTTCCGCGTCGCCCACTCCCTCCTCGCTATTGTCTGGGGATTGGGCCCCTTCTTCAAGGTGTTGTAGAGGGATTTTCACTTGGGACAATCCTTGATCTCTTCCCAACAATAGATCAAGGTGACATTATTGGCATGGCAAGCCTTGAAGTATTTCAGCGCTTGAACGATGACGTCGTGGACGCCAGGGCCGCTCTCGGGCCTAGCAATGATATGATCATAGGCGTCATTGAACTTGTTGCACTCCGCTTGGACGCGTATCCATCTCTTGTTTAGAGAGTAGGAGTTGCGGTCTCTATCAATGTTCCACTTCTTCCACTTTGCAGTGTTCATGAAACCATCGGCAAACATTCTTTCAATAAACTTTTACTTTTTGCTGCGCTCAAGTGGCGGGGTTTGGGCACTCGATCATCCAAACCTCGCACAACACATGGTCCATGATCTCCGAGTAGTAGGATGACCTCGGCCGCTTCCCCGTTTCCACAAGCTCCTCATCCCCATATCCATTTCTTGACCCTCGTGGCCATCACCAAACAATGACGCCCCGTAGATGGAAATGCCCCCATATTAGGTGCCCGACTGGGTCTCGCAAATTTCGATGGGTATGGCACAGGTGGAACCCATGATCATGTCGCCCATGGCATCCTCGTTGCGCTGGTAATTCTGCATGTGCACTCCATAATGACAAACAACACTCAACGCACAAAGGATTCGGTTGTGCGAACATACCGGACCGGCTCTGGTCAAGGCGGGCAATTCCTCGAACACGTACCATCCTGTTGGGAATATGCCCTAGAGGCAATCATGTATGATGTAATTCCCATTGTATTCATAAAGTTATTAAGTTGTCCTTGTTTTGAACATCTGATATATGTCATTGAATATGTGATTCGATTGTGGAACTATATATTCATGTTGTTCATACTAGATTGTCCTTGGTCATTTAGGTTGTGCTGGACACACACCCTAGACTAATGTGAGTGTTGGCTGATGACACGGTTCCACTTGTTATGGGCATGGTGATGCCATTCCAACGTTCACGGACTTGGCTAAAGAGTTTAGCAAGTCGGACTGACCCACATTGAGATGCAACGATCAAGTCGTCATTTGCATGTCTCAATCAATGTAATCCTTAGACCTGAGGTTGTCGCACAATCCGAGTTGTGGATCACCGACTTAGGTTCTGTCAAACGTTGTTCTGTGACAAGGCAACTATAAAGGCAGAGTTCGGGTCGAATGAGAAGCAAGCTGTGTGATGTGGATAATCAAGATGGGATTTTGCCCCTCCGAATGGAGAGATATTCTCTGGGCCCTCTCGAGTGATATGATTCAGGAAGCATGGCCATGCGCGACTCAGTTAAGTGTTAACTGTGTCGATTGACTAAGAGTTAGTCAGATGAATCACATATCACGGATCGAGAAGAGAGTTGAGCTATTTAAGGGATGACGATAAATCGCCTATAGCTCGACAAGGTATATCGTGAGGCAAAAAGGACTAAGATGAATATCACATTGAAAGGTATGTCGTCATGACTCAATGGTACTTGGGAGTCGGCACGTTCTGCTAGGAGCCGCTACCGATTGATCGATTGGGAGTTGGACTCCAATCGTGTCCAAGTCGCCATGAGCCTGCAGGGTCGCACACTTAAGAGCGGGAGCAAGTATTGGTTGGGTTGGACCCGAACCGGAAATGGACTGAGTTAGTGAGTCGGACTCACAGAGGGAATGGGCCACAAGTGTTGTGCAGCCCATTACCATACGCTATATAAAGATGGGCGCAGGTTGCCCAGCGGGCACGTTAGTCCACTCTCCCATGCGTTGGGAACCCTAGCCCCACTCAGTCCAGCCGCCGCACCGGACCTAGCAGTCCGCCGTCGGATCTCCTCCTCGTACGTGTGGATACCGGCAGATGTGCTGTACGTTCAGCACTTCGACGTTCGAGGGATTGGATCGGCCGGACCGGATCGTGGGACTGCACTGCCTCGACGCGCTTCACCGATAATCCGCAACCGCGCGTCTAGTGGTAATCATCGTGGCCTTCTACCTCGGCTAGATCTTGGGAATATCGCGTAGGAAAAGTTTTCGTTTATCTATACGCGTCCCAACACATCCTTGGGGCATGTTACTCGCAGGCACCATCCGAGGCGCTTTGCTGTGGATTAGCGGGTTGTCGTCAGTCCCATGAGTCGCTTCAAACAACACAAGGGCCACGTTGAGATCGATGGGTGACGGCGCAGTCGCAAAGGGTTGAGAGGTGATCTCCGGCGACGTATCCTCTGATGACAACACAAGGCGCGATGTGGCCGGCCCGAACTGCGGCGTGGTCGGGAATACGCACGGCGGTGTGGCCTACGATAGGGCTGGCGACCCCGAGAGCGGCGGCCTAGCCGCGGAAGAAACCAAGCTCAAGGAAGGCACCGGCATGCACAGACGGAGTGACATGGGCATGATGACACCGTAGGTCTCCCCCTGCATCATGATGACTCCCATGGGAGCGGCATTGGCGCTGCTATTGGCATGCCTGCCTTTTTTTTTGAGAAACACAGTACAAACGCAAGCGCTCGTATACACGCGCATACACTCACCCTATGAACGCACACACGCACACCCTACCCCTATGAGCATCTCCAAGAGACTGAGCCGGCGGGCCTTGAAATTGACGAAGTCAACACAGACGCCTCGCTGTCGACGGGAACGTCGCCTCCCACTGAAAGAATATTCCGCCTAAATACAACACACAAGTGTCAAACCTGGAGTTTGAACTCTGGTGGGCTGGAGGTACAACCAGCCTCCTAACCATCCAACCACGGGTTGGTTTACCGGGGGTATGCCCTTAGACTGGAGAGAGACCTTGCGGAAGTTTCTTGTCACGGTCGTCTACTTCCCGCGTACGGTGACTCCGCAAAGGATCCTTTTTTCCTGTTAAATAGCCGGTAGAAACCACGGAGCCCTTTCGATTAGCATCGTCGTTCTGCTTGCTCAGAAAAGAAAAAGGCATCGTCATTCTGGGTAGAACACACACAGACATGGCTGGCCATGCGTTATTGAGCGGGCTAGAGAGCGCGGCGACGGTGGCGCAGTTGGTCGGGGTGGACGCCAGTGGGCTCATCTCCAAGATCAAGCAAGCGGCGGTTACGGCACACCAGAACAAGGAGGACTGCAAGCTCCTGGCGATCCGGGTCGACATGATCTCGGATCTTCTGCCGGGTGTGCAGGATCCGGAGGCAAAGCGGTCGCTGGCCGTCCTTGAAGCCGCGCTCAGAGAGGCGCACGAGCTCGTCCAGTCCTGCCAGGAGAGAGGCCGGACCTACGGCTTCTTGACGGCCAACAGGCAGGCCTCCAAGTTCAAGAACGTCCAGGGCAAGATCGACTCCATCCTCATCCTCTTCCCGATGATCAACAATATCGGCCTAGCCCGCCGCCTCGACGGAACGGGAAGTGTCACGGCTCTGAATCACGCCCAGTCCTCCGACTCCGCGGCTTCTCAGGAGGAGTCGGAGGGGGGCGAGAAGTTCACGCTGCCGGAGATCACGGATGCGACCGACAACTTCGCCCTCGTCATCGGCGAAGGCGACTCCGGAACGGTGTACAAGGGCAAACTCCACGACGGGCGTGAGGTGGCCGTCAAGCACCTCAAGGACGGGCTGCGATGCGCGGAGGTCACGTTCGGCACGGAGCTCGCCATTCTCCACCCGGTCCGGCACCAGCACGTCGTCCGCCTCCTGGGCTCCTGCGCAGAGGGCGCTGAGCGCCTGCTCGTCTACGAGCACATGGACAACGGCACGCTCAGAGACCACCTGGACGCGTCCACGGACCCGGCGCCGTCATCTTGGAACTGGAAAACGCGCGTCGATGTGCTGTTGGGCGCGGCGGTCGCCATCAAGCACCTCCACTGCAGCGCCGAGCCGCTGCTCATCCACAGCAACGTCACCTCGTCCAACATCCTCCTTGACCGGAGCTGGACGCCGCGCCTGTCGGGCTTCGGCGCGTCGGTCTGGCGATCGCCGGACGAGGAGTCCCAGGCCGTGGACGTCGTCCACACCTACGGGTACGCCGACCCGGAGTACTCCAACACAGGCCGTCTGAAACCGGCGAGCGACGTGTACAGCCTGGGCGTGGTGATCCTCGAGGTGTTGACCGGGAAGAAGCCGGCAGTGGAGACCGATGCGAAGCTGGTGTCCTGGGCGCTACCGAGCATTCAGGCCGGGAAACTAGGCGACGTGCTTGACAGGCGACCAGCGTCGAAGCCAACTCCGCGGCAGCACGAGGCGCTGCAGCTGCTAGCGAGCACGGCGGAAAGCTGTTTGTTGCCGGATGGGGATAACCGGCCGGGCATAGCGGGCGTCGTGTCAAATCTCGAGAAGGCGCTCCAGCTCATGTGCAGAGATAAGCTTAAGCTTTGATTTGGCCGATCCATGACTTGGAGTCAGTCAGAGTGTTGGCTGATTTGGACGTACGATGACTTGGAGTCAAGGTTTTGTTTTGTACGTGTTCCTTCGCAACAATGTGTCAGTGTGGCTGTGCTGCTTTCCTTCTTGTAATTGTCATGTCTAAATAGACATTGACGTTTTTTTTTTTTTTTTTTTTTTTTTTTTTTGAAGAAGAGAGTTCACACTCTCCGGTATCTACTGTATTAATAGAAACCACTATCACCCCAGTGCACCCTCCGTTTAAAAAAATGAAAAAAACTATTTGGAAGTTTCTAAAAAATGAAAATTATTTCGAGTTAATCATGAATTCTCTTTTTTATCAAAACATATCTTATTTCTAGCATTTGAAATGGTCCAAAGCACAGCCGATCCTGGCCAACACCATTTTCTTTGACGAAACTACGCAACCATACGCCGAATAACTCTTGGACATAGGTCTCTTTCCAAAGTAAAAAATCACATTGCATTCTGCTCCATATCAATCTAGCAACAAAGCAAGACAGAAATAGATGTTCAATAGTTTCAACCACAAAAATAGCAACTGTTAGAGGGATTTGGGTGCATCGATGATTGCATTAACTGATCGTGCACATGGCACATATATAGCTACAAAGGGTGTGACCGGGTCTAGTCTCCCAATAAATACAGCGGGAGAGAGACGCTATAAGTACATCGTACAAGCCCTAACCTATACACGTATAAACATGTTCAACAACAACTAGTATCCATAGTTTAAAAAATCAGACCGGAATGTCGGTTGAACCAGAGGCGGCATAGGCGAACCGGGAAAAACAGTCCCAACGACTGTCTAACCGGTCACTACGGGAGAGCAACGAAACGCCGACGGCCAGTTCATATGCCGACGGCCAAAGATCGGGCCCGTCGGCGTATTAACTGAAATTGGCCAGCCCCCTGCGTCGCCGTCGGCGTACAGGATTTTACCCCCGAGGGGGCCTGTCGGCGTATCACCCCCCGTCGGCGTATAGGATTTTTCCACAGGCCACATGGCGAATTCGTTACGGAATATATACGCCGACGGGGCACCCATCGGCCTATATATATATATATTTTTTTTTTTTTTTGAGTTTTTTTTGCAGTTGAACTATGTATTAGATTAATTTATTTTCATATATACAGTTAATGTAGTTATATTTTAAAATATATTGGAATGGTCAGCACCTTCTAAATTTGATATCTCACCACCTGCATAAAATAACGGCGCGAATCCGGAACGTGACCCTACAACATAAATATAAAATAAATAAATAAACATACATATATAAAAAAAAAAATATATATATATAATATAAATATGTAATATATAGCTCTAGGTTCCGAATCCCCTCTGTTAGGAAAACACTATTAACATGCGCTTGCGTCGTGTACCCCCTTAGAAGGGTATCAAAAGGGGGTGAACAGTAGAACCTCAACTTATTTTATGCATAATTAGGTCATAAAATATGTGAAGATAAATTTTTACCAAGGATTCTATAAGATTCCCTCGGGTACATCCTCTGTGAGAGATCCGCGGTTTTCGGACCCCACGAATAGGCTGAAACTCCCTTGTCGGACGAAATATCGGGAATCTTTCGAAGACTTGTGTTCTACCTTTGTGTTTTGTGTTCCTATGACCTACCCTAACACAACCAAACAACTGATTCCACATTGCTACCCTCTTTTCACGCCGTTATCGAGTGTATTCGTATAAGTCCGGTATTTCTCCAGCGGGTCTAGTGTTTCACCGGAGGGGGCTACGGAGCGTCCGAATCCCAACACAAGCTGGGGGTGTCATACTTTGTTAGTATAGGTGTGTTGTGTGCTTTGGATGACAAAGATTGTACTCCGGAGTAAGACCCGCTTCATGGGCATCCACTTCTCACTATGGAGTTTACATGCGCTTATAGGCTAAAACTCCCGTATCAGACGAAACATCAGGAATCTTCCGAAGAGTTGTGTTCTACCTATGTGTTTTGTGTATGGACTACCCTAACACAACTATGCAAATGGTTCCATATTGCTACCCACTTTCGACGCCGTTAACACGTGTATCCGATTAAGTCCGGTATTTCTCCAACAGGTCCAGGGTTTCACCGCAGGGGACCTCTAGAGCATTCGGATCCCAACACTATCTAGGGAGTGCCATACCATGTTAGTATAGGTGTGTTGTGTGCTTTGTATGGCAAAGATTGCACTCCGGGGTGTGACCCGCTTTACCGGCATCCACTTCTCTATAGTGAGTTTACATGCGCTTATAGTGTGAAACTCCCGTATCGGACGGGACATCGGGAATCTTCCGAAGAGTTGTGTTCTACCTATGTGTTTTGTGTTCCTATGGCCTACCCTAACACAACCAAACAACTAGTTCCACAATGCTACCCCCTTTTGACGTTGTTACCACGTGTATCCGTATAAGTTCGGTGTTTCTCCAGCGGGTCTAGGGTTTCACCGGAGGGAGCTCCGGAGCGTCCGGATCCCAACACAAGCTAGGGGGTGCCATACCATGTTAGTATAGGTGTGTTGTGTGCTTTGGATGGCAAATATTGCACTCCGGGGTGTGACCCGCTTCATCGGCATCCACTTCTATATAGTGAGTTTACATGCGCTTATAGGTTTAAACTCTCGTATTGGACGAGATATCGGGAATCTTCCGAAGAGTTGTGTTCTACCTATGTGTTTTGTGTTCCTATGGCCTACCCTAACACAACCAAGCAACTAGTTCCACATTGCTACCCCCTTTTGACGCCGTTAACACGTGTATCCGTATAAGTCCGGTATTTCTCAAGCTGGTCTGGGGTTTCACCGGAGGGGGGCTACGGAGCGTCCGGATCCCAACACAAGATAGGGGGTGCCATACCATGTTAGTATAGTTGTGTTGTGTACTTTGGATGGGAAAGATTTCACTCTGGGGTGTGACCCGCTTCACCGACATCCACTTCTCTATAGTGAGTTTACATGCACTTATACGGTGAAACTCCCGTATCGGACGAGACATCGGGAATCTTCCGAAGAGTTGGGTTATACCTATGTGTTTTGTGTTCCTATGGCCTAACCTAACACAACAAAGCAACTAGTTCCACATTGCTACCCATTTTCAACGCCGTTACCGCGTGTATCCGTATAAGTTCGGTATTTCTCCAGCGGCTCTAGGGTTTTACCGGAGGGGGCTCCGGAGCGTCCGGATCCCAACACAAGAGAGGGGGTGCCATACCATGTTAGTATAGGTGTGTTGTGTGCTTTGGATGGAAAATATTGCACTCTAGGGTGTGACCCGCTTCGCCGGCATCCACTTCTCTATAGTGAGTTTACATGCGCTTATAGGGTGAAACTCCCGTATCGGACGGGACACCGGGAATCTTCTGAAGAGTTGTGTTCTACCTATGTGTTTTGTGTTACTATGGCCTACCCTAACACAGCCAAGCAACTAGTTCCACATGTCTACCCTTTCGACGCCGTTAACGCGTGTATCCTTATAAGTCCGGTATTTCTCCATCGGGTCTAGGGTTTCACCAGAGGGGAGCTCCAGAGCGTCGGGATCCGAAAACAAGCTAGTGGGTGTCATACCATGTTAGTAGAGGTGTGTTGTGTGCTTTGGATGGCAAATATTGCACTCCGGGGTGTGACCCGCTTCACGGGCATCCACTTCTCTATAGTGAGTTTACATGCGCTTATAGGGTGAAACTCCTGTATCGTACGGGACATCGGGAATCTTCCGAAGAGTTGTGTTCTACCTATGTGTTTTGTGTTCCTATGGACTACCCTAAAACAACCAAGCAACTAGTTCCACAATGCTACCCCCATTTGACGCCGTTAATGCGTGTATCCGTACAAGTCCGGTATTTCTCCAGCGGGTCTAGCGTTTCACCGGAGGGGGGCTTCGGAGCGTCCGGATCCAAAAACAAGCTAGAGGGTGCCATAACATGTTAGTATAGGTGTGTTGTGTGCTTTGGATGGCAAAGATTGCACTACGGGGTGTGACCCGCTTCAACGACATCCACTTCTCTATAGTGAGCTTACATGCGCTTATAGGCTGAAACCCGTGTCGGACGAAACATCGGGAATCTTCCGAAGAGTTGTGTTATACCTATGTGTTTTGTGTTCCTATGTACTATCCTAAGACAACCAAGCAACTAGTTCCATAATGCTACCCTCTTTCGACGCGCGTGTATCCGTATAAGTCCGGTTTTTCTCCAGCGGGTCTAGGGTTTCACCGGATGGGGGCTCCGGAGCATCCGGATCCCAACACAATATAGGGGGTGCCATAAAATGTTAGTATAGGTGTGTTGTGTGCTTTGGATGGAAAATATTTCACTCCGGGGTATGACCCGCTTCGCTGGCATCCACTTCTCTATAGTGAGTTTACATGCGCTTATAGGCTGAAACTCCCGTATCGGACGAAACATCGGAAATCTTCCGAAGAGTTGTGTTCTGCCTATATGTTTTGCATTCCTATGGCCTACCCTAACACAACCAAGCAACTAGTTCCACAATGCTACCCCATTCGACGACGTTACCACGTGTATCTGTATAAGTCCGGTATTTCTCCAACGGGTCTAGGGTTTCACCGGAGGGGGGGTGGGCTTCGGAGCGTTTGGATCCCAAAACAAGCTAGGGGGTTCCATACCATGTTAGTATAGGTGTGTTGTGTGCTTTGGATGGAAAAGATTGCACTCTGGGGTATGACCCGCTTCGCCGACATCCACTTCTCTATAGTGAGTTTACATGGGCTTATAGGCTGAAATTCCCGTATCGGACGAAACATCGGGAACTTCCGAAGGGTTTTGTTCTACCTATGTGTTTTGTGTTCCTATGGCTCACTCTAACACAGCGAAGCAACTAGTTACACATTGCTACCCCATTTCGACTCCGTTACCGCGTGTATCCGTATAAGTTCGGTATTTCTCCAGCGGGTCTAGGGTTTCACCGGAGGGGGCTCCGGAGCGTCGGGATCCCAACACATGATAATTCCAGTATCGGTTCTTTAAGCACCAGATACTTATATATTATATAAAGCAATTCCAAACATTCTCAATCGATCTTCGCTTCTTGCTCTGAAGGCCAATTGTTTGTTCAAACAGTGAGGTAGGGGTAACTTAGAAAAGGATAGTACTTAATTGAAATTGACTATTAAATCGATGTAGAAACTCTACCACAACGAAAATTATTTTGGATCCCTTTCTGAATTATATAGTCTTTAAATACGTATAGTTATACTTTTTCTCTGCGAATAATGTAAAAGCACATACTAAAAATCTTTGTCACAAGAAACATGATGCCCTGGCATTTGCGAGGGCCACCTGGCTAGTTTGAACAACAATGCTACTCGTGAAATTGATGAAATTTTTTCTGTTTATGTGCGTGAAGATCTTAAAACTTTAAACAGTTGTGAGTCTCCTACATATTCTAAAAACATACTAATAATATTTGATAGTTTGGTGTTTTCTGGCCTTTTTCGTGGTAAGTTGCTAACTGGTTTAGTTAGCAAGACATTTCTGCCTTTCATGGATCTCGATAAATGATTACTGGGACATTGAACAAGACTCAATATTTTGTCCAATTTCTTGGTGCTTACCTGTACGTGGGGCCTAGTGCATACATGAGAGGCTCTATAACAGTTAGTGGACATATCGAAATTCATCGTTTACACGTTTTTAGCGATTTAAACGCTCTATAACATATGGTTTTGGGGTCTGATTTTCATGTCTGCAGTTATATCTCGTGAACAGTTAGTAAGAAGTCAGAAAATTTTACCGTTTTGCTTTTTGTGTCTTTTAATGGATATAGGCACACAGATTTAGGGTTTGTGACATTTATTTAGGATCAATTGAAAATACGTCAGAAAGGCGGAAAAACATCCTAGCGGCTGTTTCAAACGAGCTGACAGACTGGGCTTGCATGTCCACGAAGCATGCTACAAGCCTTAGGCCTGGGCATTAAAGTTCAAGCCCATAATTAATCACCATGTGTAGTTTTTTTTTGCCCAATTCTTCTTCGGTTCTTCTTTTTTGGCTCTTTTTTTGGCACTTCCCCAACACACATGTAACCACGCATGTATAACACGTAATATAAGGTCTTGTGACGTTTATTTAGGCTCGATTAATTGATCCTAATATAGTGTTATTGGGACATCGTTTTCATGTTTTCATGGGCTCCGTTTAGGTGTCTCGAGATGAATTTCAGTTTCAGTGTAAATGGTTATTGGAGTGTTGTAGCATTTTCTGAAAACAATTTCCCTTTGCTCACTAGTGGAAACACCCCCTTTCATTTTGTGTCAGAAATGGCATTAGTCCCGGTTGGACCAAAAACCGGGACCAATGCTATGTATTGGTCCCGGTTTTTGCCGCCAGGGCAGCAGAAATCGCCTCAGGGGCATTGGTCTCGGTTTCTTAGCGGGCATTCGTCCCGGTTTGTGGTATGAATTGGGACCAATGCCTCGCCACATGCCCCGTGGCACGCGCAAGGGCATTGGTCCCGGTTCATGCCACAAACCGTGACGAATGCCCCCCTTGCCTATATATACTGCCTCCCAGCTCCCATTCCCTCTGTTTTTTTTTGCTTGGAGGAGTGAGAGAGGTGGGTGCTAGTGTGTGTTCTTTTACTATGCACTCGAGGTGTTCGACGAAATACCCGAGCCACACTTATGTTCACATATAATGGTATCTTCGACCGAGGTTAGAAAACTTGTCCTTTTCATCTTAATGTGATACAAAAAAAAGTTATATTTGTCGATGTACTATGGTCATTTCGCTATAGAAGATGTTATTGTAATGTTTTTTCTGATAAACTTAATTATACGATGCAGATGGATTCACGACAACGATGTATGTATGGTGACCGACGCACTTCCGAGTATAGGGCAAGACTGGTAAATTTCTCGGTGTAGCTCAGGCTCACAAAGAGAATGGCTTTATGTGTTGCCCATGTGTTGATTGTCAGAACGTCAGGGAGCACTCTTCCTCGAGAGTCCTTCACAGCCACCTGCTTCGGAGAGGTTTCATGCCCAGCTATAATTGTTGGACCAAGCATGGAGAAAGAGGGGTTGTGATGGAAGACAATGAAGAAGAAGAGGATCCTATGTTCCCTGAATACGGTGATACTGCAGTGGAAGATAATGCAGACGAAGGAGGTGGTCAAGAACGGGCATTAGATGAGCCCGATGATGATCTTGGTCAAGTTATTGCTGATGCATGGGAAGACTGCGAAAGTGAATTGGAGAGGCTGAAGTTGGACGACATGTTACAGGATCACAAAAAGTTGTTGTACCCAAATTGTGAAGATGGCAGCACAAAGCTCGGTATCACACCCGAGTTGCTAAAATGGAAGGCACAGAACGGTGTGACTGACAAGGCATTTGAGATTTTACTTCAAATAATGAAGCCGAAGCTTCCAAAGGATAACGAATTGCCTGACAGTACGTACGAAGCAAAGAAGACTCTCTGCCCTCTAGGATTAGATGTGCAGAAGATACATGCATGCATTGATGACTGCATCCTCTACCGCGGTGAGAAGTACGAGAATTTGGATAAATGTCCGGTATGCATTGCACTGCAACATAAGATTAGGCCAGATGACCCTGGCGATGTTGATGGCGAGCCACCCCGTAAGAGGGTTCCTGCAAAGGTGATGTGGTATGATCCTATAATACCACGGTTGAAACGGCTGTTTGGAAACAAAGAGCATGCCAGGTTGTTGCCATGGCACAAACAAGACCGTAAGAAAGACGAAATTGAGACACGTCGCTGATGGGTCGCAGTGGAGAAAAATTGAGAGAGACTTCCCGGACATTACGGGGAGGGAAGAAACTTATGATTTGGTCTAAGTACAGATGGCTTTAATCCTTTCGGGGAGCAGAGCTCCAGTCATAGCACCTGGCCTGTGACTCTATGTATCTACAACATTCCTCCTTGGTTGTGCATGAAGCGCAAGTTCATTATGATGCCAATGCTCATCCAGGGTCCGAGGAAACCCGGCAACGACATTGATGAGTATCTAAGGCCATTAGTGGAAGAACTCTTATAGTTGTGGGGAAAACCAGGTGTACGTGTGTGGGATGAGAACAAACAAAAGCCATTTGACCTACGGGCGCTGCTTTTCGTAACCATCAATGATTGGCCTGCTCTTAGTAACATTTCCGGACATACAAACAAGGGATACACTGCATGCACAAACTGTTTAGGTAAGACTCATAGTGTATATTTGGATAAATGTAAGAATGTTGTATACCCGGGGCATCATAGATTTCTTCCGATCAAGCATCCCGTAAGAAAGAAAGGAGGGAAGCATTTCAGAGGTGAGGAAGATAGCCGGAAGAAGCCTGACCTCCATAGTGGTAATGATGTATTCGATATGGTTAAGGACCTAAAAGTAATATTTGGGAAGGGTGATGGCAGCCAGCATGTTCCGAACAGCCCTGATAAGCGCGCACCCATGTGGAAAAAGAAATCTATATTTTGGGAGCTACCCTATTGGAAAGTCCTAGAGGTCTGCTCTTCAATCGACGTGATGCACGTGGCGAAGAATCTCTGCGTCAACCTGCTATGCTTCCTGGGCGTGTATGGGAAGTCAAAAGATACGCTAGAAGCACGGGAGGACCAGCAACGTATGAAACACCCAAGCAACAAGCACACAGATACAAGGCGCCATTACTTAAGCAGCTACACTCTTACCAAAGCAGAGAAGGAAATATTTTTTTAAGTCCTTTACAGTATCAAGGTGCCGTATGGCTTCTCGTCGAATATAAAGAGGATAATAAATATGGCAGAGAAAAAATTCCAAAACCTGAAGTCTCATGACTGCCACGTGATTATGACGAAGTTGCTTCCGATCGCATTGAGGGGGCTTCTACTGGAAAATGTTCGAGTACCCATTGTGAAGCTATGTGCATTCCTCAATGCAATATCTTAGAAGGTAATCGATCCAGAAAGTCTCGCAATATTACAGAGGGATGTGGTCCAGTGTCTTGTTAGTTTTGAGTTGGTGTTCCCACCATCCTTCTTCAACATTATGACGCATCTCCTGGTTCACCTATGTGAATAGATTCCTATTCTCGGTCCGGTATTTCTACACAATATGTTCCCCTTTGAAAGGTTCATGGGAGTCTTGAAGAAATATGTTCATAACCGTGCTAGGCCAGAAGGAAGCATCTCGAAGGGCTATGGAATAGAGGAGGTCATTGGGTTCTGTGTTGACTTTATTCCCGACCTTAAGACGATTGGTGTTCCTGAATCGCGGCATGAGGGGAGACTGAGGGGAAAAGGAACACTGGGAAAGAAAAACAATGATACCCAGGGACGGGAATTCTTTCACTAAAGCACACTACACAGTGCTACAAAATTCCACCTTCGTGGCTCCGTATCTCGAGGAACACAAGAATATTGTACGCTCCATAAACCCGGGGAAAGATGACTCATGGATTAAACGCAAACACATGGAGACTTTCGGAAGTTGGTTGCAAACACGTCTTATAAATGACACCATTGTTGAAGATCAGCTGTACATGTTGGCAGGGTCACCATCTTCGACTATTGGTAGTTTCAAGGGTATGAGATAAATGGGAATACATTTTACACGATCGCCCAAGATAAGAAGAGCACCAACCAACACAGTGGTGTCCGCTTTGATACAACAAACGAGAATGGAAAAAATGACACATACTATGGTTACATAAAGGAGATATGGGAACTTGACAATGGACCTTCTTTTAAGGTCCCTTTGTTTAAGTGCAAATGGGTCAACCTGAATGGAGACGGGGTAAAGGTAGACCCGCTGTACGGAATGACAACAGTGGATCTCAACAATATTGGTTACAATGACGAACCATTCGTCCTAGCCAATGATGTGGCTCAGGTCTTCTATGTGAAGGACATGTCCTCCAGACCGAAAAAAGAAAAAAAATAAGAAAACAAATACATCATACGATGAGCCAAAGTGTCACATAGTTCTTTCAGGAAAAAGAAACATTGTGGGAGTCAAGGACAAGACACACATGTCATAAGATTATAATAAGTTTGTTGAAATTCCGCCCCTTCACAGCGAAAGCTGACCCAACCATCCCGTTAAATACTGAAGATGCTCCATGTTTACGGCCGAAGCGATCATAAGCAAGGGACATAGGGTTCATGGACCATCTCTACACGAAGAAAATTCAGAAGACTAGATAGGGATGTTGTTGGTGATGTGTAATAATAAACATTCTAGGGTTTCGGTTGAAATGACGGGTGTTATGGTCAAATACATGGCATAGTTTGTTATAGTGAGCCCATATTGCACACAAACATGCATCTTGGAAGCACAGACAATGTTGACGAATGAAGTCTTTTTTAACTGAATAAAAAAAAGCATTTTCCATTTTCTGAGTGTCCGAAATGGTTTTTTTTGTGAAGGACCTACCACAAACATGTTGCAAAACTTGGGGTATTAATTTTTTAAACATGCTAGGACATGTGATATGCACAAATAATAACCTTGTTTTCTAATAAAAGATTTCCATCCACCACTTTTAAAAATAACAAGTTTCTGCCCATTCAAATGGAAATGGGACAAATTTGAACTACATGTGCCTCGTAATTTGTTCATGATTTTTTGCAAAAATCATTTTTAGGTACTCAACTACCTATTTCAATAGAGATCCACAATGAGTTGCTGAATATACAACCCCTAGGTACGAACGGTCATGCCCTCCGTCTTGACTTTCTCCTAAAACGGGCTGAGAAAATTCCAGAAAATTAAAAAAACCCTAAATAAGGCGAGACCTTCGTGTTGTGTCATTAAATATGTCCTAGTATCCACCAAAAATAATAAACTTGGAATACGATAATTTTGTTGAAAAAGTTTTCACCAAAAAACAGCTATCTCCTCCTAACATTCTAGGGTTTCGGTTGAAATGACGGGTGTGATGGCCAAATACATGCCATATTTTGTTATAATGAGCCCATATTGGACACAAACATGCATCTTGGAAGCACGAACAATGTTGACGAAGGAATTTTTTTTTACTGGATAAAAAAACCATTTTACATTTTCGTAGTGTCAGAAATGGGTTTTTTTTGTGAAAGAGCTACCACAAACATGTTGCAAAACTTGGGAGATTAATTTTTAAACATGCTAGGACATGTGATATGCACAAATAAACAACTTTTTTCTAATAAAAGATTTCCATCCACCTCTTTTGAAAATAACAAGTTTCTGCCGATTCAGATGGAAACAGGACAAATTTGAACTACAGGTGCCTCGTAATTTGCTCATAAATTTTGGAAAAAATAATTTTTAGGTACTCAACTACCTATTTCAATAGAGATCCACAATGAGTTGCTGAATATACAACCCCTAGGTACGAACGACCATGCCCTCTGTCTTGACTTTCTCCTAAAACGGGCTGAGAAAATTCCAGAAAATTTTAAAAAACCCTAAATAAGGCGAGACCTTCGCATGGTGTCATTACATATGTCCTAATATCCACCAAAAATAATAAACTTGGAATACGACAGTTCTGTTGAAAAAGTGTTCACAAAAACAGCTATCTCCTCCCAACATTCTAGGGTTTCAGTTGAAATGACGGGTGTTATGGCCAAATACATGGCATAGTTTGTTATAATGAGCCCATATTGCACACAAGCATGCATGTTGGAAGAACGGACAATGTTGATGAAGGAAGTTTTTTTTAACTGAATAAAAAAACCATTTTCCATTTTCGGAGTATTAGAAATGGGTTTTTTTATGAAGGACCTACCACAAACATGTTGCAAAACATGGGGGATTAATTTTTTCAAACATGCTAGGACATGTGATATGAACAAATCAACAACTTGTTTTCTAATAAAAGATTTCCACCCACCTCTTTTGAAAATAACAAGTTTCTGCCGATTTAGATGGAAACGGGACAAATTTGAACTAAAGGTCCCCCGTAATTTGCTCATGAATTTTGGCAAAAATCATTTTTATGTACTCACCTACCTATTTGAATAGAGATCCATAATGAGTTGTTGAATATACAACCCCTATGTACGAACGGTCATGCCATCCGTCTCGACTTTCTCCTAAAACGGGCTGAGAAAATTCCAGAAAATTCGAAAACCCCTAAATAACGTGAGACCTTCGCATGGTGTCATTACATATGCCCTAGTATCCACCAAAAATAATAAACTTGGAATACGACAGTTCTGTTGAAAAAGTGCTCACAAAAAACAGCTATCTCCTCCTAACATTCTAGGGTTTCGGTTGAAATGACGGGTGTTATGGCCAAATACATGGAATAGTTTGTTATAATGAGCCCATATTGCACAAAAACATGCATCTTGGAAGCACACACAATGTTGACAAAGGAAGTTTTTTTAAACTGAATAAAAAAAACCATTTTCCATTTTCGGAGTGTCAGAAATGGGTTTTTTTGTGAAGGACCTACCACAAACATGTTGCCAAACTTGGAGGACTAATTTTTTAAACATGATAGGACATGTGATATGCACACATCAACAACTTGTTTTCTAATAAAAGATTTCCATCCACCTCTTTTGAAAATAACAAGTTTCTGCCGATTCAGCAGGAAACGTGAAAAATTTGATCTACATGTGCCTCGTAATTTGCTCATGAATTTTGGCAAAAATCATTTTTAGGTACTCAACTACCTATTTCAATACAGATCCACAATGAGTTGCTGAATATACAACCACTAGGTACGAACGGTCATGCCCTCCGTCCTGACTATCTCCTAAAACGGGCTGAGAAAAATCCAGAAAATAAAAAAAACCCTAAATAACGCGAGACCTTCACGTGGTGTCATTACATATGTCCTAGTATCCACCAAAAATAATAAACTTGGAATACGACAATTCTGTTGAAAAAGTGTTCACAAAAAACAGCGCTCTCCTCCTAACATTCTAGGGCGCGGGAGTTGTGCCGCGTGGCCGCGAGCGCACGGTATAAAATTCCACGCCTCGAGCGTCTTCTCCTCTCCACGCGTCCACTCCTCTACCTCTCCCCTCTCCACGCACCGCCGCGCCGCCGCCATGCCTCCGAGGAGTGACAGCACCACCGGCTTCCACGGCGGCCGTGCGCGGCAAAACGGAATGTTCACCGCGGAGATCCGCTATGGGGATGAACGCATCCCCCTCGGCTCCTTTGTGACGGCGGCAGAGGCCGCCCGCGCCTGAGACGCGGAGGCCTGACGCCTCAACCGCCCGCGATCACTGATGAATTTCAACGACTACCACACCCTCTAGAAAGCGGAGGCCAGGGCCACCTCCGCCACCACGTGTTTCAAGGCCTAGTCGACACCGGGGATGAGCACGCTGTCCGCGAGTATTACGCGAACAATCCGGAGCGGGCGGAGCGCCGCCTCAAACGCCACCTCACGTTAGAGGCCGTCTGGGAGGCGAGGACGAAGACGCTGCAAGAGCTCCGCCGGACCGACCACGCCGGCGAAGTCTGGGCCTCCCACAATCCGAGGTGGGGGCCTATCTCGGACACGATATCGTGCACCTCCGACGATGACGAGGAGGTAACCGACGAGTTCGCCGCCGATGACGACCAGGAGGAGGTCACCGATGAGTTCCCCGACGACGAGGAGTAGTGTTTGTCTGTTTTCTGTTTTTAATAAAAGAATTTGTATTCCGGCGAACTGCAGCGCGCTAGCGCGTCTGTTTTCTATTTTTAATAAAAGAGCTAGAAAGAAACACACCCCAGATCCAACGACTCACAAGAGCTAAGATTAGGGAGGAGGCCGGTACATCTGGATAGATAAACAAGGCAGTACATAATGGCAAGAGTGGATCTGATCTGCTTGTCATACTCCTGCCTAGGCCTATAGTACTCCGACTCGTAGTCGTCGTAGTCGTTGCTGTCGTCGTCACTATCGTCGGACGGTGCTCGGGGAGTGACCCTCGGAGGATCAGGACTCCTGTACTGTGCGTGAGGGTAGCGCAGGCGGGGGTTATCACCGGTCCTGATGTAGTTCATGACGCTCTAAAGAGTCCGTCCTCCGCGCCACCACAGTTGACGACCGGCCTCGTTGAATTCGAAGGAGGCGGGCCGTTCTCCTCGTACCTCGTGAGCTCCCTCTCATGCCGATTAATGAAGAAGGCGTCCCAAGTAGGGCGGTAATCGGGATTCCAACGGGGATCCCTATGCTGCTCCGGCGTGAGCTCGTGGTAGTAGTGGTTCGTGATGGCCGTCCGACGCGCCACACCTTGAGGAACAGGAGGGACCGGCACTCCTCCGGCGCTCAACATCCAACCGGCGGGGACGCTATAGCCAGGCGGGCAGGGGTAGTTCGAGGCGGAAAGCGCCTCCACCTGCAGGAAGGTTAGAGTGGGTACGGTAGAAGCCATGGGAGAGTGGTGAGGTTGCATATGTGAGGGAGCCAATGGTGGCAATGCATACATATATATAGTGAGAAGAAACAGACACTTTAGTCCTAGCCTTTTTTACCAACCGGGACTAAATGGTTAGGGTTTCGTTGGGACCAATCAGAAAGAATCACATGGATCGTCCCTTTAGTCCAGACTTGTTTTACCAACCAGGACTAAATGGTTAGGGTTTCGTTGGGACCAATCAGAAAGAATCACACGGATCGTCTGTTTCTTTCAAGTGCTTGTGAGTCGTTGGATCAGTGGTGTGTTTCTTTCGAGCTATTGTGAGCTGTTCGATCAGGGGTACAGTGTGTTTCTTTCGAGCGCTTGTGAGCCGTTGGATCAGGAGTGTTTCTGTCGAGCGCTTCTTAACCGTTGAATCGAATCCCTAGCACAACACTAAGGGTGCGTTCGTTTTTAGAACTAGATGGAACGGAACGGAATCGTTCCATTCCACAAAAATGGAATGTCACCGTTCTACTCCATCTCTGTGTTCGGTTTAGACAAAATGAAATAGAATGGAATGGTCCCTATAATTTAGGATTAGCTATTCAATTAGCTTTAATTTAGGATTAGCAAATCAATTACCACTAATTCGCGAATCAATTAGCACTTATTAGCACCGATGTGGACGCGCTTGCTCCGTCCAGCGCCCCTTGCACCGCGTGGCCACCATGGCCGTCTTTGCGATGTGGCCATCGTGGTCGCCCTTGCGCCGCAGCGGCTGCAATCGCTCCGTCCGGCTGCCCTTGCGCCGTAGTCAGTCCTGGCTGTAGTGGCTGCCCTTGCGCCGTCCGGCTGCTGTTGCGCCGCGTGGCCTCCCTTGCGACATGTCGGGTCGCGGCCTCCCTTGCGACATGGCGGGTCGCGGCCGCCCTTGCTCCGTGCGGCTGCCCCTTGCGCCGCCACGGCCGCCCTTGCTCCGTGCGGCTGCCCCTTGCGCCGCCACGGCCTCCCCTGCTCTGTCCGGCTGCCCCTTGCGAGGCCGCGGTAGGGGAAGAGGGCGTCGACGGCGCGGCTCGCCTGGACGAGGAGCACGATGGTGCGGAGCCGCGCGCGGGTGGCGTCAGTGACAAGAGGAAGGTCGAGGACCGGGAGGCCGCCGTCAGCCGCGGCGCGGGAGAGCGTGGAGTCGACTTTGGCGGCGGTGCGGTTGAAGACGGAGATCGGGCCTTGCTCCGTCCGGCGCCGCCGCAGCTGTTCCTGCGCCTCTAGCTGGCTGCTCGAGTAGAGAGAGATGAGAGGTCAGGGGAGGGAGAGAGGTTAACGAGCAGAGATGAGAGGTTATCCAGCCATTCCACTCGGTCCGGCCGATTTGGCCGGACGAGTGCGTTCCGCATATTTGCGGAATATTCCATTCCGAAGAACCAGCTCATTCCATTCCTTTGTCCAACCGAACGCACGAACGGCTTCCACGTGCGGAACGGTTCCGTTATATTCCAGTTGATTCTCAAACCGAACACACCCTAAGTGAGCCAGATGACCCTATATATAGCCCACCTCTCGGATTCCCTTGATACATCATTCAGTTCATCGACCGAATATAAATCATCCGGATTCGCCAGCATACGTCCTACCGTGCATTTGGTATGCATGTATGCACTCAGGAGCCATGGTGGGGCTGTATGCTGGCGATACCGATTGTTTTGTTCTACATCCCCCATTAAAGGTTTGACAAAAGGTTTGATACATCATCCGAATTCTCCATCATACGTCCGATCGTGCTTTTGATATGCATATATGCACTCAGGAGCCACGGTCGGGCTGTATGATGGCGATACCGATTGTTTTATTGTACCTCCGATTGTATGACTCGGAGAGAGAAATCAATGCCGGTGAAGACCCAACACAAAGGGTGAGTGAATATTTGCCATTTAAAACGCTATGAACACATGTAAACACTTGGTATGCCAACTCCTAGCTTTTGGTGACATCCCGACGCTCCGGAGCCCCTCCGCGGCGAAATCCTAGCCCCGCTAGAGAAAAGTCCATCTTATCGGTCGCCCAAATGAGTTTTAAAACATCATAAGTGAGTTGAATTTATCTTTATGATCATTTTGATATATAACTTGCAATTTTCAGAATTTATTGAATTATTTGATATTTTCTCCATTTCTTAAATGAATTAATTCGAATTCAAATAATTCAAAATTTTGAAATTCACTAAATATGTTTGAAAGTAATATATTCAGTTAGTTTATAATTTCCTAAATGTTTTGGTATCTTCTTCATATTATTCTGATTATTAAACTAGAAAATATATAAATTCAAAATTTAAATAGGGCGGGAATACGAAAAATTGAAAAACAGGGCATTCATCCTGGTTGTTACAAACAACCGGGACGAATGCCCCTCTTCGTGCCGTTCCAGTGTCTTAGGGCATCTGTCCCGGTTGTTTCCAAAAACCAGGACCAAATGGGGGTGGCATCCGTCCCGGTTATTGCCAACAACCAGGATGAATGCCCAACACTTAGCAGTTTTAGGCTACTCCCTATGCCCGGGACTTAGCCATTATCAGTTTTCGCGCGGAGGAGGAAAATAGAAGGACAGGAGCCCGCACGCCGCCGTCTCTCTGGAACGACGCCGGCAGGCTGCGCCACCCCCGTCTGCTCCCGCCGTCGACGAGCCCAGGCCACCGCTCCACACGCGCAGAGGTACTGCCCCGCCTCTCTCTCTATGCTCCCTCCGGCGGCCACTGCTCCCGCACGCCGTGCACGCCTCCCGCGGCCACTGCTCCCACGGCCACGCACGTCGCCTCCCGCTGCCGTGCTCGAAGATGACGATGCCGCCGCCGTGCTGCCCGAGACGACGTTCCCGCGGTCGAGGACAACGGGAATGCTGATCCCATGGCCGAGCACGGGCAAGGGGTAGGGCCGCGTGCCTGCTCGTCGACGACGACGTGCCCTGTGGCTTCCCCGCCACCACCATGATCACCGCGGAAGCGCCTTGGCCGGCCCTCCCCCTCGGTATCTCTGTTTGGGGGAAGAAGGAAGACCCAATTGCGTTTTTTAATTTTTTTGCAGGGACCTATTTGTATGCAGGAACCTGTTTGTTGTAAAAAATTGTATAAATCTTCCTAAAAAAAGAATAGAAACTTTTTATTTAATTATCCATATGTACTCAATTAAATTGCTATGGTTTTGTATAATCATTTTTAATAAAAGTATCCATTAAATAATGACAACCATTTATATTTTCTTTTTTTAAATTATAAAAGTATCCATTATATTTAATAAAAGTATCCATTATTGAATTTAAAATTTATATGAAGTTGAAATATAACTTTGCGCTAGCTATATAAAAGTATCCATTATTGCACGCGCCTCCCTGCCCCCTCGTCGATCCTTGTATGAATTTGTGTATCAAGACAATTAATAAAATATTGTATGAATTTATGTGATAGAAACAAGACTTTATGAATTAAACAATTTTGGTTTTGAGGACAAGATTTTACGCTTTTCTATCATTTTTTGGCTATAGCAATAATAATTATGTGTGATCATTTATTTGTTATGAATGTGTTCACTAGCATACTAGGGGTGTGTATCCTCCGGTATAATGTTTATCTCCCTATCGATTATTATTTTTTATGAGTATTACATTAGGCACTAAATTTATTTTGTGTTAGTTTCCTCTGGTTACTTTAGGCACTGAAAAAACTGCTAAGTCATTTTCGCAAAGATGCCCAACACTTAGCAGTTTTCTGCTTCCTCCCCCTCCCCACACTTAGCATTTTCGTAAAGGAACTCGTGGACGGAGACAATGCCAGGTCAAGCACTTGGTGTTTAATGTTGTTCTCTTTCTTTTAGGTGTTTGTTCTTATCGGTAGAACGCGAATCCGGAGTGAAGCTCGACACCCCTCTTGACGAATACTTGGTCTCACCAACCAAGTCAAGCACTTATCCCTCAAGGCTTAACCTGGTTTTCTTGAAGCAAGGCAAGCATAACCTCTTATCTTCTCATATATGTTTCGAAGTGTTTCCCTTTCTTGCCTATATGGTTTCATGTGATGTGGCTATTTTGGACCAAGGCTTAGTCCTTAGTGAGGTTCAAACACTAGTACCATTGTTTTCCATCTACTTATACACTCCCCTATTAGAAAACATGTGTTATTCTATGTGTTATTACATGTGTTATTTTATGTCTTTTCCTGTTTATTAGAAAACTGCCAAGCCGTCATTTTACCATTAGGTAAAACTAGTGAAAAGTAGGGGCTGCACATAAATAGCATTTTTAATGTATGTACTTTCATTTTACCATTTTTAATATTTTGAAATAAATGGTTTAGGCATTGAAAACATGGTTAGTAGAATGGATGATGCAACTGTTTTGCTGTTTTTCTAAAAAACTGCTAAGTCATTTTTCTGCTAAAACCAGTGAAAAGTAGGGGCTGCAAATAAATAGCAAATCAATTCCAAACTGTTTTTCTATTTTTTTAAATTGCTAAGTCATTTTACTTACTTGCAAATTTTAATTTGCAGAAAGTATGGACCCAAATACCAGAGATGAAGCCGCGGAAGACATACTAGCGAATTTTATCCGCGGCGGCGGGGAAGACCCCGATGTCGCCCAGTGGATGAATAACTCTGGTGAGGAACATCCGGAGCTCGCCCAAACAAATGGCTCCGGTGAGGTAGATTCGGAGCTCGCCCGAACAGACGGCTTCGTTGAGGGATTAGCTTACAACATCGTCAAGGGAGACGATGATGGAGAAGCCCACGACTCCCATGAGAGAGAAGCCCACGGCTCCGGTCCAACCTTAGAAATTACACACTCTAGCGAGGTGCATATATATATATATGTTAATTAAATGAAGCATCTGTTTTCTATATACATGTATTAACACTCTTTCCTATTTTATCCATCCGGATCTAGAAAATCCACCGGAAAGAAAACTAAATGATGCGCAACGAAAAAGTTGAAGGAGCATGAGAGGTACAAGATCGAAAAGAGCGCTGCAGACGGCGCACCGGAGCTCCCCAAAGAAGTTGCCCAAAAATATGTGAAGCAATGCGGAGTGATTGTTAGGGACCACATCCCGATCACCGTTCGGGAGTGGAATAAGCCACGTGAGGGTGCTGCAATCTCATATGTCGGCGACAAAGCCAAAACAACTCTTTTCAACAAGATGATGCTTAATTTCACTCTGCCGATGCCGGAGGTGTGTCAGGATGAGGTGGATGAGAATGACGAGGATCCTGAAGTGATCTTTTAGCAGAAGGAAGCAGCCCTTAGTGGAACAGGTCAAGTCGTTCCCTTTAAAGAAGCTAGCCCAACAATTCAGCAACTGGAAGAAAACTTTGCACCTTAACTTTATCAAGAAAGACAAGACTCCGGATTTCACTGGGACGTATGAGAAGAGAAAACCTTTCTGGGCAGAATTTGCTGCGTACAAGAAGTCAGAAGAAGCTCTGGCAAGGTCTAAAAGAAATGCGACAAACGTCGCTAAAAAGATCTATCACCATCGTATGGGGCAAGATGGCTACAATGGTAGCATGCCTAAGTGGGATAAACTTGAGGACGACCTTATTGCTCAGGGGATCGAGCCAGAGACACTCTTCTGGGACGAACGTACAAGGTCTTGGTTTTTCACGCATGGGGGCACGTTAGACTCAGAAGGAAAGTGCATCTATGACGTAAGACATGCAGAAAATCCTCTACCCATCGCAAGACTTAGAGAAGCAATACATGTTGTTAAAGAGGGGAAGTTCCAGCCGAATAGAGAGAACGGCGAGCTCACACGCGCCCTTGGGAACCCGGACACTCTGGACGGACACGAACCACAAGAGGCTCTGTTCCTTGGAAAATTGGGTTTTCCGCCGAGAAGAAGAAATATCCAGATAGAAATCGTCAGATGAAAAAGGATTTGCTGGAATCTGAAGCACAGAGTAAGATAGACCGGTGGCAGAAAATTGACGAAGAATTAAAGCTGCAGCGGGAGCGAGGAGAGCGGAAGCAGGAACAAATTGATAGACTGACCCAGTAGCTCAGTTCTGCCCCGCATATGGTAGACGCTGCATTCGATAGTACTGGCGCCGCACCATCAAATAAGAAAAGTAGCGTTGCTTCCACGCAGATCCAGGTTGATGACGATGATGCACCACGGATGATGCACCCGGTGGATGAAATAATGGAGTTGACATCTTGCGAGCTCCATGTGAAAGTCGTCAACATAACCATGAAGGCAGCGGTCGGCTTTGTGAGACCAATGGGCCCTGAACCTACTCAGCACGGTCGGCCCGTTCTAGGGGGCTACGCTGTTGTCGGGGTGGATGAGGTTATGAGCGGATTCAAGCTGGTGAAGCTTGACTATCCTGAAGGTGAAGACGGAGAGGTCACTAGTAGAAAAAGAGGCTTCCATACGCCCCCATTAGTCCCCAAAATAATCGAACCGCGACCAAAGGGGTCTTTAGTTGCGGTTCGGGAGGAGACCCACGACCAACTATCTGGGCCCAGCGCGCTCGGTCGACAGCTGGCGGATGGGAGGGGCTTTAGTCGCGGTTGGCCAGGCTAGCCCGAAGGACTTTAGTCGCGGTTGGCCAGGCCAACCGGGACTAAAGGCCCATACCTATATAGGACTCAACTCACTTCACTTAGCCACAATTGGTGCCACTTCTATTCACAATATTCACAAGGGGTGGTTGGTGGGTTTGCTTTTGGTTCCTCCTATGCACACAAGGTGTTCGATGAAATGCCCGAGAGCATGAAACGAACATGATATGAAGTGTCCGAGCCACACTTGAGCTTTCTCAATTATTTTTCCTCCGCGATCGCGGTTAGCAACTTGAACCTTTCATGTGTCATTGATAAAATATGCATGTGTGTAGTTCATTGTTTAATTTGTATTATTTCTAGCTAGTTAGTTTAACAAATGCATGATGGTTAATTATATACTTTATATAATAATAATGCAGATGAATCGGCAATGGATGTACGGTACCCGACTCTCCGGCGAGTTCACTACGGGTTTGAAAGATTTCCTCGTAGTGGCAAATGCGAACAAGCAGCGAGGTTTTATTATCTGTCCATGTATTGTCTGTAAGAATCAGAAGGGTTACTCCTCCTCAAGAGACATTCACATGCATCTTCTTCGACACGGTTTCATGCCAAGCTATAATTGTTGGACCAAGCATGGAGAAAGAGGGGTTAGAATGGAAGAAGATGAAGAAGGGGATGATATCGATGACAACTATCATGATCATTTCGGTGATACTTTCATGGAGGATGATGCTGAAGGTGGGGAAGGGTTAGGTGAAGGTGAAGAAGAGGCACATGATGAGCCCGCTGATGATCTTGGTCGGACCATTGCTGATGCACGGAGACGCTGCGAAACTGACAAGGAGAGGGAGAATTTGGATCGCATGTTAGAGGATCACAAAAAGTCGCTGTACCCAGGATGCGATAATAGTCTGAAAAAGCTGGGCTGCACACTGGATTTGCTAAAATGGAAGGCACGGGAAGGTGTAGCTGACTCATCATTTGAAAATTTGCTGAAAATATTGAAGAATATGTTTCCGAAGAATAACGAGTTGCCCGCCAGTACGTACGAAGCAAAGAAGGTTGTCTTCCATCTAGGTTTAGAGGTTCTGAAGATACATGCATGCATTAACGACTGCATCCTCTACCGCGGTGAATACGAGAATTTGAATGAATGCCCTGTATGCACTGCATTTCGTTATAAGATCAGAGGCGATGACCCTGGTGACGATGTTGAGGGAGAGAAACCCAGGAAGAGGGTTCCCGCCAAGGTGATGTGGTATGCTCCTATAATACCACGGTTGAAACGTCTATTCAGGAACAAAGAGCAGGCCAAGTTGTTGCGATGGCACAAAGAGGACCGTAAGTCCGGCGGGGAGTTGAAACACCCCGCCGATGGAACGCAATGGAGAAAGATCGACAGAGAGTTCAAAGATTTTGCAGCTGACGCAAGGAACATAAGATTTGGTCTAAGTACTGATGGCATAAATCCTTTTGGCGAGCAGAGCTCCAGCCATAGCACCTGGCCCGTGACTCTATGCATCTACAACCTTCCTCCTTGGTTGTGCATGAAGCGTAAGTTCATTATGATGCCAGTGCTCATCCAAGGTCCGAAGCAACCCGGCAACGACATCGATGTGTACCTAAGGTCATTAGTTGATGAACTTTTACAGTTGTGGGGCAGACCTGGTGTACGTGTGTGGGATGAGCACAAACAAGAGGAATTTGACCTACGAGCGTTGCTTTTTGTAACCATCAACGATTGGCCTGCTCTCAGTAACCTTTCGGGACAGACAAATAAGGGATACAAAGCATGCACGCACTGCTTACATGAGACTGAAAGTGTATATTTGGATAATTGTAAGAAGAACGTGTACCTGGGTCATCGTTGATTTCTTCCCCGAAATCATAACGTAAGAAAGAAAGGCAAGCATTTCAATAGCAAGGCAGATCACCGGCCGAAGCCTGCGGAACGTACTGGTGCTGAGATATTTGATTTGGTCAAGGATTTGAAAGTCATCTTTGGAAAGGGTCCTGGCGGACAATCAGTTCCGCTGGGAGCACGCACCCATGTGGAAGAAGAAATCTATATTTTGGGAGCTACAATATTGGTAAGTCCTAGATGTCCGCTCTGCAATCGACGTGATGCATGTTACGAAGAATATTTGCTTGAACCTGCTAAGCTTCTTGGGCGTGTATGGGAAGACAAATGATACAAAGGAAGCACGACAGGACGAGCAACTTTTGAAAGACCCAGATGACCCGCATTCAGAATGGTTTCAAGGTTGTTCCAGCTACGCTCTTACCAAAGAAGAGAAGGCCATTTTTTTTGAATGCCTGAGTAGTATGAAGGTCCCGTCTGGCTTCTCGTCGAATATAAAGGGAATAATAAACATGGTGGACAAAAACTTCCAAAACCTGAAGTCTCACGACTGCCACGTGATTATGACGCAATTGCTTCCGATTGCTTTGAGGGGGCTCCTACCGGAAAATGTTCGAGTAGACATTGTGAAGCTATGTGCATTCCTCAATGCAATCTCTCAGAAGGTAATCAATCCGGAAGATCTACCACGGTTACAAAACGATGTGGTCCAATGTCTTGTCACTTTCGAGTTGGTGTTCCCACCATCCTTCTTCAATATGATGACACACCTCCTGCTCCACCTAGTTGAAGAGATTTCCATTCTCGGTCCTGTATTTCTACACAATATGTTCCCCTTTGAGAGGTTCATGGGAGTATTAAAGAAATATGTTCGTAACCGTGCTAGGTCAGAAGGAAGCATCGTCAAGGGCTATGGAAATGAGGAGGTAATTGAGTTCTGTATTGACTATGTTCCTAACCTTAAGCCGATTGGTATTCCTCAATCGCGGCACGAGGGGAGACTAAGTGGAAAAGGCACGATCGGAAGGAAATCAACAATATGTATGGACGGTCAGTCTATGATTGAAGTACACCACACAGTTCTGCAAAATTCCAGCTTGGTGGCTCCGTACTTCGAGCAACACAAGAATATTTTACGCTCGGACAACCCGGGGAAGCCTGAATCCTGGATTAGAAAGGCCCACATGGAGACTTTCGGTATTTGGTTGCGAAAACATTTAATGAATGACAATGATGTTGGAGATCAGCTGTACATGTTAGCCAAGACACCATCTTCGACTATAACGACTTTCCAAGGGTACGAGATAAATGGGAATACATTTTACACGATCGCCCAAGATAAAAAGAGCACCAACCAAAACAGTGGTGTCCGCTTTGATGCAGCAACCGAGAATGGGCAAAAGGTCACATATTATGGTTACATAGAGGAGATATGGGAACTTGACTATGGACCCTCCTTTAAGGTCCCTTTGTTCCGGTGCAAATGGTTCAAGCTAACAGGAGGTGGGGGAAAGTGGACGAGCAATACGGAATGACAATGGTGGATTTCAACAATCTTGGTTACCTTGACGAACCATTCGTCCTAGCCAAAGATGTCGCTCAGGTTTTCTATTTGAAGGACATGAGTAGCAAACCGAGGAAACGGAAAGATAAGAAAACGACCAGTACATCATGCGATGATCCAAAGCGCCACATTGTTCTTTCAGGGAAAAGAAACATCGTGGGAGTGGAGGACAAGACAGACATGTCAGAAAATTATAATATGTTTGTGAAATTCCGCCCTTCAAAGTGAACACTGACCCAATCATTAAGTTAAATGATGAGGATGCTCCATGGATACGGCACAATCGTAAGCAAGCATGGACACAAGGGAAGAATTGATGTGTAATAATTTATTGTACCAAACTTTGTTGAATGGATCATGTGAATTATATTATCTCTGATGTGTTTTGGGGCTTCCTTGGGCCCACCCTAGCACAACCAAGCAAAGACTTGCACATTGCTACCCACTCGAGATAGCACTGATGATACGTGAAATTTGAACTACAACCACTGATGTGAAGGGCATGCCTATAGGCCTAGGAGTACATTTTCGAATGTTGGAGTGATTTAGTCATACTCCTGCCTAGGCGTATAATATGCATACTCGTAGTCTTCATAGTCGCAGCCGTTGTACTCGTAGTCGTCGCCTTCTAAGTTACCGCCGTCGTCGTCGCTGCTGTCGTCGGGTGGCGCTCGTGGCTCGAACTGAGGGTAGCGCAGACGGGGGATATCGCCGGCCCTGATGTAGTCCATGACGCTCTGTAGAGTCCGGCCGTACCACCACAGCCGACGACCGGCCTCGTGAAAGTTCCCAGGAGGCAGACCGTCCTCCTCATACCTGGCGAGCGCCCTCTCACACCGATTGATGAAGAAGGCGTCCCAAGTGTGCTGGTTATCGGGATGCCAACTGGGATTCCTCAGCTGCTCCGGCGTGAGCTCGTGGTAGTAGTGGTTCGTGATGGCCGCCCGACGCGCCACACCTTGAGGAAGAGGAGGGACCGGCACTCCTCTGGCGCTCAGCATCCAACCGGCAGGAACGCTGTAGCCGGGCGGGCAGGGGTAGTTCGAGGCGGAAAGTGCCTCCGCCTGGATGAAGGTTAGAGTGGGTATGGTAGAAGCCATGAGAGAGTGGTGAGTTTATATGTGTTTATGCCAATGGTGTGGCAATGCATACATATATATAGTGAGAAGAAAACAGATCCCTTTAGTCCCGACCCGTTTTACCAACCGGGACGAAATGGTTCGAGTTTCGTTGGGAAACGGATCGTCCCTTTAGTCCCGGCCTGTTTTACCAACCGGGACGAAATGGTTAGGGTTTCGTTTGGACCAATCAAAAAGAATAACACGGATCGTGTGTTTTTTTCAAGCGCTTGTGAGTCGTTGGATCAGGGGTGTGTTTCTTTCGAGCTGTTGTGAGCCGTTCGATCAGGGCTACGGTGTGTTTCTTTCGAGCGGTTGTGAGCCGTTGGATCAGGGTGTGTCTTAACCGTTGGATCCAAACCCTAGCACAACACTTTGTAAGCCATAAGACCCTATATATAGCCCACCTTAATACACCGGTCAGTTCATCGACCAAATACAAAACATACGGATTCGCCATCATACGTCCTGCCGTGCATTTGGTATGCATATATGCACCCAATAGCCACGGTAGGGCTGTATGATGGTGATACCGATTGTTTTGTTCTACATCCCCCCTTTAAGGTTTGATACATCATTCAGTTCATCGACCGAATACAAATCATCCGGATTCGCCATCATTCGTCCGACCGTTCTTTTGATATGCATATATGCACCCGGGAAATGACGGGAAAATGAGATTTTAAATTAATTAGTTTTATTTTTCTGAATTTTTTGATATATTATTTGTATTTTTAAGATTTTAAAATGAATTAGTTTTATTTTTCTGATTTTTTGATATATTATTTGTATTTTTAAGATTTTCAAATGAATTAGTTTTATTTTTCTAAATTTTTTGATATATTATTTGTATTTTAAAGATTTTAAAATGAATTGGTTTTATTTGTTTTTGAATTTTTTGATATATTATTTGTATTTTAAGATTTAAAATGAATTAGTTTTATTTTCCTGAATTTTTTGATATATTATTTGTATTTTTAAGATTTTAAAATGAATTAGTTTTATTTTTCTGAATTTTTTGATATATTATTTGTATTTTAAGATTTTGAAATGAATTAGTTTTATTTTTCTGAATTTTTTGATATATTATTTGTATTTTTAAGATTTTAAAATGAATTAGTTTTATTTTTCTGAATTTTTTGATATATTATTTGTATTTTTAAGATTTTAAAACGAAAAGTATTTCAAAAAGTATCTTTAGTCGCGATTCGTGACACGAACCGCGACTAAAGGCTCTTTCCGCGCGGGAACGGAAACGCCGCGAAAAAACATTTAGTCGCGGTTCGTGGCACCAACCGCGACTAAAGGGGTGCCCTTTATATTCTCTCTGCCCCGAAAATCTTCTAAGGACCAAACGCTACCCCGAAATCTTCTAAGGACCAGGAGGCTCCCCGCAGAGACAAAGAGAGGAGGACCCTGCCGGCGGCCGGCCCGCGCCCTTCTCCCACCTCTCGGCTGCGGCGCTGCTCCGTCCCTGCCCTGATCTTCACCGCGCCGCCCTCGTCTCCGGTAGGTTCCCCCGCGCTGCTCCATGAACCGATGGCGGCAGCCCTCTGCAGGCTCCGGTGAACTCCGGGCATACCACGAATCGATTCCTTCCACGGGAAGATAGAGGAGAGGACGACGACGACCACACGGTGAGGACGAGGCGACCACGCGGTGAGGAAACAGAGGAAGAAGAAAGAGAGGAAAAAGAAACCGGGGTCGTGGGGCCCACCCGTCAGCGAGCGAGAGAGAGCAGAGAGAGAGAAGGAGAGAGCTCGGGGTCGTGGGGCCCACCCGTCAGCGAGCGAGAGAGAGAGAGAGCAGAGAGAGAGAAGGAGAGCGCTCGGGGTCGTGGGGCCCACCCGTCAGCGAGCGAGAGAGAGCAGAGAGAGAGAGAAAGGGACTTGAGCAGTTTCTGTTTATAGATTCATAAATCCATAACTAATTCATAAATTCACCAATTTGAGTGATTCAAATTTCTATACATTCAGGAACTTGCCAGTTTCTGTTTATAGAAAAAGTTCAACATGCTTCTGCAATAATGTTGGCACTAAATAATTAAATACAGAAAAGGGAACTAAAAATGGAAACTTGGAAAATTCATAACTTGAATTCTGTTAACTCAAATTGAGAAAACTTGAGCTCTAAAATTTTGTCTTAACAAAATATACCCAATGGTATTTTATTTGGGAATAATTGTATAAATTTGACCAAAAAAACATCAATTTTCTGTTCTGGTCATAAAAGAAAAGGAAAAAGAAAATGACATAACTGATTAAATAATTATCCAAAAATTATGTTTAATACCTCAAAATGTTCAATGAAACATTTGGCACAAGTTTTCAACCTTACATGCAGTTTGACATCTAAAGTATTTCTGTTTTTGTTGTTTTCCAAAAATGGCTGAAATGAAAGCAAAAATTAATAGTTCTTAATCATTGTTTCCTTCATCCAAAAATTATGGAAACTATACCAAATTGAAAAAGACTTAAAGTAACATAAGAGAACATCATTTTCATGCATGTTGAAAAATTAATTAGGTACTGTTCTTGTAGTAACAATTAGTATGACACTAAGATAAATATGAGTTTAGGGTTTAAATATTAAAAATAAAGTTTTAATTCAACCGTCGCTGCTCCTCCTCTATGTCCCCTTAATCTTATTTTTTAATTTCTTTATACTTAATTAATTTTTACTACATGCAGGAGTGACATATGGCAGACGATAGAGCCGAGCCGCTTAGGGATCCGGAGGCCGAACGTTATTTCATGGGCATCATAAACAACGAGATTCCTTATGTGCCTGGCTCAGAAGATGAGCAAGAAGAGGATGTAGTCTCTTCTTTTCTGAACCTTGACGGTGGAACAAACATTGTCGATGATCAAGAAGGTGAAGGAACGGACATTGTCGACGGAGGTCAACCGTCGACAAACGACGATCTCGAATTGCAAGTAGCAACCACCTCCGGCGAGGTATATATATACATTGAGCCTCTTGTGATACAAACTTACTGAAATATGAATACATATGTATTAACACGCGCGACTCTCTTTCTTTTTTTAGCCCTCGGCCGGATCGAGTATGACAAAGCGTGGCAAATCCAAGGCGATGAAACAAGGAGAAACATATACCATCGAATTAGTCGGTGAAACCGGCAAGCCCCTACAGCACACCACACAGTTTATCAACCAATGCGGAGTCGTTGTTAGAGACAACGTCCCGATCACCGTCCAGGAATGGAAGGAGCCAAAGAAGGCACGTCTTGGTTTCAGTTTTGTCGATAAGAGAATGAAAAAGGATTGCCTCGAGAAAGCTTATGGAACATTTCATTCTACCTCCGGAATACAACAAAGTCGATGAATTCGGTAACGAGGTTCCGGGTGGACGTGAGAGGAGGAGGCTAGTCAAAGAGTTCGCTCTTCAGAAGATGGCCGAAGCATTCCGGAACTTCAAGAAAAATTTAAGCCGTGACTATGTCAATAAGGGCAAGACTCCGGATTTCAATGGACAACATGAGAGACTGAAAGATGATTGGCCAGAATTTATGAGGCAAAAGAAATCGGAGCATTTCAAGGAAATATCGAAACAAAATAAGGTTGATGTGGATAAGAAACAGTACCATCATATTATGGGGCCAGGAGGATACCGCCTTTCGGCGCCTAAGTGGGAGAAGATGGAGGAGGGCCTGAGGGTGCGAGCAATCCCTCTAGGTACAGAGGGATGGGACCCAAGGGCAAAAAGCTGGTGGTACGGGCATGGGGGATCGCTAGACCCGGAGACAGGGGTGTGTGTTCACCGGAAGAAAAAGTTTGCTCCCACCCAATCCCTTATTGACGCAATGAACCAAGCTCAACAAGGCTTGATCAAGTTCAACAGAGAGAAAGACGCACTGACAACAGCCCTCGGGAATGATGAACACGGAGGACATGTACGAGGCAAAGGAAGAATTCCGTGGAAAGTAGGGTTTTCCCAGGACAATGACCTGTACTGTTACAGAAGCCGTAAGAGAAAGACGGACCGGGACGCAGATCTTTTGGCGAAGTTTGCATCGGAACTCCATGGGTTGAAGCAGACCGTGCATGGACAAGTAAAAGAAAGATCGGCTGCAGCGCCGCATGAAGATCATGAAGCGGATCTCGGAAGCCAGCAGCGGAGAAGCAGCGTGGCTTCCACGGATGCCCTGCCTGCAGGTGCTAATGCACCGACGATCGAGATTCGTGCACCGGAGCCTCACTACCCCGTGGATGATGTAAAGGAGATGAAAGAATGTGATCTGCATTATCCCGTGGGGAACGTTTCCACGAAGGTAGCTACCGGCAGTGCTTTACCCTGTACACCTGGAGCACTCCACCACAACAACCCCATTGCATATGGCTATGCTCGTGTCACGGTGGAAGACATAGTCCAAGAGTTTAAGGACCTGAAGATTGATAAAGCTACACCCGAAGGGGAGAGAAGACTTGGAGATGTCAAACGCCAGATCATTCTATGGAAAAAGTGTTTCCAGGCGAGGTGCCAAGGCTAACAAGTCCACTTCCCTCCGATGGTGGTGCTGCTGGTGGTGGTTCACCTACACCTCCTTCACGCCATTCGACGCCGTCCCCCGATCCACAACCTCCGGCGGGTAAGCAGCCGCCGCCCCCCAATCCTCCTCCGGCGGGTACGACGCCCCCCAATCCTCCTCCGGTGGGTACGACGCCCCCAATCCACCTCCGGCGAAGAAGCAGAAGCAGGCGGACAGCAAGGAAACCCGCTCCTGGACTATTAACCCGGACCCTTATGTACCTAAGACCACAACGGTACCGGAGCCATCACTGAAGCCTCTCCTCCCAAGGCCTTGGGAACTTAGTGAAGCTGAAACCAAATTGGCCGCGTCTGCTCATTATGAGAAATGGAAGGCGGATACGAAGGCGATAAAAGAGCCTGATCCCAAGCAAGTATTCACTGAGAAGCAAAAGAAGTGGGCTAAGGATTTTTTGACGACACCGTCCCAAGCCGAGCTGAATATGCCTGACGACTATGGACGTGAACTTCATAGGCAAGCAGAAATATTGAAGGAGGAGAAAGAAGAAAGTAAAAAAAGCGGGAAACAAGTTGACCAGCTCGGGATGCAGAATAAACAATCGATCCCCCCGCTCATAGTGAAAGCCGGTCCGGAAGAGGACCCCGAGATCATAGCAGCTGCGACAGCACTTGGATTAACTGTAGCGAGTGCCATGAAACAAGCGTCCGAGATGGGTTTGACTCTTCGTGCCTCGTTAGACCTTGAGGATGTGCCAGTAAGTGAGATAGCATTACAATATGTGCGGAATGGGCCTCTCGTCTAGCCTGCGCAGGAAAAGAGTCTAGCACCACAAATGCGAAATCTGCTACGTTGGTACAAGAATTTCATAACATGGGCCGGCAAAGAATATGTTTATGCGGATGTTACAGAGGAGCATCACACCAAACGGTACTCTGTAGAAGTTCATATGAGTGAATTGTTCCAGCTGTTCAATCTGCGCGAGCTCGACAAATCTATGCTGAGTTGCTACGTTCTGTAAGTGATTTATTTCTACCTCATCTCGTTCTTCATTGCCTGCACTATATATATATATATATATATATATATATATATATATATATATATATATATATATATAGTCCTAACTATATTGTTGCGTACGCTATTATGCAGATTGAAGATTTGGGAATGCAAAATAAGAAACATCCATGATGTTGGGTTCATTGACCCACATATCGTTAATGGATATGTGTTACAAAATCACCCCGAAGACGTGGAGAAAGACTTGTACAAGTTTCTTAGAAAGCATCAACTCAAAAGTCATATTCTATTTCCTTACCATTTTGGGTGAGTGTTTCTCTCTTGTGCCCATTCTCTTTTGTTTACTCCATGCATGGTATGTATAATCGATGAGTTATGCATGACTGTGCATGTAACGTGTCCGCAGGTTCCACTGGATTATGCTAAATATTGAACTTCACACTTCCAGAGTTCTAATCATGGACTCTATGGATTCGGATTCAAAGCGTTGGGCCGACATGAGAAAAATGCTGTAAAAGTAATTATTTTCAATCATTTGCGCTCTATAACGATCGGTCTCTTTCGTTCATTTCCTAATATCAAGTAACTAATAACTCCCTTGTTCATTTAATTTTCTTTGCCCTGTAGGTTTTGGAGACGGTTCTCAGAAGAAATTGTCGGTGAATTCAAACATGAGCTAGATTTTAGAAGGTTAGTTAATGTGGATAAGCAGCCACCGGGGACCAATCTATGTGGATACTATGTTTGTGAGAACATCCGGAGACACACCTCTGAGCGGAAGGTGTCGGATAGCGTGCGGAAGACGACGGATAACTTGCGGAGGAAGCTTAGTCCAGAAGCTCGCTTCCAACCAATTCAAGATGAATTAGCAGGATTTTTCATGAGGGAAGTCATCAATCCTAAAGGAGAACACTATACCGAGGACGAAGAAATTTATATGCATACCCGAGATTGAAACTTGTTCGAAGTTGTATATGGTCATCCATCCTAATTGTGTCTGGAAACTTGTTCGAAGTTGTATATGGTCACCCGAGATTGAATATATATTATATATTCCTCTTGAATTCTTCTTGTTTGAAATTTCATATGCATGTATATAGTAGCGTAGAATATGTGTACTGAAACTTCATCAAAATTAAAATAAAACACAAAATAAAATATAAAAGAAATAAAACACTACAAATTAAAAAGAAACCAGGTTTAGGGGGGCTAAAATCCTAAACCTGCGGAGGAGGCCTTTAGTCCCGGTTAGCCACGAGAACCGGGACTAAAGGTCCTCCGCCCCGACGGACTCCTGACGCCCACGTGGACGGGCCTTTAGTCGCGGTTCGTAAGAGGCGCGACTAAAGGGGGGGGGGGGGCTTTAGTCGCGCATATTTAGTCCTGGTTGCACAGCCGAGATTAATGGCCTTTGCGAACCGGGACTAAAGGACTATTTTCTACCAGTGGGTGACTGAACTTGGAGACACCAAGAACTTGACCATTGTATGGCCAAAGGAACACATCGTGCTTCCAAATTGGAAGCCAAAACATCCTTCTCCGCCGCCTCAAGACCAGTCTCTGTCGTCTTCGTATTCTCCGCCTAGCGCGCCGTCTCCAGCACGTGCGTCTACGCCACCGCGTCAGCCGTCTCCACCCACGACCTCTCAGGGCAGCCAAAAGCAGAGGAGAACCACCGCATCACCCAAGCGTCGAATGTCGCCCCTACCAAAGGTACCTCGTCAGAATCTAACCAAGTTACCTTACCACTATACTGATGAGCAAACCAAGGAGATCGCACATTCTGAATACGATGCGTGGAAATCAAAGGAGAAGGCGCCGAAAGAGCCAGATTTTCCCCACACCGAAGAAGACAAAGCCCGAGTGTTGAAAATGGTGAAGACCCTTTATCAATCCGAGCCGAGGCTGTCATCGGACTATGACCGCTCTATTGAGAAGTCACACAACAAAGCGGTGCAGTCGAAGAAGAGCAGTAGCTCAAGCGGGAAGTTCATGAAATCGGTTGACTAGCTTGGACAACAGAATAATTAATCTATCCTCCCGCTCATAGTGCATTCGAATACCGAGGTGGGGCCGAGCACGGGTGCGGGCGAGCAAGTTGCCCAAGAGTTTATTGCACTGTACGGAGAAGCGGCCGCTGCTGCGGGTCTGTCCATTCAGGAGTATATGCTGACCTTATCAAACTTCGCCGATTCTGAATTAGCCTATAAAGACCTTGGGAGGAAAATGATCCACCAAAAAAAATGCGTAGAGTGCATAATTGGTACATGCAAGCCTCGAAGGAATCAGAGGACTGGCTACCAATGGGAGTTTGAAACAAGCATCACGGGTATAGAGAGAGGATTATCCTTATTCAATTTGATGAATTATTTCATCTATTCCAGCAGCAGGCCCTCGACAAATCTATCGTCAATGCCTATTGTCTGTAAGTATTTATTTCTATACTTAATTAAGTCTCTAGCTAGCTCACCTTGTTCATTGCATTTATAATAACACTCGCTATATTATAATTGCAGAATGAAGATTCTCGAATGCAAAAGAGGACGAATATATGACACTGGGTTCATTGACCCATATTGGGTTAATCATGCAACTCTGCAAATAAGACCCAAGGAGACAGAAGATGGTATTGTGATGGCGTTAAGGTTTCACGCACACAAGAGGGAAATACTGTTTCCTTGCAACTTCAAGTGAGTGATACTGTCTTCTAAACATTCTGTTTTCCTTAGTCGATGATAAGTGTATAACTGATGAGTTATGTTTGCGCAACTTCGACTATATTCTGCTCATATTTGAAACTGACAAAGGAATAGTATCGGTAATGGACTCGAAAAATAAACCCCTTGAGCTGTGGGCCAACATGCAGCAAACGATCCAACGGTAATTTCAATCTTTATGACACTATATCGACAACTTTCGTTCATTTTATGATAACTTCCTTTGTTTATTTTCTTTGCCGGGCAGCCCTTGAAAATGGTTCACAAGAAAGGAACCTGGCCATGGAAACATGAGCTTACATTTAAACATATTCCAGTAAGTACTACTAGCTAGATCGCCGCATCTACTTGATTCTAATTTCGATACCATTATAATGCTAGATTTTTTTTTATTGAAACCATGTTCTTGTAAAGTGCTTGGACCAGGGAGACGAGAACCACTTATGTGGATACTATGTCTGCGAGTTCATTCGTCAGACGACCTGCACCAAGGGCAGGGATTTCGAAAAACTTCGTGTACGTCAACAATCTCTTTTATCTTATCAATTACCATCTATTGACAATCCCTTATATATGTATTGACCACTCTTCTTTATATTAGATCGAACGGATGCGGGACGGTCTTCTCCCAAGGGATCGCATACGAGCAATTCAAGAGGAAATATGCGGATTCTTGGATGCAGAGGTCATAAAGTCAGGAGGAGAATACTATTACACTTTCACAAGCTGACACTCGAATTCTTAGATGCATAATATTTACCTGTATATTCGAGTCATGGTGCATATGGTGGTGTATTCGACTACTTATGGGAAATAGTACCTTGATGCATAGTACTTAATTGTATATTCGAGTCACGGTGTGTAATTAATTACTTGTATATTTTTCAAGTATATTCTAATGCGATCACCCGCTTCCCGATCGGTGGGGGCAGCCTCTTCTCCCCCGGTGCCTACTACGCCCCCCCGCGCCAGTGAGAAAAAGAGCGTCACGCCCGCTTCCCGATCGGTGGGGGCAGCCTCTTCTCCCCCGGTGCCTACTACGGTGGAGGTTGCCCCGCCGTATCGCTCGGGGGCCCTCGTACATATTTTTGATTGGGATAGCGACGATTGGGGGGAAATAGTACTTTCTTCTCCCCCGGTGCCCGCTAATAAAATGGAATATAACATACCAAACCCTAAAAGGAAAACAAGAAATAGAAGAAAAAAAATATAATTTTCTGCCGCGGCAAAAAAAAGCCAAAATGCTGCCACGGCAGCGGGGGCATTCATCCCGGTTCGTGTTAAGAACCGGGATGAATGGTCCTGGCCAGGGGCCAGCCCTAAGCGTCCACATGGACGACCCATTCATCCCAGTTTTAACACAACCGGAACGAATGTGGGGGAAGGGGGCATTTGTCCTGGGGTCTCCATACCGGTTGGGCAACCGGGACGAATAGCCCTTACAAACCGAGACGAATAGGCGTGTTTCCACTAGTGGCTTTGCGTCGTATCTGTTTTGGCCAGGATATATGACTCCTGTCCGTGGTTTTGCAACTTGTTTAGCGCGTTTTTCCTGGTTTGTTTCTGGGGGCTGCAGCGGACTGTTTCCTGTACTCAAAGTAGACGATGTATATTCATTTCCACTGCCATAGACAGCCACAGGTAGCACGGGAATCAGCTTTAGGATTTGGCTGTATGTGATAGAGATGTGGAGGACGCGTAGATTTGTTCAGATTTGAATTTAGAATCTCTTGCGCTTGCACGTGCATAGGTTCACTGCTCGTGCGCTCCAAGAACATCATCATTGGCTGTAAAATCTGACGCCATACAAATATTCAGAGAACTCGTCATTCTTAGTTCGATAACTCAATCAATCATGGGGCATGTTGACTGCTTCTTGGCTACAAGACGTGTGGGGTTCCACAACGGAGTCGCCATTTTCTTAAGAAAGCAGTACAATTTTCAGAACAACACACGGGCGCTGATCTCCACTTATTTGCTGGCTTGTCTACATCACGCACCTGCACTGCCGCGCCGAGCCGCTGCTTATCCACAGCAACGTCACCTCGTCCAACATCCTCCTTGACCGGAGCTGGACGCCGCGCCTCTCGGGCTTCGGCGCGTCGGTCTGGCGATCGCCGGACGAGGAGTCCCAGGCCGTGGACGTCGTCCACACGTACGGGTACGCCGACCCGGAGTACTGCAACACGGGCCGTTTGAAACCGGCGAGCGACGTGTACAGCCTCGGCGTGGTGATCCTCGAGGTGTTGACGGGGAAGCAGCCGAGAGTGGCTGTCTGGGACGAGACGAATGAGTGGCGTCGTGAATTCCTGTAGCCTCGTCGGAGATCTCGCTAGAGTACTCGTAAAAAAAAATCTGTACAAAAATAGAAAAAAAGAGTATGTAGCAAATTTCCACCGCCGTCGTAAAATCACCCAAAACACGAAGACTTCGCTGGTAGCAATCAGGAGCATCGTTTCTAGCAACACCGACCACCGTCGGTAGCATCGGCGACGGCCGTCAAACTGCATCATGGTGATCAGGTGTCCGACGATGCGCTCGTTGGAGAGCAAGGACGGTGAACGGATAGTATGGACACGGTGGGGGGGGGGGGGGGGGGGGTTGAATAGGTGTTATGGCTAATTTTATTTTTTTCTTGAAACTAGCATGGTGGCCCTCACACATCCGAGGGCAACATCTAAAAATGTCTACAAATATAAATGTATATAGTTGAACAGATAATTATTTGCATTAATATGGTTTTGTAGTCACCACAAATCTGATGGTAAATATTAAACATTATGTGTCTAGGAAACTTCTTTTAACCATCTTTAAATTGTGGGTTGATGATCACTTCATCTTTTGAAATCATATTATTGGGCATATGCACATTTTGTGTGTGGACATGTTAGATACTTCATACAAATATAAATTCACATGATAATTTACTTATTGATGTTACATAATTGTGTGTAAAACGTCGGGCTGCGAACGATAGATCGATATAGAGGTAAAACAAAAGTTGATCTCTACAAAAAATATATTGTATCACCAAATGAAGTTTATGTATGGTTGCCGAGATCTGGTAATCATGGTGATGTCTTGATGTATATCTGAGCGTGAATTGAGCTGTTTATTGCCGTAATACATTTGGACCCAATAATGTGGATGAACTTGGTATCTCGAATGGACCACCCCGCATCGTGAGCTAACGCAATGCAAACATGATTTATAGTAGTTGTTGGTCTATTTTTTCGTGTCTGAAGTTGTCTGGAAGTTTAGAAAATTGGCTATCATAAAAGAAATCTTTGAGACAGTGTGTCGTATTCGTGGAGTGTATTATTTTAATCTCGCCAATGATTAGGAATGCCGTAGAATCTCTTCCTCTTTACCAAAACAATAGACTATTTCCTTCCACCTCTAGTTTCATAAGTCATGTTCAATTTTTATTGTACTATTAGTTCAAAAATTTACGGTTCCTTTTTAAAAACGTAAGACTATTTTCTCATATCTCTATCTCGTTGTTTGTGGTTGCCTTGAATTAACTAAATTGTAATCAAAAGTGAAATAATTTTTTTCGTCAGACAATGACCTTTTCATGGAGTGAAGTATTTTAGTCAGTGCAATAAATAAATATGAAGGACATATAATTTCTGGTCTATTTTTTCGAAGTAGTAGACTATTTCCTCCCGTTCGGTGACAAAGCGATTATTGGACAATTTTTTGTTTTGTAAGGGTGCCTTAGCACCATTGCGTGTCCGAGAAATTATTTTCTACCGTTTGAAGTCATCTGATGCGATTTTTCTAAGGATGTAAGATTAATTTAATCGTTCCAATTATTCTGTAAAATCTTGTACTCCCTTCGTCTCAAATTAATTGTCACAAAGATTGACAAAAGTTGATGTATCTAATACTAAATCATGTCTAGATACATCCACTATTATGTACTCTTATCAAATGAGCAGTGAGGAGCCCGGTCGTTGAGCACCTGTAGGTTGGCCTGAAGTTTTCGGACGTAATCAAACAGCTCTTGCTTCTGCTCTTCAACAATTTCTTGCCGACTGATCGATTCCATCAATTCTGCCTGCCGCTTGTAATCCGGTGATTCGAGATTCAGGAATTTCATCAATTTTTGCTTGCGTTTTTGAACCCGCAATTCATAGCTGACGTATTCCATCAACTCTTGCTTCTTTTTATGCTCCTCTAATTCGCGACGGACGAAGTCCATCAATTCCTGCTTCTTCTTTTCAACCATAAGTTCTTTAGCTCCGCTTCTAGACGACGGTCCCTGCCCCTAAAGCCACCCGCAAACCATTAAAAAAAGAATGCATTGCAAACAAAGCGGACATATTAGCTAGTACGGAGTATTTGATTATACTACATCCCAAGGAAAAACTATCTCACCATGTCTTGAGTTTCCCTGACCAAAGACGCTGAACACGCGCGAGTTTCACGACGTTGAAAGCTGAAACGATGAACGCAGAGAATAAGTTGGGAGAAGTAACTCGATTGGGCGGCAATGGAGATAGAGCGGAGAAAGCTACGATCGAGTTTTTTTACCTGAAACACGCTGGCTCTTAAGTCGGTCGTAAACAAATACTATGTAGGTATATCTCGATAGACAGCAGGGCTTATATGAAGGCAAAATCGTATTGATTCGAGTCCGTCACCGTCTCCTCTTCTTATTTGAATCTAATCTGCACGAACTCGTGTCCCTCTCGAACTTGACCTCTTCCGTATTGTATAGGGTTAGGACACTTGGGGGATCGACCGCAGCTTCTCGAGCCCGGCCATGTCGGCGTAGGTGACGCTCGGACGGAGGCTGGGAGTGCTCGTCGAGCCGGAGGCGCGGAAAGCTCTCGGGTACATGCACCGCAGAGGACCTGGCCTGCGGCCACAGCTCGGCCCGGCCGGGATAAGTAACGGGCGGCGGGTGGGCTTCGCAGCCATGGATACCAGGGGATCCAGTTGGGCGGCTCTTAGAATCCTGGCGGTTCGGATGGTGCGAGATCGTCCATGGCGGCAGCGGGAGGCCAAGGTTAGAGCATGTCTAACGGACCCCTTATGTTTTCGCCCCCTAAAACGCGTGTAGAGTGCCCTGTATACATATTTCGCCGGCAAAAAAACTCGTGCGAGCTAGCAGACCCCCTACCCCCACCCCGTAAAACAGAATATTCTGTTTTACAGGGTGGGGGTAGCGGGTCTGCTAGCTCGCACGAGCTTTTGGCCCCTCACAAAACAGGGTTCTGCAGGGTTTAGCACAACTACACAAGCATATCAAATATGGCAGATTCAAGATATGCGATGCATAATCCATAGTTTTACATCACAAATAGATCAACAAGTTCATAGGTCATGTTCTAGGCATAGAGGTTCCCAAAAGTACTGCCACGACCAACGCGATCCACATCAATCTTGGAGCCCACCGTCGGCACCACCACTCACCGAAGTTGAAGCACCAAGGTTGGATGCCTCGCGAGCTTGACACGCCTGCAACTTCCTCGCCATGATCTCGGCCTTGCTCTCCTTCCACCACAGCAGCTGATCCTCGTCCATGTCCTTGGTGTTCATCATCATGATCTCCTTCTCCTCGGCCAAGAGCTCCTTCATGGCTTTGGTTTGTTTGAGAGCCAACATTTGGGCATCCAACTCGGCCTTGCGCATAGCCTCCTCTCTTTTTGCAGCCACCTTGGCAAGCTTCACCTCCTTTTTCTTCTCGGTGATGAGGACCTTGGTCTCCAATGTCTTGTATGCTATTTCCTCCTTTGCCCTAATGTGCTGATCCATCTTGTCCTTGAAGCTAGCTGCCTCGGCTTCTAGCCTCTGCCTCTCCTTCGCCTTCTTGGTGCCCTCGGGCTTGCCTACGTTGCGACCACCCATGTCTTCCTCTTCATCATCCATGTTGAGCATTGCCTACTTCTTGCACTTTGGCTCTTCGTCCCTCAACTTCCACTTGGGAAGGTGTTGGAGCAAGTTGAAGCAATGCTTGAACTGAAATTCCTTGTTCTTGGAGCCGGCCATGTCTTTGTACCGCAATTGAGCATACTTGGGCTGCACAACAACAAGGTAGTGTGATGTGTACACAAGAACACATAGTTTGCACAAGAAATCTGTCACAAAACTTACGTAGTCCGATGCCACACATCCAGTTGGTGGATTATCCGCCACTTGGTCCATGGCAGCGCTCCAACGAGAACAAGCTGGCTTGATCGTGTTCCACCGGCCTTCAAGGGAGCGGTAGGATCGATCCGCCAAAGTCTTCGTGCGAGGCTTGAGCTTGTGGTAAAGATCCTCAATGCGTTGCCAATAGCGCTTGCCGGTTTGATCGGTGCCGGTGGCAGCATCCATGGACACTTTGCCCCACGCACGGACCAATGTGACATCTTCAATCTCGGTGTAGTTGGGCTGCTTCCCCGATTTGCTCCGCCGCGCAGTAGCCGCGTCCACCTCAACCACGTCGTCGTCCACCTCTTCGTCCGCCTCTTCATCCTCGCCATAGTCAGCGTACTCGTCGTCGAAGCCAGCAATGCCCGAATCCAAGTCCACCGCAGAATCGTTGAGCATATCCATGTAGGATGTCGCGACGGCAGGCGCAGGCACTTCGTCGAGCACCTGGCGGGCACCAGCCGGCGGCGGCGTGGGCAACCGCGTGGGAGCTGGCGGAACGGCCGGTGACGGAACCTCGGCGACCACCGGCGTGGGCGGATCGTCCGCTGCAGGCGTCGCGGCCTTCTTCACCTTTGGCGGCCGCCCCCTCGTCGCGAATGACTTCACCTTCTTCGCGACGAGGGGCACAGTAGTGGTCGCCGCCGCCGCCGCTACCGCAGGCCCCGGCGGTGTGTCGAAGAAGAGCTTCGGGATCCTCTTCCTCTTCATCGGCATGGTGGCGGAGATGATGGCCGCCACATCGGCGGAGGCCGCGGCGTCGACGGTGGCAGCATTCACCACCTCAGACATGGGTGGCGCGTCGTCGGCGGTCGGAGGGGCTTGTGAGGAGTCCATGGCGGCGAGATCTGGCGACGCGGTGGCCGGGGAGGGCGAGGAGGCGGATTTCCGGCGGCGGCGGCGGCGGTTGGGAGCTTCGCGCGCAGTTGGGGAAAGGGTGAGGGGTTGGCCCTGTACATCTCCTCCCGACCCGCACATGTAGGGGTCGACGGGCCGCCCCCTACCCAAACTTGTAAAAAATCGTCCGGGGTGGTCCATTTACGGGGTCTGCTAGATGGCCGGGTAGAGCCCAAACCCGTATATCAGCGGTTATTATACGGGTTTGGGCCATATAGGGGGTCTGTTAGACATGCTCTTAGCCCAGCGGCGGCGACGTCCAGGAACACGGAGGAGGCTGGAGCCCGGCCGGCGGGGGAACCGGGTCGCGGCTGCCGCAGGGAGCAGCGCGTGGCCGCCGACGCTCGGAACGGGACGCGGCCGTCGGTGTGAGGATGGGGTCGCGAACGCCGGTGGGAGTTCGGGGCGCGGCCGCGGTGTGGAAAGCCAGGATTTTTATTTTTTGGATGTTTCTTTCGATTTTTCTAATGAAATGGCTAAGCGGATGTTTGCCAACTACTCCCTTCTTCCTCTGTCCCAAAATACTCCCCACTGCTCCTCGTGCGCCAGGGTGATGGAGCGGGGCCTCTCCCCCACCGCTGCCCAGCAATGCTGCTGTCTCCTCCGCGTCCTCGACAAGATTCACCCGACCGATGACGTCGACTCGCCCTCACTAGCTCTTTGTGTTGCGGCCGGTGGTGTCCTCAAGTGCTCCTCGCTCCACCGCCTATGCACGTTCGGCAGCGAGACATCCCCCACCACGACTTCGGCTGGTGGCAGCGCAACTTCGGAATGGCTAAGCGGATGTTTGCCAGCTATATCCCGTAGGCATTGATCAGAGATGTTTTTTCTCATCTTGTTTTTTTCTTGCGAAACTTCTGTCACCATTGTTCTGGTTCACACATACCTTCCCGTATGGCTTAATCTTGCCCTTGTATGACTCTTGATTATTGCTTGTCTTGACACGTATATCTAACGTAGACTGTTTCAAAATACTCGTTAAATTCTGACCATATATTTTAGATCTAACTATCAACATAGTTTTGATGATATGGCTTAACGTTATGTCTCTATTCGACATCCGTATATTGTTTTTAGTAGGAGTATATAATAGAATAGATAGATTAAGGCTTGACACAAAGGTAAATTCTTTAGATAATGCAACTAACACGAATTTACCTATATGACAATAGCAACAAGAGATACAATACAAGCACAAAATAAATGATAGGGAACGAGGTAACCGATCACGGAAGCACGCGGAGACACGATGTATTCCCGAGTTCCTCCTTTTTAAGGGAGTACGTCTCGTTGGAGGGGGTGTGAGTTTCGCTACGAAGGCCTACTCAACTCCACAAAAGCCTCACCTATTCTCCGGTGAACCCCGCCACAAAGGACTAGTCCACCTTCCACTATTGATACCCTTTGAGGCGGGAATCGAGTCTTTACAACAATTTTGGTGCACACACCCACAATCAAATTGGGGGCTCCCAACAATCACCAAGAATCACCAAGAGAAGCAAGAGGTCTAGGTTCTCTACACAAGGAAACCCTATTCCCCTCAAGTGAATGAGGGGGAAATAAAGAACGGGTTTGTGAAGATGTAGATCCGGGGATCCTCCTTCAATCCTCCAAGTTTCAACAAGTTTGGGTGGAGTAAATGGGAGATCTAGCTTGGTGGGTGAGCTTAATCAATGGAGCAATGAATTCTGGCCGAGCTACCCCTTTGGAGAAGAAGGGGTCTTCTATTTATAGGTCCACTAAAAAACTAGTCGTTTTCCTCCTGTCGACGTGCAATCTGGAATGAATCCGGTACATCCAGAAGGAATCCGACTGTCCAGAATATTCCGTGGCATTCCGGATCATAATAGAGGTTTTCACGTTCATGTCGGAATGAACCGGGAATGGCCTGGAATGGTTCCGAATTGCTAACCGAGGTTTTCGCGACAATGTCGGAATGAATCCAGAACGGATCCGGCTCCCGGAATCACCCGGAATGAGTCCGGATCCTAACAGAGGTTTTTGCGGCCAATCCGGAATCATTCCGGATGGCAACAAAAACCTCTCATTTGGGCAGAAAAACAGCCCACGATCTTTTTCTCCTTCACCATAATTTCGACACCGCTTTGTTCTGCCAATATTTATACCTTTAAACGTCTAGCACACGGTTAGACCTCATTTATGTTGTTAACAAACACAAAAAACTTAGGGATTCCAAAAATGCTCTTTCAGTCTCCCCCTTTTTGGTGTTTGACGAGAACATAAAGATTCACGAGGAATTCAAGGTGGACACTAAGTAGTGGTCTCCAAAAAATAGACTCCCCCTAGATATGTGCAGTGGAGGCACACAATACATAAGCTTTGCTCCCCCTATGTTTTAGAAACCATGCAATCTAAACAAGTTCACAACAATTGCATATAGTATAGAACAATAATGAACAAGCAAGCATAGTTCTAAAGATAATAACTTAACCACGGGCAAGAGTGACACAAACAAGTCACCAAGGTTCCACACACAAACATAAAGTAAATATTGAGAACGAAGAAACTAAACCGGAGCACAAGCCTAAAAGATCGAATCGAAAAAGGCAAGAAACTTGTGCCCCCACCCTTGCAAATCCTGTGATATCCTAATAGGGACTCCTTCTCCCCATTTGGCATCAAGAGCCAAAAAGGAGAAAAAGAGTCCAACCAGTGTCCCAAGAGATCACTCGACGTCCTCGTCTTCATCATCTCTGTGCTGCTCTTTGTGTTGCTCCTCTTCATCAAATTCTTCCTCCTGCTCATTCCACCATGGTCGCCAGCGGGATCAAAGTCATCCTCATCATCAGACTCTCCATCATCTTCCCCATCATCTCGAGGCACCCAAAAGTAGAAGTCATCATCACAAATCTCAGGCATCTCAATGGAAATATAAGGAGAAACAATAAGAGAAGGAGGATCAGCAGGCAGATCAATCCCGGCATTCCTCCTGTCAGTGTTCTGGATATGCCGAGTCTCCTTGGCTAGCTCCATAGCCTCATGAGAAATAGCTCTAGTGTCACTGTACATGCGGAACATAGCCTTGAAGAACTTTGCAATGCCACTATAAGACAGACGGAGAGAGCCACCACTCGAGGAACCATAAGGAGGAGAATAAGACATCTTGGACTTGGTTTTCGCAAACTCAAGAATCTTCGGATCACGAATAAGAGAAGGAACAATCTTCTTTGGCCTAACAACCGGAAATGACTCCATGATCTCTTCACCAAGTTTAGAGTTGATGAGCCTCTGAATGTAGGGGCCATAAGTTGGCTTCCTCTTCTCCATCACACCTATGCAAATCTCACGGTAGATAAAGTCCATCACATCAATCTTCTTTTGGTGCTTGGGCTTGGTGAGGACCATGAGGTTGACCATGAAAGCCCTAATAGCAGAATAATCTCCAGCTTTGATCATAAGAGTGGAACTGAAGATCTTGGACAACACATTGTAGTAAGGGTACATGTGAGGGTTGAAGGGAAAGTGCTTGTCAGGAGCATCAGGAGGATAGCAGAACTCCAAGATGGAGTTATCATACTCAGAATTATCGTGGACACGGTAACCATGCTGTCCCCAAGTGGCCGTCCAAGAATATCCCAGAGCATCAGCAAACTCACACAATTACTGCTAATCTTCTCGTCACCAGACATCCAAGTCATGGTGTGTACTGCATCACCCTTGCAGTGCACTATGAAGTAGAACTAGGCAATCAAGTCAGGACAGTACTCATGCTCAATGTCCAGAAGTGGTGCAGCATCCAACGTTACCAACAACTTGTGTTGATTATAGAAGTCCACATCCACAGGAGGATGATCACAGACAAGTGGATTCTGAGTGGAATAGAAGTCCTCCCAAGCCTTAAGCTGAAGGTTGGTCTAGAACCTGGAATCCTCACAAGCGGCCTGAGGAAAGCGATATGGGTTCTTCTTCTTGACATACTTCTACTAAGACACAGAGAATTGCTTCATGTTCCCCTCAGTCAGATGCTCAACCATGCCATCATGATGACCACCAACGGGACGACTAGCTAGACCGCGACCCTGCTGAGGGCGAGATCCTCGAGAGACAATGGATTTCCTCTTGTGAACAGTACCCCCACGAGAGCCTTGACATGTGAATAGATGACATAGAATCAGCATGGGGTAAGTGCATATGCCAAACCGAGGAAAACAAATGCTCTAAGTTAGGTGAAGTGCAAATTTCACGATTTCTGGAGCCATCCAGATTTATTCCGGAGTGTCGGATCATTCCGACTGCCCGGAACGGATCCGACATTTCCGGAATAATTCTGGGTGTTCGGTTTGAATCTAGATGTCCACAAAATCTTGAACTCTTGACTCAAAAACTTCACCAAACTAGGAGAATATATGAGATAGGTCCTAGGTGATGATTTGGGATACTAATGTGCAGGAAAACATGGATTTTTGACAAGTAGAACCTAATATGGAAAGTGGAAGGGCTAGATCTCTAGAAACATGGAATCAAGTGGTGGATTGATTAGCCTAGATGAACTTGTTGAGATAGAAGAACTTGGGATCTAGAACAACCCTAGGTCAAGATTGCATGTAGAACAAAATTTAACCAACAAAAACGAAAAAAGAGAACAATCCAAATACCTTCCATGGACCGATTCCTTGACAAAGAGGGGATCCAAAATCCCTTCCTAGGGAAATGGAACGAATTTGGGCGGATATTTGTGGCTAGGGCCGGAGAGGAGGGGGATATGAGGGAAAAAGAACTTCTCCTGATCGTGCAACTGCCTTTTATAGGCAGATCCTTCCACTCCCGGAATGGTCTAGAGTGAATCCGGTTGGCTCAGAATGATTCCAGAAGTCCCAGAATGATTTCGACTGAGTCGGAAATATAGGAACTTCCAGATTCATTCCGGCCTACTCGGATTTGATCCGAATCAGGCCAGAAATGACAGCGAGGAACATCTAAGGAACTGTGTGACTTGGGTGGAGTAAGGCATGTGCATTTAGATGAATAGAGAAGACATATAGGCAGCAAAGACACAAGATGGGTTAGAGTTTCCTAGTCCTAATCCTTGGAGAAAACAACATTAAGAGACAAATAGCAACAAGGAGTAGTGTTCAGAAAAAGCATAAACTTGAAGAGGTAATTGCAACCAACTAGGAACCAAACACATAGTCGACTATAGGGGTGTGTGCAGGATCCTCAAGTCAAACTCCTTGAATCTATGATATTTAGCTCATTCCTCAAAAACATGAATATTGAATCATCGAGAGGCTTCGTGAAAATGTCCGCGAGATTATCCTTGGTTGGGACATATGCTAGCTCAACATCACCTCTTCCCACATGATTCCGGATGAAATGATGACGAATCTCAATATGCTTCATCCTTGTGTGTTGCAGGGGTTATAGGCGATCTTGATGGCACTCTCATTTTCACACAAGAGTGGCACCTTATCCAAATGAACATCATACTCTTTGAGGGTTTTCCTCATCCATAGCAATTGGGTGCAAGCACTAGCGGTCACCACATACTCGTCTTCGGCGGTGGAGAGAGATATACAATTTTGCTTCCTGGAAGACCAACTCACCAAAGACCTACCAAGAAAGTGTCAAGCCCCGGAAGTAGACTTACTATCATCTTGATCACCGGCCCAATCTGAGTCCGTGTACCCATTGAGAGAAAAATGTGCCCCCTTTGGGTACCACAAACCAAATCTTGAGGTATGAACCAAATACCGAAAGATCCTATGGACCTCCATTAGATGGCTTTCCTTAGGAGACACTTGATACCTTGCACACACACCTACACTCAGCACAATATCGGGCCTAGATGCTCAAAGATAGAGCAAAGAACCAATCATAGAATGATACAACTTTTGGTCCACATCTTTACTGTCGGATTGCGCTTGAGGTGGCATTTGACTTGCATAGGAGATGACTTCTCTTTTGCACCTTGGAAGTTAAACCTCTTGAGAATGTCTTTGGTATACTTAGCTTGAGATATTAAATTCCCACGAGCCAATTGCTTGATTTCAAAGCCAAGAAAGAATCTCAACTCTCCCATCATAGACATCTCAAACCTGTCAGTCATAAGCTTCGAGAACTCATTATTAAAAACTTGGTTGGTTGAGCCAAAGATAATATCACCCATGTAGAGTTGGCATATGAAAAGATCTTCTTTTATCCTCTTTGTGAAAAGGGTGGGGTCGATTTTCCCGACTTAAAACCCACGGTCTTCTAGAAACTCTCTAAGGTGCTCATACCATGCACATGGGGCTTGTTTAAGTCAATAAACGCCTTATCGAGGGATGGACTCAAGGTGAGCCACGGGAGCATGTGTTTCATCAAAGTCAATGCCTTCCACTTGAGTGTATCCTTGAGCCATCAATCTTGCTTCGTTCCTTCTGACAATACCATGCTCATCTTGCTTGTTCTTGAATACACTTAGTTCCAATAACACTGTGGCAATTCTTTGGCTTCTCAACTAGCTTCCAAACTTTATTGCGCTCAAAGTTATTGAGCTCATCATGCATAGCTTCCAACCAATCCGAGTCCTCAAGAACTTCAAATAATTTATTTGGATCCACCATGGATATGTGAGCTTGATGCTCAATAAAGTTTGCCAATTGCATTCTTGTGGATCTTCTAGCTTAAACACCACTCAACACCTTGTCATCGGATGCATCAATTTTATTCAAGGCTCTTCTAATTCTTCTATCACAGTGAACTTTGATCTTCTCATTATTGTGAGGAGGAATCACTTGATCGTCTTGATCATTGGTGTTCTCGTCTTGACCGGTTTCTTGGCCTTGATCATCATCTTCAAGACTTGCTTCAACTTGAGGAGAATAAGACGAAGAAGGTTTATCTTGGCCTTGACCTTCACTAGCTTGAATGACAGGAGTGGTTGGTTCTTGCATAGCAACTTGGTCAACAAGAGAAGGGTCTTGAGCTTGTTCTTGGTTAGGTGTTTCACTTGGCTCCTTGGCTTGACCTTCTATTGTGGACGAGGGATCCACTTGAGTAGAGCATAGTTCTTATCGATCCACCATAAGGTGTCTCTCGATGGGGCAGAAAAATACCACACCCATCCTTCCTAAGGCTTCTTGATGAATTTCAACATCTACATTAGAAACATGAAATTGCGCCACTTGGGATCCATCATTTTCCTCGAAAACCACACTACAAGATTCTATGACTATCCGTGAGGATTTGTCAAAGACTCTAGAAGTGTTGGTCTTAGTCATATCCAATAGAACTCGATTCTTCCTTTCGGCTACACCATTTTGTTGAGGGGTATATGCAGCGTAATATTGATGATGAATACCCTCTTCACTAAGAAATTCATTTACAGTGTAGTTCTTGAACACGGTGCCATTGTCACTCTGAATAGCCATGATTGGGACATTGTGTTGACGCTGCACTTGGTTGGAGAAGTCGATGATGGTTTGTTGGGTCTCACTCTTCGACTTGAAGAAATAGACCCAAGTGTATCTTGAATATTCATCGACAATCACCAAGCAATACTTCCTGCCTCGCGCACGGGACCAAAGAGATCAACATGGAGAAGCTCCAAGATCCTATTTGATGAAATAATAGTCTTGCACTTATGGTAGGCATCATGCATCTTCCCTTCAACACAAGCCCTACAAACACAATCTTTGGAAAGGAAACATTTCTTTTAGTCTGAGGATGATGCCACCTTAGTGAAGACTTTGCAAAGTTCTCATGTTGACATGAGATAGGCGGCGATGCCACAACCATCCCACATCCGCCTTTCCGAAAAGACACATCGCTTGAGAGTTGGTAGACTTTGAAAAGTCCACCACATACAAATCATTTTCGGTATGTCCCACATATGCGATGTCAAGAGTCTTTCTCCATAAAAGGACCACAATGTCAGGTTTAAAGAAGACGGAGAAACCCATCTTCCCTAAAGATTAAACTGAAAGTAAATTGAAACCAAGGGATTCGACAAGCATGACATCAATAATAGTGATATCCGGAGCAATCACAACCTTGACGTACCCCATTACCTTTGACTTGGACTTATCTCCATAAGTGACGGTCGCATCATTTGTATTTGGGCGCAACTCCGTCACAATTTCTTTGCTTCCGGTCATATGACTAGTGCATCCACTATCAATTATCCATTTAGATCCACCGGAAACATAGTCCTACAAAAAATCATTGACTAGTGTTAGGACCCTAGGAGGGTCCCCTTATGTTAGAAACAAGGGTCTTTGGAAACCCAAATAGTACAGTCAATGAAACCCTCAATAGGACCAACATATTTAGCTTGCACAACACCATAATAATCAACATATAAGAAGTTGTGTGGATTTTTAGTTCCCGTGGGGTTGTTACGAGTAGTGCCGTCCCTAATGACTATACCACTGGAAACAACATTCTTCTAGCTTGTGCGGGCTTCATGGTTCTCACCATCATGCATATAGAATCCTTCAGCCTCATTGCTCAAGGTATCATACCTATTCCTCTTCATGCTTTCATTTCCCACAAACATGACGATAAGAGCATCCCATGTTTCTTTGGTGGTGGAATATTGTTGAAGATGATGCATGTGGTTGGGACCCACGGCTTGTTGAACAATGGACAAAGTGGTGTAATTGAGTTGACAATCTACGGCTTCTCTTCTTGTCAAGTTCTTGGAGTCATAAGGCTTGTATCCATCTCGAGTGACCCTCCAAAGCTCAATACAAGAAAAGTTTAAGTGAGTTTCCATATAATATTGCCAATCACCAAAATAATGTGCATCAATTTTAAGAGGATCGCCTCTAGGGATTATATGAAGATGTGGGACGGGAGGATCAGGAGAGTAGTGTCCTTTGACGGAGTGGTAATCTCCCTTCCCTTCCGTACCCTTAGAGGTGGTGTTCTTAGGTGGATCAATTTTAGGTTGTTCACCAACCCCATCTTTAGCACCCCCCGTAATTTCGTCGGAAGGATATGAAGTGGAAGTCTTCGGTTCCTTGGCTTTCATGAGTTGCAACAAAAGAGTTCGCAACTCATCAATTTTGCCATCCATGGATGAGGTCAAGGAATTTTGCAACTCCTTGAGATCATCCATAGTGACATGTGCCACTGATTCATTGACTACAGTCTCATCGGTCATACTAAACTCTTAGGCGGTTAAGCCCAAAATAAGAGCCGAGGCTCTGATACGAATTGAGCGGATAATATGGCCACCTAGAGGGGGGGTGGTGGTGAATAGTGTTGGGAATATGCCCTAGAGGCAATCATGTATGATGTAATTCCCAATGTATTCATAAAGTTATTTTGTCCTTGTTTTGAACATCTGATATATGTCATTGAATATGTGATTCGATTGTGGAACTATGTATTCATGTTGTTCATACTAAATTGTCCTTGGTCATCAAGATTGTGCTGGACACACACCCTAGACTAATGTGAGTGTTGGATGATGACTAAGTTCCACTTGTCGTGGGAATGGCGATGCCATTCCAACGTTCACAGACTTGGCTAAAGAGTTTAGCAAGTCGAACTGACCCATATTGAGATGCAACGAGTAAGTCGTCATTTGCATGTCTCAATCAATGTAATCCTTAGACCTGAGGTTGTCGCATAGTCCGAGTTGTGGATCACTGACTTAGGTTCTATCAAACGTTGTTCTGTGACAAGGCAGTTATAAAGGCAGAGTTCGGGTCGAATGAGAAGCAAGCTGCGTGATGTGGATAATCAAGATGGGATTTTGCCCCTCCGAATGGAGAGATATTCTCTGGGCCCTCTCAAGTGATATGATTTCGGAAGCATGGCCATGCGCGACTCGGTTAGTGTTAACTGAGTCAGTTGACTAAGAGTTAGTCAGATGAATCATATATCACGGACCGAGAAGAGAGTTGAGATATTAATGGATCACGATAAATCGCCTATAGTTCGACAAGGTATATCGTGAGGCAAAAGGGACTAAGATGAAAGTCACATTGGAAGGTATGTCGTCATGACTCAATGAGACTTGGGAGTCGGCACGTTCTGCTAGTAGCCGCTACCGATTGATCGCCTGAGAGTCGGACTCCAATCGTGTCCAAGTCGCCATGAGCCTGCAGGGTCGCACACTTAAGAGCGGGAGCAAGTACATTGGTCGGGTTGGACCCGAACCAGAAATGGACTGAGTTTGTGAGTCGGACTCACAGAGGGAATGTGCCACAAGCGTTGTGAAGCCCACTACCATTCGCTATATAAAGAGGGGGCGCAGGTTGCCCAACGGGCACGTAATTCCACTCCCATGCGTTGGGAACCCTAGCCCCACTCAGTCCAGCCGTCGCACCGGACCTAGCAGTCCGCCGTCGGAGCTCCTCCTCGCACGTGTGGATACCGGAAGAGGTGTTGTACGTTCAGCACTTCGACGATCGTGGGATTGGATCGGCTGGATCGAATTGTAGGACTACACTTCATCGACGCACTTCATCGATAATCCGCAACCGCGCGTCTAGTGGTAATCCTCGTGGCCTTCTACCTCGGCTAGATCTTGGAAGTACCGCGTAGAAATTTTTTTCGTTTATCGCTACGCGTTGCAACAGTGGTATCATAGCGGTAGCTTCTGGTTTTAGACCCAAGATCCACACATATGTGATATGTAGTTAGTATTAGATGTGATCTAATTGCTGTTTTGGTGGTCGTTCTATAAGATAGATCGGTTTTGTACAAGGTTGATTAGATTAATTGTACTCGGTGTTAATGGATGATCAGGTTTCCGTGATCATACTGCTAAGGTCGTGGAACAACTTACCCCTACCGGTCGGTTTCCACTATCGGGGTATACCGTGACACATAAATCCAGTTGCGGTGATCGAAGATCAAAGAGTTTGATCGAATTGGAATACGGACCGCCGGCTTCGCCCTGTCGTAGCGCCTTAGATGTAGTTATGAGTTTCACAACGCCGGTAGATATTGTCTCTATGCATAACTTGTTTTTACAGAATGTTGTGAATGGTATGGCTTATGTGCATATGATGTGTGTAATCCATACGTGATCTGTGTATCATGTTTTTGTCAGCCAGCTGGAGCCTAGATGCTGTCATTTGATTGTATTAACAGCCTGCGTGTCGGATTCTCCATGTAATTTTCATTTACTAGCTAGTGTAGCTTGTTGGAAAACCCGGAGACATGCAAGTCGATGTACAAGTCGGCTACATGGAGTAAGATGGCACGTGACAAGAGTTGGCACGAGTCGACTTACAAGCTTTGTGGAGATGGAGATCACCATGAAGAGAGCCATACCATTTCACATTATAATTGCTTTATTTGTGTTATTGTTATGTCTCTATTTACCTCTATTTAGATAGTTGGTAGATTTTAATCCCTCAAAGAAGGTCTAGTCGGTCGCCCCGCCAGTGCTGCACCATCACAAGTCGGACATTCTTGGTAGTGGGCTCATAAAATTGAGGTGCTACCAATTCTTTCCGACTAGATGAGTTTGAGTCGGACTCTTACAACAGAAACACTTGGTAAGCTAGACGAGTCCATCACAACGGTTGTGGGGCTCGGGGTTCGGTAGGTTGGGAGCCGGGGCATGCGATGCCACCCAACTAACAGGAGTCGTATTGGATACGATTGGCAAGATGTTGCCTACCTAGATCACTTGACGGCTAGCGGTGATGCTAAAGCTCACTAGTCGGTTTGCTTATTTAGGATCTTGAATCACTTAGCAACCATCGGAAGGGTGTTGGTTCTAGTGGGATCATAAGTATTAAAGCGTTTAATATGCCTGCTCTTTTATGAATACATGTCTTAAGTGTTTTGCATATTTTCTGTTGTAGATCAATGGCACCTAGCAACCTTCCTCAGTTGTCCACTTTTACGTTGAGGTCAATCCTAGAGAAAGATAAACTTAATGGAACTAATTTCACCAACTGGTATCGTAATCTGAGGATAGTCCTTAAGCATGACAAGAAATAACATGTTCTAGAAACTCCACTTCCAGAAGAGCCTGATGATGATGCGACTGTCGCTGTCATGAATGCCTACCGTAAGACTAGAGATGAGACTACGGAAATTAGCTGTCTTATGCTTGCACACATGGAACCGGACTTGCAGCAGCAGTTCGAGAATGTTGAGGCCTACGATATGATTGAAAGTCTCAAAAGTATGTTCCAGGCTTAGGCAAAGACCGAGAGGTATCAAGTCTCTCAAGCTTTGCTGGGTTGTAAGCTCAAAGACGGCGATCCACTGAGTCCGCATGTAATCAAGATGACTGGTTACATACAGTCTCCGGATCGGCTGGGCTTCCCAATTAACAAAGAGTTCGCTACTGATATAATTCTGAACTCTCTTCCTAGTGCGTATGGTCCGTTCATCTCGAACTACCATATGCATGGTATGGATAAGAAGATCACTGAATTACATGGGATGCTCAAAACGGTAGAGGCTGATCTAAAGAAAGGCGCCAGTCAAGTGTTGATTGTGCAGAATAAGGCTAAGTTCAAGAAGAGATCTTGGACTAAGAAGAAGAAGGAAAAGTCAGGAGGTAGCGCCCATGGCCCTGTACAGAGTGCTTCCTCAAATACTAAGCCATCTCCTACAGTCGGAGCCAACTGCTTCTATTGCAAGCAGGAAGGCCACTAGAAGAGGAACTGCACCAAGTATATGGCTGACAGAGCCAAGAGTAGAGGTATGACTTCCAACTCAGGTACACTTGTGTGCAATGTTATAGACATTTATCTTGCTGATGCGCCTAATAGTTCTTGGGTATATGATACCGGATCAGTTATTCAAATAAGCAACTCGTTGCGGGGACTGGTAAGAACTAGGAGCATGGCAAGAGGAGAGGTTGATATTCGGGTCGGCAACAAGGCGAGAGTCGCTGCGTTGGAAGTCGGCACGATGCAACTTCATTTACCTTCAGGATTTTTAATGGAGCTGAATAATTGTTATTATGTTCGAGTGCTTAGTCGAAACATTATTTCCGCCTCATGTTTGATGAGACAAGGTTATGAGTCGAATATTAAGAATAATGGTTGTTCTTTATATTTGAAAGATATGTTTCATGGCTTTGCACCCGTTCAGAACGGGTTATTTATTTTGAATCTTGATAGTGAATCGGTCTATAACATAAATGTGAAAAGGTTGAAACCAAATGATCTGAATATGACTTACTTTTGGCACTGTCGGCTTGGTCATATAAGTTGGAAGCGCATGAAGAAGCTCCGTGATGATGGACTTCTAACTTCGTTCGACTTAGAGTCATTCGAGACATGCGAATCATACCTACTAGGCAAAATGACCAAGACACCTTTTGCAAGGAGTTGTGAAAGGGCGACCGACTTGTTGGAACTAATACATAGTGATGTATGTGGTCCAATGAGCACGACATCCAGAGGTGGTTATGAGTATTTCATTACCTTCACTGATGATTTGAGTAGGTATGGATATATCTATTTAATGAAACACACCGGAAGCCTTTGAGAAATTCAAGGAATTCCAGAGTGAGGTACAAAATCAACTCGGCAAGAAAATAAAGTTTCTACGGTCGGACCGTGGAGGCGAGTACATGAGCCATGAGTTTGATGACCATCTAAATAGTTGTGGAATATTTCCTGAACTCACTCCGCCGGGTACACCACAGAGAAACGGTGTATCGGAACGGAGAAATCGGACCTTGTTGGACATGGTACGATCAATGATGAGTCGGACAGATCTACCTTTATCATTTTGGGGTGATTATCTAGAAACTGCAGCATTCACACTAAACAGAGTACCATCAAAGTCAGTAGAGAAGACACCGCATGAGATGTGGACTGGCAAAAGGCCAAGTTTGTCTTTTCTTAAGATTTGGGGCTGTGAAGCATTTGTCAAGCGACTTCAGTCGGACAAGCTCACGCCCAAATCGGATAAGTGTATTTTCGTGGGGTATCCGAGGGAAACCTTGGGGCACTACTTCTACAACCGAGAAGAGGGCAAAGTGTTTGTTGCTCGGAACGGTGTCTTCCTTGAGAAAGAGTTTCTCAGTCGGGGAGTCAGTGGGAGCACAGTGCAACTCAAAGAAATTCGAGAGGAACCAGTTAGGGGCGAGTCGGCAAGGGCCTTGGAGGCTGAGCCGGTCGTGGTACCTACACCGGTAACAACACCTGAACCACAGAGATCTACCAGATTCCAAAATACTCGTGATGTTTTACTGTTAGACAGTAATGAGCCGACAACTTATTCGGAAGCAATGGCGGGATCTGATTCCGAGTCATGGCTTGGAGCCATGAGATCTGAGTTAAAGTCCAAGGATGAAAACCAAGTTTGGAATTTGGTTGATCTGCCTGACGGTGCAAGACCCGTCGAGTGCAAATGGGTCTTTGAGAAGAAAACTGATATGGATGGAAATATTTCCATCTATAAAGCACGACTTGTCGCGAAGGGGTTCCGACAGGTTCAAGGAGTTGACTATGACGAGACCTTCTCGCCAGTAGCGATGCTTAAATCAGTTCGGATTATGTTAGCCATAGCAGCCTATTTCGACTATGAGATATGGCAGATGGATGTCAAGACGGCTTTCCTTAATGGAAATATAACTGAGGACGTGTATATGATACAGCCCGAAGGTTTTGTCGATCCAGCTAACGCTGACAAGGTATGCAAACTTCAGAAATCCATTTATGGGTTGAAGCAAGCATCTCGGAGTTGGAACATTCGCTTTGGTGAGGTAGCCAAATCGTTTGGCTTCATCAAGAGCGATCATGATTCTTGTTTATATAAGAAGTTTAGTGGGAGCAAAGTAAATTTTCTAATCTTATATGTGGATGCCATATTACTGATGGAAAATGATGTCATGATGTTGCAAGAAATCAAAGAATCATTAGAAAGGAGTTTCTCAATGAAGGATTTGGGTGAGGCGACTTACATATTAGGAATCAAGATCTATAAAGATAGATCAAGGCGGCTCATTGGATTGAGTCAGAGTACAGATCTGGACAAAGTTTTGAAGAAATTCAAAATGGAAGAGTCTAAGAAGGGATTCTTACCGATGTCCTATGGTATAAAACTTAGCAAGACTCAGTGTCCTTCGACGACTGATGAGCGAAGTCGGATGAGTGTGATCCCGTATGCTTCGGCAATCGGATCCATCATGTATGCCATGATTTGTACTAGGCCAGATGTTTCCTATGCTCTAAGTGTAACGAGCAGATACCAGGCTGACCCTGGCGAAGCCCACTGGGCAGCGGTTAAAAACATCCTTAAGTGCTTGAGAAGGACTAAGGAAATGTTCCTAGTTTATGGAGGTGATGAGGAATTCAGTGTAAAGGGTTACACGGATGCGAGTTATCTCACCGACTCAGATGATTCTCGTTCGCAATCTGGATACGTGTTCGTAATGAACAGAGGGGCTGTGAGCTGGAAGAGTTCCAAGCAAGATACTGTGTCTGCATTTACAACAGAGTCTGAGTATATTGCTGCCTCGGAGGCTGCAAAGGAAGCTATTTGGATCAGGATTTGGCTGTAGTCCGCCGTCGGAGCTCCTCCTTTCACGTGTGGATACCGGCAGAGGTGATGTACGTTCAGCACTTCGACATTCGTGGGATTGGATCGGCTGGATCGGATCGTGGGACTACACTGCATTGACGCGCTTCATCGATAATCCGCAACCGCACGTCTAGTGGTAATCCTCGTGGCCTTCTACCTCGGCTAGATCTTGGAAGTACCGCGTAGAAAAGTTTTCGTTTATCTCTACGCGTTCCAACAAATAGGTGCTACTGCCAATTTTAATTTTTCTTAAAGGTAAATTCTCTAGATAATGCAATTAAGGTGAATTTACCTATATGACAATAGAACAAGAGATACAATACAAGCACAAAGTAAAGGATAGGGAACAAGGTAACTCTGTAAGGACCCCAGACCGGCAGTCTGAAACCCTACGTATGCATACATTCACGATCCCAAAAAGATCAGTCGTGAACAACATACACAGTTGGCACACAGAAATACATCATCCATTACACGAATACATAAAGGTATTACATAAAAGAACACATGATCAAGTTTAACGCAACTGCCACACAGGGCAGGCAACTTATCAAACACAGCGGAAGACAATTAAAACACAACGTAGTTGAGCCCAAGTCACGCCTTAACCTACAGGCTGCTGACCCGGAGACGATCCTAGTTCGCAAAGCCGTCAACTCCGTACTTCTCTTCATAGATCTCCTTCGGAGGCTCCTTCTCAAAGTCTGGCAAGTAGATACCAGGGGCGAAACCATAATGAGTACATTTGAATGTACTCAGCAAGACATCCATTATTTCACTTACCAACATGCAAATATGCTTATATGGTGGAATAGGTAGGCTATAAATAGGGTTCACTATCAATGGTGTTCATATATGATGACACCACAGTTGCAGTCAAGTTTATCTGTATCTTCGTTGAAGAAGATACTTCAGAGGAAAATAATATAGCTTTATTTCTCTTGTCGATATCACATGTACAAGAGGTTTTGTAAAACTTTGTTAAAGAATATTTTCTCTTTGCAAAACTTCTTGGAATCAGTTTCCAGAATTCTTGCTTAGAGTAGAAAAGGTTTTCTTTGCAAAACATTTTGTTTTGTATCACATCATCTGGCTTTTCATCATCGACGATACCTCCACGGTATACGTTTTCCTTCCTTTCCGAACTTCACAAGTTCAACACTTCCTTTCCAAAATTTCCCTTTCAAAACTCCTTTTTGAAAACATTGACACAATGCTAGCTACATGGCCATTCAACTGTCCATATCCGAGGACGCGGCTTCTTCGAAAAAGTTATACTCTGCAGAGGTGTACACATCCACCAGATCCAGTACACCTCCCGTGAAACACCACGGACTGTAACAACAGTATGTAAACATCAGGTATCTGATCATAACCATCCACTATGTTCAAGCTAGTATATGCCTATCTCTCAGTTGAGTTTTACCACATCCTCGGCACCGAGCTAATCCCCGCCAAGCCAGGATGCCTCAACTGATGCATCCGGAGGGAAAATTAATCCCACACTTTATATGTCTCCACGACATTTGGTTCAGAGGATCGCATCCCCTATAGCACATTGAGATAGCACACACTAATAAGAACAAACTTCAAGTTAAGCCCATTGCCCATGTTGGGGTAGGGTGGCAGTACGGTAAAGGTTGTCCGGCGAAGACTAGGTTATGTGTCATTTTTGAAAACACCACTTTCTCAAAAATGACCACTTCCACATTCCTCCGGAGAACAAGGATCTGCCTTTTCTATGGGTTTTTCCGTAAAGCCTTTGTTTTGTAGAATCACAATTTTAGGGTGTCCACTTAGGGACTAGTATATTTGATGGTAATAAATACCATATGGTGGCTTATGGGCTTGGTATTACCAAGTTTAACTACTGGCATGATAGTAACCTATAATATAGTATAGTAGTAATTTCCACATCAAAAATAGTTTTGATAATCAAGTTTTTGTAAAACTTCAGAGGTAAAACATGCATGATAGATAATGATAAGTATTGTATCAGCAAGCATCAGGATGGCTTGCCTGGTATCTCCTTGTGTCCCTGGTTTTGGAGTGATTGGAACTTGAAACACAGCTTCCCGACACTTCCTTCCTCTTCGTTTTTCTAACGTCGTAAAAAGAATACAAGACACACATTCAGAACCAATCAAGGCAAGCAACCATACATAACAATACATACAGCAAGGAAATCTAATAATAACAAAATCACTCAATTATTAATTGAGGCAAACAATCAAACAATCCTACTTGGCAGAAATGCCATTTAATAAGACAACTTAAGGTTGGAGGAAAATAACTCACAACCTTAATATCATGGATTCAGTGGGTGTGCCACTCTCATACCAAGATATTAATAAGCCCAAAATACACTTAGTTTCACCTGGGTGAGACTACTAAAAGTATATAAAACATGCACAAAAATAATCATGGCAATGGGTCTATCAACCACACCACAAAAAGAAAAAGGTAGCTACTCTGCTAAGCCTAAATTCTCAACAAGAATAAATGAGACACATGATTTGCAAAAGTTACTTTTACAAATCAGTGATCCTACTCAAGTGTAACAAGGTAATAGACTCATCACAAAACACACAATTTCTCATAGTGAGAACAATAGAAACAATGACTAAAAAGGAGGAATCCTATAGACATGTTTTCTACTAAAAGTTTGCTATGCAAGCATGCATAACAAGTAAAGTAATAAAATGCAAACAAGGAACCATGTTATCGTAATGGGAAATGAAAACATGTCCTCATGCAAGGATACACAATTATCTACCAAACACAAGTTGGCAGAAAAATAATTCAATACAAAAACTGCTAAGGAAACTAGTACTACTCATACATGAAGAATCAATGGATGAATTTCAATCAAGTAATTGAAATACAACCTGAGGGTCCATGTCATAAAAACAGTAGTGAAAAACATCTATACTTGCTATAACAAAAATATCCCATTTAACAAAACAATGCATCAATTTGCAAGGCAACTCCTATATACTAGTGGTAATAAAAAGGGCATTACTAGAGGAATCAAACAACACTCCAAGAATGTATTTTTCCTAGCAAGCCACACATGATTACAACCACTTACAAACATAAGCATACCCATTTTTGTTTAGCACAAAAATTCCCAAAGCAAAAATACTAGGCACTCAATAGTTATGAAGCTATATAAAAGAAACACATCTAGTGTGGGGGAAATAATGTTTCCACCAAAAATGCAATGACACCAGTGGGTGTTCCACAAGCATAACAAAGCATTTAGAGGGCACAAAGCCTCTGGTCCACTTGTTAAAAAATTAACAAAAGACTAAACTAGCATCTAGTGCAATAACCATACTAGTAGAAAATAACAGGATGCTAACATAAGCAAGGTAATGCTACTCATGTTATTGTTTTCACACAAGTGAAAACTCTAGGGGTCAAGTACTCATAATAACACCATAAAAATTCTACTGGTCCTATGAAAATAACACAAAAATATGTGGCTACTCAACCACAAATTCTTATGCCAAAAATCCTACCTATGAGAGAATTTTTCCATAACATTCTCATAGTTATGACCAAGCTACTCATGCTTTTCTACCAAATAAAATGCAAGCTATAAGATGTGATACTAACAAAATATAAGTACCAACATGGTACTGAATCTAATATCTCAACACAACAATTCAATCACTTGCACACAAATTAATCATTCAAAAATTATATGCAAGTAATAAACTAGAGATAAAACATATGCTATAACCATAAATCATATTTCTTCTCAACTCAAGTCCACACATTCTAACATGCTAAAATAGAAAATTAACACTTAGAAAACAGGTTCACACAACTTATACATGCTAGAAAACAATATTGCAACACAAAAATAACTCATACAAATTAATTACCTAAAAATGCCAAAATGGCAGAAATATGCAAAACAAGGATCTGTCCCCAAAGTTTTCTAGGATGCTCTAAAAATTAAACCCTTCTAGGTTTAGATAGTTCTAAACATATACAAGACCATCCAATTTGGTTTGCATCAAAATTCATCTTTAATTAATTTATAAAAATCACCAAAGTGCTCTCTGGTGTTTTACCAAATTGCATGCCATTTCAAAAATACTTGGAATTTGGAAGCAAGTTTAATTGATCCTGTTAGGAAATTTCAAGGGATTTCCAATGCAATTGGCCTCACTTCATTCTGAGTTGTGAAATAAAAATGGTGCTCATTTTGGTGTTTCTGGTACCTGTTGCCAAATCATTTTTCATTTCAAATCTATTCATCCAAATGTAGATCTACAAGTTGGAGGTGGTTTAGATTTAGTTGATGTACAACTGTGATTTTTGGTTTGGTCAAATTCATCTTTTAGGTAGGTTTTTAGAGCCAAAAGTAAACAGGTACAATCTCTGTAAAATTAAATTGGAAAAATAAGTGTGGATGGGCCAGATCCACCAACTGGGCCGGCCTGGACGCTTTCTACCACGGCAGATCCCAGCCGCAGTGGCTGACCCGCGGGCCAGGCCGCCACGGGGGCTGCCACGCAGGCAGATACGCGGCCCACCCGCAGTTTGACTTCGTCCGCGCGGGGTCAAGGAAGACTGACGTCGGCATGACGCCACGACTGCGTCATTGCCGGCGGGAAATGTCTCCGGCGAGGTTTTAATCGACGAATCCGGCCACGGTTTTCGAATCAAACACCATCAACTCGTAGTACTCAACGAGGGGAAGCAAATAGGAGCGGTCTCGCTTCCGGGGAATGCGTCGGAGAGTGGCGGCGACAACGGCGTGCGGCGGCCGGACAGCGTCCACGGCGCGGCGACGAAATACGAGGAGAGGGAGAGGGGAAAAACGACGGCGGGGATTGCCTGCTCACCCTAAACGCGCAGGGATGCTCGACGAGGACGGAGGAGGAGCTAACCGGCGGCGATGCCTCGCCGGAGCTCATCGGGCTCGGGGAAGAAACGTGGACGGCGCGGCCTCCTCGAGTCGATTCGGCTCGATTCCGTTCGCACCGAGCATCACCACAACGAGGCGGAGGAGATGAGCCACTCGGTGGCCGGCGGCGAGGCCTGCAACTGCCGATTCGACGGCGGCCATTTTCGGGCTAGGGTTAGGTTTGCAAAATATCTTGAGAGAGAGAGAGAAACTCTAGGGGGAGAGAGAGGGGGCAGGTAGAGACCACAGAGGTGCACATGGTGCTTTTATCATCTAGCCAAGCTTCTATTCGAAGCAATGGGGCATGGGCAGCCATGCCCTCTACTGCTTGCTACAGGAAGAAGAAGGACATGGATGACTCAGCTTACAATTTAGTCCCTGACAATTTTACAAGTAGGTCCTTTTCTCTCTGAAAATGGATGTTTTCCCTAAGCAAACAAAGTCTAAAATTGAAATCCTTTTGCCCAAAATTCTATTTAGTATAGATACACAACATATGTGAAAATTGGATCAATTTCATAAACTTGATAATTCAAAGTTGTTCAAATTTGAATTCTTACATAAATGGACATTGAATTTATTAACCTACTTAGGAGTTTCCAAAAATGATAATTTTTGGCACACATTCCGTATTTGATGTTTTCCTTATGTGGTAGAAAATTCAAGTCATTTTGAGTTACTTTATAGAACAAACTTTTCAAATTTCTAAAAGGTGCTGTCAAGAAAACAGGGGTTTTTGGCAACTTAAATTATTCAAAAACTTGTGCCCTTTTGGTTTTCATCCTTAATTATGATATAGAGCATGTGGTATTTATTTCATGGAATTTGGAAAAAGTTTGTAGAACAAACTTGTTCAAAATCCCAATTGTTGCTGTGGAGAAAAACCATGTTTTCAGGACTTTAATGGATTCAATTTTTGGTCTCCTCTTGTGTGTGTTCCTTATTTGATATAAGGAAGCAATGGTATTAATTTCATCTCATTTTAAGAAACTTTCCAATAGTAACTTGTTTTAGTTTTCTGTTTCTGGAAATATTGGAATTTCTATTTAATAAAGCACTTGGCTTTTCTTTAGCAATGCTTTGCCAAAATATTTATGTGACTAGAGATAGCAAGTCAATGCTCTCCAATACCTTTGTTTTTAATCTTGCAAGGTTGGAAAAACATTTGATAATATTTTGGTGAAGCATTTAAGAATGCCTCTTTTTCTGATAATCTTTTAGGGAAATTTTATTAAGTGTTTCCTCTTTCTTAATTTAGGTCTTGGAATAATATTCAACAAGTATGAGATTCATAAGATGTTTTTGGAAAACTCTTTGATCAATATTTACTTTAGAAAATATTGCCAAGGTCATTGGAACAATATGTTGAATATTTTGTTTTCAATTTCTTAGCCATGTAAGTTTATATAATTTGTTTGTTTAGTTGCACTCAAACAAATACAATCAAAGTTTAATTTTCACAATCAAAGTTTAATTGTCAAGCAATTAGCAAAACAACTGTGTTATCAGGTATTCCAAAATTGGGATGTGACAGGTCTTCCCCCCTTAAAAAGAATCTCGTCCCCGAGATTCGCAAGCGAGGACTAAGGGAGGGCCAACAAACACAATGTTAGTGTTGGAGTGCAGGTGCTTCCCCCCTTTGAATTTTCTTGGGAGGTGGGGTACATCCCTAAATTAGTGAATTCACTTTAAAAAAAATACACCAGCACTGTTTTAGGTCCAAACTTTTGTTTCCTAGTTTGAACAAAAATTAAGGTTAATGCAGAACTACCTGGAAATGTACCGTCAATTATTTACATGAGTTTATAGCTATATCCCACATCTTACATACCACATACGGAGTGGTGACCACTCTCATAACATGGTATATAGGAAGCTAAAAATATAGCTTGTGGGTGCCAAGGTTAGGTTGCTAAGATAAAACAAACAGTCAGAATAATACCCATGGCAGTGGATATTAGCCTCACACAATCAATTATCACTTAACGTGTTCATGATTTTAGTTGGATGTTTTAGTTTCATAAAATACTCTTGAGCACAATCATAACACAAGTCTTAACTCATGCTAAGGTAAAACATTTAAACAAAATCCAATAAGCAAGCAAACAACACCACAGATGAATAGACTATTTATTCACTAGGTTATTGTCTACTAGAGGTTTTGGAATCCATCAATCATGAACAATTAGCAAACAACCAGTAGCTAAAAACCAATGGATCCAATCATAAAGGTACTCTAAAACACCATCTTCACACAAGATAAAACTCCTATTACACAGGCATAACAAAAAACAGGACTGCACAAATGACACACTAGTAGGAAAAAATCTACACCAGCATGCTATAAGAGATAATCATATCCTATAACCATAGAACATGAAAATAAATAATTCATGGCATGATAACAGAAGTAATAACTTCCTAAACATGCTATATCAACACATATACTTATAAAATAAAAAGAGGGTAATACTAGAGCAAAAGTCACCATTTTCTAGTGGTGAAACTAGTTTCACTCTAGAGAAGCAAACAATACTATCATGATGTTTAAACTTAAACAAGCAAGTCATGAATATAAGTGTACCTAATAACAGTACACAAAACTTACTCATGTTAGTAAGCACAAACATCAAAACAATCCCATGATACAACTATTAAACATGCATAAATTAATTCTAGCAATTTATGTTTTTCTTAAACAATTACTAGCAAACAAGCAAGGTATAACTCACACAACCAGTAGCTATACTATTAATAAAAAGTTATCTAAGACTTTTCAAAAATCCATACACTCAATTTTCAAATTATTCACAAACAATCTACCAATCAAGAGGAATTTATTTTATTTGCGAACAATTTAATTTCAGCACACGATAGTGAAACATTTCTTAACATGATACCCCTAAGGAATATTATGCTAACAAAAGGATCACACCTAAACATATTAGTATTTACTAATAAGAAATCAACTTCTCACTCGCATAAGTGAAAATAAACAATTATATTTTCTATGGTGGAAAATAGAAATCAATCACATAGTGAAACATGCTATTTTCACACATGTGTATGGTTGGGGATTTTCATCCTCAAGCCAAAACACAATGGGACCAGTGGTCTATGGCCTACTAATACTAAGGCAAAATAGGTACTAAATCTCTGGTTACCCATGAAAAACTTTGCATACAAGATAAAAATATAATTCTATTTAATCTAGTGAAGCAATACTAGTGCATATTGATAGCAATTCTTACACATGCTGTTTTATTAAAAGACATGCAAGCTAACATAGGTACAAGCATAAAAATATCAGTACCTAAATGGTACTGGACTCAAAGAAAACATAGCACAAAAATCTACTAAGAAAGTATACACAGATCTAGTTCTCACAATACTTCCAATTAATAAACTAGAAGGTGACAAATGTTATTTCATTTTTATTCGAGTTTCCAATCATGCACACAATTTCTAGGGTAGATTTATTGTAATAAAACAACATAATAACAAGCCCTAACAAGTATATATAAGTTAGGAAGCAAGATTGAATAAAACACAAATTCATTTCAGTCAAGAGTACTCAAAGAAACAAAGACAGGAAAACTGCTGTTTCCTAGATCTATCATAACTATTCCATCGTTCACTTAATTTCTAAACCATGAATTTCATAGTACCTACAATGTCTATTCAAATTTGGTTTTCCAAAGTAGATACACATGATATCCTATTGACTAGTAAACGAATAGGTCATCATCTTATTTTTCTCGTGACTTCTCCTTTTTACCAACTAGATTAAAAAGTGTCCTAAGTCACTTAATTCTTTGGTTTAGAAAGAGTTGTCAGTAGTTTGCATGATTTGGTTAGGTGTCAACCTAATATTAGACCAAGCATGTTAGTCTTGTTAGCTTTCTATTTAATCATGTTTGTCCGACAAGATACGACTAGCGTCATCGTAAGTCGAATATTGAATTGTGCTCTTTTGATTGGCTTTTTAGGGGGTTGCGCATCATGGCATGTGAAAACTTCTTTTTGCACCTTTTTCTAGAGGAGGGAGGTATATAACTTTTAAAAGGGGATCTCTTTAGTTTGGTCTTTTAAAAGGGAACATAAACAAGTGCAACATTTAGCCAACATGGTAGAAAGAGTCTTTTGCACACAGACAAACATAGAGGTTTTGGTCAGTATTGGTTGGTTCATTCACGCCTTTTCTTCTTTGAGGGTTGTCGTTGTTGGAGCTTTATCTGTTGGAGTGCATCACTGGTAGCAACGCTATCAGCTCGTGTGGCTTGATGGTCCTCTATTATTAGGCACAACGGTGCTTTCATTAATTGTGGGGGAGATGGTGGTGGTTCACGACTGTGGCATTATGAAGCGAAAACAAGTATAAGTCTAGGCAACAAATTCTTGTTTTTGAATTCTATACAAACATTTTTCCTTGCAAAAATTTACCAAGAGGCGATTCAAAAACAAGAGCGGGGCAAGCACAAATCTGCAAATTTTGAGCACCCCACAAACATATAGAAGCCTAGATGAACCAAATTCTACATCACACAATAGCACAAAGTCCTACGAACACACATAAGCAAGCCAAAACACACAAGCAAGACTCCATTGGAGCTACGTCGGGGGAGACGACTCATGGAGTTATTGCTAAATTACTCCAAACTAGACTAATCCAAAATCCTAGAAGTGGCTGAAGAACTATATCTACTGCTGACCATCATTACTGTAGAGCTAGGCAATTATTTTGGTCTTCTCGGGACATCGGCAAGTATAATTTTTTTTGGATAGAAACAAGATACTAGAAGTAAAGTTTTGATAAAACTTTTAACTGAGAGAGGTAATACTACGCGACAATCTGTTTTTGAAACCCCAACTATTTTCTGGACAGAAAACTTCAAATACGAGAGATGTTTCAAAAACAGAGCGGAGCAGTTGCAAACAAGTAAGAAATAAACTCTTAACCGAGAGAGATACTAACTCTGTAAGGCCCGCCCTTCGAACCACTGTTCAAGGACGCCCTTGATATGCATTTAGAATCTTTTGAAAAGATAATAAGGAGGGAAAATATACTAAAATTCCCTTAGATAAAAATAATGTAGATAGTAAATAGGTTTTTACTCAAAAATAATTTCCTTTCCTATCTGACGTCCATGCTAACTAAGGTCTCCTAAGGTCAGGATGGCTCTGATACCAACTCTGTAAGGACCCCAGACCGGCAGTCTGAAACCCTACGTATGCATACATTCACGATCCCAGAAAGATCAGTCGTGAACAACATACACAGTTGGCACACAGAAATACATCATCCATTACACGAATACATAAAGGTATTACATAAAAGAACACATGATCAAGTTTAACGCAACTGCCACACAGGGCAGGCAACTTATCAAACACAGCGGAAGACAATTAAAACACAACGTAGTTGAGCCCAAGTCACGCCTTAACCTACAGGCTGCTGACCCGGAGACGATCCTAGTTCGCAAAGCCGTCAACTCCGTACTTCTCTTCATAGATCTCATTCGGAGGCTCCTTCTCAAAGTCTGGCAAGTAGATACCAGGGGCGAAACCATAATGAGTACATTTGAATGTACTCAGCAAGACATACATCATTTCACTTACCAACATGCAAATATGCTTATATGGTGGAATAGGTAGGCTATAAATAGGGTTCACTATCAATGGTGTTCATATATGATGACACCACAGTTGCAGTCAAGTTTATCTGTATCTTCGTTGAAGAAGATACTTCAGAGGAAAATAATATAGCTTTATTTCTCTTGTCGATATCACATGTACAAGAGGTTTTGTAAAACTTTGTTAAAGAATATTTTCTCTTTGCAAAACTTCTTGGAATCAGTTTCCAGAATTCTTGCTTAGAGTAGAAAAGGTTTTCTTTGCAAAACATTTTGTTTTGTATCACATCATCTGGCTTTTCATCATCGACGATACCTCCACGGTATACGTTTTCCTTCCTTTCCGAACTTCACAAGTTCAACACTTCCTTTCCAAAATTTCCCTTTCAAAACTCCTTTTTGAAAACATTGACACAATGCTAGCTACATGGCCATTCAACTGTCCATATCCGAGGACGCGACTTCTTCGAAAAAGTTATACTCTGTAGAGGTGTACACATCCACCAGATCCAGTACACCTCCCGTGAAACACCACGGACTGTAACAACAGTATGTAAACATCAGGTATCTGATCATAACCATCCACTATGTTCAAGCTAGTATATGCCTATCTCTCAGTTGAGTTTTACCACATCCCCGGCATCGAGCTAATCCCCGCCAAGCCAGGATGCCTCAACTGATGCATCCGGAGGGAAAATTAATCCCACACTTTATATGTCTCCACGACATTCGGTTCAGAGGATCGCATCCCCTATAGCACATTGAGATAGCACACACTAATAAGAACAAACTTCAAGTTAAGCCCCTTGCCCATGTTGGGGTAGGGTGGCAGTACGGTAAAGGTTGTCCGGCGAAGACTAGGTTATGTGTCATTTTTGAAAACACCACTTTCTCAAAAATGACCACTTCCACAATCCTCCGGTGAACAAGGATCCGCCTTTTCTCCGGGTTTTTCCGTCAAGCCTTTGTTTTGTAGAATCACAATTTTAGGGTGTCCACTTAGGGACTAGTATATTTGATGGTAATAAATACCATATGGTGGCTTATGGGCTTGGTATTACCAAGTTTAACTACTGGCATGATAGTAACCTATAATATAGTATAGTAGTAATTTCCACATCAAAAATAGTTTTGATAATCAAGTTTTTGTAAAACTTCAGAGGTAAAACATGCATGATAGATAATGATAAGTATTGTATCAGCAAGCATCAGGATGGCTTGCCTGGTATCTCCTTGTGTCCCTGGTTTTGGAGTGACTGGAACTTGAAACACAGCTTCCCGACACTTCCTTCCTCTTCATTTTTCTAACGTCGTAAAAAGAATACAGGACACACATTCAGAACCAATCAAGGCAAGCAACCATACATAACAATACATACAGCAAGGAAATCTAATAATAACAAAATCACTCAATTATTAATTGAGGCAAACAATCAAACAATCCTACTTGGCAGAAATGCCATTTAATAAGACAACTTAAGGTTGGAGGAAAATAACTCACAACCTTAATATCATGGATTCAGTGGGTGTGCCACTCTCATACCAAGATATTAATAAGCCCAAAATACACTTAGTTTCACCTGGGTGAGACTACTAAAAGTATATAAAACATGCACAAAAATAATCATGGCAATGGGTCTATCAACCACACCACAAAAAGAAAAAGGTAGCTACTCTGCTAATCCTAAATTCTCAACAAGAATAAATGAGACACATGATTTGCAAAAGTTACTTTTACAAATCAGTGATCCTACTCAAGTGTAACAAGGTAATAGACTCATCACAAAACACACAATTTCTCATAGTGAGAACAATAGAAACAATGACTAAAAAGGAGGAATCCTATAGACATGTTTTCTACTAAAAGTTTGCTATGCAAGCATGCATAACAAGTAAAGTAATAAAATGCAAACAAGGAACCATGTTATCATAATGGGAAATGAAAACATGTCCTCATGCAAGGATACACAATTATCTACCAAACACAAGTTGGCAGAAAAATAATTCAATACAAAAACTGCTAAGGAAACTAGTACTACTCATACATGAAGAATCAATGGATGAATTTCAATCAAGTAATTGAAATACAACCAGAGGTTCCATGTCATAAAAACAGTAGTGAAAAACATCTATACTTTCTATAACAAAAATATCCCATTTAACAAAACAATGCATCAATTTGCAAGGCAACTCCTATATACTAGTGGTAATAAAAAGGGCATTACTAGAGGAATCAAACAACACTCCAAGAATGTATTTTTCATAGCAAGCCACACATGATTACAACCACTTACAAACAGAAGCATGCCCATTTTTGTTTAGCACAAAAATTCCCAAAGCAAAAATACTAGGCACTCAATAGTTATGAAGCTATATAAAAGAAACACATCTAGTGTGGGGGAAATAATGTTTCCACCAAAAATGCAATGACACCAGTGGGTGTTCCACGAGCATAACAAAGAATTTAGAGGGCACAAAGCCTCTGGTCCACTTGTTAAAAAATTAACAAAAGACTAAACTAGCATCTAGTGCAATAACCATACTAGTAGAAAATAACAGGATGCTAACATAAGCACGGTAATGCTACTCATGTTATTGTTTTCACACAAGTGAAAACTCTAGGGGTCAAGTACTCATAATAACACCATCAAAATGCTACTGGTCCTATGAAAATAACACAAAAATATGTGGCTACTCAACCACAAATTCTTATGCCAAAAATCCTACCTATGAGAGAATTTTTCCATAACATTCTCATAGTTATGACCAAGCTACTCATGCTTTTCTACCAAATAAAATGCAAGCTATAAGAGGTGATACTAAAAAAATATAAGTACCAACATGGTACTGAATCTAATATCTCAACACAACAATTCAATCACTTGCACACAATTTAATCATTCAAAAATTATATGCAAGTAATAAACTAGAGATAAAACATATGCTATAACCATAAATCATATTTCTTCTCAACTCAAGTCCACACATTCTAACATGCTAAAATAGCAAATTAACACTTAGAAAACAAGTTCACACAACTTATACATGCTAGAAAACAATATTGCAACACAAAAATAACTCATACAAATTAATTACCTAAAAATGCCAAAATGGCAGAAATATGCAAAACAAGGATCTGTCCCCAAAGTTTTATAGGATGCTCTAAAAATTAAACCCTTCTAGGTTTGGATAGTTCTAAACATATACAAGACCATCCAATTTGGTTTGCATCAAAATTCATCTTTAATTAATTTATAAAAATCACCAAAGTGCTCTCTGGTGTTTTACCAAATTGCATGCCATTTCAAAAATACTTGGAATTTGGAAGCAAGGTTAATTTCTCCTGTTAGGAAATTTCAAGGGATTTCCAATGAAATTGGCCTCACTTCATTCTGAGTTGTGAAATAAAAATGGTGCTCATTTTGGTGTTTCTGGTACCTGTTGCCAAATCATTTTTCATTTCAAATCTGTTCATCCAAATGTAGATCTACAAGTTGGAGGTGGTTTAGATTTAGTTGATGTACAACTGTGATTTTTGGTTTGGTCAAATTCATCTTTTAGGTAGGTTTTTAGAGCCAAAAGTAAACAGGTACAATCTCTGTAAAATTAAATTGGAAAAATAAGTGTGGATGGGCCAGATCCACCAACTGGGCCGGCCTGGACGCTTTCTACCGCGGCAGATCCCAGCCGCAGTGGCTGACCCGCGGGCCAGGCCGCCACGGGGGCTGCCACGCAGGCAGATACGCGGCCCACCCGCAGTTTGACTTCGTCCGCGCGGGGTCAAGGGAGACTGACGTCGGCATGACGCCACGACTGCGTCATTGCCGGCGGGAAATGTCTCCGGCGAGGTTCTAATCGACGAATCCGGCCACGTTTTTCGAATCAAACACCATCAACTCGTAGTACTCAACAAGGGGAAGCAAATAGGAGCGGTCTCGCTTCCGGGGAATGCGTCGGAGAGTGGCGGCGACAACGGCGTGCGGCGGGCGGACAGTGTCCACGGCGCGGCGACGAAATACGAGGAGAGGGAGAGGGGAAAAACGACGGCGGGGATCGCCTGCTCACCCTAAACGCGCAGGGATGCTCGACGAGGACGGAGGAGGAGCTAACCGGCGGCGATGCCTCGCCGGAGCTCATCGGGCTCGGGGAAGAAACGTGGACGGCGCGGCCTCCTCGAGTCGATTCGGCTCGATTCCGTTCGCACCGAGCATCACCACAACGAGGCGGAGGAGATGAGCCACTCGGTGGCCGGCGGCGAGGCCTGCAACTGCCGATTCGACAGCGGCCATTTTCGGGCTAGGGTTAGGTTTGCAAAATATCTTGAGAGAGAGAGAGAAACTCTAGGGGGAGAGAGAGGGGGCAGGTAGAGACCACAGAGGTGCACATGGTGCTTTTATCATCTAGCCAAGCTTCTATTCGAAGCAATGGGGCATGGGCAGCCATGCCCTCTACTGCTTGCTACAGGAAGAAGAAGGACATGGATGACTCAGCTTACAATTTTACAAGTAGGTCCTTTTCTCTCTGAAAATGGATGTTTTCCCTAAGCAAACAAAGTCTAAAATTGAAATCCTTTTGCCCAAAATTCTATTTAGTTTAGATACACAACATATGTGAAAATTGGATCAATTGCATAAACTTGATAATTCAAAGTTGTTCAAATTTGAATTCTTACATAAATGGACATTGAATTTATTAACCTACTTAGGAGTTTCCAAAAATGATAATTTTTGGCACACATTCCTTATTTGATGTGTTCCTTATGTGGTAGAAAATTCAAGTCATTTTGAGTTACTTTATAGAACAAACTTGTTCAAATTTCTAAAAGGTGCTGTCAAGAAAACAAGGGTTTTTGGCAACTTAAATTATTTCAAAAACTTGTTCCTTTTTGGTTTTCATCCTTAATTATGATATAGAGCATGTGGTATTTATTTCATGGCATTTGGAAAAAGTTTGTAGAACAAACTTGTTCAAAATCCCAATTGTTGCTGTGGAGAAAAACCATGTTTTCAGGACTTTAATGGATTCAATTTTTGGTCTCCTCTTGTGTGTGTTCCTTATTTGATATAAGGAAGCAATGGTATTAATTTCATCTCATTTTAAGAAAGTTTCCAATAGTAGTAACTTGTTTTAGTTTTCTGTTTCTGGAAATATTGGAATTTCTATTTAATAAAGCACTTGGCTTTTCTTTGGCAATGCTTTGCCAAAATATTTATGTGACTAGAGATAGCAAGTCAATGCTCTCCAATACCTTTGTTTTTAATCTTGCAAGGTTGGAAAAACATTTGATAATATTTTGGTGAAGCATTTAAGAATGCCTCTTTTTCTGATAATCTTTTAGGGAAATTTTATTAAGTGTTTCCTCTTTCTTAATTTAGGTCTTGGAATAATATTCAACAAGTATGAGATTCATAAGATGTTTTTGGAAAACTCTTTGATCAATATTTACTTTAGAAAATATTGCCAAGGTCATTGGAACAATATGTTGAATATTTTGTTTTCAATTTCTTAGCCATGTAAGTTTATATAATTTGTTTGTTTAGTTGCACTCAAACAAATACAATCAAAGTTTAATTGTCACAATCAAAGTTTAATTGTCAAGCAATTAGCAAAACAACTGTGTTATCAGGTATTCCAAAATTGGGATGTGACATAACCGATCACGGAAGTACGCGGAGACACGATGTGTTCCCGAGTTCCTCCTTGTTAAGGGAGTACGTGTCGTTGGAGGGGTTTGAGTTTCGCCACGAAGACCTACTCAACGCCACAAAGGCCTCACCATATTCTCCGATGAACCCCGCCACAAAGGCCTAGTCCACCTTACACTATTGATATCCTTTGAGGCAGGAATCGATTCCTTTACAACAAGCTTGGAGCACACACCCACAACCAAATTGGGGGCTCCCAACAATCACCAAGAATCACCAAGAGTAGCAAGAGGTCTAGGTTCTCCACACAAGGAAACCCTAGACTAGTTCCCCTCAAGTGAATGAGGTGGAAAATGAAGAACGGGTTGGTGAAGATGTAGATCCGGGGCTTCTCCTTCAATCCTCAAAGTTTCAATAAGTTTGGGTGGAGTAAATGGGAGATCTAGTTTGGTGGCCAAGCTCAATCAATGGAGCAATGAATTATGATCGAGCTACCCTTTTGGAGAATAAGGGGTCTTCTATTTATAGATCCACTCAAAAACTAGCCGTTTTCCTGCTGTCGACGTGCATTCTGGAATGAATCAGGTCGTCCGGAATATTCCGTGGAATTCTGGATCCTAACAGAGGTTTCCACGTTCATGTCGGAATGAACCCGGAATGGCCCAGAATGATTCCGAAATCCTAACAGAGGTTTTCGCGGCAAAGTCAGTATGAATCCGGAATGGATCCAGTTCCCAAAATCACACGGAATGAGTCCGGATCCTAACAGAGGTTTTTGCGATCAATCCGGAATCATTTCAGATGAATCCGGAATCATTCCGGATGGCAACGAAAACATCTCCTTTGGGAAGAAAAACTGCCCACGATCTTTTTCGCCTTCACCATAATTTCGACACCGCTTTGTGCTGGTAATATTTATACCTTTAAATATTTAGCACACGGTAAGATATCATTTATGTTGTTAACAAACACACAAAACTTAGGGATTCCGAAAATGCTCTTTCAAACGGGGAGCATCCATGGCGGCGAGGAACATGCAACCGGAGGTCCTCTAGTACCTGAACTAGAGCGAACAAAGAGGAGACCGGAGATGTAACGCTCTACAACGAGGGTCGCTGGAGCTCTCCGCACAGGAATTTTCGCCGGAGCTTGGGAAGATGGTGGCGGGGCAGCGGAAGAAGAGGAGACTGGAGATGCAGCGCTCGACGCGCGAGGGTCGCTGGAGCTCGCCGCGCGGGGATTATCGCCGCAGCTTGGGAAGACGATGGCGGGGCCGTGGAGCTCGAGCAGAGGAACGCGGAGCGACCATCCATATCCGACGAGGCACGCTGGTTCGTGGGGAGACGCAGCAGCGGACATCCCAAAGCAGCACAGAGGTGGGTGGTTGTGGTTGACATGTGGAGATAAGGAAGAAGAAAGGGATAGCAAAGGTGGGTGGGGCCACTCCACGTCGGGTCGCGTACGATCGTCCCCGGGGACTCTCCAGAATTTCCCTGTCTAAATAATATGGAGGCAATCTTTTTTTTTGAAGAAGAGAGCTCACACTGTCTGATCTCTATTAATAGAACGACACTACTAGGGAGCGCACGTGTGCTTTTTAATTTTGGAGCGCACGCGCCTACATGCGAAAAGTCACACACAGAAAAGAAAAGGTATCTTGGGAGAGTTTCAATTTTCCTCCATACAAACCCATGCAAGTCTGGTCTAAAATTTTAAAAATGCATAACTTTCAAATCAAGCGTCCAAATAAAAATCGGTTTCCACCACATTGATTTTCGCGATGAGATCTACCAAACTAGATCCCAGATGGATATGTTCTGTTGATATTTTTCAAAAGGCTACTTTCTATCACGGTAAAGCAAGTTTATGGTAAAAACATGCTTTTCAAGCTAGAAGTTTCTTTTAGACAATATTCGGCGAAATATATCAATATAACATATTCGTTCGAAAGTCTCATGCCAAGGAGCATGAATTTCTCTCATAAACCAATAAGTTGCATTATTGAAAACAAGTCCCCACTCATCCTCACAATTTTTTGGTTTATATAAGAGAAAAAAAATTATAGTACAAAGTTGCTCATTTGTCACATAAGTTGCTTCAAGAAAATCAGAGCATGTGGTAGTACTATGCATGCCGATAGGCAAATAATGTAGTATAAGCATGATTTTCTCTCATATAGCGACAAGTTGGAATTTTTATGGATAAAAACAAGGCCGAAACCTCCTCACACATTTTCATGTTCACGAGAAGAGCAATGTTTGTGCTAGAAAAGCTTGTCTCGACCAAAACTTGCTAGAAAAAATGTAGTGGAAACATGATTTTCTCTTAAAAAGCAAGTTTATAGTACAAAGTTACTTCTTAATGCAACAAAGTTGATTTTTGTTATTTAAAAGCAATTTTACAATGGGAAGTTGCTTCTCGTGCCAGTGTATACTACAAAGTTGTTTCTGTGATAGAAAAATAACTTTATAGTTCAAAATTGCTTGTTATAGAAAATTAAGTTTATAGTTCAAAATTGGTTTGATAAAATATTCTAAATAGCAACTTTTATCAGGAAGAACTATTTTTTGGTTAAAATTTTCTTTTGTGGAACAAATCAATGAGTTGAAAAAAAAAATTGTAGCACGAAAGAGCAATTCGTACATTGAAAGTTGCTTTTCAATATATTTGCTGAAACATATTCACATGAGATTTAGTTTCTAAGTCCTTCGCGCTACGGATGCAACTGTGAAAACGGATTCTTATTTGGATACTTGGTTTGAAAGGCACATGATTTTTTTCTTCAGAAACACAGTACAACGCACAACCTACCCCTATGAGCATCTCTGAGAGACTCACAGGTCTTGAAATTGACGAAGTCCACACAGTCGCCTCGCTGTCGACGGGAACATCGCCTCCCACTGAAAGAATATTTCGCCTAAATGCAACATACATGTGTCAAACCTTGACTTTGAACTCTGATGGGCTGAGGGTATAACCACCTGCTAACCATTCAACCATAGGTTGATTTGTGGCACTGGATTTTTTAATCCAGAATAGCTAAGTAACTGCCACTCACGTTGGAAGCCAGAGAAGGCGCACGCACGCTTCCTGTTAATTGGGTTCACATATATACGTAGGCGATTATACTTCCCTGTTCTAATCGTCTTGACTAAAAAGCAGTCGGACTCGGCCCATGTACGGAGTAGTCGCCGAGTCGGATACACTTATGTTTGCCGTTCCAGAAGCAAAGTAGCGTACGGTGTGTTTGGTAGCCCGTGTGGGCTCAGAATGTGTTTCCCACCTCATACGGGTTGGACTTATACAGGCTTAGCTGATATTTGGTGCTGTGTTTGGTGGGTTGCATGGGTTGGGGCATGCTAAGGTGAGATTCTGTTTGGTTGCACGTATGTATTGGGACGAGCTCAGCTCAAAGTTCAGAAATAAAAATTACAAACATGGCCACATTTTTACAGAAAGGTCCTTGACCAAAATTTGAAAAAGCAATCAAGTCCCTAATGGCTGCCATGGCGATGGGCGAGCGCTCGGCGGCGCATTAGTAGCGCCCGGCTGTGCGGGGATGAGCTCAGCGTCGTGAGGAGGATCCGGCGGCGCGTATCGATGAGCGGAGAATCTCGGCGTCTCCGTCTGCGCGCGGGGATGACGCCGTAGCGCTCGACGGCGCGGAGAGGCGCTCGGCGGCGCGAGGAGGAGCCCGACGGCCGTGGCGAAGGGCCGCGGAGCTAGGCGGCTCCATCTCCGCGCGTCGAGGCAACGAGACCGGCGGCGGCCGGCGGGGCGAGGTTGTGGCGGAGGTTGGCGAGGCGAGCGAACGCGTTCGTGGGGGGGGGGGAGCGGCATGACAGGAAATTCTTGGAGGGGCTCGGTCGCGACCTGCAGGTGGAGCCCACGCGTGGGGTTTCCGGGATGGACTCAGCCTGGCTCACATGCGAAGCTCGATTTGAGCTTCTCAAATGGGCAGGGCTGAGAGCCATTTTTCGTATGAGGTGGGCATGGCCCAAGTTGCATGACCGGGCTACCAAACACCAAAAATCGGGGTGAGATGAGATATTCTCAGTAGGACCGGGCTACCAAACACGCCCGTAGGCACCATCTCGGGGCAGAGGCATTTGCATGTTCCTGTTTAACTCCCCATGAAAATAAAGAACCATAAGCTTGCAGGTCCGGTGGATTCTAATGGTCAATCTAGATGCAGATGTAGCCGAGGCTGGAGAGAGGCGACAGTGAGGGGCTCGTAGAGACCCATCTAGGGTTCGCTGGTTTGCTCTGTCTCCGGTGGTCCTATGCCTTGTAGGCGCGGATCACTACCTCTCACGACCAGGAGGTTTTCTGTTTTTTATTTAGTTTTTCTTCCGGCGTCTTCTTTGAGATGGTGAGGCGATGGCTACATCTTCAAGTTAGAATAAGATCCTCCCGGTTCTATTCTCGCTCATTATGGATTTGTTAGTCTTTCTCGTAGCTATTCTGAATTCTCTCATTTTCACATTTGTTTAGTATTTAGTAGAGTATCCTAATCGAAAACAAAATAAATAAATAAAATACAAAGGCCATTTCTTCGAAAAAGCGCCTAGCACTGTTGAAGGGCACATGGAGGCGTTTGTCTGGAGGATCTCCTGATCCAGTCCATGTTTGTCATGTGGATGCATGTCTGACTCTTTCGATCTACTGCTGTAATTATTGCTACCTTGCTCCTCTGATGCACTCACTACAGGAATGGGCTACTGTGCCGACGGTCAAAATCTACGCCGACGACAATTTGTCGGGGCCGTCGGCATAGACACGAAGAGGGAAACCAAAATTGCGAAAAAAATTTGAGCTATACCGACGGCAATGCCATCGTCCTATCTTATTTTTTTTTGAGCTAGGCCAACGGCACTGTCGTCAGCCTAGCCAAACTCAATACTTTTTTTTACTTAATCACCGTTTTGAACATAACTTTTGCATTCAAACTCGGATTTCAACGTTCTTTACCACGTTTCGAAAAGGAGAAACATATCTAAATTATCATTCATAATGTTAAAGCTACATTCTAAATAAAAATCATGAGAAAGAATGGAACTAACAATAATGAGTTAACGGTTTCGTTGGAGAGGGCTGTGGGGCGTCTGAATCCAATCAAAATCTAGGTGGTACCATACCAAGTGTCTACAAGTGTGTTTTGGGTTGTATATGTCCAGTATTCCACTCTGTATGTTAAGGGTTTTACCGTTATATTTTTTTTTAATTGTTTGATTTTTCTATGCCTATTTCAAAAACAAGTTAAGACGGAGAGCATGACCGTTCATATCTAGGGCTTGAATATTGAGAAACTCTTGGTGTATCTCTGATGAAATAGGTAGATCTGTACCTAAAAATAATTTTTGCCAAAAATCATGAGCAAACTACGAGACACATGTAGTTCAAATTTGACACGTTTCCAGGTGAATCGGCAGAAACTTGTGTTTTTCAAAAGAGGTGGATGGAAACCTTTTCAGAGGCAACAATTTGGTTGTTTATGCATATAACATGATCTAGTATTTTCAAAAAATACAGGTCTCAAGTTTAGCAACATATTTGTGGCCGGTGCTTCACAAAAAAAGCCATTTTCACACTCGGAAAATGGAAAATGGTTTTTTTATTCAACGAAAAGGAAAACTTACTTTATGAACATTGTACATGCTTAAAATTTACATGTTTGTGTGGAATATTTGCACATTAAAACAAACTATGCCATGGATTTGGCCATAACACCCGTCGTTTAGCCCGAAACCCTAGAATGTTCGTAGGAGATAGCTCATTTATGTGAAAAAAATTTCAACACAACTATCATATTCCAAGTTTATTATTTTTGGAGGATACTAGGACATATATAATGACACCACGCGAAGATATTGCATCATTTTGGGTTTTTTAAATTTTCTTAAATTTTCTAAGCCGGTTTCACGAAGACGTCAAGACGGCGAGCATGACCGTTTGTATCTAGGGGATGAATATTGAGAAAATCTTGGTGTATCTATGATTAAATAGGTAGTTGTGTACGTAAAAATTATTTTTGCCAAAAATCATGAGCAAACTACGAGGCGCCTGTAGTTCAAATTTGACCTGTTTCGAGCTGAATCGGCAGAAACCTGTGTTTTTCAAAAGAGATGGATGTAAACCTTTTGAGAGGAAATTTTTTGTTTATTTGTGCATATAACATGGTCTAGTATTTTCAAAAAATGCAGCAACTAAGTTTTGCAACATATTTGTGGTTGGTGCTTCACAAAAAATAAACCATTTTTCACTCTCGGAAAATGGAAAATGTTTTTTATTCAAGGAAAAGGGAAAAAATTCTCCGTGAACATTTTCCGTGATTCCAATATGCATGTTTTTGTGGAATATGGGCATATTTAAACAAACTATGCCACGAATTTGGCCATAACACCCGTCATTTGGCCCGAAACCCTAAAATGTTCGTAGAAGATAACTCATTTATGTGAACAAATTTTCAACACAACTATCGTCTTCCAAGTTTATTATTTTTGGTGGATACTTGGACATATATAATGACACCATGCGAAGGTCTTGCATCATTTGGGTTTTTTTTTTAAAACAATTTCTTAAATTTTCTAAGCTGGTTTCACGAAGACGTCAAGACGGCGGGCATGACCGTTCGTAGCTAGGGGTTGAATATTGAGAAAATCTTGGTGTATCTATGATGAAATAGGTAGTTGTGTACGTAAAAATGATTTTTGCCAAAAATCATGAGCAAACTACGAGACACATGTAGTTCAAATCTGACCTGTTTCGAGCTGAATCGGCAGAAACTTGTGTTTTTCGAAAGAGATGGATGTAAACCTTTTCAGAGGAAACAATTTTTTTATTTGTGCATATAACATGGTCTAGTATTTTAAAAAATGCAGCAACTAAGTTTTGCAACATATTTGTGGTTGGTGCTTCACAAAAAAAAAACCATTTTTCATAGTCAGAAAATGGAAAATGGATTTTTTTATTCAAGGAAAAGGAAAATTTTCTCTGTGAACATTGTCCGTGATTCCAATATGCATGTTTGTGTGGAATATGGGCATATTTAAACAAACTATGCCACAGATTTGGCCATAACACCCGTCATTTGGCCCGAAACCCTAAAATGTTCGTAGAACATAACTCATTTATGTGAACAAATTTTCAATACAACTATCTTATTCCAAGTTTATTATTTTTGGTGGATACTAGGACATATATAATTACACCACGTGAAGATCTTGCATCATTTTGGGGGTTTTTAAAATTTTCTGGAATTTTTTAAGCCGGTTTCACGAAAAAGTCAAGACATCAGACATGACCTTTCGTAGAAAGAGCTTGAATATTGAGAAACTCTTGGTGTATATCTGATGAAATAGTTGTTGGATATCTAAAAATGATTTTTCCCCCAAAAAATCACGAGCGAACTACGAGTCACCTGTAGTTCAAAATTGATCTGTTTCCAGCTGAATCAGCAGCAACTTCCAAAATGGCCACCATGACTATTCATCAAAAGAGTTCAAATTTTCTAAAACTATCGACATTTCTATGATATGGATGTCATATTTGAATTCCTACAATTTTTCTAACCGACCTAGGAATTTTATTTGTCAAATTTTGATTTACAAATTTAGATATATGAATTATTCCATATTAAATAATTTATTAAAAAAATAAAGGAATTTCTAACATTGTATTGTTATTTATTAAAAAATATTATTATATAATCATTGTTATTTATTCAAATTTTTTTTAATTTAACCAATAGAAAAGTTTAACATCATTCCCCATATGTTAATATGATTTATATGATAGTAATATGAGTAAGTTCTAACATCTCATTTGGAATCTAGTTTGGAAGGAACTCAAAGGTTAAGCGTGCTTGGGCTGGAGGACTTTTAGGATGGTTGACCGAACGAGAAGTTTGACTAAGTTAAGTATGTTGACCAGATTAATTGTGTAATTAGAGATCAAGTATGTGACTAAGTGCAAAATTCCGGAATATAATTTAAAAAAGTTAGAAAATAATTTGAATTTTTTCTTTGAATTTTTTTAAAAATTATTTTGAAAATATTATGCCGACAGCTTTTAGTATGCCTGCGGTAATTTGTCCTATGCCGACACCCTGTTACGCCGACAGCCATATGCCGACGGCATTTTAGCCTATGCTGACGGCTTTTGGCCGTCAGCGTATTGACGCATTCCAGTAGTGACTGGTCTTTCGACGCTTTAGCATGAAGACTTCCCGTCTGTCTACCACAGCAAGTTGTTTTAACCGGTTAAAGTGACAGAGAGGTGAGGGCTACGACGCGTCTTCGACTCGCTTCAGTGTTCATACTCGTCGCATGGTGGTCCAAAAACCTACTCTTAATTTTTTATTACATCTAGGATTCTCTGTACCCTTGTTTATCAATAAATTCGTTGGCCTTTTAGAAAAAAAACTGGATGGAGGTTAAGAGCATCTCCAACCGGCCATCCCAATTTTGACCTCCAAAGTGTCTGCGGCCATAGCATGAGCAGACCTAAAATGTGCTCTCCTATAACTGTATCCATATTATCCAAGCACCCTAAAACTTAATGATAGATAAAACATAGTTTTACAGATACAAGTTCATCTAAAGACCGGACATAGTTCATTACAGAAGGACAAAGTTCATCTCACAAACATACAAACAGAGTTCATCGGCAAACTCATGATCGGATAATGTGCACCGCCTGATCGGAGAATCACTGCGGGGGAATCGGGTCAAACAACAATCTTTCTACAATCATGGTCTGCCTTCTTGCCTGTGAGAATTTCATGTGGAGTTTTGTCCAAGAGTTTACAAAGACGTAACCGATTGGCAGCATGACAAGCGGTGGAGACGGCTTCGGCCCAAAAGTTATATGGAGAAGAAAACTCCGTAATCATGGTCCTTGCCGCATCCATAAGAGCCAGGTTCTTCCTTTTCCGCAACACCATTTTAATAGGGGTGTAAGGTGTTTGAATATTGATGAGCAATTCCTTCATCACTAAGAAATCCCTCAACGATGTAGTTCTTGAACTCCGTTCCATTGTCACTTCGGATTGCCATGATCTTCGTATTGTGTTGGCGTTCAACCCAACAATATCTTGAATAGTCATCAACAATCACCAAACAATACTTCTTGCCACCAAGACTATCATAGTATAAGGGACCAAAAAGATTCAAGTGAATGAGCTCAAGAATTCTTGTGGTGGTGATGTTGGTCTTGAACTTATGGGGTTCTCCATCTTGCTTTCCAAAGGCACAAGAGCTACACACATTATCATTAACAAACTTAGCATTGGTTGGGCCTAGAATGTGACCACCACTTTGGAGATCATGTAAAGGCCTTATATTGGTATGGGCTAACCGATGATGCCAAATCCATCCCACATTAACTTTATCCATTATGCATGTCGCGGAACATGTGTCTCCTTTTGAGAAGTGCACTACTTGCATGCACTTCTCTACAAAACTAACAAAGGCTACTTTAAGAGTCGTTTTCCAAGTGAAAATCACATTCTCATCACCAAAATAAGAAGCAAAACCGCAAAGTGCAAGTTGATACATGAACAATAAATTAAAGCCAAGGGACTCAACAAGGAGAACATTACAAATAGATAGATCATTGGAGATGACCACCTTTCCTCATCGTCATACCTTCATAATCTGAATTAGCTTCAATGGTGACGTAACTGAGAAAGAGGTAATGGAAGACTAATATCACTCATTGCGCCTATGCTTCCGGTCATATGTTGGGATGCACCACTATGTAGTTTCCATATTCTTGACCCGGAAGCATTTCCTTACAAGGAATCAATTCTTTGGTTTAGATACCCAGCCTTGAATGGCCCCTCTCTTGTTAGTGTCAAGGGTCTTGGTAACCCAAATAGACCAATATTAATCATCAACATTGGAAGCACCAACATATTTAGCATAAACATGACCATCTCTAGATCTCATAGGAACGTAAGATGGGTTATATTTTCCGCAAAGTCATTGTGAGTGGCATTGCTACTAGAAGCCTCACCACACACAATGGTGTTGGTATCCTTCTCCTTATCCATCTCCCCTCCTTCACAAAGACAATATTTTTGGAAGGGAGAGTGGACTTCTTCTTTTACTTGGTAACGAACCCAAGTTCTTCTGAAAGTGCAAACGCACTTAACTCATCTTGTTTTGGATGTTTGTTAACAACACACGTATCCTCTCAAGTGTGTCCGGTCTCCTAGCCCGGAGTCTCCGGTATGGAGATTTCTCGAGGAACAAACTTGTGCCGTGAGTCTGGTGTCACCCGCTGAACTCACTCCGGAGAATTACCGGAGATACACCAGAGTCTCCGGTGTGGGTGTATTTCTGAGAAGAAATCATGCTGCACTTCTGGTGTCACCCAGTGAACTCTGTTTGGAGACTTGCCGGAGATACACCAGAGTCTCCGGACCTACATGCACATGTGCTGCTCGTTGAACCACACACAGAGTCTGCGCGAAGAAGTGAAGGCTCAAGCAAAGTGTAGACCGGAGTCTCCGGTATGGTGCATCAGAGTCTCCAGAATTTTGGTTTCCCAAGAAGAAAGCATTGCTGAAGGTGTGGTGTCACCCGCTGGAGCCACACCGGAGACAGACCGGATTCTGTCCGGAGTCTTTGGTATGAAGACTGTGCAAATTTCTCAGACCGGAGTCTCCATACATTACACCGGAGTCTCCGGTGTGACTTTGGCAGAAAAGTCTCCAACGGCTCTAAAAGTTATGAGGGGTATAAATACCCCTTCTCCTCCACCTACCTCCAGCTATCTCGTCCAAAATATATCCCACCATTGCTAGAGCTCACCCACCTTGCTAGATCTCCCAATACCTCCACCCAAAAGTGTTGATCTTCGAAGGATTGAAGGAGAAGGCCCTGATCTACGTCTTCACCAACCTGATTTCATTCCCCCCCTCATTTTCTTGAGGGGAACTAGTCTAGGGTATCCTCTTGTGGAGAACCTAGACATCTTGTCTCTCTTGGTGATTCTTGTGATTGTTGAGTGCCCCCAATTTGCCTATGGGTGTGTGCCCCAAACTTGTTTTTTAAAGGACTCGATTCCCGCCTCAAAGGGGATCAATAGTGGAAGGTGGACTAGGCCTTTGTGGCGGGGTTCATCGGAGAAGAGGGTGAGGCCTTTCTGGCATTGAGTAGCCCTTCGTGGCGAAACTCACACCCCTCCAACAAGACGTGCTCCCTTAACAAGGAGAAACTCGGTAATACATCGTGTCTCCGCGTGCTTCCGACTTCGGTTATCTCGTTCCCTTTCCTTTACCTTACTTGTATTGTTTTTATTGTTGTTCTTTCCATATAGCTAAATTCACCTTAGTTGCATTATCTAGAGAATTTACCTTTGTCTCAAGCCTAATCTTGAAGAAAAATTGAATTGGTCGTAGCACCTATTCACCCCCACTAGGTTCCCATACTATCCATTAAATTGGTATCAGAGCGTCAGCTCTTTTATCGGGATTAACCGCCTAAGAGTTTAGTATGGCCGATGATCCGGATGTCGTCGGTTCCATGGTGCATGTCACTATGGATGATCTCACGGAGTTGAAAATCCCTTGACCATCCATGGTGAGCAAAATGGATGAGTTGCGAACACTCATGTTGCAATTCATGAAAGCAAAGGAACCGGAGATCTCCACTTCTTCTCCTTTGGATCAAGATCCAGAGGGTGCCAAAAATGGGGCTAATGGTGTTCCACCTAAATATGCTTCCGCTAGGAACTCCATCGATAAGGGAACGATAGGAAATTGGGACTGCCACTCCGTTGAAGGACACTATTGTCCCGATCCTCCCGTCCCACATCCTCATATTATTCCTAGAGGAGAACCTCCTAAACTTGATGCACATTCTTTTGGTGAGTGTCAATATTACATGGAAACTCACTAAAACTCTTCCTGTATTGAACTTTGGAGGGTCACTGATACGTCTCCAACGTATCTATAATTTCTGATGCTCCATGATGATATTATGCCAATTGCTACATGTTTTCTCCCTTCTTTATAGCATTTTTACACATTTTTCAGGACTAACCTATTAACAAGATGCCAAGTGTCAGTTCCCTGTTTTCTGCTGTTTTTTTATTTCCGAAAAGTTATTCTGGAAATATTCTCGGAATTGGACCCCACAAATCTGGAGTTCCTATTTTCCACGGAAGCATCCAGAAGACCGAAGAGGAGTCAAAGACGGGCACCAGGGGGCCCACACCATGGGGTGGCGCCCCCCCTTGGCCGCGCGCCAGGGGTGGTGTGGGGCCCCCAGGGCTCCACCGCCTTTTCCCTTTCGCCTATTTATACTCCTCCGAGGGAAAACCCTAAATACATCGACCTTTTTTCACAAAATACATCCGTAGCTCGTCCGCCACTGCCGACAAGTTTCGGGGGACACATCTCTGTTCTGGCACCCTGCCGGGACGTGGAAGTGCACCCGGAAGCCATCTCCATCGCTGTTCATGTATCCTATGATGAGGAGGGAGTAGTTCTCCCCCGAGGCTGAGGACTCTTCTAGTAGCTATGTGTTTCATCTCTCTCTCCCATGGTGTGATCTATATGTGATCATGAGCTTTGTAATCTAGTTGAATTCGTAGATATTATTCTTCATCTATTATGATACTCAAGTGGTTTTTGTTATGAGATCTCCGTAAACACTTTGATCACGGTGCAAAGGTGACAGTGTGTGCACCGTGTGGTTTAGCATTATATTTATATTTTGTGTTGGATAACCCTATGAAATTGTGGTATTTCTGTGGAACCATATGGGTCCCATGGTGAGAGTATGGGGTTACTTAGTTGGGAAAGTGCTTACTCTGAGGAGTGTTGTTAAATCCCTACGCAGTGATTGGTGTTGTTATTCGACTGGAGAGTGGTTTGGAGTAGCATAGTGAAGAGATGGTATTTATTAATTCAATTATGTTTTCATTCTTGAGAGTATCCACCAGTGAAATTAGGATCCCTAGGCCTTGTTTCCAAGCATTGAAACACCGTTTTCCGCCTGTTCCGCTACATCTTTGCTTGCTGCCACATTTATTTCAGATTCCTATTATTACTTATAACCATCCATTTTAATCGCATTTCACTATCTCTTCACCAAACTAGTGCACCTATATACCTGACAAGTATATTAGGTGTGTTGGGGACACAAGAGACTTCAGAGTTCGATAAACCTTGGGTGATCCACTTAAGGGAAACTTGCTTCTGTTCTACAAACCTCTGCACTTGGAGGCCCAACACTGTCTACACGAATAGAAGCGTGCGTAGACATCAAGCTCTTTTGTGGCGCCGTTGCAGGGGAGGTAAGTTAAAAGGTACTCACATCCTCGGGTGTGAGTGCTCAAAGTTATTTACTTTAGATCCTGCAATTATATCTTTTTGTTTCTTGTTTTTATTTTCACTAGTTAGGCTTAATAGAAAATAAAAAAATATATGAGAGAGCTTTATAATATTTATCTTGATTTAGGACATGAAGTGTTTGAAGAGAAAATTAAAAAACCTATGGAACTTTATTTGCATGCTAATAGCAATGTTATTAGTATGAATGCGTTGAACACTATTATTTCTAATGATATGGAAAAGTCTAAGCTTGGGGAAGCTAGTCTTGATGAATATGATATTTTAGGAGGAACAAATTTACTTTGATGATACTTTGCCTCCAATATATGATGATTATAATGATTGTGGTATTATAGTTCCACCTGTTTACAATGATGAATTTGATATTTCCAGTCCACCTACAATAGAGGAAAATATTAATTATGATTACAATATGCCTCCTATATTTAATGATTATGGTAATGATAATAATAATGATAGCTATTTTGTTGAATTTTCTCCCACTACTATTAATGAGAATGACTATGCTTATGTGGAGAGTAATAATTCTTTTATGCATGTGGCTCATGATAAGAATGTTTTATGTGATAGTTATATAGTTAATTTTATTCATGATGCTACTGAAAGTTATTATGAGAGAGGGAAACATTGTCTTATGCATCTTAACAACATCAAGTTTCCACTCTTTATGTTGAAAATTTTGAAGTTGCACTTGTTTTGCTTTCCTATGCTTGTTGCTTTGTGTTTTCATGACTTGTTTTTCTACAAGATTATTTTTCATAGGAAGTGGGTTAGACTTAAAAAAAATTATCTTTGCTTCTTGATACTCTCTTTTTCTTCAACAAATATTTCTTATGTGAGCATCTTTTCAAATTATCATGCCTGGCTAAAAGGCTTTAAAGAAAAGCAATTCTTGGGAGATAACCCATGTTTTTATTTTTGCATTGTTTTTCTCAGTTTTCTTTGAGTCAAGGGGTTGTATACTTCTGTAGAAACTCCATTGTATCTTTATTTCATGTATTAGTTTAGCCAAGTAAAGCCTCTAGTGGAAAGTTGAGACTATATTTCGGATTTCTGCGCATGAAACATATTTCTGATGTCCACTGTTAAATTCGTATAAAATAACAGAAAAATCAAAATGACCTAAGTTTATGTGTGCATAATCCTGGGCTATATATGCAACTTTTCTTAGTTGAACACTTTTTGATTTGAGTAACAAAATATTTTATAAAAAATCACCTTTACCTGTTGTCCTGTTTTGACAGATTTCTGCCAATAGTTGCATTTGCATCTTAATCTCTTTCTTTTGGTGTTCTTTTGAGAAAAAGGTTTTAAAATAAGTTGACAAAATATCTAATGTGTTTATGAGTGTTAGGAATGTGTTTAAAATGAACCATGTGAATTTTATTATTTCGATTGCACTAACGTTGCTAATGAAGATTGTGAGAACTTTGGTGTGAAGGAAGTTTTCAAGGGTCAAGAGAAGAGGATGATATGATGTGATCAAGAAGATTGAAAATCATAAGCCTGGGGATGCCGTGGAGGTACATCCCAGAAAATTTCAAGAAGACTCAAGCGTCTAAGCTTGGGGATGCCCAAGGCATCCCCTTCTTCATCGACAAATTATCAGGTCACTTCTAGTGAAACTATATTTTTATTCGGTCACATCTTATGTGCTTTACTTGGAGCGTATTTTATTTTTGATTTCAGTTTGTTTAGTTTTCTTTGCTGTAGTTTATGGTTGGATCTTATCATACTTGTGTGGGAGAGACACATGCTCTGTTTTCATTGCTTAGAACACTCTAGTTTTCATTCTTATTGGTCAATGAGTGTTCACTTTTTGCTAGTACTGCGTTTAGCCCTTGTTTTCATGCATCTCTTATTCAGAGCTGTTAGTTTTAGATGTGTTATGTGAGTAATCTCATATTTTCTTGTTGTATCATGTATAATGTTTTTTAAACATGTTTTGTATGGTGCTTGTTGGGAAAAGAAACTGCTGCTTGAATTAGAATTTTTAATGGTGCAAGTAGAAGCTTGTATAGATTGTGGATATAACTTTTTCATGCCATGCTAGATGTTATTTTAGTTTTAAAGCCTTGTGGTTATTGAGTAGCATGAATGGCCTCAAATATCTGATAGTGTTTAATATGCCATTGAAAGAATCATGAGTTGTTCTTGTCATATTAAAGCATAAATTTGTGGTATTCTCCTTTGAATGTTTTATTTATGTCGAGACATCGTAGTAGTTTTCATAGACGGGGGTGCCATGAGACTACGGTAGAGACGTGGGGTAACGGGATCGCGTGGTGGACAGTGAACACAGAATTTACCCAGGTTCGGTACGTCGCGACAGTACGACGTGCCTACTCCTACACCTCTCACTAATCAGGACTAAAGCCTGGATATATAATTACAGTGTGAGGTTTAGATCAAGCTATTCGCAGAGGATCAACCTCTCGGCGAGTTAGCTTATAGCTTCTCCTCTGCTATCCGTTATCAAACTTATCTCCCGTCCGGCTTTATATATAATAGCCGGATTAGGGCTTACAGAATAGGAAACCTAGAAGACCACAGTAACTATAACTTGGAAAGTAAGGAATCCGTCTTCTCCTCCAAGCCAGATCACGTGGGCCGTGATCCGGGTCCTTCTAGAATCCAGCTTCTGTGCGTCGAGTTACTGGGCCGCCCAATGAACCTTAGCCCACTACCACTTGGGCCACCCTGGTAATCCGGCACTTTGACTACCAACTGATATACCCCTAGTTGGTATATATCCGACAGTAGCCCCCAAGAAGGATTAAAACTCTGATTCTCCGTCTTTCGCCAAGTGTGCTTTGTCCGAGAAATTGCAATCACCAGTCTTGATTCTTCTTATTCTTCTTTTGAAAGAGATGGTAACGTGAAACTCGAAATCCTGAAAATCCGGCTTTTCTCTCGCGATCCTTCGCGGAGAAGGAACTTCCTACTTCAGCGGTTGAGACGTGCTGACGTAAGGGACGCTTGGGTTTCACGCGGGAAACCCAGTAACGTATCTCTGACAGATTCTCACGGGAAACGAGGAGATAGCTATCATTACCCTGTCGTTTCATTTCCCGGATTTTCCGGCGAGTGACGCGCGTTGATCATCCAACGGTCAAAATAGCCGTTGGCACGTATCTTGACGGATTTCCGGCTATAAGTAGCCGCCTTCGTCCTCGCTGAAATCCTTCCGCACTCTCACTCTCCACGCCATTGCCGCGCACGAGCCCTCGAGCGAAGAACAGTTCTCGAGCACGAATCGCACCCAGAGCACCACCGGAAACGCAACGCGCCGCCACCAAATGGCATCCTCGCCGTCGTCCCCCACTCGCTCCGCCACGCTCACCATCGACGACATCATCAGCGACTTGGATCCGCAACCAGGATCTCCAAAGCACACCGGCGGCGAGCCGGAAAAGACCGCGGCCTCTGCGGCGGGCGGAGGTGACCTTTCCGCCGCCGCGAACCTCACGGGCTCGAGCTCCGTGCCTTCCCCGCCGTTTGCTCCCGAGACGGCGGAGGAAAAAATCACATTCCATGGCGACGAGCATACCGTCGCCGGAGCTAACGAAGCAACGGAATTCGTCGGCAACTGGAGTCCGAGTAACACTCCTCTCCTCCTCCTTCGACGAATGTCAAAAGAGGGATTAATAGTTAAAGGCAAATGGCGGAACTTGGAAGGCGAACTCGAGCCCAAACCAAAAGACGGAGAACGCGTCCTCCTTACCTCTCACATCGCGAGAGGTATGGGTTTACCTCCTTCCGCCTTTTTCTTAGACGTTCTTAACTACTATGGCGTCCAGCCACATAATCTTACTCCAAACTCCATCCTCCATCTAGCTAGTTTCCAAGCCCTTTTTGAAGGGTATCTCGGAATAACTCCTAGTCTAGATTTTTGGCAATATTGCTTTGAGGTAAAACATAACATCACAGAAGGTATTTCTCCTATCTGCGGAACTATATCTTTCGCCCTTCGGAAGTTCAGAGAAGATTGGTACCCAACGATAGAAATGCCGGAACCTGCCCAATCTTGGCTAGGTTCTTTCTTCTACCATCAGGACATCCCATTCCCTGGTAAGGAAAACGGGGTTCCTCCATTTGTTAATTCCGCCGCCATCCCTCGAGAGAGTTGGACAGTCGTAGCAGTACAAACATTGCCGGAAAACCTGATGAGGATAAAACGACGTATCGCCAAACTTACTTCCTCTCAGCCTTCTTTAACTGGGAAGGATACCGTTTTATGCTGGTTTGGACGCCGCATTCAACCTCTTTCCTTTCGTTCCCGGCTTCTTTGCGAATACAAAGGGCCAGAAGATAGCATGAGGGGGACAGATAAGGCTTACACCAAGAATGATTTTATGAAGCGGCTTCACCAACTGGTTGCCACCAGCGATCAAATTGAAGAAAGTCTGGCGATTTATCACGTGGAAAATCTGGTCCCAAAGGTATTTATACTTTTCCTTGCTTCCGAGTTTTCTTCAGATTAACTTCTTTCTCCGACTTTTAACATAACGTTAATTCTTTCCTAGTTCGACGAACTTCAAGGAGCTGATCTTGCTTCCGACATCGAGCTTAGCGAATTACATGCTAGCTTTTATAATAATCGGAAACGCAAAAGGCAAGTGACTTTCGGGTAAACGGTAACTGTTGACGGCATTCCCATCGCCACCTCCAGGTATTTTACTGGAGCTTCCCTAGTTATCATTTTCCTTTGGTTCTTCAAGATTTTTATTTCCCGGATGTTCTCCTTTCAGCTTTGCCCCAACTCCTCTGAAGGCAAAGAAGTTGAAGAAACATAAAGCTGTTATTAAAGAAGAATCTTCTTCTGCAACCACGGGCGTGAGGGGGAGAACGGAAACACAGACGGGTGGAAATCTCCGGCCATCTGTTGGAAACGAACCCATCTCCAATTTGGACAGCAATATCCAGATAAAGGAAGAACCATTCGACGACCTTGGATATATTCGTCCAGAGTCTAAGAAATTTTTCGCTCCTGCCCCTCTGATTCGCCCTTGGCCACAAGGCGGATTAATTGTTCGCAATGATTTCGTATTTTCACCTCATCAGGTCATACAAGATGGCCTTCATCACGTTGGGATTCTTTTCTCGGAGTATGCAAAAGAATTCAACGAGACTTTGGCAAACTTGCGAGAAATGAGCCAGGTAATACTTCCAGCCCCCAAGCATTAAGTTGAAAGCCTGACTTCTTCTTAATGCTTCTTACTATGCTTGTTCATACTTAAGCATTTGGCTTTCGTTTCCGTGTTGCAGCATTCTGCTGATGCCATAAACTTAGAAGTTTGTAATAAACTTAATCTCAAGAATGAAGAGGTGAAAACCCTTCATTCTATTATTAAGTCTAAGGATAATGAGCTGGCATCATCTCAGCTACAGTTATCGGAAACAACAGGTATGCTTTTACTCTGTTTTATCCGGATTATCCATAAGCATTTTCCCGAGATATATTTAAACTCGGAATTTTTTACTTGATTTTCAGCTGCTTTGGCTAAGGCCAAGGAAGTAGCCGAAGATGCCAGCAATTCCGAACGTCTTCGCAAGGAGAATTCGGACCTTCATGAGGAGCTTATGAAGGTTCGAGAAGAACTGGAAGCCAGTAATCTGGCCCTTGGAATTGCTCAATCCAAGGCTTCCGAACAGGCGGAGAAAGATAAATCCACTATCCACGATTTGGAAAGTATCTTAATCCTTCGCCTAAAGGAATGTTCCGAAATTGACAAGGTTCTCGGTGAGTGTTATTTCATTTACCGATTCGTCCATGTCTTTCTTTCTTTCTCTGTTTTGTCACCTAACCTTTTTGGAGGCTTGTTTCGACAAACAGGAAATTATCCAGGTCTTTCTCGCATTGAAAAAATCCGAGCCTTTGGTAAGGTATGGAATGCGATCAGAAATGCTGGGATGCAACTGATCAGCAAGTTCTTCCCTGCGAGTACCATATGATTCTCGGAGATTTATAAACTTCCGGGTGTTATCCTGGAGGCGGCGGAATCCAGGGAGTCCTCCTTACGCTCCGCTGCACGGGGTGGTGCACGCATGGCCCTAGGCCTTATGCGTATGCATTACCCTGGTGCCAAATCTTGGCGTGTGGCATCCGGTATTCCTCAAGGATACACAGAGAACCAACGAGCCAGCATCTTTGATGAAATCAAAGGCCATGCTACCAAGATTGCCTCTATGGTAAACATCTCTATCACCTATCCGGAAGAGAAGGTCCCCGAAGACCCCGAGAATGACAGCAGCGACGAAGACTCGGATGCTTGAAGGGCTATCCTGATCCTGGATGGCGGAACTTAAACAATAGGAGCATTACTGCATTTTTACAATGTAATTCATATTGTAATGCTTCTATTCCTTTTGTATAAACAAGAACTCCGCCTTTTGCAGTTTTTAATTATGAAATTCTTTGCAAGGTTTTCGGGTTTTAATATTCCTTTGCCTTCTAAGTTCTCTGGCTTATATGTTTTAACTGTCCTTAGTGTTTGAAATGGCTTAATAGTATTATGAATCGTCATGCCGAGTAACTGGGTAGAACCGATCAGCTTGAACTCGGAAACATGGATCATACTAAAAGCCTTTTTACTAACTAGCTTCAGTGACCCAACACATAAACAATTAGATAATACTTAGAGAAAAGTAAGGAATTTTTTGAAACTTGGGCACGCAGGCACAATCCGAGTTTCCTTTAGCTGTTAGCAAGCTGAAAGTCATTCAGTTTTTAAACACCGAGCACGCAGGCACAATTCGGGTTAACATTGAGTATTTTGTAAGATCATTGGGAAATAGATAAGGTGGAATCATGCTTTGTACTATAATGAACTTGTAAAAACATGGATATCAAAATTCCGACAACTTTATTTCATGATCTCAAAGATGTTTAAATAGAAATTGAACTAAGTATAGAAGGGACGTAACTGCTGGATGCTCCAAGGACTCTTTGTCTCTCCTAGTTCATCATCTATCTTTCTCTTTCTTTTGCGATTCGGATTCTCGGGATCATCTTCCGTGTCCCGAATATCTACAAGATAATATGACCCATTTTTCATAGCTTTGCTGATTACAAATGGTCCTTCCCAGACTGGGGCCAATTTGTACTTTCTTTGCTGCACCAATCTCAGCACTAAGTCACCTTCTTTAAAAGAACGATGCCTGATTTTCCGACTATGGTAACGTCGCAAACCTTGCTGGTAGATGGCAGATCGTTGAAGCACAAGCTCGCGTTCCTCTTCTAGGAGATCAACGGCATCCTGTCGTGCTTCTTCGGCGTCTGAGTCATCGAACTCTTGCACTCTTGGACTGTCATGGATCATGTCCGTTAGAAGGATAGCTTCCGCACCATAAACTAGGAAAAACGGGGTTTGCCCAGTTGACCTATTTGGCGTCGTTCGAATACTCCAAAGCACGGAAGGTAAATCTTCTACCCATGCTCCAGCTGCTCTGTGTAGAGGGGATTCGAGTCTTGGGCGTATTCCTTGCAGGATTGAGCTATTCATTCTCTCAACCTGTCCATTGGATTGCGGGTGTGCCACAGATGCGAGATCTAGGCGAATTCCCGTTTGTCGGCAATATCTTGCCAACTCCCCAATGGAGAAATTTATCCCGTTGTCGGTTATTATGCTGTGTGGAACGCCGTATCTCATTACCAAGTCAATGATGAAATTTCTGGCAGTTCCACCATCCAGCTTTTTGATGGGTTTGGCCTCCACCCATTTGGTATACTTATCCACTGCTACGAATAGATGTGTAAGTCCACCTCTTGCAGTTTTGAACGGTCCCATCATATCTAGCCCCCAGACCCCAAACGACCATGTAATGGGGATAGTTTTGAGTGCTTGGGCCGGCAAATTAGTCTGCTTGGCGTAATATTGACATCCAGCGCACGTATTAACTATGTGCTCGGCATCTGTCTTGGCTGTTAGCCAGAAAAACCCAGCGCGGAATGCTTTTTTAACTATGCTTTTTGATTGAGCATGATGTCCGCAATCTCCGGCATGGATTTCTTCCAGTATTTCTCGTCCTTCTTCTGGTGAGATACACCGCTGAAAAATTCCGGAAGTACTGCGTTTATACAGACAATTGTCAATTACCACGTATCCTTTGCGTCGACGCTGTATTTGTCTTTGCAAGACTTCGTCTGCTCCCTCCGGGTACTTCTGATTGACTAAGAAGTTTAGATACGGAATTGTCCAGTCCGGTTTGACGAGCATAACTTCAATTGATTCGGAAGCCAGAGGATAATCAACATCTCCACCTTTTATGGATGGTTTGTGCAAATGCTGGACGAATACACCTGGTGGTAAGGTTTTTACCCTCTCTGATCCCATGCGGGCTAACGCATCCGCGTTCCAATTTTCCTCCCTTTTGATGTGGAGTACTTCAAATCCAAAGAAACAGATGGCGAACTCGTCCACCGTTCTCCGGTATTCGGCCATTATAGGGCTTTTGGCGTCCCAGGTTTGGTTAAGCTGATGCTGTACCAAATCCGAGTCGCCATAGCATAAGATGCGCTTTACTCCTATTTCCTTTGCAATATGCAAGCCATGAAGCAAAGCTTCGTATTCTGCCAAGTGTATTTGCAATACGTACTCCATTGTGTCTCCCTTAGGGGATTTTAAGACTACGCCGGCGCCAGCGCCCTCCTTCATCTTGGATCCGTCAAAGTGCATGACCCAGTATTCGGACTCCGGCATTGGTGTTTTCTCCATTGCTTCCGTCCAGTCGGCGACAAAATATGCCAAAACCTGGGATTTTATTGCCGTCCTTGGCTGATACTTAATGTCGAAGGCTGCTAGCTCGATTCCCCATTTGGCGACTCGGCCAGTTGCCTCTGCATTGTTTATAATGTCCCCCAGTGGTGCTTTACATACCACCGTTATGGAATGCCCTTGGAAGTAATGGCGCAGTTTTCTTGATGCGAAAAACACACCATATGCCAGTTTTTGATAGTGTGGGTACCTCTGTTTAGACTCGGAAAAAACTTCACTTATGTAATATACCGGATGCTGGTCTGGTATGCTTTGTTCGTCTTTCTTCCGCTCCACAACGATTACCGCACTAATAACCCTGTTTGTAGCCGTGAGGTACAATAACATAGGTTCTTCGTCTTTTGGGGATGCCAAAATCGGAGCTTTCATCAAAGTTTCCTTTAACTGGGTTAACGCTGCATCAGCCTCTTCTGTCCACTCGAACTTGTCGGATTTCTTCAGCAACTTGTAGAGTGGTAAGGCTTTATCCCCCAGCCGACTAATAAATCTGCTGACGGCAGCGGCGGAACCCGTCAATTTTTGGACATCTTTCACACACGTAGGTTTCGAGATGTTCAAGATGGCTTTGATCTTTTCCGGGTTAACCTCTATTCCTCTGTGAGAAACGATGAAACCCAGAAGTTTTCCTGAGGGAACCCCGAATACGCACTTAGATGGATTTAACTTCATCTTGTAGGTGCACAAGTTTTCGAAAGTTTCTCGCAGATCCTCAAGGAGTGTATCTTTTTCCTTGGTTACGACAGCAATATCGTCCACGTAAACATGGATGTTTTTGCCAATCTGACTATGCAAACAACGTTGCATGCAACGCTGGTAAGTTGCGCCCGCGTTCTTCAGGCCAAATGGCATGGTTACGTAATAGTACGTCCCGTATGGGGTTATGAAAGAAGTCTTAATTTGATCTTCCTTTTTCATGCGTATTTGGTGGTACCCGGAGTATGCGTCCAAAAAGCACAAAAGCTCAGAGCCTGCAGTGGCGTCTATTATTTGATCGATTCGCGGTAACGCGAACCTATCTTTCGGACACAATTTGTTCAAGCCTGTGTAATCTATACACATTCTAAGAGCAGTAGTGTCTTTCTTCGGTACTAATACCGGATTTGCAGACCATTCAGTGTGGATTACTTCCTGGATGAAATCTGCTGCTAAAAGCCGGATAATTTCCTTGCCAATAGCCTTCCGTCTTCTTCCGTCAAATCGACGGAGACCTTGTTTGACGGGTTTTGATCCTGGAATCACCTTGAGTTGGTGCTCAGCAAGTTCCCTGGGTACGCCTGGCATGTCAGCTGGACACCAGGCAAAAATATCCCAGTTCTCACGGAGGAACTTGATGAGCTCGCCTTCCTATTTGTCGGTCATCCCAGTCCCTACGACGATGAACTTTGTCGGATCGTTGGGGTCTAGGATTACCTGTTTTGTATTTTCATACGCCTTGAAGCTGTCTGTTGGCTTCCGAGTTTCTTTTCCTGCCGGCATTTCTGTCGGCGATACCTCCTTGGCTAATTCCTTCAGTCCTTCCTTTGCTATAACTCTCTGAGCGCAAAGGGCGTTTTCTTTCTCCAACTCGTTTGCCAGCTTGAAGTCACCAGCTATGGTGATTACTCCTCCTTTGGGTCCTGGCATCTTCAGCTTGTTATAGATATAACAGGATCTTGCCATGAATTTGGCGAAAGCTGGACGTCCGAGTATTGCGTGATACACGCTTTCGAACGGCACTACTTCGAAGGATACTTTTTCCTGCCGGAAGTGATCTTTATCTCCGAAGGTGACATATAGGGAACTTTCTCCTAGGGATCGTGCTTGTCTGCCAGGAACAATTCCATGGAAGCGTATGTTGCTGTAATTGAGCTGGGACTCGGAAATCTTCAGATGCTTCAGTGTATCCAGGTACATTATGTTAATGCTGGATCCTCCATCCATCAGCACTCTTCTTAGCCTAGTATTCTGGACAATAGGGCTTACGACAAGAGCTTGTGTGCCGGGTTCAGGGATATTCCCAGGATGATCAGACTGATCCCAGGTAATTGGTGTGTTGGAGTACTTCAAGTATTTTGGGGTTGCCGGAACAACCGCGTTTATTTCTCGAAGTGTTCTTTTGGCCACCTTTGCTGACGGAGTTGCTAGGAATGTTAGCATTGCTTCTCCATCAACTCTCGGAAATTTGGGTTCGCCCTTTCGCTGTTGTTCCTGGATTTTTTCATCAGTGTCCGATTCACTGTCTTCTTTTTCAGCTTCTGGCTTTTGTTTGGCGGGTTTCCTTTTGGAACCCTTCCCCTTATTTCCGGATCCTGCACTGCCTTTCATGTGCTTATTCAGCCGGCATTGCGCGTTTGTATGGGTGGGTTTCCCAAATTGTGAATGGTGGACACAGGGTTCTGACTTAATCCTCTCCCACTCCTCTGGGGTGTAGTTGATTGGATCTGTACTTCGTCCTTTCCACTTATTCCCTTTTTCACTTTCAAAGTCTATGTTGACCTCTTTGGGTTTTGTCGTTGTTTCTGGAGTTCCTTTTTTGTCAGAACGAGGAGTTTTCTTAGCAAGTATCAGTGATTCGATATTGCCCCCTCTTTCTCTGATGTCGTCTTCGGCTGCAGCATGTTCGTTGGCGGTTGTAAGCATAGATTCGAGATCTTTGTGCTGTTTGGAACCAACCATGAACGGTACAAGTCCGGGTTTTAGGCCATTGACGAAAGCATGCATTGCTTGTACGTCAGTTACTCCAGAACAACTATTCTTCATTGCCGTCCATCTGGAGATGAAATCCACGTATGGTTCATCCTCGAATTGGGTGCAACGGTTCAGCTGGTTGATGCTGTTCGGGCGTTTGTACGTTCCCCGGAAATGCTGAGTAAATACTCTAGCTATATCATCCCAGCTGTCGACAGTTCTGGATGGTAATCCATTGATCCAATCTCTGGCTCCGTCCAGTAACATTAGGGGAAGAAACTTGACGGCTTCCAGGTCTATCCCAGCCGTCAAGTTTCCGGGTTTCATCTCCGTCCAGGCTGTATAGTAGTCTGAGAGCCAGGTGTCCGGGTTTGTGCTGCCGGTATATTTCTGGTACGTTGGACCGACTTTGGCGAAGCCAGAATGCAGGGTTATCCTTCGGATCCTGTCAGTGAAACACTTAGGACCAAAGTATAGATCGTCCTTTTCCCCTCTATCAATGTGTGCGGAATATCTTCCAGCTGAATGGACAGAAGGGGATCTACTCCTTTCTTTTCCATTGTTGCGCGGACGCGCTTTTCCGGGATTGTATCTATCTCTTCTATGATCACGCCCTTTTGGATTAGGCGGAGTCCTGCTCCTGTGCCTTTCTTTATCCTTAGGAGGTGTCCGGGATCTCTCACGTCTGTGAGGTATATCGTATCTTCCGGCTTTCTCAGCTGGGTTTCTCGGAGGTGGCATTGTTTTGCCGTCATTCCGGTATTTTTCTTCCCGATCGTGGGGTTTGAGTCCAACTTTCGGGGGATGGGATCCGGTTCGGGACGCTTCATCCCTATTATCGGGGTTTTTTCTTGTCTTTTCTCGGATCCTCTTTTTTATCCTTTGAATTGTCTGAATCTCCAGGTTCCTCTGGTCCAGGCGCTCCAGCGGCGCAAGTAGCTGTTTTGCATAGGGCAGAGTTATCCTGCAGTCTTCCTGATCGCTCTTGGGCCCGCTGCTGTTGTTGCAATGCTTTTCCTAGGAAAGCATACACCCCCTGGAGCTTTTCACCATTAGAGTACAAGTCATTGTTGAGGATGGCAAACGCTGCTTCCGCGTTTTCTGCTGCGGTTTTGTATATTGGTTCGCCTCTGGCATCTTTGCCGTTTACCTGCTTTTGCCAAGATGGGTTGTGAAACCTTTCTTTTGGCGGCAGTACTTCCGGTCTTACGATTCCGGGTAACCTTGTAGGTTTAATGCCAGATCTATTCTTTCTCTCGTACTCCTCGATTTCTTCCTTCATGAGCTTAATGTCATCCTGGGTTTTTTGGAGGTGTTCGCGAGTTCTGAGTAGATGTTGCTGTTGCCGTTGGAAGGCTCGTCTCCTGGCTTCCAGCATCTCAGGGGGTTCGTTTACTCCAACTGGCGTTTGCAACAGCTGCTGTTCTTCCTGTTCCGTCATTGGCGGAGCAAGGATTTCTTTGATTTTCTTCTCCGCAGTCTTTGTTCCGCTAGCATCCCCTACTTCCAGGTTTTCATCAGCTAGATCAGCTGATTTTTTCTTCCGGATTTTGTATTGGAGTTTCTTAGCAGCACGGTGCTTTTTCTTGGAAGAGGGAGGTTTTTTGACAGGCTCATCTTCTGTCAATTCCTTTACATTAGGAAATATCGGAGAAGTTTCTCCGTCTTCTCTCTCTTCCTCTGGCGGAGGAGTTTTAGGGCTTTCCTGGCTGCCGGCGTCCGTGGTCTCAGCCGGTTTCGCCATTAGCACTTCATGGAATCCCTCTTGAAAAGATTTAACTTTCCTTTCAAAGGCGTCCACGTCTTCGTCTTCGGAATCAAAATCATCTGATCCGGTTTCTGATTCCAATCTCGCCTCATTGGCGGCTAGTACAGAGTCAGCTTCCGAGTTCATCGTCATGTTGACAGATGTCGGATCTTCCGCCTATATGACGGGTGTCGGATCTTCCGTCTCTGTGACGGGTGTGTTTTTGTCTGCCTCTTGCACGGGATTTCCGTCATCCGTGTTTTCGGCGACTTCGGATTGCACCATGCCGATAAAGTGTGTATCACTTTTTTGTCGGCGATCTGAGCAGAATCCAGTATCATAGTCATCTTCGACTGGGTATAGGGCGGATGGGAAATATTTGCTTCCACCGCAAAACCCCATTGCTTCTGAAGTTAGTCCGATAAAGATGTTAGCACATCCGATCGGTAACACGCAGGCACTTACCAGGTGGTTTTGCGCCGGTGTATAGGATCCGTTGTCGAGGAAGCGTCCGACATCGTCGTCGAACTCCAGGCTTCCGACAGTGATTGATCTTCCGATTCCGCCGAGTATCCCAGATCGGAACTTCACGCCTGACGTCGTTTGCCCCACGGTGGGCGCCAACTGTCGAAACATCGTAGTAGTTTTCATAGACGGGGGTTGTCGCACCCTGATTTCTAGGGGATACTCACCGTACGAACTGGATAGCAGATGCTTGGATTATGGGGCATAACTGCTCCCACGTCCCAGCTTCCTGGTAGGCCTGCGCTTATGCGCGACAACACAAGCCCTGCTATTCCATCGTCGATGTAAACTATCCACTAGAGATCAAAGGCACTTCCGTCGACGTACTTCAAACCATACACACATGGTACGTCAACGGCGTTGAACAACTGATATCACAACAGATCTCTACGACACAAAAGATTGAAATAAGTTGCAAATGGCTCTCATTAGAGCAGAGATAGCAAATACAATCATTCAGAGGGCACATGCCCCAACAATTCATCATTACATCACAGCGGAAGCATTCAACATGTCTGAGTACAGACAAGAACCAAATAGGCCTAAGAGGCCGGAAACGAAAAGACGGAGCCCATCCACGAGTCTCGGATCCTGCCCGGGTCCGCTATCTACTCGTCAGCAGTCTCGTCATACTCCACGTAGTAGCCACCATGTAGATCCTCGGAAACATCGTCTGCGTAAACCACAGCCCCAAAGGGGTCAGTACATAAACGTACTGGCAAGCAAGACTCACAGTTCACCAAAGTGTAACCCGTCAACACCAAGCACAGATGCTTTGGGTTCAACGGAAGGAAGGGGATATAAAAGATGCTGCAACTGGCTGCACTAACCAACTACAGAGACATACTACAACTGCCGGCTAACAGAAAGGAGATAAGATCGAGGATTGTAACCAACTGAAAGATAACTTCAAACAAACCCATCCTGGATCTCGCCCCTTATCCAAAGAAGCAATCCGAGGGTAACTCACACAGTTGTAATAATGATGGTTCAAAGTATTGTGTCAATAAGCCTATTACTAGTCAAGTTATTAATCATGGGGTGTAACATGTTTGATCATTATGTTTAAGTTGTCCTGAGTACTTGTTAGCCAGTACTTTCACCAAGTAATCCATAACCGCGGAAAACACGGCTTCTCGAGAAGATTATCCCTGCAGGGTTGCACCAATTTGGCCGTACACTCAAGAATAACCCGCCAGATGGGAAGCTAACCCACCAAGCGGGGTACTCTACACAACCAACCATTCTTCGCATCAAGCCCAAAGAACCTTGGGCGCACGGCTAATCGAGCCCAGAAGAAAATGGACCCTCATAGCACTCTAAGAACGTGTCCCCCTATATGCCGACTACGAAAGTTCCACCCTGGCCTGGGCTCGCAAAAACATGCATGCGGCAAATGGAAAACACGAACTAAATGAGGCGATTTGGACGAGATGCGAATCAGGTCAAGTTGAGGGGGGCGCCCATACTCGCTTCCCAAATGCGGGTAGTGCGCTCATCATGGATCAGTAGACAAGACCCTTTTCCTATTAGGGTCGACACTAGCAGGCTTCAAAACCTCTCATGGGCCTCCTGCCGGTGCCTTATCATCAAATTTATTATTAATAGTAACATTAGCATGATTGATTGATTAAACATCGAGCCCCCAGAACATAATGAAATAGTAACTGAAAATAACGGGTAACAGACTCGAGCAAAGCAACCTAAGCATGCTAGTAAGACACGGGCTCAAACAATGGTTGTAGGAAGGGAGATGAGGCAATATCAGGGTTAAGGGATTCATGTGATAGGTTCGTAACAGAAACAACTACTACTAAGGCTAGCAGAAAAGAACAACGGAAAGTATCGGTAACCAATGTTGAAAGGAACACAGTGGTTCATGTGAGTGATAACTTGCCTGCAAAACCCAGTAGCCTGGTACTGAGCTAAATCCTTAGAAGGGATGTCGTAAGTATCGTCGGTCTCAACGTCGTCGTATATCCGGGAAGAAGCAAACAGACAATGCAGAAAGATAAACAATCAATATCATGGCATAGGTGCACAAATATGGGATGATGCATGTCATGTTAATAGATGCATCAGAATAAAACTACTTGACAATATAACACAATTTAATTGGACCCATATGCAATGTGAATTGCATATGGATGCAAGTGGTTAAGGTGGAAGCAATGATCTACATTTGATTAACAAGTGTAAGTGGTTAAACATGATGCATGCATGATGATAACAAGGAGTAAACAAGTTAGATGCAATTGGAAAAGGAGTAAAACAAGTGTGGGATTTTTATTTGTTATGTTAGGAATTTTGGTTCCTTATTGATGTCACACAAGTAATTGTTGTTTTCAACAAGTTAAAGTGTTCAAAACAAATAACAAAGTTGATATTTGAAAAGTTTATCATATTTTAGTTGGTTTACATGTTTCACATTTTGAAATTGGACTTTGGATTAATTAATTATGAATTAAACAATAATAAACAATTTTTAATTGCATTAAACAAGAATTAAATGGTTTAGGCAATTTTAATTATTCAAAACATGAAACAAATTTTATATTTGGAAAGAGGGTTTAATTTTGCATGGAAAACATATTTCATTTGTGGAAATTGGATTTAAAATGAGCAAGTTATTATTTTGGCAATTTTAAATGCAATAAATAGGAAACAGTTGTTTTCAGCAATTTAAATTATTCAAAACAGCAAACAAAATTTATATTTGGAAAGTACATGAAAAATTGATTGGAAAACATATTTGGTTTGTGAAATTTGGAATTTTTATGAACAAGTTATGAATTTTGCAAATTTAAGTGAATTTGACAAGTTTTCAAATTTTGCACCAATTTAAAATATTCAAAACAGTAAACAAATTTTATATTTGGATAGAACATTTAATTTGGTATTGAAAACATATAAAAAATGTTGGATTTGGAGCTAAAATGAATTATTTATGCAATTTCCAAAATTGGGTGCAAATCTGCCATTTTTATGGATCTAGGGACTTGGAAAAAATTTGTGCAGGGCTAGAATTAATTTCCAGGGCCTGTTTGTGATTAGCAGGAAGTTTCTGTACCAATACATTGGGGAAAAAAAATGTTTGTTTTAATTGTGGGAGGGGGGATTCGATCCCCCCACCTCTTGCTCGCGCTGGGGGGAACCAAACCAGTGGGCTGATGGCTTGTGTTTGTAACAGGAGGGGCCTCGGGGGGGTATGAGGTGATGTTTCGGGTCCTGTTTCTCTGAAACTGCAACGAACAGGTACTGCACGTACAGAGATCGACAAGAGGCCGTCGAGGTTCTTGATCGCCGGGGTGGCGCCGTCCGCGGGTGCTGGCTGCGTGTGGCCGGTGTAGGCGTGCGCTGGGGTGGATGTGGGCCTAGGGCGGACAGATCGTGAGGGAGAGGGAAAGGAGCAGCGGCTCACCTCGACTGCAGATGGAGGGGGCGCGGCTGCTGCGAGGTGCCGCCACGGCGAGCCTTGCCGTCGACGGCGCGGCCGATCTGGCCCTCCTCGGGCTCCACCGAGGTGTCGATGATGAAGGTGGAGCCGAGGCCTATCCATTCCCGTGGCTAGCGCGCTCTGCTAGCCACCGGAGACGGCGAACGGCGGCGGTTTTCAGAGCGTCGACGATCGGGTTCAGAAGTTACAGAGAACGGATGCTAAACAGAGGGGAGGTGGCGGCGATGGGTTAGAGCTAGGGTTAGGGTTAGCTGCGATCGGAGGAGGAGGGGGATATATGGAGGGAGAGCACTAGTACGGCTGAGCATCTAATGGAGGTGGAGGAGATCGTGTGGCTCTGCCATGGTTCGTACAGGAAGTGACGTAGGTTGAAGATGACAGGGAGGGGTACTGGGCCAAGGTGAGTTAGATGGGCTGGGTGTGTTAGTTAGCTGCTGCTCCTCTCTTTTGCATTTTTATTTTTGTTTTACTTTTTTTTTGTAGCCTTAGCTTTTGGAAGAAAAAGTTAATGTTTTGTTTACCAAAATTTCCAGAAAAATTAGGTTAGGCTAATTAGTTAATTAGAAACCATTTTCCAAGAGTAGATTCCAAAAATGTGAGATTTTAAAGATGATGTTTGTATTGAAACCAAAATTGGGAAATTTTCATATTAATGAACCATTAGAAAAGAAGCATTTTTATAGGGTAGCCCCTATGAAATAAAAGATTAACATTAGTTGATTGAATTGACAATGTGTATAAAGTTGTGGTAACTCATTTTGGGTGCTGTTTGAAGATGATTTGAATTTGGAACAATTTAAAATTAATTGATTAACATGGAAAACAAGGATTTTAATGGGGTAACCCTATGACTAATTTGATTAAACATTAGTGATTGGCTTGTTAAAGTTTATAAGTTCAAAAGTGTTCTGTTTGATGCATTTGATTTGAAATTGAAAGTGATTTGGGATTTAATTGATTGAATAAAACCAACAATTTAATAGATGAACATTATGGAAGAAAAGGAAACAATTTGGTTGTTTTTATTTGAAATAACATTTTGGAAATTGTAACATCACAAGGATGAAATAAAGGGTTTGAATTTTGGTTTGAAATTCAAATGAAAACAGTTGGAAAACAAATGAAAAACAAACAAAACAAATGCAATCAACATGATGCCATGATGCAAAACATAAAATAACAGAGAGCAAACATTCTAAAGGCTATTTTTCAGACTTGGGATGTTACAAAACGCCCCCCCTTGAAGGAATCGCGCCCCGAGATTCCTACTGAGAAAAGAGAAGGTCCGGAAACTTCTTGGGAAGATCCTCTTGAGCTGTGATACGTGAAACACATCGTGCACATTGGATAGACGTCAAGGAATTTGGAAAACACCGGAACATTTTCAAGTAAAGGGGAGAGATTCTGCACCAAGGGTGTATAGCTGAATGGAACTTGATTCATTTGAGAATAGATTATCTGGCTAGAATGGTGGAACAGAGTTATTGACATCAATGCAACACCAAGAATAACATCAATGTCAGAATCATCAACATGGGAGTAACGAGGAATATGTGGCCTCCCATTAGAATTGGATTGTTCTTACTTATCTTGGAAGTCAACATTTGATATCCCGGGGAGTGAACAGAGTTTTGATTGCTTAGTGGAACCAGAATTGGGTTGTATGTTGTGGAAAAGATTGTTGAAAGTAATGTGATTCTCCGGTATGAAATAACACTTTAGTTGGAAAAGAGTTTACGAGGAAGTTTTGATTAGACGCCGGTAGAAGATTTGAAGTGGAAAACAACAACAAGATTTCAACGGACGAAAAGGATGTTGAGAAGAACAGGATATCAACATCGGGGAAAACGAGAACAAAACCTGAGGTACTACGGAGAACCCAAAACACGTGAAATCCTAACTTGAAAGTTTAGATGAGAAGGGAGAAATCAACGTTGCACTTCCTTACCAGAAAAAGGGAGGGAGGGTGGGGAAAGAAGAAAAAGAACAGAATTCCTACTCTCACGTTTCATTTTTCCTATATAGCTACAAAATAGTTTCTAGACTCAACTGCGACCAGTAAAAAGGGATCCTACAGGCAGACAGGCTCTGATACCATTTGTCGCACCCTGATTTCTAGGGGATACTCACCGTACGAACTGGATAGCAGATGCTTGGATTATGGGGCATAACTGCTCCCACGTCCCAGCTTCCTGGTAGGCCTGCGCTTATGCGCGACAACACAAGCCCTGCTATTCCATCGTCGATGTAAACTATCCACTAGAGATCAAAGGCACTTCCGTCGACGTACTTCAAACCATACACACATGGTACGTCAACGGCGTTGAACAACTGATATCACAACAGATCTCTACGACACAAAAGATTGAAATAAGTTGCAAATGGCTCTCATTAGAGCAGAGATAGCAAATACAATCATTCAGAGGGCACATGCCCCAACAATTCATCATTACATCACAGCGGAAGCATTCAACATGTCTGAGTACAGACAAGAACCAAATAGGCCTAAGAGGCCGGAAACGAAAAGACGGAGCCCATCCACGAGTCTCGGATCCTGCCCGGGTCCGCTATCTACTCGTCAGCAGTCTCGTCATACTCCACGTAGTAGCCACCATGTAGATCCTCGGAAACATCGTCTGCGTAAACCACAGCCCCAAAGGGGTCAGTACATAAACGTACTGGCAAGCAAGACTCACAGTTCACCAAAGTGTAACCCGTCAACACCAAGCACAGATGCTTTGGGTTCAACGGAAGGAAGGGGATATAAAAGATGCTGCAACTGGCTGCACTAACCAACTACAGAGACATATTACAACTGCCGGCTAACAGAAAGGAGATAAGATCGAGGATTGTAACCAACTGAAAGATAACTTCAAACAAACCCATCCTGGATCTCGCCCCTTATCCAAAGAAGCAATCCGAGGGTAACTCACACAGTTGTAATAATGATGGTTCAAAGTATTGTGTCAATAAGCCTATTACTAGTCAAGTTATTAATCATGGGGTGTAACATGTTTGATCATTATGTTTAAGTTGTCCTGAGTACTTGTTAGCCAGTACTTTCACCAAGTAATCCATAACCGCGGAAAACACGGCTTCTCGAGAAGATTATCCCTGCAGGGTTGCACCAATTTGGCCGTACACTCAAGAATAACCCGCCAGATGGGAAGCTAACCCACCAAGCGGGGTACTCTACACAACCAACCATTCTTCGCATCAAGCCCAAAGAACCTTGGGCGCACGGCTAATCGAGCCCAGAAGAAAATGGACCCTCATAGCACTCTAAGAACGTGTCCCCCTATATGCCGACTACGAAAGTTCCACCCTGGCCTGGGCTCGCAAAAACATGCATGCGGCAAATGGAAAACACGAACTAAATGAGGCGATTTGGACGAGATGCGAATCAGGTCAAGTTGAGGGGTCGCCCATACTCGCTTCCCAAATGCGGGTAGTGCGCTCATCATGGATCAGTAGACAAGACCCTTTTCCTATTAGGGTCGACACTAGCAGGCTTCAAAACCTCTCATGGGCCTCCTGCCGGTGCCTTATCATCAAATTTATTATTAATAGTAACATTAGCATGATTGATTGATTAAACATCGAGCCCCCAGAACATAATGAAATAGTAACTGAAAATAACGGGTAACAGACTCGAGCAAAGCAACCTAAGCATGCTAGTAAGACACGGGCTCAAACAATGGTTGTAGGAAGGGAGATGAGGCAATATCAGGGTTAAGGGATTCATGTGATAGGTTCGTAACAGAAACAACTACTACTAAGGCTAGCAGAAAAGAACAACGGAAAGTATCGGTAACCAATGTTGAAAGGAACACAGTGGTTCATGTGAGTGATAACTTGCCTGCAAAACCCAGTAGCCTGGTACTGAGCTAAATCCTTAGAAGGGATGTCGTAAGTATCGTCGGTCTCAACGTCGTCGTATATCCGGGAAGAAGCAAACAGACAATGCAGAAAGATAAACAATCAATATCATGGCATAGGTGCACAAACATGGGATGATGCATGTCATGTTAATAGATGCATCAGAATAAAACTACTTGACAATATAACACAATTTAATTGGACCCATATGCAATGTGAATTGCATATGGATGCAAGTGGTTAAGGTGGAAGCAATGATCTACATTTGATTAAAAAGTGTAAGTGGTTAAACATGATGCATGCATGATGATAACAAGGAGTAAACAAGTTAGATGCAATTGGAAAAGGAGTAAAACAAGTGTGGGATTTTTATTTGTTATGTTAGGAATTTTGGTTCCTTATTGATGTCACACAAGTAATTGTTGTTTTCAACAAGTTAAAGTGTTCAAAACAAATAACAAAGTTGATATTTGAAAAGTTTATCATATTTTAGTTGGTTTACATGTTTCACATTTTGAAATTGGACTTTGGATTAATTAATTATGAATTAAACAATAATAAACAATTTTTAATTGCATTAAACAAGAATTAAATGGTTTAGGCAATTTTAATTATTCAAAACATGAAACAAATTTTATATTTGGAAAGAGGGTTTAATTTTGCATGGAAAACATATTTCATTTGTGGAAATTGGATTTAAAATGAGCAAGTTATTATTTTGGCAATTTTAAATGCAATAAAGAGGAAACAGTTGTTTTCAGCAATTTAAATTATTCAAAACAGCAAACAAAATTTATATTTGGAAAGTACATGAAAAATTGATTGGAAAACATATTTGGTTTGTGAAATTTGGAATTTTTATGAACAAGTTATGAATTTTGCAAATTTAAGTGAATTTGACAAGTTTTCAAATTTTGCACCAATTTAAAATATTCAAAACAGTAAACAAATTTTATATTTGGATAGAACATTTAATTTGGTATTGAAAACATATAAAAAATGTTGGATTTGGAGCTAAAATGAATTATTTATGCAATTTCCAAAATTGGGTGCAAATCTGCCATTTTTATGGATCTAGGGACTTGGAAAAAATTTGTGCAGGGCTAGAATTAATTTCCAGGGCCTGTTTGTGATTAGCAGGAAGTTTCTGTACCAATACATTGGGGAAAAAAAATGTTTGTTTTAATTGTGGGAGGGGGGATTCGATCCCCCCACCTCTTGCTCGCGCTGGGGGGAACCAAACCAGTGGGCTGATGGCTTGTGTTTGTAACAGGAGGGGCCTCGGGGGGGTATGAGGTGATGTTTCGGGTCCTGTTTCTCTGAAACTGCAACGAACAGGTACTGCACGTACAGAGATCGACAAGAGGCCGTCGAGGTTCTTGATCGCCGGGGTGGCGCCGTCCGCGGGTGCTGGCTGCGTGTGGCCGGTGTAGGCGTGCGCTGGGGTGGATGTGGGCCTAGGGCGGACAGATCGTGAGGGAGAGGGAAAGGAGCAGCGGCTCACCTTGACTGCAGATGGAGGGGGCGCGGCTGCTGCGAGGTGCCGCCACGGCGAGCCTTGCCGTCGACGGCGCGGCCGATCTGGCCCTCCTCGGGCTCCACCGAGGTGTCGATGATGAAGGTGGAGCCGAGGCCTATCCATTCCCGTGGCTAGCGCGCTCTGCTAGCCACCGGAGACGGCGAACGGCGGCGGTTTTCAGAGCGTCGACGATCGGGTTCAGAAGTTACAGAGAACGGATGCTAAACAGAGGGGAGGTGGCGGCGATGGGTTAGAGCTAGGGTTAGGGTTAGCTGCGATCGGAGGAGGAGGGGGATATATGGAGGGAGAGCACTAGTACGGCTGAGCATCTAATGGAGGTGGAGGAGATCGTGTGGCTCTGCCATGGTTCGTACAGGAAGTGACGTAGGTTGAAGATGACAGGGAGGGGTACTGGGCCAAGGTGAGTTAGATGGGCTGGGTGTGTTAGTTAGCTGCTGCTCCTCTCTTTTGCATTTTTATTTTTGTTTTACTTTTTTTTTGTAGCCTTAGCTTTTGGAAGAAAAAGTTAATGTTTTGTTTACCAAAATTTCCAGAAAAATTAGGTTAGGCTAATTAGTTAATTAGAAACCATTTTCCAAGAGTAGATTCCAAAAATGTGAGATTTTAAAGATGATGTTTGTATTGAAACCAAAATTGGGAAATTTTCATATTAATGAACCATTAGAAAAGAAGCATTTTTATAGGGTAGCCCCTATGAAATAAAAGATTAACATTAGTTGATTGAATTGACAATGTGTATAAAGTTGTGGTAACTCATTTTGGGTGCTGTTTGAAGATGATTTGAATTTGGAACAATTTAAAATTAATTGATTAACATGGAAAACAAGGATTTTAATGGGGTAACCCTATGACTAATTTGATTAAACATTAGTGATTGGCTTGTTAAAGTTTATAAGTTCAAAAGTGTTCTGTTTGATGCATTTGATTTGAAATTGAAAGTGATTTGGGATTTAATTGATTGAATAAAACCAACAATTTAATAGATGAACATTATGGAAGAAAAGGAAACAATTTGGTTGTTTTTATTTGAAATAACATTTTGGAAATTGTAACATCACAAGGATGAAATAAAGGGTTTGAATTTTGGTTTGAAATTCAAATGAAAACAGTTGGAAAACAAATGAAAAACAAACAAAACAAATGCAATCAACATGATGCCATGATGCAAAACATAAAATAACAGAGAGCAAACATTCTAAAGGCTATTTTTCAGACTTGGGATGTTACAGGGGTGCCATGAGACTACGGTAGAGACGTGGGGTAACGGGATCGCGTGCTGGACAGTGAACACAGAATTTACCCAGGTTCGGTACGTCAAGACAGTACGACGTGCCTACTCCTGCACCTCTCACTAATCAGGACTAAAGCCTGGATATAGAATTACAATGTGAGGTTTAGATCTAGCTATTCGCAGAGGATCAACTTCTCGGCGAGTTAGCTTATAGCTTCTCCTCTGCTATCCGTTATCAAACTTATCTCCCGTCCGGCTTTATATATAATAGCCGGATTAGGGCTTACAGAATAGGAAACCTAGAAGACCATGGTAACTATAACTTGGAAAGTAAGGAATCCGTCTTCTCCTCCAAGCCACATCACGTGGGCCGTGATCCGGGTCCTTCTAGAATCCGGCTTCTGTGCGTCGAGTTACTGGGCCTCCCAATGAACCTTAGCCCACTACCACTTGGGCCACCCTGGTAATCCGGCACTTTGACTACCATCTGATATACCCCTAGTTGGTATATATCCGACAATTTGGTTGATTTGGCGCATGCTCACACCATGTTTATGACTATGAACCAGTCATGAATAGCCTCCATAACCACTTAGTTTTTGAACTTGTGATGCCACTTATGGTTTTTTAATGATGTTTATGTTGCTATGCATGATTATCGCTCTTATGCTCTCTTGATTTGTCGCTCCCATTTTTTTGCTAGCCTCCACCTGTACTGAGTATGAGCTCTACTCGTGCATCCAACTCCCTAAAACCAAAGTTTTACCATTGTGTCCACCATACCTACCTACATGTGGTATTTAACTGCCACTCCAAGTAAATTGCTCACGTGTTACATTTAAAACCTTCAAAAATTATTCCTGCTTTATGTTCCTGTTTTTGCTTATGAGGACGTAAATAGAGAATCTTTATCTCACCTGTTGATTGGATTTCACACCCTGGACTAGTGGCTTCATCTGCTTATCCAATTGACAGAAGAGCTGGCAGCGGGGTGCCCAGCCCCAAATTCATTCAAACAAATTCTCTTCACTATTTTTGCCCCTGATTTATCAGTCAAAGCATAATTGTGTAAACAAAAGAGAAAGAGGGATGACCTTCTACCTAGATGCGTCCTTCATATGGAACCTTCTACCATTCATTGACATTAGCATACACCTCTCCTAAAATTTAGACACTCCTCCATGGTATGTGATTGTTGGCAGGCACCCGAGGATTCGGTTAGCCATGGTTTGTGTAAGCTGGATGGGAGGATTGTCAAACTTTTAATATCTCTCTTTAATAAAATAAAAGCTCTAACACATGAGTTGATCCCCGCTTACCTCAGCGAAGGGCCTTTCTTTTACTTTTATGTTGAGTCTCCATCTTCTAACTTTATGCACATTTGAGAGAGCATTTTTGCCATTATGAGTTTTATGTGCATTTGTCCCATAAACATCATTAGTTTATTCATGAAGTGTCATTGTTTGTTCTCCAACTATTTGTTCTAGTCTTCCTCATGAACTTTGAAGGTGTCCTGGCATTTATGTTTTGTCCCACTCTTAAGAACTAGCGAAATACCAATTTGCCATGCTTTCTTTATACTTGAAACAAACGTATAACTTTCAATGCAATATTACTCATGATCTTTTATTTGAGTTACTTCTCATAACACAAATTGATTGCTATGCTTTATTATTAAAGTTCTATTTATCTTGTTTGTGTTTAAAGTTCTATGATCTCAGCTTGCATATGCTTTTACATTATAATGATCAAGTTTATATTAGTAGCATGTCACCTCAGGAATTATTGTGTTTTATCGTTTACCTACTCGAGGACGAGTAGGAACTAAGCTTGGGGATTCTTGATACGTCTCCAACGTATCTATAATTTCTGATGCTCCATGATAATATTATGCGAATTGCTACATGTTTTCTCCCTTCTTTATAGCATTTTTATACGTTTTCCGGGACTAACCTATTAACAAGATGCCAATTACCAGTTCCATGTTTTCTGCTGTTTTTTATTTCAGAAAAGTTGTTCTGGAAATATTCTCGGAATTGGACCCCACAAATCCCGAAGTTCCTATTTTCCCGGGAAGCATCCAGTAGACCAAAGAGGAGTCGAAGACAGGCACCAGGGGGCCCACACCATGGGGTGGGCCCCCTTGGCCGCGCCAGGGGGTGGTGTGGGGCCCCTAGGGCTCCAACTCCTTTGCCCTTTTGCCTATTTATACTCCTCCGAGGGAAAACCCTAAATACATCGACTTTTTCCACAAAATACATCTGTAGCTCTGCCGCCTCCGCCGACAAGTTCCGGGGGACATACCTCTGTTCTAGCACCCTGTCGGGACGGGGAAGTTCCCCCGGAAGCCATCTCCATCGCCGTTGTTGTCTCCTATGATGAGGAGGGAGTAGTTCTCCCCCGAGGCTGAGGGATCTACCGGTAGCTATGTGTTTCATCTCTCTCTCTCCCATGGTGTGATCTATATGTGATCGTGAGCTTTGTAATCTAGTTTAATTCATAGATATTGTTCTTCATCTATTATGCTACTCAAGTGGTTTTTGTTATGAGATCTCCGCAAACACTTTGATCACGGTGTAAAGGTCACATTGTGTGGACCATGTGGTTTAGCGTTATATTTATATTTTGTGTTGGATAACCCTATGAAATTGTGGTTTTTGCGTGGAACCATATGGGTCCCGTTGTTATAGCATGGGGGTTACTTAGTTGGGAAAGTGCTTACTCTGAGGAGTGTTGTTAAAGCCCTACGCATGGATTGGTGTTGTTATTCGACCGGAGAGTGGTTTAGAGTAGCATAGTGAAGAGATGGTATTTATTAATTCAATTATGTTTTCATTGTTGAGAATGTCCACTAGTGAAAGTAGGATCCCTAGGCCTTGTTTCCAAGCATTGAAACACCGTTTTCCGCCTGTGCTAATAGATGTTTGCTTGCTGCCATATTTATTTCAGATTGCTATTATAACTTATAACCATCCATATTACTCGCATTTCACTATCTCTTCGCCGAACTAGTGCACCTATATAACTGACAAGTATATTGGGTGTGTTGGGGACACAAGCGACTTATTGTATCTTGATTGCAGGGTTGCTTGAGAGGGATATCTTTGACCTCTACCTCCCTGAGTTCGATAAACCTTGGGTAATCCACTTAAGGGAAACTTGCTGCTGTTCTACAAACCTCTGCACTTGGAGGGCCAACACTGTCTACAAGAATAGAAGCCTGCGTAGACATCAGTCACTCGAGATGGATACAAGCCACATGAGCCCAAGAACTTGACAAGAAGAGAAGCCTTAGATTATCAACTCTACTACACCGCCTTGTACATCATTCAGCAAGCCGTGGGTCCAAACCACATGCCTCGTCTTCAACAATATTCCACCACCAAGGAAACATGGGACGCTCTTGTCGTCAGGTTTGTGGGAAACAATAGCATCCAAAGGAATAGGTATGATGATTTGAGCAATGAGGCCTAAGGATTTTATATGCATGATGGTGAGAATCATGAAGACATGTACCAAAGGCTCAAGACTCTTACCACCGCATTCCACAATGTTGGTGCCAAGTATATTAATGATGCGTGGATTAAGAGGAAGTACATAATTTCTCTTATGCCTTTTGAGCCCACGAACTTGAAGATCCTCCAAGGAAGACATGACTTTGCATCATTGACGTCAATCCAAGTGATGCAAGAAATGTGCTCTTATCAAGTGCAAACTAAGAATTCTCTTGACAATCGTGCTAGAGCCCTAGGAATGCACAAAGGAGCATCCATTGCTTTGAAGGCCAAGGTAGTGTCAAGGGAGGTTGAGTATCAAGAAGCTTGCTGTGAGGACTTGGCTCCTTTGAAGGATCAAGTGTATGACCCCCTGCTAAAAGATGTCATTGCTCTTGCCGTGCAAAAGTTTTGGAAGAATCCATCCAAGGACAAGGTATATGTAGAGGAGAAGACCAAGTCTAGCTATGTCAAAGAAGGGACTCAAAGGGTGAGGTCTTGATTCAATTGTCAAGATAAGCACATTTCATTGCAGAGTTCCCTTTTGAGAATAGAGAACTTTATGGTGGCAAGTTTATTCGCAAGTAGAGGTCCAAGGTTGCTTACAAGAAATCTCACTTCAAGAAGAAACCTTTCAACAAGAATTCCCCCACCAAGTTTGTGCTTGTGACTCAAGAGGAATATGATTCCGGAAGTGATGATGAAGAAAAACAAACCACAAGTGAAGTGGATGCTCTCGATATTGTTTAAACTCCATCATCTTCATTACTCTTTGAATCCCCCAATGATAATATTCCCCAACCAAATGCCAAGGGCTTCATGGCCTATGCCACGGAGGTATCACCTTCTCCCAACTCTAAGACTCCAAATGATTTGAGTAACAATGCTAGTCTTAGAGTAGAATATGAAATTGCCTCTTTGGATCGCTTTATGTCTAACATACAAGGAGAGACCAAGAAGTAATTTTAGCTCCTCATGATCCAATTGGGAGAGGCCCATGAAGCTCTTGAGAAGAAAGGTGAGATTGAAAGAAGAGATGCGGATGAAAAGGCATCCCTCTCTTTGACCCTTGAGGAAGAGCATGAGAATCGAGTTTCTCTTGAGGAGGAACTTGAATATATTAATGAACTTGTTGCTAAAATCACTAAAGAACGTGACCTTGCAATAGCTAAATATAAAAATGCTAAAAATGATAAGGTTGAGTTTGGGGTTGGTCATGATAAACTAACCGAGGAGTTTGAGAAGCTCACGAAGGCTCACAAGGCCATGGAGAGTGAACACTCTACCCTCAATGAGTTGCATGGACAACTTAAAACTCAACTTAATCAATTCAACACCCCTATAACCTCTACTCCTTCTGGTGATCATGCAAATATTCTTGAGGAAAATGCTAGGTTGAAGGATGAGCTAAAAAGACTCAAGGGAAAGAGCCCTCAAGTTGAGAAGGTTGTGGCCTCAAGCCCACAAGTGAGTGATCCTAGGCAACAAATTGGTAAGAAAGGTCTTGGATATGTTGGTAAGAAGAAGAACAAGAACAAGGCCAAGCCCGCACTAGCAAAGAAGAGTTTTGCTTCGAGTGGTATTGTCATTAGGGACGACACTACTCATAGAAACCCCGCGGGAACTAACAATCCACACCATTTCTTATATGTTGATTATTATGGTGTTGTGCAAGGTAAATATGTTGGTACTATTGAGGGGTTCATTGACTATACTATTTGGGTCCCAAAAACCCTTGTTGCTAACTTGAAGGGACCGTCCTCGGGTCCTAACTCTAGTCAATGATCTCCTCAGGACTATGGTTCCGGTGGATCTAAATGGATCTGATAGTGGATGCACCAATCATATGACAGGAAGCAAAGAACTTGTGTTAGAGTTGCGCCCAAATACAAATAATGAGCCTATCACGTATGGAGACAAGGCCAAGTCTAAGGTATCGGGTTTCGACAAGGTTGTGATTTCTCCCGATGTCACTATCATGGATGTCATGATTGTCGAATCCCTTGGATACAATTTACTTTCAGTTCATTCTCTTGGGAAGATGGGTTTTTCCGTCTACTTTGATGAAAATAATGTGGTCCTTTTGAGGAGCAAGACTCTTGACGTCGCATACATGGGACATGTCGAAAATGAGTTGTTTGTGGTGGAGTTTTCGAAGTCCGCCAACTCTCAAGCGATGTGTCTTTTTGGAAAGGAGGACGTGGGGTGGTTGTGGCATCGCCGCTTATCCTATGTCAACATGAGAACTTTGCAAAGTCTTCACAAAGGTCGCCTTATCCTCAGACTAATAGATTTTTTTCCAAAGATCGCGTTTGTAGGTCGTGTATTGAAGGAAAGATGCATGATGCCCCCCCCCCCCCCACAAGGCCAAGACTATTATCTCATCAAATAGGATCTTGGAACTTCTCCATGTTGATCTCTTTGGTTAAGTGACCGAGGCAATTCTTGGAGGCAAGAAGTATTGCTTGGTGATTGTTGATGACTATTCAAGATACACTTGGGTTCATTTCTTCAAGTTGAAGAGTGAGACCCAAAAACCATCATCGATTTCTCCAATCAAGTACACCGTCAACACAATGTCCAAATCATGGACATTAGGAGTGACAATGGCACCGAGTTCAAGCACTACACTTTGAATGAATTCCTTAGTGATAAGGGTATTCGTAATCAATATTTCGCCGCATATAAAACTCAACAAAATGGTGTAGCCGAGAGTAAGAATAGAACTCTAATCGAATGGCAAGGACCATGTTGGCGGAGTATTCTTCTTCCCAATATCTATGGGTCGAGGCCATTTCCACCGCATGCCAGTCCTCCAACCGCCTCTACATCCGCAAGGGCTTGGACAAGACTTCATATGAGATCCTCAGCGGCAACAAACCCAACGTCTCCTACTTCCGTGTGTTCAGTTGTAAGAGATTCTATTTGATCAAGGGTGTTCATTTGTCTAAATTCCAATCTAAAAATATTGAGGGTATATTTGTTGGTTACGGTGCTGAATCCCAGACTTATAGAGTCTTTCACAAAGCCTCACAGATTGTAATAGAATCTTGTAGTGTGGTTTTCGAGGAAAATGGTGGCTCACAAGTGGCGCAATTTCATATTTCTAATGTAGATGTTGAAATGCCTCAAGAAGTCATAGGAAGGATGGGTGTGGGATTTTTCCGCCCAGTTGAGGGACACCTTAGGGAAACTCGAGAAGAACTATGCTCTTCTCAAGTGGAACCCTCCTCTACAATAGAAGAACAAGCCAAGGAGCCAAGTGATGCACCTACCCAAGAACATGTTCAAAACCATCCTCTTATTGACCAAGTTACTTTGCAAGATGCAACCACTCCTATAATTCAAGCTAGTCTAGGTCAAGGCCAAGATCAACCTTCATCATCCTCCTCACGTCAAGTTGAAGCTAGTATGGATTTTGATTATGATTATGATGATGATGATGATCAAGGCCAACAATTCGGTCAAGTCGGGGACCCAAATGATCAAGATGATCAAGTGATTCCTCCTCTCAATAATGAGGAGATTGAAGACCGTCGTGCTAGAAGAATTAGAAGAGCCTTGAATAAAATTGATGCATCCGATGACAAGGTGTTGAGTGATGTTTAAGCTATAAGATCCACAAGAATGCAGTTGGGAAACTTTATTAAGCATCAAGCTCACATATCCATGGTGGAACCAAAGAAAGTGTTTGAAGCTCTTGAGGACTCTTGTTGGGTTTAAGCTCTGCATGATGAGCTCAATAACTTTGAGCGCAAAAAGGTTTGGAGGCTAGTTGACAAGCCAAAATATTGCCACAATGTTATTGGAACTAAGTGGATATTCAAGAATAAGCAAGATGACCATGGTATTTTCATAAGGAACAAGTCAAGATTGGTGGCTCAAGGCTACACTCAAGTGGAAGGCATTGACTTTGATGAAACCTATGCTCCCATGGCTCGCCTTGAGTCCATCCGTATCCTTCTTGCATATGCATCTTCTCATAATTTCAAATTGCAAAAAATGGATGTCTAAAGTGCTTTTCTAAATGGTCCACTCAAACAAGAGGTATATGTTAAGAAACCTCCGGGGTCCGAGAACCTCAACTTACCTAACCATGTCTACAATCTCGATAAGGCGCTCTATGGACTTAAACAAGCTCCACGTGTGTGGTATGAGCACCTTAGAGAGTTGTTGGAAGACTGTGAGTTTGAAGTTGGGAAGATCGACACCACCCTTTTCACAAAGAGGGTAAATGGAGAGCTTTTCATATGCAAACTCTATGTCGACGATATTATCTTTGGCTAAAATAACCAAGCTTTTAATAATGAGTTCTCAAAGCTTATGATTGACAGGTGTAGCATCCTACCTTTTAATAAAGATAAAACAGCTGTGTAACCTGCTATTCCCTGGATCTCTGATAGCATACACATTAAAAAAATGAAATATTCATTGCAATATCATCATTCTACATCGTTGATCCAATGGATGAGAAATGAAAAAGTCTTACAAATGGCATAGTGATCATGGAGTAGCCCCAAATAACAAGGTTTCAAAGTAGACACAGCGGAAATAATTCATCAATGAGCCTTCTTCATCTTGATGCGCCACATGCAGAACATGTCGGCGATAGACTCGAGATCCTAAACGAAATCCTCACTCGACTTCAGATTCATCTGCATGTTGGAATATGCAGCCCCTAAGGGGGAGGAAGTCAGTACAAACAATGTATTGGCAAGTGACACTTATATGGTGGCAGTTTTGAGGAATAAACTAACTACATGATATTTGGCTGGTGGAGTCTAGGCTATTTGCATAAAGCCAGTTTTTTCCTATATTTGTAAATCATTTTAAACAAATGAAAACATTTGTACAATCATCCATGGCTAAATCACCATAAATTGGGACAAATCATCATGGACAAACCACCATGAAGTTTGATAAATCATCATGGCTAAACCACCATGAAGTTTGAAAAGTCATCATGGCTAAACCACCATGAAGTTTGATTGTGGCATCATGGCTAAACCACCATGTTCCCTATTAAGGGTTTCTACCATATTTTTATTTCATTCAGAAAAAACGAGGAGATCCTTTGACACCAACTCTGTCTAGATTGCTCAAATTTCCCATAACCGGGGACACGGCTAAGATCTTAGTTTTTAACTCTGCAGAGGTTGTACACTTTCACCTTGAGACTCATCCTCCCCAAGGGAAGAATGAGACAAGATATTTGGAAGGAGGGATTCAACCATACAAGCATGAGTCGATGCTCCTAAATTCTACCACCCATTGTCATACAACATGATGACCTCCCACAACTTACTTAATCTTGGCAGAGCCCATATTACCTTAAGGCTGCACTAGAAGCTAACTATACAGTGAAGACCTACAAATCTCTTTATTCCTGGGTGGCGGTCCACAAGTGAAATCTCAGGCGACAACTCCCACATTCATGGCTAAACCACCGTGAACATGGTCCTAAGTAGCCACTCAACATAATCCAAGCAAGGTTCAATCCACCTAGGTGTTTCATTGGGCTGTTAATTTTCAATTTTCAAAACACCACAACCCAACAAGTAACAGAAATAGTTGTGATAGTATTCTAGTATAGCTAAACTAGTACCTAGCAGGGGTTTCAGGTTGGCTACACACTACTAGGTGTTCTGAGCATATCATATACTTGGGAAATAAAAAAAATTACCTATGATGCATACTATTGAAAACACTAATGCAATTGAAAACAAAAGTGGGACATGAGTATCACTTGCCTTGTGGAAGTTGGTATAGAGGCGCTCTCTTTACAAATAGAATGTTGCTCTCTGTACAATCTAAACAATAAAAATAAATAACAATAAACAAGGAATTCACCAACAAACAAACTAATACAACAAAATATACAATACAAAAGAATAACAAGTTATTCAACTTGATTGGTGTTGACATGGACAAGGTTTTGACACATAATTCAATATGCACAAATAATTATGATGAGATGGTTATTGTTTGGTCTTTTATGGATATTTCTAAGTGTATCATAATAATTCAATTTATGAAAAGGAATTATAGTGGTCTGAGTTAGGCTTAAAACATAATTCAATTTACAAAAAGAATTATGGTAAAAGGGTTTAGGGTTAGCTACTAGGGCATGGGTTGATCAAGGTTTAAGTTTGAAATATTCAAACACTAGTGAATTCATATTGTCAAGGCTTTCCAAGAGTTCACCTAAGGGTTATCACTTTTACTTCAATATGATAAAGGAGACAATGTGGTAAGCTTTAGTACTTAATTCAATGTGCATAAGAAATTAAGTTGTTTGGGTCAGGCTTTACATATTGACTAAACAAACTTGTTCCAAGGGTCATAGGGCTTGTATTTTATGACAAAGATCACACAAGGCTTTGGTCTAAGGGTTTTAGAAAACAAATCCAGGATCAACATGATTCACTTCATGGTTTTGGGTAATAGGGTTGAAGCAATTTACAATATGACTTGTAAATTTACAAAGGGTATTGGGTTATGGTTTTCTGGTCCAAAAGTTATCGTCACATGTGGTTAACATGAAATTGGTGTTGGTGTGATCAAAATTACCATACCACGATTTTCCTAAAGGAGGTTTTCATCAAACTACACTTAATTTATAATGGCTGACTACTAAGGATGGTTTATATGACAAGGATTACATGGAATGGGTCCTCTGCTCACAAATGGTTTGGTACTGGTTTCGATGGTCTAAGGTTTACTAAATGAAACAATTTTCTAGAGGAAAACTAATTAAAATTATTTATAGAATTTAATCTAGGTGAAAAATACTCAAATGGCTATTTCAATTCTAATATCCATTTTAAATGGTTCAATTATTATTTTGGGACAGAAGGTATGAAAGTACACCTCATAAGGATTCCAAAACTGTGTTATTTGTAATTTTTGGGTTTGTAGAATTTGAATTATGCCAAAATTCATCAATTAAGCATATTTAAATTTTATCTAATTTAAGTTTGTTAAATTTAAATTTGGAAAGTGCCAAAAGTTTATACATGTTGTGCTGATTTCAAAAAGTCCAAGTTTACTAAATTCTTGTAAGTGGATCAAAATTTATGATGATTACAAGTTACATGGTCTTTTCTGCAAAAATACCATTTTAATTCTATTCGGGAAAAAAATCAGAAAAGGGCCAGGACACGTGACACTTACTGATTGGTTCAGACCGGCTAACACGGTGCCAACGCGACTGCTGAGTGTGCACTGCCACGCGGCGCGCTGCAAGTCGCTCGTACCGGTTCGATTAAGTAGTCTAATTGGGACGGTTGGATCAAGATCTAACGACCAGGATTCTAGGGTTACCTCTGCCGGCGGCAGGGTGGCCGGAAAATGGCGCGCGGTGGCTGGTGACGTAGGGATTCGACGGAGGTGACGTTCCATGGGGTTCCAGGACACGAGGAGACCATGACAACGACCGGCGCTTCACGTCAAGGTTGATGGAGGTTACAGCGCAGACCCGCGCTTCCACGACTGACGGCAACGCGCGGATGGAGAGGTCGTGGGCTTCGGTGATGTTTCCTTTGGATGCCTGCAACGATCCTGCGATGAAAGAAACCAGGGAAGAGGTCAAGAAGGTGTGCACGGCTACGGGGAGTAGAAGGAGACACGGAGGAGCGGGGGGTACTGACGCCGTTGGCCAGAAACGGCGATACACGACGGCGACATAGAGAAATCCGGCGAGCAATCGTGGGAGATGGGAGGAGGGATTTTTGGAGCGGGCAGAGGGGGAACAGAGAGGGCATTCGGGGGCACTTCTGGAGGGGATTGAGGAGGTGAGGAGGGCCGCGGGGAGAGAGATCGTGCGAGGGCGTCGTGCACGAGTTTTCCAGACGGAGGTGGGGGACGAAGCTCGCGTCATACATGAAGTCCTCGCGGGTCCTGCCCGTCAGTGAGAGGAAAGAGAGAGGGAGGGCGCGCGGGCTGGTGGGCTGTTGCTGGGTTTCCAGGCGCTGCACCGAGCGGCAGTTAAGTCCTGGGTTTCGGCCTAGTGACGCCTTTCTGTTTTTATCTGTTCTTTTCTTTTTCTTTTCTGTTTTATTTAATATGACATAGATTTTATTTTATAACTCCAAATGAACTCAAATTTGTTTCTATGGTTTTATCAAAATAAAACCTTTCATATAAAAAACAATCTTATGTTATTTCTAACATATTTAAATTTTGAGTTTTCAAGAGCGGTTTGAAATTTATGGGGTACTTTATGTCTATTAAAAATAGAGTTTAATAAAACTCCTTTGGGCTTAAATAAAATTGTGTAAAATATTACATGTTATAATATTAAGTGTTGAAACATATCAGCATTGTTCTCTTAATAAATATTTTTTTAAATGTTTATAATCTTTAATTAATTTTTAGAAAACATAATTTACTCTTGGTCTCTTAAAGTATCTTTGAGGTCTAGAATATCATCAAGAGTGATAATTCCAAGAAACCATTTGAAAACAAAATGAGACCATTTTACAATTTAAAATACTTGGAAAAATATTTATTTTAGAAACAATTTTGGGGCTTAGTGAAATACATGCCAAAACTGGATTAGCAATCTCCAATACTATGGAAGATATTACTTTTGTGTTGTTTTCTCTTTGTTTTTAATCGCTTTCATTAGAGGAAAACAAAAGTTTTAAATTTTTGTGATATTTCAGTTTCTCCAAAAGTTCAGGGATGTTACAACAGGTTTGAGATGTCCATGATAGGAGAGCTTAAATTCTTCCTTGGCTTTGAGATCAAGCAATTGGCTCATGAGACTTTCATTTCTCAAGCCAAGTATACCCAAGACATGCTCAAGAAGTTTAATTTCCAAGGTGCAAAAGAGAAGCCATCTCCTATGCAAGTCAAATGCCCCCTCAAGCACAATCCAGATGGTAAAGATGTGGACCAAAAGTTGCATCGCTCTATGATTAGTTCTTTGCTTTACCTTTGTGCATCTAGGCCCGATATCGTTTTGAGTGTAGGTATGTGTGAAAGGTATCAAACGACTCCTAAGGAAAGCCACTTGGTGGCGGTCCACAAGATCTTCGGTATTTGGTTCATATCCCAAGGTTTGGTTTGTGGTACCCAAAGGGGGCACAATTTTTACTCAAGGGCTACACAGACTCGGATTGGGGCGGTGATCAAGATGATAGGAAGTCTACTTCTAGGGCTTGCCAGTTTCTTGGTAGATCCTTCGTAAGTTCCAAGAAGCAAAATTGTATATCTCTCTCTACCTCCGAAGCCGAGTATGTGGCAGTCCCTAGTGCTTGCACCCAATTTCTATGGACGAGGCAAATCCTCAAAGATTATGATGTTGATGGCTCCCAAGTGCAGGAGATCGATTGTAGTACTTTTCGAATTAGAAAGGTTGTCAAACCCACGAGGAGCAGAAGGAACTGGTAAGTAGAATAGCAAAGGAATAATAAAAGCAACATGTGTTTTTGTGTTTTAATTGTGTAGTGCAAGTAAAGTAAAATGCGGAAAGTAAATTGCAGCAAGTAGTAGGTCTCAATGAGAGACAAAGCCCAATCCTCTAATGCGCAAGAGACAAGCTCAAGCTCAAGTGTGTGTTTGTGTCTTATATGTGGAAAACTTTCCCGAGGGCTGCACAGATTTAGCTGGCATAGTGATTCATTGCATGACATGTTTGTATATCTTGTCTAGTTTTAATCTTCTTCGGACGGAGCCACAAATAGGAATAGCTAAATAAATAAACTATCACCCCTTATGATGGATCACGTGACCAATTAAATGACAGCACGAGAATTATTAAGACATAATGTCCCACCATAGCCTTATGCTCTAAGGTCCCCGATACAAGTACCCTCATAATGCAATTCAACGACTCTGTCTCAAGTTCCTGTCACCTAAAGACATCATCACATCACTACACTACGGTGTTCTCCTATGAGCCCATGTAGGTGAAGTGTTGTACAGTCGACGTTCGTACAACACCATCATAGAATCACATAAAAGATAAATACTAGACCAAATAACAACTCATCTCATGTAACAAATCATTGCCAATTCATCCTATGCCCTCAGGAACATGCGGGAACTACTCACAACGTGCAAACATGATCATGTATGGTGACATATGTGGTACAACACAATCTGAAACAATGGATCCACCACCAAATAATGACAAGTACTCAATCCCAAACATGCAGCGGAGTACAATAACACGTATCTAGGGTGTAGCAATGATCAAACTATGTGGGGAACGGAGTGGATCACGGTGATGGTGATGGTGGAGATGCAGGTGCTGGCGAGGATGGTGATGGAGATGCCTCCTCCCACGCCAAGGAGGAGATGGGGATGATTTCCCCCTTCTCCGGAGCTCTGGAGCAGCAGGATCTGTCTCCCCCGCGGAGAGTTTCCAGAGTTTCGCCGCCCTGGCGGCTCCGTCTCGTCTCGGGAAAATTAGGGTGTTCCTCCTCGGGGAAGACGGAGTCGTCAGCAAAAAGACCTCGGGGAGGAGGTGCTGTGGGCCCATTTGGGGGCCCCACACGCGGCCAGGGAATCTGGCCGCGTGGGCTACCCCCTTTTGGCCCTCCTGGCCCTCCTCCTTTGTGTCTTGTGCCCACGGCCTTTCTCCCGAAGAAAAACTGACAGGGTTTCTTTCCTTTCGCAATTTGGATACCTGTAGCTCCTGAAACATCAAAAACATGAAAACATGTCTTTTCTGACACCCAGAAATTAAATACCAAAAATAGGGACTTTGTAGGAAAGTCCCATAAAATCATCTAAAACATGCAAAACAATGACATAACATTGATAAATAATGCCTATATGGAGGGTATAAATGATGATATAAAATGCACGTATCAACTCCCCCAAGCTTAAACCTTTGCTCGTCCTCGAGTAAATAAGGACATAGATCATTATATGCATCAATGGACTTATGGTTGATAAATAAATACGGGCATTGTATCATCATCATGTTCAGTTATAACGCAAGGTGAATGAATAGAACTCATACACATAAGGATAACATATTCGAAGCTCTAGCAAACACCCCATACTTTTGAAAGCAAATAACCATTGTATGTTGGACAATTGAATTATACTCTTTAATTTGGACAAAGATAAATGAGTAGAGGTAAAACATGATCAAGTCTCATTTAGTTTCCAAACTATTCAGCTTAAGTTACTAATTGTAATGTGGCATCCATTGGGCTAAGACTCTCATTGCCCCTTTATCATTAGCATCTTAATTTATGAATGTTGAAGTAATGTGGTTGACAAGGTGTTGGTTGAATGTCTCATGCCCCGTGAGTGTGAAAACCTACTCCATGATTACTCAACTTAAGATTCCTAATAAGCTTTGTACAATCATAATAAGTATTAATGACATCATAGAGAATTGCAAAGAGGTACCTCTTGCCCCATGACATAGAAACCAGCCCATGTCACAATAACAAGATGAACAAACGGAGTAGACTCATCATCATTTTTTATTTCATTCACTATATGCATAGCTTCTTATTTTATTGTAGGATGTGTTTGTAGATTCCACTCTAGCTGTAAATAAATTTCCACCATGATCAAGCATGGCTTGGGTTAGCGGCCCAATGCAATTTCTCTAGTCATATATACTTACTCATCAAAAATTACTATTCCTCTATTTCATTTCGGCATGGCAGGAGTCCAAAAACAAAAGCACATGACATCAACTAAATATAAAATTTCTTTGTGCAATGTTGAAAGCTTTTCACGTGATGCACGTGTTAGCCAACTCCCAACCAAAATCCTTGTCAAGCATAAAACTTTTAGCTCCCATTAATGGGTCATGCTTGTTAAGTGCAATAGAAATAAATGTGTGCATTCAAAAGTTCGTGAGAGTCTTATCCCAAATTCAGCCCATGCAAATTAATAACATAAGCATCTTAATTTAGAGCATAAATGAAACTATAACATGGTGAACATGCTTGGAATAGCCATTAAGCTAATAGATAGATAGTGGATTTATGTCATATTGAGATAATTCTACAATTGTCCAACACACCCAAGTTAATTAATTTCAAGGCAAGATGTGATTGAAACCTCTAAATATGCCATGCTCATTTGCATGAGTGTTACCCATAAATCCCCAAAACAAGGGAATCATGGATGACACCATACTTTATTATTCATTGATAAACCATAAGACGGGGATGCATGATAATGCTCAATGAGCTCACTCAAGCCTAAACGAAAACAATAACTAGATAATAAAAGCAAGACACACCAAAACTAGATAGACATGATAAAGTTGATAAAAGACGGGGGATAGGTGAAACTCCCCCAAGCTTAGATGGTTGCGGTAATTTCTTCATTCTCCCTTCTTCTCGTACTCAGCCCACCACTCTTTCTTCTTCTTGTCGTAATCTTCCTTCCACTCTTCCTGCTTCCATGGAAAAGGCCTTCCAGTATGGAAGGACATGGGTGGATCATTGTACCTGAGAGTGGCAGCTTCTGCAATCTTCTTGAAATGTTCTTCATACTCACAGTTCTGGTTCTCCATGTCCCACATCAGAGCTTGGTACCTATCCATCTCTAATATGACACGCAGATACCTAGTCCCCAGGTCCTTGATCCTCTCCTCGTACTCCTCTATATTCTTCTCCAGCTCCAGATTCATGAAGTGGTGGGCATCAAGGCTGCGTTCAACAATCGAGTTATACCTGAAAACTGTTTGTTCCAGAGCCTCCAGCCTCTCCTCCAGCGTGCCATCGGTCTTGGGAGCCTTCACCTCCTCCATGAGCAACACACCATCCTTCAAGGTCAGGGTTTTCATGGGGGTCATCACGGAGTTGAGGTAATGGTTCACAATGCCTCCCTTGGGTGGATCTTCCCCCCTAGGTTGGATCCGGAGCTTGACATGGCTAAACCCTAGCAGACAGAAACAACAGAAACAAAGATCGCGCGAGAACTCTCGGTGCGGGATTAGATCGACAAAATGGGGTATATATTGACGGGTTTTAGGGTAAGACGAAGTGTCAGAGTCGAAAACGAGACGGAACGGGACTCCGAGGTGGAAAAGGGGTACCTCCACGCAGCCAAGGAATCTGGCCGCGTGTGGGGTCCTCTTTTCCCCCTCGAGGTCCAATTCCTTCCAATTTTCTTGTCCCGCACGTTAATTTCCATAAAAATTGAGTTCCGTAAGTTTTCACGCAATTCCGAGAAACTTCCAAACACAATAATTGTAAATTATTGAATTTGGGTTTCTGAAACTGCAGGATCCCTTACAATTACCTCCTCCGGTGTCATTAACTTTATCTCCTCGATGGTTCCTATGAAGCTCTTTCCTGCAATATAATGTTTTAGGCGTTGTCCGTTGACCACATGAGGTTTACCTTTCATATCACCGTGAAGACGGATGGCCCCCGAACGGTATACCTCCTGTACTACCAATGGACCCTGCCATTTTGAAGCTAATTTCCCTGCAGAAAACTTAAAACGAGAGTTGTACAATAGGACTTGATCACCTACTTTAAATTCCTTTCTTTTAATTTTCTTGTCATGCCAAATTTTAACTTTCTCTTTAAACAATTTTGCACTTTCATATGCTTCATTCCTCCATTCATCTAATAGATTTAGGTCAAGCAATCTCTTCTCCCCCGCTGTTTTTAAATCAAAATTTAATTTCTTAATATCCCATCTAGCTTTATGTTCTAATTCAACGGGTAAATGACATGCTTTTCCATAAACCATTTTATAAGGAGACATACCCATAGGATTTTTATAAGCAGTTCTATAAGCCCACAATGCATCATTAATTTTAAGTGGCCAATCAGATCTAGCTCTGTTTACTGTTTTCTCTAAAATAAGTTTAATTTCCCTATTACTTAATTCAACTTGTCCACTAGTTTGAGGATGATAGGGTGATGCAATTCTATGATTAACATTATATTTTGCCAATATTTTTCTAAGAACACCATGCATAAAATGAGATCCACCATCAGTAATTAAAAATCTAGGAACACCAAATCTAGGGAAAATAATTTCTTTAAGCATTTGCATGGATGTGGCATGGTCTGCACTCTTAGTAGGAATTGCTTCTACCCATTTTGTAATATAATCAACAGCAACCAAAATGTGAGTATGTTTTGTACTAGATGCAGGAAATGGTCCCATAAAGTCAAAACCCCACACATCAAATGGTTCAAGTGGTAATGTATAGTTCATAGGCATTTCATTCCTTCTACCAATGTTTCCTACTCTTTGACATTTATCACAAGTTTTAATATATTCAGCACAATCCTTGAATAGAGTAGGCCAATAAAAACCACATTGTAATACCTTTGCTGCAATACGATCTCTTGCATGATGTCCTCCATAGGGACTGTCATGACAATCTCTTATAATAGCCTGCTGTTCATGCTCAGGTACACAACGTCCAATAATGCCATCAACACTTTTCTTATACAAGAATGGATCATCCCAAAAATAATGTCTAAGGTCATAAAAGAATTTCTTTCTTTGCTAGTAAGTAAATTGTGGTGGCATAACTTTCCCAACAATAAAATTTGCATAATTAGCTTACCAAGGAGATGCAACTTTAGCACTAGAAACACTAACAAGGGCAAGTTGTTCATTAGCAAAACTATCATTAATAGGAACAGGATCATCAGGTATATTTTCCATTCTAGAAAGATGATCAGCTACGAGATTATCTTCTCCTTTCCTATCTACTATGTGTAAATCAAATTCTTGCAACAAAAGTACCCATCTTATTAGCCTAGGCTTAGCATCTTTCTTATTCATCAAATATTTAATAGCAGAATGATCAGAGTGCACAGTGACTTTTGAATCAATTATGTAAGATCTAAATTTATCACATGCAAATATTAACGCTAAAAATTCTTTTTCCGTTGTAGCATAATTTCTTTGAGCACCATCTAGTGTTTTGCTAGCATAGTAAATAACATTAAATTTCGTATCAACCCTTTGGCCTAAAACATCTCCAACTGCATAATCACTAGCATCACACATAATTTCAAAGGGCAACTTCCAATCAGGAGGTTGAATAATAGGTGCAGTTATTAAGGATTTCTTTAAAACATTAAAGGATTCTATGCAATCATCATTAAGAGAAAACGGAACATCCTTTTGCAAAAGATTGGTTAGAGGCTTTGATATTTTAGAGAAATCTTTAATGAACCTACGACAAAAACCTGCATTACCGAGAAAACTTCTTATACCTTTGATGTCTCTTGGATATGGTAATTTCTCAATAGCTTCAATTTTTGCTGGGTCAACTTCTATTCCTCTTCCAGAAATACGATGCCCAAGAACAATTCCCTCTGTTACCATAAAGTGACACTTCTCCCAATTAAGAACAAGGTGTTGGTCTTCACAATGCTGCAAAACTTTGTTAAGGTTGAACAAGCAATTATCGAAAGAAGTACCATACACCGAAAAATCATCCATAAAGACTTCCACTATCGTTTCAATATAATCAGCAAATATAGCATTCATGCATCTCTGAAAAGTAGTAGGCGCATTAAATAAACCAAAAGGCATTCTCCTATAAGCAAATGTACCATATGGGCAAGTAGAAGTGGTCTTTTCCTGATCATCACTATGAACTGGAATTGGAGAGAAGCCTGAATACCCATCTAAATAACAAAAGTGAGAATGTTTAGATAATCTCTCTAGCATTTGATCAATAAAGGGCAATGGATAAGGGTCCTTACGAGTTGCTTTATTTAATTTTCTATAATCAATGCACATTCTATAACCAACAACAGTACATTGAGCAACAAGTTCATCATCTTTATTAGGAACCACAGTAATTCCACCTTTCTTAGGAACACAATGAACAGGACTAACCCATTTACTATCAGCTATAGGATAAATAATACCAGCCTCTATGAGTCGAATTACCTCCTTTCTTACCACTTCCTTCATTTTTGGATGTAGACGGCGTTGGAAATCAACAACAGGTTTAGCATCTTCTTCCAAAATAATTTTATGCATACATAGAGCTGGACTTATGCCCTTAAGATCATCAGGAGAATAACCAATAGCCTTACGGTGAGATTTAAGCACATCAAGTAATTTCTCTTCTTCCTCAGCTGAAAGGTTAGCACTAATAATAACAGGATATATAGTTTTCTTATCCAAGTATGCATATTTCAGATTTTCAGGCAAAGGCTTTAATTCAAAACTAGGATCTCCTTTAGGAGGTGGGAGTACTCCTAGATTATCAGGTGGGATATGCAATTGTAATTGTGGAGGTTGCTGCCATAATATTTGTTCTAAAGCTTCTTTTTCTACATCATTAAATGGCTCTTCCCGATTAAGCATATAACGTTCCACCACGTCTGATGAAGCTACAACTATATGAGCAAGAGTTTCAATTATATCTTTAGATTTTGGTTCTTTCTTAGCAGGTTTATCAGAAAATTTAGAAAAATTAAATTCAAGTTTCTCTCCAGCAATTCAATAAACACCCTTTCTCTAGGCAAATCAATTTCAGCACCAACAGTATGTAAGAAAGGTCTACCAAATATAATAGGACAGAAAGAATCTTGTGGATAACCAAGAACAATAAAATCAGTAGGATATTTTATTTTCCCTACCAATACTTCAACATCTCTAACAATTCCAAAGGGACTAATATAATCTTTATTAGCAAGCTGAATGCTCATACCTGTTTCTTCCATGGTGATAGGATCAATATCAGGCTTAATTTCTTGATAGAGAGAATATGGAATGACACTAATGCTTGCTCCAATATCACATAAACCATGATAACAAGAAGTCCTAATAGAGCATGATATAATTGTCTTACCAACTTTGGATGAATTCCCTTTAATAACTTTGGTAGCATGTTCACATAAATAAATATCAACATGATCTTCTTCATTTAATTGCTTAATAATAGAGACTTGGTTCTTGACTTCCACCAGTTCTTTAGGTTGAGAACATCTCTTTCTACTTTTGTCAGCAACATCAATAAGCAAATTCTCTTTAACTTTTTCAGGATAGGGAGGTGGTTCAATATATTATTCTATTACTACAGATAACACTGGTGTTTCTTTAATAAATTTAGGGATAACAATAGAAGATTTAACAGGTTCAAGATAATAATCAAAGCCACTTTTAGGAATTCGAATGTGCTCAGCAAATTTCTTAGCTATTTCAATTGCAACATATGGATCAAGATTAAAATCTTTAATAACATTCTTGAACAAAATAGAACTAGAGAAACTTTCTACACATGAATATCCATAATCAAAATAAGCTTCATTGCCTTTGTCTAGGTCCCAATATTCAGAGTTCTTCGAAATAATTTCCAATAAATTCCAAGCTTCTTCTACAGTATTATTTGTAAAGCTTCCACCAGATGAACCATCCAAATATTGCTTTAGCCTATCAGGTAGTCTCACATAAAAGTTTATCAATATAAGTTTATTTGTGAGATCATGACAAGGATTCTTACGAAGGAGGTCCTTAAGCCTCCCCCAAGCTTGAGTAATACTCTCTCCAAGGTGTGGCCAAAAATTAAATATAAAGCAACGGTTCTCATAAGCCTCTCTAGGAGTAAAATATGTGTAATATCTTCATCCCAATTATCCCAATTATGTGTAATTTCTTCATCCACACACATATACCATTTTCGAGCATCACCAGTTAAGGACTGGTACAATAACTTGCATTTTACCTCCTCCTCAGAAATAGCCTTGAGCCTAATTAGCCCACATATATCCTCAATAGCCCGTATGTGATCACTTGCAGCCTTTGTTCCATCCCCTGCAAAATACTCATTCCTAACAGCTTTAACAAATTCAAGGTGAATAATATAACCATCATCATGAGGTGCTTTTTCAACAACTTTAGGTTTAATAGCATAAGCACTCTCATATAAAGCAAGTTTCAGCGAAGCATCTCTCATAAAAGCCATAATAATAACAGGATGCAACAGCAAGTAAAATTCAACTTTCAAGTTTCCTTACCAAACTTCTTACCAATAGCGCTACGCTCCCCGGCAACGGTGCCAGAAAAGTGTCTTGATGGCTCCCAAGTGCAGGAGATCAATTGTAGTACTTTTTGAATTAGAAAGGTTGTCGAACCCACGAGGAGCAGAAGGAACTGGTAAGTAGAATAGCAAAGGAATAATAAAAGCAACAGGTGTTTTTGTGTTTTAATTGTGTAGTGCAAGTAAAGTAAAATGCGGAAAGTAAATTGCAGCAAGTAGTAGGTCTCAATGAGAGACAAAGCCCAATCCTCTAATGCGCAAGAGGACAAGCTCAAGTGTGTGTTTGTGTCTTATATGTGGAAAACGTTCCTGAGGGCTGCACGGATTTAGCTGGCATAGTGATTCATTGCATAACATGTTTGTATATCTTGTCTAGTTTTAATCTTCTTCGGACGGAGCCACAAATAGGAATAGCTAAATAAATAAACTATCACCCCTTATGATGGATCACGTGGCCAATTAAATGACAGCACGAGAATTATTAAGACATGATGTCCCACCATAGCCTTATGCTCTAAGGTCCCCGATACAAGTACCCTCATAATGCAATTCAACGACTCTGTCTCAAGTTCCTGTCACCTAAAGACATCATCACGTCACTACACTACGGTGTTCTCCTATGAGCCCATGTAGGTGAAGTGTTGTACAGTCGACGTTCGTACAACACTATCATAGAATCACATAAAAGATAAATACTAGAACAAATAACAACTCATCTCATGTAACAAATCATTGCCAATTCATCCTATGCCCTCAGGAACATGCGGGAACTACTCACAACGTGCAAACATGATCATGTATGGTGACATATGTGGTACAACACAATCTGAAACAATGGATCCACCACCAAATAATGACAAGTACTCAATCCCAAACATGCAACAGAGTACAATAACACGTATCTAGGGTGTAGCAATGATCAAACTATGAGGGGAACGGAGTGGATCACGGTGATGGTGGAGATGCAGGTGCTGGTGAGGATGGTGATGGAGATGCCTCCTCCCACGCCAAGGAGGAGATGGGGATGAAGATAGGGATGATTTCCCCCTTCTCCGGAGCTCCGGAGCAGCAGGATCTGTCTCCCCCGTGGAGAGTTTCGAGAGTTTCGCCGCCCTGGCGGCTCCGTCTCGTCTCGGGAAAATTAGGGTGTTCCTCCTCCGGGAAGACAGAGTCGTCAGCAAAGGTGCTGTGGGCCCATTTGGGGGCCCCACACGCGGCCAGGGAATCTGGCCACGTGGGCTACCCCCTTTTGGGCCTCCTGGCCCTCCTCCTTTGTGTCTTGTGCCCACGGCCTTTCTCCCGAAGAAAAACTGACATGGTTTCTTTCCTTTCGCAATTTGGATACCTGTAGCTCCTGAAACATCAAAAACATGAAAACAGGTGTTTTCTGACACCCAGAAATTAAATACCAAAAATAGGGACTTTGTAGGAAAGTCCCATAAAATCATCTAAAACATGCAAAACAATGACATAACATTGGCAAATAATGCCTATATGGAGGGTATAAATGATGATATAAAATGCACGTATCAGATGTTCACTTGGATATGGTGCCTCTCATATGTGACAATTAAAGTGCCATCAAGATCGCCTACAAACCCGTGCAACATACAAGGATGAAGTATATTGAGATTCGTCATCATTTCATCCGGGATCATGTGGCAAGAGGTGATATTGAGCTAGCATATGTCCCCACCAAGGATAATCTCGCAGACATCTTCACGAATCCACTTGATTATGCAAGATTCATGTTCTTGAGGAATGAGCTAAATATCATCGATTTTAAGAGTTTGACTTGAGGATCTTGCACACACCCCTATAGTTGATACGTGTTTGGGTTTAGGTGTAGGCATGGACATATATAGGGGGAGTGCTATCCTAAAACATTGGGTTCTCCCTCCCCCATTATGCCCAAAGCAAAAAATTCATTATTATCTCTCTTTTTCTAATGTTGAATTGTGAGCTTCAATGTCCAAGAATTGGCAATGTACTGAAGATATATCTTCGCGATAACATACCATGATCTCTTACATGGTGGCTTAGGCCACCAACCTCTTATTTTTAAGAGTTGGTTCTTATTTGGTTCTTATTTGTTTTTTATTTGACCTTTTGATGCTTGTTTGTCTCTTTGGAAAACATACTCAAATTTTGGTGTTTTAGTGTTTTATTCTTGCAACATTTGAGTATGAAGTACAATCCCTGTTGTTTTTTCTAACCCCAAGCCAAAATATTCCCAAAAGACAAGTTCCAAAGCAACATGCATGTCCATTCCATTTTCTGAGAGTTTTTGGAGTGTGGGTCCGGAGACTCCAGTCTTTCACACCGGAGATTCCGGTCTGTCCGGACATTCCGGTGTTTAGTTTGGAGACTCCAGTCTGGCAGTTTCAGCAGAATAAAAAGGGGATCGGGGTGGTAGGGTTTCTCATTCTTTACCAACCACCACAGACCCGCAAACCTCCCTCTGCGCCACCGCCGCCTCCAATACCCTCTCCGGCCGCTCCTTGCCGCCGAAATCCGCCCCCAAGGGCCTCCCTCGACTCCCCCACGTGTTCCCCCTCCTTGAGATCCTCCATGGCCAACCAGGGTGGCAAGGGTATCCCTTCTCCCCTCCTTTTCTTTGTGTTCATCTAGGTTTTTCTCTAGATGCATGTTTTTGGGAGAGTTGGTACTTGGTTTTTGCTTTAGAACCACCCTAGGCTGTTTTCACCTGTAGGAATCATCTACAGACCACTTGGTGCAAATTTCTTTGAATCCATATCTCATATCTGTGGTCGGTCCGGAGACTCCGGTCTCCCAGACCAGAGACTCCGATGTCAGTCCGTATATTCCGGTCTCCCAGACCGGAGACTCCGGTGTGGATTCTCTGAAACTTTCCCAGAATCTCGTGGTGATTCCTTCCTCAATCTTGTGTACATGTATACTTATCTTCTGCTCTCTGGTTTTTGTGTTTGGTTGTGTTGTGTTTTCAGGGAAAAGGACTAAGTCATCCACCTCCAATCCCAATGTCACAACAATGAGGTAATGTGCTCATGCTCGCAACTATCCAGTCACCGATCCGGATAGTGGAAGGGTTGCTGAGAGGTGGACACTTGATGATGAGCGTCGTTAACAAGAAGCTAGCCAAGATAGACAGAGGCGTGAATTGGCGAAGAAGGCTAGGTTTGATAGGATCACCACTGTGGTGTCGATGAGCAAGAGGGACTACATGATTGTGAGAGCAAGGCCCTTCTTCACCATGGCTCAGACTGCTGAGAGTCCTCACTACTGGAGGAGAGAGTCCGAGCTGATTCAGGGGGAGATCTATGCCAAGCTGAAGCATCCTGTTTTTTCCATAGCGGGTTCTTAACTTAGAGGCCTTGGGCAGTTCTGAGTATGTTGAGGAGGCAGTGTGGATCACTAGGAAGCTGGAGCTTGAGCATCTTGTGGGCATTTAGCAGAACTACAACATCAGGGCCATTCATCAGTTTTTTGCTACTGTCACCTTTGGAGGGGATGATGATGTTCCCTCACTTGGAAGACCGGGCCGAGGAAGTGCGAGTCCTCTATCTGGAGGTTGTCTGTGTTGCTTGGTTACCCATGGGGTGATGACGCTGGATGCTGTATGCATATCCATGGTGTGACCTATAACAAGAAGAGGATGGCTCCTATGTCTGAGAAGATCTCGAGAACCGACGCTGCTAAGGACCTCAAGAGGGTCTACAACATTATTCTCCACCTCTTCCTCAACAACATTTCTCCCAAGGCCGGGAATGTGGATGCTATCCGTGGTGGGATAGTCAACTTGCTCTATCAGGCTTTCAAGTGTCACTTGGGCGGTCCATATGGTGAGGGATATGAGATCGATGTCATGCATTTCATTAAGGAGGAGATGTATTCAGCCATGATTGAGAACAAGAAGGTCCCGGTTTATGCTCCCTATGTTATGAAGCTCATTCTTGATGAGTGCCCGGGCCTTGACTGTGAGACTTTGCATACTGTTGGAACTCTTTAGGTGCTCTCTTCTCACTTTCCTGATGAGGACAACCCCATGGGTGATGATGAGGCTGCTCCAAGATCTAGGAGGAAGAATGCTGACCCTCCCTCTCGCCATTCTAGCAATGAAGAAGCTCAAGATGAGATTAAGAAGATTTCTTGGTTTCAGCGTAACATTCTTTGCATGAGGATTGCTGTCCACGAGGAGAACCATGAGGCCTATAAGGAAAGGAGTCAGCCGAGGAAGATGACCACCAAGCTCCAGGACCATGCTGGTATTGGGGCTACTCCTCCTCTTGAGCCTCATAATGAGTCTTTGACCATGTCCTATGAGAACTGGAACACCCACAACTTCCCTTGGGGTGATTTTGAGGAGGTCTCTTCGGATCCTTCATCTTCTACCAATCGTGGAAAAGCTCCTATGACTGAGGAAGAGGAGCTGGCTGAGGAGCATACTGAGGAAGAAGAGGATGAAGAGGAGTTTGAAGAAGAAGATGAAGATGAGGAGGGAGAAGGCACAGACAGGAATGATGATGATGGAGATGACGTGGACTACGAGGAGGATGACTGATCCTTTGGGGTGTGTGTAGTCTCTCTTTTCCCTTTTAGGTGTGTCGATGCCAAAGGGGGAGAAGTAGCTATAGACTTCTCGTGGATTTGCAAGGGTTGCTTTGTTTTGATTTCATTCTCCTCAGAACACAATTCTTTGAGCTTGATTTTCTTTTATGCCTTGTGTTCCCTTTATCTCAGTTAATTTCCTAGTGGACCTTAAAATTTATGTGTGTGAGACTACCTCGTGAAGCTATCTTATAATTTCTGCTTAATGTTGCTTTATCTTTCTCACTTATGCATGCATTTATATTGTTCATTAGTAGTTGTTCTAGAGGGATTTTTTTGTAAAACATAGGGGGAGATCACGACTTAGTTGCTCGAAAGCCCGTCTATTTTGTACAAACATAGCTCAGCTGTGATATTCATTGCAAATATGTGTGTTGTCATCAAACACCAAAAAGGGGAAGATTGAAAGTGCAAATGCCCTTAAATCATCTTGTTTTGGATGTTTGTTAACAACACACGTATCCTCTCAAGTGTATTGATATTTTTCAGGGTCTATTAATCATATTTGTTATGGTGATAATGAGTATCAAAAAGGACAAAGATCAAATGTGGAACTTATGCTGGAACTTCATTCTAGGCCGGAGTCTCCGGTATGGAGCTTTCTCGAGGAACAAACCGGTGTTGTGAGTCTGGTGTCACACGCTGGACTCACTCTGGAGACTTACAGAAGATACACCAGTGTCTCCGGTGTGGCTGTATTTCTGAGAAGAAATCGTGCTGCACTTCTGGTGTCACCTGTTGGACTCTGTCCGGAGACTTGACGGAGATACACTGGAGTCTCCGGACCTACATGCACATGTGCTGCTCGTTGAACCATAGACAATCTCTGCGCGAAGAAGTGAAGGATCAAGCAAAGTGTAGACCAGAGTCTCCGGTATGGCGCACCGGTGTCTCCAGACTTTTGGTTTCCCAAGAAGAAAGCATTGCTGAAGGTGTGGTGTCACCCACTGGAGCCACACCAGAGACAGACCAGATTCTGTCCGGAGTCTCCGGTGTGAAGACTGTGCGAATTTCTTAAACCGTAGTCATCGGACGTTACACCGGAGTCTCCGGTGTGACTTTGGCAGAAAAGTCTCCAATGGCTCTAAAAGTTATGAGGGGTATAAATACCCCATCTCCTTCACCTACCTCTAGCTAGCTCATCCAAAATAGGTCCCACCATTGCTAGAGCTCACCCACCTTGCTAGATCTCCTAATCCCTCCACCCAAAAGTGTTGATCTTTGGAGGATTGAAGGAGAAGGCCCCGATCTACGTATTCAACAACCAAATTTCATTCCCCCCATTTGCTTGAGGGGAACTAGTCTAGGGTTTCCTCTTGTGGAGAACCTAGAAGTTTTGTCTCTCTGGGTGATTCTTGTGATTGTTGGGAGCCCCCAATTTGGTTGTGGGTGTGCCCCAAACTTGTTTGTAAAGGAATCGATTCCCGCCTCAAAGGAGACTAATAGTGGAAGGTGGACTAGGCCTTTGTGGCGGGGTTCATCGGAGAATAGGATGAGGCCTTTGTGGCGTTGAGTAGGCCTTCATGGCGAAACTCACACCCCTCCAACGAGATGTACTCCCTTAACAAGGAGTAACTCGGGAATATGTCATGTCTCCGCGTGCTTCCGACTTCGGATATCTCGTTCCCTTTCCTTTACCTTACTTGTATTGTATTTATTGTTGTTCTTTTCATATAGGTAAATTCACCTTGGTTTCATTATCTAGAGAATTTACCTTTGTGTCAAGCCTAATCTTGAAGAAAAATTAAAATTGGTCGTAGCACCTATTCACCCTCCTCTAGGTGCCCATACTATATGTTCATCTTCTTTCCATTCTTAACCTTTTGAGAGTTTACAAGATCATTGAGAACTTTATCACTTCCTAAAATGTTAGCTGGAGCACAAGGGTCTCTTGAAGAAGAAAAAACAATAGTAGAGGAAGTAGAGATAACTTGCTTATTAGATTGTTGAGCTAGAAGTTGATCACAAGACTTCTTGAGTTTTCCATGAACATCCTCAAGAGATATGAACTCCTTTTTCAGTTTTTCATGCTCTTCAACAAGTCTATCATGAGCAATCCCTAGCTCAGTTTTATCATGTTCGTAGGTTTTAACAAGAGCAAGGGATGAGTCATTTTCTCTTCTAACTTTAGAGAGGCAAAGACCACATGTTTCTTCCAAGCTACAAAACTTCTCCTAAAGAAAAACTCTACAATATCGCTCCTCCTAAAAGGCCTTAGAAAAACCCTTATTTTCACTTGGAAGAGCATCACCATGGCTTTCCAAAGTCAAGATGATATGTTTATTTTCATCAACAAGAGCGTTGGCTGTGTCAAGTTGCTATAGAAGATCATCTACATTGATTCTATTCTTGCCTTCAAGATTAGCCAACCATAAGTATAATATTTTAGTCTCATCATCCTCATCATTAGAATTTTCTACATAATTCAACAAGGAGGGAGGAGTAGAAATTATATGCTTTGGAGGTTTAGTTACCGATGAGGCTTTTTCCATGAGACATGTAGGTATGGGCGCATTTCCATTGGGGGGGTTCAAATAAGGAGGACGGTGAAGAGGGTGATGTAGCTATGGCGATGTGTGCCACACCTACAACTTCATCTTCATATCCGGACATGTATGTCTCCAAAATGGGACCCTCTTGCACATATAGAGCCCTTGTGATCTTCTTGCAAAGTTATTGATAGGAGGATTAGTCTTGTATTTGTGGATGAGCTTTCCATCATTCTACTCTCCTGGCTGAAAAGACCACTCCTTGATAAAGTGGTTTGGTCTTCCACAATTATATCATGTTCTTGGATGCTCTCCGTTGGGCCTAAAGACTTTGTTTCCTAGAGGCCTAGGATCACCCTCCTTCCTTGCTTCTCTTATCTTCTAATATCCATGATCGGCTAGTGGAATGACTTTATGAAGTCCCTTGCAAACTTCATCATCATCAATATCATCAGTATACTCTTCGAATTCCTCAACCCAAGAGACGGATTTATATTTCAGAGCAAGTTTGGGAGTTTTTCCCATTCCTCTTGAGCAAGAAAGAGCATAATCCTGGAGGAAATATGCCCGAGAGGCAATAATAAAATGGTTATTATCTTATTCCTTGTTTATGATAAATGTTTATTTCTCATGCTAGAATTCTATTAACCGGAAACGTTGATACATGTGTGTTTAATAAACAAACAATGGTTCCTAGTAAATCCTCTCTTTTAACTAGCTCGTTGATTAATAGATGATCAAGGTTTCCTGATCATGAACATTGGATGTTGTTAATAACGGGGTCATGTCATTAGAAGAATGATGTGATGAACATAGACCAAATATCAAGATAACAATACGATAAAGTCATTTAGTTTATATTGTTATATCTTGCGTACGAAGTAACTTATTCCTTAGACCATGAGATCATGCCAATCACTGGTACCGGAAGGGTGCTTTGATGTCATCAAACGTCACACCGTAAAAGGGTGACTATACAGGTGCCGTTAGGTATTCGGAAAGTATTAGTTGAGGATCATGGATCAAGAGTGGGATTTGTCCATCCAAAATGACGGAGAGATATACTCTCGGCCCTCTCGGTGATATCACATCGACACCGCTTGCAAGCACGTGATATGATCACAAGGATGTTATATCATGGGAACGAGAAAAGATTAGTTGTCGGTAACGAGACTGAACAAGGTATGGTTGATACCAATGATCGAATCTCAGACAAGTAAAATATCGCGAGACAAAGGGATTTAGTCACGACGTTGATGGTTCACACGATCACGAGAGTCAACATTGAATATATAGGAGTCATCACGGATCTCCAGATCCCGCTGTTGATTATTGATCGGAGAGAAGTCTCGATCATGTCTATCTTATTCGCGAACCATAGGTTGACACACTTAAGGTCCGATGACGCGTTTGAGAGGATACGGAATATCGAAGAATGTTTTGGGCAGCACCGAAATTGTTTCGGGGAAAATTGAAATAGTTCAAGGGGTTTTTCATCGAATGGTTTTTAGTAGAATTAACAAATGATCCGAGGTGCTATATGCAAAAGTTTGTTAATAAAATTAACAAATGCTGAAATAAAGAGATAAAAATGTTTTATTTATTTATTAAAGAAAAACTCTTGGATTTTCTAAGTGGAGTTTTAAGGGAAAATGAGTGGGTGTGAGTGGAGTGTCCACTCACATGATGAGGGAAGAGGTGGGGGCACACCCATGGGCTGGCTGCACCCCCCTTGGGCTGCCTCCCCCTCTCCTATAAAATAGAGGGCATGAGCTCCCTCTCTCTCACACACTTCCCACCTCACTTCCTCTCCACCTGCTGCTCCATTCCATGGTCTCTGGCTTGGCGAAGCCCTGAACGTGGGATTCTTCACTACCACCATGTCGTTTTTCTGCTAGAGTTCCGAGGGATCCTCTACTTCCGCCTCCCCGCTGGATCGAGCGAACGGAGGTCGTCATCAACCGTACGTGTGACGATCACGGAAGCACCGCCGGATTGCGGTGCACATCTTCTCGCTATCGGGATCGGTGTGAGTACGACTACGCCAACAACAAGATTTGATCTTGTAACTCTTTGTGTCTTCGAGGGTATGTTCTTCTTAAGACCCTCTCTATGCCCGTTGCTTTCATCTCCTAGATTAGATCTTGGCCTTTCGGGTGTCTCTCGCGTAGGAAATTTTTTATTTTCTATGCAACGACCCCTTCAGTGGAATGATGGAGATCATACCATGATGCACAAGATGGAGATCAAGTGCAAGAAGAACCATATCATATCACATTATCCTTACATGTGATGTTAATCCTTTTATGCATCTTATTTTGCTTAGATAGAGACAGTAGCATTATAACATGATCCCTCTCACTTAATATCAAGATAATAATGTGTTCTTTCTTAAGTATGCACCGTTAAGAAAGTTCGTCGTTTCAAGACACCACGTGATGATCGGGTGTGATAGACTCAACGTCCGCATACAACGGGTGTTTTCAAGCCTAGCATGTACATACATGGCCTTGAAACATACGCAATACCACGGTTCTACTTGGCGAGCCTAGCATGTACAGACATGGCCTCGGAACACGTAACCGAAAGGTAAATTATGAGTCATATGGATGATATGATGAACATGTCGATGTTCGCCTTCGAAGCTACATCATCTCACGTGATGATCGGTTTTGGTGTAGTGAATTTGGTTCGTGTAATCACTAAAGACGACTAAGAGGGATGTTGTTTTTGAGTGGGAGTTCATGGTATAATTTTGAATTAACTTGAAATTATTTATCATGAACAACCAATAAAAGTATTTGTTCAAGTTGTAGTATTCATTGGCATCCACAAACTACCTTACACTTAGATTGTTAATTGAGACATAACTATTATGATCTGGTAAAAATCATCTAAGATTGGTACCGTATTAGTGAAATTTAAATTGAGTCCTATTGTAGATTTTTGGTATTTCCTACCTAGCTCCATTATGATTAATGATTGATTGATATAGAGAGCAACTAATTCCTACTTAGAATCCAGAGTCATGGTTGCTTCCATATTACTTTATCTTCAAAAGAATGTTTTGTTGATCAAGGTGATTTAGGAACTGAAAAGAGTTGTTTTCAGAAACAATCAAGTGAAAGATATATTGATATCTAGAAACTTATTTGTGGCAACATGACTGAGTATAATTTAGCGTGACAATGTTTGCTTATATTATCTGAATATATGCAATGATTGAAGACGCTAGGCGTTTGAATATTCCAAGAAGTTGGGCGCTAAAAATTATCCTCTAAATTCCTTCCTTCGATCTATAGTAGCTTAATCATAAAATTGTTATGATGGGATGGATTAAAAGTATGGGTAAAGTCGTTTACCTTACTTGGAGATTGCTAAGAGTGGAATCTGGAAGAATACTATTAATATGATGATATTAGTAGAACAATCAAACTCAAAGTATGACTCAATGGGTGATAGTATATAACTAACACGCCAAAGAAAATGAGCTAGTATGACTAGCATTGTTTGATGTTGAATGATTCTTCTATAAATGAAAGGGAATATTGAAAATAGAATTACAAAAAGATATATGGCAGAAAAAGAAGATAACTGGAAAAGTCCAGCTCAGGAGTATATTCTTGATATACAAGTTATAGATGTATTACTAGTTAAAAAAGTATTTTTGGGTATTTTGATACCACATTAGTTGGTATGAGTTTTCATACAAAGAAACACAATGCAAGAAATACAAGGGCCTAAAAGAAACTAGTAATAGATGTGGAATCGATTATGACAAGAACAGAAATAAAGTGGTATTGTGTTCATTGTCGTATCGAACCAAACATTCAAGATTTATATTAAGAAATTAACAAGTTGTTATTTTGTTCTGGTCTTTTGTGAGAACAAATGAGATTGTTAAAACTATTACCATATTCCATAATTGATGAATATGTTAATATAAATCATGTTGGTAAAGTAAACATCTATAAAACTAAATGCTAAACGTTGCAAGACGTAAAAGAGTTTCACTTAAATTGTGACACCACCATTGTCGTGGTGGTGTCATGGCAGATGCCATAGGATGGCTAAAGATGTGGGGACGATGGACGCTGGAGGCGCTCGGGGAGGGATCACGCAGCGAGTAGCCACGTGAGTATGAATCTAGCACTGCAAACAACAGGATCTACCCAGGTTCAGGGCCCTCGTGTGGAGGTAAAACCCCTACTCCTGCCTTTCTCTCTTTGTATTCGTGTCTTATCGAGTAGCCACAGTACAAGTGTTTCTTACAACCGAGTAGCCACTCTTCTCTCTATGCGATTGTAGCCCTTCGTAGTCTCGTCGTCCCTCGCGCAGGAGGAGGCAGGGCACCTTATATACTAGTGCCCAGCCAGATACAGCCAAGATGTCGACATAGTGTGCACACTGTACACTTCCAGCTTCCCGCTGACAGTTTTGGCTTCCAAGTTTGTCTCCGTGTGGAAAGTCGTTGTGCAAAACCAAGAAGCTGATCTGTTATCACTGACACTGTCACGGGGTAGGCCCCCCTAACCTGCGACGCCCTGCTGACACCCTGGCACGGATAAGCACGCGCTTTGCAGATGAACAGTGCCGCAGTACGGACCCAGGATACGCGGGATCCTGTGTCAGAACGGCTCCTTTGACTTCTGGCCCGAGTAGGAGACCGCCATCTCTACTCGGACCACTTCCTCTACTCGGAGGAGAATAACTTCCTTGATTCTTCCTCCTGGCCATCAGTGTGTACGGCCGAATAGCAGTCGACCGGGTAGCGAAAACCGGGTAGCCAGCTACTCTGCCAGACGTCTCTTCTGATCTTGCCCTTAGCACTTGCCTTTACCCTACTCGGGGGTAACCCCCCGACATTAGTCCCCGAAGCTGGTAGAGTCCTGCGAACTTGTTCACTGGGCTCTGCCAGCTTAAAAACCAAGCTTGCCTTTGAGCCTTAGGTTGCTGAGTAGAACCTCCGAGTAGCCCTTAGTTCTATTTCGAGTTTCTTCTTTTCCGAATAGGGCCTTTTCTCTTCTCTGTCGCCGAGTAGAATGACTTCGCGGAATTCCTGGAGAGAATCTCGGCGTGGCAGACCAAATCCACCTTTCCGCACTGCAACTGGACACGCGTCATGTTCTCGTACCCCCGACGCCTCGGTGCCCGGGATATGGCAGGCCACGCGTCCATTACTGCGGCATGGGCCCACTGGCCCGTTAGGTCACATCAAGTGCAGTTATCACCCACGATCTCGACGTGGGATCGATTGCGGCCGTTACGCGCGCGAACTGCGCTGTGCGCGTTTCTAACCGGCCCACACCCCACGTCGCACGATCTCTGCGCATAACTGATCCCACTAGCGTTACTGGTAACGGCTATCCGAGGGGAGGGATAAATACCCCCTCGGTAACTCCTTCTTCCCCTTCCTACTCGCATTCACCCCTTGTGTCTTCGCATCTCCGCCGCCACAGTGCTCCGCCGCTGCACATCTCACCGTGCCGCTGCTCCCTGCGACGCCGGAAGGCTAGCAAATCCCACCAACTCTCCAAAAATCTCCACCGAATCCTCCCGAATCTCCTCTTCTCGATGGCCCGCGACGATGATGCCCGCGCCGGATGGGCTGGTTCCGAGGTCACGGCAGACGATTGCCAGTGGCTCGTGAACACCCGCCGGGTTCCCGCCGGCGTGCGCTGCAGGCCCTCGAACGGCGAGCTCGTCCCCACTCTGGAGGCGGACGAGTTCGTCGTGTTCCTCGCTCACTTCAAGCGAGGATTTGGGCTTCCCGTCTCCGACTTCTTCCGCTCCTTCCTCAACCACCTCGGCCTGCAACCGTATCATCTGCCTCCGAACGCCATCGTCATGCTCGCATACCACGCCGTGGTGTGCGAGGCGTTCTTGGGTGTGCGCCCCACGGTGCACACCTGGGCGCGCTACTTCTTCTTCAGGAAGCAGAGCGTGCCCAAGCCGGGTAGCACGGAGAGCACCCGCAGCATGACCAAGACCGGCAGCGCCATGATGCTGCAACGCGGCGGGACCAACCACCCGCGCGTCAAGGGCCTCGACTCCGTGCGCAAGTGGCAGCGGTCGTTCTTCTACGTGAAGAACGTTGCTTTCGAAGAGGGAGCGCCGATTGTGGACCGGATCCACCTCCCCAAATGGACGAACACGGCGCCCACCCAACAGAATTGGGGATTCAAACCCGCTCTGGAAGGCGACATCAAGCAGATGAACCAGCGCCTGGCCCAGCTGAAGGATTTGGGGCTGAAGAGCGACGACCCCATCGCCTGCTGGATCTCCAGGCGAGTGCTCCCGCTGCAGCGCCGTGCGCACCTCATGTGCTACATGGGGGGCAATAGAGACTGCACACGGACGACCACGTTCGAGTTGAGCAACGCGGATGTGGCCGTCTGGGCGCGCTCGATCATGAGCACTGGCCTCACCGACAACTGGCAGTACGGCTTCGTGCCGTACAGCCGCACGAAGCCCATCGGACAGGTTAGTACTGTTATGCTTTGTCTTTGCATCATGATGCCGAGTAGACGGCCTTCTAGCTTAATATGCTTAGTGTTCGCATGCTGCGCCGAGTAGAAACTCCCGCTAGTATCCACTAGGCTTCATGTGCTTTGTGTTTGCACACCACGTTGAGTAGAGCGCTTGCTAGTATCCGTTAGGCTCTATATGCTTTGTGTGTGCACGCCATGTCGAGTAGAACATTTGCTAGCATCTGTTAGGCCTTATGTGATTTGTGTGTGCACGCCATGTTGAGTAGAGCACTCGCTTAAATATGCTTTGTGTTTGCATCCCGCTCCGGGTAGAGTTCCTTGTATCACTCAACTGATTTGCGCTGCTTGCTTGTGTTCTCAGCACCTTGATCGCCAGCTTGCTGAGAACGAGGAGCTCCTTGAGGCCAACTGGGACCCAGACCGGACGGAGGATGACGAGACCGCCTACGACACCCAGGACACCCTCTGTGTCCCTCATGCCGAACAACATGGTAAGCACCACATCGATGCTTCCATTCGGGATTGGTCTGAGGACGAAGAAGAAGGTGATTGAGCTTGCCTCTGCAGCTACGGGTAGCGCTATTTCCTCTTCTCTTCTACTCTGCAGACGACGCCGACGCGGAGGAGGAAGACGAGGACGTCCTTGACGTCAATCCGGTTGCGGTGGCCGCTCCCACCACTCGGAAGAGGACGGGTAGAGGTGCTCAAGAGCCTCCCGCCAAGAAGCCAAAAGCCGAGAAGAAGAAGAAGCAGGTCTCAGGCCGAAGGCCACCTCCTTCCCGCAAAGGGTAAGTAGTTTTCCCTCTGGTTTACATCTTGTTAATGCTTCTTGGTGTTCTCCTTTCCTTCCCCTTTTTCTGAGCTTCTTTTTCTCTTCAGCGCTCCCTTGGACGCTGATGCTGCTGCTGCCCCCGCCAAGTCCAAAAGGAAAACACCTGTTGACCCCGAGTCGCTCATCAATCTTGATGAGGACGAGGAGGAGCCTGCCGCACGGGATAGGACGCGTGAGTCCTCTCCCGCGAAGGAAGAAGAGGAAGGCGCCAACGCCCAGGACATGGACACAGAGCAGCAGGCCCGCGCGGAACCAGATGCGAGGATGCTGCTCAAGACGAGACCCCGCCTTCTCCCCCAGCTGCCGCAGCTGGGGAGAATATTGAACAAGACACCGAGAATCACCACCGTGCCGCCCTTGAGCGGCAGGAAGAGACCCAGGAGCAGCCGGATGCTGAGGCTGCTGCCCAAGATGACCCCATGGCCCAGCCGCGGGTAGAAGTACCAGAGGATGCACGACCAGATCCCGCTGCCGAGCAGCGGGCTGAGACGACTGCGGTGGAGCAGGACCCGTAGAGCCAAGCGCAGCCAGACGCTGCGTCGAGTAGCCGGCCCCCTGTGCCGCCTACTCAGCAGGCTGCTCCACCTACCGCCTCCAGCCCTCCAGCAACGAAGACCAAGACCCTGGCAAGCCCTCCAACCAAGCAAGACACCGAGAAGACCGGTGCCGCCGAGAAGCAGGTTACTCAGCCTGACGCCGCAGTCCGCAAGAACCCACCGCGCAACGCTGCGCTGGATTCTGCCAAGATGCCGCCGCCTAAATTACCCGCGAAGCCTGCCGCGAAAGCTGGGCAGCTTACCATTGGTGCTCCTGGCAGTTCCCCTGGCGCGGGTGCTTCTGGCGGTTCCGCTGGCGTAGGCGCAGGATCAAGCGCTCAAGATCCACCTGGCTACCTGCCCTACATGGTGCAGACGGCCCAGCAGTATGGCATCAAACTGACTGCGGGCGAGAAGAAAGCCGCGCTTAGAAAGGGCAAGGAGGCCACAGCTGTGGATACCAAGTTGTCGGAAAAGAAGAAGAAGGCCCTCTCGATCTTCTCGCGCGAGGCCCAAGAGACTGAGGTGCAGTCCGCAGGGCTCGAGCAGATAATCGACCGGGCCGGCTTCATCGACGCGGTGTGGGAGAGCGATTTCCTTGGCAACCCAACCTGGGATGGCATGACCTTGGGCCCGCTGGACCATTGGCGCACCGACTGGAACAAGACGGACATTGGCTACAATCCAATGACTATTTCGTCCGCCACTAGCAGGCTGGCCGCGAAACTGTTCGTCCACCGGAAAGCTGCAGAAGACCTCGAGCAAACCTATGCTGTAAGTTGTGTTTGCCTGTTCCGAGTTGCGGTTTTTTGTTCCGAGTTTCATTCTTCCTTCTTCTTCTATCCTTCTCTTTCTCCTTAACCACCATCCAGTCCCCGAGATTCGGGCCGGGTAGACGGGTACTCAACCGAGTTGCCGTCTTCCCGGGCAAAATCTGCAAAACATTTTCTAAGTCCTTTTCTTTCTTCTTCTCAGAATAGCCTTTTGAAGAGAATGATCCTTTACCGGTGTCTGCTCTGGAATCATTCCATCGCCAAGAGGCGCCTTGAGGCCCTGGAAAAGGAGCGCAAGACTGATGCTGAGACAGAGCAAGCAGCCGTGGATCGTGCCCTCTAGCTCTCTGCAATGGAAGGTAATCCTTTTAGATATTCGGTTAGTGCGTTTTGTGTTTATGCCCGGATTTTGCTCTTTGCTCTAACTCTGTTTACTCTGCAGAAAAACTCAAAGAACTGCAGGAGCAGCACCAGCACTGCCATGTCTTCAGCGCCTCCGCCGAGAGCAAGATTAAAGAACTGGAAGGTGGGTTGCCGTCTTCCCGCTTGCCTATCTCCTTTCTGTTGGTTACTCTGCTCACCGTGTTGTTTCTGTCCGCAGAAGAGTACAAGAAGTTCCGCGAGGAGCATCTTGACTGCTTGAAACCTGCTGAGGTGAAGCAGCAGCTTGAGGGCCTAGAGGTAGAGCTCAAGAACAAGCACGTCACCGAGGTGGAACCGCTGCAAGTCCAATTGAGGGTTGCCCTCTAGGATGCCATAGACCTGACTGCCGAGAAGGACAAGATGGAGGCAACCTTCAAGGCCAAGCAACGGGCCCTCGAGTTGGAAAACGAGGTGCTCAAGAAGAGCAATGTGGACCTCATGAGCCAGCTGGCCGAGTTTCGCAAGGTTGAAGAGAAGCATATTGCGGACGAGGAGTCGTCGAAGAGGAAGCTGCAATCGCTATTATGCGACCTGAACAGTAAGTTCTTGCTCCTCTGCGCCTTCCTGTTTCCTTCTTCCTCTTTGTGTCTTGATTTGTATCTTTTCTCTGCCTCTGCCTCTATTTCTAACCCTTTCTGATAGCATTTTCAAAAATCTTCCCCGATCTCTGCTTGGCTTGCAAGCCTGCCCTGTCCAAGGCACAAGAACTTCGAACCGAGAAGGGACTGCCCATGGACACCAAGGCTTCCATTGAAGATAGCTTCACAAATCTGTAGGGACAAGTTCAGCGACTGAGGGGCTTGGGCACTGATTTGGCATCCACGGCCTTCAAGCTGCATGCGCTGTTCTGGCCCCAAGAACCTTTGCCGAGGACCATCCGCGCGCTCGCCGAGAAGCTCAACGGTGTCAAAGCCGAGTTGAAGAAATGGCGCGCATCTGGAGCTCGGGCAGGCGCCGACATGCTTCTACTCTTCATCTGCAGCTGGTATGAGAATCTCAATCTCAATACCATCCTCGAGATGCGCCAGGACTCCAAGTGGGAGAAGGATCCCGAGTGTGTGACTCGCCGCCAGGCAGTCGCATATGAGATCGCCTCCTACGCGGACACCGCGCGCTTCATCGAAGGCCTCACCGAGCCCGATACGAACGCGGAGGGTGATGATGAGGACGAAGATGATGACGAGGAGACCGAGTCGGAGGACTTGGGCTGCTTTGAAGAGACAAGCCCTAAGAAGGGGAAGGGCGGGAAGGGCAAGGCCACCGCGGGTAGCGACGAAGAAGCTGAGAGCCATAATGCCACCCAGGGTGCAACTCCCGAGATGGGCTCATCCTCCAGCGTGGCACTTGGTGACGCGGCGCTACTCCGCGCCCAGTCCGACCCCATCTCGGTGGCCACCGCCACCTCCGATCAAGCTGCGACCAACCCTGAAGCAGATGCCGCCACTGCCAACCTGGATAACACCGCAACCTCAAGCTAGTTCCGTCCTGCAACACTTATGCCTCGAAACTTTTTATCAGATCCCCGGAATGCCGGGTGCAAATGTATCAAACGATTTATCTTCCCGTTGCTACTCAGTTTTATTTCACTTGATGTTATATACTTAACAATTTGGGCGGCTCTGGCTCGATGCCGGGTTGCGTTATCATGCGAGTCCCCGAGTTGCATTTTTCATCCACTCTTCCTTTTTATCTCAGCTCTTACCTGCAACTTGTTGATTTTTTGGTATTCGAGTCACAAGAGTTCAAAGTTGGAGTTTCAAATACTTAGCCACTTGGAAACAGTCATGGTAACGCTACCCACGACATAGCCGAAAAAAGTTAACAACAAACAGTAAAAAACACTCTATTCGGTTGCCACACGCGTCCTTCCCTTTGCAATCTTTCATGTGTTCATTGACTCTTTGGCTTGTTCTCTGGCTTGCCATGAAGCCGGTTTGCGGACAGCAGCAGAGTCACAGAGTGTCCGGTGAGTATAAACACACTACTTTGTATGCTTTTGAAATTCTAAGCGTAGCAACCGAGTAGACCAAAATACAGCAGGATAGAAACACTTAGAACAATTTTGGACGAGGGCAGTCCCCGAGTTCAATTTCAGATTGCAGAGTAGGAGTTTAACTCGGATAAGAGAGTACATACACACTTTTGCTCATGAATGAAAGCGACGAAGTAGAGCTACATTCCAGGGGCGCTTGGATTCCTCCCCAGCTTTATCCGGCATGTTCTTCTGTGATCGTTGCGCATCTACAAGGTAGTACGCATCATTGTGTAGAGCCTTGCTCACAATGAACGGCCCTTCCCATGGAGGGGATAGCTTGTGCATCCCGGTTGTGCGCTGCACGAGCCTAAGGACCATGTCTCCTTCTCCGAAAACCCTTGGGTTTACTTTTCGGCTATGATAACGCCTCAGGTTTTGCTGGTAAACAGCTGAACGTGACAGAGTAAGCTCTCTTGCTTCTTCTAGCAGATCAACGTCATCTTCCCGAGCTTCTCTCGCCTCTGCCTCAGTGTAGAGGGTTACTCGGGGGGAGTCATGCTTTAAGTCGATTGGCAACACGGCCTCAGTCCCGTAAACCAAGAAGAATGGCGTGTAGCCGGTTGACCGGTTAAGGGTAGTCCTTAGACTCCACAACACCGCTAGCAACTCGTCTAGCCAACACCCTGGTGTTTTCAGCAGTGGCTCAATCAGCCTTCGCTTTATGCCTGCAAGCACCATGCCATTTGCTCTTTCCACCTGCCCATTGGATGCGGGGTGTGCGACAGACGCGACATCTAGTCGGATGTGTTTATCTCTGCAGAATCTCACCATGGCTCCCTCAGCAAAGTTAGTTCCGTTATCCGTGATGATGCTGTGCGGGTAGCCGTATCTCAGGATCACATCCTTCAGGAAACTCACAACAGTAGCTCCATCACACTTCCGAATAGGCTTCACTTCAATCCACTTGGTGAATTTATCAACCATGACCAAGATGTGTGTCATGTTGCCTCTAGCCGGTTTGAAGGGACCAACCATGTCCAGACACCAGACAGCAAATGGCCAAGTGATGGGAATTGTTTTCAACTCGGAGGTAGGCATGTGGATCTTACTCGCGAATCTCTGGCAGCCGTTGCACTTTCTCACAACATTTTCAGCTTGCTTCAAAGCAGTGAGCCAGAAGAAGCCATGCCGAAAAGCCTTCTTGACTAGAGCCCGAGAAGAGGCGTGATGCCTGTGACGCCCCGAGATCGGGCACTATGCAGATTTCAGCATTCCCGCCAAAATCCACATAATATCCGATTCCAGGTTGCCACTTGTGATAATCATTACAATAGTTCACGAATATTCCACAATTACAACAGAAACAGATAGATACAAGATGACTCAAACGAGCCAAGGATACAACTGATACAATACAAAGATCCAAATAACAGCGGAAGAAACAACAAAGTGTCCGGCTACGGACAAGATCCAAATTGGACTAAGAGTCCTCAAGATAACCGAGAGCGTCCAATCCCTGCCCAGGCCAAGCCGGAGGGATTCCCAAGCTAACGTCGTCAGACTTCAAACCTGTTGACTGCAATATTGAATATGCAGCCACGAAAAAGATTCGTGGGTCAGTACGGTTAAGTACTGGCAAGGGGGATAAAACCCATACTCACAACATACCGGCGTAGCCAGTCATCACAAGATACAAATACTTTAGGATCAACAGAAAGGAAGGGGTTATTGCAAATAAGCGACAGCGGGCTGCACTAACCAACTACAGAGAGATACTACAACTTCCGGCTAACAGAAAGAAGATAAGATCGCGCATCGTAACCAACTACAACTACTCACCAAACAATACCCATCCAATGTCACCCCCTACTAAGGAAGCAACCCAAGGATAACTCACACTGTTGGATTAATGATGTTCAACTTATTGTGTCAATAAGACTATTACTAGTCAAGTTATTATCATTAGGTGTAAGTTGTCTGAGTACTTGTTAGCCAGTACTTTCACCAAGTAATCCATAACCGCGGAAAACACGGCTTCTCGAGAAGATTCATCCCTGCAGGGTGTGCTCCAGTACCCGTACACACTCAAGCCACCAACTAAAACTCAGGTTGGCTTGACACGACCCAAACCATCTCTACAACCCATCCTCAGAGCCACGGAGCTATAAGGTCCCAGCCACGCAGCCGAATACTCAGCGCAGGTGTGCAAAACTCCCGCAGGACACAACACCCCGGCACTACAGGCCTCGCCCTATATGCATCATCATCATAACCAGTAACCATGGGGGGCCCTCCCATTATGCAAAGGAGCAAATGGAACACCCGAACTAAGTGTGGCTCTTCGGACAAGCTGCAGATCAGGTCTAAGTCGAGGGGGGTCCCATACTACCACCCAGATGCGGTGAGCACGCTCATCATGGATCAGTAGACAAGACTCTTTTCCTAGTTTTCGACACTAGCAGGCTCCAAAACCCTAACCCGGGCCTCCTGCCGGTGCCTTATCATCAATTTATTATTACCCAAAACATTAACAAGTTGTTGATTGAATTGAAACCCAACTATCAACTAAACAGGTGATACAACAAAGGATAACAAGACTCGAGCACAAACAAAGCTAAGCATGCAACTATGACACGAGGGCCAACAGGGTAAACAAGCAACAGGTAATAGGTAGTGGAAGGAGAGGCTATATCATGGCTGCAAGGTAAACATATAATAGGATCGAGACACAAGCATCGTATCAATAGGCTAGAATAAGAACAACGGAAAGCATCGGTAACAAGTGATGAAAGGCAGCCATTTGGCAGCAAGTGAGTATACTTGCCTGAGATCCCGCAAGGTAGCAGAACTTGTCGTTGCTCACATCATCTCAACGTCCTATCCGGGAAGAAGCAACGAACCTCGAACAAACACCGGATGTAACAATTACTACTACGGTAAAAGATCCAGCATGATCCTATTTTACATGCATGACATGGCAAGATGCAACAGGGAAAACAACGTAAGCAATTTAATCGGAACCGGAGTCCGGAGAAATAGGAATTGGTTCAAGTTGTTTAGCTAACCATCAATTTAGTTGTTATTTAGCATGGCAAACAATAAAGTAGATGAGTTAGGCAATTTAAATGGAATGGGGCAACAATTGAATTAAATACCCCAACACATTCCATATTTATTTATTAGGTGAACATTACTATTACCCGCACCCACAAAATGCAATGCAAACATGATGCGATGACATTTTAATTATAGATGATATGTTATAGAAAATAGGGCATGGGTATAGGGGTTTTAGGGTTTGGGTTCGCACGTTGGAAAGAGGATCGCCGGGGTCAACGCCGGAAACTTCGGAACGTGGAGGAAGTAGACGAAGAATGGAAGTAGACAAAGTCGTCGATGTCGTGGAAGTAGTCGACGTAGTCATAGTAGAGGAAGTAGTCGACGTCGAGGAAGTAGTCGAAGTAGTGGTTCTCGTTCCGTAGCCGAGGTAGTCGTAGTAGTCGTGGGCGAGCCGCTACCGCATCGTCTTCGGGGTCGGAGGTGATCGTGACGGTCCCGGTCTTCGGGCGCGCACGAAGGCGGCCAACGCAAAACGGACATGACGAAGGCGATGTAGTCGTTCATGGTTCGTCGGGGGAGTAGTCGTGGTCGAGGTTTGGTCCGAGGTCCTCGAGGTGGCGGTAGATTGTTGGCGATGATCTTGTCGATGCGGTACCGGTCGGTGTCGAACTTTTCGCCGGCAATTTGTTTGTCGGGGTCACATGGACGCATGAACGCACAGGGAACGAAGGCCCCGGCCACAACAAAAGAACACCTGCACAGATGGGTGCCCGCGACGCACCAATTCCCTTGAGGGATTTTGTCGAACACCAACAAATGTCAGGGAATCATAGCAGAGGCCTGGACATCCTCGTCGGCGACATGAGCAGACTCGCCGGTCAGGAACAATTCCTTTGGATCCCAATGCCGACGACGGCGTCATGTGCGGTGGGCCTTGGTGGCGAGCAGCTTGAGACCTAGTGTCACCTCCAAGGTAGAGGGAGGCCAGCCGAGCCATCCCAGGAGCGCCGCGCGAACTAGCCGGCCACCTTCACCGAACGATCGGCGGGCGCGGCCTTGTCTTGTTGCTCGGACAACACGTCTGGTGCGACGGAAGAGGAGGGCGCCGGATCCCGCGGCCACCGGCGGTCGGCATCGGTCTTTGTTCCCGGCGAGCACGTCGAATGCAGCGGCGCCGGAACCCGCGGACAGAAACATGGCGGCAGTGAAGGAGGTGAACGGCATCCCCGTTCGTCGCCGCTCATCCTTGATCCGTGGGCGTGGGTCTCTTGAGGAAGCTAGGGCATGGCGACCGGCCGGGAGAGGGAGGCCAGGAGGCGGCAGAGGAGGGACGGCACCCATCCGCGCCGGGAGAGAAGCGGCAGCGGGGCCGGCCGCCGTCGGCCGGAAGAAGTGAGAGGGAGGCGGAGGTGGTCGGAGCTCGGGGAAAAGGGAGGGGATGGGAAGGAGGGGGATGGCCGGATGGAGGCGGAGGGGAGGCGGAGCGACGGGAGAGGGGCAGGAGGCGGGCTGGGCTCGGGAGGAGGGAGCAGAGGAGAAGGGGAGGCGAAGGAGGGCGTGGCGAGAGGAGGAAGAAGGGGGCGCAGCGAGCGGGGAGGGATCGAGCGAGCGCTCTCCCTCCCGTGCGTGCGGTTCGGTACTGTGAGGTGGAGGGACCGGAATGCAAAAAGAGGAAACGGCGGGGGGGGGGGGGGGGGGGTTAATGCGAGGGAGGGAAATAGATTTAGGGTTTCGGGTGGGGAGATGGCTGGGCTGCCGGTTGGGCCTAGCTGGGCCGAAAATGGGGCAGGCTGGCTGGCTCTTTCTCTTCCCCTTTTTTTTCTTTTTTTTTCAGAAACTGGTTAGGCACCAATAAAAATAGAGTTTATACACCAAACGAATTCCAGATTTTTTTATAAAATTGGACTGGATGTAATTTAATTTGATTGCAAGTTTTAAATCAATATTAATGCATTATGCCATGTTATGCAAAGAAGAGAGAAACAAGCAACCGGTTTTATTAGGGAAAAGAAATCCCCCGGGCGTTACAGACGACACCACTAACAAGGGATTGCGCCCTCGCAATCCACCTGCTAACCCGAGAGGGGAAAGAAGTTCGACTATCGATTCTTCATGCTTCCAGCTGATCTCCTCGACACCACTAACAAGAGATTCTTGCTCGGAGTGACGACGATGTTCTTCCACCAGGAATCTTCCGATGATCGAACCTATTAGGTTAAAGGCTCAGAAAACGTCCACCCACGTAGGATCCTAACACTTTGAAAGATAGACAAGGGGGAAAAACTCCAAAACAAATAAGATGGGAGGGGAAATAGAATAGGGATAAGGAGAAAACAAGAATCCTATTGAGATGTTTTTCCAAAATAGTTTAGCAGAAATAGTTTTTGACATTCTAGGTACAACGACCGTTAGCGAGGTTAACCTACAGGCTTTGCAGACCCGTTGCTTCGATAACCATTCGTATCGAAACAATCTCGGGAATCGGAACCAAGGCTCTGATACCATTTGTGACGCCCCGAGATCGGGCACTATGCAGATTTCAGCATTCCCGCCAAAATCCACATAATATCCGATTCCAGGTTGCCACTTGTGATAATCATTACAACAGTTCACGAATATTCCACAATTACAACAGAAACAGATAGATACAAGATGACTCAAACGAGCCAAGGATACAACTGATACAATACAAAGATCCAAATAACAGCGGAAGAAACAACAAAGTGTCCGGCTACGGACAAGATCCAAATTGGACTAAGAGTCCTCAAGATAACCGAGAGCGTCCAATCCCTGCCCAGGCCAAGCCGGAGGGATTCCCAAGCTAACGTCGTCAGACTTCAAACCTGTTGACTGCAATATTGAATATGCAGCCACGAAAAAGATTCGTGGGTCAGTACGGTTAAGTACTGGCAAGGGGGATAAAACCCATACTCACAACATACCGGCGTAGCCAGTCATCACAAGATACAAATACTTTAGGATCAACAGAAAGGAAGGGGTTATTGCAAATAAGCGACAGCGGGCTGCACTAACCAACTACAGAGAGATACTACAACTTCCGGCTAACAGAAAGAAGATAAGATCGCGCATCGTAACCAACTACAACTACTCACCAAACAATACCCATCCAATGTCACCCCCTACTAAGGAAGCAACCCAAGGATAACTCACACTGTTGGATTAATGATGTTCAACTTATTGTGTCAATAAGACTATTACTAGTCAAGTTATTATCATTAGGTGTAAGTTGTCTGAGTACTTGTTAGCCAGTACTTTCACCAAGTAATCCATAACCGCGGAAAACACGGCTTCTCGAGAAGATTCATCCCTGCAGGGTGTGCTCCAGTACCCGTACACACTCAAGCCACCAACTAAAACTCAGGTTGGCTTGACACGACCCAAACCATCTCTACAACCCATCCTCAGAGCCACGGAGCTATAAGGTCCCAGCCACGCAGCCGAATACTCAGCGCAGGTGTGCAAAACTCCCGCAGGACACAACACCCCGGCACTACAGGCCTCGCCCTATATGCATCATCATCATCATAACCAGTAACCATGGGGGGCCCTCCCATTATGCAAAGGAGCAAATGGAACACCCGAACTAAGTGTGGCTCTTCGGACAAGCTGCAGATCAGGTCTAAGTCGAGGGGGGTCCCATACTACCACCCGGATGCGGTGAGCACGCTCATCATGGATCAGTAGACAAGACTCTTTTCCTAGTTTTCGACACTAGCAGGCTCCAAAACCCTAACCCGGGCCTCCTGCCGGTGCCTTATCATCAATTTATTATTACCCAAAACATTAACAAGTTGTTGATTGAATTGAAACCCAACTATCAACTAAACAGGTGATACAACAAAGGATAACAAGACTCGAGCACAAACAAAGCTAAGCATGCAACTATGACACGAGGGCCAACAGGGTAAACAAGCAACAGGTAATAGGTAGTGGAAGGAGAGGCTATATCATGGCTGCAAGGTAAACATATAATAGGATCGAGACACAAGCATCGTATCAACAGGCTAGAATAAGAACAACAGAAAGCATCGGTAACAAGTGATGAAAGGCAGCCATTTGGCAGCAAGTGAGTATACTTGCCTGAGATCCCGCAAGGTAGCAGAACTTGTCGTTGCTCACATCATCTCAACGTCCTATCCGGGAAGAAGCAACGAACCTCGAACAAACACCGGATGTAACAATTACTACTACGGTAAAAGATCCAGCATGATCCTATTTTACATGCATGACATGGCAAGATGCAACAGGGAAAACAACGTAAGCAATTTAATCGGAACCGGAGTCCGGAGAAATAGGAATTGGTTCAAGTTGTTTAGCTAACCATCAATTTAGTTGTTATTTAGCATGGCAAACAATAAAGTAGATGAGTTAGGCAATTTAAATGGAATGGGGCAACAATTGAATTAAATACCCCAACACATTCCATATTTATTTATTAGGTGAACATTACTATTACCCGCACCCACAAAATGCAATGCAAACATGATGCGATGACATTTTAATTATAGATGATATGTTATAGAAAATAGGGCATGGGTATAGGGGTTTTAGGGTTTGGGTTCGCACGTTGGAAAGAGGATCGCCGGGGTCAACGCCGGAAACTTCGGAACGTGGAGGAAGTAGACGAAGAATGGAAGTAGACAAAGTCGTCGATGTCGTGGAAGTAGTCGACGTAGTCATAGTAGAGGAAGTAGTCGACGTCGAGGAAGTAGTCGAAGTAGTCGTTCTCGTTCCGTAGCCGAGGTAGTCGTAGTAGTCGTGGGCGAGCCGCTACCGCATCGTCTTCGGGGTCGGAGGTGATCGTGACGGTCCCGGTCTTCGGGCGCGCACGAAGGCGGCCAACGCAAAACGGACATGACGAAGGCGATGTAGTCGTTCATGGTTCGTCGGGGGAGTAGTCGTGGTCGAGGTTTGGTCCGAGGTCCTCGAGGTGGCGGTAGATTGTTGGCGATGATCTTGTCGATGCGGTACCGGTCGGTGTCGAACTTGTCGCCGGCAATTTGTTTGTCGGGGTCACATGGACGCATGAACGCACAGGGCACGAAGGCCCCGGCCACAACAAAAGAACACCTGCACAGATGGGTGCCCGCGACGCACCAATTCCCTTGCGGGATTTTGTCGAACACCAACAAATGTCAGGGAATCATAGCAGAGGCCTGGACATCCTCGTCGGCGACATGAGCAGACTCGCCGGTCAGGAACAATTCCTTTGGATCCCAATGCCGACGACGGCGTCATGTGCGGTGGGCCTTGGTGGCGAGCAGCTTGAGACCTAGTGTCACCTCCAAGGTAGAGGGAGGCCAGCCGAGCCATCCCAGGAGCGCCGCGCGAACTAGCCGGCCACCTTCACCGAACGATCGGCGGGCGCGGCCTTGTCTTGTTGCTCGGACAACACGTCTGGTGCGACGGAAGAGGAGGGCGCCGGATCCCGTGGCCACCGGCGGTCGGCATCGGTCTTTGTTCCCAGCGAGCACGTCGAATGCAGCGGCGCCGGAACCCGCGGACAGAAACATGGCGGCAGTGAAGGAGGTGAACGGCATCCCCGTCCGTCGCCGCTCATCCTTGATCCGTGGGCGTGGGTCTCTTGAGGAAGCTAGGGCATGGCGACCGGCCGGGAGAGGGAGGCCAGGAGGCGGCGGAGGAGGGATGGCACCCATCCGCGCCGGGAGAGAAGCGGCAGCAGGGCCGGCCGCCGTCGGCCGGAAGAAGTGAGAGGGAGGCGGAGGTGGTCGGAGCTCGGGGAAAAGGGAGGGGATGGGAAGGAGGGGGATGGCCGGATGGAGGCGGAGGGGAGGCGGAGCGACGGGAGAGGGGCAGGAGGCGGGCTGGGCTCGGGAGGAGGGAGCAGAGGAGAAGGGGAGGCGAAGGAGGGCGTGGCGAGAGGAGGAAGAAGGGGGCGCAGCGAGCGGGGAGGGATCGAGCGAGCGCTCTCACTCCCGTGCGTGCGGTTCGGTACTGTGAGGTGGAGGGACCGGAATGCAAAAAGAGGAAACGGCGGGGGGGTTAATGCGAGGGAGGGAAATAGATTTAGGGTTTCGGGTGGGGAGATGGCTGGGCTGCCGGTTGGGCCTAGCTGGGCCGAAAATGGGGCAGGCTGGCTGGCTCTTTCTCTTCCCCTTTTTTTTTCTTTTTTTTTTCAGAAACTGGTTAGGCACCAATAAAAATAGAGTTTATACACCAAACGAATTCCAGATTTTTTTATAAAATTGGACTGGATGTAATTTAATTTGATTGCAAGTTTTAAATCAATATTAATGCATTATGCCATGTTATGCAAAGAAGAGAGAAACAAGCAACCGGTTTTATTACGGAAAAGAAATCCCCCGGGCGTTACAATGCCCGCATTCCCCTTGATGTATTTCCACCAGAATCTCTTCTCCTTCTTCCGGTTCCACACAGCGCTGCAGCACGCCAGTGGCACTTCTCTTATGCAGCACTTCTCTGAAGATGGTGTAGCCCTTGGATCTTCTCTGAATTTGCCTTGCGGTGACCTCATCATCTGGGAGGGTGCCGTCCTTGAGAAATTATAATATGGGCATGGCCCAACTCGGCGTCTCCCGTGCGGGGAACGCTGGTTCGTCCAGTTCCATCGGAACAGCCACCACTGCGTCTCTTTCTGGGTTGGGGTTGACTCTCTGCAGCCCCGAACGGTTTGCAAGAACTTCTTCAAGGAATGCGACAGTCCCCGAGCTGAGAGGGGCAGTCCCCGAGTAAAGAGGAGCAGTCCCCGAGTAGGGAGGGGCAGTCCCCGGGTTGGAGGCGCCAGTCCCCGGGATGGAGACGGCAGTCCCCGGGTCTCCTTTTGCACCTTCCCAGTCAATCTCCATTGGAACTGCCTCTTCATCAGGCAGGGAAGGAACGAAGATGGACTCCGAGTTGGGGGATGGCTTGATGGATGGCTTTCTCAAATGCTCCAAGGCAATCCCAGCCGGGATGTACTGCCGAGATGACCCCAACTTGGACAGCTCATCAGCTGCGTCATTCTCTGCTCGGTGAATGTGTTGGAACTCGCAACCTTCAAAGAATCCTGTCATGGTTTGGACCAGGAAGCGGTATGACGCCATGTTGGCATCCAGAGCATCCCAAGTGCCAGAAACCTACTGCACGACTAGATCCGAGTCTCCATAGCATATGATGCGCTCCACACCAACTTCCTTTGCTACCTTCAAGCCATGTACCACGGCCTCGTACTCTGCGACATTGTTGGATGCCTTGAAGTGAATTTGCAGCACATACTTGAGTTGATCTCGCTTGGGTGACGTAAGCACCACGCCAGCACCAAGGCCCTCCTTCATCTTGGAGCCATCAAAGTGCATCTTCCAGTAGTTGGATACTGGAGTAGGAGGCTCATATTGCACCTCAGCCCAATCCACCAGAAATTCTGCCAGGATCTGAGACTTGATGGCTTCTCTTCTCGCATACGCGGGAGCGTACGCGGCCAGCTCGATCGCCCACTTGGCTACTCTGCCACTCGCTTCCTTGTTGCCCATGATATCCGAGATGGGAGCTGAGCTCACCACTGTGATGGGGTGTTCTTGGAAATAGTGCTTCAGTTTCTTGGCGCCCAGGTACACACCGTAAGTCATCTTCTGGTAGTGAGGGTAGTTCTGTTTGGAGCTGGACAGCACCTCACTGAGATAGTACACCGGCCGCTGCACACTTTTGCCTTCCTCTTCTCGCTCTACCACGATCACCACGCTTACCACTCGATTGGTGGCCGCAATGTATAGCAGCATTGGCTCCTTGGGTAGCAGACTAGCCAAGATGGGAGCGCTACCCAACATTGCTTTTAGCTCCTTGAATGCCACATCCGCTTGCGGTGTCCAGACAAACTTGTCGCTTTTCTTCATCAATTGATACAAAGGCAGGGCCTTTTCACCCATCCTGCCCAAGAAACGGCTCAGAGATGCCAAGCAACCAGTGAATTTCTGCACATCCTTCAGTGATCTCAGCAAAGACATGCTCTCAGTAGCTTTTATCTTTGAAGGATTGGCCTCAATGCCCCGACTGGATACCAAGAAGCCGAGTAGCTTGCCAGCCGGGACGCCAAATGTGCATTTACTCGGGTTCAGCTTCATCTTATACTTGCGCAAGTTAGCGAAAGTTTCCTCAAGGTCACTAAGCAGAGTATGTGTTTTATTCGTTTTGATGACAATGTCATCTACGTACACCTGCACATTTTTGCCGAGTTGGTCATGCAAGCATTTCTGCATGCATCTCTGATAGGTGGCACCCGCATTCCGCAACCCGAAACACATGACACGATAGCAATAAGCCCCGTACGGGGTAATGAAGGCAGTCTTTATTTGATCAGTAGGGTTGAGAGCTATCTGATGGAAACCAGAGTAGGCATCTATGAAAGACAACAGTTCACAACCTGCAGTGGAATCGATCACCTGATCGATGCGAGGTAGTGGAAAAGGATCCTTGGGGCATGCCTTGTTCAAGTCGGTGTAGTCGACGCACATGCGCCATGCGGTAGCGGCTTTGGGGTCCTCCTTCTTCTTCTTCTCAACCATGACCGGGTTGGCTAGCCAATCTGGATGTAGCGCCTCCATGATGAAATTGCTTATCAGCAACTTGGTGATCTGATCACCGATGGCCTTCCTTCTCTCATCTCCGAAGCGGCGCATAGCCTGCTTCACTGGTTTGGCGTCAGGACGCACATGTAGAGAGTGCTCAACCAACTCCCTCGGGACACCTGGTAGATCCTCATTGGACCAGGCGAAAACGTCCCGATTCTCACGGAGGAAGTGGATGAGCTCGCTTTCCTATTTCTCCCCCAACCCGGAGCCAATGATGGCAACGCGGTCGGGGAACTCAGGGTCAACCTGGATCTTCTTCGTCTCTTGGGACGCTTGGAACGCCGTCCCGTGCTGGGAACTCGGCATGCCAGGCGCACCAGCTTGCGCGGATTGCGCCATAGCCACCACCTCGTACATCTTTTTCTTCTCGGCAGCAATCACCATGGACTCCGCCAACTGAGAACCAGCAGAGGCACACTCCATAGACTTCTTGTAATCACTAGAGATGGTGATCACGCCATTGGGACCAGGGATCTTCATCTTCAGATATGAAGTGTGGGTAGAGGACATGAACTTGCTCAGAGCGGGCCTGCCGAGTAGGGCATGGTAGGGTCTCTGATGATCAACCACCTCGAACTGCAGGCTCTCTGTGCGGCAATTCTCCCTGGTGCCGAATAGCACGCCTATCCATACTCGGCCAATCGGATTGCAAGAGACTCTTGGCACAATGCCATAGAAAGTGGTCTTGCTGGGTAGCAGCATGTTCTCGGCCATACCTAGCTTCTCAAGCGTGTCTTTGTACACGATGTTGATGCTGCTGCCGTTGTCAATCAGTACCTTGATGAACCTCACGTTCTTCTCAGGACCCAAGAAGGTGGGATCCAGCACCAAGGCATAGCTACCCGGATTGGGCATCACCTTGGGATGATCCGCTCTGGACCATGTGATCTCTTGGTTGCACCAGTGCATGTAGTGAGGAACAACAGGGATTACAGCATTGACCTCCATGGCACTCCTGTGCTGAGACTTCTTGTCGACAGGCTCAGAGGTGAAGATCATGTAGCTCCCGTGATGCTCCTGATACCGGTTGCGGTCTCCGCCACCATTGTTGCCGTTGTTGTTGTTACCTTGGTTGTTGTTGTTGTTGCTGCCTCTGTTGTTGTTGCGGGTGTAGTAGTAGTAGTTGTTGTTGTTGTTGCGGTAGCCATCGTTGTTGAAGTGGCGGTTAGCTCCTAAAGCCACCTGGTTCACATTCTCTCTTCTCAGGAAAGCTGGAGGCCGAGCAGCGGGTGCGCGAGCAGGCTGCACAGCGGCATTTGCGGCTGGTAGAGGAGGAGGAGGGGGCAGGCCCTCATTCTTGATTTCTTCCCACCAACTGCACTGCCGAGTGGTGTGGTTGGCGGGTCTTGCGGGATGCCGAGTGTGGAAATTGCATGGGCCATCCTTCATGTCCTTGAAGACAAAGTTTGGTGTCGGACCCGAGTTGCCGCTACCCTGCTGGGAAGCGCTGTATGCCTTCTTGTTGCCCTGGCCCTGATTCTGGTTTTGCCCGTACTGGGCTCTAGCAGTTTTTGGCCTCTGGCTACTCCCAGCTCCGGTTGCCACAGCATTCACTTCCTCAGGATCGTACCGGGTATCAATCCGGTCACCTCTGCGCTTGTTGCGGAACTCATTGCGCATGCTGGTGTTGATGTTGTAGTTCCTTCTCGGCTCAGCAGCATCGAGAAGAGGCTGAGTTGGGTCGCCGAGTGCGTACTGATCCGCAATCCGGATGGTCTCAGCGAGAGTACTCGGCATCTCCCTCTGGAGCCTTTGCCACAACATGCTGCCATGTCTGCAACCCTGCGCAAACCAAGTGATGGCCTGGGCCTCATTCACACCCTCGCAGGTGTTCCTCAAAGTACTCCACCGAGTAAGATACTCTCAGTCTGTCTCCTCTTCCTGCTGTCTACAAGCGGATAGCTGTTGCGGCCTATTCGGCCTTCGATAGGTGCTGGTGAAGTTGCTGACAAATGCCTCTGCGAAGTCAAGCCAGCAGTTGATGCTGTGCTTGGGCAGGTTGTTGAGCCAAGTTCTTGCTGGTCCCTCGAGCATCTGCGGGATGTACCGCACGGCCCATCTCCGGTTGCCGCCTGCAATGTGCACGGCTGTGACATAGTCATTGAGCCAATCTTCCGGCTTGGTGCTGCCGTCATAGCACTTGGTCCCCCTAGCGAGCTGGAATTGCTTCACGGATGGCTCCGTCATGATGCGGGGGCCAAAGCATTCTGGGCCAGGCGGCCCCTTGCTCTCGAGTTGCGCCGATAAGCTGATTCGGTCCAACTTGTGCCTGGCATCACTGGGCTCCAGCACACGCTCACCCACGCGATCCAGGATGTCATAGCCCGCCAACCCCATAGTCGAGTAGCCATCATCATATCTGTCCACCTGCACGACTGCAGGCTGCTCCACCGGGTTGGCGGCTGGTGCAACTGCACGCGGCTGCTGCCTCTGTCGAGTAGGCTGAGCAACTGGATGCTGAGAAGGGCCTGGGCGCTCTCCATCTCGGGCCTGGCTGTGAGCTTTATGGGCTTGATAGCCTGCTCCTGCAGTGTTGTGTTTTTGACCGGAATGTCGCGCCACAGCGTGCTGTTTTGCGGCGACAGCTGGGTCGTACACCTGCATCTGCCTGTCTCTGCCGGAATGCCCACTCCGCTCCTTCTCGCGACTGGGATGCGGTGATGAGGCCTGATCGTTAGATCTAGCCGCATGCGAGTGCACCACCTGAGAAGCTCCAGCACCCGGGTTGGCTTTCCGGAACTCCTCGTTCTGCCTGGCAGCCTCTAGCACTAGCTCTTTGAGCCTCTCCTGCTGCCTAACGCGCGCGTCGCCAGCGAGATGCGGCAACTCAGCAGCTACAGCCTCAGCAGCTCTAAGGGTTTTGGCGGGGGTGCTGTATCTGGGTCTGGTGGTAGCGGTGTTTTGGCTAGCGGCTTGGCCAGCAGTTTCACCAACTGCTGCCATCTCGGTGCCTAGGTTGCGGCGCGTAGCGCCTGCCTTGGAAGGTCTCCTTACCACGGGCGTGAAGCCGTGAGCCCGGTTGTACTCGTTCTGGTCCAGGTTCAGCTCAAGCCTAACCTTATCCAGCTCCGCCTGCTCGGCGAGCAACTCCTGGCGCTGCCGATCGAGCTGCGCCCGCATGGTCATGAGCTCGAGCTCGGTGGGAGGCGGCATGCCCATCCGCACGGAGGACGCAGGTATCGTCGGAGTAGTGGAGGGAGGCAGGTTGCAGTCCTTCTCGTAGGGCTTGTGAGTCTTCCCGCCAGCACTCGGGCCAGCGAGATCCTCGATGACGCCCGCGGCAGCAGCCGCGCCCTTCCCGGCATCAGCAGCAGGACCGGTCATCATCACCTCCACGCTGTCCGCAGGGCGGCCAATCGGCCTCCCGCGTGCAGCGATGACAGCAGGGGGATCTCCCGCGACATGCACCTGCTCGGGGTACTCGCGGTCGATGATGGTGGCGACGTAGACGAGGTGCGAGCCGAAGGAGAGCACCGAGCCGTCCTCCGGCATGGCCCTGCCGCCGAAATCGCCGGCGTTGTCGGTGACGAAGTCGAAGGAGCCGAATCTGTGGACGAGGCCACAGACCACGCGCTCTCCGGTAGAAGAAATCGATCCCGTCCGAACGGAAACTCCAGCCCGCTCTGCTGGTTGCCCCACGGTGGGCGCCAACTGTCGTGGTGGTGTCACGGCAGATTCCATAGGATGGCTAAAGATGTGGGGACGATGGACACTGGAGGCGCTCGGGGAGGGATCACGCAGCGAGTAGCCACGTGGGTATGAATCTAGCACTGGCAGCTTCCAGAAGTCGACATAGTGTGCACACTGTACACTTCCAGCTTCCCGCTGGCAGCTTTGGCTTCCAAGTTTGTCTCCGTGTGGAAAGTCGTTGTGCAAAACCAAGAAGCTGATCTGTTATCACTGACACTGTCACGGGGTAGGCCCCCCTAACCTGCGACGCCCTGCTGACACCCTAGCGCGGATAAGCACGCGCTCTGCAGATGAACAGTGCCGCAGTACGGACCCAGGATACGCGGGATCCTGTGTCAGAACGGTTCCTTTGACTTCTGGCCTGAGTAGGAGACCGCCATCTCTACTCGGACCACTTCCTCTACTCGGAGGAGAATAACTTCCTTGATTCTTCCTCCTGGCCATCAGTGTGTACGGCCGAATAGCAGTCGACCGGGTAGCGAGTACCGGATAGCCAGCTACTCTGCCAGACGTCTCTTCTGATCTTGCCCTTAGCACTTGCCTTTACCCTACTCGGGGGTAACCCCCCGACAACCATTTTAGTTCATATCGGAAAGGAAAACATGAAGGAACTCCATATTGATGGACTTATGGAGTCATTTTGTTTTGAATAAATTGACGCTTGTGAGACCTCTTTCAAAAGATGACTAGAATTCCGTTCATAGGCCAAAGTAGATTGGACGACTAATTTAGTGGAGATTATACACATTGATGTATATAGTCTATTATGTGTAGTCATGTATGGTGGATTAATTTTTTCCTTCATAAAATTCCGTCGATGATTTGAGTAGATATATGAGAATACCTATTTAAAGAGAATGGAGTTTGACATTTTTTTTGAATTTGTTAAATTATGTTTTGTATGAAGTAAAAATCATTGTAACAAGATAATGAAGTATTTATGATTGGATCATAAAGGATAAAGTTTGAGTTACAAGTTTACCAATACATCTGAGGATTTCAGAATTGTTCTACAACTTATACTTCTCGAATACCCCACATTAGTTTGGGGTATTCAAGAAACAAAATCAAACCTTGTTGGACATGGTAAGATTAATAAAATTTCGATTATAATTTTGTAGTTTATACATTAAGGACAACCACTTTTACACTGAAAAGAGCACCATCATGATCCGTTGAAATTGACAACATATAAGATATGGTTTGGGTAGTGACCCGATAAGTTTTGGTATGCATAGCATGTGTAAAATGTTTACAACCAAAATGAGATAAGTATATGTTTATAAGGTTATCCTAAAGAATACATAGGGTATTTCTCCTATCACCGAACCAAAAGACAAATATTGTTTGTCAGAAAGGGTTGATTTCTCGAGAAAGTAGTTCTTGCGAAACAAGTGAGTGGGAGGACAGTACAAATCAACGATATTAGAGAATCTTTGTTATCATGTAAAGAGTAGCGCAGCAGTGGAAGTTGTTCCGGGGTTTGCTATTTTGACAAAGTGGAAGACACTACATGTGTTGTAGATACTTCGAATGAGTTTGTGAACTGAACCACAAAAGTCCTAAAACGATGTGCTTAGACCAACTTCTGGTTTAAGAGTAAACTGTTGTTTTGACAACAAAGGACCTAGACCTTATAAAGGAAGCAAATGATGGGCCCTGACTTCGTAAAATTGCCTATGAGTCATTGTATCCACGATATTATCCCTGTATGAATATCTAGTATGTGACTTGGTAGTTCTTTCGAAAGGCATGATGTCTAACGATAGCAAAAGGGTCTATATAGCAACAAAGACATGGATATTTACATCCTTTGAAAGTTGTACTTGTCGAAAAGATGTTTTCGACGAAGTTCAAAGGGTTGACTACTGCAAGATTTTGATCTTCCGTAGTGATGATTTTGTCTTTGCGGATAGTTCTAACAAAAGCTACATATTATGATATGGCAGTTGAATAACAAAAATCAACTTTCCTTTCAAGGAAGTTTGATCAAGGATGTGTAATTGACACAGTCTGCGAGTTTAACAGGTTGCGAGAAAGGTATGAACACTTCTACAGTTGAAGTGAGCATAACGAAATTGGAATCATTACCTTAATGAAGTTATCAAAAGAGTTTGATTCCATCATGAACGATAAAGATGCTTGTAAAGTTACAAGAAATTAAGTGGACGCGTATGACATATTTCCAATACTTTATGTAGATGACATATGGTTGATTGGAAAATATGTATTTTAAATTAACACGGTTAATATTTCATATTTATGAAAGGCTTAGAAGATATTGGGCATCGATATCTTTTTGAGATGGATTGAAGCGCCTGATATGATTGAAGCCAAATTACATAGATGAAATATTGAAGTAAGTCAGTATCTAAATGACAAGGAGTTCTTGTCACATGGAAAATAATTGAGAAAGATTCAAGTGTTTTGACACATGATGAGCATCATTGAAATTGAGATTTCTAAGTCATGTTTCCATGCTATGTACACAACCAGATGAGTCCTATGCTATAAAATCCTATAGCAGGATAATTAATATAATGATTAGACAACAGGGCGAGAGGTCCTTGTGTCATTTTAGAAATGATAAGGATATGTTTTCCTATGTAGTAATGACAAAATGTTAGTTGTAATATGTTACACTCATAGTCTTGTCATATATTCAAATAATTTTATCTCAATTACAATATGTAATGAAGGGTAGCACAATAGGCTGGATTTGAAAGAGTTTCAAAATTGAAGTATTGTGACGGATACTACAACAAAGGCTGAGTATATCATTGTGTTGACAACAGATAATAAGCGTATTTTGTGTCAAGGAGTTCTTTATTGAACTTGGTGAATTTCCAAGAATGCTGACACTATGAAGCTGCATTTTCACAATGTTAGTAACATTGGTTTAAGCTGCGCAATTAAGGTCTCACCGGAACTTGGTGAATTTACAAGAATGCTGACACTATGAAGCTACATTTTCACAATGTTAGTGACATTGGTTTAAGCTGAGGAATTAAGGTTTCACCGATTGACCAAATATATACAAAGCCATCTCATTAGATAATGAGTGATGCGTGTAGACGCAAAGAACATGAAAATACAATAGGACCTGAACAGTTCAGATCTTTTTAATGATGTTTACCACACGCGAATCATGGTAATAACACTGGAACGCCATATGTGTTAAGTGCTTACAGACTAGATTATTGACTCTAGTGCAAGTGGGAGACTAAAGGGAATATGCCCGAGAGGCAATAATAAAATGGTTATTATGTTATTCCTTGTTTATGATAAATGTTTATTTCTCATGCTAGAATTGTATTAACCAGAAACGTTGGTACATTTGTGTTTAATAAACAAACAATGGTTCCTAGTAAAGCCTCTCTTTTAACTAGCTCGTTGATTAATAGATGATCAAGGTTTCCTCATCATGAACATTGGATGTTGTTAATAACGGGGTCATGTCATTAGAAGAATGATGTGATGAACATAGACCCAATATCAAGATAACAATACGATCAAGTCATTTAGTTTATATTGTTATATCTTGCGTATGAAGTAACTTATTCCTTAGACCATGAGATCATGCAAATCACTGGTACCGGAAGGGTGCTTTGATGTCATCAAACGTCACACCGTAACAGGGTGACTATAAAGGTGTCGTTAGGTATTCGGAAAGTATTAGTTCAGGATCATGGATCAAGAGTGGGATCAAGAGTTGAGATATACTCTAGGCCCTCTCGGTGATATCACATCGACACCTCTTGCAAGCACGTGATATGATCACAAGGATGTTATATCATGGGAACGAGAAAAGAGTACTTGTCGGTAACGAGATTGAACAAGGTATGGTTGATACCAATGATCGAATCTCGGACAAGTAAAATATCGTGAGACAAATGGAATTAGTCACGACGTTGATGGTTCACACGATCACGAGAGTCATCGTTGAATATATAGGAGTCATCCCGGATCTCTAGATCCCATTGTTGATTATTGATCGGAGAGGAGTCTCGATAATGTATATCTTATTAGCGAACCGTAGGGTGACACACTTAAGGTCCGATGACGCGTTTGAGAGGATACGGAATATCGAAGAATGTTTTGGGCAGCACCAAAATTGTTTCGGGGAAAATTGAAATAGTTCAAGGGGTTTTTCATCGAATGGTTGTTAATAGAATTAACAAATGATTCTAGGTGCTATATGCAAAAGTTTGTTAATAGAATTAACAAATGCCGAAATAAAGAAAAAAAATGTTTTATGTATTTATTAAAGAAAAAGTCTTGGATTTTCTAAGTGGAGTTTTAAGGGAAAATGAGTGGGTGTGAGTGGAGTGTCCACTCACATGATGAGGGAAGAGGTGGGGGAACACCCATGGGCTGGCCGCACCCCCCTTGGGCTGCCTCCCCCCTCTCCTATAAATAGAGGGCATGAGCTCCCTCTCTCTCACACACTTGCCCACCTAACTTCCTCTCTACCGGCTTCTCCATTCCATGGTCTCCGGCTTGGCGAAGCCCTGACCTTGGGATTCTTCACCACCACCACGTCGTTGTGCTGCTGGAGTTCCGAGGGATCCTCTACTTCCGCCTCCCCGCTGGATCGAGGGAATGGAGGTCGCCATCAACCGTACGTGTGACCGATCACGGAGGCACCGCCGGATTGCGGTGCACATCTTCTCGCTGTCTGGATCGGTGTGAGTACAACTACGCCAAGAACGAGATTTGATCTCGTAACGCTTTGTGTTTTCGAGGGTATTTTCTTCTTAAGACTCTCTCTATGCCCGTTGCTTTCATCTCCTAGATTAGATCTTGGCCTTTCGGGTGTCTCTCGCGTAGGAACTTTTTTTGTTTTCTATGCAACGACCCCTTCAAATCCGCACTCTTGTGGGCTAGAGAGATAACAATGAACTTGCTAAGCACACCGATGGAGTTGAGAGACTTGTAGTCCGATCTTGTTCGGATGTTGGTTGCTAAGTTCTTCTTGAAAGGAGTGATGGTTTCGACAAACTTTATTTTTATCCATTCATGAATAATCTCATCTTTTACAAAATCCCTCAATTCATTGGCAAGGGTCATGATTTTTCTATATAGATCTTCGGGAGTATCATCTTGAAGCATGAACGACTTTGTTAATGGCAACATATTACTTTGAGGATTAAATGTTCTTGTTGCTTCAGAACAAAGTGTTGAGACTATCCCAATCCTCCTTAGCGGTGGTACATCCATGTATGTGAGTGAAGTGCTCTCATGGGGAATTTTGGATGATGTTAAGAGCACTCTTGTTGAGTTGAGACTCAATGCCTTCACTTGGGGTCAAATTGTTTAAATCATGAGGGTGAAATCCATGAGAAATACTTCTCCATAATGAGGTGCGTGATCCAGAAATATGAGACTCCGCATTGATCTTACAATTAGAAAATTCATTAGTGTTAAGCATGGGAGGTGATCCAAAATTATGAATGTGTGGCATGGAGACAACATGATGAATTGAGTCCTAATTGAATTGTGGTGGTACTTTTGAATTAGACCCCGAGCCATTAGCCTTGGTAGAATTGGAGTCTGAGTTACCTTTCACGCCACTCGGCAAAGCCACGACTTGCACTTTGGCTCAACGAATGTGTTTCCTCTACGATGTTCGAGTCATCATGGATTTCCTTGGTTTCTCCAACAACGGGAGCGGCGGAGGAAGGTAAAGTTTATCCGTAGGATTACCCATCAGGATCGGAGCAACTCCTTCATCTCGGGGAAGTATAACTTGAAGCCACAGGTAACATTGGCAAGTTCGGTTTGGATGGATCCAACCGTTAACTCAACGTTACCTATAGATTCGGCCAAGACCTTCAAAGAGGGAGGAGGATCCGAGATGATCATAATCTCTTAGGAGGTTAATCCTTAGATAAGGGACGAGACTCTGATACCAATTGAAAGTACAAGTATGGTCGCTAGAGGGGGCAGTGAATAGGTGACTACCAATTTTTCGTTTGTTTCTTTTATATTTGGATAAACAAGATAAATCACAAGGTTGACTATATGTGCAACTAGATGAACAACCTATGTGATATGATAGAAAGTACATGTTCCTGGTATGCCCTACAAACAATAATATTTAGTTATTATCCTGTATCTAAGTTCAGAATTAAATTTATATCATCATTCTACAACCGCTATAGCACTTGAAAACTGAGTTTTCAAAGGAAAATCTTTTTGCTGGTGTGAATACATAAAAAAACAAGAGTTCCTAATCGTTTCTCTAATATTAGCTTATGTTTTGTGAGATGATCACATTTTTCTAATCATGGACTTGATTGAAAGTATAGTAAAACATAAGAGTTTATTGTTAGGGTAACAATAGTACTCAACCGAACCAAGTATATATTTTCCAATCATGCTAGTTATTGAAAATGTAGGGATCACACACTTAAGGTGTCAAAGTCTGTTGTTTACATTGGTTGGTCCGGAGGAGAGTAGGGTATCATTCGGGTGATTCTGACGTGATATAATTAATATTCAAGAGAGATTACGAAAGACATGCAATGTCCCGGGATGTTAGAAATATGTTTCTAACATCAACAAGTAATGGTCGATGTCGTTACGATATCACATAAACAAGTCCGGTGTCAATCGGAGCTGTTTCGAAACAAATACTGTAAGGTCCGCCCCAGAACCACTGTTCAAGGACACCTTCTATATGCATACATTCACGATCTCAGATCACATCAGTCATGAACAACATATCACGTTGGTACACAGATACAATATCCAATTACACGGTTGCATAAACACTAAAAGGACATGGTCACATGACCAAGCCTAACACAACTACCATGCAGGGCAAACACACAACACACACAGCGGAAGACTAAACACACACAAAACGTAGTAGAGCCCAAGTCACGCCTTAACCTACAGGCTGTTGACCGGGAGACAATCCTAGTTCGCAAAGCCATCAGCTCCGTACTCCTCTTCGTAGATCCTTTTCTGACACTCCCTCTCGATGTCTGGCAAGTTAATACCAGGGAGGAAACCAATATGAGTACATTGGAATGTACTCAGCAAGACATTCATCATGTAACTTACCAAATGTAAGTATGCTTATATGGTGGAATAGGTAGGATATAAATAGAGTTCACTATCAGTGATATATGTAAGACATATCATAGTTGATTTTTAAAATCTCTGTATCTTCGTTGAAGAAGATACTTCAAAAGAAAATAATATAGTTTTCTTTCTCTTGTAGATATCATATGTACAAGAGGTTTTGGTGAAAATTTGTTAAAAGAAAGTTTTCTCTTTGCAAAACTTCTTGGAATCAACTTCCAGATTTTTGCTTAGAGAAGAAAGATTTTCTTTGCAAAACTTTTTGTAAAACAACTTGTGGCTTTTCATCATCGTACCTCCACGGTACACGATTTCCTCCTTTCCGAACTTCACAAGTCCAACTCCTTTTTGAAAACTCCTTTTTGAAAACTTGACACAAAGCTAGCTATATGGCCATTCAACTGTCCATATCCGAGGACGCGGCTACTACGAAATAGTTGTACTCTGCAGAGGTGTACACATCCACCAGATCCAGTACATCCGCCGTGAACAACCACGGACTGTAACAACAGTATGTAAACATCAGATAACTGATCCTAACCATCCACTATACTCAAGCTAGAATGTGTCTATCTCTTCAGTTGAGTATAATCTCCCCGGCACCAGGTCGCACCCTGCCTAGACAGCAGACTCAACCGCTGCGACCGGAGGTGAAATTAATCCCAATCTTCTTATGTCCCGTATATACCACCTAGCGACAATCGGTTCGAGGGCTCGACGACCCTTATAGCAATTTGAGATAGAACACACACTAACAAGAACAAACTTCCAGTTAGGCCCTGTGCCCATGTTGGGGTAAAGTGGCAGTACGGTAAAGGTTGTCCGGCGAAGACTAGGTTATGTGTCATTTTTGAAAACACCATTTTCCCAAAAATGACCACTTCCACATTCCTCCTGTGAGTAAGGCTCTGGCTTTCCACCGGGTTTTCCATAAAGCCTTTGTTTTGCAAAAACCCATTTTTAGGGTGTCCACTTAGGGACTAGCATCTGTGATGGTAATAAATACCATATGGTGGCTATGGGCTTGGTAACACCAAGTATCAACTACTAGCGTAGTAATAGTATATATAATAGCAGTAGTAGTAATCACTCAAAAATAGTTTTTGGAAATCAAAGTTTTTGTAAAACTTTTCAGAAGTAAAACATGCATGACAGATAACGATAAGTGTATTACGCATTAGGATGGCTTGCCTTAAATCTCTTAATGTCCCTGGCCTTGAAGTAACTTGAAATTGACGCACAGCTCCACAAATGTTGCTTCTTCTTCTTCGTTTTCTAGCGTCGTAAAAGAATAAAAGACACACTCTCAGGTCTAAAGGGCAAGCAACTAAACTAAATAACACATACATCAAGCAAACGTATACTCACGCAATCACTCAAAACGTCATCGCGAAAACTATCTCACATAACTCTCACGGTCCAAAACTATCGTCAGACAACTAGGTATGGTTTAGAAAACCATATCCCACATCTTGCACACCATATATGGAGTGGGTGTACCACTCTCTTAATAAGGTATACAAGAAGCTAAAAGTATAGCTTGTGGGCGCAAAAGGTTAGGTTACTAAGATAAAAACACAAAGTTGAAGTAATACCCATGGAAGTGGGTATTAGCAACACACAAGCAATTTTCACCTATTATGTTCATGTTTAAGTTGTATGCTTAGTTCACAAGATACTCCTAAGAACAGCAACTAACACAAGTAACACTCATGCTAAGGTAAACACTCAGACAATTTCCAAACAGCAAACAAACACACTACAAATGAATCGACTATTTGTTTACTACATTAATGTTTACTTGAAGTTATGGAATCCATCAATTATGAAAATTTTCCAAACAACCAGTAGCTAAAAACCAATGAATCAATTCATAAAAATAATCCAAAACACAATCATTAGTCAAGAAAACACTCCTATCAAAACTCACAAATTAAAAGAGCAATAATACTAGAGCAAAGCCCTAATTTCTAGTGGTGATACTAGTTCAACACTAGAGATGCAAATAATGCTACCATGATGCTTAACTCTAAACAAGCAAGTCATGAACATGAATGCACCTAATAACAGTACACAAATCTTACACATGCTAGTAAGCACAAACATCAAAATAATTCCATCAAACAACCATTTAGCATGCATAAACCAATTCTAGCAATTTCTGTGTTTCCTAATTAATTACTAGCAAGCAAACAAGGTATAATCTACACAACCAGTAGCTATGCACTCAATGAAAACTTATCTAAACCTTTTCAAAAATCCAAACACTCAATTTGAAATTATTTACAAACAACCTATCAATCACAAGGAATTATTTTATCTGCAAACAATTTAATTTAGCACTCAATAGTGAAACATTTCTTAACATGATACCCCTAAGGAATATTATGCTAACAAATGAATCACACCTACACATACTAGTATTCACATAGAAGAAATAAACCTTTCACTTGCATAAGTGAAACAAACAACCTAGTTTTCCATGGTGGAAAAATATCCTATCAAACACATAATAAAACATGTTATTTTTACACACATGTATGGTTAGGGATTTTCATCCTCAACCAAAATGCAATGGAACCAGTGGGTTATGGGCCCACTAATACCAAGACAAAAGAGGTACTAAGCCTCTGGTTACTCATCACAAAAATTAGTATACAAGATAAATAACACAAGGCTATTGATTCTAGTGAAAACAAGTCTAGTGCACATGAATAACAAATCGTACACATGCTTTACTATAAAATGACATGCAAGCTAACAGAGACAATAACACCAAAATAACAGTACCAAAATGATACTGGACTCAAAGGAAACATAGCACAAAATTTACTAAAACAAGCACACAAAGATCTAGCTCACACAAAAATTCCAAAAAAGAAAACTAGAAAGTAACAAATGCTAGTTCCATTTTTATTTGGGTTTCCAATCATGCACACACTTTCTAAGGTAGATGTACTGCAAGAAAAAAACTTAACAACAAGTCTAACAACTCTATACAAGCTAGGAAACAAGATTAAATCAACCACACAATTCATTTCAACCAAAAACACACTTGAAAACAAAACAAAAAAGCTGTTGTTTCCTAGATCTCCTCAACAAAATTAATCTAGAGCTCCAAAAATTAATATAATCTAGGACTTCATAGATCTAGTCAATGTCAAACTCATCCAGTTGGATTTACTTCAAAAATCATTTTTGAACTCATTCTAAAAATCACAGAAGAGGCTACTGGTCTTTTACCAAAATGGATGGAATTTCCATTTGGTAGCTCACCTTGATGTGAGGCCAAGTGCTTTGCATAGGTCTATTCAAGGGCTATCCAAAAAAAAATTAGTTTGTTCAATTTAGTTATATATTTTAAAAGTTATGTTCAAAACATTCTCACATACACTCTGTGCCAAAACAGTCCTTGTGGTCAAAAGAACAGTCCAAACTTAGATCTACCATTTTTATGTGGTTAAGAATTCATATGGTTAGCTCCATGATTTTTAGCAGATTTTAGTTTGCAGGTTTTATATTTTTCATACGTCCAAAGTAATTGTACAACTTTCTGTCAAAACTTTAAAAGGAAAAACACCGGGCAGCACAGGCTGGGCTTGAGCGGGCGCGGCCCAGTTAACGGGCAACGCAGCCCAGCGCAGCGCAACGCACGCGCGCGACGCGGGAACAGATCGCGTTCAAACGCGGCCGTGGATCTAGGATCCAACAGCGCGCGGTCATCTCCTACCTCACACCTCTCCTCTCTCTCTCCCGCGTACGGCCGGCAGCGAAACTGGCACGGTGGCTCCCTAGAGGGCTCGGGGAGGGGCTGCGCAAGCTCGGGGAATATACAGGGGTCGAGGGCGTCGAGGGGCGCGGTCGATGGCGACGGGCGCGGCTCCAAGCGGCGGAACGCGGCCAGTGCTCGTGGCGGCGCTCACGGACGGCGGCGACGATCCTGCAAACGGGGGACCACGGGGGAGTATCAGGGGTGGTCAAGGGGATGTGGGGGTTCAATCTAGGGCAGAGGAGGGAGTGGGGAAGGCACGGGGAAGGGAGGGGAAACCTCGAGCTCCCGGCGGTGACTGTCGGGCTCACCGGCACGGGCACGCTCTCGAGGGGCTAGGCACAGTTCCTTTTCGACTTGGGGAGGTAGAGGGAGAGTGAGGGAGGGCAGAGGCGCAAGGGCTTGGCCCTAGATACTTGTACTCGGGTTCAGGGGCAAAAATGGCCACGGGTGCATGCCAATGGGTGGCATGAGCTAGCCAGGGGGTCCTTTTGGTCACTCCACTCCTTTCTCTGGTTGTCCTAGTCATATAACACATGGGTGCAGGTCAGGGCTGGCCTTTGGAGGCAAGGGAGGGCAAGGGCAAGTTAAGTGGTCAAAGGCATAGGCATGCCCATACCTGGCACATCACCCTCTTCTCTCTGTTTTCCTTCATGCACAAGGCTTCTAGAAGCTCACCAAAGTATCCTGGCTCGAGTCCATATGTTGGTCAACAAGCTAGACCACGCTATATCTCACAATGTGCAAAGAAACATCAAGAAAACAATTGTGCAAAAGTGTATCTCACACTGTTCACTGAAAATTCAGTTTAGGACTTAGAAAATTTCTAAGTGTTGGAAACAGATGAAAAGTTAAAAAAGTTGAGTTTGTTTTCAAGGTTCAAATTATTCCCAAAATTTGTTATCAAAGTATGGACTTGTTAAACATGTTATAAAATTTCAGAAACATCTTTTGAATTTTTTTTTGAAATAGTTTAAGGCCATGAAAACAATGTGGAAAAAGGTATACTTTCTGTTTTTATCTGTTTTTCAAAAATGCCTTTTTCTGCCTTAATTTTATACCACAAGAACAACAAGAAAAAGATAATTTTTATTAATCCAAAAATAAAAATAAGCTTATGGATTTGTAGTACATATATCAAGGAACAAATAAAAGTCAAGAAAACATAAAATAACCATTTATTGCCTAGTGAAAACAAAGGTAGAAAACAGGTACTTGGCTTTATTTTCAGGAAATGTTTTCCATAGAAATCCCTAAAGAAAACTTTCATAAATCATTTTGAAAACTTGTTTTCTTGGATCAAACAAAGTTAAAAGTTTGTTTTAAGATGCAAACAAGAATGATCCAAGTCTTGGAATAAAAATCCTCTCAAGTAATAATAGGAAAACATCAGAGAAAAATTATTAGGAAAATAATGGAAACCTTTTCAGAAACATTTGGTATTAGTTTTATAAAGAAACAAAACTTGTGTTGCAAATATGATTAAGATCATAAACACATGTTAGTTCAAACAATCATGTTGTTAAAAAAAATTGGCCCTAATTTTTGTCTTCTTGAGCACAGTCCAAGAATCCAAAAATGGGGTGTGACAAATACTATGAGATAAATATTTGCAAGCTTTATGGAGAAAGTGTAGAGGGGAATGAGATGTCCAGTGTCGGGGGGTTACCCCCGAGTAGGGGTAAGACCTGTGCTAAAGGCAAGGTCAAAGGGGCTGTTTGACTAAGTAGCTGGCTACCCGGTACTTGCTACCCGGTAGGCTGCTATCCGGTCGTACCCACCAATGGCCAGAAGGAAGAATCAAGGAAGTTACATACCTCCGAGTAGAGGAGTTGGTCCGAGTAGAGGGAGTGGCTTCCTACTCGGGCCAGAAGTCAATGGAGCCGTTCTGACAAAGGATCCCACGAATCCTACATCCGTACGGCGTGCGGTTCAACTTACGGAGCGCGTGATTATCCGCGCTCCGGCGTGGCTACAGTGCGGTAGGCACCTGTCTAGTCCTGTCACTAACAGAGGGGACAGGACAGGGCTAGGGGCCTACCCTATCTCGCTGACAAGGGTGGACAGGTCCCATCTCCGAACGGCGCGACGACTTACGGTGCACGCGTCAGCGGGAACCTGGAGGCGTGCGCGGTTCTGCAGTGCTCCTGTCCCATCAAGCTGTACCTTTTAGTCTTATTCTATCCGGCTGGGCACCAGTATATAAGGTGCCCTGCCCCCTCCTGTGAGAGGTTCCCACACTCGATATACTTTCTAGAGGCAACACTTAGAGAGAACTTGAGAAAAGAGTGGCTACTTGGCTGGAGGCCTGATTTGTACTGTGGCTACTCGGTAAACACCCATATAAAGAGAGAGGCAGGAGTAGGGGTGTTACCTGCACACGAGGGCCCTGAACCTGGGTAAGATCTTGTTGTTTGCAGTGTTTGTGACTTACCACACGCGACTACTCGCCGTGTGATCCCTCCCCGAGCACCTCCAGCGTCCATCGGCCCCAACTTTAGCCATCCCATGGCATCTGCCGTGATACCACCACGACAGTTGGCGCCCACCGTGGGGCAGACAGAGGCGCTGGCTGGAGTCCATGTTCGGACGGGACTCGTTTCTGCTACTGGGGAGCGCGTGGTCTGTGGCCTTGTCCACAGATTCGGCCCCTTCGACTTCATCACCGACAAAGCCGGAGATTTCGGCGGGAGGCCCATGCCGGCAGGCGGCTCGGTGCTCTCCTTCGGCTCGCACCTCGTCTACGTCGCCACCGCCGTCGTCCGCGAGTTCCCAGAGGAGGTGCTGGTCGCGGAGGATCCTCCTGCTGTGCTCGCTGCCCGCGGAAGGCCGATGGGCTGCTCCGCGGACAGCGTGGCGGTGATGATGACCGGCCTGGCTACCGATGCCGGGAAGGGCGCGGCTGCTGCCGCGGAGGTCATCGAGGATCTTGCTGGCCCGAGTGCTAGCCAGAGGGTCCACAAGCCCTACGAGAAGGACTCCAACATCCCTCTCTCCACTACACCGACGATACCGGCATCCGCTGTGCGGATGGGCATGCCGCCTCCCACCGAGCTTGAGCTCTTGACCATGAGGGCGCAGCTCGACCGGTAGCGTCAGGAGCTGCTCGCTGAGCACCTGGAGCTTGAGAAGGTTAGGATCGAGCTTAGCCTAGACCAGAACGAGTACAACAAGGCCCATGGCTTCACTCCTGTTGTTAGGAAGTCTAGCAAGTTAGCCGCAACGAGTCGCAACTTAGGCGCCGAGATGGCGACGGTTGGTGAGGCTCCTAGCTAGTCTGCCACCGCAAACACCGCTACCAGGCCCAGATACAGCACCCCCGCCAAAACACTTAGAGCTGTAGAGGTCGTGGCTGCTGAGTTGCCAAACCTTGCCGGCGACGCGCGCTAGGCAGCAGGAAAGGCTCAATGAGTTAGTGCTAGAAGCTGCTAGGCAGAATGAGGAGTTACGGAAAGCCAATCCGGGTGCTGGCGCTTCTCAGGTCGTGCACTCGCATGCGGTCAGATCTACGGATCAGGCCTCATCGCCGCATCCCAGCCGTGAGAGGGACCAGAGTGTGCGCTCTGGGAAGAGCAGACAGATGCAGGTGTACGACCTGACTCTCGCCGCGAAACAGCGCGCTTGCCGCGAGAGTCCGGTCAGAAACACACTACTGCAGGAGCAGGCTATCAAGCCCATAAAGCTCACAGCAAGGGGCAAGACGGAGACAACGCGGGGCCTTCTCGGCGTCCTGCTGCTCAGCCTACTCGGCAGAGGACGCAGCAGCCAGCTGCAGCACAGCCGCGTGCGGCTGCGCCAGCAGCCAACCCTGTGGTGCAACCCGATGTTGTGCAGGAGAACATGTATGATGATGGCTACTCGGCGATGGGGCTAGCCGGCTATGCTGACCCAAGGAATGTTGCTGACCGTCTAGGTGACCGCATGTTGGAGCCCAGTGATGCAAGGTTCAAGCTGGACCGGATCAATCTATCGGCGCAACTCGAGAACAAGGGGCCGCCTGGCCCAGAGTGCTTTGGCCCTCATATCATGAACGAGCCGTCCGTGAACCACTTCCAGCTAGCCAGAGGGACCAAGTGTTACAATGGCAGCACCAAGCCAGAGGATTGGTTGAGTGACTATGTCACAGCCGTGCATATTGCAGGCGGCAACCGGAGATGGGCTGTGCGGTATGTTCCGCAGATGCTAGAGGGTCCAGCTCGGACGTGGCTCAACAACCTGCCCAAGGAAAATATCAATTGCTGGCTGGACTTCTCGGAGGCCTTCATCAGCAACTTCACCAGCACATACAAGAGGCAGAATAGGCCGCAGCAGTTTTCCGTCTGCAAGCAGCGGGAAGACGAGACCGACCGTGAGTATCTTACTCGGTGGAGCACCTTGAGGAACACATGTGAAGGTGTGAATGAGGCCCAGGCCATTACTTGGTTTGCGTAGGGCTGCAGGCATGGCAGCATGTTATGGCAGAATCTGCAGCGTGAGATGCTGAGTACTCTCGCTGAGACCATCAAGATCGCGGACATGTATGCACTCGACGACCCAACTCAGCCTCTGATGGACTCCCCCGAGCCGAGAAGGAACTACAACAGCAACAAGCGCAATGATTTCCGCAACAAGCGCAGAGGTGACCGGATTGATACTCGGTATGATCCCGAGGAGGTGAATGCTGTGACTACGGCTGCTGGGAGTAGACAAAGGCAAAAAACTGCTGGAGCCCAGTACGGGCAAAACCAGAATTAGGGCCAAGGCATCAAGAAGCCGTACAATGCTCCCCAGCAGGGTAGCGGCAACTCGGATCCTGCTCCGAACTTTGTGTTTGGGAGCATGAGGGATGGGCCATGCAACTTCCACACTCGGCATCCGGCCAGGCCAGCCAACCACACTACTCGGCAGTGCAGCTGGTGGGAACAGATCAAGAACGAGGGCTTGCCCCCTCCTCCTCCTCTGCCAGCTGCGAATGCCAATGTGCAGCCAGCTCGTGCACCTGCTCCCCGGCCTGCAGCTTTCCCGAGAAGAGAGAACGTGAACCAGGTGGCTTTAGGAGCCAACCGCAACTTCAACAACGACCGCTACCGCAACTACAACAACAATGACCGCAACCGCAACTTCTACACCCGCAACAACAACAGGAACAACAACAACAACAACAACAACAACAACAACAACCACAACCAAGGCAACAACAACAATGGCGGTGGAGACCGCAACCAGTACCAGGAACACCACGAGAGCTACATGATCTTCACCTCCGAGCCCGTCGACAAGCAGTCTCTGCACAGGCGCGCGATGGAGGTCAATGCTATGATTCCTGATGTGCCCCACTACCTGCACTGGTGCAACCAAGAGATCACATGGTCCAGAGTTGATCATCCTAGGGTGATGCCCAACCCGGGTAGCTATGCTTTGGTGGTGGATCCCACCTTCTTGGGCGCTCAGAAGAATGTCAGTATCAGCAAGGTCCTGATTGACAACGGCAGCAACATCAACATTGTGTACAGAGACACACTCGAGAAGCTCGGGATGGTCGTGAACATGTTGCTACCCAGCAGGACCACATTCCATGGCATTGTGCCGGGAGTGTCTTGCTCTCCAATCGGCCGCGTCTGGATAGACGTCCTAATCGGCACTAGGGAGAACTGCCGCACTGAGAGCTTGGCCTTCGAGGTGGTTGATCACCATAGCCCATACCATGCCCTACTCGGTAGGCCTGCTCTCAGCAAGTTCATGGCTTCAACCCATGCTGCATACTTGAAGTTGAAGATCCCTGGTCCCAATGGAGTGATCACCATCTCGGGTGATTACAAGAGGTCTATGGAGTGTGCCTCTGCTGGTTTCCAGCTGGCGGAATCCATGGTCATTGCTGCCGAGAAGAAGAAGATGTACGAGGTGGTGGCTATGGCGCAAGCCGCGCAAGGTGGTGCGCCTGGCATGCCGAGTTCCCAGTACGGGACTGCGTTCCAGGCGTCCCAGGAGACAAAGAAGGTCCAGGTTGATCCTGAGTTCCCAGACCGTGTTGCCATCATTGGCGCCGGGTTGGGAGAGAAATAGGAAAGCGAGCTCATCCACTTCCTTCGTGAGAATCGGGACGTGTTTGCCTGATCCAATGAGGATTTGCCAGGCGTCCTGAGGGAGTTGGTTGAGCACTCGCTACATGTGCGGCATGATGCCAAGCCAGTGAAGCAGGCAATGCGCCGCTTTGGTGATGAGAGGAGGAAAGCTATCGGTGATCAGATCACCAAGTTGCTGATAAGCAACTTTATCATGGAGGTTTTGCATCCGGACTGGCTAGCCAACCCGGTTATGGTTGAGAAGAAGGAGGACCCCAAGGCGGATACCGCATGGCGTATGTGCGTGGACTACATCGACCTGAACAAGGCCTGCCCCAAGGATCCCTTTCCGCTACCCCGCATAGATCAGGTGATCGATTCCACTGCTGGTTGTGAGCTTTTGTCTTTCATAGATGCCTACTCTGGTTTTCATCAGATAGCTCTCAACCCTGATGATCAAATAAAGACTGCCTTTATTACCCCGTACGGGGCTTATTGCTATCGTGTCATGTGCTTTGGGTTGCGGAATGCTGGGGCTACCTATCAGAGATGCATGCAGAAATGCTTGCATGATCAAATTGGAAAAAATGTGCAGGTGTACATAGATGACATTGTCATCAAATAAAACACATACTCTTCTTAGTGACATTGAGGAAACATTTGCCAACTTGTGAAGTACAAGATGAAGTTGAATCCAACTAAATGCACCTTTGGCGTCCCGGCTGGCATTGAGGCCAATGCTTCAAAGATAAAAGCTATAGAGAGCATGTCTTTGCCGAGATCCCTGAAGGATGTGCAAAAATTCACTGGTTGCTTGGCTTCTCTGAGCCGCTTCCTGGGCAGAATGGGCGAGAAGGCCTTGCCTCCGTATCAGTTGATGAAGAAGAGCGACAAGTTCGTCTGGACACCGCAAGCTGATGTAGCATTCAAGGAATTGAAAGCCATGCTGGGTAGCGCTCCCATCTTCGCTACTCCGCTACCCAAAGAGCCAATGCTGATGTACATTGCTGCAACTAACCGAGTGGTCAGTGTTGTGATTGTGGTGGAGAGAGAAGAGGAAGGCAAGACTGTGCAGCGGCCAGTATACTATCTTAGTGAGGTGCTGTCCAGCTCCAAGCAGAACTACCCGCATTACCAGAAGATGACTTACGGCGTGTACCTGGGCGCCAAGAAGCTGAAGCACTATTTCCAAGAGCATCCCATCACTGTGGTGAGTTCCGCTCCCATCTCGGACATCATGGTCAACAAGGAGGCAAGTGGCAGAGTAGCCAAGTGGGCGATTGAGCTGGCCGCGTACGCTCCTGCGTATGCGAGAAGAGAAGCCATCAAGTCTCAGATCCTAGCAGATTTTCTAGTGGATTGGGCTGAGGTGCAATATGAGCCTCCTACTCCGGTAGCCAACTACTGGAAGATGCATTTTGATGGCTCCAAGGTGAAGGAAGGCTTGGGTGCTAGCGTGGTGCTCACGTCGCCCAAGCAAGATCAACTCAAGTATGTGCTGCAAAGTCACTTCAAGGCATCCAACAATGTAGCAGAATACGAGGCCGTGGTACATGGCTTGAAGGTAGCTAAGGAGGTTGGTGTGCAGCGCATCGTATGCTATGGCGACTCGGATCTGGTTGTGCAGCAAGTTTTAGGCACTTGGGATGCTCTGGATGCCAACATGGCTTCATATAGGTTTTTGGTGCAAACCATGACTGGTTTCTTTGAAGGATGCGAGTTCAAGCACATACACCGAGCAGAGAATGAGGCAGCTGATGAGCTGTCCAAGTTGGGGTCTTCACGACAGTACATCCCGGCTGGGGTTGCCTTGGAGCATTTGAGGAAGCCATCTATCAAGCCATCCCCCAACTCGGAGTCTATATTCATTCCTTCTCTGCCTGGTGAGGAAGCTGTTCCCATGGAGATTGACTGGGAGGTTGCAAAAGAGAACCCGGGGACTACTGTCTCCATCCCGGGGACTGGCGCCTGCAACCCGGGGACTGTCCCTTCTTACTCGGGGACTGCCCCTCCTAACTCGAGGACTTTCGCATTCATTGAGGGGGTCCTTTCCGCGTGCACGAGGTCTCGGGGACTCGTCGCCAACTCAGAAGAAGAAGAAGTGGTGGCTGATCTAATGGAAGTGGACGAACCAGTGTTTCCCATCCGGGGGACACCGAGTTGGGCTTTTCCCATATTATCCTTTCTAAAGGACGGCACCTTGCCGAGTGATGAGGTTACCTCGAGGCAAATTCAGAGAAGATCCAAGGGCTATACAATCTTCCGAGATGTGCTGCATAGAAGAAGTCCTACTGGTGTGCTGCAGCGCTGTGTAGAGCCAGAAGAAGGAGAAGAAATTCTGGTGGAGATACACCAAGGAGAATGCGGGCATCACACCTCTTCTCGGGCTCTGGTCAACAAGGCTTTTCGGCATGGCTTCTTTTGGATCACTGCCTTGAATCAAGCTGAAGATATCGTGAGAAAGTGCAATGGCTGCCAAAGATTTGCAAGTAAGATTCATATGCCAGCTTCCGAGTTGAAGACCATTCCCATTACTTGGCCATTTGCCGTTTGGTTCTTGGATATGGTGGGTCCTTTCAAGGCAGCTAGAGGCAACATGACACACATCTTGGTCATGGTTGACAAGTTCACCAAGTGGATTGAGGTAAAGCCTATTCGGAAGTGCGATGGAGCCACTGCTGTGAGTTTCCGGAAGGATGTGATCCTGAGATATGGCTACCCGCACAGCATTATCACGGATAGTGGCACAAACTTTGCTGAGGGTATGTTTGCGAGGTTCTGCAGAGATAAGCATATTCGGCTAGATGTTGCATCTGTTGCGCATCCCGCCTCCAATGGGCAAGTGGAAAGAGCAAATGGCATGGTGCTATCAGGCATAAAGCCAAGGCTGATTGATCCGCTGCTGAAAACACCTGGGTGTTGGCTAGACGTGTTGCCAGCGGTGTTGTGGAGTCTAAGGACTACCCCTAACCGGTCAACCGGCTACACGCCATTCTTCCTGGTTTATGGAGCTGAGGCCGTGTTGCCCACTGACCTAGAGCATGACTCGCCTCGTGTAATGCTCTACACGGAGGCAGAGGCTAGAGAAGCTCGAGAAAATGACGTTGACCTGCTGGAAGAAGCAAGATAGCTAACTCTGTCACATTCAGCTGTTTACCAGCAAAACTTGAGGCGTTATCATAGCTGGAAAGTGAACCCAAGGGTTTTCCGAGAAGGAGATATGGTGCTTAGGCTCGTGCAGCGCACAGCCGGAATGCACAAGCTTTCCCCTCCATGGGAAGGGCCGTTCATTGTGAGCAAGGCCTTGCACAATGATGCCTACTATCTAATTGACGCACAGCCAGCCCAGAAGAACAAGCCGGATAGAGCTGGAGAGGAATCCAAGCGCCCTTGGAATGTAGCTCTACTTCGACGTTTTCACTCATGAGCAAATTGTGTATGTATCTCCTTATCCGAGTTAAACTCCTATTCGGCAATCTGAAATTGAACTCGGGGACTGCCCTCGTCCAAATTGTTCCTTGTGTTTACTCTGTTTTGCTTTGTCTATTCGGTTGAACCACTTAGAATTTCAAAAGCATACAAAGTAGTGTGTTTAAACTCACCGGACACTCTGCGACTCTGCTGATGTCCGCAACCCGGCTTCATGGCAAGCCAGAGAACAAGCCAAAGAGTCAATGAACACATGAAAAATTGCAAAGGAAAGGAAGCATGTGGCAACCGAATAGAGTGTTTTTTACTGTTTTTTCTTTTCGGCTAAGTGGTGGGCAGCGTTACTATGAATTTTCTAAGTGGCTAAGTATTTGAAACTCCAACTTTGAACTCATGTGACTCGACTACCAACAAAGCAACAAGTTGCAGGTAAGAGCTGAGATAAAAAGGAAGAGCGGATAAAAAATGCAACTCGGGGACTTGCATATTAACGCAACCCGGCATTGAGCCAGAGTTGCTAAGAACTTCAACAAAGATAAAATTGAGTAGCAACAAAAGACTTAATAGTTTGATACATTTGCACCCGGCATCCCGGGGATCTGATAAAAGTTCCAGAGCATAAATGTTTGCAGGAAGTCACTAGTTGGATGTAGCGGTGTTGTCCGCAGCTTTGTCTTCAGTTCCAGCCTTCTCGGCATCAGAATCAGCCTTGGCGCTCTCGGCGTCCGCTTCAGTGTTGGTGTTGGCGGCTGGCTCTAAGGTTGCCGTGGCAACGGAGATGAGATCCGTGGCCGAGGTCGATGCAGCAGATTGGAAGATGGGCATCGGGAAGCTGCTGGTTGCGCCCAACTCAGGGGCCGCTTGCTGGATCACCATCTCGGTGGTGATGGTGGGCTCCTCAGCTTCGGTTTGCGGCTGTTCGATGTCGGCGTCAACCTTCCCTTTTCCCTTCTCGACAGCTCCCTTCGCGACACCCTGCTCGAACATGCTCAATTCATCTGACTCGGTGTCCTCATCTTCATCGTCGTCCTCTTCCTCAGCTTCAGTATCTGGCTCGGGGAGGCCCTCGATGAAGGTGGCGGTGTCCGCGTAGGAGGCTATCTCGTAGGCTACCCTCTTCCGGCGGGCAACACAGTCGGGATCCGTGCTCCATTTGGAATCTCCGCGCATCTCGAGGATCCTGTCGAGGTTGAGGTTCTCGTACCAGCTTGTGATAAAGTGAAGTAGCTGGTCCGCTCCTGCCCGAGCTGCGGAAGCGCGCCACTTCTTCAACTCGGCCTTCACGCCATCCAGCTTCCCGGCGATGTCGATTAAGCTGTTGGGCGCGGATTCACCTGGCCAGAACAGGTCATGGATTTTGTAGGCAGTGGACACCATGGTGGTGCCCAAGCCCCTGAGTTGGCGAAGCTGGGTCTTGATGCTCAGGAGGTTGTCATTGACACTGGACTTGGTGTCAATGGGCAACCCGGATGCAGCTCGGAGCTCTTGGGCCTTATCCAAAGCAGGAGTGTTGGCGGCGCGGAGACTAGAGAAGATATATGGAAGAGAAACCAATAAGAATTGGGAAGAGAGGCAGAGAAGAGAGAAAACCAGATAGAAAGAAGGAATGAAAGGAGAAATAGCCAGATGCGTAGAAGAGGAGACTTACTTTTGAGATCAACCAGCAGCGAGTCAAGCTTGATTTTCCAATCCTCCTTGTCAGCAATATGCCGGTCCTCAATCTGGCGTGCGGTGGCGAGCTGGAGCATGAGTTGCGAGTTGTGGTCTTTCAGCACCGAGATCTCCGTCTCAAGCGCCTTCTCTTTGGCCTTAGATGCTGCCTTGATCGCCTCCTTCTCAGCAGTTTGATCCAAAGCATCCTGGAGGGCAGACTTGAGCTGGACCTGCATCTGCTCGAACTCGGCGCGCTCTGCGTCGCGTTCCTTCTGGAGATCAGCATCTCGGGTGGCCAGCTACTGCTGCACCTCGGTAGGCATCAAGCAGTTGAGATAGTCCTCCCGGAATTTCTTGTACTCTTCTGCAAAGAGAACAGCAGGGTTACCAGAGTAACCAAGTTAAGGAAGATGCAATGGCAGAGTAGCTGGCAACTCACCTTCCAGTTGCTTGATCTTGCTTTCGGCCGAGGAAGAGAAGACATGGCAGTGTTCATGCTGCTCCTTCAGTTCTTTGAACTTGCCTGCAGAGTAGACAGAGTTAGAGAAAAAAGCAAACGCGGGCGTAATCACAAAACGCACAAACCGAATAGCTGAAAGCTTACTCTCTATTTCAGAAAGTTGGAGAGCGCGGTCCAGTGCCGCCTGCTCCAGTGCTGCGTCATCTTTGCGCTCGGCCTCAAGAGCCGCGATGCGGTTCTTGGCCACGCTGTGGTTCCAGAGCAGCCGGCGGAAGATGTTGGTCCGTTTCAGGAGGCTATTATGTGGAAGAGAAGAAAAAGAGTTAGAATTTTTTTGAAGATTTGGATCGAGAAGACGGCAACTCGGTTGAGCACCCGTCTACTCGGCCCGAATCTCGGGGACTGGGGAGTAGCTAAGAGGAAAAGAAGAGAAGAAGAAAAGAAAAACTGCAACTCGGAAAAGCAAGAAAAAGCAAGGGAAGCAAGAAAAACTTACGGCATATGTTTGCTCCACGTCCTCGGCGGCCTTGCGGAGGCAGAAAAGCTTCCCGGCTAGCGTGCAGGTGTCGGAGGCGATGGTCATTGGAATAGAGCCGATGTCGGCCTTGTTCCAGTCGACGCGGTAGTGGTCCACAACGCCCAAGGTGCTGCCGTTCCACTTCTCGATGCCGAGAGCGTCGCTCTACCAGACCTTGTCCACGAAGCCTACCCGGTCCAGGACCGCGGTTAACCCCTGTGACTGGATGTCGTCCTCACCGGCTTCGCGCGAGTGGAACTCAATAGGCTTCTTGGCTTTGGACTGGGTAGCCACAACCTTGGCCTGGCCTTCCTGCAGGGCGGAAAGCCGCTTCTCGCCCTTGGCCAGGGAGATGATGTGCTGCTGGGACACATCCATCAGGTATGATGGCCAGCTGCCTTGTGCGCGCACAGCACTCGACCCTTCGCCTGCGCTAGCAGATCCAGCAGCAGCGCCAACAGTGAGTTGCGTGCCCTTTGGTCCCTTGGGCGGTGGCATCAGATCCGTGTACTGCGCAACTTTGCGCGTTGGGTTCTTCCGGACAGCTGTAGCATCAGGCTTGGCGGCCTTCTTGGAGGCAGCGTCCGCCCGAGAAGCGGGCGGAGGCGCTTGGCGTGAAGTGGGTGGAGGCATAAGTTCAGAAGCGGTCTTGGAGGCTTTCTGTTTTGGTGGAGGGCTTGGTGCGGTTGGTGGAGTAGCCTGCTGGGTAGGCGGCACAAGGGGCCGGCTACCCTGCACCGCGTCTGGCTGCGCTTGGCTCTGGAGCACTGGCTCCACCACTGTCTTCTCAACCCGCTGCTCGGCAGCGGGATCAGGCCTGGTATCAACATGTTCTTCTACCCGCGGCCTGGCCGCGGGGTCTTCCTGAGCTGCAGCTTGTTCTTCCTGCTGCTCGGTGTTGTCATCCGGCCGCTCAAGGGCGGCACGGTCTTGGTTCTCGGCTTCTTGATCAACATTCTCCCCACCTGAGGTAGCTGGGGGAGAGGGAGGCGTCTCAACGTGAGCAGCATCCTGCGCACTCTGGTACGCGTAGGTCTGCTGCTCCAAGTTCTGGGCATCTTGGTCACCAGCGCCCGTGTTCTCGGCGCTGATGTCTTCTTCTTCTAGCTTCACCGGAGAGGACGCACGCGTCCTACCCCGTGGTGTTGGCTCGTCTTCATCCTCGGAGAGCTCGACGAGCTTCTCGAGGTCTATGACAGGTTTCCTCTTGGTACGAGTGGGGGCCGCGGCAGCGTCAGCATCTAGAGGATCGCTGGAGGAAGAAGCAATTCAGAAAAGGAGAAGGAGAAAAGCATAAAGAGAAGCAGTAGAGAATTGGTGTTCAGATGGAACAACTTACCCTTTGCGGGAGGGGGGTTGCCATCTGTTGGTGGTGAGCTTCTTGCTACCCGTCTTCTTCGTCTTCTTGGCAGCAGGTTCTTGGGCACCACTGCCCGCCCTCTTCCGGGTTGTGGGAGCAGCCACAGATAGAGGCTGAACATCCATGGGCTCCTCGTCCTCCTCGTGCTCGACATCCTCTGCAGAGAAGAGAAAAGGGATTCAGAAACAGAAAAGGAAATCAGAGCGTGCTACTCGAGATCAGAAAGGTGAATTTGGTCACCTTCGTCATCCTCGGACCAATCCCGGATAGACGCATCAACTCGGTGCTTACCAGGCTGAGTGGCATGCGGGATGCAGAGAGTGTCCTGGGTGTCGTAGGCCTTCTCGTCGTCCTCTTCTCGGTCATCGTGCCAGTTGCCCTCGAAGACCTCCTCATCTTCTTCTGCTTGGCGATCGATGTGCTGGAAAGGCAAACAGATGGCACAGTGAGTTGAGTTCTCGGCTATGGGATCCTACTCGGAGTAACATGCAAACACAAATCATATTTGGCTAAGTATTTCTACTCGGAATGGCATGCAAACATAAAGCATATAAAGCCAAAGGGGTGTTTTATGATGTTCTACCCGACAAGGCATGCAAACATAAAGCATATAAAGCCAAAGGAGTATTCTGTGATGTCCTACTCGGAAGGGCATGCAAACACAAAGCATATTCAGCTAAGGATTTCTATTCGGCATTGCATGCAAACACAAAGCATAAAAAGCCAACAAGTTACTTGTGATGTTCTACTTGGTGCAGCATGCAAACACTAAGCATACAAAGCTGAGAAGCCATCTACTCGGTATAAAAGTGCAGAAGTAAAAGCACAGAGTACTAACCTGTCCAATGCGCTTGGTGCGGCTATACGGCTCCAAGCCATAAAGCCAATCGTCCTTCAGCGTGGTGTGCATGATGGACCTGGCCCAGACAGCCACCTCCGACTTGCTGAGCTCGAAAGTTGTGGTCCTTGTGTAGTCACGGGGTCCTCCCATGTAGCACATCTTGTGCGAGCGGCGCTGGAGCGGGAGTACTCGGCGTGAGATCCAGCAGGCAATTGGATCATCATGGAGCAGCCCTTCCTCGTGCAACTCGGCCAGGCGTCGCTCGACCTGGATGACGTCCTCGACTGTGGCCCTCGGGTGGTAGCCCCAATTCTGCTGAGTTGGCAGGGCGTTCTTGAACTTGGGAAGGCCTATCCGGTCCTGGATCGGCTTCCCGACTTCGGTGGCTACGTTCTTCACGTAGAGGAAGTTGCTCTGCCACTTGCACACAGATTCCAATCCCTTGGCTCGCGGATGGCTACCCGTGGAGCGCTGCAGCATCATAGCGCATCCCGTCTGGGTCATGGCGCGGGCGCCATCAGTCTTTCCCGGGTTGGGGATACTCTGTTTGCGGAAAAAGAAATAGCGTGCCCATGTGTGGATTGTTAGGTACACGCCAAGGAAAGCTTCACACACCACGGCGTAGGTGGAGAGCATGCTAAGAGAATTTGGGGGGAGATGGTGTGGCTGAAGGCCAAAATGATTGAGGAATTTGGAGAAGAAATATGAAATCGGGAGGCCAAAGCCGTGCTTGAAGTGCGCAAGAAAGACAACGTACTCATCTTTCTCAGGTTTGGGTACGATCTCTGTACCTGGATGGCGGCATGTCACGCCGGGAGGCACACGGCTCGTGTTAACGAGCCATTGGCAGTCCTCGGCGGTGACCTCAGAGCCTTCCCAGCCGGCACGAGCGGCGGCATCGTCGTCTCCGTGGGCAGCCATCGCGACAGAGATGCGCGGCGGAGATTGGAAGCGGAGGCGCTAGTGGTAGGTGCGAATCGGAGTTTGGAGGCTCTGAGATCTCTCTGTCTCTCCGGCGGCGCGTGGAGCAGCGGCGTGGCAAGCGGTTACGGTGGCGGAGTGCTCGGCGGCGGCGGAGAGACGAAGGGGCAAGAGATGGGAATGAGCAGGAAAGAGAAGAAGAAGGCATCGAGGGGGTATTTATCTCTCCCCTCGAGTTGTCGTTACCAGCGGAATATTCGCGGATTGATTGTGCACAGAGATCGTGCGGCGTGGGTTGCGCACCGGTTAGAAACGCACACAGCGCATAACGCGCGCGTAACGGGCGCAGTTAATCCCACGTCGAGATCGTGGGCGATTTAGTGCGATTGAAGTGACTTAACAGGCTAGTGGGCCCGAGGTGCAGTTATTGGCGCGTGGCCTGCAGTGTCCCAGGCACCGAGGCGTCAGGTGTACGGGGGTGTGATACGTGCCTTGTAGCGACACGGAGAAGGTGATTCGCACCGTTTGAGCGGGATTGTGTTTCGAGATTTCGCTAAGTCATTTTACTCGGCATCAGAGAAGAAAGACAGTGCTACTCGGAGAAGAAGAGATTCAAGCAAAGGTTAAAGGCTACACGGAGAGGCTACTCGGCCTCTTACGGTACGAAGACAAGATTTGTTTTTAAGCTGGCAGGGCCCAGTGAACAAGTTCGCTTGACTCTACCAGCTTCGGGGACTAATGTCGGGGGGTTACCCCCGAGTAGGGGTAAGGCTTGTGCGAAAGGCAAGGTCAAAGGGGTTGTTTGACTAAGTAGCTGGCTACCCGGTACTTGCTACCCGGTAGGCTGCTATCCGGTCGTACCCACCAATGCCCAGAAGGAAGAATCAAGGAAGTTACATCCCTCCGAGTAGAGGAGTTGGTCCGAGTAGAGGGAGTGGCTTCCTACTCGGGCCAGAAGTCAATGGAGCCGTTCTGACAAAGGATCCCGCGTATCCTGCGTCCGTACGGCGTGCGGTTCAACTTACGGAGCGCGTGATTATCCGCGCTCCGGCGTGGCTACAGTGCGGTAGGCGCCTGTCTAGTCCTGTCACTGACAGAGGGGACAGGACAGGGCTAGGGGCCTACCCTATCTGGCTGACAAGGGTGGACAGGTCCCATCTCCGAACGGCGCGACGACTTACGGTGCATGCGTCAGCGGGAACCCGGAGGCGTGCGCGGTTATGCAGTGCTCCTGTCCCATCAAGCTGTACCTTTTAGTCTTATTCTATCCGGCTGGGCACCAGTATATAAGGTGCCCTGCCCCCTCCTGTGAGAGGTTCGCCGCACTCGATATACTTTCCAGAGGCAACACTTAGAGAGAACTTGAGAGAAGAGTGGCTACTCGGCTGGAGGCCTGATTTGTACTGTGGCTACTCGGTAAACACCCATATAAAGAGAGAGGCAGGAGTAGGGGTGTTACCTCCACACGAGGGCCCTGAACCTGGGTAAGATCTTGTTGTTTGCAGTGTTTGTGACTTACCACACGCGGCTACTCGCCGTGTGATCCCTCCCCGAGCACCTCCAGCGTCCATCGGCCCCAACTTTAGCCATCCCATGGCATCTGCCGTGATACCACCACGACATCCAGGAGATGTTATAATATATTTATAAAATCCTTATATAGAGTTGATGATTTTATCTATATGGATTATATGGTTCCGGAAGAGTTTCAGAGGACTTTCCGTAAAGGGGGAGGGGAACGCCGGAGGGGGAAAATTTTCCTTCTATGGGAAAAACCTAATTTTAGGGTCTGCCAGGTGGGGCCCATGGTCTCACAATGCGTATTGCCTTCCACTAGGATTTTCCTTGATTTATTTGATGAATAAATGAGGAGGAAAAGGAGGAAAGAGAAAAAGGAAAGTGGAGAGGGAGTTGGACCCCAATTGCAGCCCAATCCGAGTCTAACTAAGGGAAGGGTGCAGATCGCCCTTGAGGCATCCAAACCTATGGTAGGTCTTCCATTTTCTCCACCTATATAATCCCACCCCTTCCTCATTGTTTGAACACAAAATTGGCCTTCGGAGCGAGATGCGAAAATAGATTTAGAATGTTTGGAATTGCTTTATATAATATATGAATATCCACTGCTTAAAGAACCGATCCCAAGCAGCATTGCATTACTTCCACCTCTCTGTCTACTGCGAGAGAGAGATCTAAATAGAAACCCTCTAATTAAATTAGATCCTCTCTAATTGGATTAGAGGGTCTAATTATATCATCTCTAGTTGAATTAGAACTTCTGATTAAGACCCTCCAATTTGTGTAGGGCTTCTTCTAATTGGGAGATGATGATATCTTTCTCTACTAGACCTAGCTCTAAGCTCTCACCCTCTCTTTTCCATTTGTTGGGATCTCTCCACATCAATTGCAAACCTGCGGTGCCTAGTCCTGGATGACAAAGCATAGTAGGATTTTGACAGATGTATGTGTGCGAGCTCTTAGAGGGGTAATACGTGATACCCTTACTCTGCTGTATCTACAAGGTGGGATATGGGGAATCGGCAACAGTCCCAACTCTAGGAGTGGCCGCATGAGTCTTCATCAGGCATCACCGACATAATCATCGACACTCATTCCCGCTTCGTGTCGGTAATGAATTAGATCTATCCATGCCTCCACCTCGATAATAGATCATGTGTGCTACATAGAACATAAATTTTTAAATTATGTACGTACACCAAAACTTGACATCATCCCCGAGCCCTCGTATATTCTATAAGGAAAATGCATAGTGCTAAATTGATTTAAGAAAGTTAGAGGCACTAACAAAATACGAAAATAGGACCGCACAGGGGCCACCGCCCCCCCCCCCCCCCCCCCGTGTGGTGGGCGTGAAAATTGTGTCTCCTGGTAGCTTTAGTTGCTCAAACTTGTTTTGTACTTTTCTCAACACATCTCCCTTCGCAAGCAGCAATGCAAGAGCACATCATGGGATTATGTCATCGCACTTGGTCTTGCCCAGCATAAGGACAAACACAAACACAATGTTCTCAATTGTTGCTGTTGCATCCTTCATCTGGGGGCCGAGCTTCGAGCGGCGTTGGATGACGTCCCCCCTAGTCGTAGGAAGCACCGCTCCGTAGAGGCTCTGCTTCATGAAGGTGGTGTAGCCACGCTGGCCCTGGGTGACGTCGAAGTGGACCGTCTTGGTTACGACCGCGAATCTGACAAGTGAGAAACAACACAAGGCACCATAGAGAATTAGACTAGATGATCAGATTATGTGTACGATCGAGTGCAAGTCTATGCATGAATGATACTCCCTCCATATAAAAAAAATAAGATGTTTTAATATTTTCTAAATAAAACGTATCTAGACATGGTTTAGTGTGTAGATTCATGTATATCTTACACTAAAACATGTCTAAAATAGTTAAAACATTTTACATTTCGATACAAAGGGAGTACTATAGTAGCTCGCGAGTAGTAGTTTACACGTTGATCCAGTAACGGCAGGCATCACGTATAACCTCTACATCTTCGAATTCACGGCGCGGGATGGCGTCTGGCACTGCTTCAAGGATGCCATTATAGGCTTCCGAGTTCATACTAATTTCTCTTTAACAACGACTACATCGGCCTCACCGGCGGACACGGCTACGGAAGCATGGCGACCGACACCGTAGGACGGAGCGCGACGTTGTCCGCTGTGTCCGTGCTGGCTCGTTACAAGGTGGAAGGGGCCGTCAGAGAGGACAAGCTGCGCCAGGCGCTTGCCTCCATGGTGCTCATCTTCTGCGAGATGCAGAGGTTCACAGACTGGCATTGATCTCTTGGTCAAGTGGACAGATGTCGCAGATTGGCATTGATCTCTTGATCAAGAGCATTGTAGCCTTGGGGGGGGGGGGGGCTGGTGACCAAGCAAGCAGCTTGGGCCAAATGTGTGTCTGGGTGGGGGAAGCTATGTTGGGGGGGGGGGAATGGGCCAAAAACCACCGGGCAAAAAAAATCATGTATTATATGTTAATTTTTCATGGGCTGGGGGCAACGGCCCCCCGAACTGTGTATAGCTTCACCAAGATAGCCACACCGGTAGGCGGCGGGGCCCAAAACAAAGAAAGAGGGGTTCTAACAGGGTGCATGAAAACTTGAACTATATGCTCATATCGTAAATTTGTTTTCGGATCCCCAGATCAATGACATTGTGGTCTCTGTGCTTGCTTGGTTACTAAATTCTGCTAGGGCCAGCTTTTCATTTTTGATGATATATTTCCATCCTAGCAAAAAATAAGATTGATTACTGAGCATAATGACACGATGAACGGCGACGGCCGGTGCCGATTTCCGAACGGCAAAGCGGTAGCTGCTCGGGCAACATTGGAGATAGAACGCACAACCATGTCCTGAAGATAGGAATAATCGAAAGAAGTTATATGGTGAAAGGGATTGGCAGGTAAAGTCACGTAGAAGCCGTACCATGGTGAAGAACGCGGCATGATCTGAAATAAGAAGCCGATGTCATGTGAGCTACAGAGCTCCTATCAAGAAAGTTTATGAAGCAAAGTGGAGGAGGAGGATAAGGGGAACTCAGAGGACAAAATGGTTCTGCTTCCTTTTGCCTGTGGAGGTAGGTCGGGAATGGGATGCCAACGGGTGACATTCTGTTCATCGATTCCATTTGTGTGATTAACACAGTTTGATGGGAAATAAACTTGTTGAATGGGACCGTGATAATGATGGGAGCAGTTTTGATTTTTATTGGAACTTATTTCGAGGTCTTAACATCCTAGAGGAGGAGGGGAAGAGATAAAGACTGTAACGAATGTGCGTGTCTGTCGGAGGGAAGAAGACGACCAGATCGGTCGGTCCAGGATTTGGCCGATTCTAGGTCGGCTCACTTTTTTTTCCTTTGTTCTTTATAACCTTTGGTTTAAAAGCCTAAATCACCTCAAACCAATTTCATTCATTTTCTAAAATTAAAATCTATCAAATGAAAACATCTGTGGACCCTTGCAACATATTTCAAAATTCCAAATTTCAAATTTGGTATAATGCCTAACATGTACTTTATGTCTATTTCAAAATAAAGTCAATCAACTCATTTTGACTTCCACAATATTTTGGAAAATACTATATGTTATATTATTTATTTTAAATCACATCAAGATTATTTCATACAAAATAATCTGTTGAAATCATTTAAATATTTGAAGCTTTGATAAAAATATTAAGATATGAATATACTTATTTTTGGGTTTACAAAACGTTTGTAAGGGACAAAATATATTTAGGGGTCATGATCGTCAAATATTTTGAATGCAAACATTTTTTTTTCAAAAACATAGTTTGAATTCAAAACCTTTTATTTTTTTATAGTCTTGCTTTAAATGGTGTTTGTCACCTTGCAAAATATTTACATTGAAACAACCTTGAGGGTTTCAGAAAGTAGAGGCTTATTTGTATTTTCAATTCCAAACACTTCAGAAAAAGACATAATATTTATTTCCGTTTGAATTTTATTTGATTTTGGTGCCTTGCCTTATCAAGATTCTTTTTTGTGATTTTTGAACATTCCAAAAACCAGGGATGTTACTACTGACCCGGGGTACTGTAGCACAAACTACTATTCTCCACCGCCTATCATCCACAAACCGATGGACAAACCGAAGTGGTGAATCGAACGCTCTTTTTACTCCTACGAGCATTGATCATGCCCAACCTAAAGAATTGGGAAGAATGCATCCCACATGTGGAGTTCGCCTACAATCGATCAATACATCAAACAACAAAGAGAAGCTCCTTCGAGATCGTCTACACCTTCAACCCAACACCGCTCTCAACATCCTACCATTTCCTTTATGCAAACAAGTCAACATGGATATCGACAAGCGCACCGACTACATCAAGAAGCTACATGAATCCACAAGAGCTACACTTGTGTAGCGTTCCCACATTTAAATAATGTAAGGACACCTGTGTTATTGTGCTAGTCCCTGGATCATTTGCTAGCACCACAGTACAAAATGAAATATCATGCAAATGCGTCAAATTCTATTACATCGCATGATCCAGTCTTTAAAAAATAGTATTACAACTTGCATAGTCTTAGAAGACTAGCAGAAAATAAAGAAATACAACGGAAAACATAGTACAACATTGAGCCCATCTTCTTCATGTGCCACAGGCAAAACATGTTGGCGATAGTTTCGAGATCCTAAACGAAATCCTCACTCGTCTTCAGAAACATCTGCAATATGGAATATGCAGCCACAAGGGAGTCAATACAATTTAATGTATTGGCAAGTAACACTATGGTGGATATAAATGGCAAGACTAATACTACATGCTTATTTGGCTGAGTGGACTTTTGTCTAAGTTTGCATAAAGCAAGTTTTCTCCTATCTCTTTTGTAAATGAAAACTTTTCTTTTCAAAGGGGTGGCATCATTGGACTGAAATCCAAGTACCACTACTACTGTTCACTTGGTCAAAATTTTACTTATTGAAAATGGTGATGTGATTCTTCCGTCCTTCCTTGTCCAGCTGCTCATAGTTGTCCATAACCGGGGACACGGCTAAGATCTTAGTTTGTTAACTCTGCTGAGCTTGTGCACTTTCACCTTCAGACTCAAATCAGCCCAAACATCCTATACACTCTGAGTGCATTAAGGAAAGGAGAAGATTGAGACGAGATCTTTCATAAGCAAGAATTCAACCTAATGGCAAGACCCGTTCCACCTATAATTATGCTACATCTGCTTGTCAAGCCCAGGTTGAACCCTCGCAACTTAATTAATCAAGACAGAGCCCATATGACTAAAGGTTGCACTGGAAGAAATCTAAACTTGGGGAACATCATAATCACTTTGTTCCTGGATGGCATTCCTTCAAGTGAACTCCCCTCGGGGAGACACTCAACTTTCGATAGCCCCGCAATACCAATCCACCCAGGTGGTTCATTGAAGTTGTTACTTAGAATTTTCTCACAACATCAAGTAAAAAAAAATTGTAGCATGGCAAAGCATCAAATAAGTACCAAGGCTTCGAAATAACAAGGTATAAGGATGGCTACACACTACTAGGATATAGCATAGCATAATATAACTTAGTAAAATTTCCTATCATGCACTCTACTCAAAATCAACTAATGTATATAGAACATAATGGGTAGTTGAATGACATGTTACTTGCCTTGTTGAAGTTGGTGAAGAAATCACACTCTCTTCACAAAAGATTGTTGCTCTCCGTACAATCTATTCATTGAAAACACAATAACAAAATAAACAAACATTCTACCAAAAAATCATACAAACGTAGAAAACATACAGAGCAACTAACATGTCAAAAGGGGTTTAACCAAGTTGGTTAGGACAAGGTCAAGGTTTTATTTGAAAAGATTTATTCTCTAAAGGTTCAATATATTCTAAGGAGTTTCCAAGGTTTTACTTGGGATGGACTAGGTTGAGTTTTGTAGAAAACTAACTTTATTTTAAGCATACTTCTCGAGGAAGTTCCAAGAGTTCACTAAGGGTTATCTATTATTTCAACTAAAGTAACACATAACAATGTGTAACACTTAGTTATTTTCATCAAAACATTTGAGTGATCTAATTTAGTCCTTCTATTTTGGTTTAGGGTAGGTATAGGTTCAACTAACTTCATAACAATGGAGACAACAAGTCAAAGTCTTGGGATTTTCCATTTGTGTCAATGGTTGGACAAAAACAACTTTTTAATCTTCAACTTGTATGGATTGCTCCAAGTCTTCACATGCTTGTCTTCTTGAAGATCATCTTCATGCTTCTCAGTTGTTTCCTTCCTTGGCGTGGTGTTTCTTTTGGTCTTGATAGTCTTCATGGTTTTCTCACTAGTTGTTTCCCAAGTGGTGTGGTCACAACTAAGTGTTTTATTTAACAAATGTGAAAATATCACTAAGTCAAAATAGAGGAGAAATGAGACAAGAGGATAGAATGGGATAGGTGAGTCTTGTTCTTCGTTTCTTCATGTACTTGCACTTGATGGAGTATGCTTCAGATTGTTGTGGAGCCTAAGTAATTTCTTCAATGATCTTCCTTATTGCTCTTCATGTTGCCATCAAGTTGAAAGGAGAAGAATAGAAAAGGGAAGGAAAAGACTTAGAGAGAAAGGGGGTTAGTCGTCTGGAAGTTTCTATGGTTTTCTTGTAAGTGCTTCCACTTCTTGGAGATGCTTCTGAAGTTTTTTTTTATCTTCTAAGTCCTTCATTGGCATTCTATCTTCATGTTGAAAAATCTCTAGATGGTTAAGTCCTCCATTGCACTTCATGGTTCTCACAAATCCCAACTTGGTGAAATCTTGAAGCAAGCATGGGGACTGGAGAAGTAGATAGAAAACTAAATTTCACTACTTGGTACTATATGTGATTGACACATTCTAAGGACTTGGCTTGGCTCCAAATAGACATAACATCAAGGAACAACAGTTGAAAACAATTCCTAAGACATGGTAAGGATGGATGAAACACTAGGTTGGGTTTTTGGTAAAAAACACATGGCCATGGTCCAAGGGTGTCCAAAATGGTTGGGAAATGTTGTTTATGGTTCAAGGTTATCAAATGGAGCAATTTTGCAAAAGGAACTATATTGAAAATATTTATAGAATTAAATCTATGTAAAACAAATACTCAAATGGACCAAATAATTCTAAATTCAATTTTAGTTTGTTCAATTATTATTTTGGAACAGAGTATATGAAAGTACACATCCTAAGGTTTCCAAATATATTTTATTTACAATTTTTGGATCTGTAGAATTTGAATTATGCCAAAAGTCATCAAACAAGCATATTTGAATTTGAAAACATTTAAGTTTGTCAAATTTGAATTTGGCCAGTGCCAAAAGTTTCTAAATGTCAATGGATTTTCAAAAAGTCCAAGATTGCTAAATTTGGGCTTATGGTTAAAAATTTATGATGTTTCTAAGTTCTAGGGACTATTCTGCAAAGTGGACCAATTAATTCTAGCAGAAATTTTTTCAAAAATAGGGCTTGCCACATGGCTGATTCTGATTGGGCGCTTGTGCTGACTGTGCTGCTATGTGGCCTGCTAACGAGGCGGCTGACTGGGTTTAAGTGATTGGATCTAGGGCGTCAGATCCAGATCCGACGGTGGCATACCCCTTCGTGGGTGGATCTAATCTAAGCCGTTGCCTAGATCTAACGGCAGAAAAGGGGGGAGAGAGCTTACCGGCGTAGGGTGGCCGGAAATGGCGAGTACGGCGGCCGACGACGCCACTGTATAACCGCGACGGCGTTCTGGTTAGTCTTCGGGCATGGGGATGGGTCCAGGGGGCGCAACGCGGGATGGTGAACTCGGTGGAGGACACGACGTGCTCAGGTACTGTCCCTGTCGATGGCGCGGTGCTGCTGATGCTGCTCGAGCTCTGGTGAGCAGAGAGGTGGGTGGCGCGTGGGATCCTGAGGTGCAAAAAAAATCGGCACAAGCATTAGAAGGTGCGCACGCGCAAGGGGAAAAGAAGGAGACCAAGTTCAGGGGCGGGGATCTCCGGTACTGGCCGGAATCGGCGAAGAATGGCGGCGGTCGATCAGAACTCCGGCCAGGCATTATGGTGTACTGGCGGCCTTATTCGGGGAGGGAGTAGAGGGGAAACGGAGAGGGGCTCGGTGGCTATTTATAATGCCGAGGAAGGAAGGGGATAAAGGCCTTAATGGCCGAAATTTGGGCGGCGAAGAATCCGGCCGTGACAGGCGCGGTTGCCTTCCGTGAGGAAGATGATAGTGACGCCATCCCTTTTTTTTCTTTTTTTTTTCTGTTTATTTAATTAAGTCATAACTTATGTTTTAATTATCCAAAAGACATGAAACACAAATCTAAATTCTTGAAATTTCAAATAATTTCCAACAGTAGTATTTTTGTAAACTTTTCAATATATTTTATTTTTGACATTTGGAAATTTGAATAATTCCTTAATAGTTACTTAATGTGATTTTTAATTTAAAAATTTATAAAACATGGCTATTGGTCAAATAAAATTTTAGTGACATTCTAAATGTTGAAACATAATTTTGAAAGTCATTTCATCTTGTTTTCACAATTTTATATTTTGAAAAATATAAATAAAGCATTAATATTACTTTAAGGCCATTTAAAAATTTAGAAAATAATAAATTGATGTTATTCTCTAAATATAATTTCAGAGACAGTTTACATGTCATAAATTATTTTTGGAAGGACATTTGTAAACCATTTTCACATTTTATAATTTTAGGATATGAAGGATTTACTAATAGTAACTTAATGCTATTTAATTAGTTCATATCAAATAATTAATATTGTTGATCAATAAAATTTTGAATAAAACCACAAGTCATAATATTGTTTTCAAAACCCTCTTTTATGTTATTTTCAAAACAATGCATTTTATATTCACACCTTCATGTTTAAAACTTGGAAAACAACTAAAAGTTATTATTAACCATTTTATTCTCATCAAATACTTTTGATGCTTAGAAATTTATTAAGGGTTATAAATCTTTGATTTTTGTTGCCATAAAATTTCTTCAAAGTAATGTTGGAGTTGTAAACATTTTAGGTAAAGGTTTGTTAACAAAAATACATTCCCTTTATATAAAGAATCTTATTTTTGAATAAGGTTTAGAGTTTAAGGAACAATGCATAATTGGATTGGTAAACTCAATTTCATTGAAATATGTATTGATTTCTTTTGTTTTTGTACTTTATTTGGTTTTTGGTGACTTGCATAACATGAAAACAAAAAGTTTCAAATTTTTGTGATTTTTGCATTTTCCAAAAATCAGGGATGTTACAACTTGAGAAGCCTTCCAAGCACCGAGCATCCCCGATGAACAAGAACAAGAAGCCCATGGTGTTTCAAGAAGGTGACCTCGTTTGGTTCCACTTGCGCAAAGACCGCTTTCCACAAGAGCGCAACTCCAAGCTCAAGCCACGAGGTGACGAACCTTTCAAGATCCTCAAGCGCATCAACAACAACGCCTACAAGCTCAACTTACCGCAATCTAAGTACCGTGTGCACAACTCATTCAACGTCAAGGATCTATCTCCCTTCCATGGATATCCAAGTGATGAGGAAGACCACGAGTCGAGGTCGACTCTTTTTCAAGGAGGGGTGAGATGATGCAGCACACCCTATTCCACCAAGCCTCACATTGACACTCATTGGTCCCATGACAAGATCCCGCACCAAGGCGATACAAGATAAGGTGAACTCACTCCTCTCTGTCCATGCATTTGATGACTTGGTTAATGGTGTGCTACCTCACGGAAATGCCCTATGTGTGATCAGCTACACACTTTCAAGTGGACCCCAAGAACATGCCAAGAATGATCAAGACGGTGGCCGAAAAGATGGACAAGGAAGACGAAGAGAAAACACTAGAGAATAAGAAGGGAAGAAGTCCTAGGTGAACGGATAGTATGGACACCTAGCGGGGCTGAATAGGTGCTACGACCAATTTTAATTTTTCTTCAAGATTAGGCTTGACACAAAGGTGTATTCTCTAGATAATGCAACTAATGTGAATTTACCTATATGACAAGAACAACAATAAATACAATACAAGTAAGGGAAAACAAATAGGGAACGAGATAACTGAAGTCGGAAGCACGCGGAGACACGATGTATTCATGAGTTCCTCCTTGTAAACGGAGTACGTCTCGTTGGAGGGGTGTGAGTTTCGCCACAAAGGCCTACTCAACGCCACAAAAGCCTCACCCTATTCTCCGATGAACCCCGCCACAAAGCCCTAGTCCACCTTCCACTATTGATCCCCTTTGAGGCGGGAATCGAGTCCTTTACAAACAAGTTTGAGGCACACACCCACACCAAAATTGGGGGCTCCCAACAAGCACAAGAATCACCAAGAGTAGCAAGATACCTCGGTTCTCCACAAGAGGATACCATAGACTAGTTCCCCTGAAGCAAATGAAGGGGAAAATTAAAACCGGTTGGTGAAGACTTAGATCGGGGCCTTCTCCTTTAACCCCTTGAAGATCAACACTTTTGGGTGGAGGGATTGGGAGATCTAGCAAGGTGGGTGAGCTCTAGTAATGTTGAGATCTACCCTGGACGAGCTAACCCAAGGTAGGTGGATGGGAGGGGGTATTAATACCCCTCATAAATTTTAGATCCGTTGGAGCCATTTATGGAAAAGTCACACGGGAGACTCCGGTGTAAAGTACGGAGACTCCGGCCTGAAGAGTTTCCAGAGTGCTCTAGGCCGGAGACTCCGGATAGTATCCGCTGTGTCTCCGGAGTTACACTAGTGGGTGACACCACGATGTCATCTTCACTTCATGCTTGGGAATCGACGAGTCCGGAGACTCCGGTGTAGATTGGACATTTGGCGGAGACTCCGCATTGTGCCTTGACTCCTTCGCGCATAGCATGTCTGCGGTCGAGCGAGCAGCACGCGTAGGTGAAAGTCCGGAGACTCCGGTGTATCTCCGGTAAGTCTCTGAGGGAGTCCAGTGGGTGACACCACACGCGCAACTAAGCATCTCCTTAGGAAAACTCCATATCGGAGACTCCGGCGTGGAATAGAATTCCAGCAGGAATTCCTCTATGAACTTTGTCCTTTTTGATACTCAACACCACCTTATGAAATATTGTCGAATAGCCCTGAAATATATCAACACACTTAAGAGTATATGTGTTGTTAACAAACATCCAAAACAAGATGATTTAAGTGCATTTGCACTTTCAATCTCCCCCTTTTTGGTGTTTGATGACAACACACATATTTGCAAGTAATATCACAGCTAGGCGATGTTTGTAAAAAATTGACGGGCTCTCGAATAACGACGTCATGAGCTCCCCCTATGTTTTACAAACAATGCCCACAAGCAGAATCAACTAATGAACAATATAAATGCATGCATAGGAAGGTAAGTAAAGCAACAATAAGCACAATAATAAGATAGCTTCACCACCGTAGTCTCACCACACATAGATTTAACAGTCCACTAGGAAATAAATAGAAATCAACTAGGATAAAAGGAACACAAGTCATAAAAGCAAATCAAGTCCAAAGACTTGTGTTACGAGTCAAATGAAATCAAAACAAAGCAGCCCTTGCAACTCCCGATAAGTCTATAGCTACTTATCCCCCTTTGGCATCGAGAAACCAGAAAGGGGAAAGAGAAACTACACGAACCCCAAAGGATCAATCATCCTAATCATAGTCCTAGTCATCTCCATAATCATCTTGTCTATGCCATCACCCTCCTCATGATCATCACCTTCTTCTTCGTACTCCTCTTCATTATCTTCTTATTCAGTTTGCTCGTCTTCCTCAGTCATAGGAGCCTTGCCACGGTAGGTAGAAGAGGAAGGAGCCAAAGTGACTTCTTGAAAGTCACCCCAAGGGAAAGAGGTTGTGTTCCAGTTCTCATAGGACATGGTGAGTGAATCAGTAGGAGGCTCAAGAGGAGGGGTGGCACCAATACCCGCATGGTCCTAGAGCTTGGTGATCATCTTCCTCTTCTGTCGCCTATCCTTTTAGGCCTCATGATTCTCCTTGTGAACAACAATCGTCATTCACAGAATATTACGCTAAAACCATGAGAGATTCTTCATCTCATCTTGAATCTCTTTCTTGCCAGAAAGGATAGAAGGAGGGTCGACATACTTCCTCTAGCCCTCGGAGCTGCAGTCCTAGCATCACACATGGGGGTGTCCTCATCAGAAGGCAGGCACTAGAGCACCTGGAGAGTGCCAACTGTAGGCACAGTCTCACAGTCAAGGCCCAGGCACTCATCAAGAATGAGCGTCATCATATAGGGAGCATAAACAGGGACCTTCTTGATCTCGATCATGGCTGAGTACATCTCTTCCGTGAAGAAGTGCATGTCGTCGATCTCAAATCCCTCACCATATGGACCAGCCAAGTGACACTAGAAAGCATGTTAGAGCAATTTAAGTATCCCTCCACGGATAGCATCCACGCTCCCGGCCTTGGGAGCAATGTTGTTGCAGAAAGGGCGGAGAATAATATTGTAGACCCTCTTCAGGTCCTTACCAGCTCATGTGCTCAAGATCTTCTCATACATAGGAGCCATCCTCTTCTTGTTATAGGCCACTCCATGAATATGCATACGCTGGCCAGCATTGTCACCCCATGGGTAGTCAAGCAACTCAGAAAGCCTCCGGATAGATGAATCACACTTCCTAGGCCCGGTCATCCATATCAGGGAAACATCCTCATCCTCTCCAAAGGTGATAGTGGCAAAAAATGCTGAACAACCCTTATGTTTTAATTCTGCTGAATGCCCACAAGATGCTCAAGTCCCAGCATCCTAGTGATCCACACTGCCTCCTCGAAATACTCCATGCTGCCCAAAGCCTCCAAGTCAAGAACCTGCTGTGGACAAACTGGATGCCTCAGACCAGCATAGCTTTCTCTCTGGATAAGCTCGGACTCTCACCTCTAGTAGTGAGAACTCTCAGCAGTGCGAGCCATGGTGAAGAAAGGTCTTGCCCTCATAATCCTGTAGTTGCGCTTGCTCATCTTAACCACGGAAGTGATCCTATCAAACCTGGCCTTCTTCACCATTTCATGCCTTTGGTGCTTTTGAATAGCTTCTTGTTTGCGACGCTCATCATCAAGGGTCCTCCGCTGAGCTATGTTCCCAGTCTCTGGATCGGTGACAAGGTAATCACGAGAGTGAGCATGCGACTTCCTTTGTTGGACATGAGGATTGGAGGCGGATGAATTAGTCCTTTTCCCTGAAAGCACAACACATCCAAAAACAAAAAAACAAAAAGAAGTAGATAAGCATGCATGTCCACAGGATGAAGGAAGAAACCAGTTCAAGATTCTGGAAAAATTTCAGAGATTCTACACCGGAGTCTTCGGTTTGGGAGACCGGAGTCTCCGGACCGAGACCAGAATCTCCGGACAGGCAGAACGGAGTCTCTGGACTGGTTACAGATCTGGCATGTAGATTCTAAGAAATCTGTAGCAATCAATCTCTAGATGATTTCAATGGCAGGGAAACATCCTAGGGTGGTTCTAAAACAAGAGTCAAGTACTAACTCTCCCAAAAACTTGCATCTAGAGTAAACCCTAGATGAACACAAATAAAAGGAGGGGAGAGGGGATACCCTTGCCACCCTGGTCGGCCATGGAGGTTCCCTTGGAGGCACTACAAAATTCCATGCGATGAGGGATGTTTTGAGCGCAAAGTTTCGATAACGTCGCGTGTTTTCGTCGCGGATGGCCGAAAAGTGGAGTTTGATCTCGACATTTTGGTTTGGTCCGTCGCAGACTGGTTTCGCGCGACTTTTTGCTAGTTTTACCTTGCGGATTTTTGTCTTTGGCCTAATATCCCACTTCCCAGTTTCTTTCCAGGAAACTGGCTTGGTGATGTAGAACGTCATGAATTTTCATCGGACCACACATCCTGCCATGTTTTACTGCTTTGACCGGCAGCGACCGCGCTCTCTCACGGTTGTTCCTAACGGGTTTTTTGCACAGGCCCAGCTATCAGTCTAGTCTGACCTTTTTGTTTGATAATATGCCACTTCCTCCAAATATAAGAATGCACATAATCTTCCTTCGAAAGCGACGAAAAAACGTTGATGCTTATTGGGCCGGGACCGGACGGCCCAGCTGCTCGCGACGATTGTCTGAACGTTGCGGATAGCCTCGATGTTCTACGGTTCAAATTAATGTCACAAAATCATCCGTGACAGTCGATCAAGCACGTTCTCACTTCGTCGCGTAAACCGTCGCGGATTTCCCTTAGCAACGGTTTGGAGATCATCCGCAACATTATTGAAACGTCCCAGACTGCGCGGAATTTTGTAGTGAGGGAAAACACGTGGAGGATTCGAGGGAGGCCTTGGTGGGCGGATTCTGGCAGCTAGAAGCGGCCGGAGGGGGTCTTGGAGGCAGCGGAGGCGCAGAGGGAGGTTTTGGGGTCGGGGTGGATGGTAGGGAATGAGGAAACTTACCACCCTGGTCCCCTTTTTATTCTGCGAAAACTGCCAGACCGGAGTCTCCAAACTTAACATCGGAGTCTCCATACAAACCGGAACCTCCGATGGTACAGACCGGAGTCTATGGACCCACAATCCAAAAAAAATCACAGAAAAATTGTGGAACATGGATGTGGCTAGGGAACTTGGCTTTTGGGAATAATTTGTCTTGGGATGATAAAAACTAACAAGGGTAGTACTTCAGACTCAAAGATTGCAAGAACAAAACACTAAAACACCAAAATTTGAGTATGTTTCCATAGAGACAACAAAACTAAAAAAAAGTCAAGTAAAAGCCAAATAAGAGCCAGCTCTTCAAAAAGAAGAGGTTGGTGGCCTAAGCCACCATGTAAGAGATCATGGTATGTCACCGCGAAGATATATCTTGGGTGCATTGCCAATTCTCGACATTGAAGCTCACAATTCAGTCATTAGAAAAAGAGAGATAACAATAAATTTTTGCTTTGGGAATAATGGGGTTGGGAGAACCCAATGTGTTAGGTTAACATTCCCCCTATGTCCATGCCTACACCTAAACCCAAACACGTATCAACTATAGGGGTGTGTGCAAGATCCTCAAGTCAAACTCTTAAAATCGATGAAATTTAGCTCATTCCTCAAGAACATGAATCTTGCATCATCGAGTGGCTTCGTGAAGATGTCTGTGAGATTATCCTTGGTGGGTACATATGCTAGCTCAATATCACCTCTTGCCACATGATCCCAGATGAAATGATGACGAATCACAATATGCTTCGTCCTTGTGTGTTGCACGGGGTTTTAGGCGATCTTGATGAAACTTTCATTGTCACACATGAGAGGCACCTTATCCAAGTGAACATCATATTCCTTGAGGGTTTGCCTCATCCATAGCAATTGGGTGCAAGCAATAGCGGCCTCCACATACTCGGCTTCAGCGGTGGAGAGAGATATACAATTTTGCTTCTTGGAAGACCAACTCACCAAGGACATACAAAGAAATTGGCAGGCCCCTGAAGTAGACTTCCTATCATCTTGATCACCGTCCCAATCCGAGTCCGTGTAGCCCTTAAGATAAAATTGTGCCCCATTTGGGTACCACAAACCAAACCTTGAGGTATGAACCAAATACCGAAAGATCCTATGGACCGCCACCGAGTGGATTTCCTTAAGAGCCGCTTGATACCTGATGCACTTTGATGGTGTGTTGGAAACCCCAAAAGGAGGGTTTGATGAGAAAGTGGTGAGAATTTTCCCCAGTTAAGAACCAAGGTTATCAATCCAGTAGGATGAACAGGATCTCGGGAAGGTTGATGCCACTGACGGTGGTGATGGCGCCTCACCGATGTCAGCAACAACGTGGAACCTGCACACAAAACAACCAAAATACTATGTCCCAACGGTACAGTGAGGTTGTCAATCTCATTGGTCTTGCTGAAAACAAAGATTAGACGTATAGTTTGGAAAATAGTGTATGCTTGCAGTAAGTAAAAAAAGCAGGAAATTGTTGTGGTTTGTTTAACAGTGTGGAAAATGGACCGGGGTTCATAGGTTCACTAGTGGTGTCTCTCCGTAAAGATAACATGATGGGTGAACAAATTACAGCTGGGCAATTGACAAATAGAGGTTGCACCGTAGTGCACATTATAACATGATGACTACTATGATATTTAGTGCGGGCATTACAACAAAATACATAGATGGAAATTCATCTGCATCGATGAATAATAATCCACCCTTAGGTATCATCTGAACCCCCTTAGGTATTAAGTTGCAAGCAACAGATAACTGCATTAAACAATGTGTGTAATGTAAGAAATGATTGGACACGCGGGAACTCACACCGCTGTTTTCTCCCTAGTGGCAACGGCACATCCTCCCCCGTCACGTTTCTGTCATTGGAGCACAGGCGAAAAGGAGGCATGAACCCACTATCTAGCGTAAATACTCCCTCTTGGAGTCACTAGCAACTACTTGGCCAGAGCAACCACTAGCAACGGAAAGCATGCAAGATCACAAATAACATATGCAATAAAGACTATAATCAACTTGGCATAAGTTCAATATTCATCAGATCCCAGCAAACACATCATATAGAATTACATAAGATCAATCTCGATCATGGTAGGAAGCTCATGAGATCTATCTACTGCTATGGACCCGTAGTCCAGGGATGACCTACTCACGCATCACTCCGGAGGCAGGCATGGTGATGTAGAAGCCTTCGGTGATTATTTCTTCTCCGGCAGGGTGCCGAGAGATAGCTCCAGAACCGCCCCCCCCGATCTAGGGTTGACGACGATGGTGGATACAGAACTTTTCGGGGATTTTCGATTAGGTGTTTAGGGTTTTCCATCCTGGGGGAATAAGTAGGCTAAAGGGCGGAGGCAGTGGAGGCCTTGGGGCCCACACCTATACCTGGCGCGGCCAGGGGACCGCGCCACCCTATGGTGTGGCCCCCTGATGCTCGTCTTTGAATCTCCTTTGGTCTTCTAGATGCTTCCGGGGAAAATAGGCACTTCGGTCTTTGTGGGGTCCAATTCCGGAATGTTTCTAGAACTACTTTTCTGAAACAAAAAACAGCAGAAAACAGGAAACTGGCACTTGGCATCTTGTTAATAGGTTACTCCCACAAAATATATAAAAATGCTATAAATAAGGGAGAAAACATGTCGCAATTAGATACGTTGAAGACGTATCAAGCATCCCCAAGCTTAGTTCCTACTCGTCCTCGAGTAGGTAAACGATAAAACACAATAATTTCTGAGGTGACATGCTACTATCATAAACTTGATCATTACAATGTAAAAGCAAATGTATACTGAGATCATAGAACTTCAAACACAAACATGATGCTGGTACTTGGCATCTTGTTAATAGGTTAGTCCTGGAAAACGTATAAAAATGCTATAAATAAGGGAGAAAACATGTAGCAATTGGCATAATATGATCATGGATCATCATAAATTATAGATACGTTGGAGACGAATCAATACCTCACACACACACCTACACTCAAAACAATATCGGGCCTAGATGCACAAAGGTAAAGCAAAGAACCAATCATAGAACGATACAACTTTTGGTCCACATCTTTACCATCTGGATTTCTCTTGAGGTGGCATTTGACTTGCATAGGAGATGGCTTCTCTTTTGCACCTTGGAAATTAAACCTCTTGATCATGTGTTGGGTATAGTTGGCTTGAGATATGGAACTCCCACGAGCCAATTGCTTGATCCGAAGGAAGAATTTAAGCTCTCGCATCATGGACATCTCAAACCTGTCAGTCATAAGCTTTGAGAACTCATTATTAAAAGCTTGGTTATTCGATCCAAACATAATATAATCCACATAGAGTTGGCATATGATCATTTGGGCCCCAGTATTGACCGAATTGTTGGCCTTGATCATCATCATCATCATCATCATCATAAACTTCATCATCCTCCACACTTTCTTCAACTTGTGGAGAGGAAGACGAAGAAGGAAAAAGTCTTGGCCTTGACCTTGGCTATCTTGAATGATAGGAGTGGTAGCATCTTGCATAGTAACTTGGTCAATAAGAGAAGGGTCTTGAACTTGTTCTTAGGTAGGTGCAACACTTGGCTCCTAGCATGTTCTTCAATTGTAGAGGAGGACTCCACTTGGGTAGAGCATAGTTCTTCTCGAGTTTCCATAAGGTGCCCCTCAATGGGGCGGAAAAATCCCACAGCCATCCTTCCTATGGCTTCTTGAGGCATTTCAACTTCTACATTAGAAACATGAAGCTGCGCCACTTGGGAGCCAACATTTTCTTCGAAAACCACACTACAACATTATATGACAATCCGTGAGGATTTTTCAAAGACTATATAAGTGTGGGATTCGGCACCGTAACCAACAAATATACCCTCAATAGTTTTATATTGGAATTTAGATAATCGAACACCCTTTGTCAAATAGAAGAAATTAAAACCGAAGAAACGGAAGTAGGAGACGTTAGGTTTGTTGCCGATGAGGATCTCATATGGATTCTTGTCTAAGCCCTTGCGGATGTAGAGGCGGTTGGAGGAGTGGCATACGGTGGAATATGGCATCGGCCCATAGATATTGGGGAGAAGAATACTCCGCCAACATGGTCCTTTCCATATCCAATAGAGTTTGATTCTTCCTTTCGTCTACACCATTTTGTTGAGGGGTATATGTAGCGGAATATTGATGGCGAATACCCTCATAACTAAGGAATTTATTCAAGGTGTAGTTCTTGAACTCGGAGCCATTGTCACTCCTAATAGCCATGATTTGGACATTGTTTTGATGTTGCACTTGGTTGGAGAAGTCGGTGATAGTTTTTTGGGTCTCACTCTTTCACATGAATAAATAAACCCAAGTGTATCTTGAATAGTCATCGACAATCACCAAGCAATACTTCTTGCCCCCAAGACTTTCCTCGGCACGACACCAAAGAGATCAAGATGGAGAAGATCCAAGACCCTCTTTGATGAGATAATGGTCTTGCTCTTGTGAGGGGCATCATGCATCTTTCCTTGAACACACAACCTACAAACGCGATCTTGAGAAAAGGAAACATTTTCTTTTAGTCCGAGGATTAGGCCACCTTTGTGAACACTTTTCAAAGTTCTCCTTTTGACATGGGATAAGCGTCGATGCCACAACCACCCCACGTCCGCCTTTCCGAAAATACACATCGCTTGAGAGTTGACGGAGTTCGAAAAGTCCACCATAAACAACTCATTTTCAACATGTACCACGTATGCGACGTCAAGAGTCTTGATCCTCAAAAGGACCACAACATTTTCATCAAAGAATACGGAGAAACCCATCTTCCCAACAGAACAAACTGAAAGTAAATTGAAACCAAGGGATTTGACAAGCATGACGTCCACGATAGTGACATCGGGAGCAATCACAACCTTGCTGAAGCCCGTTATCTTAGACTTGGACTTATCTCCATACGTGGCGGACGCATCATTTGTATTTGGGCGCAACTCCACAAGTTCTTTGCTTCTGGTCATATGATTAGTGCATCCACTATGAGTTATCCATTTAGACCCACAGGAAACATAGTCCTGCAAGAGATCATTGACTAGAGTTAGGACCCAAGGAGGGTCCCCTCATGTTAGCAACAAGGGTCTTTGGAACCCAAATAGTATAGTCAATCAAACCTTCAATAGGACCAACATATTTAGCTTGCACAACACCATAATAATAAACATATAAGAAATGGTGTGGATTTTTGGTTCCCGCGGGGATGCTACGAGTAGTGTTGTCCCTAATGACAATATCACTCGAAACAACATTGTTGGCTTGTGCGGGAATACTACGAGTAGTGTTCTCCCTAATGACAATACCACCCGAAGCAACATTGTTGGCTTTCTTCTTGTTCTTATTGTTCTTGTTCTTGTTCTTGTTCTTGTTCTTCTTGTTGGCAACATAGCTAAGACCTTGCTTACCAACTTGTGGCCTAGGAGCACTCACTTGTGGTCTAGAAGCAACCACTTGTGGGCTTGAGGCCACAACCTTCTCAACTTGAGGGCTCTTGACCTTGAGCCTTGCTAGATCATCCTTCAACCTAGAATTTCCTCAAAAATATTTGCATGATCACAAGAAAAAGTAGAGGTGATAGGGGTGTTGAATTGATTAAGTTGAGTTTGAAGTTGTTCGTTTGACTCCTTGAGGGTAGAGTGTTGATTCTCCAAGGCCTTGTGAGCCTCGGTGAGCTTCTCAAACTCCTCGGTTAGTTTGACATGACCAACCCCAAACTCAACCTTATCCTTTTTTGCCTTTTTATATTTAGCAATTGAAAGGTCACGTTCTGTAGTGATTTTAGAAACAAGTTCATTATGTGACACTTCAATAGTTTCAAGTTCCTCCTCAAGAGAAACTCTACCATTATGCTCTTCCTCAAGAGTCATAGAGAGAGATACTTTCTCATCCGCATCGCTTCTTTCAGTCTCACCTTTCTTCTGAAGAGCTTCATGGACCTCTCCCAATTGGATCATGAGGTGATCAAAGTACTTCTTGGTCTCTCCTTGCATGTTAGACATAAAACGATCAAAAGAAGAAATTTCATATTCTACTCTAAGACTATCATTGTTATTGAATTCATTTGGAGTCTTAGAGTCGGGAGAAGGTCATACCTCTGAGGCATAGGCCATGAAGCACTTGGCATTGGGTTGAGGAAGATTCTCAATGGGGGATTCAAAGAGTGATGAAGATGTAACATCCCAAGTATGAAAATCATCCACTTAGAATGTTTGTTGCATGTTTATTTAAGTATTGCATCATATCATCATTTTGTTCCATGTTGTTTGCATTTGTTTCTTATTTGTTGCAATTGTTTCCACTGTTTTTTTACAATTCAAATTCAAAGCTTATTCAAACAATGGTTTCATACTTGCTCTGTTACAACATTTTGAATAAAAATCACAAATAATAACAACCATTTTGGTTCCATGTTTTCCTTAGTGATCACTTGTGAAAATGATCATTTTAAATCAATTATTTATTTTCCAAACACAATTTAAAATTCAAATCCAAGCACACAAACAGAACCAATTTGAAATTATGTTGTTAGCCAAAACAAACAAACTCAATTTGCTTATATTACATAGGGGTTACCCTATTTAAATAATGGTTTCTATTAATGTTTATTAATATTAACAATTTCACTCAAATTTGGTTCAAATTTCAAAAAGCAACCAAACAATTAAATTTTTGAAAACAAAAGCTACCAAATGTTTGCATTTTGTCTAAGGAATCTACCCTAATTTTTCTAGATTTTTATCTAACCTAAAACCTAAGTTTTTCTACCAAAAGCAAAAGCTACAAAAAAAAACAGAGAGGAAAAAATAAAAAAATAAAGCAAAACGCAGCGCGCGCGCAGCAGATAAACGAATCCAACCCACTAAGCCTACGCGCGCGCAAGGCCCAGCCCGCCTAAGCCACTTAACGCTTTGAACTTCGTGCAATCCATCTTCCCCTCGTACGGCACTCCATCCGTGGCGCCACCGCGACCACGCGGCGACGCCGGCGGCTATCCACTGCACCCTAGCCTCTATAAGAGCCCTAGGGCACCCCCGTACCTAACCCTAGCTAACCCTAGGTCCCCTTCCCTCTCCGCCGCCGTCCATCGCCTCCTCCCCGACGCGAATTCCTCCTCTGCTGCTACCTCGCCGGAGAACTCCCTCTGAATCCGGCCACCGCGACGACGCCATGGCCAGCCTCCACCCTACTTGAGCCGCGAGATCGACTCACCGCTCCTTCCTCTCCCCCTTGGACACCAGAAACAACACCGGTGAGCCTCAGATCGACGCCGCGATCTCTTTCCTCTCCGGCCACCGTGCCACCTTAACTGAACCCGACGTGCTCGTCGACGTTGCAGGGTTTATCTGCACCGTTCGTTTCCTGGAATCGCTTCGCCACGTCGTCCTCTACTCGTTGAACACCTGCGGGAGCCCGGAGCGCTGCTGCTTCCTCGCCGTCGTCTTCGACATCGCCGCGGCCGCCGTCGTCAGCGTACATCACCGCCACCTGCTTCCCCTACAGAACGGTGGTGAGCACCGTTCCTCCAATCTCTCCCTCCTCTGCATCCGTCCCGCATCCGTGCTTTGATCTGCAACATTCACGCACTCAATTGTATCGAGAACCACCGTGGATCATCGCCGGCGAGCTCTGTCTGACGGACGAGCAAACGTTTGTTCGTCAGAGATTCAGTTAACCTCGTTGAACAATAACCTGTATCCGTTTCCTATACTGTCAAACACCGCAGCGCAGCGCACTGGTTGCGCACTCTCTGAATGTTGCGCAGGGCGCGGGTTCAAGCCCCGAGAGCCCCAACCTTTTTTTGTTGTTTTCTTCCGCAGCGCGAGGCCCACCTGGCATAGACCTGCACGGCCACGCGTGCGTGCGCAGTGCCACGCTGGCCACTGGCCCACGCGGCAGTGGCAGCGTGTAGGTACCAGTGGGTAACAAATGTTTCTGCGCATTTCCTAAATTTCCAAAATTCATTTTAATTAGCAGAATTAAAACAAAACTTTAAAATTTAATAACTTCTATTCTGTAATTCCTTTAAGTGCAAGTTTTATATGAATTCTGATCCAAATTTCCTAATCTTTCCAAATATCCAATTTGTGTACTGTTTTGGAAATTACAAATGCATTTTAAAATTCAAATTTAAATAATTCAAATGCTAAATTATAAATTCCATAACTAATTATTTATAAATCCAATAAATGCAAATAAAATATGTTTTCCATACCATTTCACCTAACCTATTCAAATATAATTTTTGTTTTCTGTTTTGAATAATTAAAATTGCCTAAACCATTTAAATCTTGTTTAATGCAATTAAAAATTGTTCAATATTGTTTAATTCATAATTAAATAATCCTAAGTCCAATTTCAAAATGTGAAACATGTAATCCAACTAAAATTTGATAACCTTTTCAAATATGAACTTTGTTATTTGTTTTGAACAATTTAAATGGTTGAAAACAACAAGTATTTGTGTGTCACCTTTAAGGCACCCAAAATTCCCTAAAATTAATAATAAAATTCTAAATTGCTACACCCTATTTTAATTTGATTCTAATGTTGTTATTTTGTTGTTTTCCTTTTGCATGCATCATACTAAACCACTAGCACTTGTTGTTTAGTTGGAAAACAAATAATCTAACCAAAATCCATGGGCTTTTCATATGCAACTCAAAATTGCATATGTGTCCATTTAAATTGTGTTATCATATCAATTAGTTTATTTTGATGCATCTATTAACTTGTCATGCATCATATTTGACTGTGCACTATGCCATGACAATGATTGTTTATACTCTGCCTTGTTTGTTTGCTTCTTCTCGGATAGACGACGACATTGATACCGACGACCTTTACGACACCCCTTCTGAGGATCTAGCTCAGTACCCGGCTACTGGGTTTGCAGGCAAGTTATCACTCACATGAACCATTGTGTTCCTTTCAACATTGGTTACCGATACTTTCCGTTGTTCTTTTCTGCTAGCCATAGTGGTAGTTGTTTCTGTTACGAACCTATCACATGATACCCTAAACCCTGATATTGCCACACCTCCAGTCCTAAAACCCCGTTGCTTGGGCCCGTGTCTTACTAGCATGCTTAGGGTTGTTTTGCTCGAGTCTGTTATCAGTTACTTTCTGTTATTATATTCTGTTATATTCTGGGCTCGATGTTAAACAACACCTGTTAATTGAGGTAATAATAATTTGCTGATAAGGCACCGGCAGGAGGCCCGGCGTGGTTTTGAGGCCTGCTAGTGTCGACCCTAATAGGAAAAGGGTCTTGTCTACTGATCCATGATGAACGCACTATCCCCATGTGGGAAGCGTGTATGGGCGCCCCCCTCAATTTGACTCGATTCGCATCTCGTCCAAATCGCCACACTTAGTTCGGGCTTTCCATTTGCTGCACGCATATGCAGGTACGAACCCGAGGCCAGGGTGGAACTTTTGTAGTCGGCATTTAGGGCGGCGTGGTCTTCCAGTGCTATGAGGGTCCTCCTTTTCTTCGGGGGGCTTGATTAGCCGCGCACGCACAGCACGTGGTGCTTTGGGCTTGATGCGAGGAAAGGTTGAATTGTGTTGAGTGCCCCGCTTGGTGGGAAAGGCCTTCCCATCTGGCGGGTTATTCTTACGTGTACGGCCAAATTGGTGCACCCCTGCAGGGTTAAATCTTCTCGAGAAGCCGTGTTTTCCGCGGTTATGGTTGACTTGGTGAAAGTACTGGCTAACAAGTACTCAGAACAACTTACACCTAAATAATGATAACCTGACTAGTAATAGGCTTATTGACACAACAACTTGATCCATCATTAATCCAACTGTGTGAGTATCCTCGGATTGCTTCTTTGGATAAGGGGCGAGATCCAGGATGGGTTTGTTTGGTGGTTAGCTATAGTTGGTTACGACACGCTATCTTATCTCTTTCTGTTACACCGGAAGTTGTAGTATGTTCTGTAGATGGTTAGTGCAGCCAGTTGCAGCATCTTTCATGCCCTTTTTCTTCCGTTGATCCCAAGGCATCTGTGCTTGGTGTTGACGGGTTACACCTTGGTGAACTGTGAGTCTTGCTTGCCAGTACGTTGTTGTACTGACCCCTTTGGGGCTGTGGTTTACGCAGACTACGACTACGGCTACGATGACCATCAGGATGGCTACTTCGTGGATTTTGACGAGACTGCAGACGAGTAGTTAGCTGGACCAGGGCTGGATCCAGGACCTACGTGGATGGGCTTCGTCTTCTTTATTTTCTCCGGCTTCTTAAGCCTGTTGGATTTGTCTGTACCCAGACACCTTTGATTGCTTCCGCTGATGTAATGAATGCTATGTTGGGACATGTGTCCTCTGGATGATTGTATTTTCTATTTCTGCCTTAGGGAAGGCCATTTGCAACCTTATTTCAACCTTTTGTGTCTTAGAGGCATGTTGTGTTATCCTTTTGTTCAAAACCGTTGACGTACCATGTGTGTATGGTATGAAGTACGTCAATGGTAGTATCCTGATTTCTATAGGATAGTTTACATCGACGGTGAACAGTAACGGTTGGTTGTCGCACATAAGTGCTGGCCTACCCGTAAGGGGACGCGGGAGCCGTTAAGCCCCGTAATCCAACCAAAATACTGTTCAGTTCGTACGGTGAGTATCCTCTAGAAGTCCGGGTGCGACAAATGGTATCAGAGCCTGTCTGCCTGTAGGATCCCTTTTTACTGGTCGCAGTTGAGTCTAGAAACTATTTTGTAGCTATATAGGAAAAATGAAACGTGAGAGTAGGAATTCTGCCATTTTTCTTCTTTCCCCACCCACCCACCCTTTTCTGGTAAGGAAGTGCAACATTGTTTTCTGTTCTCACCTAAACTTTCAAGTTAGGATTTCACGTGTTTTGGGTTCTCCTTAGTACCTCAGGACTTTTGGTCTCGTTTTCCCGATGTTGCTTCGATATCCTGTTCTTCTGAAGAACCTTTCGTCCGTTGAAACCTTGCTGTTGTTTTCCACTTCATTTCTTCTACCGGAGTCTAATCAAAACCTCCCAAATCATCTGCAGATGGATCTCAGGTTCTACCCGCAGGTGGTTCGGATGACTCGCTGTGAGAGCACCGCCGGTTATCCGGAGATGCTGAGAGACATGGTGACTTATCTGGGGTTCCATTGGGCACCAGAGTACCAGGTCTACGAGCAGCAGCGAGAGTTTGACCAGACCTGCTACCGGGCTATCGTCTACATTCTGTCGGATGATGGCAGGAGCGTTGTCCACCGCTACGAGGCAGTAGGTTCCACAGTGGATATGGCTGTGCAGCAGGCCGCTTACGTGAGTCTCACCGTCCTCCGTGCTGACTACTGGGGGTTTGACGATTCTATCTATCGTCATATCCCCCGTGGTTACATCACGTCGGCGGGAGTTCACTTCACTCTCCACAGCAACCTGGATACCTACGATTCTGATAGCTCCAGGCTGCACACCACTGCCCAGTTCGTGAGGCACAGTGACGCAGTTGCTTCGACACTTTCTCAGGAGTTAGCCTCAGTCAGGGAGCAGCTCCACCTTGCTCTCACTCGTCTGGCGACGTACACCACAGACTTCGTTCGAGACGAGCGCTTTGCACGTATCACTCAGCCAGCTGGTCTTCCGTTGCCAGATGCTGGAGGTTACGAGCCGATCAGAGGCCCACTTCTCGACCTCGGAGCTGGTTACACAGGGATTCCCCGCTATGGAGCACAGGGAGACGACGCTTTCTACTTCACCACACCGAGAGTTGCTCTCAGAGCAGTCCCGCTCTACGTGGATCGTCGTCATACCTACTTCCGAGGGATTCCTCCGCACCGTATCTCTCGTCGTACTACTCACCGCCGTCCTGCGTGATGAGCATGGGAGTACCGATGTATCCGTTCCTAGCTATGTTTAGTTATCCTGTGGCATTCGAACCATTTATGGTGTGTTGGATATTCTGATGTATTTGAACATGTGATGATGTACCTGTTGGTTATCTATTTCATGCGTCGGAATAATCTATCTTTCGGTTACCAAGTCTATCCTTTGCTGTTATTGTGCTAAAATGCATTTCTGTTCAGGATGCCTCCAACCAGGAACACCATGCCTGAACCACCTCCGCTCACGGAGCTGTTGACTCAGATGACTCAGGTCGTGGCTCAGATGGCCCAGATCCAGGCTAACCAGAACAACAACCAGAATGCTCCGCGAGTCAGCATTAAGGATTTTCTGAGTCTGGGGCCGAGAGCTTTCGTGGCAACACGTGAGCCTCTGGATGCTGATGACTGGATCAGGGAGATGAACAGGGCTCTGGAGATTGCTCATGTTGCTGAGGAAGATAAGGTCAAGTACGCCACCTACCTACTGAAGGGTCAGGCAGCTACCTGGTGGGAGAACTACCAGACCATGAGAGCTGGCTATCCTATCACCTGGGGTTGTTTCAAGGATGCCTTCCTGAAGCACCACATCCCGGATGGCCTCATGGAAAGGATGCGTGAGGAATTCTGCTCTCTCAAACAGGGCAAGCTGGACGTTCTCGGCTACCAGAACGAGTTCAATCGTCTCGCTCGATACGCCGGTGACGAGGTGTCCACTGAAGCCAAGAAGATGGCAAGGTTCCGCCGAGGTTTTAACCCGGAACTGAAGTATGCTCTCACCAACATCAAGTGCAAGGACTTCGTGGAGCTCGTGAACACCGCGCTCAATGAGGAGAATGGGCGCAAGGCGTTCGAAGAGTCGCGCAAGCACTCGCGTGAGGGTGGTTCCTCCTCCAACATGACCACCCCTCCGCAGAAGCGCCGCATCTGGGTGCCAAACAGTGCTGTCACCAGGGCTCCAAATGCCCAAGCTTCTCCAGGCTTTGGTCCCCGCCCACCCAACCCATCTCAGATGCAGGGTCAGAGGTTTCCAATGGGTCAGCCAAGGCCAGGTCCTCCTCGTGTCGTCACTTGCTTCAAGTGCAAGGAGACTGGGCACTACGCTGATAAGTGCACTCAGAAGCAGCTACCTCCACCACCTCCTCGCCCCAACACCAACCAGGCAATGGTTCGTGCTCCCCCGGCTAAAGCCTTCAACTCCAACAACAGGCCTGTCGGGAGGACCGCGAGGGTGAATCATATCAAGGCCGACAAAGCTGAGGAGGCTGCTGACGTCGTTCTCGGTACATTCCCCGTAAACTCTAACCCAGCTAAAGTGTTGTTTGATACTGGAGCATCGCATTCGTTCGTGTCAAAGATCTTTGCTACAGCAGTTAAACTACCTTTTGTTGGTTTGGGTTCCCCGCTAGTAGTAAACTCCCCTGGAGAAACTATGCAAACTTCCAAGATCAGTCATGAGAATCAGATCTTAATTGGAGGTCACATATTCCTTGCTTCCCTCATTCTGCTTGGCAATTCTGACATTGATGTCATCCTTGGCATGGATTGGTTGAAGGCCAATAAAGCTACGATTGATTGTGCTAAGAAGTCAATAACTCTGTTCCACCCTTCCGGCCAGATAGTCTATTCTCCAAGTGAATCAAGTTCTGTTCAGCTGTACACCCTGGATGCTAAACCTCTACCTCTGCTTGAAAATGTTCCGGTGGTTTGTGAATTCCCTGACGTCTTTCCAGAAGAGTTGCCAGGGATGCCTCCGGACAGAGCAGTTGAGTTCGTGATCGAGCTTGAACCAGGTACTCCACCAATCTCTAAGCATCCATACAAGATAGCTCCTCCTGAACTGAAATTGTTGAAGGAGCAAATCGATATGTACATGGAGAAAGGTTACATTCAGCCTAGTTCCTCCGCTTGGGGTTGCCCAACTCTGTTTGTTGCCAAGAAGGATCAAACAAAAAGACTCGTGGTTGACTATCGTCCTCTCAACGAGAAAACCATCAAGAACAAGTATCCAATTCCTCGTATCGATGATCTTTTTGATCAACTTGCTGGAGCCTCAATATTCTCAAAGTTGGACTTGAGGATGGGTTACCATCAGATAAAGATCAGAAAGGAAGATATTCCAAAAACAGCTTTCACCACTCGGTACGGTCTATATGAATACACCGTCATGTCCTTTGGTCTCACCAATGCACCGGCAACCTTCTCAAGACTCATGAATTCTGTCTTCCATGAATACCTCGACAACTTCGTTGTGGTATATCTTGATGATATTCTAGTCTACTCAAAATCCGAGGAAGAGCATGGAGAACACCTTCGTCTCACTCTCATGAAACTTCGCGAGCATCGTCTATATGCCAAATTCTCCAAATGTGAGTTCTGGATTCCAGAAGTTGCATATCTTGGTCATATCATCTCCGCCAAAGGCATAGCCATTGACCCGGAAAAGGTTAAGGCAATTGTTGATTGGAAACCCCCTCAGACGGTGAAGCAAGTCAGAAGTTTTCTTGGCTTGGCTAGCTATTGTCGTTGTTTCGTCCAAAACTTTTCCAAGATTGCCAAACCTCTCACTGATCTCACAAAGAAGGACAAAAAGTTCATTTGGACTCCATAGTGTGATGAGAGTTTCAATCTCCTGAAGACTAAACTCACTTCCACCCCAGTTCTGGTTGGACCAGATACTACCAAGCCTTTCCAGATATTCTGTGATGCATCTCTCCAAGGCTTAGGAGCAGTTCTTATGCAAGAACGCCAAGTTGTGGCTTATGCTTCACGTCAGTTGAACCCACATGAGCAAAACTATCCCACACATGATCTTGAACTTGCAGCAGTTGTGTTTGCCCTCAAGAAATGGAGACAATACTTGTTGGGTAACAAAACTGAAATCTTTTCCGATCACAAGAGTCTGAAATACATCTTCACTCAACCAGATCTGAACCTCAGGCAAAGGAGATGGATTGAGAAGATTAAAGACTTTGATCTCACCATTTCTTACACTCCAGGCAAGGCTAATGTTATGGCCGATGCTCTCAGTCGCAAATCCTATTGCAATAATCTCATGATCATGGAAAGCCAACCTCCACTTCATGAGGAATTCCAGAAGCTGAACCTTGGTCTTGTTCCTCAAGGCTACCTTGCTAGCTTGACAGCCAGTCCAACTCTCGAGGACAAGATTCGTTCTGAACAACTTCGTGATATTGAAATCAAGAAGATGGTTGAGCACATCAAGGAAGGCAAGGAGAAATTCAAGTCCTTCTCAGTTGATGATAAAGGAACTGTGTTCTTTGAAGGACGCATTGCAGTTCCTCAAGTGCAAAGTCTCAAGGATATCATTCTCAAGGAGGATCATGAAACTCCTCTCTCCATTCACCCTGGAAGTACAAAGATGTACCAGGATCTTAAGACTCTGTATTGGTGGCCTGGCATGAAACGTGAAATTGCTAAATACGTTTCTGAATGCGACGTTTGTCAACGTGTTAAGGCAGTCCATCAGAAAACAGCAGGTCTACTCCAACCTCTGAAAATTCCTGAGTGGAAGTGAGACATGATTGAAATGGACTTCGTTACTGGGTTTCCAAAGTCCAAAAAGGGCAACGATGCAATCTTCGTTGTTATTGATCGTCTCACTAAAGTAGCTCATTTCTTTGCTGTAAAGGAAACTATCTCAGCTAGCCAGTTAGCAGAGCTCTACACAGCAAAGATTGTTCCGCTTCATGGTGTTCCATTGGAAATAAGCTCAGACCGTGGAAGTATCTTCACTTCTCATTTCTGGAAAAGCTTTCAAGAAGCATTGGGCACCAAACTTCTGTTCAGCACAGCGTATCACCCTCAGTCTCAGGGGCAAGTCGAAAGAGTCAATCAGATTCTCGAGGATATGCTCAGAGCATGTGGTATCTCCTTTGGCATGAAATGGGAGGATTGCCTTCCATATGCTGAATTCTCCTACAACAACAGCTACCAGGCAAGCCTAGGAATGGCACCATTTGAGGCACTGTATGGTCGCAGATGCAGGAGTCCAATTAATTGGTCTGGAGCTGGTGAACGCTCACTTTTAGGCCCTGACAATGTTAAGGAAGCCGAGGAGAAAGTTCGTATCATTCGTGACAATCTTAGGATTGCTCAGTCTCGTCAGAAGAGCTATTATGATAGCAAGCACAGGGATATGATCTATGCACCTGGTGATAAGGCATATCTCCGTGTAACTCCCCTCAGAGGCACTCATCGTTTTGGTGTGAAAGGAAAGCTGGCACCAAGATACATTGGTCCTTTCAACATTCTCTCAAGGCGTGCAGAAAATGCTTATCGTCTTGAACTTCCAGAAAAGCTATCCAAGGTGCACGATGTGTTCCACGTGTCACAGCTCAAGAAGTGTTTCAAAGATCCAGATCGTGCAGTTGATCATGATTCTATCGAACTGCAAGATGATCTATCTTATGAGGAGCACCCTATTCGTATTCTCGATGAGACCGAGTGTAAGACTCGCAACAAGAGCACCAAGTTCTTGAAAGTGCAATGGTCGCATCATTCCGATAAAGAGGCAACGTGGGAGACCGAAGAGGATCTTCGCAAGAAGTATCCGGACCTTTTCCTTTCTCAGTAGGAATCTCGGGGCGCGATTCCTTCAAGGGGGGCGTTTTGTAACATCCCAAGTATGAAAATCATCCACTTAGAATGTTTGTTGCATGTTTATTTAAGTATTGCATCATATCATCATTTTGTTCCATGTTGTTTGCATTTGTTTCTTATTTGTTGCAATTGTTTCCACTGTTTTTTTACAATTCAAATTCAAAGCTTATTCAAACAATGGTTTCATACTTGCTCTGTTACAACATTTTGAATAAAAATCACAAATAATAACAACCATTTTGGTTCCATGTTTTCCTTAGTGATCACTTGTGAAAATGATCATTTTAAATCAATTATTTATTTTCCAAACACAATTTAAAATTCAAATCCAAGCACACAAACAGAACCAATTTGAATTTGTGTTGTTACCCAAAACAAACCAACTCAATTTGCTTATATTACATAGGGGTTACCCTATTTAAATAATGGTTTCTATTAATGTTTATTAATATTAACAATTTCACTCAAATTTGGTTCAAATTTCAAAAAGCAACCAAACAATTAAATTTTTGAAAACAAAAGCTACCAAATGTTTGCATTTTGTCTAAGGAATCTACCCTAATTTTTCTAGATTTTTATCTAACCTAAAACCTAAGTTTTTCTACCAAAAGCAAAAGCTACAAAAAAACAGAGAGGAAAAAATAAAAAAATAAAGCAAAACGCAGCGCGCGCGCAGCAGATAAACGAATCCAACCCACTAAGCCTACGCGCGCGCAAGGCCCAGCCCGCCTAAGCCACTTAACGCTTTGAACTTCGTGCAATCCATCTTCCCCTCGTACGGCACTCCATCCGTGGCGCCACCGCGACCGCGCGGCGACGCCGGCGGCTATCCACTACACCCTAGCCTCTATAAGAGCCCTAGGGCACCCCCGTACCTAACCCTAGCTAACCCTAGGTCCCCTTCCCTCTCCGCCGCCGTCCATCGCCTCCTCCCCGACGCGAATTCCTCCTCTGCTGCTACCTCGCCGGAGAACTCCCTCTGAATCCGGCCACCGCGATGACGCCATGGCCAGCCTCCACCCTACCTGAGCCGCGAGATCGACTCACCGCTCCTTCCTCTCCCCCTTGGACACCAGAAACAACACCGGTGAGCCTCAGATCGACGCCGCAATCTCTTTCCTCTCCGGCCACCGTGCCACCTTAACTGAACCCGACGTGCTCGTCGACGTTGCAGGGTTTATCTGCACCGTTCGTTTCCTGGAATCGCTTCGCCACGTCGTCCTCTACTCGTTGAACACCTGCGGGAGCCCGGAGCGCTGCTGCTTCCTCGCCGTCGTCTTCGACATCGCCGCGGCCGCCGTCGTCAGCGTACGTCACCGCCACCTGCTTCCCCTACAGAATGATGGTGAGCACCGTTCCTCCAATCTCTCCCTCCTGTGCATCCGTCCCGCATACGTGCTTTGATCTGCAACGTTCACGCACTCAATTGTATCGAGAACCACCGTGGATCATCGCCGGCGAGCTCTGTCTGACGGACGAGCAAACGTTTGTTCGTCAGAGATTCAGTTAACCTCGTTGAACAATAACCTGTATCCGTTTCCTATACTGTCAAACACCGCAGCGCAGCGCACTGGTTGCGCACTCTCTGAATGTTGCGCAGGGCGCGGGTTCGAGCCCCGCGAGCCCCAACCTTTTTTGCTGTTTTCTTCCGCAGCGCGAGGCCCACCTGGCATAGACCTGCACGGCCACGCGTGCGTGCGCAGTGCCACGCTGGCCACTGGCCCACGCGGCAGTGGCAGCGTGTAGGTACCAGTGGGTAACATTCTGCGCATTTCCTAAATTTCCAAAATTCATTTTAATTAGCAGAATTAAAACAAAACTTTAAAATTTAATAACTTCTATTCTGTAATTCCTTTAAATGCAAGTTTTATATGAATTCTGATCCAAATTTCCTAATCTTTCCAAATATCCAATTTGTGTACTGTTTTGGAAATTACAAATGCATTTTAAAATTCAAATTTAAATAATTCAAATGCTAAATTATAAATTCCATAACTAATTATTTATAAATCCAATAAATGCAAATAAAATATGTTTTCCATACCATTTCACCTAACCTATTCAAATATAATTTTTTTTTCTGTTTTGAATAATTAAAATTGCCTAAACCATTTAAATCTTGTTTAATGCAATTAAAAATTGTTCAATATTGTTTAATTCATAATTAAATAATCCTAAGTCCAATTTCAAAATGTGAAACATGTAATCCAACTAAAATTTGATAACCTTTTCAAATATGAACTTTGTTATTTGTTTTGAACAATTTAAATGGTTGAAAACAACAAGTATTTGTGTGTCACCTTTAAGGCACCCAAAATTCCCTAAAATTAATAATAAAATTCTAAATTGCTACACCCTATTTTAATTTGATTCTAATGTTGTTATTTTGTTGTTTTCCTTTTGCATGCATCATACTAAACCACTAGCACCTGTTGTTTAGTTGGAAAACAAATAATCTAACCAAAATCCATGGGCTTTTCATATGCAACTCAAAATTGCATATGTGTCCATTTAAATTGTGTTATCATATCAATTAGTTTATTTTGATGCATCTATTAACTTGTCATGCATCATATTTGACTGTGCACTATGCCATGACAATGATTGTTTATACTCTGCCTTGTTTGTTTGCTTCTTCTCGGATAGACGACGACGTTGATACCGACGACCTTTACGACACCCCTTCTGAGGATCTAGCTCAGTACCCGGCTACTGGGTTTGCAGGCAAGTTATCACTCACATGAACCATTGTGTTCCTTTCAACATTGGTTACCGATACTTTCCGTTGTTCTTTTCTGCTAGCCATAGTGGTAGTTGTTTCTGTTACGAACCTATCACATGATACCCTAAACCCTGATATTGCCACACCTCCAGTCCTAAAACCCCGTTGCTTGGGCCCGTGTCTTACTAGCATGCTTAGGGTTGTTTTGCTCGAGTCTGTTATCAGTTACTTTCTGTTATTATATTCTGTTATATTCTGGGCTCGATGTTAAACAACACCTGTTAATTGAGGTAATAATAATTTGCTGATAAGGCACCGGCAGGAAGCCCGGCGTGGTTTTGAGGCCTGCTAGTGTCGACCCTAATAGGAAAAGGGTCTTGTCTACTGATCCATGATGAGCGCACTATCCGCATGTGGGAAGCGTGTATGGGCGCCCCCCTCAATTTGACTCGATTCGCATCTCGTCCAAATCGCCACACTTAGTTCGGGCTTTCCATTTGCTGCACGCATATGCAGGTACGAACCCGAGGCCAGGGTGGAACTTTTGTAGTCGGCATTTAGGGCGGCGTGGTCTTCCAGTGCTATGAGGGTCCTCCTTTTCTTCGGGGGGCTCGATTAGCCGCGCACGCACAGCACGTGGTGCTTTGGGCTAGATGCGAGGAAAGGTTGAATTGTGTTGAGTGCCCCGCTTGGTGGGAAAGGCCTTCCCATCTGGCGGGTTATTCTTACGTGTACGGCCAAATTGGTGCACCCCTGCAGGGTTAAATCTTCTCGAGAAGCCGTGTTTTCCGCGGTTATGGTTGACTTGGTGAAAGTACTGGCTAACAAGTACTCAGAACAACTTACACCTAAATAATGATAACCTGACTAGTAATAGGCTTATTGACACAACAACTTGATCCATCATTAATCCAACTGTGTGAGTATCCTCGGATTGCTTCTTTGGATAAGGGGCGAGATCCAGGATGGGTTTGTTTGGTGGTTAGCTATAGTTGGTTACGACACGCTATCTTATCTCTTTCTGTTACACCGGAAGTTGTAGTATGTTCTGTAGATGGTTAGTGCAGCCAGTTGCAGCATCTTTCATGCCCTTTTTCTTCCGTTGATCCCAAGGCATCTGTGCTTGGTGTTGACGGGTTACACCTTGGTGAACTGTGAGTCTTGCTTGCCAGTACGTTGTTGTACTGACCCCTTTGGGGCTGTGGTTTACGCAGACTACGACTACGGCTATGATGACCACCAGGATGGCTACTTCGTGGAGTTTGACGAGACTGCAGACGAGTAGTTAGCTGGACCAGGGCTGGATCCAGGACCTACGTGGATGGGCTTCGTCTTCTTTATTTTCTCCGGCTTCTTAAGCCTGTTGGATTTGTCTGTACCCAGACACCTTTGATTGCTTCCGCTGATGTAATGAATGCTATGTTGGGACATGTGTCCTCTGGATGATTGTATTTGCTATTTCTGCCTTAGTGAAGGCCATTTGCAACCTTATTTCAACCTTTTGTGTCTTAGAGGCATGTTGTGTTATCCTTTTGTTCAAAACCGTTGACGTACCATGTGTGTATGGTATGAAGTACGTCAATGGTAGTATCCTGATTTCTATAGGATAGTTTACATCGACGGTGAACAGTAACGGTTGGTTGTCGCACATAAGTGCTGGCCTACCCGTAAGGGGACGCGGGAGCCGTTAAGCCCCGTAATCCAACCAAAATACTGTTCAGTTCGTACGGTGAGTATCCTCTAGAAGTCCGGGTGCGACAGAAGATTATGGAGTTTAAGCAATAGAAAGAGAGGCCACTTCACTTGTGGATCTTCTTCTTATTCACCACTTTCGAAATCATACTCCTCTTGAGTCACTAGCACAAACTTGGTGGGAGACTTCTTGTAGAAAGGTCTCTTCTTGAAGTGAGGTTTCTTGTAGGCAACCTCGGACTTGTCCTTGCGAATAAGCTTGCCACCATGATCTTACCTATTCTCATAGGGGCACTCCGCAATGAAGTAGTGCTTATCTTGACAATTGAAGCAAGACCTCACCCTTTGAGTCCCTTCTTTTCCATAGCTAGACTTGGTCTTCTCCTCTACATATGCCTTGGCCTTGGATGGATTCTTCCAAAACTTCTGCACGGCAAGAGCAATGACATCCTTCAGCACGGGGTCATATTCTTAATCCTTCAAAGGATCCAAGTCCTCAATGCAAGTTTCATGATGTTCAATCTCCCTTAATACAACTTTGGCCTTCAAAGAAATCGAAGCTCCTTTGTGCATTCCCATATCTCTAGCTCGATTGTCAAGAGCATTCTTAGTTTGCACTTGGTAGGAGCACATATCTTGCATCACTTGAATTGAGGTCAAAGAAGAAAAGTCATGTCTTCCTTGAAGGCTCAGTCCATGGGCTCAGAAGGCATAAGAGCACTTATGTATTTCCTCTTGATCCACGCATCATCAATATACTTGGCACCAACATTGTTGAATGCGGTGGCAAGAGTCTTGAGACTTTGATACATGTCTTCATGATTCTCACCATCATGCATATATAATCCTTCGGCTTCATTGCTCAAGGTATCATACCTATTCCTTTGCATGTTCTCATTTCCCACAAACATGACAACAAGAGCATCCCATGTTTCTTTGGCGGTGGAATATTGTTGAAGATGATGCATGTCGTTTGGACCCACGGCTTGTTGAATGATGGACAAGGAGGTGTACTTTAGTTGACAATCTACATCTTCTATTCTTTTCAAGTTCTTGGGGTCATGAGGCTTGTATCCATCTTGAGTGACCCTCCAAAGCTCAATACAAGAAGAGTTTAAGTGAGTTTTCATGTAATATTGCCATTCACCAAAAGTATGTGCATCAAGTTTAGGAGGTTCTCCTCTAGGAATTGTATGAGGATGTGGGACGGGAGGATTAGGAGAGTAATGTCTTTCGACGGATGCATAAGGAGGCAATTTAATAGCATCAGTTAAAGGAATTTGCAAGAACAAAGGTTTCATCCATTCACAGAATTTGTTATAGTGTTCTTCTTCTTTTGATTTGTGTTTCTTATTACGATAAGGCATTGGTTTTTGTACCCAAGGTTCTCTCTCATTACCATGTTTATTAGCAATAAAATCTTCCTTAGTGTACTTTGTATTTTTAGTTTTCTTTTCAGATTCCTCTTCAATTTCTTCTTTATCAGAAGCATCAGAGATAGATATACTATTAGGATATTTAGCAAGTTTAGAGGATTCTACAACACTTTTATGTTTCTTCTTCTTTTTCTTCTTAGTATGAATAACATTATTCTTAGTTTCCTGAGAATATTCTTCAATTTTATTAGGATGTCCCTCAGGATATAAAGGATCTTCTGTAGCAATACCACTTCTAGTTCTTATTTCTTAAGCATGTTTTTCTTTAGAAGTTTTAACTAGAAAATATTTTTGCACTTTATCAATTTGATCAATTTGAGTTTGAATCATTTTAAAATGTTTAACAAGCATTTTAACATCATTAGAGGTTCTTTCTATAATACCATGCAAATTATCAATAGCTCTAGAGTTTTCCATTAGGTGATTTTGCACTCTCATATTAGAATTATCTTGCTCAATAACATAATTATCAAATTCGTTTAAACATTGATCAGGAGGTTTATTATAGGGAATATCTCTATTATCAAAATGTTGGAGAGAGTGTACCTCAATGGTGGATGAGTGAGGGATTGGCTTACATAATTCTTCTATAGGTGGAAGATTCTTCACATCTTCAGATTTAATACCCCTCTTTTTAAGAGATTTCTTGGCTTCTCTCATCACTTCATCATTTAATTCAATCATTCCCCTATTCTTGGGTGTTGGTGTTGGTGTTGATACTGGAGTAGGGGTCGGCTCAGGCTCAACCCTAGTCCAATCATCATGATTTTGGCTTATTTTAGCCATTAAGTCCTCAGCTTCATCTGGAGTTCTTTGCCTAAAAACACAACCAGCACAACTATCCAGGTATGTCCAAGATTCAATAGTTAGTCCATTATAGAATATATCAAGATGTTCATTATTTTCTAGCTTATGCCCAAGTGTAGTCCTAACTAAAGAACATAACCTTGCCCACGATACAGGCAATTCTCTCCTTCCAATTGCTTGAAATTAAATATATTTTGTAAAGAAGCATGTTGAGCACTAGCAGGAAAATATTTCTGAAAGAAAGAATTAATTAAACCAATAGGACTATCAATAGACCCCGGATACAAATTATTAAACCAAGTTTTAGCTCCATCTTTTAATGAAAAAGGGAATATTTTAGCAACAAATCAGCTACGTTTCTTAACATCATCAGAGAATAAATTACTCAAAGAGGAGAGCTCATTCATATGTTTCATAGCACTTCCATTTTCAGTACCACAAAAAGGTTCTTTCTCAAAAATAGATATATAAGATAAATCAAGAGAGAAATCATAATCCTTATCCCTGATATTAATAGGAGAGGTCGAAAACTTAGCATTAGGAGATAATTTATATTTAACAGCACGACTTTCAATAAGACTTATAACAACATCTTTATCCTTAATAGCATGTATTTCATTAATAAGATCATCATTAAGTTCAATATAGGAATCAACAAAATGATCACTAGGATTTTCTCTAAGCTCAGGTGAAACAACAGGAGTAACTGGATTTTTATCAGGAGTTTTAGTGTTTGCAATATTTTTAGCTTTAGCAATAGTAGCATCTAAGAAAGGACCGAAAGAACCATTCTAATCAAGCACAATAGAAGCATCATCAAAATTATCAGAAGTATTTTCAGATTCAGCAGAAGTAGCACATGTAGCATGTGTATGTGGTGGTCTAAGCAGCTTACTCATAACAGACGGTGAATCAAGAGCAACAGAGGTGTTCAGAGTATTACCTCTTCTTGTAGTGGATGGTAATATAGGGACCTTTCCATCACGAGTCTTACCCATGATGAATGATTGGCAGTAGATAATAGTACTCTCCGGTGAGCTCGCAAATAAAGCTATGCTCCCCGGCAACGGCGCCAGAAAATAGTCTTGATGACCCATAAGTATAGGGGATCGCAATAGTCTTCGAGGGAAGTAAAACCCAAATTTATTGATTCGACACAAGGGGAGCCAAAGAATATTTGTGAGCCTTAACAAGTGTGTTGTCAATTCACCTGCACCTGAAAGTGGACTTGTTCGCAGTGGTTTATCAGTAGTAACAATTTTATAGTAGCAGCAGTAGTGAAATAATAGCAGCAATGAAGTGAAAACAACATCAGTAGTGTTTGAAGTAAACATCGGGATTAAATACTGTAGGCAAAGGGATAGATGAACGGGCGTTGCATGGATAAGATAGATCATATAATAATCAAGACATGGGCATTGCACATAAATAAGATAAAGCATCCAAGTACTAAGTAACCATAGGAATGTGTTCTGTAAATAGTGGTACGTGCTCGCAATGAGAACTTGCACACCATCTTTTGTCCTACAAGCCCGTTTTCAGCGGGGCCTCAAGGGAACTACTGGTAATTAAGGTGTTCCTTTTAATAAAACACCGGAGAAAAGCATTAACACTCCATGAACACATGTGATCCTCACATCACAGCCATCCCCTCCGGTTGTCCCAATTTCTGTCACTTCAGGGCCTCAGGTTCCGGACAACGATATGTGTAAACAACTTGCAGGTATGATCAAGAAAAAATAATTATCATCGTGATTCAATAATATATTCAGATCTAAGATCATGGAACTCGGGCCCAAAGTGGCAAGCATTAAGCATAACAAGTTGCAACAATGTCAATAGCACTAACAGAGGATACTAGGCACTATTCTCTAACAATCACGACATTATTACATGAACAATCTCATCCAATCCCTACCATCCCCTTCAGCCTACGGCGGGGGAATTACTCACACATGGATGGGGGAAACATCGATGGTCGATGGAGAGGCGTTGGTGATGACGATGGCGATGATATCCTCCAATTCCCCGTCCCGATAGGGTGCCAGAACAGAGTTTCTGAACCCCGAAAAAAGATTTGCGATGGCGGAGGAGCTACAGACTTCTTTCTGGAAAACGATCCAACCCCCTCGGGTTTTATGGTTGAAGGAAGTATATAGTCGAAAGGGGAGCCCGAGGGGGTCTCTGGGTGGCCCACACCACCAGGTGGCGCGGCCTAGGGGCACGGCGCGCCAGGGGCTGGTGTGGCCTGATGGTGCAGATCGTGCACTCGTTGGGAGACCCCAAGAGGAGGGTGTGATGAGCACAGTGGTACGCGTTTTCCCCTTAGTTAAGAACCAAGGTTATCAATCCGGTAGGAGAAAGAGGACCATCGAAAGGTTGATGCCACTAACGGTGGTGCTGGCGCTTCACTAGTGTCAGCAACAACATGGAACCTGCACACAACACAACCAAAATACATTTCCCCAACGGTACAGTGAGGTTGTCGATCTCACTGGTCTTGCTGAAAACAAACATTAGACATATAGTGTGGAAAAATGGTGTATGCTTGCAGTAAGTAAAGAAAGCAGGAAATTGTTGTGGTTTGTTTAACAGTGCGGAAAATGGACCGGGGTTCATAGGTTCACTAGTGGTGTCTCTCCATAAAGATAACATGATGGGTGAACAAATTACAACTAAGCAATTGACAAATAGAGGTTGCACCGTAGTGCACATTATAACATAATGACAACTATGATATTTAGTGCGGGCATTACAACAAAATATATAGACCAAAATCCATCTGCATCTATGACTAATAATTCACCCTCAGGTTATCATCCGAACCCCCTTAGGTATTAAGTTGCAAGCAACACATAACAGCATTAAAAAATGTGTGTAATGTAAGCAATGCTTGTGCACACGGGCACTCACACCGCTGTTTTCTCCCTAGTGGCAACAACACATCCTCCCCCGTCACGTTTCGGTCACTCGAGCACAGGCAAAAAGGAGGCATGAACCCACTATCTAGCATAAATACTCCCTCTTGGAGTCACTAGCAACTACATGGCCAGAGCAACTACTAGCAACGGAAAGCATGCAAGATCACAAATAACATGTGCAATAAAGACTATAATCAACTTGGCATAAGGTCAATATTCATTGGATCCCAGCAAACACAGCATATAGAATTACATAAGATCGATCTCAATCATGATAGGCAGCTCACGAGATCTAAACATGGAGGCATATCAGGAGAAGACAACCATCTAGCTACTGCTATGGACCCGTAGTCCAGGGATGAACTACTCACGCATCACTCGGCGGCAGGCATGATGATGTAGAATCCTCCGGTGATGATTTCCTCTCTGGCAAGGTGCCTGGAGACAGCTCCAGAACCCCCCTGATCTAGGGTTGACGACAATGGCGGTTGCGGAAATTTTCGGAGATATTTGATGAGGTGCTTAGGGTTTTCCATCTCGGGGGAATAAATAGGCGAAAGGGCAAAGGAGGTGGAGGCCTGGGGGGCCCACAACCATAGCTGGCGCGGCCAGGGGAGGCCGCGGCACCCTATGGTGTGGCCCCTGGTGCCCGTCTTCGACTCTCCTTCGATGTTCTGGATGCTTCCGGGGAAAATAGGCACTTCGGGTTTTGTGAGGTCCAATTCCGAGAATGTTTCCAGAACAACTTTTCTGAAACCAAAAACAGCAGAAAACAGGGAACTGGCACTTGGCATCTTGTCAAGAGGTTAGTCCAAGAAAACGTATAAAAATGCTATAAATAAGGGAGAAAACATCTAGCAATTGGCATAATATGACCATGGAGCATCAAAAATTATAGATACGTTGGATCCGTATCAAGCATCCCCAAGCTTAGTTCCTATTCGTCCTCAAGTAGGTAAACTATGAAACAATAATTTCTGAGGTGACATGCTACTATCATAAACTTGATCATTATAATGTAAAAGCATATGTATGCTGAGATAATAGAACTTCAAACACAAACATGATAAATAGAACTTTAATAATAAAGCATAGCAATCACTTTGCATCATGAAGAGTATCTTAAATAAAGGATCATGGATAATTATGGAAATAAAGATAAACTCTTGTTTCAGGTATAGAGAAATCATGGCAAAGTGGTATTTCGCTAGTCCTTAAGAGTGGGACAAAACATGAATGCCAGGACACTTTCAAAGTTCATGAGGAAGACTAGAACAAATAATATCACATCATGAAGTAATTATTGATGGTTATGGGACAAATGCACACATAACTCAGAATGGTAAAATGCTCTCTCAACCGTGCATAAAGTTAGAATATGGAGACTCAACATAAAAGTAAAAGAAAATCAGGGATCACTCATGTGCTAGAGATTTTTATTTTATTAAACAGAGGTATTATAAGTTTGACAATGTGGAGGAGTGTCTATTTTTTAGGAGAGGTGTATGCTAATGTCAACGAATGATAAACAAACAATGCAGTACGTCACAAGACAACTGGATTCACAAGAGCGGCTCCCATGGTGAAGGACGCAACTGGTGCAGAAGGTCATCCCTCTTTCTCTTTTGTTTACACAATTATGCTTTGACTGATAAATCAGGGGCAAACATAGTGAAGAGAATTTGTTTGTATTAATTTGGGGCTGGGCACCCCGCTGCCAGATCTTCTATCATTTGGATAAGCGGATGAAGCCACTAGTCCAGGGTGTGAAATCCAATCAACAAGTGAGATAAAGATTCTCTATTACGTCCTCATGAGCAAAAACAAGAACACAAAACAGGAGTAATTTTGAAGGTTTTAAAGGTAACACATGAACAATTTACTTGGAGTGGCAGTTAAATACCACATGTAGGTAGGTATGGTGTACACAATGGGAGTACAGGTGGAGGCTAGCAAAAGACTGGGAGCGACAAATCAAGAGAGCATAAGAGCCATAATCATGCACATCGACATAAGCATCATTAATTAAAGCATAAGCGGTATCACAAGTTCAAAAACTATGTGGTCATGGAGGATATTCGTGACTGGTTTGTAGTTATAAACATGGTGTGAGCATGCCCAAGTCAACCAAATAAAACATTCGAAAAAGAATACCATATATTGATGCTTTACTATGACAAGAACAACTCATGAATATTTCAAGACATATTAAATGCTCTCATCTATTTAAGGCTATTCATGCTACTCAATAACCACAAGGATTTAAAACTAAAATAACATTTAGCATGGCCTGAAAAAGTTCTAGCCACAGTCTATACAAGCTTCTACTAGTACTGTTATATATTCCACATGAAGCAGCAGTTTTATTATCCCAACAAGCACCACATAAGATATGTTTTAACAAAAATACTCTTTATTATACAGAAATCAAACATGACAATACTAATACAATACTAATAAAACTAATAGCTCTGATAAAAGATGCATGCAACATGAGCTAAATAAGTGTAGCAGCCAGACATAGATTAAGAATAACGTATTTTCATGAAAAAGCGGAGCGTGTCACTCTCCAATAAAAGAATGCTGGGGTCCAACCAAGCTTATTGAAAAAATAAAAATAAACTGAAAGCAAAAATAAAATACGCACCAAGTAAAGCACATAAGGTGTGACCGAATAAAAATATAGTTTCACTAGAAGTGACCTGATAATTTGTTGATGAAGAAGGGGATGCCTTGGGCATCCCCAAGCTTAGACACTTGAGTCTTCTTGGAAATTTCTGGGATGTACCACGGGGGCATCCCCAAGCTTAGGGTTTTCACTCTTCTTGATCACATCATATCATCCTCTTCTCTTGACCCTTGAAAACTTCCTTCACACCAAAATTCTCACAATCTTCATTAGCAACGTTAGTGCCATTGAAATAATAAATTCACATAGTTCAATTTCAACACAATCCTAGCACTCAAAAAACCATTAGCTAATTTCACAACTTATTTTAAAACTCTTTTTCTCAAAAGAACACCAAAATAAAGAGATTAAGATGCAAATGCAATTATTGGCTAAAATCTGTTAAAATAGAACAGCAGGAAGAGATCGTTTTTTTTTTGAAAATCTTATGTTCCTCAAATAAAAAAGTGGTCAACTAAGAAAAGTAGCGTATATAGCCCAGGATTAAGAACAAAAAATCTTATGTGATTTTATACGTAATTAATAGTGGACAGCAAAAATATGTTTCCTGCGCAGAAATCCGAAATATAGTCTCAACTTTCCACTAGAGGCTTTACTTGGCTCAACTAAAACACAAAATAAAAGATACAGTGGGGTTACTAAGGAAATAGAAAACACCGAGGTGCAAAGCACACAAAATAAAACAAAGTAAAACTGAATGAAAACAGAGAAATAAAACGGGTTGTCTCCTGGTAGCGCTTTTCTTTAACGCCTTTCAGCTAGGCCTAAAGAGCAACTCAAGTATTTTCAAGTGAAGAAGCATCCAAATTAAGTTTAGAGATACTCTCAACAATGAATGGTATTTCATCTATAGAAGTTTTAGATGTCCCTTTATCAGCACTTTTAGGCACACTACTTTCGTCAAATGCGTTTTTAGGAACAATCCAATCAAAATTCTTTTCTAGAGTTTCATGCATTCCCATCAATTTAAAGGTTATTGGTATTTTAATTTATTTATCATTGGGTTTACCCGGTGTTCTATTAACCTCTACACATGAGCCTGACATCTCAAATCGATTAAAAACTTTTCTAGCCTCAATAGAAACATCACCAAATACTTTAAACAAAGTTTCTAGGATAAACTCTTTTTTTCGCTATCCTTAATGTTATCAAGGTTGAGGAACATTTGTTGTATTATGGGATTAAGGTTAACAAACCTTGCTTCCAATATACGAACTAGAGGTGCTGCTGCAGTTTCATAATCTGGAGCAAGTTCAGCTAAGGATCTATCCTCAAATTCTTCGTTCTTACTAACATAATTAAAGAATTCTCCAATATTATCTTTCCCAATTATATCACCACTACCTATTGGTACGTATTTCAAGGTAAACTTGGGTAGAATCATTATTAGAGATTAAACTAAGAGCAGCAAAAGCAAAAATAACAGCAAGCAAATAAACAACAGCTATAAAGTAAACTAATTTTTCGTGTGTTTTTAATATAGAAAAGAAAACCAAGAGAAAAATAAAAACAAGACAATAAAAAAATAAAGAGGTTGAGAGTGAGGGACTCCCCTTGCCAGAAGACTTCCTTCTCCCCGGCAACGGCGCCAGAAAAAGTCCTGGTGTGTAGTTGACGAGGGAGTGGTTGCTTCTTGATGACTTTGAAATCCCCGGAAATGGCGCCAAAAAAAGTCCTTGATGGTGCAGATCGTACACTCGTTGGGAGACCCCAAGAGCAGGGTGTGATGAGCACAACGGTAGGAGTTTTCCCCTTAGTTAAGAACCAAGGTTATCAATCCAGTAGGAGAAAGAGGACCTTCGAAAGGTTGATGCCACTGACGGTGGTGCTGGCGCTTCACCGGTGTCACCAACAACGTGGAACCTACACAAAACACAACCAAAATACTTTGCCCAATGGTACAGTGAGGTTGTTAATCTCACTGGCCGAAAACAAAGATTAGACCTATAGTGTGGAAAAACGGTGTATGCTTGCAGTAAGTAAAAAAACGGGAAATTGTTGTGGTTTGTTTAACAGTGTGGAAAATGGACCGGGGTTCATAGGTTCACTAGTGGTGTCTCTCCATAAAGATAACATGCTGGGTGAACAAATTACAGCTGGGAAATTAAAAAATAGACATTGCACCGTAGTGCACATTATAACATGATGACTACTATGATATTTAGTGCGGGCATTACAAAAAATACATAGACCGAAATCCATCTGCATCTATGACTAATGATCCACCCTCAGGTTATCATCCGAAACCCCTTAGGTATTAAGTTGCAAGCAACAGATAAATGTATTAAACAATGTGTGTAATGTAAGCAATGCTTGTGCACTCGGGCACTCACACCGCTGTTTTCTCCCTAGTGGAAACAACACATCCTCCCCCGTCACGTTTCTGTCACTCGAGCACAGGCGAAAGGAGGCATGAACCCACTATCTAGCATAAATACTCCCTCTTGGAGTCACTAGCAACTACTTGGCCAGAGCAACCACTAGCAACGGAAAGCATGCAAGATCACAAATAACATATGCAATAAACACTATAATCAACTTGGCATAAGGTCAATATTCATCGGATACCAGCAAACACAGCATATAGAATTACATAAGATCAATCTCGATCATGATAGGAAGCCATTCTGATCTAAACATGGAGGTATATGAAGATAAGACAACCATGTAGATACTGCTATGGACCCGTAGTCGAGGGATGAACTACTCACGCATCACTCCGGAGGCAGGCATGGTGATGTAGAAGCCTCCGATGATGATTTCCTCTCCGGCAGGGTGCCGGGAGACAGCTCCAGAACCCCCCTGATCTAGGGTTGACGACGACGGCGGCTGCAGAACTTTTCTGGGATATTTGATCAGGTGCTATGGGTTTTCTATAGGGGGGAATAAATAGGCGAAGGGGCAAAGGAGGTGGAGGCCTGGGGGCCCCACACCCATAGCTGGCGCGGCCGGGGGGAGGCCGCGCCACCCTATGGTGTGGCCCCCCTGGTGTCCGTCTTCAACTCTCCTTCGGTGTTCTAGATGCTTCCGGGGAAAATAGGCACTTCGGGCTTTGTGGGGGTCCAATTTTGAGAATGTTTCCAGAACAACTTTTCTGAAACCAAAACAGCAGAAAACAGAGAACTGACACTTGGTATCTTGTTAATAGGTTAGTCCCAGAAAATGTATAAAAAATGTTATAAATAAGGGAGAAAACAGGTAGCAATTGGCATAATATGATCATGGAGCATCAGAAATTATAGATACATTGGAGACATATCATGGACCCCCTCTGGCTCTTCTCCTGGCCCCCTTCTGGCTCCCGGGGTCTTCCGGTGTTTTAAGACCAATGGGGTCTTTTCTGGGTAATTTCCCGAAAGTTGATTTTTCTGCACAAAAACGAGACACCAAGGTAATTCTGCTGAAAACAACATTAGTCCGTGTTAGTTGCATTCAAAACACACAAGTTTAGAGGAAAAAAAATAAGAAAAGTGTTCATACGTTTTCGACGTATCAGAGGTCCAAAGTGGCGGTGTCGTGGTGGTGTCACGGCAGATGCCATAGGATGGCTAAAGATGTGGGAACGATGGACGCTGGAGGTGCTCGGGGAGGGATCACGCGACGAGTAGCCGCGTGAGGTAAGAACTAAACACTGCAAACAACACGATCTACCCAGGTTCAGGGCCCTCGTGAGGAGGTAAAACCCCTACTCCTGCCTTTCTTTGTGTATTCAGGTGTCTCACCGAGTAGCCACAGTACAATGTCCTTGCTACCGAGTAGCCACTCTTCTCTCTACGTGATGAACTAGGTCAAGAATCTAGGGTTTCCTGTGTGCCAGCATGCGATCCTCACGCAGGAGGCGGCGGGGCACCTTATATACACGGTGCCCAGCCGGATACGTCCAAACATGGACAAGTGTCGACATAGTGTGCACATCGTCCTTCTTCCGAGTTCCCGCTGACAGCTTTGGTTCCTAATCTTGGCTGCATCCGGAAAGTCGTTGGGCAAAACCAAGGGGACAGTCTGGTATCACTGTGCCAAACACAGAGTAGGGCCCCCTTATCCTGCAACCGCCTGCTTCCACACTGTCACTGTCAGGCAGGCCGGTCCCAGATGAACAGTAGTTTGAATAGTGCCAAGTACGGACCCAGGATACGCGGGATCCTGTGTCAGAACGGCTCCTTTGACTTCTGGCCCGAGTAGATTCCCGCCAATCTTACTCGGACCAGCTCTTCTACTCGAACGGACATAACTCGCTTAATATCTCCTTCTGGTCATCTTTTCGTAAGACCGAGTAGCAGTCGACCGGGTAGCAAGTACCGGGTAGGCGGCTACTCGACCAAACTTCTCTTCTGACTGTTGCCTTTACCACTTGTCTTTACCCTACTCGGGGGTAACCCCCCGACAGCAGTCCCCGAAGCTGGTAGAGTCATGCGAACTCGTTCACTAGGCTCTGCCAGCTTAAAACTAATCTTTGCAAAACCGCCCTTGAGCCTTAAGATGCCGAGTAAAACCTCCGAGTAGCACTCTGGAAAGTACCTTGGGTCTCTTCTCTTCCGAATAGGGCTAGTCTCCTTCTCTGCGTCCGAGAAAAAGGACTTAGAGAATTTCTTCACGTAGAGTCTCTGCAGCGCAGAGCACAATCCAGCCTTCCGTGCTGCAACTGGACACGTGTCAAGCATCCGCGACCCCGACGTCTCGCTGCCCAGGACACGACGTGCCACGCGCCCAGTTTTCACGGAGTGGGCCCACCGGCTCGTCATGTCCCATCAAGCGCAGTAATAGGCCACGATCTGGTCGTGGGATCAATTGTGGCCGTTACGCGCGCGTTCCGCGCTTGCGTGCGTTTCTAACCGGCCACAGGCCCCACCACACGAGAGTTATGGCCACGATCGATCCCACTACCCCGATGGTAACGGTAATCTGAGGAGAGGGTATAAATACCCCCATCGGTAACTTCCTCTTCTCCTTCCTCCGTACTTTCCTCTTTCGCCTCTCTGTTTCTTCTCCGCCACCGAGCTCTCCGCCGCCGCGCAACTCTTTGCGCCGCCGCGGATTCATTCTTTCCATCAGACTCTTCCAAACCTTCCACCGCTTTCTCACTCGGTGCTATGGCTGCTCGCGCCGGCTGGGCTGGTTCTGATGTCACCGTCGACGACTGCTCCTGGCTCGTGAACACTCGGAGGGTTCCTCCTGGTGTTCAGTGCCGGCCGTCCGACGGCGAACTCGTTCCGGCCCCGCGGGAGGGCGAGCATGTCGTCTTCCTCGCGCACTTCGCGCGAGGATTCGGCCTGCCGGCTTCCGATTTCCTCCGCTCTTTTCTGGACCACTTCGGTGTTCAGATGCATCATCTCCCCCCAAATGCGGTCGTCTTCCTCGCCTATCACACCGTGGTGTGCGAGGCCTTTCTTGGCGTCCGCCCCACGGTGCAGACATGGCTGAAGTACTTCCACCTCCGTCAGCAGAGCACAGGGAAGAAGGATGGCGCGGCCGCTGGCAGCCGGGTAACCGATACCGGCAGCGCCATGATGGTGCAGCGGACGGGAACCAATCACCCTCGCATCAAGGGCTTGGATTCCGTCCGTATGTGGCAAAAATCCTTCCTCTACATGAAGAATATCCCCGCCACGAAGGGGAGAAAGGTAACGGATCGCATCAACCTGCCTGCTTGGAGCAACCGGGCTCCATCCGGGCAGAATTGGAAGACGAAGCCCTCCAACGACCGCAACACCGTGCAGATGGAGGAGCGGCTCGCTGAGCTAATCGGAGAGGGCCTCAAGAGCAATGATCCCGTCGCCTGCTGGATCCGGAACCGGGTGCTGCCTCTGCAGCAGCGCTCCCACCCAATGTGCTACCTGGGAGGCCCCCGCGATTGCACTCGGATGACCACGATCGAGCTCGGCAACGCGGACGTCGCCGCGCATGCAAGGTCCATCCTGACCACGGGCCTTCGAGATAACTGGCAGTATGGGTTCATCCCCTTCAGACGCACGAAGCCGATTCCACGGGTACGTTCTCCTTACTGTGCTTCCAGTATGTATGTAATCCGAGTAGATAGCCTTCTCTCCTTGCCGCGACTAGCAATTAGCATTTTGCGCCGAGTAGAGCATTCTGCAGAACTGCCTAGGCTTAGTATGCTTGATGTTTGCACGCCTTGCCGAGTAGCATACTTAGGAGAAATACTTAGGCTTAATGTGCTTGTTGTTTGCACGCCTTGCCGAGTAGGACACTTAGCAAATTTCCCTAGGCTTAGTGTGCTTCGTGTTTGCACGCCCATCCGGGTAGAATGCCTTCACGCTACTCGGCTAATTTGCAATGTTTCTCTGTCTTTCAGGTCCTTGACCGCCAGCTTGCTGAGAGCTGTGAGCGCTTCGAGGGCAACTGGTCATCTGACCGTGAGGAAGATGACCAGGCCTCCTTCGAGACCACGGACCAGCTCGATCCTTCTGACGCCGCCCAGGCGGGTGATCCTCCCGCGGAATCGTCCCTTCGTGACTGGTCCGATGATGAAGTTGAAGGTAATTGAACTTATCCCCTCTGACCGCGAGCAGCGCAAACCAATCGCTTTCTTCTTCTGAAGTGCTTTTCTTCCTTTCTATTTCACAGATGTCGCTGATGCTGGCGGCGAAGACGAGGATGAGGATGAGGACGAGGCGGCCCAGGTCGTCAAGCCTCTTGCAGTTGCCGCTCCTGCCACCCGCAAACGGACAGGCAGTGGCGCCCAAGAACCTCCCGCCAAGAAGAAGAAGGCGACCGAGAAGACGATCAAGAAGGTCGTGAAGAGAAAGAGGCCACCGATCCCTAGCCGCAAGGGGTAAGTTCCTTCTCGGTTGACTCCCAATCTTGTTTGCTTTGATGTTTCTTCTTGATTTCCTCTGCCCTCTTCTTGCTTCTGAACCCAATTTTCTCTTCAGAGACCCCTTGGACGCGGACGCCGCTCTTGCGTCCACTGAGACCCAGAAGAAAACCGCCATCGACGTCGACAAGGTTATCGATCTCGAGGGCGATGAGAACAACGCCGCCAACGCATCATCAGAGGGCACCGATGCCCGGAAAGCCGAGCTGGAGCAGCAGTCCCGCGCAGATCAAGAGGCGCAGGACGCTGCTCACCAAGAGAAGCCACCTTCTCCTCCGGCCAACACCGCCGAGGAGAACCAGGATCAAGAGACCGAGATGCACCACGACGCCGCCCTTGAGCGGCAGGAAGAAGGAGAGGAGCAGCCAGCAACAGGGGCTGCTGGACAAGAAGACCCCGTGGCCCAGCCGCGGGTAGAAGAAATGGATGCCTCACAGCCGAATCCCGCTGCCGAGCAGCGGGTAGAAGACGCGACTGGGCATTACCCTCTGAGCGACGTGCAACCAGTCGCCGCGCAGGGTAGCGCCCAGCCTGATGCCGCACCGGATAGCGCGCCCCTGGCGCCACCAACAGATCAGGGTAACGCTCCGCCTGATTCCTCCTCGGTGCAGACAACCGAGGCTGCACCCAGCCCTCCGGCCAGGCCGCTTACAAGGAAGAGTGCCCAAGATGCTGCAGAGAAGGAGGCAGTCGAGAAGAAAGCCGGCGAGAAGGAGAAGGCTGAGGAGAAAAAGACCGAGAAGCAGAAAACCGAGAAGCCAGTCGCCGCGAAGCCAACTGCCCAGAAGGAGAAGACAAAGAAGCGGGCTGCTGACATGCCGCCGCCAACATCAACTGGCCAGTCCAGTCAGCTGGTTATTCGTGATCCCAACGCGGTTGCTGCCGCCGACGCTGCAGCTGATCAGCCCTGCTACCCTGACTACATGGTGAAGGTTAGCCATCAGCACCAGGTCGGCTTTTCCCCCAAGGACCGGAATCTTGCTCTTCAGAAAGGGAGGAAAGTCGTGGCAGTGGACTCCAGGCCCCCGGCCCCAAATCAAGACAAGTCCATCTCCATTGCTTCTCGGGGAGTCCAAGACCAGGCGATAACGTCCCAGAGCCTCGAGCAAGTACTCGACCTGATCGGCTTCATCGATGCCAAGTGGGACAGCAAAGTTCTCGGCAACCCCAACTGGAACGGCATCGATCTGGGCGACATCGACCATATGCGTCAGGATTGGAACAAGGTGGACTTGGGTTGCAAACCCATGACCGTCTCGACCACCTCTGCTACACTTGCTGCCAAGATGTTTGTCCACCGTAAGAACGCCGAGGACCTCGAGCAATCCTACGCGGTAAGTTCCTAATCATCCTCTCCGAGTTGCATTTTCACTTCTTTTCTACTCTTCCTCTTTTCCTTATCCATCACCCAGTCCCCGAGATTCTGGCCGAGTAGGCGGACACTCTCCCGAGTAGCCGCCTTCTCGGGTTGAATCTCAAGTACTTTGCCTGATTCTTGTTTCTTTTGCTTCTCCGAATAGCGTACTGAAACGGACTAACTTGCATCGTCGGCTACTCTGGAATCATGCCATTGCCAAGAGGCGCATTGCCGCCTTGGAAAAAGAGAAGACGATCACCGAGGAAGCCGACAAGGAAGTGATGAACAACACTCTGAGGCTGTCTGAAGTTGAAGGTACGCTTCTAGCTGCGCGGTTCTTGTGTTTGGTGTTTACGCCCGCTTTTGCTTTTTGCGCTAACTAATTTTACTCTGCAGGGAAGCTGAAGGCCCTAACTGACGAGCACGAGAACTGCCGTGCCTTCGTCGAGAGTGGCCAGGCCACCATCAAGAGATTGGAAGGTACGTTGCCGTCTACTCGGCTTTTCCTGCGTTTCTTTCTTTCGCTTCTCTGCTAACCGCACCTTCGCCTTCCGCAGAAGATCATAAGAAGTTTGTTGAAGAACATCAGGATTGCCTTAAACCCGCTGAGGTGAAGCAGCAGCTGTCCAGCCAGGCTGTCGAGCTTATGAAAGAGCACACTACTGAGATGGAGAAGCTCCAAGTCCAGCTGCAGACTGCGCTCCGGGATGCCATCAATCTTGGTGCCGAAAGGGATAGAGTAATCGCCGAGAAGGCAAAGAGCGAAGCAGCAGCCAAGGCCAGGGAGAGAACCCTCAAGCAGGAGTGTGAGGTGCTAACGAAGACCAACGCTGGGCTCTTCACTCAGCTCGAGGAGCTCCGCTTGATTCAAGAGAAGCATATATCCAACGAGGAAGCCTGGAAGACCCAGTTGTTAGGGCTGCGCCATGATTTGAACAGTAAGTGTTCCCTTTTCTCCGCTTCTCCGCTACTCGGCTGCGCATTTCTTCTCTTCTTCTCGTTCCATGCTTCCACTCTGTTACCGTTTCTGATCTTCTCGATAGCTCTTGCAGGAATCTTTCCCAACCTTGAATCTTCTAGCGTGCCCGCCCTGGAAAAGGTCCGAGCAGCTCGTGCTGAGAAGGGCGAGCCTTTGGACACCAGAGCAGAAATCGAGGAAAGTATCCTGATTATGCAGAGCCAGTGTCCGCGGCTAGCGGGCGTGGGCACCGAGTTGGCGCGCGTCGCCTTCCAGATCCACAACGTCTTCTGGCCTGATGACTCCGCGCCGACAACAATCTCCGGGCTCGCCTTGAAGCTGCAGCGCGTGAAAGCTGAACTGAAGAAATGGCGCGCCTCGGGAGCTCGGGCAGGTGCAGACATGATGCTGCTCTTCGTTACCACTTGGTATGAGAACTTGAATATGCAGATTATCCGTGAGATGCGCCAAGACTCCAAGTGGGAGAAGGACCCCGACTGCGTGGCTATTCGCCAGGTGATTGCTCACGAGATCGCTCAGTATGCCGACACAGCGACCTTCATCGACGGCATCACCGAGCCCGACACCGAGGTGGACGAAGGCGAGGAGGAGGATGAAGACGAGGAGACGGACACCGACGAGCCGGACCTGAGCTACTTCGACTCTCCAGCTGTCAAGGACGGGAAGGGGAAGGCCGCGGTCATCGCGGGTAGCGACGAGGAGGACGAGAACGTGGAGATGTCGATCGACACCTCCGCGCTCGAGTTCGGCACCTCGTCAGGAGCTGCCCTCGACGACACCGTCAACCTTCGCGCCCAAGCCAGCGGCTCCACCTCCGCGACAATGCCCGTCTCGGTGGCCACGGCCACTTCAGACCAGGTAGCCACCGAGCCCAACGCCGAGGACGAAGCAGCGAAGTCTGTTGACGCCAGCCTGGAAACGGACACGACCAAGGCCACTGCTGAAGAGGAGGTAGCCAAGGCTAGCACCGAGAACGCCGCCTCAACCTGAGTTTATCCTGCAGCTTTATTTCTCAAACACTTATCAGATCCCCGGGATGCCGGGTGCAAATGTATCAGACTATTTATTCCGTTGCTACTCATTTTTATTCCCACTTGTTATTTTCAACTTAATCAATTTGTTCAGCCTGGGCTCGATGCTGGGTTGCGTTATCATGCGAGTCCCCGAGTTGCATTTCTTATTCACTCTCTCTTTTAGTCTCAGCTCTACCCGCAACTTGTTGCTTTTTTGGTATTCGAGTCACAAGAGTTAAAGAGTAGAGTTGCAAATACTTAGCCGCTTAGAAACAATCATGGTAACGCAGCCCACCACTTAGCCGAAAAGACAAGACACAGAACAGTAATGAAAGCACCCTACTTGGTTCCTGCACTCTTCCTTTCCTTAGTAATTTTTCTTGTGCTCATGGACCTTTTGCTTGTTCTCTTGCTTGCCATGAAGCCGAGTTTCGGACAGCAGCAAAGTCGAAGAGTTGGCATGTTGGTTTAAACACAGTACTCAATGTACCTTTGAATTTCGAAGTAGAGCAACCGAATAGGCAAAAGTTAAAGCCGAGTAGAAACACTTAGAGAAATTTTGGACGAGGGCAGTCCCCGAGTTCAATTTCAGATTGCAGAATAGAATTTCAACTCGGATAAGAAGGTACATACACATCTTTGCTCACGAATGAAAACGACGGAGTAGAGCTACATTCCAAGGGCGCTTGGTTCCCTCTCCAGCTTTATCTGCCCTGTTCGCCTGTGGTGGGCGCGCATCTATAAGATAGTAAGCATCGTTGTGCAGCGCTTTGCTCACAATGAAGGGCCCTTCCCATGGAGGAGACAACTTGTGCATCTCGGCTGTGCGCTGCACGAGCCTAAGGACCAAGTCTCCTTCTCGGAAAACCCTTGGGTTCACCTTTCGGCTATGATAACGCCGCAGGTTTTGCTGGTAGATAGCCGACCGTGACAGAGTCAGCTCTCTTGCTTCTTCAAGCAGGTCAACGTCGTCTTCTCGAGCTTCTCTCGCCTCCACCTCAGTGTAGAGGGTTACTCGGGGGGAGTCATGCTCTAGGTCTATTGGCAACACGGCCTCAGCCCCGTATACCAAGAGGAATGGCGTGTAGCCGGTTGACCGGTTAGGGGTAGTCCTTAGACTCCACAACACCGCTGGCAACTCGTCTAGCCAACACCCAGGTGTTTTCAGCAGTGGCTCCATCAGCCTTGGCTTTATGCCTGCCAGTACCATGCCGTTCGCTCTTTCCACTTGTCCATTGGAGGCGGGATGCGCAACAGACGCAACATCTAGTCGGATGTGCTTATCTCTGCAGAACCGCACCATTGCTCCCTCAGCAAAATTTGTGCCGTTGTCGGTGATGATGCTGTGCGGGTAGCCATATCTCAGGATCACATCCTTCACGAACTTCACAGCTGTGGCCCCATCGCACCTCCGAATAGGCTTCACCTCGATCCACTTGGTGAATTTGTCCACCATGACCAAGATGTGGGTCATGTTGCCTCTAGCCGGCTGGAAGGGTCCGACCATGTCCAAACACCAAACAGCAAATGGCCAAGTGATAGGAATTGTCTTCAACTCGGAAGCAGGCATGTGAATCTTACTCGCGAACATCTGGCAGCCATTGCACTTCCTCATGATATCTTCGGCTTGCTGCATAGCTGTGAGCCAGTAGAAGCCATGCCGAAAAGCTTTCTTGACCAATGCCCGAGAAGAGGCATGGTGCCCGCATTCCCCTTGGTGTATCTCTACCAGAATTTCTTCTCCTTCTGCTGGGTCCACACAACGTTGCAGCACGCCGGTGCCACTTCTCTTATGCAGCACATCTCGGACTATAGTGTAGCCCTTGGATCTTCTCTGAATCTGTCTTGCAGCCACTTCATCTTCTGGCAGAGTGCCGTCCCTTAGAAAGGATAATATGGGCATGGCCCAACTCGGTGTCTCCCGTGTGGGAAACACTGGTTCGTCCACTTCCATCGGGACATGCACCTCTGGTTGCTCTTTTGCGATGGGAGCACTTCTCTGAAGCCCAGATCGATTGGCAAGGACTTCCTCAATGAATGCGACAGTCCCCGGGTTAAGGACAGCAGTCCCCGAGTAAGGAGTGGCAGTCCCCGAGTAATGAGTGGCAGTCCCCGAGTAAGGATTGGCAGTCCCCGGGTATGGAATGGCAGTCCCCGGGTATGGAATGGCAGTCCCCGAGTAGAGGACGGCAGTCCCCGAGTCGGGAGTGGCAGTCCCCGGGTTTCTTGCAGCATTCTCCCAGTCAATCTCCATGGGATCAGATTCCTCACTTGGCAGAGAAGGAACAAATATGGACTCCGAGTTGGGAGAGGGCTTGATGGATGGCTTCCTCAAATGCTCCAAGGCAACCCCCGCCGGGATGGATTGCCGAGAAGATCCCAACTTGGACAGCTCGTCTGCCGCTTCGTTCTCTGCTCGGTGAATGTGCTGGAACTCGCAGCCTTCGAAGAATCCAATCATAGACTGCACCAGGAAGCGATAGGATGCCATGTTTGCATCTAGAGCATCCCATGTACCAGAGACTTGCTGCACTACCAGATCTGAATCGCCATAGCATATAATACGCTGCACACCAACCTCCTTGGCTACCCGCAAACCATGCACCACTGCTTCATACTCTGCTACGTTGTTGGACGCCTTGAAGTGAATCTGCAGCACATACTTGAGTTGATCTCGCTTGGGTGACGTAAGCACTACGCCAGCACCAAGGCCTTCCTTCACCTTCGAGCCATCAAAGTGCATTTTCCAGTAATTAGAAACTGGAGCAGGAGGTTCATACTGCACCTCAGCCCAATCCACCAGGAATTCCGCCGGAATCTGAGACTTGATGGCTTCTCTTCTCGCATACGCGGGTGCATACGCGGCCAGCTCGATTGCCCACTTGGCTACTCTGCCACTCGCCTCCTTGTTGCCCATGATATCCGAGATGGGAGCAGAGCTCACAGCCGTGATAGGATGCTCTTGGAAATAATGCTTTAGCTTCTTGGCGCCCAGGTACACGCCGTAGGTCATCTTCTGATAGTGCGGGTAGTTTTGCTTGGAGCTGGACAGCACTTCACTGAGATAGTACACTGGGCGCTGCACACTCTTGCCTTCTTCTTCTCGTTCCACCACAATCACCACACTGACAACCCGGTTAGTCGCAGCAATGTACAGCAGCATTGGCTCCTTGGGTAGCGGACTAGCCAAGATGGGAGCGCTAGCCAGCATTGCTTTCAGCTCGTTGAATGCCACATCCGCTTGCGGAGTCCAGACAAACTTGTCACTCTTCTTCATCAATTGGTACAGAGGCAGGGCCTTCTCGCCCATTCGGCCCAGAAAACGGCTCAGAGATGCTAAGCAACCAGTGAATTTCTGCACATCTTTCAGGGATCTCGGCAAAGACATGCTCTCAATAGCTCTTATCTTTGAAGGATTGGCTTCAATGCCCCGACTAGACACCAGGAAGCCGAGTAGCTTGCCAGCCGGGACACCAAAGGTGCATTTACTCGGATTCAGCTTCATTTTGTACTTGCGTAGGTTAGCAAAGGTTTCCTCCAGGTCGGCAAGCAGAGTATGTGTTTTATTCGTTTTGATGACAATGTCATCTACGTACACCTGCACATTCTTGCCAAGCTGGTCGTGCAAGCATTTCTGCATGCATCTCTGATAGGTTGCACCCGCATTCCTCAAGCCAAAACACATGACACGATAGCAATAAGCCCCGTACGGGGTAATGAAAGCAGTCTTTATTTGATCAGCAGGAAGAAGACGCGGCGCAGTCAACTAGGGCCTTCCCGGCTCGATTCCTTGCACGAGCAGAGAGAGGAGGACATGGCGGAGAAAATGGTGTTCGTGGATTTGTCAGTCGCGTCCTCTATCGCTGGGCGATTCGAGCGGCGGCGCAGCTAGGGTTTCGGCCATGGCTAGGGTTTGGGTTTTGGGAGCAGAGAGAGAGGGAGAGATCATAGTAGAGGGGCAAAAGCTCATGAGGGGCCTCCTTATCGCACGAGGAGCACGGCAGCGCCCGTGGGGGGTCCTGTCCTTCGTTGTGGCGGCGTTGCCGCGCGCGACGGGGATGGGGGAGAGAGATGACCGGCCATTTTTCGAAAACCCCCTCGGGGCATATCTCCGTTCTCTTTTAGCCCTTTCTACTATTGTTTCCTCTTATTTCCCCTCACTTAGGAAATTCAATTTGAGGTGACATTTGGCAGAAAATTCTTATTTGGCATGGTGAACAACTGGTATAATTTGGGGCTCCAATGGAATAATTTTGTAGAACAAAGAGGTGTAAATTTCATTTCTAGAATTTATGAAGATTAATTAATTGAGGCACTTATTTAACACGAAACCTTATGATCTTTGCTGGAAATTTCTTATTTCCCATAATAAGGCACTGGTAAAATTTTGAGACCCTTTGGAGAAACTTTATAGAACAAAGTTGTTTATATTTCATTTCTCCCAGAAATGACATTGATTTTCTAAAAATATTTAAACAACTCCATTTTTTATGAAACCTTGCTAACACTTCTTATTTGTCATCAAGGTTATGTGATAAATTTTTCATAGAAATTGGATAAGGTTTGTAGGACAAACTTGTTTCACTTTTTGTTTATTTCCATGATGGAATTTGCTGCTTTCAGGGCTTTAATCAAATCAAATTTTGGTTCCCTCTTTTGTGTGAACCTTAATTAAAATAAGAAAGCCTTGGTAAAGTTTTTAGCTCAATTGGAGAAAGTTTCCATAAGTAACTTGTTTGAGTTTTTCTGGTTCTGGCATTATTGACATTTTTTTGGTGTTTCCAACCGTTCAGGGCATTTTGTTTTTCTCCAACCAAGATTGCCAAATTATAGTTTCAGGCTTATAATAACACGTTAACATACCCCAACATTAATGTTTTGAGGTTTGTTAAGTTTTGAAAATAATTGAACTCAAAATTGGGTGAGCCATTTTGTATGTCGTTTCCTTTTATTAACTTTTAAAAAAATTCCAAGGTTTTCACAACTTCCATAAGTCACTCTTGGAACTTCCTTAACAATTTGGAAGCTCATAAAATAGTTTTGTTTTTCCATTTGAGCAAATTCAATTTATTAGAAAATATTGCCAGGATGGCATTTGAACAATATGTTGAATATTTTATTTTATTGTGTTGCCACCTCTGTAGTTTGTTTTCAAAATTTTCCTTAGTTGATGATTATTTTATTTTAGAGTTTCTTATTTGATCAATTGCATTAATAATGAAATTTGGTTTTTTTTAATAGACCCAAATAAGAGTTTCTCACTTTTCAATTCTGGTAGTTTGCCAAGTTAAGATGGATGCTTATGATGCATGACCAAATGCAAAAGTGAAAATTTTACCCAAATTTTGTAGTAGCTTCCTATAGCAGCCTAGGGATGTTACAAACTACCCCACTTACAATAATATCATCCCGAGATTCCTAGAGTAGAGAAGAGCGAGAGAGAGGACGGAAATCTACCCCACTTACAGGAAGCCTTCTTATTCTCCAAGGATTTGCATAAGAACTTTGCAGAAGAACATAAGAATTCGGAAATATGAGCTTTGCATAAGACCATAAGACTTGGAAATATGAGCTTTGCACAAGACCATAAGGGTTGGAAATATGAACTTTGCACAAGACCATAAGCATTGGAAATATGAACTTTGCACAAGCCCATAAGCATTGAAAATATGAACTTTGCACAAGCACACAAGCATTGAAAATATGAACTTTGCACAAGCCCATAATCATTGAGGAAGCAAGCGAAACCACTTTGACACTGAGGGTTCAAGCAGGAGACCTAAATCAATAACTATGAGGAACGTCAACCATCGTTGCTGCTTGAGATTCAGCTCTGGTTAGGCGAGAGATTACTTCATGCATAGAGTGTATGAGTAGAGGGTTTTGAACGGTGATCAACGAAGGAGTACTTCTAGATTCTGAAGATATGGGATATTATGTCAGACTCCCAAAAGAGGAGCGAGACTAAGGAACTCATGTATTTGCATTTTGTTTGGAGACATCTGCACCTACACGACTTACGTGAAGCAAGACACAATTGAGTCCTTGGAATTCCAAGCAATAAAGGTTTCTAAGGATAACAGATCGCCACATCACTGCATTAGGAAGGCCATGAGATGCAACACGACCTCTTGATAAACGAGAGTGATATTATAAGGAAGGACAGAACAAAATTTAACAAGCCATCCGATTCTGTGGATTTACAACACTTTGACCTGGTCGTAAAGATGGACAAGATACCGGAGTTTGTAGTTTCGATACCATTATAATGCTTTATTATGATTTTTATTGAAACCATGTTCTTGTAAAGTGCTTGGACTAGGGAGACGGGAACCACTTGTCGTGGTGGTATCACGGCAGATGCCATGAGATGGCTATAGTTGGGGCCGATGGACGCTGGAGGTGCTCGGGGAGGGATCACACGGCGAGTAGCCGCGTGTGGTAAGTCACAAACACTGCAAACAACAAGATCTTACCCAGGTTCAGGGCCCTCGTGTGGAGGTAACACCCCTACTCCTGCCTCTCTCTTTATATGGGTGTTTACCGAGTAGCCACAGCACAGTACAGGCCTTCAGCCGAGTAGCCACTCTTCTCTCTAGTTCTCTCTGTGAGTAGTGAAGCAATCCAGAGTGTCGACCCTCGCACAGGAGGGGGCAGGGCACCTTATATACTGGTGCCCAGCCGAATAGAATACGACTAAAAGGTACAGCTTGATGGAACAGGAGCACTGTAGAACCACGCACGCCTCTGGGTTCCCGCTGACGCGTGCACCGTAAGTCGTCGTGCCGTTCGGAGATGGGACTTGTCCACCCTTGTCAGTGAGATAGGGTAGGCCCCTAGCCCTGTCCTGTCCCCTCTGTCAGTGACAGGACTAGACAGGCGCCTACCACACTGTAGCCACGCCGGAGCGCGGATAATCACGCGCTCCGTAAGTTGAATCGCACGCCGTACGGACGCAGGATACGCGGGATCCTTTGTCAGAACGGCTCCATTGACTTCTGGCCCGAGTAGGAACCCACTCCCTCTACTCGGACCAACTCCTCTACTCGGAGGAACATAACTTTCTTGATTCTTCCTTCTGGCCATTGGTGGGTACGACCGGATAGCAGCCCACCGGGTAGCAAGTACCGGGTAGCCAGCTACTTAGTCAAATAGCCCCTTTGACCTTGCCTTTAGCACTGGCCTTACCCCTACTCGGGGGTAACCCCCCCACATTAGTCCCCGAAGCTGGTAGAGTCCTGCAAACTTGTTCACTGGGCCCTGCCAGCTTAAAAATACATCCTGTCTTCATACTGTAAGAGGCCGAGTAGCACTTCCGTGTAGCCCTTAACTGTTGCTTGAATCTCTTCTTCTCCGAGTAGCACTGTCTTTCTTCTCTGATGCCGAGTAAAAAGACTTAGCGAAATCTCGAAACACAATCCTGCTCAAACGGTGCGAATCCACCTCTGCGTTTCGCTACAGGGCACGTGTCACGCCCCCGTACCCCTGACGTCTCGGTGCCTGGGACACTGCAGGCCACGCGCCAATAACTGCACCTCGGGCCCACTAGCCTGTTAAGTCACTTCAACCGCACTAAATCGCCCACGATCTCGACGTGGGATTAATTGCGCCCGTTACGCGCGCAATATGCGCTGTGTGTGTTTCTAACCGGCACGCAGCCCACGCCGCACGATCTCTGTGCACGATCGATCCCGGATATTCTGTTGGTAACGGCAACTCGAGGGGAGAGATAAATACCCCCTCAATGCCTTCTCCTTCTCTTTCCTGCTCACTCCAATCTCCTGCCCCTTCGTCTCTCCGCCGCCGTCGAGCGCACCGCCACCGCAACCGCTTGCCGCGCCGCTGCTCCACGCGCCGCCGGAGAGACACATAGAGAGATCCCAGAGCCTGCAAACTCCGATTCGCATCTCCCACTAGCGCCTCTGCCTCCAATCTTCACCGTGCATCTCCGTTGCCATGGCTGCCCACGGAGACGACGATGCCGCCGCCCGCGCCGACCGGGAAGGCTCCGATGTCACCTCAGAGGATTGCCAATGGCTCGTAAACACGCGCTGTGTGCCTCCCGGCGTGACTTTCCGCCATCCAGGTACGGAGATCGTACCCAAGCCAGAGAAAGATGAGTATGTTGTTTTCCTTGCGCATTTCAAGCTCGGCTTCGGCCTCCCGATCTCTGATTTCTTCGCCAAATTTCTCAACCATTTCGGCCTTCAGCCACACCATATCCCACCAAATTCTCTTATCATGCTCTCCACCCACACCGTGGTGTGCGAGGCTTTCCTTGGAGTGTACCCAACAATCCACACATGGGCACGCTATTTCTTTTTCCGCAAACAGAGCATCCCCAATCCGGGTAAAACAGATAGTGCCCGCGCCATGACCCAGACGGGATGCGCTATGATGCTGCAGCGCTCGACGGGTAGCCATCCGCGAGCCAAGGGATTGGAGTCTGTGCGCAAGTGGCAGCGCAGCTTCCTCTACGTGAAGAACGTAGCCACTGAAGAAGGAAAGCCGATCCAGGACCGGATAGGCCTTCGCAAGTTCAAGAACGCCCTGCCAACCCAGCAGAATTGGGGCTACCACCCGAGGGCCACCGTCGAGGACGTCATCCAGGTGGAGCGACGCCTAGCCGAGTTGCGCGGGGAGGGGCTGCTCCATGATGATCCAATTGCCTGCTGGATCTCGCGCCGGGTACTCCCGCTTCAGCGCCGCTCGCACAAGATGTGCTACATGGGGGACCCCGTGACTGCACAAGGACCACAACCTTCGAGCTCAGCAAGTCGGAGGTGGCTGTCTGGGCCAGGTCCATCATGCATACCACGCTGAAGGAAGATTGGCTTTATGGCTTCGAGCCGTATAGCCGCACCAAGCGCATCGGAAAGGTAGTACACTGTGCTTTACTTCTGCACTTTGATACCGAGTAGATGGTTTCTCAGCTTTGTATGCTTAGTGTTTGCATGCTGCACCAAGTAGAACATCATAAGTAACTTGTTGGCTCTTTATGCTTTGTGCTTGCATGCCATGCCGAATAGAAATCCTTGGCTGAATATGCTTTGTGTTTGCATGCCATTCCGAGTAGGACATCACAGAATTCTCCTTTGGCTTTATATGCTTTATGTTTGCATGCCTTGTCGGGCAGAAATACTTAGCCAAATATGCTTTGTGTTTGCATGTTGCTCCGAGTAGGACCCCTTAGCCTTACATGCTTTGTGTTTGCATGCTATACCGGGTAGAACTCCATAGCCGAGAACTTAACTCACTGTGCCATCTGTTTGCCTTTCCAGCACATCGATCGCCAGGGAGAAGAAGACGTTGAAGTCTTTGAAGGCAACTGGCACAACGACCGAGAAGAGGATGACCAGAAGGCCTATGATACTCAAGACACTCTCTGCATCCCACATGCCACTCAGCCTGGTAAGCACCGAGTCGACGCGTCTATCCGGGATTGGTCCGAGGATGACAAAGGTGACCAAGTTCACCTTTCTGATCACGAGTAGCGCTCTCTAATTTCCTTTTCCGTTTCTGAATCCCTTTTCTCTTCTCTGCAGAGGATCCCGAGAATGAGGATGATGAGGAGGCCCTCGATGTCCAGCCTCTATCTGTGGCTGCTCCCACAACCCGGAAGAGGGCGGGCAGCGGTGCCCAAGAACCTGCTGCCAAGAAGGCGAAGAAGACGGGTGGCAAGAAGCTCACCTCCAACAGAAGGCAACCCCCCTCCCGCAAAGGGTAAGTCACTCCATCCGAGCACCAACTCGCTACTGCTCCTCGCTGTTCTGCTCTCTGTCTCTTTCTAAACTCTTTCTTTCTTCTCATCCAGCGATCCTCTGGATGCTGACGTGGCCGCGGCCCCCACTCGTACCAAGAGAAAACCTGCCATGGACCTCGAGAAGCTCATCGAGCTCTCCGAGGATGAAGACGAGCCAGCACCGCGGGCTAAGACGCGTGCGCCCTCTCCGGTGAAGCTAGAAGAAGAAGACACCGGCGCCGAGAACATGGGCGCTGGTGACCAAGATGACCAGAACATGGAGCAGCAAACCTATGCGTACCAGAGTGCGCATGATGCTGCTCACGACGAGACGCCTCCCTCTCCCCCAGCTACCGTAGCTAGGGGGAAAGTTGATCAAGAAGCCAAGAACCAAGACCGTGCCGCCCTTGAGCGGCCGGATGACAACACCGAGCAGCAGGAAGAACAAGCTGCTGCTCAAGAAGACCCCGCGGCCAGGCCGCGGGTAGAAGAACATGTTGATACCAGACCTGATCCCGCTGCCGAGCAACGGGTTGAGAAGACTGTGGTGGAGCCAGTGCTCCAGAGCCAAGCGCAGCCAGACGCTGCGCAGGGGAGCCGGCCCCTTGTGCCGCCTACCCAGCAGGCTACTCCACCAACCGCACCAAGCCCTCCTCCAAAACAGAAAACCTCCAAGACCGCTTCTGAACTTATGCCTCCACCCACTTCACGCCAAGCGCCTCCGTCCGCTTCTCGGGCGGACGCTACTCTCAAGAAGACCGCCAAGCCTGAAGCTGCAGCTGTGCGGAAGAACCCAGCGCGCAAGGTTGCGCGGTACACGGATCTGATGCCACCACCCAAGGGACCAAAGAGCACGCAACTCTCCACTGGTGCTGCTGCTGGGTCCGCTGGCCCAGGCGAAGGATCGAGTGCTGCTCGCGCACAAGGCAGCTGGCCATCGTACCTGATGGATGTGTCCCAGCAGCACAGCATCTCCCTGGCCAAGGGCGAGAAGCGGCTTTCCGCCCTGCAGGAAGGCCAGGCCAAGGCTGTGGCTACCCAGTCCAAAGCCAAGAAGCCTATTGACTTCCACTCGCGCGAAGCCGGTGAGGACGACATCCAGTCACAAGGGCTAACCGCGGTCCTGGACCGGGTAGGCTTCGTGGATAAGGTCTGGGAGAGCGATGCCGACGGCATCGAGAAGTGGAACGGCAGCACCTTAGGCGTTGTCGACCACTACAGCGTCGACTGGAACAAGGCCGACATCGGCTCTGTTCCAATGACAATTGCCTCCGACACCTACACGCTAGCCGGGAAGCTTTTCTGCCTCCGCAAGGCCGCCGAGGATGTGGAGCAAACATATGCCGTAAGGTTTTCTTGGTTTCCTTGCTTTTTCTAGCTTTTCCGAGTTGCTGTTTTTCTTTTCTTCTTCTCTTCTTTTCCTCTTAGCTATTCCCCAGTCCCCGAGATTCGGGCCGAGTAGACGGGTGCTCAACCGAGTTGCCGTCTTCTCGGGTCAAATCATCAAATAACTTCTAACTCTTTTTTCTTCTTTTCCACAGAATAGCCTCCTGAAACGGACCAATATCTTCCGCCGGCTGCTCTGGAACCACAGCGTGGCCAAGAACCGCATCGCGGCTCTTGAGGCCGAGCGCAAAGATGACGCAGCACTGGAGCAGGCGGCACTGGACCGCGCTCTCCAGCTTTCGGAGATAGAGAGTAAGCTTTCAGCTATTCGGTTTGTGCGTTTTGTGTTTACGCCAGCGTTTTCTTTTTGCTCTAACTCTGTTTACTCTGCAGGCAAATTCAAAGAACTGAAGGAGCAACATGAACACTGCCATGTCTTCTCTTCCTCTGCCGAAAGCAAGATCAAGAAACTGGAAGGTGAGTTGCCTAGCTACTCTGCCATTGCATCTTCCTTTACTTTGTTACTCTGCTAACCCTAATGTTCTCTTTGCAGAAGAGTACAAGAAATTTCGGGAGGAGCATCTCAACTGCTTGATGCCTGCCGAGGTGCCGCAGCAGCTGGCCACCCGAGATGCAGAGCTCAAAAAGGAACGCGACGCAGAGCGCGCCGAGTTCGAAGAGATGCAAGTGAAGTTGAAATCAGCTCTGGAGGATGCCTTGGAGACCAAGACAACAACCAAAGCCAGAGAGAAGACGCTCGAGATGGAGCTCTCGATGGTGAAGAAGCATAACGTCCAACTCATGCTCCAGCTCGCCAATGCACGCCAGATTGAGGACCCGCATATTGCTGACGAGGAGGATTGGAAAATCAAGCCTGACTCGCTGGTGGTTGATCTCAAAAGTAAGTCTCCTCTTCTCTGCATCTGGCTATTTCCCTTCTCATTCCTTCTTTCTATCAGGCTTTCTCTCTTCTCTGCCTATCTTCCCAATTCTCACTGGTTTCTCTTCCAGATATCTTTCCTGATCTCCGCGCCGCCAGCAGTCCTGCTCTGGAGAAGGCCAAAGAACTCCAAGCTGCCTCCGGGATGCCCCTTGACACGAAGTCCACTGTGAATGACAACCTCTTGACCATCCAGACCCAGCTTCGCCAACTCAGAGGCCTGGGCACCAACATGGTGTCCACAACATATAAACTTCAAGATCTGTTCTAGCCGGATCAAACCGCGCCAAACAGCTTGAGCGCGCTTGCCGAGAAGCTGGAAGGCGTGAAGGCCGAGTTGAAGAAGTGGCGCGGCTCTGCAGCTCGGGCAGGAGCGGACCAGCTACTTCACTTCATCACAAGCTGGTACGAGAACCTCAACCTCGACAGGATTCTCGAGATGCGCGAAGATTCCAAATGGAGCAAGGATCCCGACTGTGTTGCCCGCCGGAAGAGGGTAGCCTACAAGATAGCCTCCTACGCGGACACCACCACCTTCATCGAGGGCCTCCCCGAGCCCGATACTGAAGCTGAGGAAGAAGACGATGAAGATGAGGACACCGAGTCAGATGACCTGAGTATGTTCGAAGAGGATGCCGCCAAGGGGAAGGGGAAAGCTAAGGTTGACACCGACGTTGAGAAGCCGCAAACCCATGCCGAGGAGACCACCATCACCATGGAGATGGTGATCCAGCAACCGGCCCCCGAGTTGGGCGCAACCAGCAGCTTCCCAATGCCCAGCTTCCAATCTGCTGCATCGACCTCGGCCACGGATCCTATCTCCGTCACCACGGCAACCTCAGAGCCAGCCGCCAACGCCAACACTGAAGCGGATGCCGAAAGCGCCAAGACTGATGCTGATGTCGAGAAGGCTGGAGCTGATGACAAAGCTACGAACAACACCGCTACCTCCAAGGAGTGACTCCTGAAAACACTTATCCTCTGGAACTTTTATCAGATCCCCGAGATGCCGGGTGCAAATGTATCAAACTATTAAGTATTTTGTTGCTACTCAATTTTATCTTTGTTGAAGTTCTTAGCAACTCTGGCTCAATGTCGGGTTGCGTTAATATGCAAGTCCCCGAGTTGCATTTTGTATCCGCTCTTCCTTTTTATCTCAGCTCTTACCTGCAACTTATTGCTTTGTTGGTAGTCGAGTCACAAGAGTTCAAAGTAGGAGTTTCAAATACTTAGCCACTTAGAAAAATTCATAGTAACGCTGCCCACCACTTAGCAGAAAAGAAAAAACAGTAAAAAAGACTCTATTCGGTTGCCACACGCTTCCTTTCCTTTGCAATTTTTCATGTGTTCATTGACTCTTTGGCTTGTTCTCTGGCTTGCCATGAAGCCGGGTTGCGGACAGCAGCAGAGTCGCAGAGTGTCCGGTGAGTTTAAACACACTACTTTGTATGCTTTTGAAATTCTAAATGGTTCAACCGAATAGACAAAGCGAAACAGAGTAAACACAAGGAACAATTTGGACGAGGGCAGTCCCGAGTTCAATTTCAGATTGCCGAATAGGAGTTTAACTCGGATAAGGAAATACATACATAGTTTGCTCATGATTGAAAACGTCGAAGTAGAGCTACATTCCAAGGGCGCCTGGATTCCTCTCCAGCCCTATCCGGCTTGTTCTTCTGGGGTGGTTGTGCGTCAATCAGATAGTAGGCATCATTGTGCAAGGCCTTGCTCACAATGAACGGCCCTTCCCACGGAGGGGAAAGCTTGTGCATCCCGGCTGTGCGCTGCACGAGCCTAAGCACCATGTCTCCTTCTCAGAAAACCCTTGGGTTCACTTTCCGGCTATGATAACGCCTCAAGTTTTGCTGGTAAACAGCTGAACGTGACAGAGTTAGCTCTCTTGCTTCTTCTAGCAGGTCAACGTCATTTTCTCGAGCTTCTCTAGCCTCTGCCTCAGTGTAGAGCGTTACACGGGGAGAGCCATGCTCTAGGTCAGCGGGCAACACGGCCTCAGCTCCATGAACCAGGAAGAATGGCGTGTAGCCGGTTGACCGGTTAGGGGTAGTCCTTAGACTCCACAACACCGCTGGCAACTCGTCTAGCCAACACCCAGGTGTTTTCAGCAGCGGCTCAATCAGCCTTGGCTTTATGCCTGATAGCACCATGCCGTTTGCTCTTTCAACTTGCCCATTGGAGGCGGGATGCGCAACAGATGCAACATCTAGCCGAATATGCTTATCTCTGCAGAACCTCGCAAACACACCCTCAGCAAAGTTTGTGCCATTATCCGTGATAATGCTGTGCGGGTAGCCATATCTCAGGATCACATCCTTCAGGAAACTCACATCAGTGGCTCCATCACACTTCCAAATAGGCTTCACCTCAATCCACTTTGTGAACTTGTCAACCATGACCAAGATGTGAGTCATGTTGCCTCTAGCCGGCTTGAAAGGACCCACCATATCCAAGCACCAAACAGCAAATGGCCAAGTAATGGGAATGGTCTTCAACTCGAAAGCTGGCATATGAATCTTACTTGCGAATCTTTGGCAGCCATTGCATTTTCTCACAATATCCTCAGCTTGCTTCAAGGCAGTGAGCCAGAAGAAGCCATGCCGAAAGGCCTTGTTGACTAGAGCCCGAGAAGAGGTGTGATGCCCGCATTCTCCTTGGTGTATCTCCACCAGAATTTCTTCTCCTTCTTCTGGCTCTACACAGCGCTGCAGCACACCAGTAGGACTTCTTTTATGCAGCACATCTCTGAATTTGACTCGAGCTAACCTCATCACTCGGCAAGGTGCCGTCCTTTAGAAAGGATAATATGGGCAAAGCCCAACTCGGTGTCCCCCAGATGGGAAACACTGGTTCGTCCACTTCCATTGGATCAGCCACCACTTCTTCTTCTTCTGAGTTGGGGACGAGTCCCCGAGACCTCGTGCACGCGGCAAGGACCCCCTCAATGAATGCGACAGTCCCCGAGTTGGGAGGGGCACTCTCCGAGTAAGAAGGGACAGTCCCCGGGTTGCAGGCGCCAGTCCCCCGGATGGAGACGGCAGTCCCCGGGTTCTCTTTTGCAACCTCCCAGTCAATCTCCATGGGAACAGCTTCCTCACTAGGCATAGAAGGAACGAATATGGACTCCGAGTTGGGGGATGGCTTGATAGATGGCTTTCTCAAATGCTCCAAGGCAATCCTAGCCGGGATGTACTGCCGAGAAGACCCCAATTTGGACAGCTCATCAGCTGCCTCATTCTCTGCTCGGTGTATGTGCTTGAACTCGCACCCTTCAAAGAACCCAGTCATGGTTTGCACCAAAAACCGATATGAAGCCATGTTTGCATCCATAGCATCCCAACTGCCTGAAACTTCCTGCACAACCAGATCCGAGTCGCCATAGCATATAATGCGCGGCACGCCAACCTCCTTGGCCACCTTCAAGCCGTGTACCACGGCCTCATATTCTGCTACATTGTTGGATGCCTTGAAGTGAATCTGTAGCACGTACTTTAGTTGATCTCGCTTGGGTGACGTGAGCACCACGCCAGCACCCAGGCCTTCCTTCACCTTGGATCCATCAAAATGCATCTTCCAGTAGTTGGCTACCGGAGTAGGAGGCTCATATTGCACCTCAGCCCAATCCACCAGAAAATCTGCTAGGATCTGAGACTTGATGGCTTCTCTTCTCGCATACGCAGGAGCATACGCGGCCAGCTCTATCGCCCACTTGGCTACTCTGCCACTTGCCTCCTTGTTGCCCATGATGTCCGAGATGGGAGCAGAACTCACCACAGTGATGGGATGCTCTTGGAAATAGTGCTTCAGCTTCTTGGCGCCCAGGTACACGCCATAAGTCATCTTCTGGTAATGTGGGTAGTTCTGCTTGGAGCTTGACAGCACCTCACTAAGATAGTACACTGGCCGCTGCACAGTTTTGCCTTCCTCTTCTCTCTCTACCACAATCACCACACTGACCACTCGGTTGGTCGCAGCAATGTACAGCAGCATTGGGTCTTTGGGTAGCGGACTAGCCAAGACGGGAGCACTACCCAGCATGGCTTTCAGCTCCTTGAATGCCACATCAGCTTGCGGTGTCCAGACGAACTTGTCTCTCTTCTTCATCAATTGATACAGAGGCAAGGCCTTCTCGTCCATTCTGCCCAGGAAGCGGCTCAGAGAAGCCAAGCAACCAGTGAACTTTTGCACATCCTTCAGTGATCTCGGCAAAGACATGCTCTCTATAGCTTTTATCTTTGAAGGATTGGCCTCAATGCCCCGAATGGATACCAAGAAGCCGAGTAGCTTGCCAGCCGGGACGCCAAAGGTGCATTTAGTCGGATTCAACTTCATCTTGTACTTGTGCAAGTTGGCAAATGTTTCCTGAATGTCACTAAGCAGAGTATGTGTTTTATTCGTTTTGATGACAATGTCATCTACGTACACCTGCACATTTTTGCCAATTTGATCATGCAAGCATTTCTGCATGCATCTCTGATAGGTAGCCCCAGCATTCCGCAACCCAAAGCACATGACACGATAGTAATAAGCCCCGTACGGGGTAATAAAGGCAGTCTTTATTTGATCAGCAGGGTTGAGAGCTATCTGATGAAAACCAGAGTAGGCATCTATGGAAGACAAAAGCTCACAACCAGCAGTGTAATCGATCACCTGATCTATGCGGGGTAGCGGAAAGGGATCCTTGGGGCAGGCCTTGTTCAGGTCGGTGTAGTCCACACACATCCGCCATGCGGTATCCGCCTTGGGGTCCTCCTTCTTCTTCTCAACCATAACCTGGTTGGCTAGCCAGTCCGGATGCAAAACCTCCATGATAAAGTTGCTTATCAGCAACTTGGTGATCTGATCACCGATAGCGTTCCTTCTCTCATCGCAAAAGCGGCGCATCGCCTGCTTCACTGGCTTGGCATCATGCCGCACATGTAGCGAGTGCTCAACCAACTCCCTCGGGACGCCTGGCAAATCCTCATTAGACCAGGCAAACACGTCCCGATTCTCACGGAGGAAGTGGATGAGCTCGCTTTCCTATTTCTCTCCCAACCCGGCGCCAATGATAGCAACACGGTCTGGGAACTCAGGATCAACCTAGACCTTCTTTGTCTCCTGGGACGCCTGGAACGCAGTCCCGTACTGGGAACTCGGCATGCCAGGCGCACCACCTTGCGCTGCTTGCGCCATAGCCACCACCTCGTACATCTTCTTCTTCTCTGCAGCAATGACCATGGATTCCGCCAGCTGGGAACCAGCAGAGGCACACTCCATGGACCTCTTGTAGTCACCCGAGATGGTGATCACTCCGTTGGGACCAGGGATCTTCATCTTCAAGTATGCAGCATGGGTTGAAGCCATGAACTTGCTGAGAGCAGGCCTGCCGAGTAGGGCATGGTATGAGCTCTGGTGATCAACCACCTCGAAGGCCAAGCTCTCAGTGCGGCAGTTCTCCCTGGTGCCGAATAGGACGTCTATCCAGACGCGGCCGATTGGAGAGCAAGACACTCCCGGCACAATGCCATGGAAAGTGGTCCCGCTGGGTAGCAACATGTTCTCGGCCATCCCGAGCTTCTCAAGTGTGTCCCTGTACACAATGTTGATGTTGCTGCAGTTGTCAATCAGGACCTTGATGAACCTGACATTCTTCTGAGCACCCAAGAAGTTGGGATCCACCACCAAAGCATAGCTACCCGGGTTGGGCATCACCCTAGGATGATCAGCTCTGGACCATGTGATCTCTTGGTTGCACCAGTGCAGGTAGTGAGGCACAACAGGAATCACCACATTGACCTCCATCGCGCGCCTGTGCAGAGACTGCTTGTCGGCGGGCTCAGAGGTGAAGATCATGTAGCTCTCGTGGTGTTCCTGGTACTAGTTGCGGTCTCCACCGCCATTGTTGCCGTTGTTGTTGTTACCTTGGTTGTTGTTGTTGTTGTTGTTATTGTTGTTCCTGTTGTTGTTGCGGGTGTAGAAGTTGCGGTTGCGGTCGTTGTTGTTGTAGTTGCGGTAGCGGTCGTTGTTGAAGTTGCGGTTGGCTCCTAAAGCCACCTGGTTCACGTTCTCTCTTCTCGGGAAAGCTGCAGGCCTAGGAGCAGGCGCCCGAGCTGGCTGCACATTGGCATTCACAGCTGGCAGAGGAGGAGGAGGAGGCAGGCCCTCATTCTTGATCTGTTCCCACCAGCTGCACTGCCGAGTAGTGTGGTTGGCTGGCCTGGCAGGATGCCGGGTGTGGAAGCTGCAAGGTCCATCCCTCGTGCTCCCAAAGACAAAGTTCGGAGCAGGATCCGGGTTGCCGCTACCCTGCTGGGGAGCATTATACGGCTTCTTGATGCCTTGGCCCTGATTCTGGTTTTGCCCGTACTGGGCTCCAGCAGTTTTTTGCCTTTGGCTACTCCTAGCATCCGTAGTCACAGCGTTCACCTCCTCGGGATCATACCGGGTATCAATCCGGTCACCTCTGCGCTTTTTGCGGAAATCATTGCGCTTGTTGTTGTTGTAGTTCCTTCTCGGCTCGGGGGAGTCCATCAGAGGCTGAGTTGGGTCGCAGAGTGCATACATGTCCGCGATCTTGATGGTCTCAGCGAGAGTAGTCGGCATCTCGCGCTGCAGCTTGTGCCACAACATGCTGCCATGCCTGCGACCCTGCACAAAACATGTAATGGCCTGGGCCTCATTCACACCTTCATAGGTGTTCCTCAAGGTGCTACACCGAGTAAGATACTCGCGGTCGGTCTCATCTTCCCGCTGCTTGCAAGCGGACAACTTCTGCGGCCTATTCGGCCTCTTGTACGTGCTGGTGAAGTTGCTGATGAAGGCCTCCGAGAAGTCCAGCCAGCAATTGATACTGTCCTTGGGCAGATTGTTGAGCCAAGTCTGAGCTGGACCCTCAAGCATCTGCGGAACATACCGCACATCCCATCTCCGGTTGCCGCCTGCAATATGCACGGCTGTGACATAGTCACTCAACCAGTCCTCCGGCTTGGTGCTGCCATTGTAGCACTTGGTCCCCTGGCCAGCTGGAAGTGGTTCACGGACGGCTCGTTCATGATACGAGGGCCAAAGCACTCTGGGCCAGGCGGCCCCTTGTTCTCGAGTTGCGCGGACAGATTGATCCGGTCCAGCTTGAACCTTGCATCACTGGGCTCCAACATGCGGTCACCCAGACAGTCAGCAACATTCATTGGTCAGCATAGCCGGCTAGCCCCATCGCCGAGTAGCCATCATCATACCTGTTCTCCTGCACAACAGCGGGTTGCACCACAGGGTTGGCTGCTGGCGCAGCCGCACGCGGCTGTGCTGCAGCTGGCTGCTGCATGCGTCCTCTGCCGAGTAGGCTGAGCAGCAGGACGCCGAGAAGGCCCCACGTTGTCTCCGTCATGCCCCTTGCTGTGAGCTTTATGGGCTTGATAGCCTGCTCCTGCAGTAGTGTGTTTCTGACCGGACTCTCGCGGCACAGCGCGCTGTTTCGCGGCGAGAGCCGGGTCGTACACCTGCATCTGTCTGCTCTTCCCAGAGCGCACACTCTGGTCCCTCTCACGGCTGGGATACGGCGATGAGGCCTGATCCGTAGATCTGACCGCATGCGAGTGCACAACCTGAGAAGCACCGGCACCCAGATTGACTTTCCGGAACTCCTCATTCTGCCTAGCAGCTTTCAGCACTAGCTCATTGAGCCTCTCCTGCTGCCTAGCGCGCGCGTCGCCGGCAAGGTTTGGCAACTCAGCAGCTACGGCCCCTGCGGCTCTAAGTGTTTTGGCGGGGGTGCTGTAACTGGGCCTGGTAGTGGTGTTTGCGGTGGCAGACTGGCTAGGAGCCTCAACAACTGTCTCCATTTTGGCGCCTAAGTTGCGACGCGTTGTGGCTACTTTGCTAGGCTTCCTAACAACAGGAGTAAAGCCGTGGGCCTTCTTGTACTCTTTCTGGTCTAGGCTAAGCTCAAGCCTAACCTTCTCCAACTCCAGGTGCTCGGCGAGCAGCTCCTGACGCTGTCGGTCGAGCTGCGCCCTCATGGTCAAGAGCTCGAGCTCGGTGGGAGGCGACATGCCCATCCGCACGGCGGATGCCGGTATCATCGGTGTAGTGGAGAGAGGGATGTTGGAGTCCTTCTCGTAGGGCTTGTGGACCCTCTGGCTAGCACTCGGGCCAGCAAGATCCTCGATGACTTCCGCGGCAGCAGCCGCGCCCTTTCCGGCATCGGTAGCCAGGCCGGTCATCATCACATCCACGCTGTCCGTGGAGCAGCCCATCGGCCTTCCGCGGGCAGCGAGCACAGCAGGAGGATCCTCCGTGACCAGCACCTCCTCTGGGAACTCGCGGACGACGGTGGTGGCGATGTAGACGAGGTGCGAGCCGAAGGAGAGCACCGAGCCGCCTGCCGGCATGGGCCTCCCGCCGAAATCTCCAGCGTTGTCGGTGACAAAGTCGAAAGAGTCGAATCTGTGGACAAGGCCACAGACTACGCGCTCCCCAGTAGCAGAAACGAGTCTCGTCCGAACCTGGACTCCAGCCAGCGCCTCTGTCTGCCCCACGGTGGGCGCCAACTGTCGTGGTGGTATCATGGCAGATGCCATGGGATGGCTAAAGTTGGGCCGATGGACGCTGGAGGTGCTCGGGGAGGGATCACACGGCGAGTAGCCGCGTGTGGTAAGTCACAAACACTAGAAACAACAAGATCTTACCCAGGTTCAGGGCCCTCGTGTGGAGGTAACACCCCTACTCCTGCCTCTCTCTTTATATGGGTGTTTACCGAGTAGCCACAGCACAGTACAGGCCTTCAGCCGAGTAGCCACTCTTCTCTCTAGTTCTCTCTGTGAGTAGTGAAGCAATCCAGAGTGTCGACCCTCGCACAGGAGGGGGCAGGGCACCTTATATACTGGTGCCCAGCCGAATAGAATACGACTAAAAGGTACAGCTTGATGGAACAGGAGCACTGCAGAACCACACACGCCTCCGGTTTCCCGCTGACGCGTGCATCGTAAGTCGTCGCGCCGTTCGGAGATGGGACCTGTCCCCCCTTGTCAGTGAGATAGGGTAGGCCCCTAGCCCTGTCCTGTCCCCTCTGTCAGTGACAGGACTAGACAGGCGCCTACCGCACTGTAGCCACGCCGGAGCGCGGATAATCACGCGCTCCGTAAGTTGAATCACACGCCGTACGGACGCAGGATACGCGGGATCCTTTGTCAGAACGGCTCCATTGACTTCTGGCCCGAGTAGGAACCCACTCCCTCTACTCGGACCAACTCCTCTACTCGGAGGAACATAACTTCCTTGATTCTTCCTTCTGGCCATTGGTGGGTACGACCGGATAGCAGCCCACCGGGTAGCAAGTACCGGATAGCCAGCTACTTAGTCAAATAGCCCCTTTGACCTTGCCTTTAGCACTGGCCTTACCCCTACTCGGGGGTAACCCCCTGACACCACTTATGTGGATACTATGTTTGTGAGTTCATTCGTCAGACGACCTACGACAAGGGCAACGATTTAGGAAAACTTCGTGTACGTCAACCATCACTTTTATCTTATTACCATCTATTGACAGTCCCTTATATACTGACCACTCTTCTTGATATTAGATCGAACAACTGCGAGACGGTCTTCTACCAAGGGATCGCATACGAGCAATTCAAGAGAAAATTAGCGGATTCTTGGATGCAGAGGTTCTAAACCCAGGAGGAGAATACTATCGCCCTTTCAGCTGTCTTGGATGAACTTGAGAGTTGAATTCTTAGATGCATAGTACTTACCTGTATATTCGAGTCATGTTGCACGTGGTGGTCTATTCGAGTACTTATGGGAAAGAGTACCTACTTGTATATTCTTCACTCCTTACTTGTATATTCGAGTCATGGTGCGGACTTACTTGTATATTCTTCAAGTATATTCTAATGCGCTCACCATATATACTTGTATATTCTAATAAAATGGAATACAATAAAAAATCATGGTGGCTCAGGACCCCCGCGCTAGTGAGAAAGAGAGCGTTGCGCCCGCTTCCCTATCGGTGGGGGCAGCCTCTTCTCCCCCGGCGCCCACTACGGTGGAGGTTTCCCCGAACGCATCGCTCGGGGGCCCTCGTACATATTCTTGATCTGGAACAGCAACGGCAGGTGGGAAAGAGTACTTTCATCTCCCCCGGTGCCCACTAATAAAATGGAATATAGCAAACCAAACCCTAAAAGGAAAACAAGAAATAGAAAAAAACTCTAATTTTCTGTCGCGGCATAGAAATGGCCAAAATGCTGTCGCGACAGCGCGGGTATTCATCCCGGTTCTTGTTAAGAATCGGGACTAATGGTACTGGCCAGGGACTATCTCTCAGCGGGCACGTCGACGACCTATTCATCCCGGTTCTTAACACAACCGGGACGAATTGGGGGGGGGGGGGGGATTTGTCCCGGCTGCCCCATCCTGGTTGCACAACCGGGACAAATGGCTCTAAAAAACCGGGATGAAAGGGGGTGGGGTTCTACAAGTGTAGTCTCCCACCGTCTTGAAGTCCTGAAACCTCAGGTGGGTCTACTCTGCTTCTGCCTGCGGGCGAACAGTGTACTTTAGTCGCTCGAAACACTGTTTGAGAGCATTTCAGAGGTCCAAAGCATTTTGTTCAGCCATGTACTCGTTTTTCAGAGTACCGCAGAGGTGGTGACGAAGAAAATGCAGAGCTTGGCCATTCTGAGCGGCGGTGACAACACCGGAGTCCGACTGGGACCCGTGCAAATCGCCTTCATTGGTTCCTTGGACGTTTAGCACATCTGGTGCATCGCGGCGGTACCGTGATCATCCGGATCACGTTCGTGTACCGACTCCCTATAGTGTAGTCAAGAAGTTCCTCGTGTATTCTAGAACATCGACAATGGTCGGTGACAGCGAGTCGGTTCGGTTCTTGGGAGAAAAATCCACAGCATAAGTACTCGAAAATTCAAACAAAAATAAATTGTAAGAACGGAATCATAGAGAGATAGGGGAGATGGGATATGTGGAGAGGATCAAAATCTAGAGGAAAACTCTAGACCCAAGAAAAGGTGGGGTCGGGCCGTGCCGTATAGCCTGTTTCCTAACAAAAACATGTTATATTTTGATACGGAATAGTATAAATCCGAGAGTGTGGGCTCTCTTCTTAAAAAAAAATAAACTAATATTTGCCTCCATGTCTATTTAGACATGCGAATTACAAGGAGGACATATAGGAACATGTACAGTACATAACCAAAACCTTAACTCCAAGTCATCCTACGTCCAAATCAGCCGACACTCTGAGTGACTCCAGGTCATGCATCGTCCAAATCAAAGCTTAAGCTTATCTCTGCACATGAGCTGGAGCGCCTTCTCGAGATTTGCCACGACGCCCGCTATGCCCGGCCGGTTATTCCCATCCGGCAACAAACAGGTTTCCGCCGTGCTCGCTACCAGCTGCAGCGCCTCGCGATGCCGCGGAGTTGGCTTCGATGCCGGTCGCCTGTCAAGCACGTCCCCTAGTTTCCCGGCCTGAATACTCCGTAGCGCCCAGGTCACTAGCGTCATATCGGTCTCCCTCTCCTTCGTCTCGTCCCAAACAGCCATCGCCGGCTTCTTCCCGGTCAACACCTCGAGGATTACCACGCCGAGGCTGTACACGTCGGTCGCCGGTTTCAGACGGCCTGTTCTGCAGTACTCCGGGTCGGCGTACCCGTACTTGGTGTGGACGACCTCCACGGCCTGAGACTCCTCGTCCGGCTCTTGCCAGACCGACGCGCCGAAGCCAGACAGGCGCGGCGTCCAGCTCCGGTCAAGGAGGATGTTGGACGAGGTGACGTTGCTGTGGATGAGCGGCGGCTCGGCGCGGCAGTGCAGGTGCTTGATGGCGACCGCCGCGCCCAACAGCACATCGACGCGCGTTTTCCAGTTCCAGGACGCCGGCGGCGGGTCAGGGGACGCGTCCAGGTGGTCTCTGAGCGTGCCGTTGTCCATGTGCTCGTAGATGAGCAGGCGCTCTGCCCCCTCCGCGCAGGAGCCCAGGAGGCGGACGACGTGCTGGTGGCGGACCGGGTGGAGAATGGCGAGCTCCGTACCGAACGTGACCTCTGCGCACCGCAGCCCGTCCTCGAGGTGCTTGACGGCCACCTCACGGCCGTCGTGGAGTACGCCCTTGTACACCTTTCCGGAGTCGCCTTCGCCGAGCATGAGGGCGAAGTTGTCGGTCGCCTCCATGATCTCCGCCAGCGTGAACCTCTCCCCTCCCTCCTGAGAAGCCGCGGGCTCGGAGGAGCTGGCGGGATTCAGAACCGTGACGCTGCCCGAGCCCGATCCGTCGAGGCGGCGGATTATTCCGATATGGCTGACCACCGGGAAGAGCGTGAGGAAGGAGTCGATCCTGCTGTGGACGATCCTGAACCTCTCAGCATGCTTGCTGGCCCTGAAGAAGCGGTAGGTCAAGCCTCTCCCCTGGCAGGTCTGGACGAGCTTGTGCGCGTCCTCGAGCGCGGCTGCAAGGCCGGCCAACGGCCGCTTCGCTTCAGGATCCTTCACATGCGGCAGAAGCTCCGCGATTATGTCCACCTGGCTCGCCAGCTGCTCGCAGTCCTCCTTGTTTCGGCGCGCCGTAACCGCAGCCTGCTTGATCTTGGAGATGAGCCCACTCAAGTCCACCCCGACCAACTGCACCACCGTCGCCGCGCTCTCTAGCCCGCCCCAGATCGCATCGCCGGCCATGCTTTGATGCTTGTCTGTGTTGCAGTACCCAGATCAATGACGATGCTAATTCAAAGGTCTTCCGAGTATTTAACCAGAATGACCAAACAAAATTCCATGGAGGAGAGCGTGTCGGGTCAAAGTCACACCATGGCTTCTTAGCTAGAAACATATACTATTTGCAATTGCGATCGAGCAACGCGGCCCCTGGCCCTGGGTACGATTTTCTTTCTCACAAGTTGGCAATGGCAAGTGGTAGCACCATTATGTTTATCTCCATGTCCTGTGAGTTGAACGTGAAGCATGACGTGGACAAGCCAGCAAATAATTAAGTGGAGATCAGCGCCCGTGTGTTGTTCTGGAAATAAAAAATGTACTACTTTCTTAAGAATATAGCTACTTCGTCGTGGAACCCACACGTCTTGTAGCCAAGAAGCAGTCAACATGCCCCATGATTGATTGAGTTATCAAACTAAGAACGACGAATTCTCTGAATATATGTATGGCGTCTCCAGAATTTACAGCCAATGATGATGTTCTTGGAGCGCACGACCAGTGAACCTATGCATGTGCAACCGCAAGAGATTCCCGTACTACCTGTTTATGGCAGTGGGAATGAATATACATCCATGCATCTACTTGGAGTGCAGGAAACAGTCCGCTGCAACCCCAGAAACAAACCAGGAAAAACGCGCTAAACAAGTTGCAAAACCGTGGACAGCCTTAACAGGAGTCATCCCTGGCCAAAACAGATACGACGCAAAGCAAGTGAAACTGCTTTCAGAAAATGCTACAGTACGTACCATTTAAATTTAAACTGAAATCCATCCCGAGACACCCAAACGGAGCCCATGGAAACATGAAAACAATGTCCCAGTAACAATATATTAGGATCAATTAATCGAGCCTAAATAAACGTCACAAGACCGTATATTACGTGTTATACATGTGTGGTTTTACATGTGTGTTGGGAAAGTGCCGGAAAAAAGAGCCAAAAAGGAAGAAACGAAGAAGAATTGGGGAAAAAAATTATGCATGGTGCTTAATTAGGGGCTTGAACTTTAATGCCCAGGCCTAAGGCTTGTAGCATGCTTCATGGACATGCAAGCCCAATCTGTCAGCTTGTTTGAAACAGCCGCCAGGATGTTTTCCCGCCTTTCTAACGTATTGTCAATTGATCCTAAATAAATGTCACAAGACCATAAATCTCTCTGCCTTCCGACTTCTTACTAACTGTTCACGGGATATATCTGAAGACATGAAAATCAGACCCCAAAACCATATGTTATAGAGCGTTTAAAAACGTGTAAAAGATGAATTTCGCGATATCCACTAACTGTTCACTAGATGCAACGTACCTACAAATTGTCTCGGGACCTTAGAATGTATGCACTTGGCCCCACATACATGTAAGCACCAAGAAAATCGGCCAAAATATTGAGTCTTGTTCAATGTCCCAGTAATCATTTATCGAGATCCATGAGAGGCAGAAATGTCTTGCTACCTAAACCAGTTAGCAACTTACCACAAAAAAAGCCAGAAAATACCAAACTATCAAATATCAGCAGTATGTTTTTAGAATATGTAGGAGACTCACAACTATTTAAAGTTTTAAGATCTTCATGCACATGAACGGAACAAATTTCATCAGTTTCACTAGTAGCATTGTTGTTCAAACTAGCCACGTGGCCCTCGCAAATGCCAGAGCATCATGTTTCATGTTTATTATGACAACGATTTTTAGTATGTGCTTTTACATTATTTGTAGAGCAAAAGTATAGTTATACTTCTTTAAAGACTACATAATTCTGAAAGGGGCCCAAAATAATTTTCGTTGTGTTAGTGTTTCTACGTCAACTTAATAGTCAATTTCAATTAAGTACTATTCTTTTCTAAGTCACCCCTCCCTCATTGTTTGAACAAACAATTTGCCTTCGGAGCAAGATGTGAAGATGGATTGAGAATGTTTGGAATTGCTTTACATAATATATAAGTATCTAGTTCTTAAAGAGCCGATCCCGAGCACCATTGCGTTGCTTCCCGCTCCCTATCTAGTACACGCGAGAGAGATCTAATTACAAACCCTCTAATTAAATTAGAGACTCTAATTAGAACCTCTCTAATTTGATTAGAGGGTCTAATTAGAACATATCCAGTTGAATTAGAGCTTCTGATTAAGACTCTCTAACTGGTTTAGGGCGTCTTCTCATTGGGAGACGATGACTATCTCTCTCGATTAAACCTAGCTCTAATCTCTCTCCCTCTATTTTCCATGTGTTGGGATCACTCCACCTCAATTGCAAATCTGCGGTGCCTAGTCGTGGACGGCGAAGCACTGCAGGATTTTGACGGACGTATGTGTGTGAGCTCTTAGAGGGGTAACGCGTGATACCCTCACTTTGCCGCATCCAGAAGTTGGGATACGGGGAATCGGCAACAAACCCAACGCTAGGCTTAGCCGCGGGACTCTTCATCAGGCATCACCGACATCGTCATCGACACTTGTTTTGCGGTTTGTGTTGGTAACGAATGAAGATCTATCCATGACTCCACCTCGATAGTAGATTCGGTGTGCAACATAGAACGGAAAATTTTAAATTCTGCTACATACACCAACACTTGGCATCATCACCGAGCCCTCGTATGTTCCAGGAGGAAAAATGCATAGTGCTAAATTGCATTAATAAAGCTAGAGGCACTAGGAAAATACGAAAAGAGGACCACATGATTCATAGATCGATATGGTGGACAAAGGGCATTACAGGGGTGAACACTAGTGGCGAAGAAGCTTAGTTCAGGCCACGGGGGGCCACCACCCCCCTTTGTCTGCCCCCTGTGTGGTGAGCATGAAAACTTTGTCTCCTAGTAGCTTTAGTTGCTTAAACTTATTTTGTACTTTGCTCAACACATCTCCCTTTGTTTCTGGGGATGTCGAGCATCGTCTACACGAAAGCATGCGTGCGTGATAACATGAAGACATGCACAAGCTTTTCGATCACACAAGAGCACATCTTGGGTTTATTTCATCGCACTTGCTCTTGCCCGGCGTAAGAAACAATACAAACAAGATGTTCTGAATTGCTATCGTTGCGTTCTTCATCTGGGGGGAGAGCTTCGAACGGTGCTAGATGACGTTCGCACTAGTCGTAGGCAACACCGCTCCGTAGAGGCTCTGCTTCATGAAGGTGGTGTAGCCACGCTGGTCCTGGGTGACGTCGAAGTGGACCGTCTTGGTCACGACCGTGAACCTGACAAGTGAGAAACGACACAAGGCGGCATAGAGAATTAGACTAGATGATCGAGTGCAAGTCTATGCATGAATGATACTCCCTCCATATCAAAATATAAGATGTTTTAATATTTTCTAAACAAAACATATCTAGACATGTTTTACTGTGTAGATTCATGTGTATCTTGCACTAAAACATGTCTAGGTACGTTTTGTCTAAAAAAGTTAAAACATTTTACATTTCGATACAGAGGGAGTACTATAGTAGCTCGCGAGTAGTAGTTTACACGTTGAATCCAGTAACGGCAGGCATTACGTATAACCTCTACATCGTCGGATTCAA